>JAQSUU010000366.1:2500000-3750000 GCA_038087645.1 Saccharum hybrid cultivar R570 | reverse complement strand
ACAAACCCATCAATAATAATTGGTGACAGTGACACCCCGAAAATAAAGAGTAGGGCCTTCTTCTCTTCCCTTTTAAATTTAAGGCTGTGTTTAGATCCAAATTTTGGAGTGCCAAAATACACTGTATCATTTCGTTTGTATTTGGTAATAATTGTCCAACCATTGACTAATTAGGCTCAAAACGTTCGTCTCGCAGAGTACAACTAAACTGTACAATTAGTTTTTGATTTTATCCACATTTAGTACTCCATGCATGTATCGCAAGTTTGATGTGACGGGGAATCTTTTTTTGCATAGTGCACTTTTCAACTCATCTAAACACAGCCTAAGTTTTTTCATTCTATATCACATCAATTTTTAAGCACATGCATAAAGCATTAAATATTGATAAAATAAATAAAAGTTGCACATATTAGTTATAAATCACGAGACGAATCTTTTAAGCCTAGTTAGTCCATGATTGAATAATATTTATCAAATACAAATGAAAATGCTACCGTTAGAAAAATTCTAACTTTCCACGATCTAAACAAGACCTAGAGGAGCACTTTTCTGGTACCGCCGCGTGACGACTCAAGGCCTTGGCCTTGTTCGGCTGGCTGGCTCCCAGCCAGCCAGCAGTGCTTTTCTCTCACATTAGTTCAGCACCAGCCACCAGCCAGCCAGCAGTATTTTTCTCTCACAATAAATCAGCCTCAGCCACCAGCCACCAGCCAGCCGAACGAGGCCCTTGTCATTTAGTTTCCACCATAAAACTTTATATCCATTCACATCAAATGATTGACACATACGTAGAGTATTAAATATAGATTACAAAATTAATTACACAGATTACGTGTAATTTACGAGACGAATCTTTTAAGTCTAATTATTCTATGATTTGACAATAAAGTGCTACAGTACACGTGCGCTAATAACAGATTAATTAGGCTTAATAAATTTGTCTCGCGGTTTACCGACGAATTCTATAATTTGTTTTTTTTTATTAGTATCTAAACACCCCATGTGATACCTCATGTGACGTCCTAAAACTTTACCCCTGAAATTAAACAAGACCCAATTTGCAAACCTGCTACGTGCGCTAAAAAAAGTTCAAATTCAGAAGCTGCCGAAGCGAAATTTCTCCGCGCACGATCGCACGCGTGGCTGTATCGGTGCGGTTACCACGACTACCAAATGATCGCGCCTGCAGATTCGCGGCTTGTTGAGCTTTCCAGAGAGAACTGGAGTGAGGCCTTGTTTAGGTCGCTAGTTTTTTGAATTTTTGTTATTGTAGTACTTTCGTTTGTATTTGATAATTAGTGTTTAATTATAGACTAATTAAGTTTAAAAGATTCGTCTTGCAAATTACAGATAAACTGTATAATTAGTTATTTCTTTTACCTACCTATAGTGTTATATGCATATGTATAAAGATTCGATGTGACAGATAGAGTGATTTTTTTTAACCTTATCTAAACAATGCCTGAGTGACACCCACCCGGTCCCGGGGTCCGGAGCGTACGTACGGATATCGTTGGGCTCGTTCGGTACGGGGCGGGGCCAGGACCGGCACTTGCTCGCCCGAGTCGCTGTTGGCGGCCGGCCAGCGCGGCGATGCCGGCCCCCTGCCACTTGCCGCGCGACACGCCACCGCCCTCCGGTGTCAAATACTACGTACTACACTGTAGGCCCGTCCCGTGTCTATTCATCTGGTAGGTATTCTACTGTACGTACGTTTCACGATCTATCGGTGTTCAGTGTTCACACCTCACACACGCAGTGCCTTGCATTGCATTGCATCTCTCAAGTCTCGAGAGTCAAGAGTCCTTGTTCACGGGACTGTAGTTGTTACTGTGCACCCCGCCCCAGCGGCCCAGCCACAAGATCAACGCAACGTCAGGACCGGGGCCCGTTGGCGATTTGACGGCAGGCCGTCCGTCCTGAGATGGCAGAGGTTTCGTCAATCTTTTCACATGCTGCATTGCATTTGCACCTCGGCTGAGAGCAAAAAGGTTACCAGAGAAAGAAAGCTACTGTACTCTCGTGGTTGTGTTTAGGCACCGTTCAAAAAATTTTACCAAAATTTTCAGATTCCCCGTCACATCGAATCTTTGAACACATACATGAAGCATTAAATATATATAAAAAATAAAACTAATTACACAGTTTAGACGAAATGGACGAGACAAATCTTTTAAGCCTAATTAGACCATGATTGGACAATATTTACCAAATAACAACGAAACTGCTACAGTAGCGTTTCGTCAAAAATTTTGCCAACTAAACAGCCCCTTAGTTCCCCTGAAGAGGGTGAAAAATGTACTATAGCATATTTTGATTTTATTTGGCAAACAGTGTCCAACCGTTGATTAATTAGGTTCAAAACGTTCGTCTCGCAAAGTACATCCAAGCTGTACAATTAGTTTTTGATTTTATCTACATTTAGTACTTCATGCAGGTATCGCAAGTTTATTATGACGGAAAATCTTTTTTTATAGTGAAATTTTTGGAGGAACTAAACATAGCCACGATGATCCAGTAAAAGAAAAGTAGAGGAAAAAGAGACGCTGCTGGCAGCTATAATCGCGACAGGTCGCCGACCTGTCGCGATCACGAGACTGCCCTGCCCATGCCCGGCCCCGGCACAAGATCATGCTCGGCTGCTGCTCCGTTCAACGCCGCAGCGACGAGCCCAGCGAGTCAGAAATCACGCCTGTGTACTCGGTGCTTCAAGGCTGAACAGTTTGCGAGACTGCGCGATAGCGCCCTGTTCGACGTTTTATCATTGGCGCAAGCGTAACCACCTGTACTGTACGTAGACACGGCTGGCACAGCAAGCTGGGCGTACGTGTACACAGATCGACACAGCAGCCGAGCATGATCTTGTACTGTACGTAGACACGGCTGGCACAGCAAGCTGGGCGTGACTGACTGACTGAGGAGCCGTTAGTTCTGCCGCCACGCGTGGAAAGACTGTATTCTATTTCTGACGCCTGACGGACTGCATGTATTACAACGTTCACGTGGGCATGTTCCCAACCTATGGATCTGTTTGGTTTTAAAAATTTTCAAAATTTTCCGACACATCGAATCTTTAGACACATGTATGAATATTAAATATAGATAAAAAATAAAATTAATTACACAGTTTAGACAAAATTCACGAGATGAATCTTTTAAGCCTAATTAGACTATGATTGGATATTATTTATCAAATAACAACGAAAACGCTACAGTACCATTTCTTAAAAAAAAAATCGTGAACTAAACAGGCCCTATACTATACTACCAATCTCGTAGTCGTATCTTTTCCTCCCTTGTGATCTCTGCCGCCAATGACCCTACGTTGGCGGTAGTAGTTTGTGCTACCCCGTAAGTACACTACACCATTTTGGCATTATATTTCAGGTCGAGAGATATCGATGTAGGAACACTCCATTTCGGAGAACACAAAACATTCTCCTACGGACTGTTCAGTAGCCGTAGCTCCGTGCTTCCATACGAACATCTTGCCACTGAATTCACGCTAGGAGCTTGGCGAGCCCCATTCCAGTCTCCACTGCTCGTAGTACATGGCAATGTCGAGCAAGCAAAGGCGCAAAGCCCCAGCCCCCAGCAGCTGCTCATCCTGGAAGAAAAGGCAGCATCAGCAGGCTGCAGGCCGGTTTATTTGGTAACAAATGCAAAGACGCACAGAGCTACTAGTCGAGAGCCTTGGCCAGTTCACCCATGCATGAGACTGCAGGCCAAGGCTACTGGAGTCCAATATTGGAGCACCACTTAGGCCCTGTTCGGTTGGACTGATAAGCCGGCTGAAAAACACTGTTGGCTGATTTGTTATGAGACAAAAATACTGTTCTGACTGAAAAAACAAGCTAAAAAAGACGGATTATAAGCCGGATGAACAGACTCTTAGGGACCAACAAACATCACAACCCTGCAGATTTGCACTTGCATAACCTTCAGTGCGTCAAACTTTTTGTTAAATCAACACGTACGGCATCATGCATCATCAAGAAATTATATTATTAGCAGAACGACAAAACCAAACCACCATGACTCTCTTCCCATAATCCCATCTCTAGCTCTAACGTTCAGCACTTTCTTTTGCAGTGTTCTTCAAAATTCATCCGTCGACCTCTCCTGGTCCGGACGTTCACGTCCCCCTGACTAGCTGACTCTGATGGCCTCCTTCTTGACCTCGGAACAAACTGTACGGTAGCATCCGCGTCAGCTTCCTGATCCCTCCCAGGTCAATCAGAGCCTGCGCGCGATCACACATTCATTTTTCATTTTTTACAGAAAACAGCAACCAAGAGAAGAGACTCAGTGCGCGCGAGGTTGTTGAACCATTGCGCTCAGCAGAATAGAGATCCAGCGATGCGACCTAATGGCACATTGAATCACCTCAAATGATGATGGTTACGGTTGCGCCACGCTAGCCCTGGATCAATCCAGGCCACCAAATCGCGGAGGCTCAACAGTGATAGCAGTACTCTGAACCACACCAAACGAACCTACCAACCTAGAACGTCCATTAGCCCTTAATTCCCATTAGCGCAGTTTGTTCAGGAATTCAAAGCTAACTAGAAACTTGGGGCGCGGCGTTACCGCGCCATCCCTGAGCTGACCCGTAGTGATTTCAAACGAGAGGATATTGATGCAGAGGCGGCAAGAAGTGGGGCAAGTGGAAAATATAGTTTATGTATGCATATAATTCTCAAATTTTTGTTGTTGTTTACAATGGCCCTACTACATTATGTCATCATTTTATGAGATACTGTTCACGCACGCACTTACAGTAAAATAAAAGACCAAATCGTTATTCAAGATATACCATGTTTCGTTGTTAAACAAAAACAAAAACAGAAGTGATAGAGGTACAAAGTCGATCAGCGTCTATGTATAATTTTCCTCTGATATATTATGGCCTTTCGTACACTGCAGGTAGTAGAAGTCGAGAATATTAAACATGTGGTTTTACCAAAAGAAAATAGGAGAATATCTAGTGTGTTTCTTTTGATTAAAAATAATTTGTAAAAATATAAATTTGTACCTTTCTTTTAGGTCACGGCTCCAATTTAGCTACTTGGTGTATAACTCTTTGAAGCTTTATGCCTCTGGAGTAAAGATAAAATAGTTGCAAATTAGCTTAACATGGATAATATTATCACTACCTTGTCAAGATGAAAGCAGAGGCACAGTTGAACCAGAGTCAATGGAATAACCTGGTTTATTGATCTTGTCTAATTTTATCACATAGGTGATATAGTAATGTTATAAGTAATAATACGTGCAAAGCAAGTTTCCTTTGTAGGTGTAGGCATCAATGGTGGAAAATTTTCTACGTCTAGAACGGTGAGGTTGATCCAACTAATAGGCTTTATTTGACATAAGTTTCTTTCTAAAATTTGCTTAAATTGACAAACTGTTGTATAAGTTTAGAATTGCCACCATATGTAAGATAGAGATTGCCTAAATTTACTAAATGAAGCATAAAAACATGTCCTAAACATATATGTTCTATATTATGTATATCATTGCATAGATAGAAAGGATATACAGTTATCAGACTACAATATGCTAGACTGCTACTAAGCATTTATTGGGTGGTAATCAAATCATACATGTTTTGATATGTAAAGAAATTAACTTCCCCAATTTGCTGTAACCATTTCTACGGAGTACAAAGCTTGAATACGGTTTCCAGTTCAAAAAAGGTATATACTCGTACTCAGCTATTAAAGACACCATTAATGAATAAGAGAACCTTTGGTATATGCAATTCTACATGGTGGATGTACTCAGCTAAACCTTGGAAAAAAGAATCCAAGGTATATGTAAACATCTTCTTTATTTTTTAATAAGCTTCCATCAAAGGTTATTGAGAAACCTTTCAAATATTTATCCAAGATGATGCAAGTAAATATCTTCTATATTTGTTTAGAACATAAAATCACAGCTTACTGCAAAAGGTTATAAATAACAGTGACTGCACTTACATGATAGAGACTGTCAATCAACGTGCCTGAACCGTGACCTCTATCTGTCTTGTGCCCTTTATGTGTCTTCATGTTTCTTGTCTCTCTTGGGTTTCATCTCTAGCCTACCCCAACTTGCTTGGGACAAAAGGTTGTGTTGTTGTTTTTGCACTTACATGATAGAGAGCATATTTTGGCTAATTGGAAGCGCAAGCACAGTGCAAACAGTTCACCAGAGGGAACCAACCCACAGATCTCTATCGCCTTCCAGATTGGATGTTGGGCGATGACGCCTTTTTTTATCCGACAGGCTGCAGCTCAATTGTTTTGTAGTACAAGACGGATAATTATGTACAACATACACACGAAGGTTCTTAAACTGAACATATATACACAGAGAAATGAGTATAAAATTGTTAGATTGACGCAATAAATTTAAACTCCTGAATACAACAACTGCAGGGTGCAGTTTAAATGCAAACAAAGATCAGAGTCTAAACCCTAAAATAATAATTTTGGAGAGCCCAATTTTTTCCATGGCTCACTCAAGCTAGAATAATGATTTATGTACATTAAATTATTTTATATGCGTAGGTACCATCATCTGAAAACTGCAATACTTATTTTATAGAAAAAATCATGGAAACCTGAATCGCCAGGCTTGTACTCCAATCTGCAAACTTGAATGGGAAGTGAAGTAACAAGGGTTTGAACTGCAACAATAATTTTTGGATACTCAATGCACGGGAAGCCAGCGTGAACAATGTCATATGCCCTCTAAAACTCTGAGACTGAATGAATAAATTTGGACGATCTCTCTTTTATTTGGTTCATTTATGCTGGAATTATTAATATATGTTGAAGTGGTAAATTATATGTAGGTACTGACAGAACACTTTAGTTAGATGAAAAAATTCTTGGAAATTGAAAATATGCACCTTTTAGCTAAGTTTCTACTCAAATATGGAAATCTGAATGGATCGTGATGCAACAAGGGTTTTATATGCAAGAATAATAATAAAATGTATACCATAGGTTGTATAAATATTTTAGGAGAACATGTAACTGCCGGGTTAACACCACCATTTGACCAATCTTCTATTTTCAGTGCAACAACCCCAAGCCCAGGGGGTGAGCTTGCTGAACTTTAGTAAGTATACGCCTAGATGTATAATAAAGAGACCATTTATACTATTAAATAAGCATTCCTCTGGTACATAAATACACTCATGTATTAGAAATGGTTATTTGTAACCATAATATGGATTTAGCTATCATAATAAAACCTTTTAAGGCAACAGCTTTCTCGTAGCTATAATAGCACACTTGTGTGCGAATGAGAAAATATGCTTATAGCAATCAATGGATAAAAACTAATTCGGTTAGACACAACTTTTAAATGTCAGTATACTTTTGTAGTTTGGAATAAATTGTGATCAGGAATAAACATCATCTCAAGTATTGATTGCACCCTGTTAGCAAGCAAAAACTTATACTGTATTGCAAGCGCCTAGATGTAACTATACAAGGTATTTCTCTAGCTATATGACAATCAAATACTTGTTCTGAATTTAACCCCACACCTATCCCACAGTAATTTTAGAATTGGGGAATCACAACCAATAATCTGGTAGTATATTGTGCTAAAAAGGAACGGCATTATCCATTGCTCAAACAACCGTGGTCGTTTGCGAAGGCACCCATGAAAATCTTGGACAATGTTGGAACTCAACTTGTGTCTCTTCCATGTTGAGAAATTCCAACTGAAGGATCAGTTGCTTTGCCTGCAATCATGATATAACCAATCATATGTTCTCCAGAATTATGGTAAATATGCATAATCAGCAGGAAACTACAAAAGTGAGCTCTGAACACTTCAACAATTATATCACCATATATGCAGTAGGTAAGATTGAACAGAATACCAGAGGTCTGACAGACATTGTATTATCTGCTTTGCTTATATGCTGAATCATGTCGTTCCTAGTGTGGCATTTCATCGACCAAGTGGGTTGCATGATCTCTAACATGTCTCTGTAGTAAAACAAAGTGGTGTCTCTTTGGCCTCTAACCAGTCCACTCCATGGCGCACACGGCACATCATATCAACCCAACCATCATCAAAAAGTACGCACAACATCAAAAATTGGCATTGGACAGGGGTAGAAAGTGCAAGCAATTAACGGGAAGAAAGCTGTCACGGACCATGGCAATGGCGGAGGCAAGGGTGCGGCCGGACTTCACCAGCCTCGAGTTCACAACCGTAGAGCCGGCGACATCCCTCGTCGGGGGGCCGGCCGCGCCCGCGCCGGGGGCCAAGGGCGCCTCGCCTTGCCATGGCCGGGGGCCAGGGCCACCGCGCTTCCGTGCCCCGGAGCGGGTCTGCCCCGCCATGGCCGAGGCTAGTGCCACCTCGCCCCACCTCGCCCCGCCATGGTTGCCTCTGCGCCGCGGTGTGGGGGCCTCTGCGCCGCCGCCATGAGAGAGAGGTTTCGAGAGACAGAGAGAAGGGGAGGGGGCAAGATAAGAAGACGTGGCCATCTGAAGAGCTTGAAACGTGGCAAGATAGAAAGCTAGAGACTCTGGGGCAGATTTGGATATTGCAAGAGCATCTCTAACAGGATCCTCTATTTTAGATTTAGGTAACGGAGAAAAAAAAACAAACTTAACAGCCCCTCTACTAGACCCTACATTTGTTAGCCTCCTACTTTTCCCCCTCCACCCTGTACTTCTGTTGGCCCCTACTCTCCACCGTGCAAAATTTGGATGAGAGAGATGACAAAAGAGCCCTACGCGTCATTCACTACTAAAACGAATTTGAGTAGTATGATTTAGGTAGTATTGCTGGAGTTGAAAGCAAAATATGAGTAGTCTCAAAATAGGTGGCTTCCTAAATAAAGAAGTAGGAGGTGTGTTTTAGATAGTATTGTTAAAGATGCTCTAAAATAAGATAAGATACGATGTCGCCTGTCACGCCGAAAGAATCCATCCAATCTTTAGCATATATGAATCTCCTCCAGATATGGTGGTTATCATGCATGTGTGCAGAAACACATGGCACATCTCTTTGCGCCAGATCGTTCCAGAAATGAAGGTAGCTCGATCGGTAGCAGGCACAGAGACAATAACGAGACACTGCATCATGTTTTCAGGAAAAACAACAATGAAAACAGAGGACACATGCATGCGGTTGGTGTGCAAAAGTAAAGCTATCTTTGAGCATTTCCTCTCAAAGAGGTAATAATGGAACGAGGAAAAAAATAAAGAACAAAAGAGATATCCAAAACTGAAAACGAAGTTGGGATGTAGATATGAATGCAAAATTATTAATGGAATTAGATGGACGGAGAGTGACCCGTGAATCCATGATGGGTCGTCTGAACCACGCACGACGTGGCCTGTTCTGCGCATTTCAATCTTCTGCACTTTCGCATATTAAAACGAGGTTTGATGAACAAGCTAATATCCTTCAGCCACTGCTGCTAAAACAAATCAAGCGAGAAATAGACCAGACTATTAAGCTCCGGCATCTAAAAACACTAGCAGATACAGCAGACAGGTTTTCAGAAAAGAAAAGACAGAGAGAGCAAACAACAAGAAAAAGCAAGTCCCATCAAATGAAAAGGCCAGATGAGAAATCACAAGCACTAGTATCTTGTGAGATACAGTACTCCTACGAGACAACGTTATTGTTGCTATTTGCAGCGAGTGCTGACAATCTCATGTGGCAAACTGACGATGAGTCAGCTTAGGTCAAAATACTATCGAATCGTGTCCTGTTTGTTATTCGACAAAGATGGAATGAATCAGTAAAAAAAAAACTTCGCAAAAACTAACCTTGCAGTCCATTCCAAAATTCCGAAAGTCCACAGTTTGGAATCACAGCACCTTCAGGGCACATCATCTTTTCCAGAAAATGCCAGATATGATAACTGTAGGTCACAACAGATTCCAATTATTGGCCTCCTAAGGTTTGTTTTTGTAAGTGCAATTCAGAGATTTCAAATGGTAGTACCATGGAATAACACAGCAGCACTAGACAGGTCGAATTCACTACGTGCATCTGTTCAGTGTATAACTCAGATGTTCAACAGTGACAACACAAACCACCTACTATGACCTATCAGCATGACATCCGGCTTCATAGCCAACACCGATCAGACCTGAATAAGGCCAACTGCAGTGGTACAATAAGTGCCATGATTCTGTTCCAAAATGAATGGACTAGTCATGTACAGTTTGCACTCTAGTTTCATCATCGCCTTCTGCTCTGTCTATTGATTGTCATTTTGATGATACAAAGCTTGGTTCATTGAATGGACACAAAGGTGCCCCCGACAGCCGGATCAAAATATTTGTTGTTTTTTGTTCTATTATTCTCCCTAGTTTTAACAGGAAAGTGAAAAAAAAATCTCTACTGATAATCAAGGGATTGCTTATATTCAGATAGGAGAAATGTCTGAAAGATCATTAAAGCTGATTAGGTTCCTATGACTGTTGTGTTGTTACCGAGTACCTGAGCCCAACACCAAAGCCTTTCTTTGGCTGAACCTCACAATCAGGTTAGAATTGCTCAGTAGTCAAAGACTATGAGCTAATCAGCTAATGGACCTAACAGTGCATATGAGAAACCAACAACTGAAAGATGGTGCATAAACACTGCATGCCAAATAAACAAAGTCAAGTGTAAAAACCTTCGGCAAATAACTAAGTATTATTAGTACAGACCAAGAACTGATCCAAGTCCTGGCCCAATCCCCCACATATCCGAACACTTATTATTGTCCCAACACTTCTTATCTTTTGAAAAACCCAACACTTCTTATTGGCGTGGAACTGGGGTTCAATTCTTAAGGTAAGACTAAGGCCCTGTTTAGTTACACATGTTAAAGTTTAACAAACACTGTAGCACTTCGTTTTATTTGATAAAAAGTTTCCAATCTTGAACTAATTAGGCTTAATAGATTTGTCTCATAAATTACTCCTAATCTATGCCGACATGCATGCAATTTGTCTACATTTAGTACTTCATGCATTTGCCGCAAATTCGATGTGACGGGAGTTAAACTTTAACAAACGAAAACCAAACAGGGCCTAAGACATACTTTTGTCTAATGCTGTTCAATGGCAGCTCTTTGATGGTAATGTTATTATCAAGAACCAGACTTGGTGTCCCAAGTGGCAAGCTTACATGAACGCATTAAACAGGAGGCTTTGGTTTCCAACCTTCCTGTGAATGTAGCAGATTTATTCACAAATTTGTGGCTGACTCATCCAAAAAGATGGAAATCCACTTTGCTATCATTTTTCTGTCCAGATTTTGTAAATAACGTTATGCAAATCCTACAACTAGAAAAAATGACTTAAATGTAAGTAATCTTCACCGTCATAATCACACAGAGGCTGTCCCTGATTTCATATGGAGCAATAAACAAATCCTTCGTCCAGTTCAAATGTTTGTCTGGACTCTGGAGGCTCCTCACAATAAATACTCCCAATGCTCAGCGTGTACAGAAAAGAATTAAAGATATTACACCCAACTGTGCACACTGTAATATGGTTCAAAATGATATCTTTTCTTCTGTTGTAGTTTTGCTAGAGCAGTTTGGTTTGCTTCTCCTCTAGCTATCAAAATCAGATTTCCTGCAAGGCTCTTGCTCTGAGTTTTTTTTACACTATATTTGCACCAACCTGAGTTGTTCTGATGATATTGAAAAAAGAGTGGCATATCCACTCTTATCATTTTTCAGGCAAAGGCTGTCCAAAGGGCAAGGCTAAATACGAAGCTTGCGTTGTTGAACAAATATCTGGTAACAGGTCCAGAATCCTTGAAGCAATAATCATTATGACGATGTGGTTCCCTTTTTAGCTGTTGTTGCAGGTCTGATGCCTCATACATCAATGCCAGGAGACTGGTCTGCTAGGCATTTACAGAACATATAGTGGTTTCCAGTCCCCTTGGACATTACACGTTCAGGCAAAAACTTCTCAGGCTAATTCTCCCCTTCATGCAGAGGCCTTTAGCCTTTTCCTCAGTCTCCATCTTAATGACTCATTGCAGGTTCATGAATGTGATTTCTTTGCTGATAGTTCTGAACTCATCACCTGTATGAAGGAACAATGTGATATTATTCTGGATTGGAGAATAAGGCATCATCATGGATATTGGATATGGACATAAGAGGAAATTCGTACCACATTCCTACGGAAAAGAAGTTTATAACTGACCAATTAGCTAGAAATGCTATACTTCTATATGATTGGCAGCCCTAATTTCTGATGTTCTAACTTGAATCACTGTGGTGACTGTCCACTAAAAGTAAAACTCAGTAACTGACCATTAAGAGCTGATCTTAGCCTCCCCCATCCCCCCTAACACACACACACCACACACACACACACACACACAAAAATCCCTTCAAATCATGACACAGCAGTGATGACGCCAATGCAAGAAGTTAACCTTTTCCAAAGGGAACGGGGTGCCTGCTCAGAATCAAGCTTGCAAGTTGATGTCCAGAGCCTTCATATGATTCTATTTCTCACTCAATGTACAGTGATTCAACACCCGAGTCGTCTCCACTCTCAGCACCATCAGCGTCAGCATTCTTTTTCCAGCCACCTCCATCGCCAAGAAACTCATCCCTCAGTTCAGATCCACCACGGCGGCCGCCACCAAGTTCATCCCACCCACGACCCATGCTGGTGAACATCCTGTCCAAATTCGCCCTCTGTGGGCTGATCATGAGCAGCTCCTCCAGCTTCCGTCTTGCAGCATGTATTGCATTTGGCTCAACAAGTTCCCCTTTGTAATATGCCTCCCTGAGGAACACTGTATGAAGCTTCCCCTGATTCCCCCTCGTGGATATGTAAAATATGCCCTGGTACTTCAGCAAGAACTCCTTGATCTTCTTGGGCACACCGAGTGCGTCGCGGAACAGCGCAAGACGCTCCAATGTGGTGCGCTTCTCAACTGTGAGCGAGAGAAGCTCATGGACAGCAGCGACCGCGCGCTTCTCCATGCGGCGTTTTGCCTCAAGCGAGCGCAGGTCATGGCCAGTGACGTCTGCATAGGGTGAAGCGTAGGGGAGGCGCTGCCATTTCCAGACAGCGATCCGGAAGTACTTGCCGATCTTAAACCCTGGCGGGAAACGAATGGGGAACGCGAAACGCGCGTCCTCCTCGGCAGAGCCGGGGGCGCGGTGCTCGCGGTAGTGGCGCTCCCGAGCGCGCTCTACGGCGGCGATGGTGAGGTCGGGCGGGTCGGTGGGGGACGGCAGGAATTCGACGAAGCCGTCAGGGGTGAGGCGGAAGAGGGAGGGGTTGGACTTGATGACAGATTCGGCGAAATCGTCTGGGAGGCCGAGGTCGCGGCGGAGGAGATGGATGTGCTCGAGGCGGAGACGGCGGTGCGGGGGCGCAAGGAGGAGGAGCTTGCGGAGGCGTAGGACGGAGGCGCCGGGGAGCGCGGCGGCGACGGCGTCGGCCTCAGCGCCGAGCGCCGCTGCGGCGCGTGGGGTGAGGCGGATGTGGAGCATGCGGTGGACGGGGTGGAGGAAGAGGTGGAAGGTGTGCGCGTGGCGCAGGAGGAAGCGGCCAGCGTCGAGGGGCGCAAGGCGGAGCTGGCGGCGCGCGAGGGTGCCGAGGCGGGTGAAGGGGACGGACACGGCGCCGCTTCCGCCGGCGCGGGACGGTACGGTGGGGGCGGCGGCGTAGAGGAGGAGGGAGTAGAGGGCGTGGAAGCGGCGTACGCGCTTCTGGATCTCCATGATGCCGTCGAAGGCATGGTCTCGGACGCGCTGCTGCTTCTGAGGGATGGACGTGGACTTGGAGGAATAGGGCGTCGCAATCGCCCCCACCGGTGCGGCCGCCCGCGGCGGCGGCCGGAGGGCTGCTATGCGGCGGAGCATCGAGCCTTGGGTGGGATTCTGCAAGGGGGAGGTGACTGACCTCGCCGGTGAGGGTGGATGAAGTGTTGGGTTGGGTCAGGCCTTCAGCTGGGCTGAGTTGGTACAGGCCGCATTTAGTTCTGGGCCGCTTCCTGAGAGGCGGAGTCTTTTAGCTTTACATTTGAAAATAAGCCCTCTCAAAAATATTTATCTCATCAACAATAAAACAAAGGAAAAAGACCACATTACCTCCCTCATTTTGCGAAATTCTGCTTTTCCTCCTTGCACTCTGAAACTGGGTAAGCCACGTCCCTGAACTTTTAAAACCGTTCGCTTTACCTCCCTGTCCGGTTATAAGATGTTTTCATAGGCGGTTTTGTCTCTTTCTTTTTTATTTATTTCAGCTGAATCTTTGAAAAATTAGTAAACCATAGAAAAATCATAAAATAAAAAATCTAATTTTGTTGGACTCTATATGAGTAGATCTACACAGTGAACATATAATATGGTACGATTTTAGTACAATTTTTTTTGTTGTACCTTTAGATCTATGATGTTCTGTAATTAATTCATAGCTACAGTTTCTACGGTCCAATTGTGGTGAATTTTTTTATAGTGGGTTAATTATTATATGCTTCAACTATAGTAACTAATTTATACATGATCTACTGAATATGAAATTTTTACTACAGTTCAAGCATGCAATAATTAGCCCACCATAAAAATTTCACCACAATTGGACCATAGAAACTGCAGCTATAAATTGATTACAGAAAAAAAAAAATCTAAAGGTACAACAAAAAATTTGTATTAAAGTATATCATATTATATGTTCATTGTGTAAATCTAATCATGTGGAGTCCAACAAAACTGGATTTTCTATTTTATGATTTTTCTGTGATTTACTATGATTTTTCAAAGATTCGGCCGAAATAAATAAATAAAAAAAGACAAACCACCATTGGAAACCGCTTGTAACCGGTCATGAAGGTAAAACGAAAGGTTCTAAAAGTTCAGGGAGGTGGTTTACCCGGTTTTAGAGTTCAGAGATGAAAAATAGACTTTCGCAATTGAGGGAGCTAATATGGACTTTTTCCTAAAACAAATGATTCTAAAAAAACAATAAAACATATGGTGGAATCAAACTATGCAAACAGTCTTAAGAAGCTCGACATTTGAAGACAAACCGATATACACTCGCTCGTACATAGGCACATTTCCAATCTTGACTGGTTTTTAGCGTTCTATGTTAGACAAGGTGATTTTACAGCATGTTCGAATACAAGAGCTAATTGCAAACTAACTAAAGATTAGCTTTAGTACATTCAAACAAGAGAACTAGTAGGTATACTAATTTTTCAGTTAAGTCCTCAACTAGTTATTAGCGAGCTAGCTAGCGAACCATAGTTATTTGGGCTAATTTTTAGCTCTAACTAGTAACTAGCCATGTGTATCTAGATAAACCCTTAGTCGGAACGATATTGCTATGTTTGATAAGAAAAAAGTTCATTTATTTAGGGTCTATTGTATACATGAGTTAATTACTAGCTAGCTAAAAATTAGCTCTAGCGCATCTAAACAGGAAAGCTAATAAGTGGGCTAATTTTTTAGCTAATTGCTAGTCAACTAGCCAGCCAACTATAGCTATTTTGACTTATTTTTAGCCTCAACTAGTAACTAGCTACACGTGTATCAAACATACCTTTAATCCGGTTTTAGTGTTCACAGCCATTCACTCAATAATGAGGTTTCGCTCTTGATACAATAATAGTTAGGGAGGTCTTCACTCGTCGCGGTTGGAAGTTTAGCAACCGGATTTGGTAACGGCACATGCTTGTCCTTTGATTTAGCACTTTCATTAAAAGAATCATTAAAAGAACTGTTACCTTTGCTCTTTTCTGTTGGTGCATTTATTGTAATAATGGACAGCCAAAAGTCTCTTTAGATGTGCTCCTGTGTCCTAAATTAGATTAACTTTTAGAGTTGTCCCAAGTCAAACTATTTTAACTTTAACTAAATTTATAATAAAAACTCTAATATTTATGATATCATATTAGTATCACTAGATATAAATCATAAAATATATTTTCATAATGTATTTATTTGATCACATAGATATTATTACCCTTTTCTATAAAGTTGGTTAAACTTAAGATGGTTTGCTTTAGAATGGTTTTAAGAATTGATTTATTTTACAACGGAGGGAAGATAGCTTTAAAGGATAGAATTTATTTATTTCATCATTAAAATAACATAAGCATGTCTCCAAACTTCCACTGGCAAAGAAGTTTTCTTAACAAAACAAAAGCTAAGGTACGCAGCTACTGTCCTCGTTACTTTGGTACTTTGCAAATCCATATCTCTTATAAACCCTACTAGCTATGTATCTCACGTGCGAGTTGTTCGCCTCAGTAATACACTGTCACGTGAAATTAAAACTCACTAGCATAATGTAATTGTAATATCCATGTTAGCAGGACACACAAGTATTTTGTTATATGCGTCAATATGCCACGTAATCCACCAATCCACAATTCTCGTGACAACATGCGGGGTGTGCTTCTAGCTAGTTTATTATAAAGTTAATCCCCACTAGAATTCTATTTTGACATATGCAAGTCATCAACATTATCAGCTCACTAACATATGTAATTATGACACCTATCTATTCACGCAAGCTATCCACATTAGCAAACCGCGTCATCCACACTAACATGCATTTATTTGTCCACATCAGCATATCGCACTGTCTATTAAAAATTTATTCGTGATTCCCGTAGCAATGCTTGGGATATGCTTTTAATACATAATAAGGATATCTCCATGAATAAGAGGCTAGAGTGACAGGCAAACTCATAGGTTAGCAAGGAATTCTTCACCACGATTCAAACAATTTATCTTAAACATTTATTGTACATTATAGTTCACTTTACTTTTGTTCTAACGTTTAACTCTAACTTCTCTAGCTTTAGCTAGACCTTTAGAAAAATATATCAAAATCAGTGAGTTCATATAAATGAAGTATCAAGACATAGTTTATATGGAGAATTTAATAAAATGATTTGTATTGTATATGTGTATATGTTTTTTTCTACACAATCCAGTAAGGTTAGATAATTTTGATTTAGAACAGAATTAGTGTGATCAGTGAAGTAGTGAATTATAATTTAGAATGGTGGGATCAGTAAAGCGAAGGAAGCCATGGGCAATAAATAATTGTGCGAGACATAGGCATGCTTGCCCTTCAAGTTGGCCACCTTCTTGAGCCTCTCCACCTCTTGCATGAGCTTGTCATTCTCCTCCACAATAGTCATCATAAGTTTCTACAAGAACTTTCTCAACACAAACTTAATCGCAAGTGATTAGATCACAAAAATGTGGAGGCATCTACCCTAGAGATAGGAATTTAGCAAGAGGTATATTCATGCACAAGGAAGGCTCATTGTATTATTGCTCTCAAATTTTGATTTAAGTTCACAATGCTCCTTGTCTAACGAATTAAATTTGCTCACAATGCTTCATAATGAGTGACAAAGGTAGCATTGAATTCTTCAACTACTTTGAGTAATGTAGCAAATGGTAACAAATTTCTTTAGATTATTTCTTTAATTAAGAGCCTTTCTGGTTCACGGAGCAAGTCAAATAGGTTTTCTTTGAGACTAGAGGATTCATCGCTTAGCTTGCTTTTCTTACCTATAGCCATGGTGCATGTTGGTGATGACTTGGCGAAGAGGCTTGGCTTAGGGGAGCGGGCAATTTGCTTGACTCTTCATTTGAACTTGAGCTTACGTATTCTCCACTCACCCATTCTTGAATTGCCATCAAAGCCTCTTGCTTCCTCCTTCTTGGATCTTTTGGTCTTCTCTTGACCTCAACACATGGTGACTAGTATCCTATCTTCTAAAGTGCCTGCACATGGTGACCAAGCCAACTATGCCAACATGTGAGAGACTCCGTGGTGATATGCATGACTCGTTTATTGATGGTGGCATTGCAAAGGGATGGAAACCATCTCTACATCTGGTGCGTAGAAGGATTGTCTTTGTCCAGCAAGGGGGGCAACCCGGGCTCCAGCCCCCCTACCGGTGAAAGCCCAAGTTTGGTTTTGGTAATTAATGACACCAAGTTGCTAATACCATGCGTTAAGTGTTTTGAGTTAGGCATAAGCAACACATGTGATGAAGGTGTATGTGGCAAGAAGTGGTGACCACAAGATCACAAAGAGATGGTGCATGGACATGAAATAATGATCATGATGAAGATGCACATAAAATGATGGACTTGATGATCAAGTGGAGGAGAAGGACTAAGAGCGCAAGCCAAGATATAACCATAGGGTTTTCCTTTTACCGGTCTAAGATGAGTAGAGAAGTGATCGACCGGGTTTAGGATACATAGCCGACTATCAAGAGGGGCAATCACGGTTAGCTCGGGAATCAAGTGCCACTAGATCAATGTCTTGAGCATATGCATTAGGATCTAGTAGAGAGCTAACATAACGCCTTGAAAATATTTGTGAAATGCTAACACACATGCACATAGTGGTGTACACTTGGTGGTGTTAGCATATTTGCGAAGGCAGTGGAGTTTAAGCGGTAGAGAGGGGTTTGGGTTCCTCTCTCCCTCCCGCCGAGCTTGCGAGGCGGGATTTAGCGCTTTTTGGGAAAGTGAAATGCCTATTTTCTACTGCGTCGGAAGTCGAAAAAGAAACAGAGGCGAACTACGGTCACTGTAGTGACCGGACGCTGTACCGGACGCGGTCGCGATTTGACCGGACGTGTCCGGTCAGTTCTCAGCGGTTGTCAGGCACGCGAATGTTAGGGTTTCTAACCGGCGCATCCGGTCCCTCATGAAACCGGAGCGTCCGGTCAGGCACCTAGAGGGGCAGAACTAGTCGTAGAGCTGACCGGACGCGCGGCACGTCCGGTCACGTGTTATCGGACGCGTCCGGTCACGGTGGGAGCTTACTGGACTCCGACCGGACGCCAGGTGCAGCACGTCCGGTCAAACGCTAGAGCACGTCCGATCACAGTAATGATAACTTCTGACGCGCACTGTTCACGCTTGTCCTGTAGTGTCGGTCACCCTGACCGGTGCGTCCGGTCAGTACGTTTTTCACTACGTCGTTCGGTAACGGCTAGCTGCGTACCCCTTCGCTATAAATAGAAGATATCCGGGGTTTGAGGGAAACTTTTGCACATTTTGAGACTGAAAGGTCTTGATGGCTAGAGGGGGGTGTGAATAGCCTTTTAAAATTTTCTACAAGGACAAGCTAAACAAGTTTATCAATATAACAAATATCGAGATGCGAGTTTTACTTAGCCTACAAGGTGTTTGCAAGCCACCTAACCAATTTACAATTCTAGTATTTGCACTCAACCGCACAAGTCAAACCGAGAAGGTAACTACAACTACAACTAGCAAGCTACACAAAGGAGCTACTAAAGCAAAGCTAACTAGCTAGTAAAGATAACTAAGAAATTAATACAAGAGAGAGTTAGGAGGGTATCACCGAGGGGCGAAGTATTGAGCCAACCAATCAATATGATCAAGAGATGAATACCATAATATACAACCACCGGGATCGATCAAACACAATAACAATGATGACACGAAGATTTATCCCGAGGTTCACGTGCTTGCCGGCACGCTAGTCCCCGTTGTGTCCCTCTTCACCACGTGGTTCGGTGGCTAATCGGTCTCACACCGAGCCTCTCAAAAGGCGCCACAAGAACCTACCAAATGGCAAAAGGTTGCAATGACACGAGCAATTCACTAACGTTGCCTTTGGCGCTTCGCCGAGGTAGGCACAAACCCCTCACAATCACCGGAGGTGGCCAAGAACAATCACCAACTCTTGCCAATGCCTCCAAGCTGCTCCAAGCCATCTAGGTGACGGCAACCACCAAGAGAAATAAGAATCCCGCAGCAAATCAACCACCAAGTGCCAACTAGATGCAATCTCACAATGCAAATGCACTTGGATCACTCAATCTCACTTTGAATATGCAAAGAAGCAAGAGAGATGAGTGGGAGGGGAGTTGCTTAGCTCAAAGTGCTCACAAGTATGTCAAATGTGCAAGAGAGAGAGCCTTGAGCTGGCCAACGAGTATTTATAGACGTACCCCTTCGAATAGAGCCGTTAGAAACTTAAACAACCAAAATCGCGCTGACCGGACGCGCTGGTCCAACTGACCGGACGCGTCGGTCGCCCAACGGCTAACTCGTGAAGTACTGAAAGGACGTGTTGGTCCAAACGACCGAACGTGCCGGTCGCCCAACGACTAACTGCGAAGCAACGACCGGACGCGCTCATCACGCAGACCGGACGCGCTACGAATGACCGGACGCGCTGGTCCCGTGAATGACCAGACGCGCTGGTCGCCTGAGCAGCGCTCAACGAAACAACGACCAGACGCGCTGAAGAAACATGATCGGACGCGACAGTGCCAGCGTCCGGTTACAGTCCAGTAAGCTCCCTGAACGACCGGACGCGTCCGATCATCAGTGACCGGATGCGCCTCGCGTCCGATCATCGAACTAAAAAACGCACAGACACTGAATACTGACCGGACGCGTCCGGTCATACAAGGACCGCGTCCGGTTCAGCGTCTGGTCACCTCTGTGACCTCCGTTCGCCTCCGTTTCTTTTCCGGACTTCTGGCGTAGTGGAAAATAGTCGTTTCAACTTCTCGCAAACGCCTGAATCCCGCCTCGCAAGCTCGACGGGAGGGAGAGAGGATCCCAAACCCTCTCTACCGCTCAAAGTCTACCGCGTTTGCAAACGTGCTAACACCACCAAGTGATCTCGTCAAGTGTGAGTGTGTTAGCATTTTCACAATCATTTTTTGTGGCGATATTAGTTCTATCCAAATGCATATGATCATGAAATGCACACCTAGAGGCACTTAGGAGTTCAATAGCCGCGTCATTCCCCTCTTTATAGTACGGCTATCTATCCTATAATGTAACCACACCCACTAGGTGTCTTGGTTACTAAAACACAACCCTTAAGCATATACCTTTGCCTTGATCACATAGGGTTACGTCCAAATACAAGTGTGGCCATCATGATCACCATGTCCATCTTGCCACCAACCTTGGAATGTACTAATCCTCATATGCTACATACAACTTAGGCATAGGATTAGAACTTAGGCATTGTCACTAATTACCAACACCAAATATAGGACTTTCAATCTCCCCCTTGTTGGTAATTGGTGACAAACCTTTCACAAAGATGTTATGATAAAATTTTGATTGAACCCATGTCACATTGTCCAAGTATATTACCATGTGTAAGAATTATGGACATGTGATCATGAATTCAAATTGATAGCAATGGCTCCCCCTACATATATGCTATATGTTTGGATTTTGGAAGCATACATGTTAGATAGAAAAGATTAGGAGCATTGACTACCAATAGGTGCTAAGTGTTTAAGATTATAGACCTTTGAAGCGTGATACCATCGGAGTAGCGATAAACACCATCTTAGCACCTTGTGTAGTTAGATTCCACTTGGAAAAACACAAACATAACTAGAAACCTCGTGAGATCAATATTATAAGCAAGGCTCTAGTACCACTTTGAAAAACATGAAGCAAGAAAAATCTAACTACTTTCTATTCATGCTAGTACCTCAATGCATCATTCAAATTATACTAGCAAGTCACCACACAAGCAATGTATCGGAGAAAACAAAATGCATAACTATGCATCATACATATGAAGTGCACATAGAAATGCAACATTCATGTTTAAGAGCTTGCTCCCCTTACTTGTGTGCTCAAATTTTTAGTTGATCCCCTTCTTTTATCAATTCTCCCCCTTTGTGCTTCTTCCTCTTTGAGTTCTATCTTTGTGAACAACAATTTTCTCCTCCTTTTGTGCTTTCTCCTCCTTTGAGTTCTATCTTTGTGAATAAGAATTTCTCCCCCTTTGGCACCAATGACCACAAGAGACCAATATTAGATAGATTATCATGTTGAAATATGGGGTGAGGATCAAGTTTGTGATTCAACCTAGATTGCTTGCATAAATAAAATGCTTCGGTTTGATCCAAGGACAAGCTTCTTCACACCTCACTAGAAGTGTTATCATGCACCATGTTGAAGTAAATATTTAGACAAGTTTTCTAGATTAAATACTTAGGATCACAAGCTACTTAAACAAGTTATATGCTACCACTGGATCATACAAGTCATGGAAATAATAGTGGCACCATATAAACTTCAAATTTATTTGATTTTCATGAATGAGCCTAGAATATGTAAATTATGACTAGATGCACTAAACAAGTCCTTAGCATAGAATGTATGACATGTCAACCAATTGTACCTTGGGGCTCGAAGGAGAGGCATGTCATATATGAGGTGCATCAACTCATGTTGGAGAAGTCAAGTATGTTCAACTCATTCTTTAGCTTGTGAAATCTCTTCTCATCAAGTGGCTTGGTGAATAGATCGGCTAGTTGATCTTCGGTGCCCACACTCTTAATAGCAATGTCACCCTTTTGTTGATGATATCTAATAAAGTGATGGCGAACATCAATATGCTTTGTTCTTTGATGTTGAATCGGATTGTTAGTTAGCTTCACGACACTTTCATTGTCACATAGCAATGGCACATTCTTGAAATTGATTCCAAAATCCTTCAATGTTGCCTTCATCCACAAGATTTGTGCACAACAACTACTCGCGGTGATGTATTCAGCTTCGGCGGTAGATATCGCAATACTATTTTGCTTCTTGGATGACCATGAGACAAGTGATCTTCCCAACAATTGACAAGTCCTAGAAGTGTTCTTTCTCTCCACTTTGTCACCGGCATAGTCGGAATCCGAATATCTAACTAGCTCAAAGCTTGCACCTTTGGGATACCATAATCCAACATCTTGTGTATGCTTTAAGTACCTCAATATTCTCTTTGTTGCCTTCAAATGACTTTCTCTTGGTGAGGCTTGAAATCTTGCACACATGTATACACTAAACATCACATCAGGCCTTGATGCCGTCACATAGAGTAGGCTACCAATCATTGATCTATATAGCTTTTGATCCACCATGTTTCCACTCTTGTCACTATCCAAGCTTCCACTAGTGCTCATTGGAGTAGTGATTCCTTTTGAATCTTCCATATCAAACTTCTTTAGCATATCCTTTATGTATTTGGTTTGGCTTACAAATGTTCCTTCCTTCATTTGTTTGATTTGAAGTCCAAGAAAGAAACTAAGTTCACCAATCATTGACATTTTAAATTCCTTTGCCATCATTTTTCCAAACTCATCACAATAATCTTGATTGGTTGAACCAAATATGATATCATCAACATATATTTGCAACACAAACAAGTATTTCCCAATCTTCTTGGTGAATAGTGTTGTATCAACTTTGTCCATGATAAATCTTTTGGATAGCAAGAAGTCCCTTAATCTTTCATACCATGCTCTAGGTGCTTGCTTCAATCCATACAAAGCTTTTCTCAATTTGTAGACATGATTGTGTTTCTTGTCATCTTCAAAATCGAGAGGTTGCTCCACATACACCTCCTCTTGGATGTACCCATTGAGAAATGCACTCTTCACATCTATTTGATATAGCTTGATATTGTGAGCACAAGCATAGGCAAGTAAGATCCTAATTGCTTCCAATCTTGCAACCAGAGCATAAGTTTCACCAAAGTCAAGACCCTCTATTTATGTGTAACCTTGAGCCACTAGTTTTGCTTTATTCCTTACTACTATCCCATCTTGATCTTGCTTGTTGCGAAAGACCCATCTTGTTCCAATGACATTGTGATCCTTAGGCCTTTCAACTAGTTCCCATACTTCATTTCTCTTGAAGTTGTTGAGCTCTTCATGCATTGCATTTACCCAATCCGGATCTCTCAATGCTTTATCAATGTCATTGGGTTCTTTCATTGACACAAAAGAAGAGTGAGCATAAAATGATGCCAATCTTGATCTAGTTTGAACTCCCCTTTGTATGTCACCAATGATGAAATCCAATGGATGGTCTCTTGCAATGTTAGTTGGTTGAAGCACTTGCATTTGATTGCTTGGATGCTGATGTTGATCATGAGTTGGAGATAATGAACTAGCCACTTGTTGATCTTGTTGCACTTGAGATGATGTACTAGCTTGATTTTGCATTAGAGAACCGCTAGCTTGTGTAATTGGACTTTGGAGCACTTGATCTTTGTTGTCGTCCATATCAATTGTAACGAAACCGTCCAAATTATAAGAGCACAAGTTCAAAAACAATCGCCGAAACGATCAAATTCTCAAACTTGAGCCCATATAACTCCGGTAGTCCACGAAATCACGAGGGATTTCAAACCAAACCGAGAGCAACCAAGATCGTAGTGATTCAACATAACACAACACTTGTTACAACAGTTCGTAAGTAGCTCTCATACATCGGAGTACAAATAATTTTATTACAAAACTAAAATAAAGATTAGCGGAAGCAACATAATTTCTGAAACCATTTAAAATCAAATACTGCCAGTACATAGTCACATCCTGCAAAAGCATACCAGAAGAGATACTACAGAGACCATGCCCATATGGTCTAGTCTTCACGCCCACATGGCGAAGACAATACTTGCAGCAACAAGTACGAATCTGCTACCTGCAACAGGTGGGAAATAAACCCTGAGTACGAGAAGGTACTCAGCTAGACTTACCCGACAAAAACCAGAAACAACGGTGACACCAAGGAGTATGCAAGGCTTTATAAGGTGGGCTAGCTTGACTCACTTGCAGAAAAGCTTATTACAGATAGGTGATCATTAATGCTTAAGCATCGAGTTAATAATCATTAACCTGTCATCTAGATTAGCACCTGTACTAGAGCAATCACTTCATTAGGAGCAAATAATATTAACCATAGCAGGTATAATAAGGCCATCATCATCATTATCATCAATTCCGAACCATCATTAATAATTAGTGTATCTACGCTGGAGATAACCAGTCAAGTTTCTCACTATCCGGGAGAGACAGCGACTCGAATCGATTCCAACTCAGCTGAGGGGGTATTCCTGACACTCACTCGGCAAACCCCGCTAAAGCCAGCCGTAGATAACCTTTGGTACAACTCAGGGTGGGCCCAAACAGCGCCGCGTTCTCGGGGATACCAGTGGCTAGGATGCTCAGGACTTTTAACTCACCTGCCCTTGGACCCTCTGGCTCCCTTCCGAGGCGACTTTCACTTTTCGACTTCGCAGCCTGAGTTGAGCTACTAGGCTTCACGGTCGGCAACCTCAGGCCGGCCAACTAAATGTCAGGCATGCGTTCAAAATGACATAGAAGGCTCCAGGTCTCGGTCCTTAATCGACACAGACGGGGATAGATCCACACCCAAGACCTCCATGCCTTGCTGTTTCACTATCATCATCCCGCCCGGTCTCATTTCATTTTATTACACATGGTTCACTTCCACGATAGCAAATATAGCCAACCGTGACCTGACAAAGCCCTATATCTCGCAGGTGACAGGAAATCACCCGACTTCTACCGGTCTAATTTAGCAGGGCTAAGCATAGATACGATCATGTCTACATAGGATTCAAGGTTTGAATTTCTGGACAAGGAGTGTTATCAATGCAGCAAGGTTTTCCAACCAACTCCTATCACGTAATGCAACAATACATATAACATGTATATATATAGATAATTGCTTTGAAAGTAGGAGGCTTATAATGCTCCGGGGCTTGCCTTAACCGAAAGAAGAGAGATCAAGGTTTGGCTTCAAGAACGGTTCCCACGTCTTCTCCGGCTTCGTCGGACTGGACCTCCGGTTCTCGAATGGACTTCAACTTCGGTTTCCACACCCAGTGGGACTTCGCTCGTAACACGAATCTTGGCACACCTATTGCATGTATATGCATCCAATGAATTTCATGTATGCATCCAAAAATGACATGATGATTTATGGGCGTGCATGAATGATGTGAAGATGAATGCAATGACATTGCAACGTTGTAAGCACAAAACCAAGTTATGTGGTGCTCTATTCGAATCACTTCAAGCTTAGGTGTAAATTTCATCTCCGGTATTAACATGTTTGAACATCCCTAAGAAACCACTAAGTATCACAAAGTTAAGACTAAACACGCACGTAACAAGATTCCATAAATTAGTATTTATAACATATTATCAACAGTAGCTAAGAAAACTCACAACTAGAGTTCTACCAATCCAAATGACCTGAAAGAGGACATTCTGGAAAGCTTATGAAATTGTCTACATTTCATTTATAAACATCTAAGCATGATTTCATCATTTACCAAGTTAAAATAGCATACATACAGAATCTGTTCTAAAAGACAGAGAGCACTTCTAAAACTGAACCCAACTTGGAACAGCTGTCCTTTCTAAACTATAAGTCCAAATGCTACCAAAATTTACCAGCAACTAGTTCATGAAATTCTCAACAACTTTGCTATAGATCACCAAGCATGAAAACATCATTATCATAGGTTAATTCTCTTAACTAGCAATTCTGTCCAGAAATGGCAGAATCACTAATTTAAATATTTAGTGACGATTCAAAAGCACAATTGGACCAAACTAAGTTCACCAACCTGTTGTGCATATCAAGGAACATCAGAAATTGTAGTGCCAACTTCTAAATAAATTATTTAATATTCTTTTATAATTTATTTAGTTAATTAGGTGATTAAAGAAACATACAGTAAAACTATATATAAAAATCTACAAAAAATACAGTAGCCACCTAATGCTTCACATAGGCTACCATAAAAATTTTACTTTATTTTGACAAGCAGATATGGAGATATCAAAAATAACAGATGGTAGGTCTATTTCTAGCATAAATAGGAAACCCTATTGAAAAGTATCAAACAACAGATTTCATATTTTTCCTAACATCATTCTAACATAGGAACAACACTCACCAAGTTTCACCCTTACTAGATCTATAGAAAAATTATGAATATTCACACAAGATCCATTCAAGCAAAACAAGATAATTATATAACTCCACCAAACCACATCCAAATTGCATAAAAATTTAACCATAAGCTATTCATGGTATGAGCAGTTTACTATAAAAATTTCATGTCATTTGGAGCTTCACAGAGAGAGATATCATTTTCTCCTTTTTCTTCATGAATAAAAGATATAATTAATAACTATTTAATTCATCACAAAACATGGCACACATTATATTTTTATAATAAACTAGACATTATGTAGAGCACAACAAAATTTAAAGCACCTTATTTGAACCTCTAGAACAGGAGATACACATTTTCAAAGTTGGAGTACAAATCAATTATTTGAAATAATGAAATAGAATAAAATCTAAACTCACTAAACCGGCCGGCCCAATTAAGCTAGCTCGGCCCAAGCAAGCAACACAGGGGGGGATCCCGCGCGTCGACATGCGGGCCCCGCCCGTTAGGGACACCGGACAGGGGAGCGACTCCGGCCGACGATTGCTCGCCGCCGGTGACCCTTCCGACAAAGACAAGCGCTCCATCGCGCCCTCCGTGTCACCCCGCATCTCGTCACACCATTTTCCCCAACTAAACTTCACCGGAGTACGCTCACCGATGGCCCAGGCGGACGGCGGCGCTCGGCTCCCGTCGTCGATGACGAAAACGACCCCGATTGAGGCAAACCTCGGGACCTACCCACTCTACGTCACTCTACTAACTCGATAAACCCGACATCTAGGCAAGAGGAAGGCCACAGTGGCGTAGCCACGGTGGTGGAGAAGCTCGGCGGCGCTCCGAGCAAGGCGGTGGAGAAGAAGGGACCTTTTCCGTTCTACCCGGAGCTCTACTGGCTCAGCTGAGGGATGTAGCGTGTAGGGGAGGTCGTGGCGGAGGTTTTGGCCGAGCCGATTTGGAAATGGCACGGTGGTGCACGCACACGAGCTCGTCGGAGCTCGCGGTGGCGATGGTGGCGCAGCTCTCTGCTTCGGTGGAGACAGAAGGGAGGGAGGGGCGAATGCGGGCACTGGCAACGAGCTGGGACAGCTTTGGAGGCCCCCTGGCCGAACGCGCGGCCATCCTCATCGGTGTACGGCTGCCAGGTGGCGGGCGCGACCTGGCGCTGTCGGCCACCAGTCCCATGCCGAGATGGTTATCAATGTTCCCCTAGCCGACTGTCAGCCCGACTTTGCCCCCTAACAACTCCTAAACCAGCTCGATTTAGCGATATGTTATATTAGAAAACTTGTAGGCCTACATGTGATCTCCAATTTTGTCAATATGGACTTGAGCTAGTTCGGTCTGGATTGGAAGATAAAAGGTCCCAAAGGGAGGCACCTTGAAACTGAAACTGAGATTCAGTCAACCCACCCGACTGAAACCTGATTTTCAAAGCACGCTAGCTCCTAAACCATTGAGAACTAGGTGATGGTGTTATTGACAATATTATAGAGCTAAGTGAGTGCTACAAAAGTGTCAATACGGGTTAGAGCTGGTTCAGCATAGTTTGAGATTTACAATGCTCCAAAGGGGGGCACATGAAACTGCAATGTCACATTTTGACTTAGAAAATTTGCTAAGTGTTGAAACAACATGGAAACCTGACTTGTGGGCCCTGTTTGAGGATGTTCTAGCCATTTTCATGAGATAGTTATATTGAGACTCTTGTTCCTTGATAAATTTTCTATAACTTTGGTAAAGGTTGCACAACCATGCAAGACCTCTAGATATCACTTTTAAATCGGTCAAAGTAGATCAATGCTATGGTCAAACTAGGGTCAAACCAAGTCAAATTGGATTTTGGTCAAAACATGAATATAGACCCTAGCTCATTTTGCTCCACTAACATATCAGAGACATTTTCAAGCCCCCGAGTCACACAATAGCATCACATATGTCATCTATACAAAAATCCTAGCAACACATAAAGGAAGCACATAGAAACCACAATGTTGCAAGGTCATGTTTCAAACAAGGATACACATGAAATGACGATGCTTATGGTAATGTCATGCCATGATCATGCATTATGAATGCATTATGAGGCTAACTAACACCAGGGGTGTTACATCAATCACTTGCTTTGGCCTAATATCACTAATATCCATTTCTTGCATATCATTGGTCAATTGAGTTTCTCTCACATCATCCAAGTTATCTTCTTCATCGTGAGAACCATTGGTTTCATCAAACTCAACATCATGCACTTCTTCAAGTATACCACTAGCCAAATTCCAAACTCTATAAGCTTTGCTAGTAGTGGAGTATCCAAGTAGGAATCATTCATCACATTTCTTCTCAAACTTGCTCAATCTAGTGCCCTTCTTTAAGATGTAGCATTTGCAACCAAATACCCTAAAATATGCAATATTGAGCTTTCTTCCATTTAAGATCTCATATGGTGTCTTTTCTAAGAACTTGTGGTAATAGAGGCGATTGCTATAGAAGCAAGTCGTGTTGATTGCTTCGGCCCAAAATGAATGACTCACATTATACTCATTCAACATTGATCTTGCCATATCAATTAAGGTTCTATTCTTCCTCTCAACTAAGCCATTTGATTGAGGTGTATATTTGGCCGAGAATTGATGTTTGATTCCAAGCTCATCACATAGCTCATCAACTCTTATGTTTCTAAACTCACTTCCATTGTCACTTCTCACTTTCTTGATTGTGGTTTCAAACTCATTTTGTACTCTCTTGATGAACTTCTTGAATATGTCAAATACATCACTTTTGTCCCCAAGAAAGAATACCCATGTGTATCTAGTAAAATCATCCACAATCACAAAACCATACTTGTTGCCACCAATGCTTATGTATGTAGTTGGCCCAAATAGATCCATGTGCAACAACTCAAATGCCTTGGAAGTACTCATAATGCTTTTCAATGGATGAGTGTTGCCTACTTGCTTTCTGGCTTGACATGCACTACATAGCTTATCTTTCTCAAATGTGACATCCTTCAAGCCTCTAACTAAGTCATGCTTCACTAACTTGTTCAATTGCTTCATGCCAACATGACCAAGTCTTCTATGCCATAACCAACCTATACTTGATTTGGTGAGCAAACATGTTAAAAGTTGAGTGCCACTAGCATTGAAATCAACCAAGTATAGATTCTCATATCTAAAGCCTTTGAAGATCAAATTAGAGCCATCAATACTAACTATCTCTACATCGTCAACACCAAATATGCACTTAAAACCAAGATCACACAATTGAGCAACCGAGAGAAGATTGAAGTTTAACTTTTCAACTAAGAGCACATTGGAAATGCTATGATCATTTGAGATTGCAATTCTTTCAAGAGCCTTTACATCACCCTTGCTATTGTCACCAAATGTGATACTATCAATGCCACTATTATTTAATTTGAGAGAGTTGAACATTCTTGAATCACCGGTCATATGTTGAGAGCACCCACTATCAAGCACCCAATGCCTTCCTCCGGCTTTGTAATTGACCTACAAAACAAATTAATGTTTCTTAGGTACCCATACTTGCTTGGGTCCTTAGAGGTTAGTCACTAAGCTCTTTGGTACCCAAATGACCTTCTTCTTTGGACCCACAATTGGTGTACCAACAAACTTAGCATGCACACCTTTATCACCCTTGGTAAGCATATAACAAGAATCAAAAGGAATATAAGGTACATTAGCATTTTTCTTGTTCTTCTTCATTTTATTGCAATTAATCTCTAGATGCCCAACTTGCTTGCATCTATTGTAATAACGACCATTGCCCTTCACAAAGCGAGGCTTTAGAGTAGCAAAGGCCGCCTTGCCCTTCTTGGGAGTATAGCCTAAACCCTCTTTGTTAAGAGAGAACCTTTGGCTACCCAAGCATTTTAGCAAGCGGGCATTCCCACCATAGGCATTGCCTAATGCGCGGGTGAGATCATCCACCTCTCTCTTGAGAGTCTCATTCTCAACCACAAGTGATGAATCATTAGTAGTAGAGATAGAGTTGGTTGTGGTGGATGATGATGAGCTACATGAAGCATTAGTAGGACTAACAAATAAAGAATCATCAATAATATCACATGTTAGTCCAATATCCCAAGTGACAATCACTTGCTCCTCCTTAGCTTCCTTCATGAGCTTCTCCAACTTGAGATCCTTCTCCTTGATGAGCTCAAGTAGAGTGGAGTGGGCTTCCTTAAGCCTAGTGTGAGCAATTTCAAGATCCTCGTGGTCTTCCTTTAGACACTCACGAGAGGCCTCTAGCTCATCAAAGGATTTCCTAAGAGCTTTGAGCTCTTGTTCAATTCCTTTGCACTCCTTACTCTTTTTGAGAGCAACAAGCTCCTCCATCAAGGCATCATTTTCATTGCTCTTGGCAATGAGCTCTTGTTCTAAGATTTTGTATTTCTTGGTTGTCCTCTTGTAGCCCTTGCTCATTTGATCTATTATGCTCAATAGATCATCCTTGGAGTAGTCCTCATCCTCCTCATCATCACTCCTACAATCATCACTAGCACAAGAATTATCATCACTTTCATTATATTTTACCTTGGTAGGCTTGGCCATAAGGCATGTCGATGTAGTGTCGAAGATGGATGGCTTGTTGGAGAGGGCGATGTTTGCAATGGCTCACCGAGTGGTCTTCTTATCATCACTAGACCTATCATCATCACTATCGAAGCTATCACTATCCCAAGTGACCACATAGCCACCACCCTTCTTCTTCTTGTTGAATGTGAAGCTCTTCTTTGCTTTCTTCTCCTTCTTGTTCTTCTTCAACTTCAACTCCCCATCATGATATCTTTTGTCTTCATAGGGGCACTTTACCACTACATGATCGAGCTATTGCAATTGTAGCAAAGCACCTCCTTTGCCTTCATGAAGTTCCTTCTCTTTCTTACACCATAGCTTCTCTTCTTCATGAACCGACCCATCTTTTGCACTAGAAAGGCCATGGTCTCATCATCAAATGGATCATCATCATCATCATCAACCTTGCTCTTACCCTTGGAAGAAGAAGCCTTGAATGCGGTGGTCTTCTCTTGCTTGACCTTAATCTCCTTCTTCTCATCTTCATCTTCATCATCATCATATTGAGCATCGGTCATGACATCTCCAAGCACTTGGTTTGGAGTCACCTTGTCCAAACCTTCTCTTTGGATCATCTTCCTCAAGATAGCAAACTTCTTAGGTAAGTTCATCAAGAACTTATGTGAGAAGTCCTTGTCCTTGACATCTTCTCCTAGGTTCTTGAGATCATTGACAATAACTTGTAGCCTATAGAACTTCTCCGGTATGGACTCATCATCTTTCATCTTGAAGCTTGCAAACTTATCCTTGAGCATATAGAGCTTAACACTCTTTACCGTTGAAGTGCCCTCATATGTTTCCTCTAATCTTGTCTACACTTCACTTGCCATCTCAAGATCCTTGATTTGCTCAAAGACCTTTGCATCAATCCCATTATAGAGAGTATTGAGAGCCATAGTGTTGCATTGGTTGTTGATACGATCATTGTTGGTGAGGTTGTCAGGATCAATAATAGCATAATCATGGTGTGTCACCTTTCAAATGTTCTCATGAATAGAGCCAAGATATTGCTTCATCTTTCTTTTTCAATGATCAAAAGATGTGACACCATCAAAGAATGGAGGCTTGCCCCCGATATGGTTGAACACAATTTGAGCCATCTTACACCGAGGTTGTTAAGCCTTAAAAATGGTGACCACGGCTCCGATACCACTTGAAAGGTCTTAATGGCTAGAGGGGGGTGAATAGCCTTTTAAAATTTTCTACAAGGACAAGCTAAACAAGTTTATCAATATAACAAATAGCGAGATGTGAGTTTTGCTTAGCCTACGAGGTGTTTGCAAGCCACCTAACCAATTCACAATTCTAGTATTTGTACTCAACCGCACAAGTCAAACCGAGAAGGTAACTATAACTACAACTAGCAAGCTACACAAAGGAGCTACTAAAGCAAAGCTAACTAGCTAGTAAAGATAACTAAGAAATTAATACAAGAGAGAGTTAGGAGGGTATCACCGAGGGGTGAAGTATTGAGCCAACCAATCAATATGATCAAGAGATGAATACCACAATATACAACCACCGGGATCGATCAAACACAATAAGAATGATGACACGAAGATTTATCCCGAGGTTCACGTGCTTGTCGGCATGCTAGTCCCTGTTGTGTCCCTCTTCACCACGTGGTTCGATGGCTAATCGGTCTCACACCGAGCCTCTCAAAAGGCACCACAAGAACCTACCAAATGGCAAAAGGTTACAATGACATGAGCAATTCACTAACATTGCCTTTGGCGCTTCGCCGAGGTAGGCACAAACCTCTCACAATCACCAGAGGTGGCCAAGAACAATCACCAACTCTTGCCAACGCCTCCAAGCTGCTTCAAGCCATCTAGGTGGCGGCAACCACCAAGAAAAACAAGAATCCCGCAGCAAATCAACCACCAAGTGCCAACTAGATGCAATCTCACAATACAAATGCACTTAGATCATTCAATCTCACTTTGAATATGCAAAGAAGCAAGAGAGATGAGTGGGAGGGGAGTTGCTTAGCTCAAAGTGCTCACAAGTATGTCAAATGTGCAAGAGAGAGAGCCTTGAGCTGGCCAACGAGTATTTATAGATGTACCCCATCGAATAGAGCCGTTAGAAACTTAAACAGCCGAAATCGCGCTGACCGGACGCGCTGGTCCAACTGACCGGACGCGCCGGTTGCCCAACGGCTAACTCGTGAAGTACTGACCGGACGCGCTGGTCTAAACGACCGGACGCGCGTGGTCGCCCAACGGCTAACTGCGAAGTAACGACCGGACGCGCTGCGAATGACCGGACGCGCTGGTCCCGTGAATGACCGGACGCGCTGGTCGCCTGAGCAGCGCTCAACGAAACAACGACCGGACGCGCTGAAGAAACATGACCGGACACAATAGTGCCAGCGTCCGGTTACAGTCCAGTAAGCTCCCTGAACGACCGGACGCGTCCGATCATCAGTGACCGGACGCGCCTCGCGTTCGATCATCGAACTGAAAAACGCGCAGACACTGAACACTGACCGGACGCGTCCAGTCATGCAAGGACCACGTCCGGTTCAGCGTCCGGTCACCTCTGTGACCTCTGTTCGCCTCTGTTTCTTTTTCGGACTTCTGGCGTAGTGGAAAATAGTTGTTTCAACTTATCGCAAACGCCTGAATCCCACCTCGCAAGCTCGGCGGGAGGGAGAGAGGATCCCAAACCCTCTCTACCGCTCAAACTCCACCGCCTTCGCAAACGTGCTAACACCACCAAGTGATCTCGTCAAGTGTGAGTGTGTTAGCATTTTCACAATCATTTTTCGAGGCAATATTAGTTCTATCCAAATGCATATGACCATGAAATGCACACCTAGAGGCACTTAGGAGTTCAATAGCCGCGTCATTCGTCTCTTTATAGTACGGCTATCTATCCTATAATGTAACCACACCCACTAGGTGTCTTGGTTACTAAAACACAACCCTTAAGCATATACCTTTGCCTTGATCACATAGGGTTGCGTCCAAATCCAAGTGTGGCCATCATGATCACCATGTCCATCTTGCCACCAACCTTGGAATGTACTAATCCTCATATGCTACATACAACTTAGGCATAGGATTAGAACTTAGGCATTGTCACTAATTACCAACACCAAACATAGGACTTTCAGAGACCTAGAGACATCCTTTGAGCTAGAGAACAACCCCTCCACTCATCTCTTTGTATAGTTGCACATCTTGAGTGAGATTGAGTGAGATTCAAGTGCTTTGCTTGAGAGTTGCATTCTAGAGGCACTTGATCTTCGAGTTGCTGCGAATTTCTTGTTACTCTTCCATGTTTCCCGACACGGTAGATGACTTGGAGCAGCGGAGGTGATTGAGCTCACAATTGAAGATTGTTGGAGCCCTCACCAAGTGGTGTAAAGGGTTCTTGAACCTTCCCCGTGGAAGTTCACAAATTGGATACTCTAGTGGAGCTCGTGGCTTGGAGGATCCCTATCTTGTGTGCGGTTGTGCGGCGGCCGCCGAGGGCTCGACTCTTGATAGTCGATTAGCTCACGAACCGATAAGTGGGTGCATCGCCACAACGAGGAGTAGCTTGCCGGGAAGCAAGTGAACCTTGGTAAAAATCTTGTGTCATCTCTTTGCTGAGGATTTCTCTTGTGGTTGATCATTGTGATTGATTCTTCGAGTGCATTACTTCTCTACATCGTTGGTATAAGAATCAAGTCACTTGCTCTTTACTTTCTTGTACTAATCCTAGTGTAGTTTGCTTAGTGTAGCTTTTATCACATATGAGTAAGTAACTTAGTGACTTAGTCTTGTTGGTGTGTATTAGAGATAATATCCTTGCTTCACTAGAATTGTATAGGTGGCTTGCATAGTGTAGTTGAGCTAGTGCTAGAATTAGCTTAGCCATCTTTTATACTAACGTGTTTGTTTAGTGAAGCTTGTAGAATTTTAAATAGGCTATTCACCCCCCCTCTAGCCATTTGGACCTTACAACCGGGTATGGGAACACACAACCCCCCTAAGCCCTGCCTACCGCCATGAGGAGGAAGAAGAAGGAAAGGAGGGGCGGGAGGAAGAAGAAGAGGAAGCAGCCCTGGCTCCGGTCTGATCCTGGCTTCGTCCCTGTTTGTCCAAATCCTTGACCAAGGAAAAAAAGTCAGGGTGATACTGAACAAAAGCATTGTTATCATTGGTAAAGTGAAGAATCGAGACAAGATTTTTTTAGTTTAGAGGAAATCAAGGACACTGTGAGGGAACAGATTGCGACTAGGGTGTATAGATGGATTTAACAATGCGATGAACGTCCATATTTGCCCCATTAGCAGTCGTGATCTAATTGTTGTCGATGTAGCGGTCATGTATCACAAGCTTGTAAAGTCCCCTTATATCCTGGTTTGTATCCCCTCGTGTCACCATACTAATTGTAATTCACACAATGGGTCGCAACAACAAGGCTTGGGTCGGGACATAATCTGAATCGCAGCGGTACCAAAATTCAGTTGTCATATGATGTTTCTTGAAGCAGACATGGTAGTGTGCGGCCTGTTTGGTTGTGGGGGGAGGGGGAGTTGAAGTAGCCGCCACTATTATCACCGAGTGCCTGGCACTGCTCACTATATAGCAGCAGAGCATAGGGCTCGACAACCAAAAACGAGTCGGAGCGAGCAAGAATAGAAGATACAACCAAAACGTCTTATAATTTAGAACGGAAGGAGTATAATGTCGATATTTTACAATATGTGACTAGGCACTATATCAATCAATCTTGGATGGTGTTAAGGAGTAACAAAACATGTCGTGTAATTTGTGAGGGAAATCTCAAATTCAAACTATTACCGAATGTTAACGCATGGATATATTCAAATGAAATTGGCAGACATCGGAACATCACCCGTATGGATCTTGACGTAGCTCCTCCCTAGAACAATGCTGTTTTGGAGGCTGTTTAGTTGGCAAAAATTTTGGCGAAACGCTACTGTAGCAGTTTCGTTGTTATTTGGCAAATATTGTCCAATCATAGTCTAATTAGGCTTAAAAGATTTGTCTCGTCCATTTCGTCTAAACTGTGTAATTAATTTTATTTTTTATCTATATTTAATGCTTCATGCATGCGTTCAAAGATTCGATGTGACGGGAAATCTGAAAATTTGGGTAAAATTTTTGGCATCTAAACGGTGCCTTGTTCCAGCGAAGGGCCGGTTCAGTTCCAATTTTTTTGGTAAAATGACAATGTAGCGATTTTCGTTGTTGTTATTTAGCAATTAGTGTCCAATCATGGTCTAATTAGGCTTAAAAGATTTGTCTCGTCCATTTTGTCTAAATTGTGTAATTAGTTTTATTTTTATCTATATTTAATGCTTCATACATGTGTCAAAGATTCGATGTAATGGAGAATTTGAAAAATTCTGTAAAATTTTCTGGGAACTGAACAGGACCGAAGTAACGGCCGTCAAAATTGCAGAAATGAATTGGTACCCAACAGGCCAACAGCTTGCCGCGTGGAAATGATTGAAGCGTTGGGACGTCGTCAGAGCACAGCTTTAACCAGGCAAGTGGCAACGGTTTACAGAGACCGTGTTTAGGGCCTTGTTTAGATTCCAGAATTCACCTCTAAATTTCACTATACAAAAAGGAGATTTCTCATCACATTAAAATGCCGGCAAATGCATAAAGTACTAAATGTAGATGAAATCATAAACTAATTACACAATTTTGTTGTACTTTGCGAGACGAACATTTTGAGTCTAATTAATCAATTTTTGGATAATTTTTTACACTAAAAAACAAAAGTGCTACAGTGTTTGGGGTGATAATATGCAAATTCGGCCACCCCCGAATCAGGTAACTAAACAAGGCCTAGATCGGAATTCGGTGCCCCGAATTGGCTTCTGCTGCTACAGTGTTCCTGTCAGAACATTGTAGCAGCTTTTATTTTTTAGTGTAAAAAATTGTCCAAAAATTAATTAATTAGACTCAAAATGTTCGTCTCGCAAAGTACAACAAAACTGTGTAATTAGTTTTTAATTTCATCTACATTTAGTACTCCATGTATTTGCCGGTATTTTGATGTGATGGGGAATCTCCTTTTTGTATAGTGGAATTTGGGGGGAGAATTTGGGATCTAGGCCTCGTTCGGCTGGCTAGTGGCTGGTGCCTGAGGCTGATTTATTGTGAGAGAAAAATACTGTTGGCTGGCTGGTGGCTGGTGGCTGGTGCTGAACTGGTGTGAGAGAAAAGCACTGCTGGCTGGCTGGGAGCCAGCCAGCCGAACAAGGCCCTAGGCCTCGTTTAGATGAGAGAATTGGGAAGAAAAACACTGTATCAGAATTCCTGTAGCATTTCGTTTGTATTTGGTAAAAATTATCCAAATTTTAACTAACTAGGCTTAAAATGTTCGTCTCGCAAAGTACAATAAAACTGTGCAATTAGTTTTTGATTTTATTAACATTTAGTACTCCATGCATTTGCCGACATTTTGATGTGACGGGGAATCTTTTTTTTTTTCATAGTGAAATTTGGGGAGAACCGGGAACCAAGGGCCTAAACAAGGCCAGAGACTTGAGTGGACGGACGGTCTGCACTCTGCACAGGCCATTTCTGCCATGTGGATAGCTAGTGTAGGTACACCACTCACGTCAAGTGCAAGCTTGCTGCAAGGTGGTTGCGGTTGCCTGATTGAGCACTGATACAGTGATAGTGTACTTGAGTACCAGCTGCCGAGCTTGGCAGCTAGCCTAGCTGACGAGGTGAAAGAAAGTGAGAAGTCACTGCTTGTCCAGTTGGCCTTTCGCGGTGGCATCGTGTTCACAGCTATGCATCGGAGCTATCGCTGTCGAGGAGCAAAAGAAAACAGGCACGCGATCGAATGCGAGATGGGCGACGTTAAAGCTAGGGTAGCAAACGGCAATGCAAGCCCACTGACAGTCCCACATGGCGATGCCGCTGGCCAGTGGCCATAGTGCTGCGGAAGCATAGCTGCAGCCGCATGCATGGATCTATTCTGGCGACGATGCGACGCAATGAGCGGCCACCGACGGTCAGGGCGATGCGACAGTGCTGTCGTGTGGTGCGGACGGCGGACCGCGTACGACCCTGTTCGCTTGACTGGAAAATAAGCTGAAAGCCTGGTTTAGTTGAATTTTTTTTAGAAAAAAATATTATTCTGATAAAAAAAAAACAAGTTGAAAAATATAGATTATAAGTTAGCTCAACAGCGCCTGCGTCCCCCTTCGTATGCTGCGCTGAGGCGACCGTGCATCGATGCATCGCCAGGCGCGCTCGTGCGGTGACCGCCCGCCCGATCGACCACGACGCGGGTCCGTGCCCACGGCCGGCGTGTGTGCAAGCAACTGCAAGGCGCGACGGGACGACGGCCACGAGGCACGAGCCGTAACGCAATCGCGGCGTCCAATTTGCGCACTGTGCATCCGCGTGAATGCAGCGCCGGACGGCATGGACCAACGGCACAAGTTACCCACAAAAAGCTGGATCTCCCACAGTTATATCGCGGTCGGCCGCAACGCAAGGAGAAGCTCTGCTCAGCTGGGAGCAGAGACTGTTCGGCTGGCCGTAAAAGGACTACTGAACGACTGAAGCTGATGCTGATCTGTTCTGAGAGAAAAACACTGTTAAACGGCTGATTGATTCTGACAGATAAGTTCAAACGAACGGGGTGTGGTCCAGATCCGTCCCGTTCACAGACTGACAACTACGGGCACCAAGCCCCTCGCCCCCAATGCCCCAATCCGGCACGGCAAATCCCCCATGGAGGAATGAGCAGCGTCCACAAATTGAAAAGAAGTTCGCGACTTCGCGTACGACTACGAGAGGTTTACCTACCCCGTCCGTGCCGTACCGGACCAGGTAAAGCTACGGAAGCCGACGGGCGCGAGGGGTCGGTCCTGCGCGTACGAGCGCGAAGGCGTGGCACGCCAGCTCCAGGCCCGGCGACAACGCGCCACCTCAACGCGCTCTCGGCGTCGGCGCTCGCTCGCCCACGAATCACTTGCGGTGGCGTGGCGTGCCGCAGCTCCTGCGCCTCCAGAATCCAGCCTTCCACACGTTTCGCGCCTCCACGTCACGTCACGCGCATGTACCCCCGGCGACGCCGTAATCCGCTGAGGCCTCGTTTAGATATCAAATTCACCCCAATTCTATTATGTAAAAAAGAAGATTCTCCGTCACATCAAAATGTCGGCACATATATGGAGTACTAAATGTAGATGAAATAAAAAATTAATTACACAGTTTTATTGTATTTTGCTAGACGAACATTTTGAGCCTAATTACTCAAAGTTTGACAATTATTACCAAATAAAAACAAAAATAAACAGTAAATCTGCACAGTGTTTTTCTGTGCCGACTTCGGCCATCTAAACCAGGCCTCCTCGCGCGCGAGCGAGAGGATCAGAAGGACCTGCCGCTCAGCTCGGTCCGGGTTTCCCTTCTTCACGCAGAGCAGTTACTCCACCCCACCCCACTCAGCTCCTCCCAAGTGAAACCCCAACCGCTCCAGCAGCGGACAGCAACGTCTGACCGCCCGGTGGTCCCGGCACGCCGCGGGCCCAGCGCGCCAGCCTGACGGCGGCCCACCCACCGCGGGCCTTAACGGTCGCTGTCTTGGGCGCCCCCAGCCCAGCAGCACCGCACCCACACCATTTCATCATCTTTCGCCAGCCTTCCCCTCCTGCCTGCCTCCTCGCTTCCAAGCGACACACCCGAAGCGGTCGCGAGCGGCAAGAGCCACCACCACCGCCTGAGCCGCTGAGCGACCCCTTGGCGTCCACTCCACTGAAGCGGGCCAAAAGGAGGAAAGCAAGAGGGCAGGCGTGAGGAAGGAGGAGGAGAAGCGATGGCGAGCGACGGCGACGGGAAGGGCCGCGTCGCGACGGCGCCGGGGGGAGGGTACGGGTACGGGTACGGGTACGGCGGCTACGAGGGCCCGGAGGACCGGAAGTGGTGGCCGTGGCTCGTGCCCACCGTGATCGTCGCCTGCATCGCCGTGTTCGTCGTCGAGATGTACGAGAACAACTGCCCCAAGCACGGGAGCCAGCTCGGCGGCTGCGTCGCCGGGTTCCTCCGCCGGTTCTCCTTCCAGCCGCTCCGCGAGAACCCGCTGCTCGGGCCGTCATCCTCCACGTACGTTGTCGCTGCACAAGCTCTGGTTTTGTTGACCTGTGCTGCCGTGCGTACACCAAGTGAAGTAGGACCCCAATTAGAGTGATTTGGGTGTGCTTCAGGTGGAATTGGGTGGGGGGGGGGGGGAGATGGATTTATTTCGCGTTTGGGATGTTGCGGTTCGATAGGGATGGTATACCAGTAGCGGAAACTTGAGAACTTACCATCTTTGCAGCTAGTTTCTGAGCAAAATTTGGTTTTTGTTTGGGTTCTTCCGAGGGTTTAAAGTTCACGCTTTGTGGTAGGAAACCTTTGACCATTTCTGTTGCCGTTCGAAGATTGTGGTCTCGAAGGATTGTAGACTAAGATCTTTTGCTTATAAACTCTAAAGCTTGAATTGCCTTATTTCTTGAGTTAAGTCCTTTTCACCTTTTAGATTTAAAAGTCTACGAGGCAGGGGAGTTTTCGATGTGACGGTGACATTCAGATCTCCGTCGCGGCTACCTGCAACTGTTCTACTAAAAGCTTGCGATTTCGGTTTATTTGTCCAATCAACTCGATAAATTCAGTTCTTCTGCAGTTCATCTTTATCCGATAGACAGCCTATGAAAATAGCCTAGATGTTATCTATTTGCAGCCCTTTGGTACCAAAAGCACAGAGGCTGTTAGGCCATGTTTAGTACCAAAAAGAGCCAAAAATTTTTGCATAGTAACTGTCACATCGAATCTTTGGACGTTTGCATAGAGCATTAAATGTAGGTAAAAAAAAACTAATTGCACAGTTTGTCTGTAAATGTCGAGATGAATCTTTTGAGCCTAGTTAGTCCATGATTAGACAAATTTTGCCAAATAACAACGAAAAGTGCTACAGGAACTTTTCCCTAAAAATTTTCGCATCTAAACACGCCTTTAGGCAGTGTTTAGATCCCTTCAAACTTCCAAAAATTTTACAAGATTCTCCGTCACATCGAATCTTTAGACGTATGCATGGAGTATTAAATGTAGGTAAAAAAATAACTCGAGACGAATCTTTTGAGCCTAGTTAGTCTATGATTGAATAAATTTTACCAAATAACAACGAAAAAGTGCTACAGGAATTTTACACCAACTTTTACACCATCTAAACACTACCTTAGTAATGAACTAATGATGTTGATGATGGATGCTTTTAAGTTCTGTCGGAGGCTATGTAGCAGGCGTAGTATCCTGTAATATAGTACTATTGTTGATGGAATCATGGGACTACTTTGGCTGGCCTTTGCAGAACATGTGCTGAGAGATAATAACACTCCCTGGAGTTACCTGTTTGGCCGTACTTGCATGTATGCTTATTTTTTACTGTAACTTGTGTACTAGGATTGCTGCGAAGTAGCCACGAGGGGTTTGTGTTTTGTCCTTGTGAATTTCATCTACACTGCACTGCCCATGTAAGCTATGGGATGATTGTATTAACACTGTTTTTTTTTATTTGCCAGTTTGGAGAAAATGGGAGCTCTTGACTGGAATAAAATTGTTCATCAAGACCAAGGGTGGCGCCTTATTAGCTGCATCTGGCTCCATGCTGGCCTAATCCATTTGGTCGTGAACATGCTAAGTTTGCTGTTTATTGGAATCCGCCTTGAGCAGCAATTTGGATTTGGTAAGCTTTTAAGAAAATTTCATCATACACCAACATCGTTCCAACCATTCATTTTTTCAGTTAAATGTTCCAATCATTCGCCCTTCACGGTCATTTGACTGACACTGTTTTTCCTGCTTGCAAGTCCGCATTGGTGCCATATACCTACTGTCTGGTTTTGGTGGCAGCGTGTTGTCTGCACTCTTCCTACGGAACAACTACATCTCTGTTGGTGCTTCTGGAGCTTTATTTGGCCTGCTTGGGTCCATGCTGTCTGAGCTACTCATGAACTGGACTATATACTCCAACAAGGCAATTACAAGCAATAGATAAATATATACTTCATTTTTATCCAGCTGCTTGATAATCGTTTAGCTCATATACGTAATTTGCTCTTGCAGGCAGCAGCTATAATAACACTCCTGTTTATTATTGCACTCAACTTAGCTATTGGGATACTACCTCACGTTGACAACTTTGCTCACATTGGTGGATTCGCGACGGGTTTCCTCTTGGGGTTTGTTCTGTTGGCAAGGCCTCAATTTAGCTGGATGGAGCGCCATGAGTTGCCACAGACTAACCAACCTCCCAAGTACAAAGCATACCAGTATATTTTGTGGGTTGTGGCACTCGTCTTGCTGTTAGTTGGGTAAGTGAATCCATCAGACTGGTTCAGTATATTTGTTGTAGACATGTCTTTACGTGTTTAAACATATATATTGCAGAAAATGTTGCTGCAAGGATTCGTCATTCTGGACTAATGTTAAACTTTGGACGAGCTACTAATAAGACGTTACGTGCTTTTGTGAAAGCTTGGAATGGTACTGATGTCAAAATTCTTGTGGTGCAGGTTTGTGATTTCACTGGTGATGCTTTTCAAAGGGAAGAATGGGAACGATGGCTGCCACTGGTGCCACTACCTGAACTGCGTGCCAACATCTAAGTGGAAGTGCAACACCTAGACACCTCAGTTTTCTGTTACTCCGGCGAAACATGTAGTATTTAGATTCGGAAGACCATTTTTTATGTTTGTTTGTCTGTAGATATGAACAAGTTCTTTGTTCTTTACTGGGTTGGAGTTTCCTGGTCTCTGTGAACTGCTTTGTTGACGGTTGTATGTTTATAACTCGAGCTTGATACCTGTTCAAAATTGTTGTTTAGAATGCTAGCGCCTATTATTTCATTAATCAGTAAATGGTACTTGCGGTGCGGTGTTCTGTCAAATAGAAAGGAGAAACATTTTAAAATTAACAGACAAGCCGTCCTAGCTCAGTGGTAGAGCGCGTGGCTTTTAACCACGTGGTCGTGGGTTCGATCCCCACGGACGGCGCTGTGGTGTTCAACTTTTTTTCAAATTTTTTTTGGGCAGCTTTCTTCAGTTTTATTTAATCAGATGTTCCAGCCTTCATTATTCATCTGATCAAAAGAATTCCGCTAAGGAAATTTGGTTGAAACCGATCGTTGGACGAAATTTGAAAGTTAATTTCGAAGTTCGGATCCATGCAGCTTTCTTCAGTTTTATTTACTCAGATGTTCCAGCCTTCATTATTCATCTGATCAAATGAATTCCGCTAAGGAAATTTGGTTGAAACTGATCGTTGGACGAAATTTGAAAGTTAATTTTGAAGTTCAGATCCCCACGGACGGCGCTGTGGTGTTCAACTTTTTTTTTCAGCTTTCTTCAGTTTCATTTACTCAGGTGTTCAGCCTTCATTATTCATCTGATCAAAAGAATTCTGCTAAGGAAATTTGGTTGAAACCGATCGTTGGATGAAATTTGAAAGTTAATTACAAAGTTTGGATCTTTCTCTAAGTTCAGATTTTCGCCACTGGACCCAATCTCTGGCTTTTCGTTTTCGGACTTTGTTGACCGGGTTTATTTGGTTCGTTACCAAAGCTTGTCACGCCAAAGGTTAGTCGTGCCATAGTTTTTTCGACAAATGTTTAGTTCACTGCAACAATAATGGCACGACACACTTTCTTAGCACCATGTTCCACACATTATATACTTTTTGTTTGCGTCAAACTTTGCCACAATGGCTTCGATTTTGCTTGTCACACTTTTGTGGCGGTCACAGTTTGCCGAAGATGAGGCGTGGCAAACTACGGCCAACCAAACAGGCATGTAGAGTGTAGATGGCGAACTCAATATATGGTGTTAAAGCCAAAAGTCTTGAGCTTGAATCCTTTTAGTATAATTAAATAAAATAATTTTTACTCGCTCTTATTCCACATCTAAGAGCTAAGGAAGTCTACATGTGAGGGGGAGTGTTGAAGTATAAGTAAATTGTCCACCTCTCCACCTCCATGCGAGAGGATGTGTTGAAGTATAAATGAATTTTCCACCACTTCCCGTCCCATTAGCTTAAGCTTTTGGAAAAACTCTATTTAACCCCCAAACTACTAGGGGTTGTCTACTTTACCCCCTACAAATCAGATATTCTATCTCTTAAACTATTGAAAAAAACATCTAATAACCCCCAAAGACGGTTTTGAAGGTGGTTTCATTGACATGGAATATTAGGTGGGTGTTGACATGACATTGAACCAACAAACAATAATAAAAAGTGTACATAGCCCCTAACATATGAAGAGTTGACTATAGAACCCTCAGCTATAAAACCTGAAACTGCAACACCATGACCAGAGATGCAACGAGCTGTGGCAAGCGTTCGTGTCCATCCAAATGTCCACGTTGGCTGAAAAAAAAACGAAAGCCACCCGCTTGCCACTAGAGTTGAGACTTGATCATACCATTTGACGGTGGTGTCGTGACACGGTCTTTTAGCACAGTCCAAATAACGGCACTACATGAAATATTATGGGTCGTTTCGTGCCTATAATCTCGATACGATGGTCTATAGGCCCAGCCCGCATTTTATTCCATGATTGGACTGGCACCACACTAAAATAAGCATGTAAGTATATCTATAACGTTAGTATTTACTAGCAAAAATACTCATGCGTTGCAACGGGAGATAAAACAACCAAACATTCATTGAATAAGATGAATTATCATAATATCTATTTATGTTTTATTTTTTATAAAATTTATAGAAGTTATGTATACCTAGGTACGTAACATAACCTATGTATTTAAAAAGTGAGAATGATTTACAATTTCAATAGGGGAGTATAATTTATTTTATGATGACCATGACACCCATAATATATAATATAAGTTAATGTTAACAACAATAATATGACAATGTCCTCTTAATCCTATATTAAATTAAAATACGACCTTGATAGATTTATTTTCTCATGTCACAAAACACAAAAATATTTATATTTATATTTATATTTAAATATATCATAGCTTTAACTTTTATATTATACATGTGTTGCTACAGTTAAATATCGAGTTCTTTGACTTTTTTTAGATCCATAAAAATATGTGATTCTAATATTTAATTAAAGTCAACAAGGAATTAGTTGCCGATGTATCAAAAATTGGTCTGTTCACCTGTTTATGATTGTGACAGAACACATCTTCGATTTTTCACACGTTAGGGATTGCATAAATATATTTATTTAGACTCAATTAGACTACAAACCGTTCAAGATTTCAATCCACAATTTGATTAGTTAAATCATAGGCTTGCATATATATATTTTATTTAGACTCAATTAGACAACAAACTGTTCAAGATTTTAATTTCACAATTTGATTAGTTATTAGACCATAGGCTTGTAGATGTATCTTTATTTAGACCCAATTAGACAATAAGTAGACTACTTGTTACGGTTTGATTAGTTTGACCATGGTCTAATAGACATGCATATATCAATTTCCACCGTAAGAAAAAAAAGGTCACACGTTATGAACTTATGATTTCTCTATATGCTTATCCTCTTCCCGTTGCCCCTAAAGCCAAGTTTTCACCTTCATTCAGTGTCTTCTTTGTTTGGTCAATGGTCGCTCATTCTCTCCCCTCTCCTGCTAGCAATTTCTCAAAATAGACATGAGATGTGCCCATGAATCGAGACACCACAGCGAGGGAGGAGGCCAACTTGCTGTTTGGATCCGATTTAGAGTGCATACGTCTTGGAGCGTCCTTTTTTTTTTTGTCAAGAGGAGCGTCCCATTGTTGGGCATGAGCTTGTCAATGGCGTTGTGATGAAACATCTCAGCCTAGCTTCATCTCTTCCTCACTCTCTTCACAACACAAGTGTCTTTTCAACTCGCAAGTCGCAACCATGTGTCTCAGGTGCCTCAAGATGCAACGAAGCTGGGTGGCTGCTCTACTCGCAAGTTTCCTTTTTACTCGCTCGATTTGTCCATTCTTTGGATTGCCCACTTTGAACTCTAACCGGATTTTCTACCGTACATGATTTCTGTTGACGTGCACGTTATGGACTATGCCACCACTTGGACATAGAAACGGATCCATGTTGTTGTGCACGTTGCCACCTTATGGACTATGTGCCATCATGCGGACATATAGTAACTGGCCGAGAAAAAATACAAGAGGGGTGAAAGAAAAAATAGGTTAAACATCTTTTAGAAAGAAATTTTGGATCTTGACCCAATATATATTGGAATCAGACTCATTGGTATGTAGACGTAAGTTGTTCTAACATATATGACTATACGAGAACATCTTATGAGTCTGGGTCATATACACGGTCCAATACGTTTTGGAATTGGACTCCATATGACGTTAGACAAGAGCTATTCTAATTTGTATGAGCACGGGATTATATATATAAGCCTGGACGGAAGGACTCTCGACTACCGGTGGTTAGGGGGGGTGGACGAAAAAAATGGATGGACGAAAAAAAACAGCTGGAAATTTTGTCTCTTTATTATTAGACTAACAAATAAGCCTGTGCGTTGCAACGGGAGAAAAAAAATAAACATTCGTAGAAATAACAACAAAATACTATATATCTATTTATGTTCCACTATTTTACAAAATTTAAAAGCTATAAATTATTTATATTGACAATGACATCCTAGGTCGTTATATGATAATGTCCTACTTAGCTGTATCAAAATAAAATACAACATTGATAAAAATTTATCTGGTTCGAAAATAAAGAAATATTTACTTGTAAATATTTTAACTTTAATTTTTATATTATTTAATTATTTGATTTGATTAATTGGACAATTGATTCATCCATTCGCACTCATGGAGATGGAGTCAAGCAATGCAAACACACCTTACGGGACCCAGCCGCCACCCGCCAGCGAGATACCACAGGGTTCGTCTACAGCTTTCACACACTTCAAGCTTGAGGGCAAGCAAACACCAACAACGACGCTAAGCATCTAAGCTACACAAGATTCTAATTCGGCACAGTTCTTGCTCAGGTAGTCAGGCACCGCCCAGAACCCATGGCTCCGGTTTTCACAATCACCGATGTCACCTACTGTAACGGATCAACGTAATTATACGAGATTAAGTAAGAAAATCTTCCACCGAGGCGGTTAATTTATCAAACTTAAACCCGTATAACCCGAGATTCCGTGAAATCACGAGGGATTTCAAATCAACCAACATACAACCAAGATCGTACTGATTTAGCAGCCACAGTTCACATGATACATAGAGTTCACAATAAAAGTGGAGTACATCGGAGTTCAGAATAAAAGTTATTACAACATAGTTCAAAATAACATAGCGGAAGCAAGTAGTTTTACACACACGCTTAGTTCAAATACAGTGCCAGTATATAGTCATAGTCCACAAAAGCATTAGATAAGACGAACAGAGTGACCCTTGCTCAAGGTCCTAGTTATCGCCCATCGCCGGATACAGACAGTTGGAGCAGTACCCATAGTACATCTGACCATCTGCAACAACAATGGGAACAACGCCCTGAGTACGAGAATGTACTCAGCTAGACTTACCCGTCATAAACCAGAAATAAAGGACACCAAGGATCATGCAAGGCTTTATAGATTGGACTGGCTTGACTCATTTGCGAAAAGCATAAGCTGTGATGAAAAACTATACGGTACTTTTTGCATCACTGTTAGTATAACCTATTCAAGCTAGGTAAGCACCTATTGCTAAAACAATCACTTGATTCATCATTAACAATCTAGATTACCATATCAGGTTTAGCATTTCCAACATCATTCACTTAACCATCAGTGTTCCATTAATGTTACTACGATGCCACAGCTCGAGTCAAGTGCTCACTAACCGGGAGCGACGGCGATTCGAATCGAATTCCTATCTAGCTGGAGATTTATTCCTCACATAAACCCTGCTTCCCCCGTCAGGGTCGCGTAGATCACCAATGACACTTTCCAAGAAGCCGCGGAATAACAATCATGGATCGCACTACCCAGGGACCGCCCGACTGCCAGGACGCACCTTGGGCTCACTCTTCGCGTCCCCGTTACACCCCCTTCAACACCAGTCTGCCAACCCGAGTTTATCCCGACTCGAAAAAGTGTCACTAGCTTCGCAGTCGAAAGGTACTTTATTCGGCCAGTTAAATGTGATGTATGCGTTCAACATGACAAGAGGGACGAGCAACAATCGGTCCTTAATCGACACAGACAGAATCACTATAGTCCAAAACCCTATAAGACTCCGCCCGGTCTTCGTTTATCCATCAACACTTAGTTACTTTTTATGATCACAATTACAGCTAACCATAATCCGGTATCCACCTATAACTCGCAGGTGATAGGAAATCACCCGACTTCTACTGGTCTAAGCATGGCTAAGCAATTTACTCGATCCTGATCTAACAGGGTGAAAGATAATCCGGTGGCCAAGGTAATAATGTAACAACGGTTTCACTCAACTCCTATAACTTAATGCAACTATATATATAACTATAGTTCATATAGTAAGGAACAACTTTTATAAAATAGGAGACTTAAAATGCTTTGGGGCTTGCCTCTTTCGAACGAGCTAGGATGGTGGTCGACGCACTCTGGCATCTCCTCGCCTGACTCTTCCTCCTCGGGCACCTCCTGTGCCTGGGGCTCCTGCTGATCCGCCCAAGCCTGCTCCTCCTGTACTGCTACCTGCGACTCTTCCTGCGATCCTATATGATGCAAGTGCATAAGTAAATATGCGAGTGATGCATCGGATTGTGGTGGAGTGCTTTGATGATATGAGATGCAGATGAGCACATGGAATGAGCAGTTTGAATATAACTATTTCTTCTACAAGGTAGTCAACGTCATCCAAGAACATATACCCTAAAACATGCACCTTATTTTCCTATTAGTTAGCCTATCATCTACACATACAAGTGAACCTAAGCTACCAAAGCTTATCAACCTAACTCAACCACAACATCAGCAAGACATAATGATGCTTCAAAGATACACCAAACATATTTTATTTCTCTTAATTTATCATAAAGAATAATCTTTTTATTCCCTATTTAACTAGGGTTACACAGCAACACCTATTTCTGGTGTAGATAAAAATCTACAAAAATTACAGTAGATTACTCTTACCCTAACTAACCTACTACTAAATTTTCATGAGAATTGCCTATGTAAAACTGCCTGTACAAAATAAACAAGTTATAGCCTAAATATGAGCATGAAATTATTTTGTACTAGAAAAAGTATCAAACAACAGATTTCACATTTTTCCTATGTTACTAACAGTAAACTAACACACTACAAAAATTATCACATGTATGTTCTATACAAATTTAGCCCTCTACTAAAAATAACAAAGATTATCAATTAAAAGCATTTGAACTACACTTCAAAAATTTCTCACAGAACATGCTTCACTAATATTTTTCCTAGAAAGTACATCACTAATAAAGATTAAAGCAACAAGAATCACATTTTTCCCTTCATTATTTTATTTACTACATATTTTCTAAGATATCAGCATTTATAGCAATTAAATAAATTTGCACAGCAAAGTGTCACAAAATTAACATGAGCTATTTTTAATCTGTAGATCTATTCAAGAGGAACATTTCAAACTTTGTTTCATGATTTTTGGAGCTAAAAAGGGTACACAAACATTTTCCAAGTATTTTCTTTTCCCAAAACAAAATAGAAATTCAAAAACTAATTACGGAATTGTTTAACGGGCCAGCCCACTCGGCAACAACGGCCCACGACCGATTTCTGCCGGAGCGCCGCGCGGGAAAAACCAGAGGCGGCCCGGCCTGCCAGTTCGGCCCAAGGCCGCTGGCCCAGCAGGCAGGGGGGTTGGAACGCGGGGAGCGGCCGCGCGGCTGCGACGTCGCGGCGGCGGAGATGTCCGCCGGCGGCTAGCGGCCGGCTCCGGTCGTGCGGGCACCGATGGAGGGGCACACGGAAACCCTGTGGGGGTGGCGAACACCGCGGGGCGGTGCGCGAGCGGCTAGGCGGGGAGAAAACGCCGGAACGGCGGGGGCGAGCGCGCGGTGGCCGGAATGGCGCCGCGGCGGGGCGCGCGAGACGGTGCCTTACCGCGGGGCAGAGACGGAGCGTGGAGGCGCGTTCGGAGAAGAGAAGGATGAGGCGGAGTTGTTCGCGCGAGCAATCGCTCGGAGGCGGCCGGCCGGTGACGGAACGCAGGGCGGAAACACACGGCAGCGGCGGCGAGCGCGCGGAGGCGGGAGCGGCGGCTGCTGCGGGTCGTGTGAGGCCGAGCTGGGCGAAAAATAGAGGGCGTGCAGCCGAGGGAGGAGCGGGCGCGGCTTCAAGGCGCGTGGCGCGGCCGGTGGAGCCCACGGCTCGCCACCCGTACGCCGGAGGCGGCGAGCGGCGGCCACGCGGCGGGCGAGCCCTGACGCGACGTCGCGCTGGCACGGGCGCGGACGCGGGCGCGCGGGAGAAGGCGGGGGCGAGCGGGCCAGGCCGGCATCCGTTCGCGGGCCGAAAGGGAGGCCGCGGCCCACTAAAACGAAAACCGAATTTTCTTTTATAAAAATGTTTTCAGATTTCCTTATTTGTTTCAAAGTTGAATTTGAAAATGAAAAAGAGGTTTTCAGAACTTTTGCCCAAAATAAAAGTTGTTCAAAATTTTATTCTCTACAACTTTCATGTAGGGCATTTTTCAAAATTCTCAATAGATTTTGAATTTAGGATTTAAAGCTAAATTGTTAATCAAAAATTTATTTGTTTAGAATATTTTTAAAACAAAATTTGAGAAAAACTTGAATTCAAGAATTGCTCCAAAAACCATGTTAATTTATTCTAGATTATTTAAAATTGCTAATACCCAAAAGTATACTACCTTTTTGGCACTTACATCAAAGTTAGGGTTCTAATTATTTGCTTTTCAAGTTTAAATTTAAAAGAGCTATATTTCATGCAATGCCAGTCATGAAATGATGCTGAATGCTTTATGATTTGAAATCCTAATGCATGCTTAACACCCAGGGGTGTTACACCTGCGTCACTATGACGGATGGCGCGCTGCCGTCCGAGCCTAGCATCAAGCTCAACGCCATGGAGGCACGGTGTATTCTGGTTCTGCTGCAACACCTCTTGCTCTTCGAGGGTGACCATGTGCCACCCTTCGACACCATCCTCTATTCCCTTCAATCCTCCCTTGCGACGACCCTGGCCTGTGGAATAAAGTATCGTTTTGCTATAGTATTCGTTGCAGTAGCCACCACCCAGTGTAATAATTTGCTGCTTCGCGGTAAAAGAACATCGCTAGTTATGTAATGTCTATGGCTATGCCATTTAGACTTTGACTATTGTAAAACCTTATTATTTCCGTTATTAATAAAAGCTCGATATTTTATATTAAATTAATATGTGTGCTATTTCTGTTATTTTGTGCGTATTTGCGATCGATTTTGGCGCAAATATAAATGCACTTGGACCTAAAAAATGAGGGTCCGACAAAATACTTGCAACATACCTTTGAAACCTCTGCAACAATGGAAACATACGTTTGTAATATAGAGGGAGAGAACGAGGCCGGTTTCAACCATCACGGTGGGAGCCGACAGCGTGCGAGCACCAGCCCGCGCTCGTGGGTGCCCCTCGGCTCGGATGGAGATGACCTGAGGCGCCCTGGCACCTGCGCCCAGCCGCCATCGGCAGGGACAACGGCAGCGGTGACGCATCCTGACAGCGTTGGGTTAGGAAAGAGATTGGGGAGGCACTACGCGAAGTGATATAGGAGACGGTAGGGTCAACTTGGGCGGAGGAGGGAGGCAACAGTATTGGCGCGGGGCTTTGCTCCTGCCAGCGACGAGAGAGACCTGGAGACAGAGAGAGAGAGCGAGACGGAGCGAAGAGATAAGAGGGACAGGCGAGGCGGAGTGGAAACTGCCTCCTAACCGACCCGAGCGGCGTCCGAGTATTTCCGTCCCACAAAAGAGAAGTTCACTCCACAGTTCACAGAAACGGTTGCCCGCCAGTGCCGCTCGGTTCCAAGTTGCTTTTTCGACAAAAAAAAAAAAGACTAGCAGTTGCAGAATCCGCAGCCTACTCCTGACCCCTCCGCTCCGCTCAACGCTTCTTCGCCGGCGGCAACCTCCATGGCTCCTCCTCGCTCCCCTCTCCCCACCGTCCTCCCCGTCCTCCTCCTCGTGCTCCTCGCCGCCGCCGGCGCAGGCGGCGTGGAGGTCCTCGCCAAGTCCCTCCTGGAGAGCTGCGTTGACGACTCGGGCGCGGGGGGCCGCCTCTCCTGCGACAGAAAGGTCGTCGTCGACATGGCCGTCCCCAGCGAATCCGTAAGCGCCTCTACTCCCTCTTCCACACCCGGCATTCCCGCCGCATCCGAGTTGTATGTGTGTTCTGACTTCTGAGTGACGGTTGCGACGGCGGCGCTGGCGTGCCGTTTGCGTGTGTGTTTTGGGTGCAGAGCGGCGGGGAGGCGTCGCTGGTCGCGCAGGTCGCGCACGTGAACGACACGGACCAAACGAAGACCATTAGAAATCCCCCTGTCATCACCGTCAACAAGGGCGCCGTGTTCGCGCTCTACGCCCTCGACTACATCAGGGTGAACCCTTTGCTCGTGCTCTCTTCTGATGACTACATTACTGTTTTGTATGTGGCCTTTGATCATATAATCCATTTACTCGGATGCATCCTTGTGCCTTTACACAACGTGGAAGTTGCTCAGTTTTGTGTGTAGATAATGGAATGGGTCTTGCGTCTTTTCTTTTAGTTGTGGCGTTTGTAGCTCTTAGCGATTTTCTCAATCTATGGCTGTTAGGCTCACGTTTAGAAAGACTTGACGTGATACCGGGTTGGGGGTGGGATTAGAGAATCTCTGGAAGGTTCTGATACCCGTTCTATGTCCTTTGCTATCACTTGAAGGGGCCTGGTTTCAGGAAACCCACATGTTAATTGGGCCTTTGGTTGTGAAATTGTGATAACAGTCCATTTGTGTGGAAAGTTTCATGTGTGTTTGCTCGGCCGTTTTGGTTCAGATGGCTGCTGTTTTTTTAGTACTTCTCGGACCAGTGTGTGTATTCAACTATTACTCGATCCTTTCTTCTTTGTTTGTCTCTTCAGGATGTTGCTTACAAACCTGAGGAACAGTTTGTCGAGACACGCAAATGTGAACCAGATGCTGGTGCTGATGTTGTTGGAGCTTGTGAAAGGTATGGTATTTCGTGGTTCCTATTTATTCTTGTTTTTTTCAATTACTCCCTCGATATATCTAGAAATGCCAAAACAACCTATAATTTGGAATGGAGAGTAGTAGATATCGCAACCCCATTTCCTTTTATTTTTAGCAAAGTTTCTTAGAAATTTTGGAAGTCTGTAATGCTCATTTTGTTTAAAAAATTGCAAGTCTTCCGGTAGATCCTTGTACTCATGGGTCATATCTGTGAGCTTTTTTGGTACTCTTTAAATTTACTTAGCATTCCCAATTCTGTTTATACGCCAATGCTGTTTTTTTTTCTATGATTATGGCCAGGTTATGGTATGAGAACGGTTCTATAATTCAGCACTCAGAGGTGAGGACAATTTTACCCATATGCTTTGCATTTCCTCAGTATATAGTATGATAGTATTTAACCTCCTATTCTGCATTGATTGAGTTTCCTTTAATAAGAAATCAGCTCCTAGTTTAACATCCACTCTATGCCATGTGCTGATGTGCCCAGTGTCACCTCTAAAATATTGGCCCTTAATACTCGGTCGAATTCAAAAAAGATATATCAACTATCAGTATCAGACCTTAAATATTTAAGAGATGTTTTTTAGCTACATATTTTTTTTCTGGAATACACAGGAGACCTGCGTATCATTGCATTAAGATAGGGAAAAGAAAGGCTCAAATAGCCAATACGTACTCACACCCAACTGCTCACGCCACACCACACACACCTCGGGTTTTTTTAGCTCATTGATTGAAGAGGTAGTGCTTAGTTAAAATGTAATACATCTTTCATGAAAAAGGTAAGTCTTTCGACATGCTAGCATTAACCAAAACAAGGCACATAGATGGACATCCTTTATTTTTTTACTTGTATATATTGTATAATTTATAATCTCCTTGTGATTCTCATTTTTTCCTTTACTTTGGCTTGCACTAGCCTATTTGCTGTCCCTGTGGTCCTAACCGCCGTGTACCTTCATCTTGTGGAAACGTTTGTAAGTTCAGAAATAATGTTTATCTTGTTATTTTAGTACATGACCTAACACCTCTTTCACACAATCTAATTTATAGTTGAGAAAATTTTCAAAGGAAAAGCTAATACAGCTCACTGTCTACGATTTCCAGGTGACTGGTACGTATTGTTGGTGATGTACCTCTGTTGTTTATATTGTATTATATTAATAATTCCTTGACTCAATGTACTGAGTTAACTGAAATAAAGGTTCATGTCTTTGCTATGACTTAATGACCTGACCTGACTGTAAAATTTCTGAAACATGACTAGTGGCTCCATTATTAGATACACAATATATAGTTTGTCATGTTAATCAGGCATGATCTTATTTATTTTTTAAAGTAGGGGAATACTTTCTCGTTTCAAACTTATACTGTTCTACAACTTTGGGGTATCCTCGATTAATTGTTCAGGTCCAGTTTGAATAAATGCAATGTAAAATAAGTGGGGACAATGATGTGGGGGAACACCACACACCCATTGTGGGGGGTTCCTTTCATGTATGTACATCTTGTGATACTATACAAGTTAGTGTGATACGACAATAGGCTATACAATTATACTAATAATAAACATGTGTATTGATATTCCTTTATTTTCTGACAAACAGGTTCCATGTTTTTGGAATTGGAACAAGGTCACTTGGGTTCAACATCAGGGTACAAGTTAAGAAAGGTTCATCTGTATCGGTAGGATTTGAAATTCTGCATAAGAGTTCCAACTAGTATCACGTGAGGACTAGGGCATAAATTATCAGATTGCTCATGCCAGTTTCTTGCTTGGTTAAGCATACATACCCATGATCTGTGCTTAGAAAATTCCACAACCTTACTATGCTTATACTTATTTGTTTATTTTGAGATCGTTTTTCTTTCTAGTCTAGAAACTAAATTGTGAATTTTGGTGTTTACTTATAAAACCAAAGTTTGTTTTAAAGGGGTTTTCCTCCTAATCTGCAGTAGATTTTTTGTTATGTCACTCACTTCAGAAGTGTTTTTTTATATCTTTCCCCAATTGCACTGCAGGAGGTTGTTGTTGGTCCGGAGAATAGAACTGTTGTTTCTAAAGACAATTTTCTGAGAGTGAATCTTATTGGTGATTTTGATAGTTATAACAGCATCCCAAGATTTGAGAACTTCTATCTTGTGACCCCTAGGAAGGTGCATCACCAAATTACAATAGACACCCTGACTGTATCAATGTATTTGCAGTGTTCTATTATGTGACTTGAAAACATTTTTTTGATGTGTTACATTGAAGGGTGCTGGTAGTGGTGAGCCACAAAACCTTGGTGCTGAATATAGCAAGTGGATGCTGTTGGAGAGAGTTCGTTTTACAGACGGTATCGAATGTGACAAGATTGGTGTTGGTTATCAGGCTTTCCAAAACCAACCTTACTTCTGCGCATCGGCATTTGGGAGCTGTTTGTACAATCAGCTATGGACCTTTTTGGAGGTAACTATTGTAAATAGCCCCTGGAATTTTCCATTTTTTCTTGCACTAGGATGGGAAATTGTGCATCAATCCTATAAAGAGCAGCAAAGATAACTATTACCTTTATTGGTTATCACTGGTTATGGCAGATTCAATATAGCAACTGGACCATACTGAGCTATTACCTTTATTGGTTATCCTGAATCATATTTTAAATTCAGATTGTTTGTCATCAATTTCATACTATAGCACTGAGATCACCATAAAAGAGCAAGTGTTAGGTGCCTATTTATTAAACCACTATCTGCTCTTTCCAATGAATTACTCCTATTCTGCGCCAAGTCTTTGAAAACTGTCACCCATATGTTTCAGTCTGATAAAAATCGGATAAACAGGAGCCAACAGCCCCAATATGTTGTGCAGGGAAGGTTTCAGAGGATCAATCAACATCCAGTAATGTTTCCATCTCTTTTCCTGTCTTGTTCTCATTTGCTAACGTCGGATCAAGTTTTTGACACACCCCCTACACAGAATGCAAGTGTTCATACTTTTTCTATTGGAGTGACAGAAGTTCGTAATAGCAATTTACGGATAGAGCTGAGTGCTGATGACATAGAGTACATGTATCAGAGGTATATTTGTTTTTTTTTCTGACGCAAATCAGAGGTATATTTGTTGACCACGGCCTCACTCATTTCAAATTAGCAAGTACATACAGATTTATATTTATCAGGTGTTCATACTCATTTCAATTTAGCTATTACAGCCATATCTATATTATTTGACGATGGCCCTATTATTAAAAGTAGATGCTATCCAAATAACAAGTGTCCCTTTAAATCTATGCCATGTTTGACAAACAGTAGGGATTAGGGAAACAAACATTGGTACTCTAGGTTTCTTCTCAAGTCCCGCTCTTTACATTTTTTATGTTCTTTAATTTAGGAGAATGTCTAATATGTTGTACTTCCACATCAGGAGTCCAGGGAAGATAACAAACATTAGTGTCCCAACATTTGAAGCCTTAAGTCAATATGGCACTGCAAAGGTCACAACTAAGAATATTGGTAAACTGGAGGCTTCGTATACCTTGACGGTATGCATCTGTCAGAAACTTTGCACCTTGCTTCACTTGCCAAGTGGAGTGTGAACTTTTGTGTCTTCTGTGTAGTCCAAGATCAAAGTAGCAGATGAGCTCGACTGCAAACCCCGACTTTGATTTTGTTGAAATTTAACCAGTGGTTTTCTCCTTTTGCAGTTTAACTGCTTAAGTGGCATCAGTTTTGTGGAGGTAATATTTACTTTCGTCTGCATGATTGCATGTTTGGCACTTATGTACACATTTCCGTTGCTATACTTGTGCCATTTTGGTTTACTCCAAATTTTACATGTATACCTGTTTCTGTAAGATTCTATATTTCGTCAGCATGTTGTTAGTCAGTGTAGTAAATATACATTCAATATACAACCAGTAAGCTGCCTGACTAGTCTGCACAGTTCTGTTCTTTTTAAGAGGAATTTTCTGGACATTGTATTCCTACTATATCAAGTTTTATGCCTCATCTTATTGTTTATTATCAATCAGCAAGTTCCCTCACTGGAGTCAGTCTCCTGAAGTTTGCATTACTGATTTTCAGGAGCAGTACTATGTCCTGAAACCAGATGAAGCGAGTACCCGTTTATTTTACTTGCGCGCATCTACAGATAAAGCAGCAAAGTATCAATGTACAGGTGGGCTCAAGATTGCAGTACAGCTTAGCATCAGTTGTGTTGACAATGTTATTGTGTTAATTTAAGACTTAATATGCGATGCCTCTGCTCTATTTCAGCTATTCTCAAGGCGTCAGATTTTAGTGAACTTGACAGACAAGAATGCCTTTTTTCTACTATGGCTACAGTTCTTGATAATGGAACACAGGTTCGGAAAAGTTTGGGTTTTTCCTAATGATTCTGCTAGAATTCATTAGCTTTGTTTGTATGCTCATAGAAACTGTTTCAGATTTTCAAAGCAATTTCAATTGTCAGAAAAAAAATTGTCGACCTCTATGCTCCTTTGGCTAAAATAGAAACTATAAATGCTTGTACAATCATGTTGCATAAAATTATTATGTATGAATAAGCAATTCAGCCACAATATTCTTCTCTGCATTGAGAAAGCTTTGTGTGTACCCTGAACAATCAAATCCATTCATTTACCGCAAAATCCTGATACTTGTTGCCTTCAATATGTAGATTATCGGTTCATCAAATGACCACGAATTGGGTTTCTTTGACACCATCAAAGGCTATTTGCTTAGCTTCTGGGATTTTCTGTTTGACTTATTCAGTGGCAAATCCTGCAGGTGCTCCAATTCCTTCCAATTTGCTCATTACCTTTGACAATTTCTTGTTGCCTCCGATCAGTTCTCATGAACAGCATTTTTTTTTTGCATTTTCTGATTCTTACCATATTATCTGGGAGCAGGATGGACAAATGTTGGAGCTTTTTCGACTTTAGCTGCCATACCCAGTACACATGCATCACCTGGCTCGTCATGTTGGTGCTGCTACTTTTTACGTTACCTGCAGGTACATACGCTTTCAACATCTCAATATCAAATGCTCCTAAATGCTGTCACGAGTGACGTTGCCCATGGTCATCATTCAGCAAACATTTTTTTTTGGGTCATCAATGTGGCTTTCAGGCGCACTTCTCCTGTGTCTTCTTCATCAGAAAGGCTTCTTCGACCCGGTGTACGACTGGTGGGAGGACCTGCTGGGGCTCGACGACCACACGCACCGGAGGCACAAGAAAGGCCGCCGCCGCCGCCGCCACCACCACCACCAGCACCACCACCACCACGGGCACTCGCACCGCCATGGCCACCATCCGCACAGTCACCACGACGCCCACCAGAGGAGCAAGAGCGAGCCCAGCCACCACCACGTTCTACACAGGCAGCAGCCCGAGGCAGCGGCAGAAGGCCACCGGCACAGGCACGACCCGACACTCGGCGTGCAGCACAGGGAGACCGGGCACTTGGGGCACAAGCGTCGGCATGGCAAAGCGGTGGTCGCTGAGGACGCCCTTGAATTCAGGGAACAAACTCAACGAAGGCCATACGAGGTCAGGCATGCCGGGCACGTGCTGCACGACCGCGACCGTGACCGCCACCACTCCTGGGAAGCGTAGGAATAGTTCTGGTTTGAGTAGCTAAACTTTAGCAAGACCAAACAGGCCGTAACACGTAACACATGTGGCGTAGTATTGCTCGATCTCGTTGTGGAAGTGGGTGTAAAGTCTGACGAACCGTGAGCAAGGGATATGCCCTTTTTGCGTTGCAGTACGTTAGTCAAGATGTTCAACAAGATATATGCCATCTCTAAAAAAAACCATCTCTAAAAAAAGATATATGGAGCGTAATTATAAAAAAAAAGTGAAATAAACTGTGACCTCCATTTGAGGAACACGACATGGAAGTGCCATTTGTTTCGACGCGTTTCACTGTGCAGACCAACCAAAGGCTTCTGTGTAAAACGACTGAGGTGCCAGGACCACGAATCCACGACACCGAGGGGTGAAATAGGTCACAAATTAAAGCCAAAAACCAATTAGCAAAACTAAAAGTGCACATCTAGATTCTAATCAAATCATAAGAGAATGCATGCATAAAAAAAATCATAAGAGAATGCAAGCTCCCGCATTGTTTTAAGGTCGAAAAGCTCACGCTTTCCATTTCATAGGATGCCGGTCTTTCCCAACTCACAGGTAGTCACCACAAGAGATGTGAGGTTCTATGACAATTAATTTAAGTCATAATATATAAAATTTATGTCATATATCAATATTTGTGACGCCAACATGATGAAAAACTGTGTATCAAAAACCATGCGCCTTAAATCATGTTCTATGTTGTTTATGTCCATGTCATAAATCTATGACATTGGTTTTAAAGTAACAAAGCTTTTATGACATTTGATTTTAAGTCACAACTTCCACCATACCACATAACAAGATCATTCCAATTTGCATTTGATTTGTTAGCCCAAAATTTTAATTTGCATATCTCATCAGTATTCAAATTACACAAACTTGAGAAAAGCCTAGGTAGCAAAAAATTGTAATATCAAACTCACAGCCCAGGTAGCAATATACATCATACATCACACTACGTCTAAGTCACAAGTCCAAAATGACACAACAACATAGCCATTACTCATCAAATTAAAGCTTTTTCACTTCACTAAGATACATTACTGAAGCTTTTTCACTTCACTAAGATACCCTCCAGGCCACACTATTAACCTCTCTGAAGGCAGCACCCTGCAACCACAAACTACAAACATTAGTCAAAGATATGAAGATTAGAGTGAGCTCTAGGTTCATGCAATGTATTGGACAACATCAAGCTCCTAGTTCAGCATACATTATATTGCCTTTTTCTCACTATAAAATGACCCCCCTTTTGCAACGCATATATGCGTTGCTAAAAGTCCATATATGCGTTGTTGAGGTCTATACCAACGCATTATTATGCGTTGCCAGAAGTGGCGTTGCAAGGGTCTATTACAACGCTACATATGTGTTGGTAACACTAACATATAACCGTTGCAAACTTGCAACGTATATTGATGGCTATTGCAATGCTTACATGTGTTTGTACTAACTGCAGCCGAATGGTTTCTATAATTCACTGCTACGTATAGTTTGGATTGTTGCAACGCTTACATGGGTAACAAGGAATAATAAATCATATAATGAACATTAATATTGGAAATTATTATAATTTGGATTCAAATAAATAAATAATCCATTTGCAATATAATGGAAAATTGGTGATAATCTCACACATGAGAAATAAAGAACTCTCAGCCATATATTAAGCAATTGTTGCGTTACAATGAGCACCATCTGAAAAATCCAGGCCCATTTTTCTGTTTACAACATTCATATGGGAATAAAATATACAAAACACAAATAAGCCATCTACAATGCCAGCAACCATCCATTCATCACGTGTTCCTATTTCATCAATCCTGCAAGGCAAAAGGTGCAAAATATAGTAATTATACAAGTATTTTGGTACAATACTCTAAAAAAACATCCCTACGTATGAAATGTTATATATGAAATTCACAACATTATCAACAAAACTAGCTTCCATCGAAATACAGGAACATGATCTCAATAAGGTCACACAAACTGTACTAAAAAGTCATGACTAGTTCAATCATGTTCTAGTGTTTTTCAAGAAGCAATAGGAAATCTTCTAGTAATTTGATCAAATATGCTCTTCTTTGAAGAATAAACATCATATCTGCAATGCCACAACCACCACTGCGCCTTTGCAATTGCAGATTCAGCGAATTTTTTTATCAGCATATTTTCAAAGCGAGCTAGTCATTAATGGCTTTAGTCATAGTAGGATTAATCATGTGAGGATTCAAATTCTAGGTTTACATGGCATCACACTTTCAGTCTAAAAATGAAATGAGTCCACCTTGCCATAGTTGCATGCCTGCTCTGTTGGTACATTTTTTTAGATGATTCCAACTTAGTTGATTGTTTATCATACAAACTAACCTCACTGTACTATTATAGAAATACATCATGTGACCCTACACCTTTATGATATGCTTAACATATTGGATGCAAAGGAAAATAGGTAAATCTTTCAATGTACAGTCCATGCCAAAAATATAAGAAAATTAAAATCAGAATGGTTAATATACTAATCTTTGACTTGCAGAGTTGGATTACATCTCAACCTTAGCACATCGGAGTCAAACTACAATTTGCATACAGGTTTAAAGCGGAAGCCCATTACACTTCAAAAATAGTGAAAAATAAATTTAATCCCAAGTATTTTACTGAAAACATGCTGAGAAAGTTAGCGTGCTACCAGATGGAACAAATCCTTGAGCAGTGTCTCCGAAAGGAAAATTATGTTTAAAACACACCTTCCAAATACTCAAGACTATGATTGTTGATCTAGAAGACTGATATTGTGTTAGTTTCATGTACTATGATGCATGATACGGACCTCTCTCATACATTAATAATACATTATCTAGAAGCTAGACTAAATTACGTACAGATTTGTCAATATATATTTATATAGATCCAGGCAAGTGTATATACTGGGAAAAGGGTTTGGCTGATCTTGCTAGATATTAAATTTTATTTATTAGAACCTTAATTATTCAATTACATTGTACCTCTATATCAAAGCAGAAAAGCTCAGAAGATATGCCTTTATCTGCAGTCTACACAAGTTAAAAGAAAACGATGATAGCTCTATGTCAAAGCACTAATAATAATCACACATGGAAATATAACAATTCACGAACCATCAGTCAGAGAATAGTAGATTTTTGGAGTAGGAAAATTATAGAAGTAAAATAAATAGGAGATTGTTCAATTTCTTCCCATCTAGGATGTTCAGTGATCAGACTTACAGAACAGTTTGTCCTCATCTCTCCTGAAAGGTCCTTGTTTGGTTTTGGTAATTGAGTGACAACTTAGGTGGACTAATATGTGGTTATGTGAGATACACAGGAGATTAGTCCACAGGTGATGGTGGTCATTGAATATGAGACACGACATTAACTCATGTGACCAAGATGATGAAGACCGAAGTGATGCTTGGCTCGATGGACCGGTTGTGAGGGTGAAGGGCAAGTCGAGGCTTCGAAGCGAGGGACCATGCGATGGTGAAGCTTGAGCAAGACTTGGCGCCGACGGACCAATGCAACGGTGAAGAGCAAGTGAAGTCAAGGTCGATGGATCGAGACGGTCATGTGATGATATGAAGTGGATCATATCATTTGGAGAAGATCAAGATGAGGCTTGGCTCGAAGGACCGGTTGCAAGTGTGAAGGGCAAGTTAGAGGCTTTGAAGTGAGGGACCGCGTGTGACGGTGAAGCTTGAGCATGACTTGGCGCCGATGGACCGACGCAACGGTGAAGAGCAAGTGAGGTCAAGATCGATGAACCAATACGGTCACATGATGATATGAAGTGAATCATATCATTTGGTGATTGGTTGGTGCATGTGCTGCATCAATATCAGAGGAGATGAAGTGGAATGCGCAAGGCTAAGGTATAACCTAGGGCATTTCCATTTCACCGGTCATAGGTGTGTAGAGAAGTTTATGACCGGGTTTAGGATAGATGGCCGTACTATCAAGAGGGGCAAACTTGGTTGCATATCGGTCATCTAGTGCCACTTGAGCGATCTAACTGTGCATACGTGGTAGGATCGAGTGGTGAGGCAAGTTGAGTGCCTAATTCCTTCGAAGAAAATGTTTATGAAAATGCTAACACACGTACACAAGGTGGTGATCACTTGTTGGTGTTGGCACATTTACGAAGGTGGTGAAGTTTGGGTGGTAGAGAGGGTTTGGGACTCTCTCTCCCTCCCGCCGAACTTGCGAGCACGGGATTCAGGCGTTTTCAGGGAGTTGAAAAGCCTATTTTCCACTACGCCGAAAGTCGGAAAAGAAACGGAGGCGAACGGGGTCACTGAGGTGACCGGACGCTGCACCGGACGCGGTCACGGTGTGACCGGACGCGTCCGGTCAGTTGTCAGGCGCGCGGGTGCTAGGGTTTGCAACCGGCGCGTCCGGTCACTCGCGGGACCGGCGCGTCCGGTCATGCGCCCAGAGAAGAACTGCGGTTCACAGAGGACGATCGGACGCGGGGCGCGTCCGGTCACACATGATCGGACGCGTCCGATCGTTGAAGGAGCTTACTGGACTCTAACCGGACGCAGGAACTGTCGCGTCCGGTCGTTGCGAGGAGCGCGTCCGGTCTTTGCTTTGCGTGCGCGCGGAACAGGGTGATCGGCGCGTCTGGTCGTTCGAAGCGGCGTGTCCGGTCGTTGGTTTGACCGTTGAGGGTCAGTGACCGTTGGAGGATCGGACGCGGTTGAGCGCGTCCGGTCGTTTTAAGAGGCGCGTCCGGTCATGGGATTTGATCGTTGGCGCAGTGACTGTTGAAGGACCGGACGCGGTTGAGCGCGTCCGGTCAGTTATGACCGGCGCGTCCGGTCATCCCGAAAAAGACCCAGTGAAGGGGTAACGGCTCTATTTGACCGTGGGGTTATAAATAGATGCCTTGGCCGGCTGTGGCCGGCAGAGGAGCACACTTTAGCCTTGGTGGCTTATGTGGTAGTGCTTGGGAGCCCTCTAACTCACTCATGCTTGATAGTGTTCATCGGATCGAGTGAGAGAGCGATTCTAGTGCGATTGCATCGTGAGGTTGCATCGAGTGGCACTAGGTGATCGTGTTGCAAGCCGGTGGTGCTTGTTACTCTTGGAGGTTGCCACCTCCTAGACGGCTTGGTGGCTTGAGGCTCCGTCGAAGCTCGCAAGAAGATTGTGCGAGGCTCCGGAGAAGCTTTGTGAGGGGGATTGTGCTCACCCCGCGGGGATCGCGAAGAGCAACTCTAGTTGAGCGTGTCATTGAGTTACCTCACTTGAGAGTGGTGTCTTGCGGTGCCTTGCGAGGCATGCCTTGAGGGGCAAGTGACTTGAGAGTCACACCGAGGAACCATCTAAGTGTTGGTCGACACAACGGGGACGTAGCTTGGTGGCAACCAAGTGAACCTCGGGAGAAAATCACCGTGTCAACTTTGTCTACTCTTCTCGGTGGTTTGTTTTCATGCAACACAAGCTTGTATTTACTTTCATATACTTGTGCTTGTGTAGTTGCTCTCTTAACTAGTTTGCTTGTGTAGCGTGCTAGTTGTCTTCTTGCTTGTGTAGCTAGAAGCTTCCCTTTGCGTGACTAATTTGGTTTGTGTAACCTTGTTAGTCACATTGCTTAGTTTGTGTAGCTAAGTGACTTGCGCTCTCTAATTTGGCATTAGTTGCCTTGTTATTGAGCTTTGCTAGTGAGCTTAGGAGCTTTGTGCTTTTGCTTCACTAGTTGTGTAGGAGCTCCCTCGGTTGGCAAAGTACTAGTGCATAGGTTTGTGTGACCTTGCTCTAGAATTGAGTAGGTGAGCTCTTGGTAAGCTTAGCACCTTAGTTGCTTAATTAGGATCTTTGCAAGGTGCTAGAGAACTTAGATAGAGGGGTGTAGTCTTGGCTAGACCGTTAAGTTTAATTCCGCATTTGTTTTGGTTAGCCAACGCGTTTAAGTTTTTGAAAGGACTATTCACCCCCCTCTAGTCTGCCATCTCGACCCTTCAATTGGTATCAGAGCCGGGTCTCTCATTTGTGGTCTTCACCGACCCGAGAGGATGGCGGCTTATGGGCTAGATGTTGAGTGTCCATATATTTTTGATGGCACACACTTTGCACGATGGAGAAATTGGATGACATGTAATTTTAAGTTTATTTGCCCTCAAATGTGGTGGATGGTAGATGTAGGCTTTTCTCATGTGTTGGATGAAGATAATCTAACTCAAGCACAAGAGAAATGCCTAGATCTTGACATCCAAGCTACTAACATCATGTTTAGATCTTTGGATGGTAGCATCTTTGGTAAGATCATGGACCTCAAATCCGCTCATGAGATATGGGCCTATCTCAATGAAAAGTATGGAGCTATCACCAATGATGACGATGATGTCAAGCCCAAGGAGGTTGCACATGATGATGTTGAGCATGACCACAACACAATAGTTGTGGAGGATTGCTCCACCTCATGGTCAAGTGATGATGATGATCGATCTACCACAAGTTCACTTGACAAGGATGGTGATGATGCATCAAGTGTTGCAAGTGATGTTTCTACCCCAAGCACACTTGATAGTAACAATGTTGGTTCATGCTCGGGCCTTGATGATGCTACTACAAGCCCATCCACTACATCACATTGCTTCATGTCACTAGGTGACACAAAGGTATCAAATGATAATGTGATTGATCATGTTGATTCATATGATGAGCTTGTTAGTAGACTTGCTAGCATGAACATGTCGTTAGAAAATGAGAAAGCTAAAACAATGAAATTAGAAAATGAAAACTCTTTTCTAAAGAACTCATGTGAAGAATATAAGAGCTTACTTGATGATCTTAAATCTTCACATGAGAAGCTAATGTTGACTCATGAGAAAGTACTTGCATCTCATGAGGAATTGTTAGAAAAACATGCTTCTCTCATTAAGATGTTTTTAAAGAAAATTAAAAACAATGAGAGCTCATCACATGGATCAAATGATCAATTGCAAAATGTGACTAACCCATGTGATGTAGGGAGAAAGCATGTATCAACCTCTTGTGATGACTTATTAGATATGCCATGTTCTTCACATATATATGCTTGTTCTACTTCTATGTCTTGTGAGACTAACATTTTGAAGGAGAACAATGAGCTCAAAAGTGAAGTGAAGAAATTGAGCAACAAGTTAGAGAGGTGCTACAATTCAAAAGTCACCTTTGAGCACATGATGAAGACTCAAAGAAATGTTGGTGACAAAAGTGGCCTTGGCCTCAAGAAGAAAATGACAAAGGGCGAAAGAAAGCAAGAAAAGAGGATGAAGAGGCTACTCCAAAAGAAGCTCTCGCATTCCATGTGCTATCAATGCCATGAAGCGGGACATCTTGCTAATGGTTGCCCAAACATTGAGAAGCTCAAGAAGATGAAAGAAGAAGAGAGGCTAAAGCATGTCAAGTGCTTCAAGTGCCACACTTGGGGTCATCTCACCTCAATGTGCCCAACCAAGCAATTGGTGAAGCAACAAGTAAAGCCTCAACCAAAGCCACTGGTTGAGCAAGAGAAGACACCCCAAGAGCAAATCAAGATCAACCATGAAGATGATGGTGACTTGATGAAGAAGAAGAAAACAAGAAGGGGTGGAAGAGCAAGACATCCAATGCAAATTCAAGATGTCAAGATGATGAGCAAGAATCAAGATGAGAAGAAAGTACATGCTCACATCAAGTGCTTCAAATGTCGAGACATAGGACACTTCGCCTCGGGGTGTCCTACCAAGCTTGAGAAGAAGGCTCAAGCAACTCATGAGAGGCAAGGGAATGAAGAGCATCATATGAGCAAAGAAGAAAAGGCTCAATCAAAGAGAAGATGCTACTCATGCCGGGAAAGGGGACACATGGCACATTCATGTCCCCTAGGTAACACTTCTAAGTATATTTCAATTGATGATACTAATGTGCTTAGAAAGGATGTAAATGGTACCTCTATGGTTGCTATTGCAAAACATCCCACTACTCATACTAAGGCAATGCCTAAGTATGTTGCACCTAACTTGAGAGGACCCAAACTTGTTTGGGTACCATCAAAAAGTGGATGAATGTGTGTAGGTACCATGACATTGGAGGCTTGACTCAAATTGATTTCATATTTATCATTATATGTTGACTCAAGTATTGAAGCTTATTGCAATTCTATCCCAATGCCAAGTCAAAATGAGTGAAGTCCAAAGTACTACAACATACAAGTGTCATGATCAAGTTGTGGATGATTTATTGGAATTATTTGATGGCTTGCAAATGTTCAAGTTGAAAGCTTGCTATGAATAATCATGAGCTAACCAAGGTATATCTCTTGTTGATTATTTCATTTGGGTGCATATGAGTTGATTGAATGGATTAAAAGCTTAGTAATCAAGTTTGGATTGGTTTGTGTTGGATAATTTCATGAGATGACATTTAGTAAGTGGATTGGAGGGATATATGTCTTGTGAAAGTATTCAAACAAGTTAGTTTCAAGTTTGATTCATATTTGATGAAGTATTGCTCAATGTACTGAAATCTGTCCAAAGTTGAAAATCTGAGCTAGCAGTGATCAAGTCTGAGTTTGGATGATCAAATCTACTTGGATTGGGATGAATTTTGGTATGCATGCTCTAGACTTATGTTATAAGATGCTGTACAAATTTCATGAGAATTGGATAAGAGATGTTTCGGCTTTGGAGTACATCTTGTCAGCTATAGTGCAGCAGTTTTCAGCATGTAGCAGTGGTGGTAGATTTGAAATCTGGTAGCAATCTAGATGTCAAATGAATCTCAAATTTTTACAGATGCTAGATGACTTAGTGAATCACATCTCCACCAAATTTTATGGCATTTGGATCTGTATATTAGGAGATATGAATTATTCTTTGAAGGATACAGAATCTGCCAGAAAAGTGACAATCATTGGATTAATCTAGAGTCACTTTAATTGAAAGGTCCTCAAGTTGAAAACATGTTTATAAGTGGTTGAGGTACCTAAGTTTGGTTTTGGATTGATCTAGAATCATGAAGAGCAATGAGTATAAGAACATTTGATTGTGGAATGTACTTGGTATACATGTTTGGTACTCAATTTGAAGATCAAGATCAAACTTAAGATGAAGATGAAGTTTAAGTTCTAGTGATGATTGGAGATCATTTGGTAGAAAGAAAAGGACTTAAACAAGTAGAAAGAGTTAGACTCAAATGTAGATTCAAAGATTATTCATCAAGATTGAGTTCATCATTTGGATCAATCAAACTATATCATTTCAAATGAGTATCAAGAGTGGTTCTTTGGAGAAAGGTCACTTCTCCCTAGTGAGGGGCTTGCCGCCGTGTGTAGGTGAAACCAAGTTTGGGACTTGGAAGGCTAACATGGAAGTGGTGATCCGAGGAACTTGTGATGCTTAGTTGAAGCAATCAAAAGGGTTGATCAAGAAAAGCAAGCAACACCCAAAAGAGAGCTAGTCATATATTTCAAGTGGTATTCTAAGTAGTTCTCTCATGCAAGCATTGATCAAAAAGATGAAGCAAGCCAACCATAACTCAAGAGATAGTGCACTTGATCATAAGTGGTTTTCATTTCATATGGGTGAAGAATGGATTTATCTATGATGATTGGTTTTCACCAAGCAATAAATTGGACTTCACATTGCTATTGGAGTAATGAATTGGAATCTATGTGACTATCCTCTACTCCAACATAGCAAAGGCATCATTGTAATGTGCATGATCATATCATCCTTTACTAGTATGCCGTTAGTGCATATAGTACATGTTTATTAGGATCATGCATAACAAATGAAAAGTTTAAATTCATAGTCTACCACTATTGTTTTGAATGGTTAATTGACCTAGTGGTATAAGTATGAATTTGTTCATGAGCTAGTGAACCCAAGTACTTGACCTAGTTTGGATTGATAACAAGTGACAAGTACAACATTGGCAAGATAACCCTTAGCATGAGGTGTGAAGAAGCTTGTCATTGGATCAAACCGGACTTGGAATCTTAGGCAAATCAATATAGTTCAAGTCATATAAGAAGCTCATGACAATGATAAGAGTACAAGCACAAGACAACAATGAAAATAGATATCTAGTTTGTTTCAAGTGGTATCTAGACTCAAATCGATCTAGTGGTATTCACTAGTGGTGTCTAGATCATGATCTACAAATGATATCTTACAAGTGGTACTCATGAAGATAACAAATGTTCAAGAAGTGAATATTATTACCAAATCCTTCAAAGTGGATCCATACTAGAAAATTCTTTCAAATGGTATCACATTTCTACTCATGGTATCTTCACGTGGTATCATTCATGCAAGACGATGGTTTCACAAGTGATCCTCAACTTTAAGTGATCAAATCAAGTAATGCTACCATCATCTTCAAGTGGTATCTCAAGTGAATGACACATGCTATGACATAGGGGGAGAAGCCCCACCAATTGGTATCAAGGTCAAAGATCCTATGTGGAATCTCAAGAGCAACCATAAAGTTTGTCATTCCAACATATGTGGTAATGTCCATCAAAAATGCATTATTCAAGTCTCAACCATCTACCCCAATGCAAGCCTTTGTATCAATTGAGAAGAACACCTTTTATGGAAATTGATGACAAAGGGGGAGAAGTTGGACAAAGATATGAAAGCTTTTTGAGCTTTGGGGGAGAGATGGAAAAGATTGGACATGGACATGGACAAAGAGGGAGCAACATTAAAGAATATAAGGGGATCAAACATTCTTGGACAAAGAAAGCACACAAGTAGGGGGAGCAAGCTCATGAACTTTGATTGATTACATTTGATATGTGCATAATTCATGTGCTTGCTTGCATTGCATAAGTTCTTAAATTCAATATGCATGCTTGTGTGGTGTATGCTAGTTATAGAACTTGAATGATGATTTGATAACTAGCATGCATAGGATGTTAGCTAGACTTGTGTTTATCATGAAAAACTAGAACCTTGCTTATAATGTTGATCTCACAGGGTTTCTAGTGTTTTTTGATGTCTAGCTACTCATGATGCTAAGGATGATGGCAAACTTGTGATTCTCAAATGGTATCAAGCTACTAATTGGTATCGAGCTACAAAGGTTTATTCTATACACCTTAGCATCACTTAGTAGTGCTAACCCTCCCACAAATTTCATATTTATGCATATATGCAAAGCTTGAAACCAAACCATTTGAGCACATATGTAGGGGGAGTTATCACTACCAAGTCGGATTTTATGGTGCTTATCCAAATCTTGACATAGAGCTTAAATGTTGGATAAGTAACATTAAATCCAAAACAAGTTAGCAATTTACACTTGTGTGAAGTGCTAGCTTGAAAAAGCTTAATTTCCATATCTTTGTAGAGTTGTCATCAATTACCAAAAAGGGGGAGATTGAAAGGTCCTTGTTTGGTTTTGGTAATTGAGTGACAACTTAGGTGGACTAATATGTGGTTATGTGAGATACACAGGAGATTAGTCCACAGGTGATGGTGGTCATTGAATATGAGACACGACATTAACTCATGTGACCAAGATGATGAAGACCGAAGTGATGCTTGGCTCGATGGACCGGTTGTGAGGGTGAAGGGCAAGTCGAGGCTTCGAAGCGAGGGACCATGCGATGGTGAAGCTTGAGCAAGACTTGGCGCCGACGGACCAATGCAACAGTGAAGAGCAAGTGAAGTCAAGGTCGATGGATCGAGACGGTCATGTGATGATATGAAGTGGATCATATCATTTGGAGAAGATCAAGATGAGGCTTGGCTCGAAGGACCGGTTGCAAGTGTGAAGGGCAAGTTAGAGGCTTTGAAGTGAGGGACCGCGTGTGACGGTGAAGCTTGAGCATGACTTGGCGCCGATGGACCGACGCAACGGTGAAGAGCAAGTGAGGTCAAGATCGATGAACCAATACGGTCACATGATGATATGAAGTGAATCATATCATTTGGTGATTGGTTGGTGCATGTGCTGCATCAATATCAGAGGAGATGAAGTGGAATGCGCAAGGCTAAGGTATAACCTAGGGCATTTCCATTTCACCGGTCATAGATGTGTAGAGAAGTTTATGACCGGGTTTAGGATAGATGGCCGTACTATCAAGAGGGGCAAACTTGGTTGCATATCGGTCATCTAGTGCCACTTGAGCGATCTAACTGTGCATACGTGGTAGGATCGAGTGGCGAGGCAAGTTGAGTGCCTAATTCCTTCGAAGAAAATGTTTGTGAAAATGCTAACACACGTACACAAGGTGGTGATCACTTGTTGGTGTTGGCACATTTACGAAGGTGGTGAAGTTTGGGTGGTAGAGAGGGTTTGGGACTCTCTCTCCCTCCCGTCGAACTTGCGAGCGCGGGATTCAGGCGTTTTCAGGGAGTTGAAAAGCCTATTTTCCACTACGCCGAAAGTCAGAAAAGAAACGGAGGCGAACGGGGTCACTGAGGTGACCGGACGCTGCACCGGACGCGGTCACGGTGTGACCGGACGCGTCCGGTCAGTTGTCAGGCGCGCGGGTGCTAGGGTTTGCAGCCGGCGCGTCTGGTCACTCGCGGGACCGGCGCGTCCGGTCATGCGCCCAGAGAAGAACTGCGGTTCACAGAGGACGATCAGACGCGGGGCGCGTCCGGTCACACATGATCGGACGCGTCCGATCGTTGAAGGAGCTTACTGGACTCTAACCGGACGCGGGAACTGTCGCGTCCGGTCGTTGCGAGGAGCGCGTCCGGTCTTTGCTTCGCGTGCGCGCGGAACAGGGTGATCGGCGCGTCCGGTCGTTCGAAGCGGCGCGTCCGGTCGTTGGTTTGACCGTTGAGGGTCAGTGACCGTTGGAGGATCGGACGCGGTTGAGCGCGTCTGGTCGTTTTAAGAGGCGCGTCCGGTCATGGGATTTGATCGTTGGCGCAGTGACTGTTGAAGGACCGGACGCGGTTGAGCGCGTCCGGTCAGTTATGACCGGCGCGTCCGGTCATCCCGAAAAAGACCCAGTGAAGGGGTAACGGCTCTATTTGACCGTGGGGTTATAAATAGATGCCTTGGCCGGCTGTGGCCGGCAGAGGAGCACACTTTAGCCTTGGTGGCTTATGTGGTAGTGCTTGGGAGCCCTCTAACTCACTCATGCTTGATAGTGTTCATCGGATCGAGTGAGAGAGCGATTCTAGTGCGATTGCATCGTGAGGTTGCATCGAGTGGCACTAGGTGATCGTGTTGCAAGCCGGTGGTGCTTGTTACTCTTGGAGGTTGCCACCTCCTAGACGGCTTGGTGGCTTGAGGCTCCGTCGAAGCTCGCAAGAAGATTGTGCGAGGCTCCGGAGAAGCTTTGTGAGGGGGATTGTGCTCACCCCGCGGGGATCGCGAAGAGCAACTCTAGTTGAGCGTGTCATTGAGTTACCTCACTTGAGAGTGGTGTCTTGCGGTGCCTTGCGAGGCGTGCCTTGAGGGGCAAGTGACTTGAGAGTCACACCGAGGAACCATCTAAGTGTTGGTCGACACAACGGGGACGTAGCTTGGTGGCAACCAAGTGAACCTCAGGAGAAAATCACCGTGTCAACTTTGTCTACTCTTCTCGGTGGTTTGTTTTCATGCAACACAAGCTTATATTTACTTTCATATACTTGTGCTTGTGTAGTTGCTCTCTTAACTAGTTTGCTTGTGTAGCGTGCTAGTTGTCTTCTTGCTTGTGTAGCTAGAAGCTTCCCTTTGCGTGACTAATTTGGTTTGTGTAACCTTGTTAGTCACATTGCTTAGTTTGTGTAGCTAAGTGACTTGCGCTCTCTAATTTGGCATTAGTTGCCTTGTTATTGAGCTTTGCTAGTGAGCTTAGGAGCTTTGTGCTTTTGCTTCACTAGTTGTGTAGGAGCTCCCTCGGTTGGCAAAGTACTAGTGCATAGGTTTGTGTGACCTTGCTCTAGAATTGAGTAGGTGAGCTCTTGGTAAGCTTAGCACCTTAGTTGCTTAATTAGGATCTTTGCAAGGTGCTAGAGAACTTAGATAGAGGGGTGTAGTCTTGGCTAGACCGTTAAGTTTAATTCCGCATTTGTTTTGGTTAGCCAACGCGTTTAAGTTTTTGAAAGGACTATTCACCCCCCCTCTAGTCCGCCATCTCGACCCTTCATCTCCAATTACAGGTAGTGGCGCTGTTAATCCGCTACTCCATGATGACTCGTGATTTCCCCTATAAGATGCTATGCAATTATCACAAATGCAAAACCAAAGGTGATTGGGGATCGGTCCTGGACATCAGAAAAGAGAGCTGATTGGGGATCGGACCTGGACATCAGAAGAGAGCTGCAAAACCAGAGTCCAGAGGTGATCGGGGATTGGACCTGGACATCAGAAGAGAGAGGTGATTAGGGATCCGACCTGGACATAGAAGAGAGAGGTGATTAGGGATCCGACCTAGACATCAGAAGAGAGAGGTGATTGGGGATCCGACCTGGAAATCAGAAACGATGATGGTGGAGACGGATTGGTTGAGCCCTGCATCTATTGTTGGCCAGTGTCGCCGTCATCGCATCTCTTCCCCCTAGACCGTGTTATCTGATTTGTGGCAACTCCCAATCATGCTCGCCACCGAGACGTTCCTTGGAGAGGGCGGTAGTCTCCTACTTGACTTGCCTACGCTCACCGCCGAGATGACCGGTGAGGGTGCCGAACTCACGTTGTTGCGGCCTTCGCCCTGCTGCACCACCTTATCCATTCAAGTGCTCAACGCTGGTCTCTATGTCTATGGCTGCCTCTCCAAGCGCTCGATGGAGATTAGATCTAGTAATAGATATGGTTTGACGTGGGAGAAAGAAAAGGGGGGAGGAGACGAGAAGTTTGGAAATTAGAACGGTGGTTATGGCCAATGGCCACCCCTGGCATGGGAAGCGGGGAGGTGGGATGAGGGCTGACGTTGTATTGCTGCAACACATATTCGTAGCGTTGCTAGACATGTGTTTCAATTAGGGGGTTTGTGTTGTACTAGTGTCTCTAGTTGAAGGAAATTTAGATACGAGCATAGGAAAAATTTAGATCTGAATCATACCACAACTTCTAAAAGTCATTCTAAGATCTGAGCATACAAAAAATTTAGATCTCTGCCAAACCTCTCCTAGATGTTCTCCGTTGTCTCCACTTGGTAGAGTTTCAGCTAAAAGGCGCACAGTAACACCTCAGAGCATTAGTAGCATGTAGTAGTAGTGAAGTTGGTCTATGTGGCCCAAGTGGCTCATGTGTGGTTGTTGTTGGTGGGTTTAGTACCACATTAGAAGTTTAAGAGGGTGAGGGCCAGCTTATAATCATTGTTTTTCCAAACGTAGCACCTCTAGGTTAACCCTTTTACACGAAGCGAGGATGAAAGTGTAAGAGGGGTGCTATGCGTATGCAGGCTCGTTCCACGTGCGGAGCTGGGCCATATAAATAGTTTTGAACATGGGGTATTGTAGATGGTATCTGGAGCATCAACTCTTGCTGCACGTGCCTGTGACGTGCAGGGGTGTACCAAAGGGTGGTCGGAGCATCAACTCTTGCTGCACGTGCCCGTGGAGGGGTGTACCAAGGGGTGGTCCTAAACAACACCCCATCCCATTAGTAGCCTGTAGTAGTGGTGAAGTTGGCCCCCGTGTAGCCCAAGTGGTACATACGTGATTGTTGTTGGTGTGTTTAGTACCACATTAGAAGTTTAGAAGGGTGATGGCCAGCTTATAATCCTTGTTGTTCCAAACGTAGCATCTCCGAGTTAGCCCTTTTACACGAAGCGAGAACGAAAGTGTAAGAGAGGTGCTACGCCGAGTTAACCCTTTTATACGAAGTGATGACGAAAGTGTAAGAGAGGTGCTACGCATATGCAGGCCCGTTCCTGAAAGTCCTATGTTTGGTGTTGGTAATTAGTGACAATGCCTAAGTACTAATCCTATGCCTAAGTTGTATGTAGCATATGAGGATTAGTACATTCCAAGGTTGGTGGCAAGATGGACATGGTGATCATGATGGCCACACTTGGATTTGGACGCAACCCTATGTGATCAAGGCAAAGGTATATGCTTAAGGGTTGTGTTTTAGTAACCAAGACACCTAGTGGGTGTGGTTACATTATAGGATAGATAGCCGTACTATAAAGAGGGGAATGACGCGGCTATTGAACTCCTAAGTGCCTCTAGATGTGCATTTCATGATCATATGCATTTGGATAGAACTAATAACGCCTCGGAAAATGATTGTAAAAATGCTAACACACTCACACATGACGAAGATTACTTGGTGGTGTTAGCACGTTTGCGAAGGCGGTGGAGTTTGAGCGGTAGAGAGGGTTTGGGATCCTCTCTCCCTCCCGCCGAGCTTGCGAGGCGGGATTCAGGCGTTTTCGAGAAGTTGAAACGACTATTTTCCACTACGCCGAAAGTCCGGAAAAGAAACGGAGGCGAACGGAGGTCACAGAGGTGACCGGACGCTGCACCGGACGCGGTCCTTGCAGGACCGGACGCGTCCGGTCAGTGTTCAGTGTCTGCGTGATTTTCAGTTCGATGATCGGACGCGAGGCGCGTCCGGTCACTGACGATCGGAGCAAGCACCTAGAGCATGGTATGAAAGATTGAGGGACTTCTTGCTATCCAAAGGATTTGTCATGGGCAAAGTGGATACTACTCTCTTTACTAAGAAGATTGAGAAAGACTTATTTGTATTGCAAATATATGTTGATGATATCATATTCGGTTCAACCAATCAAGTTTATTGTGATGAGTTTGGGAAAATGATGGCAAAGGAATTTGAAATGTCAATGATTGGTGAACTTAGTTTCTTTCTTGGACTTCAAATCAAACAAATGAAGGAAGGAACATTTGTGAGTCAAACCAAGTACATCAAAGATATGCTCAAGAAGTTTAGCATGGAAAATGCAAAGAGTATTACAACTCCAATGGGCACTAGTGGAAGCTTGGATAGTGACAAGAGTGGCAACATGGTGGATCAAAAGCTATATAGATCAATGATTGGTAGCCTACTCTATGTGACGGCATCAAGGCCCGATGTGATGTTTAGTGTATGTATGTGTGCAAGATTTCAAGCCTCACCAAGAGAAAGTCATTTGAAGGCAACAAAGAGAATATTGAGGTACTTAAAGCATACACAAGATGTTGGATTGTGGTATCCCAAAGGTGCAAGTTTTGAGCTAGTTGGATATTCGGATTCCGACTATGCCGGTGATAAAGTGGAGAGAAAGAGCACTTCTGGGACATGTCAATTGTTGGGAAGATCACTTGTCTCATGGTCATCCAAGAAGCAAAATAGTATTGCACTATCTACCGCCGAGGCCGAATACATCGCCGCGGGTAGTTGCTGTGCACAAATCTTGTGGATGAAGGCAACATTGAAGGATTTTGGAATCAATTTCAAGAATGTGCCATTGCTATGTGACAATGAAAGTGCCGTAAAGCTAACCAACAATCCGGTTCAACATCAAAGAACAAAGCATATTGATGTTCGTCATCACTTTATTAGAGATCATCAACAAAAGGGTGACATTGCTATTGAGAGTGTGGGCACCGAAGATCAATTAGCCGATCTATTCACCAAGCCACTTGATGAGAAGAGATTTCACAAGCTAAAGAATGAGTTGAACATACTTGATTTCTCCAACATGAGTTGATGCACCCCATATATGACATGCCTCTCCTTCGAGCCCCAAGGTACAATTGGTTGACATGTCATACATTCTATGCTAAGGACTTGTTTAGTGCATCTAGTCATAATTTACATGTTCTAGGCTCATTCATGAAAATCAAATGAATTTGAAGTTTATATGGTACCACTATTGTTTCCATGACTTGTATGATCTAGTGGTAGCATATAACTTGTTTAAGTAGCTTGTGATCCTAAGTGTTTAATCTAGAAAACTTGTCTAAATATTTGCTTCAACACGGTGCATGATAACCCTTCTAATGAGGTGTGAAGAAGCTTGCCCTTGGATCAAACCGAAGTATTTTATTTATGCAAGCAATCTAGGTTGAATCATAAACTTGATCCTCACCCCATATTTCAACATGATAATCTATCTAAAGTTTGCTCCTTGTGGTCAATTGGTGCCAAAGGGGGAGAAAAGGTTGATTCACAAAGATAGAACTCAAAAATGTTTGTGGGGGAGAAAATGTTGTTCACAAAGTTAAATCCTAAAAGGGAAGAATTGATAAAAGAAGCACACAAGTAGGGGGAGCAAGCTCTTAAACATGAATGTTGCATTTCTATGTGCACTTCATATGTATGATGCATAGTTATGCATTTCTTTTTCTCCGATACTTGGCTTGTGTGGTGACTTGCTAGTATCATTTGAATGGCGTATTGAAGTACTAGCATGAATAGGAAGTAGTTAGATTTCTCTTGCTTCATGTTTTTCAAAGTGGTACTAGAATCTTGCTTATAATGTTGATCTCACGAGGTTTCTAGTTTTGTTTATATTTTTCCAAGTGGTATCTAACTACACAAGGTGCTAAGATGGTGTTTATCGCTACTCCGATGGTATCACGCTTCAAAGGTCTATAATCTAAAACACTTAGCACCTATTGGTAGTCAATGCTCCTAATCTTTCCTATCTAACATGTATGCCTCCAAAATCCAAACATATAGCATACATGTAGGGGGAGCCATTGCTATCAATTTGAATTCATGATCACATGTCCATAATTCTTACACATGGTAATATACTTGGACAATGTTACATGGGTTCAATCAAAATTTTATCATAACATATTTGTGAAAGGTTTGTCACCAATTACCAACAAGGGGGAGATTGAAAGTCCTATGTTTGGTGTTGGTAATTAGTGACAATGCCTAAGTACTAATCATATGCCTAAGTTGTATGTAGCATATGAGGATTAGTACATTCCAAGGTTGGTGGCAAGATGGACATGGTGATCATGATGGCCACACTTGGATTTGGACGCAACCCTATGTGATCAAGGCAAAGGTATATGCTTAAGGGTTATGTTTTAGTAACCAAGACACCTAGTGGGTGTGGTTACATTATAGGATAGATAGCCGTACTATAAAGAGGGGAATGACGCGGCTATTGAACTCCTAAGTGCCTCTAGATGTGCATTTCATGATCATATGCATTTGGATAGAACTAATAACGCCTCGGAAAATGATTGTGAAAATGCTAACACACTCACACATGACGAAGATTACTTGGTGGTGTTAGCACGTTTGCGAAGGCGGTGGAGTTTGAGCGGTAGAGAGGGTTTGGGATCCTCTCTCCCTCCCGCCGAGCTTGCGAGGCGGGATTCAGGCGTTTTCGAGAAGTTGAAACGACTATTTTCCACTACGCCGAAAGTCCGGAAAAGAAACGGAGGCGAACGGAGGTCACAGAGGTGACCGGACGCTGCACCGGACGCGGTCCTTGCAGGACCGGACGCGTCCAGTCAGTGTTCAGTGTCTGCGCGATTTTCAGTTCGATGATCGGACGCGAGGCGCGTCCGGTCACTGACGATCGGACGCGTCCGGTCGTCCAGGGAGCTTACTGGACTCCCACCGGACGCGGGCACTGTCGCGTCCGGTCATTTGCTTCAGCGCGTCCGGTCACTACTTCGTTGAGCGCTGCTCAGGCGACCAGCGCGTCCGGTCCTTCACGGGACCAGCGCGTCCGGTCGTTCCCGGCGCGTCCGGTCAGTTGGACCAGCGCGTCCGGTCGTTGTTTCGCAGTTAGCCGTTGGGCGACCAGCGCGTCCGGTCGTTTGGACCAGCGCGTCCGGTCAGTACTTCACGAGTTAGCCGTTGGGCGACCGGCGCGTCCGGTCAGTTGGACCAGCGCGTCCGGTCAGCCCGATTTCGGCTGTTTAAGTTTCTAACGGCTATATTTGAAGGGGTACGTCTATAAATACTCGTTGGCCGGCTCAAGGCTCTTACTCTCGATATCTCTTGGACATTTGACATACTTGTGAGCACTTAGAGCTAAGCAACTCCCCTCCCACTCATCTCTCTTGCTTCTTTGCATATTCGAAGTGAGATTGAGTGATCCAAGTGCATTTGCATTGTGAGATTGCATCTAGTTGGCACTTGGTGGTTGATTTGCTGCGGGATTCTTGTTTCTCTTGGTGGTTGCCGCCACCTAGACGGCTTGTAGCAGCTTGGAGGCGTTGGCAAGAGTTGGTGATTGTATCTTGGCCACCTCCGGTGATTGTAAGGGGTTTGTGCCTACCTCGGCGAAGAGCCAAAGGCAACGCTAGTGAATTGCTCGTGTCATTGCAACCTTTTGCCATTTGGTAGGTTCTTGTGGCGCCTTTTGAGAGGCTCGGTGTGTGACCGATTAGCCACCGAACCACGTGGTGAAGAGGGACACAACGGGGACTAGCGTGCCGGCAAGCACGTGAACCTCGGGATAAATCTTTGTGTCATCACTTTCATATTGTGATTGATTGATCCCGGTGTTCGGTTATCTTGGTACTCATCTATTGATCATATTAATTGATTGGCTCAATACTTCGCCCCTCGGTGATACCCTCCTAACTCAACTCCGCATTACTTTCTTAGTTATCTTTGCTAGCTAGTTAGCTTTGCTTTAGTAGCTCCTTTGTGTAGCTTGCTAGTAGTATTTGTAGTTACCTTCTCGGTTTGACTTGTGCGGTTGAATGCAAATACTAGAATTGTGAATTGGATAGGTGGCTTGCAAACCCCCATTAGGCTAAGCAAAACTCGCATCTCGCTAGTTGTTATATTGATAAACTTGTTTAGCTTGTCTTTGTAGAAAGTTTTTAAAAGGCTATTCACCCCCCCTCTAGCCATCAAGACCTTTCAAGTGGTATCGGAGCCGTGGTCACCGTTTGTAAGGCTTAACAACCTCGGTGTAAGATGGCTCAAGTTATGTTCAATCATGTTAATGGCAAGCCTCCATTCTTTGATGGTGTCTCTTCCTTTGATCATTGGAAAAGGAAGATGAAGCAATATCTAGGCAATATACATGAGAAGGTTTGGGATGTGACCAAAGAAGGATACATCATTCTTGATGAGGAAAACCTCACTCCCAATGACCGCATCAACAAACAATGCAACACGGCGGCACTTGCCATAATCTATAATGCCGTTGATGATAAAGTATTTGAGCAAATCAAAGATCTTGAAAAGGCAAATGAGCTTTGGACAAGATTAGAGGAAACATATGAGGGCACTTCAACGGTAAAGAGTGCCAAGCTCTATATGCTCAAGGATAAGTTTGCAAGCTTCAAGATGAAGGATGATGAGTCCATACCGGAGATGTTCTATAGGCTCCAAGTCATTGTCAATGATCTCAAGGGGCTTGGGGAGAAGGTTGAGGACAAGGACTTCTCACACAAGTTCTTGATGTGCTTACCCAAGAAGTTTGCCACCTTGAGAAGAATGATCTTTAGAGAGGGATTGGACAAGGTCAAACCAACCAATGTGCTTGGAGATATAATGACCGATGCCCAATACAATGATGATGAAGATGAGGTAGAAGAAAAGAAGGAGATCAAGATCAAGCAAGAGAAGCCCATTGCATTCAAGGCTTCATCCTCTAAGGGCAAGAGCAAGGTGGAGAGTGATGATGATGATCCATACGATGATGAGACCATGGCCCTCCTTGTGCACAAGATGGGAAGGTTCATGAAAAAGAAAGGATATGGGGCAAGAAAGAGGAGAGACACTCTAAAGGCAAAGACCCTTTGCTACAATTGCAATAACCCCAATCACATAGTGGGGGATTGCCCCTATGAAGATAAGAGACTTCATAATGGGGACTTGAAGCTCAAGAAGAACAAGAAAGATAAGAAAGAGAATGAGAAGAAAACAAAGAAGAGCTTCACCTTCAACAAGAAGAAGAAGGGTGGTGGTTATGTAGTCACTTGGGATAGTGACAACTCCGATAGTGATGATGATGCAAGCTCTAGTGATGATGAGAGGATCACTCGACGAGCCATTGCAAACATCGCCCTCTCCAACAAGCCATCCATCTTCGACACTACATCGACATGCCTTATGGCCAAGCCTACCAAGGTAAAATATGATGATAGTGATGATGATTCTTGTGCTAGTGATGATTGTAGGAGTGATGATGAGGAGGATGAGGACTACTCCAAGGATGATCTATTAGGCGTAATAGATCAAATGAGCAAGGGCTACAAGAGGACAACCAAGAAATACAAAATCTTGGAACAAGAGTTCATTGCTAAGTGCAATGAAAATGATGCCTTGATGGAGGAGCTTGTTGCTCTCAAAAAGAGTAAGGAGTGCAAAGGAATTGAACAAGAGCTCAAAGCTCTTAGGAAATCCTTTGATGAGCTAGAGGCCTCTCGTGAGTGTCTAAAGGAAGACCACGAAGACCTTGAAGTTGCTCACACTAGGCTTAAGGAAGCCCACTCCTCTCTACTTGAGCTCATCAAGGAGAAGGACCTCAAGTTGGAGAAGCTTATGAAGGAAGCTAAGGAGGAGCAAGTGATTGTCACTTGTGATATTGGACTAACATGTGATATTATTGATGATTCTTTATTTGTTGGTCCTACTAATGCTTCATGTAGCTCATCATCATCCACCACAACCAACTCTACCTCTACTACTAGTGATCCATCACTTGTGGTTGAGAATAAGACTCTCAAGAGAGAGGTGGATGATCTCACCCGCGCATTAGGCAATGCCTATGGTGGGGATGCTCGCTTGCTAAAATGCTTGGGTAGCCAAAGGTTCTCTCTTAACAAAGAGGGTTTGGGCTATACTCCCAAGAAGGGCAAGGCGGCCTTTGCAACTCACAAGCCTAGCTTTGTGAAGAGCAATGGTCGTTATTGCAATAGATGCAAGCAAGTTGGGCATCTAGAGATTAATTGTAATAAAATGAACAAGAACAACAATAAGTTTCATGCTAAAATAGATTGCATTCCTTTTGATTCTTGTTATGTGCTTACCAAGGGTGAGAAAGGTGTGTGTGCTAGGTTTGTTGGTACACCAATTGTGGGCCCAAAGAAGAAGGCCATTTGGGTACCAAAGAGCTTAGTGACTAACCTCCAAGGACCCAAGCAAGTATGGGTACCTAAGAAACATTAATTTGTTTTGTAGGTAAATTACAAGGCCGGAGGAAGGCATTGGTTGCTTGATAGTGGGTGCTCTCAACATATGACCGGTGATTCAAGAATGTTCAACTCTCTCAAATCAAATGATAGTGGCATTGATAGCATCACATTTGGTGACAATAGCAAGGGTAATGTGAAGGCTCTTGGAAGGATTGCAATCTCAAATGATCATAGCATCTCCAATGTGCTACTAGTTGAAAAGCTCAATTTCAACTTGTTGTCGGTTGCTCAATTATGTGATCTCGGTTTCAAGTGCATATTTGGTGTTGATGATGTGGAGATAGTTAGTGTTGATGGCTCTAACTTGATCTTCAAAGGCTTTAGATATGAGAATCTATACTTGGTTGATTTCAATGCTAGTGACACTCAACTTTCAACATGCTTACTCACCAAATCAAGTATGGGTTGGTTATGGCATAGAAGACTAGGTCATGTTGGCATGAAGCAATTGAACAAATTAGTGAAGCATGACTTAGTTAGAGGCTTGAAGGATGTCACATTTGAGAAAGATAAGCTATGTAGTGCATGTCAAGCCGGAAAGCAAGTAGGCAACACTCATCCATTGAAGAGCATTATGAGTACTTCCAAGGCATCTGAGTTGTTGCACATGGATCTATTTGGGCCAACTACATACACAAGCATTGGTGGCAACAAGTATGGTTTTATGATTGTGGATGATTTCACTAGATACACATGGGTATTCTTTCTTGGGGACAAAAGTGATGTATTTGATATATTCAAGAAGTTCATCAAGAGAGTGCAAAATGAGTTTGAGACCACAATCAAGAAAGTAAGAAGTGACAATGGAAGTGAGTTTAGAAACACAAGAGTTGATGAGCTATGTTATGAGCTTGGAATCAAACATCAATTCTCGGCCAAGTATACACCTCAATCAAATGGCTTAGTAGAAAGAAAGAATAGAACCTTGATTGATATGGCAAGATCAATGTTGAATGAGTATAATGTGAGTCATTCATTTTGGGCCGAAGCAATCAACACGGCTTGCTTCTATAGCAACCGCCTCTATTGCCACAAGTTTCTAGAGAAGACACCATATGAGATCTTAAATGGAAGAAAGCCCAACATTGCATACTTTCGGGTATTTGGTTGCAAGTGCTATATCTTGAAGAAGGGCACTAGATTGAGCAAGTTTGAGAAGAAATGTGATGAAGGCTTCCTACTTGGTTACTCAACTACTAGCAAAGCTTATAGAGTATGGAACCTAGCTAGTGGTCAACTTGAAGAAGTGCATGATGTTGAATTTGATGAAACAAATGGCTCTCAAGATGAGGAAGATAATTTAGATGATGTGAGAGGAACTCAATTGACTAATGCTATGAAAGAAATGGATATTGGTGATATTAGGCCAAAACAAGTGATTGATGTGGATGACAACAAAGATCAAGTGCTCCAAAGTCCAATTACACAAGCTAGTGGTTCTCTAATGTAAAATCAAGCTAGTACATCATCTCAAGTGCAACAAGATCAACAAGTGGCTAGTTCATTATCTCCAACTCATGATCAACATCAACATCCAAGCAATCAAGTCCAAGTGCTTCAACCAACTAACATTGCAAGAGACCATCCATTGGATTCCATCATTGGTGATATACAAAGAGGAGTTCAAACTAGATCAAAATTAACATCATTTTGTGGTCACTCTTCTTTTGTTTCAATGGAAGAACCCAAGGACATTGATAAAGCATTAAGAGATACGGATTGGGTAAATGCAATGCATGAAGAACTCAACAACTTCAAGAGAAATGAAGTATGAGAACTAGTTGAAAGGCCTAAGGATCACAATGTCATTGGAACAAGATGGGTCTTTCGCAACAAGCAAGATCAAGATGGGATAGTAGTAAGGAACAAAGCAAGACTAGTAGCTCAAGGTTACACACAAATAGAGGGTCTTGACTTTGGTGAAACTTATGCCCCGGTTGCAAGATTGGAAGCAATTAGGATCTTACTTGCCTATGCTTGTGCTCACAATATCAAGCTATATCAAATGGATGTAAAGAGTGCATTTCTCAATGGGTACATTCAAGAGGAGGTGTATGTGGAGCAACCTCCCGGTTTTGAAGATGACAAGAAACCCAATCATGTATACAAGTTAAGAAAGGCTTTGTATGGATTGAAGCAAGCACCTAGAGCATGGTATGAAAGATTGAGGGACTTCTTGCTATCCAAAGGATTTGTCATGGGCAAAGTGGATACTACTCTCTTTACTAAGAAGATTGAGAAAGACTTATTTGTATTGCAAATATATGTTGATGATATCATATTCGGTTCAACCAATCAAGTTTATTGTGATGAGTTTGGGAAAATGATGGCAAAGGAATTTGAAATGTCAATGATTGGTGAACTTAGTTTCTTTCTTGGACTTCAAATCAAACAAATGAAGGAAGGAACATTTGTGAGTCAAACCAAGTACATCAAAGATATGCTCAAGAAGTTTAGCATGGAAAATGCAAAGAGTATTACAACTCCAATGGGCACTAGTGGAAGCTTGGATAGTGACAAGAGTGGCAACATGGTGGATCAAAAGCTATATAGATCAATGATTGGTAGCCTACTCTATGTGACGGCATCAAGGCCCGATGTGATGTTTAGTGTATGTATGTGTGCAAGATTTCAAGCCTCACCAAGAGAAAGTCATTTGAAGGCAACAAAGAGAATATTGAGGTACTTAAAGCATACACAAGATGTTGGATTGTGGTATCCCAAAGGTGCAAGTTTTGAGCTAGTTGGATATTCGGATTCCGACTATGCCGGTGATAAAGTGGAGAGAAAGAGCACTTCTGGGACATGTCAATTGTTGGGAAGATCACTTGTCTCATGGTCATCCAAGAAGCAAAATAGTATTGCACTATCTACCGCCGAGGCCGAATACATCGCCGCGGGTAGTTGCTGTGCACAAATCTTGTGGATGAAGGCAACATTGAAGGATTTTGGAATCAATTTCAAGAATGTGCCATTGCTATGTGACAATGAAAGTGCCGTAAAGCTAACCAACAATCCGGTTCAACATCAAAGAACAAAGCATATTGATGTTCGTCATCACTTTATTAGAGATCATCAACAAAAGGGTGACATTGCTATTGAGAGTGTGGGCACCGAAGATCAATTAGCCGATCTATTCACCAAGCCACTTGATGAGAAGAGATTTCACAAGCTAAAGAATGAGTTGAACATACTTGATTTCTCCAACATGAGTTGATGCACCCCATATATGACATGCCTCTCCTTCGAGCCCCAAGGTACAATTGGTTGACATGTCATACATTCTATGCTAAGGACTTGTTTAGTGCATCTAGTCATAATTTACATGTTCTAGGCTCATTCATGAAAATCAAATGAATTTGAAGTTTATATGGTACCACTATTGTTTCCATGACTTGTATGATCTAGTGGTAGCATATAACTTGTTTAAGTAGCTTGTGATCCTAAGTGTTTAATCTAGAAAACTTGTCTAAATATTTGCTTCAACACGGTGCATGATAACCCTTCTAATGAGGTGTGAAGAAGCTTGCCCTTGGATCAAACCGAAGTATTTTATTTATGCAAGCAATCTAGGTTGAATCATAAACTTGATCCTCACCCCATATTTCAACATGATAATCTATCTAAAGTTTGCTCCTTGTGGTCAATTGGTGCCAAAGGGGGAGAAAAGGTTGATTCACAAAGATAGAACTCAAAAATGTTTGTGGGGGAGAAAATGTTGTTCACAAAGTTAAATCCTAAAAGGGAAGAATTGATAAAAGAAGCACACAAGTAGGGGGAGCAAGCTCTTAAACATGAATGTTGCATTTCTATGTGCACTTCATATGTATGATGCATAGTTATGCATTTCTTTTTCTCCGATACTTGGCTTGTGTGGTGACTTGCTAGTATCATTTGAATGGCGTATTGAAGTACTAGCATGAATAGGAAGTAGTTAGATTTCTCTTGCTTCATGTTTTTCAAAGTGGTACTAGAATCTTGCTTATAATGTTGATCTCACGAGGTTTCTAGTTTTGTTTATATTTTTCCAAGTGGTATCTAACTACACAAGGTGCTAAGATGGTGTTTATCGCTACTCCGATGGTATCACGCTTCAAAGGTCTATAATCTAAAACACTTAGCACCTATTGGTAGTCAATGCTCCTAATCTTTCCTATCTAACATGTATGCCTCCAAAATCCAAACATATAGCATACATGTAGGGGGAGCCATTGCTATCAATTTGAATTCATGATCACATGTCCATAATTCTTACACATGGTAATATACTTGGACAATGTTACATGGGTTCAATCAAAATTTTATCATAACATATTTGTGAAAGGTTTGTCACCAATTACCAACAAGGGGGAGATTGAAAGTCCTATGTTTGGTGTTGGTAATTAGTGACAATGCCTAAGTACTAATCATATGCCTAAGTTGTATGTAGCATATGAGGATTAGTACATTCCAAGGTTGGTGGCAAGATGGACATGGTGATCATGATGGCCACACTTGGATTTGGACGCAACCCTATGTGATCAAGGCAAAGGTATATGCTTAAGGGTTGTGTTTTAGTAACCAAGACACCTAGTGGGTGTGGTTACATTATAGGATAGATAGCCGTACTATAAAGAGGGGAATGACGCGGCTATTGAACTCCTAAGTGCCTCTAGATGTGCATTTCATGATCATATGCATTTGGATAGAACTAATAACGCCTCGGAAAATGATTGTGAAAATGCTAACACACTCACACATGACGAAGATTACTTGGTGGTGTTAGCACGTTTGCGAAGGCGGTGGAGTTTGAGCGGTAGAGAGGGTTTGGGATCCTCTCTCCCTCCCGCCGAGCTTGCGAGGCGGGATTCAGGCGTTTTCGAGAAGTTGAAACGACTATTTTCCACTACGCCGAAAGTCCGGAAAAGAAACGGAGGCGAACGGAGGTCACAGAGGTGACCGGACGCTGCACCGGACGCGGTCCTTGCAGGACCGGACGCGTCCAGTCAGTGTTCAGTGTCTGCGCGATTTTCAGTTCGATGATCGGACGCGAGGCGCGTCCGGTCACTGACGATCGGACGCGTCCGGTCGTCCAGGGAGCTTACTGGACTCCCACCGGACGCGGGCACTGTCGCGTCCGGTCATTTGCTTCAGCGCGTCCGGTCACTACTTCGTTGAGCGCTGCTCAGGCGACCAGCGCGTCCGGTCCTTCACGGGACCAGCACGTCCGGTCGTTCCCGGCGCGTCCGGTCAGTTGGACCAGCGCGTCCGGTCGTTGTTTCGCAGTTAGCCGTTGGGCGACCAGCGCGTCCGGTCGTTTGGACCAGCGCGTCCGGTCAGTACTTCACGAGTTAGCCGTTGGGCGACCGACGCGTCCGGTCAGTTGGACCAGCGCGTCCGGTCAGCCCGATTTCGGCTGTTTAAGTTTCTAACGGCTATATTTGAAGGGGTACGTCTATAAATACTCGTTGGCCGGCTCAAGGCTCTTACTCTCGATATCTCTTGGACATTTGACATACTTGTGAGCACTTAGAGCTAAGCAACTCCCCTCCCACTCATCTCTCTTGCTTCTTTGCATATTCGAAGTGAGATTGAGTGATCCAAGTGCATTTGCATTGTGAGATTGCATCTAGTTGGCACTTGGTGGTTGATTTGCTGCGGGATTCTTGTTTCTCTTGGTGGTTGCCGCCACCTAGACGGCTTGTAGCAGCTTGGAGGCGTTGGCAAGAGTTGGTGATTGTATCTTGGCCACCTCCGGTGATTGTAAGGGGTTTGTGCCTACCTCGGCGAAGAGCCAAAGGCAACGCTAGTGAATTGCTCGTGTCATTGTAACCTTTTGCCATTTGGTAGGTTCTTGTGGCGCCTTTTGAGAGGCTCGGTGTGTGACCGATTAGCCACCGAACCACGTGGTGAAGAGGGACACAACGGGGACTAGCGTGCCGGCAAGCACGTGAACCTCGGGATAAATCTTTGTGTCATCACTTTCATATTGTGATTGATTGATCCCGGTGTTCGGTTATCTTGGTACTCATCTATTGATCATATTAATTGATTGGCTCAATACTTCGCCCCTCGGTGATACCCTCCTAACTCAACTCCGCATTACTTTCTTAGTTATCTTTGCTAGCTAGTTAGCTTTGCTTTAGTAGCTCCTTTGTGTAGCTTGCTAGTAGTATTTGTAGTTACCTTCTCGGTTTGACTTGTGCGGTTGAATGCAAATACTAGAATTGTGAATTGGATAGGTGGCTTGCAAACCCCCATTAGGCTAAGCAAAACTCGCATCTCGCTAGTTGTTATATTGATAAACTTGTTTAGCTTGTCTTTGTAGAAAGTTTTTAAAAGGCTATTCACCCCCCCTCTAGCCATCAAGACCTTTCAGTTCCACGTGCGGAGCTGGGCCATATAAGCAGTTTTGGATGTGGGGTGTTACATGCACAAGCACTAATAGCAAAGAGGTAGCAAAGCATTAATGTAACCTATACTAGAACCAATCCTAATGCTTTTGCTATTTATCTAATCTTCTCTTAATCGCATGTCGTGGACCAAAGGAGAGCCTCAACTCAACCAGCTCCAACACCCTTCAAATGGTCGGATATAGGTGTATAAATAGTTACAGCACAACCAACTAGCCGTTGTGAACAGGGGTTGCCTTGCATTGAGCACTAGATAGCTTCGTTAACCACACCAGAGAAATCCAGTGCCCTGCCCTGCCACACCAACTAGTCGTTGCCGCTAACGGTTGTTCAATGTATTTGGTGGTTTGTTTGCTTCACCACTAGATAAACCTAGTGCGTGCCTTGTCTAGAGCAGTGGGTACTCTATGCATTGCACCTCAAAAGCCCAATGTACGCACCGTAAAACTCTGATGCTCCCTGAGTTGATCTTCTTCACATCATTTTTCCATACTTCACTTACTTGATGTCTTGGGTTTCTTGCTTGTCTTCTAGGGTCTTCAAAGCTTTCATTTGATCTTCATTTTAGGTGTTTCATTCCTTGATCTTCATCTTAGACTTGCTCAAGTCCATCATTGTTCCTTAGGGATTGAATCACCTTGCTGTATACTAGCAAACATTGTTAGTTCTATTGGTTGTGTTGCCACTCAATCACCAAAAATCACTAAAGTCGTGCTAGGGTTCATGTCTCTTACATTCTCTTCTCTTTTTGTGATTGACGACAACACAACCAAAGCAAGTTGATGCCAATTGAAAATGTCTACTTGTTTAGACATAATACAAGAGCAAGCTCATTATGATGCTAAAAGAAATACATATATGATACCAAATGAAAATTTTATCTTACCTTGCTCTTACCATTCTAATGTCTCCACTTATGTGATCATTATGGGTATAAGGCTCCCCTTGCTCTACAAGCCATTTTTGTCATATCAAGATGAAGGATCAAAATAAGGTTTGGTTTGTTAGGGTTTTGCCTTGACTAGAGTCTGAGGCGAAGAAAGAGAGAGAGCACGACTTCATAGGCTCTTGCTTCAATTTCAGGAGAGTGCTTCTTGCTACAGTGCAAGAGGCAGTCTAAATTATGGCAAATGAGCCCTAAGCATCGCATTGAATAGCATTTTTCTTAAGTTTGTATAAAATGGAAAGCATACACATAGGCAGTGTTTAGAAAACCAAGATGAACAATCTTTGAAATGTAATTGTCTTACTTCCTCTTGTAAACAAGGCACGCTCAAACATAAAGTAGTTTCCTAAATTACAATTTAATCATTCATCTATTTTATATTTATTTTCATGATATAATAAAATTATGATTATTGGATAGTATATTTAGCTACAAATCTAACAGTAGTTTGCATTACATTATTACATTAGAAAATTATAAAAATTTAAATTGCACTCCCCTATTTTAAATCATAAGATATTTTGTTTTTTTCTAGATATAATGTTTTCATTATATATATATAACATATATCTAATTGTATAATAAAAATCATGTATATAAAAAAGTCAAAATATCTTAGAATTTAGAATGATGGAAGTACTCCTTATATCCCAAATTATAAGTCATTCCAACTTTCTTACAAAGTCAAAAACATCTCAAGTTTGATCAAATATATATAATAAATAATAACATTTATGATACCAAATAAATATCATTAGATTCTTTATTTATTATATTTTCATAGTATAACCATTTGATGTCAAAAAATCCTTATAATTTTCTTTATAATTTTGGTCAAACTTGAAATGCTTGAACTCTCTAAGAAAGTTGCAATCATTTATAATTTGGAACGGAGAGATAATATATACATGCTTATTTGCAGTAATAATCGTTTTAAGTGTTGAGAACTCTTGACAAGGGAACGCCCTTTTGAGGTGGGCTGTTCAACTCGAAGACTTCAGCAAACAGGTCACCGCTCGGAGTCGCGGCTTCAGAGATCAGAATCAGAACACCTGCCTCCTCTCTTCAGTTTGTTGCCTTCTCTCTCTCTCCTCTTCACGCAACTCCTCTCCTGTCTTCTCTCTCTCCCTCGCTCCCTCCTTCGCACCGCGTTGGCACCGAACCTTCCCGCCATGGCAAGGCCACCGCAGGAGGCGATCGATACCTTCATCAGCATCACGGGGGCGGACGAGGCCGTCGCCGTACGCAAGCTCGAGGTACCGCCCAAAGGCCTTTCCTTTTTCCTTTTCACCTTCCCCTGTTCAATTCAGAATCCGGAATCTAGCGAAATCGGTTAGGCTCGTGGTGGATTTGGTCCCGCTGGGGCGAGCCTTTGGTCTTGGTGTTTAATCGTGTTGTTGGGTGTGTAGCGGATGGGGTTGGGGTTTTGGTGTGATGCGACGAGATGTCATCGAGATGAGCTGCACCAGATTTGCGTGCCGGGCTTATTAACCCACATGGCTTTTTTGAATCTTGGAGTCACTAGCAAGTGCTGGAATTGGTGTGCACTTACGGAATGGATTTTGTTACCAAATCTCGTCGCTTTTCTTGTCCCCTTTCTGTTTTTTTTTCTCTTTATATAATTATTCATCAAAAGTGTCTGTTTTCTGCCTCACTCAAGTGAAAAACGGTCCATGTTGGTCACAGGGCACCCAGTTTGATTGACATTGTTTGCATGATCTGGTTCATTTTGCTGTTCCTGTTGGAAATGATTTACTTGGCTCATTCTGTTAAGTAGTATTTGCATAAATATCTCGTGCTTATTACATATGGGTGTTCATAGTTACAATTCCACGATAAACCTGTCAGAATGTTGACTACACTTGATATCATATTGTCATCCAATGTGCTCGATCCAATCCTAAGATGGAACTCACATAATTGTTACCTTGTTATTCCTATTGTTTTGTTTTTCAGGGGTCTAGATACTGTAATCTTATCTTTAGATACCACCTATGAAGTGGTAGTTAAACTGCAACACTATTTTGCCCTCTTATCTTTAGATACCACCAATGAAGTGGTAGTTAAACTGCAACACTATTTTGCCTCACTTGACGAAAAAGGGCTCAAATTGGTCACAGGGTATCCAGGTTGATTAGCATTGTTTTCATGATCTGGTCCAATTCACTGTTCGTGTTTGAAATGATTACTTGGCTCATTCTGCTTGTACCATATGCAGACATTTCCTGTACTTGTTTACTTTACTATGAAGATTCATAGTTACATTTCCAATGAGCCTGTTGAGTGTTGGCTACACTTGTTACCATACCATCATCCAATGTGCTCGATCTGATCTTAAGAGGGAAATCGCATAACAGTTCGTTAACTTTCTATTACTATGGTTTTCCCTTTCAGAAGTCTAGCCAACTTCTATTTGTGTCTGTTTTCATCTACCTATCATCTAGTCATAGTGGCTAACTGACTAATGTAATCCAGGAACATGGTGGTGACCTTAATCGAGCAATAAATGCACATTTCAATGACGGAGACAGCATATTGTAAGTGTTTCTGCTTTCCTAACCATGTTTGCTATGGATATCGAAGTTCACTCCTGGTACACATATTGTCCAGATTAATAATATGTTTGTTGTTTACAGGAATGGAATCAGTCAAAACACCATGCCTGCTAGTCGTGAGGATATGATGGATCTGGATGGACCACTTGATAATACATTCCAAAGATCTTCGTCCCCAGAGAATTTCCGTGACCCTTTTGCGTTAATGGATCCAAACTTTCAGCGCCAGTTTTTTGACAGAGTTGGCTCCACTGATGGTGTCAGTCGTGGACCGCTGGTTTCGCACCCTAGAGAGGCGAGGGAGATTCCTATCGAAGTTATGGATAGCGATCCTCAAACAGGTCCATCTGGACAGGCCCCTGTTATTGAGGATGTTACTGGAAATGAGTCTTTAAATGGCCCTGAAGTTCCTGAAACTATCATAATTGATGATGAGGACGGAGGATTGTTATCTGCACCATCTGCTCCACATGCCAGTATTCCTAGCAATACATCTTCTGTGCCAACTGCTCCTCCGTTGGTTCATGTTAATGACTATGATGATGACATAGAAGAGGAAATGATTAGGGCAGCAATTGAAGCTTCAAAGAAGGATTCTGAAGCACTGGCAAATGTAATGTAGCTGTGCATGTGTGTGTGTGCTTATATTTTTTTCTCCAATATGGACATGCTAGCTTGTGTGCATGCATGCAAGTGCATACACATTTTCTTCAACATTCTTTTGTGAATCTTCAATTCTGCTTTATGACATCTGTTTGCATTCTCACTTGTGTTCTGTGCTCATCTTGATGTCATATCTAATTTTTCAATAATTTTCAGATAGCAGAGCAAGGAGACCAGCATCAAGAGGGAGTGAACTTGGAGGAACATTCTTCTGATAAAGCAGGCATGGGAACCACAGATGGAATAGTCGAGAGGTGAATATTAACTTTTACTATCCACCTCTTTACCGAAGCTACCCTACTACAGCACCAGTTGATTCCTTATACACGCAATTTCCTTTTGGAGGCAAGGACCAGCTTCAGGAAAGGCTGGAACGTCTAGGCAACCAATAGATGAAGAGGACTTCCAAGAGGAGACTGAAGATGTAGAGGAACAACCGTTAGTTAGACGACGTTCTCGGCGTGCCCCTTCTGAGAACACCGAGCTAGCACAAATGGTGCACCCAGGTGCTAGCCCCGTTCTGAACGATCGCCAGTATAACAATGGAGATGATTTCCCATCTGAGGTATTATAATCTGTGGTCCCAATGTGTGTTAGGACATTAGACAGCATTTGTTTAATTTCTGACTACTTTCTTCTTTATAAAAAAGTGGGGTGGCATTTCTTCTGAGGAACATGATGAAGCTGTTATGCTTGAGGCTGCAATGTTTGGTGGAGTTCCTGAAGGACCAACATATCCTTTCTCCATGCCTTCTCACAGAAGCTCTACTTATTATCCCCCAATAGCTCATTCTCCATCACCAGCATTAACTGAACAGCGGTTATTACGAGAGCAGCAGGTTTGAGGTCTAATATTTATCCATCTTTTCATAATTGCCACTATGGGTGAGCTACTTTATCAATTTTGATTTACAGGATGATGAGTATCTTGCATCGCTACAAGCTGATCAAGAAAAGGAGTTAAAGGCCTTACAGGAGGCTGAGCTCCGTCGCCAAGAAGAAACTGCTGCGAGAGAAGCTGCTCTTGAGAAACAGAAGCAAGAAGAGGAGGAAAGGCGTAAAAAGCAACTTGAGGAAGAGGTATCTTTCTGTCACATGTAATATGGAAGGTGAAGGGTTGATAGGCAACTATCTTAAATATTTGAATGCGATAACTACAGCATCGGTTCATCAGTGTGATCATATGAAACTCGGTGCTCTTTTTATCTTATGTTTGGAATTTTGGATGGATATTGGTTTAGATTTAGTTTGTGAGTTGTACTCATCATATTAATATCATGTGTTTAGTTGGGACTGCAAACTGGTAAAAATGTCTTCTTTACATGAGGTTATGATAACTAGCTGCTTCATCTCACCAACTTCAGTTAGGCTTGCTCAATCTATATTTTCATTGTTTATGCTATCTGTTTTTTTCTTGAATGGATATTTGACTACCTATTTGTCATGTTGCCCCTGATGTTTCGATCAAATAGGAGCTAGAGTCCAGTCTCGCTTCCAAGCAAGCATCATTACCATCAGAACCGCCTCCAGACGCAGAGGATGCCGTGACAATTGTAGTCCGCATGCCTGATGGTAGTCGACAGGGGCGTCGCTTTCTCAAAACTGACAAACTTCAGGTAAACAATTTTGAGATGCCTGAATCCAGAACAAAATCATCTGTTATCCTTATTTCTTTCTTTTTTTTCTGTATTTTTTTTATATCCTTGCTTGTTGGCTTGCCTGCAGTTCCTATTTGATTTCTTGGACATCGGGAGGACTTGCAAGCCAGGGACCTACAGATTGGTAATTGTCTACCATTAATTTTTAATAAAATTTTGTGTTAAAAAAGAACTTGTCAGTTTCCTGTTTTCTCAAATAAATCAGTTTGAGTTACTTTATTTGTGAGTCAGGGCATGCTATGTGGCTTTTGAGCGTTGTTTCATGCAAGCTTCTGTAGCATTAAACGTGACAGTTTAATCTCACCACAACAAGCATGAGTGATCACAAGAAATACAATGCAGCCAACCAACCAAACACCAATATTAGCAAATGCAACTTATACATGGCAACCAAACACATCTCGTACATTTATGCTGGCTTAGGCCATCCTGCATTAGACCCTATGTAGTGAAAGGCTAATGCAAGCAACCAATTGCATAGTGTTTCCTTTTGCTTCTATGAGGCTATGAGCTGTCAGGCGTTATCATCTTTTATCATGCTGCAATATGGCATTACCTCTGCTATACTTCATGTAGGTTTATTCTAGTTGATCTATCTAGCAGTCTTAGTTTCGTTCCAGGCCATCACTTTTCTATGTCTGATATTCTTTTCTCTTTTTTTAAACTTATGTCTGATATTCTTGAGAAATGTTAGAAGTAGCTAGCTTGATTTCTTATCATTACTCTGAAATGGCCTGCAGAAAAAGCAGTTAGGCTAGTTGGGTATGCAGGGTGCATTTTGGAAATTATTTGAAGAAAAAACCCTCCCTATCTGGAGATATCTTGAAACTGGTAGTTTCCTGGTGGCATTCTGGCAAAATAGTAAATTTGGCTGGATGGTGTTTCTTTTATTGTATCCATAAATCATTTATGGCCATTACAGTTAATGACTGGTAACCAGGCAACTATCATTGTTTGAAAATCCCTGATCCAGAGTTCAATTCTTTTTAACTATGAAACGTAGATGCATAGTCAATTCTTCGACGAGTTTTCTTGTGGCACCTTTTCATTCTTCTGTTTAAATTCTCCCAACCTTGTATTTTTCACCATTTCGTATCATGCAGGTGAGGACATACCCAAGGCGTACATTTACCGACAGAGAGGGTGACGTATCGTTCAGTGATCTTGGCCTAACAAGCAAGCAGGAAGCCCTATTTCTAGAACAGATCACGGCGTAGAGGATACGTGTTAGGCATATGGTTAGATATACCACAGCTGGAGTCGGAGAATTTTACATTTTATACTTGCACATTTTGCCAGTAAAACTTCAAAGTGTGTCAAATGGTTGGGTTGGTCGAAGAAAAGGTTAAAAATTCTTTTGTGGCGCCATGTCGTGACGCATTGCGCTCTGCATGCTTTACGTTATATATATGCATGTTATGTCAGGGTAAACCGTGGACGGCATGGGGCCAGTATATGTATACAACAATGTGATACCTTATACCTACGCATGACCATTCGTTTCAATGAGTCCTGCTGTGCAGAGTGGTTCTGTATATATTGTTGGTTCTGTGAAACAAAGCCATGATGCACATATTGCACAGCCACAGGCTGGTCGCGTGCGTACAAGATAATAATGAGGTCGCACAAAGGGCACAGGAGATGATGCGAAACGACCGTCAGAGTTTGCTTTAGTGCCTGTTTGGTTTCAAGCAGTTAAAGTTTAACTTCCGTCACATCAATGTTTCCTTAAATGTATGAAATATTAAATGTAAACTAATTGCATGCATGTCGGCACAGATTAGGAGTAATTTACTAGACGAATCTATTAAGCCTAATTAGTCCAAGATTGAAAACTTTTTGTCAAATAAGACGAAAGTGCTACCATATTTGTTAAACTTTGACACTCAAACCAAACAGGCATTCACCGGTGTCTCAAAGACAGGGCTGGCTGAACGTGTAGATGAAAAAAAACTTTAGAAAACTAAACCGAACGAATACGAATGAGGACACTTGAGTAGACGGTCTTTTATTATTCAGTCTGTTTGGAACTTGGATCCTTCACCTTTTGCCTGGTGCGGTGCACTGGCCGTCAGCTCATCACTCTGCACGCACGGCATCAAAGAGCAAATCATCAGCACGACAAATACACGTTTGCCCCATCAGTAATAACAAACCGATGCAATGTGGCAATGTACGTATTATCAAGGCGCAGTAAGTAAGTAGAGAGGTCTTACGGCATCTGACTGTCGGGAGGCCGCACTTGGCCGGCAGGCTGTTGATGATGCCGAACGTCCCGCAGGCGCAGTCCCTGGACACGGCCCCCAGCGCGGAGCAGCACTCCGGCCCGGGCGCCGTCGGCGCCTGCCCCGGTAACGGCGGCACGCTGTAGCGCAAGCAGGGGGCCAGCCCGTTCAGCTGCCCCGCGCACGTCGTCTGCTGCGCCTCGGCGCCACCGCCCAGCCCCGCTGCCAGCACCAGGAGCAGCAGCAGCAGGGACAGCAGCACCGCGACCGGCACGCGCGGCTGCACCTGCACCTTGCCGCCGCCGGCCGTAGTCGTCGTCATCGCCATTGTTCCAAACTGAAAGCCCCGCTGCGTAGCACGTACTGCTGGATCTTGTGGACTGGACTGGGTCGCGGTGTGTGTATGTGCGCTAACGGCGCGATTTATAGGCGTTCATGGGTGTGGCCCGAGAGCGACGGCGGCGAGCCTTGCGTTGCTCACCTACGGCTACGTGCCCGTGCCCGGCGGGCGCGCATTGGATGGAGGAGCGCCGTGCATCGCAAGCGTGTGAGCCACCGAACGTCACACGCGTCGCGTGCACGCTCGCTCGCGGGCTCGCTTCGGTCGGCGTTGGAGCGGCAACAAACAAGATTACAAGAGGCCATGACCGCGATGAGTTGGGCCGATGCGGCGGGCATCGCGACTACCGGCCCGTCCTGCAAGGCTGCAAGGACCCTGGCGCAGTGAGCCGGTGACAGGGACAACTGCCATCCTCCATGCTGATCCGCTCCACGTGCACTCCCTAAGGTCCACCCACCGGTTACATACTGGGCCAGTTGCCCAGTTGAGTCTCCTGTCACGAGGCTTCGTGGTCCAACACATGCACAGTTTCGAATAAGCGACGGCTATTTTACCTCGCTGAACTATTTAGTTTCCTCCTGAACTCCAAAACCAGGTAAACCAACTCCCTCGATTTTTAAAATAATTCATTTGACCTCTCTGACCCGATTATAGGTGGTTTTCAAAGGCGGTTTTATCTTTTAGTTTAAAATAAATCTAGTAAATATCTAATGAGTTTTTTAAACCATGAAAAATATCTCTAAGCTTCTAAAATTCTGACAAAAATACCAAAGATGGATTAGAATAGGAGAAACCCAAGTAGTATATTTATATCTCGTGAAAATTTCTCTAGAACCTTTTAAAATTTTTATTTAGCTCTAGGAAAATCAGAAAAACATCCAGAAAATCTAGAAAACTACCAAAATATTCCATTTGATATCTAATTGCATCTTAAGTGCTTTTCACAATAAAAACATGAGATGAAGCCGGCATGAATGCATTCAACGTAACTACATTCAACATTAATATATGTTGCATTTATGTTGGTTGCATATCATATTTATATTGTGTAAAGTTCCTAAAATGTGTTTATCCATGAATTAGAACATTTTGGTAGTTTTCCATTTTTCCCCATATTTTCCCATTTTCCTAGGGCTAAATAAATTTTTAAAAGATTCTAGAGATATTTTCACAATATATAAATATATTATTTGGGTTTCTCGTGTCCTATTCCATCTTTAGTATTTTTCTCAAAAAATTTAGAAGCTTAGAGACATTTTTTATGGTTTATAAATCTCATTAGGTATTTATTGGATTTATTTTTAAACTAAAAAGACAAAACCGGATTTGAAAACCACCTATAACCGGGGCATGAGGTAAAATGAATGATTTTAAAAGTTGAGGGAGGTGGTTTACCCAGTTTTGAAGTTCAGGGAGGAAAACTAAACTTCGAGGATAGTTCAAGGAGGTAAAATAGACTTTTTCCATAAGCGATCCTCGCTACTCGCAAAATGAGATAGTTTGCCTCAAAAAAATTTGAGGTAGTAGTACCTCTGTCCAAAATACAATTCTAGATGTATTTTTTTGGCTAAAGTGTGTAAATTTTAAATAAATATATACATAAAATATTAATGGTGATAACACCAAATAAATATAATAAGAGAATATATCTAATAACAAATTTAATGATAATTATTTGATATTATAAATATTTATATTTTTATTTATAGTTAGTTAAATGTAAATATATTAACATGGTATTGTGTTGAAAGTGCATTTTTTTGTGGACATAGAAAGTATTATTATATAATGAAACAAGTGGGTTTATGAAACTATTCCGTGAGCTACATTTCACTTCGAATATTCCGAGGGGCTGAATTGTAAATTGTGTTCTAGAACTTTTACCAGAGACTTATTTTACGCCGCTGTCACGATACACTCCATTGCAAACTACGGCGATTTTTGGACTTATCCAGCGCCACCAACAACAATCAATCCTTTTTTACCATATACGGAACAGCACAAAAGTGAAATCGAAAAGATATAGTGTGATTGGCTGGATGTATGTCATTATCAGCCAGTCTCATTTGGATGCAAACTTTTACTGATTGGTTCTTTGTATCATCTTTTGGGCCTTATAAATGGGTCTCTCAGCTTGGTTCTGCAATTACTTTAATTTTTGGCGTTTCTGTGACTTGCTGCTTGGAGCTTACCCAACTAATAATATTGTTAGCTTCAAAAAAATATAATAATATTGTTAGTACATAGTTACACATATTAAGTGATATCAATGTATTTTTTTAAAAAATTTAACACATAATAAGATAGATTGACGCAAAACGCTCGGATTACAAACAGATCAAGGGGGCACAAATCTGCCAACAGCGGCATAGCTAGTTTTGAGAATCAGCCTACTTGGCTTATCTAGGTTTTGTCTAGGAACGTCCGAGGGTAGTATATCACATTTACGTGGTAAAAAAACGGCAAGATTTATGGGCAAACTACAAAAAAAAAATTGTCTAACCTTTCACCCGGAAGAGACCCTATCGGGACTAACATATTGTCTTAGGTCGGCCAGCAAGTCTAGAGCATCATCCTTATTCGTTATGTCAAGAGATGAACAATAACATAGAGGTTGAAAGAGATTATAAGACATAAAAAGAGAGGTAAAAATAGGTTAATCTTTTGTTCTGTTATGTTGGACACTTCAGTCGGTTGCAATCCCCTTTATTTACAAGGAGGGGATGGTCTTATCCCGTGAAATATCAAGATCCCTTTAAAAATGCATCAAAATTCAATTCAATTCCAAGCTGAAGCTTTAAACAAAGTAAACATGCCAGGGAGACAAGATCCTCGCCGGTACAGCGGAACAGCCACTCGACACTCGACAGAGGTGAATCGAAAGGGGTTTCAGTGCCAAAATCCTGCGAGATCCGTCACCTGGAAACTACTGTTCTGGACGGACCTCTTGTTTTGGCTCGTGGGTTGTGAGTCAGGCCTCGTTTAGACTTGAAACTGTAGCATTTCGTTGGTATTTGACAATTATTTTTTAATTATGGATTAAGTAGGCTTAAAAGATTCGTCTCGTGATTTATAATCAAACTATGTAATTAGTTATTTTTTATTTACATTTATGACTTCATGCATACGTCTAAAGATTAATGTGACGGAGACAGTGGAAAAATTCTAACTTTTACGTAATCTGAGCAAGGCCCCACTCTCTATCTGTGCGACGAAGACCCGACACGGGTCTGGTGAGCTTAAACAACTCCCCTCTGATACTCTGATGCCACTTGTGACCTTTTGTGTGAACCTAGCAGGCCAGCAGCCTAAGCACACTGTTAATTTGCTAAACAAACGCTGCAAGGTGATGTGACGTGCTCATGGACAGCTAAATCCAGATGCGCCATTACAGCATCCGTGGCTTATCCTGCGGATTAGGGCTTATAAAATGGAGTTAGTTAACGAGAATGAAATGAAAAATGAAGTAGTTGCATAGTTGAGGACTTGAGGCATGAAGAACAAGGGTACCGAGAAACAAAGAGAAAAAAAAATATATATAAAGAGAACAAAAAGGAAGAGAGTAAAGGTGTCTACATCACATTAAAGCCCTGTTCTACTGGTCATATTTCAGCTTATTCTCTCTCACAGAACAAATCAGCCGAAACCATCCGGCTTTTCAACCTGCCGAACCAGCCCTTACTTGTGAGCGACCGCGGCTCACGTCGGTTGCATAAATTGCTTCTGGGCAGTAGTACCACACAGTTTGCCAGAGAGAGGGGGGAAGTAGAGATAGAGAGTGGAGGAGAGGGAGGACGAGCCGCCGCCGGCGGCGGCGCCATCACTCCGTTCTTCTCCGCTGATCTGGAGGACGGAGGCAAGGTACGCACTGCTGCTATCTCCTTCCAGTTCGTTCGAGAAGACGGTCCTTGGATGATTCGGGGGGCGCTCTTGGTCAGGAGCGAATTCTGTTTGTCCCTTTTTTTTCTTGTGTGACTGGTTTCTTGATCGGAAAGAGAAAAGAGTCCCAAATTCTCTCTTTTGCTTGGTCCTGTGGCAATTGGAAGGCAGAACAGAAGACAGAACCTCCCTGCGAACTTACTCCGGCTGATTTCGATGAACCGGGACTGTTTTAGGTGTATTTTAGCTCTGGCTGTTCTTGGTAGGAGTGAAATTTAGGCCTTGTTTAGATACCAAATTCTCCCCCTAAATTTTACTATGCAAAAAGGAGATTTCCCATCACATCAAAATGCCGGCAAATGCATGGAGTACTAAATGTAGATGAAATCAAAAACTAATTGCACAGTTTTATTGCACTTTGCGAGACGAATATTTTGAGTCTAATTAATCATTTTTGGACAATTTTTTACACTAAAAACAAATGTTGCTACGGTGTTTCGACAGGAACAATGTACCAACTTTTGCCGATTCGGCCAGCAACTTTCGGGTAGTAAACACGGCCTTAGTGGCATTGTTTGATGCTACGTTCTCTGTGTGGCAAATTGCCCTTCCTGCGATGCGATATGAGACTCTTCAATCTCTGTTGAAAGACGCTAGACAGTGCAGAAATTAAAATAATTTCACTCCAATCGTGAGCTCGAAATCCAAATGTTGATTCGGTTCATAGTTCAGACAATTGCTTGAACATGTTTAAAAGCTGCACGAGGTTTCATCTACTTGATTGAATCTGTGAGCACCTCAGGTGCTTAGTACCACCTCGCCCAGGCAAGGGGGCCGTGACCGTCTTATAAGGGGGAGTTTCCCTCTCCCATCAGTCCGGGCTTTTGGGAGGAATGGGCCTCCTGCCTTATGAGGGGCGCGAGCGCATGAACGCCCGACCCTGTGGTGGAGCTCTGGGCTGGGCCTGAGTGTAAAGTGCTAACAACTGGTATCAGAGCCTTATGGGAGGTATCCTGGGCCAGGCCTCGCCTTATGGGGGGTGGGGTGTGAGCACCTCAGGTTTAGTACCACCTCGCCCAGGCAAGGGGGGGTGTGAGCACCTCAGGTTTAGTACCACCTCGCCCAGGCAAGGGGGCCGTGACCGCCTTATAAGGGGGAGTTTTCCTCTCCCAATAGTCCGGGCTTTTGGGGCCTTATGGGGGTGGGGTGTCGCCTTATAAGGGGGAGTTTTCCTCTCCCAATAGTCCGGGCTTTTGGGAGGAATGGGCCTCCTGCCTTATAAGGGGCGCGAGCGCATGAACGCCCGACCCTGTGGTGGAGCTCTGGGCTGGGCCTGAGTGTAAAGTGCTAACAGAATCCCCGTCTTCGCCGCAAAATCGTTGCAGGGGAGTTGCAAATCCATCAATGGCCACTCCCACCACCTATTCAGTCCGCGTCTCCTCGGAGACCCACAAGATTGAGGCCTGGGTGGCGTCTGACGAAGCTCTGGCCAGGCAACTGCAGGAGGAGGAGAACGCGCGTGACGCTGCTGCGGACACCAGAGAATTCGCCGGTACAGCTCCACTCGCTGAATCTTTCCCTTCTTCTGAAGTGATTCCGTTAGTTACTTAGCTGTAGTCAACTAACACGGTCACTGACCACATGCTCATCCTTCATTTTCTATTTAGGCAATGTGTCCTTGGAGTCATCATCACCGGCTGTTGAGTACAGGCCTGCACAGAATGCAGCTCAGGTTTGTTGTTTGGGCACTCTTCTCTTTGAACTTTTTGGTTCATTGGGATTGTCGTCTTACTCTTACATGAAAAGGACTCCATTTGTCTCAACTGGAAACGTGACGATGATTTGTATCCACATTAGGTTGCAAGGGAAGACAATGTGGACCCAGATAATATGTCGTACGAGGTATGCTGATTATTGTTTCCTGTGATGGAATGGAAAGAATGATCTGAAACTCTCATCTCATGAAGGATATGCTAGTAGCAAAGAGTAAAATTACTTTTGTAGTTTTTGTAGTAGAACAAATAGCTTGGAATGGAAGGAATGGTCTGAAATTCTCATCTCATGTAGGATATGCTAGTAGCAAAGAGTAAAATTACTTTTGGAGTTTTTTTTTCACGACTGTGTCCTTTGGACATGTATTTCATTAAGAGGAAGTTACTTTTGGAGTTTTCGTAGTAGAACAAATAGTTTTTTCTGTAGACCTCCTGAAAATTTGGTACGTTATTTCCTATCAACAGATTAAATGCATCCTGCTAAGAATGTACATCTGGGATGCTTAATCTTCTTTTCAGATTTTTTTTTGATTGATAGGGACGCTAAGTTCATCAGCAGTCTATTTTTTTAAGTACTCTTTGCCAGGAATATAATATTCAGGGTATACAGCATGTGACTGGAGTGCAAGCCTATATGTAGGTGAATATTGGTGGAAGCAAATGGCGCAGCCCTTCCTTTTCTCTGTGGGCATTGTGCTAAGATCAAAGTGCATCAATGGTCTCTAAACTTGTTTGACGATGTCACCTAAGTCCCAGAATTATTAATTTGTATTCTTCAAGGGGAAAATATGTTTTGCAAACTCATCTCCTGGTGGAAACATGAAAGCTCATTCAAAGTATGTATTTCAACGTCCATTTTGCTAACCAGTGTGTAACTGCCCATGTGGCATGCTAACAACCCACATGGAAAACCCCATCTTCCACTTTCTTCTCTCCTCATCTCCCATAAATCGAGCAACACCCGCCAGGGTGGAGCAACATCTTATGGATGCCAAGCGTAAGGATTAACACTTCAAAGATGTTTGGACCTTGAGTGCCACAAATCAAGTTCGGGGACCTAATATTGCAAATTAATAGTTTTGGAACCTGGGTGACACCTCTGAACAAGGACTGCTGGTGCACTTCACTTTTGTGCAAAACCCTAGTGCTAGTGCCACTTCTCGATAGTGAATCTTCAGACCGCAGAGCTGAAGTATTCTTTTGTGCCAATTATATGGTTTGGTCCATTCCTGTCCTTGAGTCCTTGTGTACAGTAGAAACAAGGACAGGCTAGTGGAGCCAACTTCAGTGTTGAGTTAGGTTCACAAACTTCAAAATCAAGAAGTACAACTCCCATGCTTTTTTTAAAAAAGTTGAAAACCACATAAGAGCATGTTGTTTTGAAATATATAAGAGTGAACGGAGCAGGCTAACTTCCATGTTATAGAACAAGAATTAGGATTAGTACATACCAGAAGCAGCTGGGCTGGGCAGCAGCAGCTGCATCTTTCAGGTTCTGGTCATTGTATCTTTGTTTCATAAAAATAATCAGTTCTTTAACTAACATCTATCACTTATGGTAGATTTCATGATAATATTATTTCTATGGAATTCTCATTTGATTTATTTTGTAACTGTTATAGCAACTACAAGCATTAGGGGAAGCAGTAGGTACTCAGTCCAGAGGGTTATCTGATGAGCTGATATCTTATTTGGAGCCATTTAGGAACAAGTGCACCTTCTTCTCCAGGAAAAAGAACAGCGAGGAGTACGTAACCGCACAATTCTACTTTGCCAGATTTGCTCATCCTTTTGAATTTGGAAGTAGAAATTTGAATCGTTAAAGTTGCTCAGATACATAACTGCATTGTACCTTCCCTGCAGATGTGTGATCTGCAAAACAATATATAAAAGCCGGCAGAGGATGATAAGACTGCCCTGTAGCCACTGTTATCACGCAGATTGCATAACTCGCTGGCTTAAGATCAACAAGGTAAAGTTCTGTTTTCAAATACAACAGGAAAATCTGCTTTCTTCCTTTTACAGATGCTAGTATATATGATTCAAAGGTCTAAACATTTTTCTGCTGATTCTGAATCTCTCATAGTCAGCTGCGTAGCGTGGGGATAAAGCATTAGGGGGTGGGGTGGGTGGGGAGAGGGGGGAGCACAAATTGTTTAGCCGAAATCAATGTATAGGAAAATTTTGCTGCTTCAGTCTTTATTATTATTATTATTATTATCTTCTCTTACTAGGAATTAGTAGTTGCGTTCAACAAGAAAACTTTAGCAGTTTATCGAATATCAGCCTTTTTTCCTACCTCATGGAACAAGGAGATGGCAAAGAAGTGCTGGCAGAGACAAGGGGCCTCCATGAGGCTCTGCCAGTTCTCGTAGTTATATGAAAGCAACTAAGGCCGTTTCAGGGCATATGTGTTGTTTGAACCCATTGGATTTGCCATAGAGTACCACCTGATCTCTACTTGTGTGTATATTCAGGCATGCCCAGTCTGCAACGAGGAGGTGTTTGGATGAACTACAACGCTCCTGTCCTGGCAAATGCTGCAGTTTCATCACTATTGGCTTGCAGCATGCTTTTCAGAAGACGTTGAACACATATGGCTTTGTGATTATGTGAGCCTAGTTGGTGCCCTTTGCTTAAGAAAACTGTCATGGGTCTACACGTACTGGTAACTGGACCAGGTCGCGTTTTATGATGCGTCTATCCATCTTAGTTTTATCACAAATTGATAAATCTGTGTGGGTATTTTGGTAGTTTGGTTGCCGTTTTCTGAATATAATGAAGGATGTTTTTTTTTCCTTTTGAGAAGTTCGAGCAAGAGCAGTTCAATATGATGATATGATGATTTGATTCTGCGAAGAAACAATATTGTAGATGTTCTACACCTCATCTTTTTTTCTATTTTTTTTTCTCGGACCTCTGATTCAACATCGGTTGAGATGGTTTGGACATGTCCAACGGAGGTCTCCTGAGGCGTCGGTGCGTAGTGGAGTTCTAAAGCGGGCTGATAATGTAAAGAGCGGTAGAGGTCGACCTAAACTAACTTGGGACGAGTCCGTTAAGAGAGATCTTAAGGAGTGGAATATCTCCAAGGATTTAGCTATGGACAGGAGCGCTTGGAGATTAGCAATCAACGTGCCTGAACCGTGACCTCTTTTTGTCTTGTGCCCTTTATGTCTCTTTACGTGTCTCCTTGTTTCTCGTCTCTTTGGAGTTTCATCTCTAGCCTATCCTAACTTGCTTGGGACAAAAGGCTATGATGTTATTGTTGTTGTTGTTGTGGACCTCTGTACCACCATGCCACTTAGTTGCACCCTTGCTTATTTCAGTAGGAAAAGCTTATGGCTAGCAGAAATGCATCTTCTTGGTGAGAATTTTGGTATTGTGTAAGGTTTCCGGGGCAAAACAGGGATGGATACACTCCAAAAATATCTTGGGTCTTGGATTAGTATTCTCAGAGTGATTGGTTGTTTAAACGATGGCACTGATTCTGACAATACTAATTATATAATGGTGCATGATCCGATGCTGACTCAGATCCACACCATTAGGTCTAGATTCTTGTGCTGATACATGTTCTCCGTTCTCTTGTCACGTTGCTCTTTCTACCACTTCTATTGTTCTCTGACTTTATCCAGTGTTGTGAAGTGTGGATGTGGACGTGCAACCAACAAAACTCACAGATGAACATTCTCTTGTCGTACCTGAAGCTTTCTTTGAACCGGCAAGTGACCTTACTATGCCAAGCCTTTTTCTCTGTAGCAGCAGTTGAGATGATATTTTTTAGAAGAATGTTATTCAGATATATTTTTCCTAACAATGGGGGTGAGGAAACTGTTCATGTCACCCAGCCTCTCTACTTTGTTTCCATGTCCCTTCATTTTTGGCCCTGTTCGCTTGAACTTATCAGCTGTACCGTTTGAACAAAATAACAATATTTTTCTCTCACATTAAATCAGCATCAGCATCAGCCATTTTTTTCAACCAGCCGAACAGGCCTTGTTGACATTTTTAACATATTTCAACATTTTTTTACTTTATTGACGCTCAACTGGGTTAGTATTTTTGCTGGCCTGGAACCGCAGTTGTGCCTTTTTTTCGCTTGGAGTTCTGACTTTCTGAGCCTGAGCTATTCCATCCACCGAAAGAAGAGGATGATGCCATGTCCATCTCAAACTATCATGATTATTCATGAGCACCTTTTTAGTCCATTCGCATTCCTTATTGACATCCAACTGGAGGCACCATCCACCAAACACTGGCCATCCCAAATAAACTCCCATTTCTCCAGGTCTGAAACAGGTAAACTTTAGCTGCCGATATGGCCAAGTCCGTTCAGATCAGGAAATGGCAGTACTGTTAGGCAGTAGCACTCATTGGCACGTCTGAGTGTTCTTGTGCATCTCCATCTGACCTTGTTGCTGAACCGTCCGAGATCGCTTTTGCTTCGTTGAGCCGACTGTCCGTCCAAGATGGAGCAGACTGACACAGACACTTCAGAAGAAGAATAACCGATTAGTTTGGGGAATAATTGTTCAATCATACTGGCCCTTGGGGAAGGGAAACTTTGCTGAAATGGCTGTTCAATCATGCAGGCCATGTTCGCTTGTCTTATGAGCCGTACTTTTTCAACGAACTAATAATGTTTTTCTCTCACAACAAATCAGCGAACAATGCTTTTAGCCATAGCTTTTCAGCGAAGCGAACAAGGTAGGTCTGGTGGCGGTTGTTATGAGCGGTTTATGTTGTGCTCTCCGTAGCACAGCACTAGATCTCAATCTCATCCACTATCAAGAATCTTTGCCAAACCTAAGATTGCAGCGTTTGAAAAATAGTCCCCGCGTCGTCCCAGGGGCGACACGGGTGGCCACCGACACAGCCAGCCTCCACCCCCTCTCACCCCTGTTCCCCACCTCGCCGCCGCCGGAGCTGCCCGCCAGAGGTCCGCGCGGCTGCTGGGAAGGCGGCGGCGGGGCTATTACCCCTAGGATTCGGTTCCAAATCGAGCGGCAGCGGCATGGTTCGGCATCGTGCGGTGGATGTGGCCGCTACAGCGGCGGCACGGCCGGATCCGGCGTCCAGGCAGCTCCTCCGGCGCCCCTACAGGTGGATCCACATCTCCTCAACATCGTTGTTGTCCTGACGGCTGCGTGCGGTGCTGCTGGCGGCAGGCCGTGCAGGGGTGCTGCGGGTTCGACGGGAGGAGTACATGGGGGCGGCGGTCGGCGGCGCTTCTCCAGCCTTGATATGGCCAGATCCGGTGCCCAGTCATCTGGATCTGTCGCCTCCGGGCTGGGGCTGGGTCGCTGGTGGAGTGGAGGAGCTGGTGGCGTTGGGGGCTGCTGCTCTTCATCGGAGCCGAGTGTGCTTCACCGGCTCCTGCGGTCTCTGGTCAAACTTCAAGGCCCTCTATTTCGACTGTGCTGGATGTGGGGGAGCACTGGCGAAAGCCATGTCGGATCTACCGGCAAGGCGACGGCGGTGCCTTCGGGCGTCGTCTTCCTTTGTCATGGTGTTTTCCCACTCCGCACGATTGCGGAGGTGTGTCGACTGTGTCGTGGTGGCGTGGCCGATAGCGGCTTGCTTGGATTAGTGCCAGTGACGCCGTGGTGGTGTGGCTGGCAGTAGCCAAGCAGGGGCACCAGTGGCGCCATGGTGGCGTGGCTGGAGAAACCTGGCTGCTTCTTGGAGGCCAAGAGGTTGTGGCTTGGCACAGCGCGAGGAAGGTAGCAAGGGGGCTGCATATGTGATGGTGGTGGCGAGTGGGCAGGGTGGCGCGGCGATGGCAGCGAAGTGGAGGCTCGTGTCGACGACCCAATCCAGGAGGTTTGTCCGTGGAGGCTTTGTGTTGATGTCCCCCTCCGACCGGGTGAGGAGAAGGCTAAGGTGGTGGGCTGTGTCTCTGGAAGCTTTGTGTCCGTGCACGTGGTGCAGCTGAGATCCCGGTGGCGGTGAGACGAAGGTGAAGTAATGGAGCGGCTCGGTGGTACCAAGCCACCCGACGACGAAGCAAGCCCGGATCCTCGAGGAGTCCAGCGACAGGAGTGGCGAGGCCCCCGTGAGCTTTAAGGTGGTGTGCCCGAGGAGAGGTGTGCGACGGTGGATGTGGCGAGACCCCCACGCGTTTGAGTTGCCTCGGAGATCTAGGATCCGGTGCGGTGTTTTGATCGTTTGGTGTGTAAGGTGCAGCAGCGGTACTTCGGCGAGGGGTCCTGCATGGCGGTGGCCTCTTCGGTGTGGTGCGGTGGGCTTCTCTTTTGACTTCTGCCAACGCATGACCGTGGTTGGGAGATCGACGATCGTGTGTGCGTGACCTGAAGATGACGATGGCATGGTGGGGGAGCCGTGGTTGCTACACGGCTTGCAGCGGACTACGGCGGCTAGTTCTGCATGGCAACAACTAGTTGGTGTGGGACATCGTCGGTAACGATGGCGCTTGCGGTGAGGGCTACTAGTCGGCTCTACTCTTGGTTTGTGGGGGTGCGGCATGGGGAACTTTTTGGATTTGAGTGGAGTTGGTGTGCCCGTGTTGATGTCTCAATCCAACCGGCAGTTGTTGAGTGTGGTTCGTGTCGATGTCCCAATCTGACCGGCGAGTTTTTTCTCTTCCTTTTGTTGAGTTTGTTTTGCATCGTGGTTGTTGGTCTTTGTTGTATCGTTGTGCCCATTTTGGGCTTATATTCTTTTTAATATAATCGGCAGCTCTTCTGCCTGATTCGTTTAAAAAAAAGATTGCAGCGTTTGGAAGCTACCCATCATCCACTTGGACATCCGTTCATGGTTGAGTTTATACTAGTATACATGCTAGTCAACAACAAGAACACATAAGGCCAGATCAATTCGAGACTCTGCAGTTGGTATCATGAACTGGGAGTCACGCTCTTGTTCGTTCATGTACTACAGGAGCAGAAAGTCTTATGTCTGAAACATCCAGTGGCTCTTTCCCTTTGACACACAATTCTCGTGCCCCTTCATTCAAGAGCTGAAACTGCGACGACGAAATCCTTAATTTCACAACCCCTGGTTTCTGGAGTTTCATCATTGCACATCGCTATCGGAGTATGAGTATTACATTACAATCGATGTGATTGGAGATCAAGACCTCCATCCAATGCATGTAACCATGAACATTTTGCAGACGCAAACGCAAACGCAAACGCCTCTCTGACTTCAGTTGGAATGCGATGCGTTTAATGTGCTGGCCAGCAGCGTCCCTAGATCTGTATGTATGTTGCATTGCATCCGCCGTCGAGGCCGTTTGATTGGATGGAGTGCATACGTGGTTGCTTCACATGATCGACAGCTCGAGGGACTCTTATGGAACTCTCTGAGTTTTCTTGGAGCACCACCGAGCACAGCGATTGGATACCTCTGCGGATCATCCAAACCTCAAGTTAATAATTGGAACACTGTATACTATATACCATTGTTCTGTTGTTGCCGATAAGAATAGCAACTATTATCGTCTCAGTACTGGATACGTAGGCATTTTGGGGTTTCTTCTTAGGACCGATTTTGTCGCGTGTACTTTCGGCCACGTCTCTTTCTGAACTTCCGTTCTTTATCTCATGACTTGTTCTAGGACACCACAGGTACAGGGTCCAGAGTGGAGTAAATTAATCCATGGAAGAAATAATTATTTTAACAACAACGGCGAGAATGATGGGCCTTGTTTGATACCGTCGGATTCACCTCAATCCACATGTGTTGAGTAGAATTTAGTAAGTTCTACTTCAATCCACCTCAACACATATAAATTAATGTGAGTACCACTATATCAAAACAATGCCTTGAGCAGGATACCTTCCGTTAGACTGAACAAATCTGATCTCTGAACTATTACAACAAAGAGTTTAGCGCGAAGATAGCTCCATCCCTCATTTCTCCGGTCTCCAGAAATGCTATTATGGCCTTTCCTCCAAGATAGCTCAGTACTCGGTTTCTTGTTTGCGACTAATTACTTAGCCGTATAATCTGTTGGTATAACCTGTGAGGCCTTAGACAATCGTACTATAAATCCTCTACAGTATCCTTTTTAAGTCTTCCTGCATATTTTCAAGAAAAAAAATGCCCGCATTGGAAGAGAGATGGGCCTAAATGCTTTATCTTAGCCATTGAAGTTTATTTTCCTTTTCCATCTTTATAAGAAGGGATGTCGTGACTGTTGATATCATTTTGCTGCAAGAATATACTTCTTCTGTCCAGAAAAACATGCATTTCTAGTACAATGTCATGATTTAGTATCTCAAGTTTGATTAATTATAGATAAAAAATATCAATATTTATGATATCAAATAAATATCATTAGATTTATACGAAATGTATTTCCTTAATAAATTAATTTGAAATCATAAATGTGAATAATATTTATTAGAAAGTTGGTCAAATATGAACTATTGTTATCGGCACGCAAGCTATAGTTGCATGTTTTCTTGTACATAGGACAAACAACTGTGGAATTCATCGATAACTACTTTCCCAGCTTCTCTGAGCAGAGTGCAGAGTGCAGACAGCACACGACGACCACCGAGAGACGACACGCCATCACCCCCCGCCTCGAAAAAAACTGAAAACAAAATCTGCGCGTTTCGCCGCCCGGCTGCTTTCCACCGCAGAGAATCCCGTCAACCCCATAGCCACCACCGCTGCTTGTAGCTTGCTCCCACTCTTCTACTCGTCTTCTTCCACGGCTTCCACGCCTGGCCTTGCTGCTGATGCTATTCCATTTCCTCCCACGATACAGCAAAGCCATTCTTTTTTAGTGGCCTGTGGCAAAAGCCACCTTTCAACGGTGTCCGGTAGCAAATTTTCCCCCAGCAAACGCACCACGCCCAAGTTACCAACGCACGCAAGGGCATATATACCTTTCCTTTCGCGAGCTCGCGTCCCTTCTCTTCTCTTCTTCGTCGCGGTCGAGACTAGAGGAAACAACCACCTCTTTTGGTCAAGAATCGTGGAGGGGAACCAAAAGGTGCACCCTTTTTCAGCAGGGCATCTGCTAGAGCCGGCTGAGACCTGAAGCAGGGGAACGAGAGGAGAAGGGCAGCCGAGCAGGAGAGCAACGCGGTGGTGGTTACCTTCGGGGAGCAAACGACGACGACGAGGACGCCGCTCAGAGGTTTCCCCGTTCCCGACGGCACGGCCACCGAGGCGGCGCCACCGCGATGGGTCCTCTGGCGCTGAGGTGTAACCCGCCGCCGCTGTTCTCCAAGTCGCCGGGGTCCCTGCTGCTGCTCTCCAAGTCGCTCACCCTCTACTGCTGAGCTGAGCCGAGCCGAGCCCCCCTCAATCGGTTCATGGGCGCCGTAGCCTCGTCGGCGGGAGGAGGCCGGGGCCGGGGAGGCGATGGCACGGTGCTGGGCGACCTGCCGGAGAACTGCGTCGCGGAGGTGCTGCTCAGGTTGGACCCGCTGGAGATCTGCCGGATGGCGCGGCTCAGCCGCACGTTCCGTGGCGCCGCGTCCGGGGACGGTGTCTGGGAGTCCAAGCTGCCGAGGAACTACGCGCGCCTCCTCGCCATCGCCGCGGTCGGCGATGGGGAAGGGGGCCAGCCCGCCGCGTGGGCGCCGGAGGCGGAGCCGCTGCCCAAGAAGGAACTGTATGCGCGGCTTTGCCGTCGGAACCGTTTAGATGGCGGCAAAAAGGTTCTTATTCGCCTTCTTCAAGAGTTACATGTCATCTTTTTTGCTTAAATAGTTAAATTGTATGCGTTGTGTCACGTTCTGTTTGATTTGATCAAATTATATGGAATTTGTTGAATCAATTTGTGAGACAACATTGTATTGTCCAAATTGTGCCTTACAGATTGAGTTTATTGGGACAAATGCAGCATGTTTGTGTTTGGACTTTTTGGAGTCTGATTAGCATATTGATTTTGTAACTGCTCAGTTATAAAATTTGTATGGTGCATTGTGCAGGAGTTCTGGCTGGACAAGGGTGGTGGAGGTCTATGCATGTCAATTTCTTCAAGGGCACTTTCAATAACGGGCATTGATGATAGGAGATATTGGAACTTCATTCCCAATGATGAATCAAGGTGCTTTTATCTACTAATAATGAAAATCTCACCTGGCAATTTTCAGTGATCATGCTTTATATCTCAAAATCCCAGAATCTTAAAGTAGAAGACATTGTTCATGTATGAACTGAGGTGATTTTTCGTATTTGGTTACTGAATTGCATATTATTATTTGGCAGTGCTGGAATTGCATATCTTATGTTCTAGCCTTTTAAATCTAGATGGCTTACCTATACTAAGTTGATGTGGGTGGTACAGATACTGGCATACACATCATGTTTGCTTCAACCACCATGCTTGGTGACTTGGTGTATGAGACTAATCATCAGCCTAGTGTGTGTGTTGAATTGAGTATTTGGAACTAATCAACTTGTGTCCCAACTAGTGAGAGCTTGTTCGTGGTAGAAAATGATGACCATTCACTTACCCCCACTAACTAGGTGCCACACCCTCATGAACAATAGTAGCCTTAGGGTTTAAAACTGCACCTGGAGTTTGCTTGAAAGAAGACATGTTCTGTTTCCTGTATCTGTATCCTACAATGTTTTGATGGCATATGTTAGAAGAAAGGACAACTAAAATTTAGTCCACCGTGGGAGTTATAGTCATGTGCCCCTAAAGTTTCGCTATTGTGGCAACTGGCTATTCCAATCCAACATTCTTTTCTTTTCTTTTTTCAAAATGTGCTGACACATATATCTGATTTTTAGCTTTCACGTAATAAATCATATATCATCATGTATCCCCTGACATTTGCCATTGATTTTTCTTGTCATGTGAGTAAATAGGGCATATGTTAGCATTATTTGGCCACTCTAGTGCCTATCCAGTTATTTTACCTGTAGCTCTTTTGCCACATGAATATATAGCCACTGATTCAACCCATGCAAATAAAGAAGAGAGGTCATGGATTTGTGTCATTCCTTGCAGATTTTACACGGTTGCTTATCTCTCGCAAATTTGGTGGTTTGAAGTCAAAGGGGAGGTTGAATTCTTCTTCCCAGAAGGTACATACAGCCTATTTTACCGTGTTCATCTTGGCCGACCATTCAAGCGTCTTGGACGACGAGTTTATAGCTCAGAGCACATCCACGGCTGGGATATAAAGCCGGTGCGTTTCCAAATGTCAACTTCTGACGGACAGCATGTTCAATCCAAGTGTTATTTAACCGATCCTGGTATCTGGATCAATCACCATGTCGGGGACTTTGTCGTGAAGGACTCGAGCAGACCAATGAACATCAGGTTTGCAATGATTCAGATAGATTGCACACACACGAAGGGTGGTCTCTGCGTGGATTCAGTGGTGGTGAAACCGCAATACCTCACACAGAAAAAGGCACCCTGGACTTATGTGTAGATTTGTCAAATAAGTTGGTCTAGAGTCTAGAGATATGATCCATAGTTTTGTTTTGTTCTACGGATGTGCATTTTGTTTACAGAAGTGCGGTTTTACAATTGCACTTATACAAGTTACAAAGTGTTTTGCAGTACTGCAATGTAACTGAAGGGGTAAGTGATTTTTAATTCCTCCTGTCCCCCTAGGAACATGTTGGACCTCTGTAAATTGTTCATTTGAACTTCGAAATGTACATCTGGTGTGTTCTGCATATCAACTTGCCCTTGTGCACCCACCAAGACATTTTGCCAACCCAAATTTCCACTAAAATTCCGAATTAACAGGATTTGTCATGTTTATGTACCTATATTGGTATCGTTCATTAGGAACAGAACATGTGGAATCGAGGGTCTTTGCGTTGCTTTGTGCTCTTTGGTCGGTTGCGCTTAAGTGATCATGTCCTGCTCTTGCTTGAGCTGTTGCCAAAGCATACCAGAGGATGAGAGCTGGAACAAGCCAAAAAATGCAAACATGCTTCTGTAGCTCTGCAACTGCTACACTGCTCAATTCAGGACTGAGAACTAACGTTTTTAGGTTGGTTTGCAGGAAGGTAGAAAGAGGCTGAAACGATAGTGTTGTGCAAAACAAAATATATATCCATAATTTAGTTTAGCAAAAACTTGTTACTAAGCTCAATGTAGATTGTGGACAGAGCTGACGAATGTACGGCTAGGGCAACAAAGTAACAGAGGACACTGACTGTCCAGTGTGCAGCCACCATGAAAAGACCATCTTAAAATCATCATTTCGCCTCAACCACCAAGAAAATATTATATTATGCATCATCTCCATTCCGTCGGTATGGCATGTACCGATGATCTTTGGAAGCATTCTTCCTACGCCGCCTCTCGATGAAGGCATCAAGCTTTCCTGCCTCCTGTGAGTGTAATGAACATGAAAAACTTAAGGACTGAGGCAAAATAAAAAATAAAAAATAAAAAATAAAATAATAATAATAATAATAATAATAATAATAATAATAATAAAACTCCAGGTGAACCTTGTAAACTTTACCTTGAGCTCATTGTACTTGTTCATCAGCTTCCTTTCGCGAAGTTCAGCTGGTTAAGAAAAAAATTGAAGTAACCATCAGATTGAGGAACAGACAATAACCATTCGATTTGAACATAGAGAGACAGTGAGGAAAGGAAGGAGGCACTGGGATTGAGGAACTGACATTTCTTCAGATAGTATGGCCGTTTTCCGGACTTTGCTGCTTCCCTCTCTTTCTTGATATGCTCACGCAAGATTTCGGATTCAATGTTCTTTTGAGGATGAGACTTTAACTGCTTATCCTGTAGTTAGGTACATTCCAGGAATCAACTAAACAAATCACCACAGATCATGTTGCTCCCAAAAACATAACAAGGACAAGTTTAAATGGAAGTAACCAGTCTAAAAAGATCTTTTCATTGTCAACTCCATATAAGAATACAACAATAAAATCGTAGATGCCTTGTATTTCATAGTCAGAGGTGAAATTCTTGGATTTCATTACTAGATGGTAGCAGCTTGTTTCTGACAAGGCGTAATAACTAAAATCACCTTATCCTGACTCCATTCAGATCAAAACTTGCATAACAGTTGTCTAGTTTGTGATGCAACAACAAATGATTATATTCACAATATTTTTTTAGTGGATAAATATAGATAGTCAATAGTTTCACTGATGATGGATACTCTTTCTAGTGATACAGTATGGTTAACATTGCCGTTGCCTACTGAATAGTACTCTCAGAGACAGGGTTGACTGCTGAAGTGAACATACTTTTGAATCAAATATCACAGATCCAGTGGACCAAAAGGTTAATCAATTTTGCTATGGAAAAAGTCTACTTGACCCCCTGAACTATTAGCTAGTGTCTAACCTACACCCCTAACTATAAAACCGTCTGTTTTACACCCTAAACTTTTCAAAACCGTTCAAATTACACCTCGGAGCGGTTTTGAACGGCGGGTTCGCTACGGTAACCATGATTTCGCTACAGTAACAGCGGTTTTGACTTTTTCTTTTTCTATTTATTTCCGCTAAATCTTTGAAAAATCATAGTAAATCACAGAAAAATCATAAAATAGAAAATCTAATTTTATTGGACTCCACATGAGTAGATCTACACGATGAACATATAATATAGTATGTTTTAGTACAATTTTTTTTGTAGCTTTAAATTAGTTAGAAAATCAGATTTTGTCTGTAATTAATTGGAATAATTCATAGCTACAGCTTTTATGGTCCAATTGTGGTGAATTTTTTATGATGGGGTTATTATTATATGCTTGAACTATAGTAAAAATTTCATACTCATTGGATCATATATAACTTACTTATAGATTTATTTAGGTTTATGTTTAGGTTTATGCTTGTTAAATATAAATAAATCTATAACTAAATTATACATGATCCAATCAATATAAAATTTTTACTACAGTTCGAGCATACAATAATTAGTTCACTATAAAAATTTAACCACAACAGGACCATAAAAGTTGTAGCTATGAATTATTTCAATTAATTACAGACAAAATTTGATTTTCTAACTAATTTAAAGCTACAGAAAAAAAATTTGTACTAAAGCATACTATATTATATGTTCATTGTGTAGATCTACTCATGTGGAGTCCAATAAAATTAGATTTTCTATTTTATGATTTTTCTGTGATTTACTATGATTTTTCAAAGATTCAGTGGAAATAAATAGAAAAAGAAAAAGTCAAAACCGCCGTCACCGTAGCAAAACCATAGTTATTGTAGCAAAACCGCCGTCCAAAACCGCTCCAGGGTATAATTTGAACGGTTTTGAAAAGTTCAGGGTGTAAAACAGACGATTTTATAGTTGAGGGTGTAGTTTAGACGCTAGCTGATAGTTCATGAGGTTAAGTAGACTTTTTCCATTTTGCTATCAGTAAATGGTCAGTATTACGTTGAATTCAGGAACTCACTAATAATAAAAAAATAAGCATCGATATGGATTCTTTTTATAACAGAACATTTCATGGCAACAAACATGTTAAGAAGTACTACATACAATCCACGTGACACGACTCTTCATTTCTTCAATGGCATTTGGGTCCTTAGATTTCTTAATCATTTTTTGAAGTCTCTGCATATACAAGAAAATGTGGATGGAATTATTTTTGTCAAACAGAAACATCTTCTAATCAATGCATTTTAAAATGAACGCTGAACACACATCTTTTTTCAGAAGGGAAGTCTTCATCAAATAAGAAATTGTATCTTTTCCTGAACCTGCATGCCAACCAAATCGATAAATGTCAAGAATTCATCAGGCTAGCAGCCAGTACCAGAGTGAACAACCAAATAACACTCAAGGATCATGCTTTGGGAAGGAAAATGAATCAAAATATCAACTGGGTGAAATAGGTCAGGGGTCTGAATTCACCCATTCAATAGGAAGCAAATAAATACTTGCTTAGAGCATTAGACTGAAAACACAATCGAGGACCTCTAATGATATATCAAGATATAATATAAAAGCAGAAATTGACATATAAAAAAATGCTTTATTTAAATGTGTGAGGACACCAAAGAAAAGAACAATTACATATGCAACGTGTATCCAACTCTTACCCTTCTTTGTCAACAGATCCATACACAGGCTCAAATCTTGGATCTCTTCCAACCTATGGGAAAGAGCGATCTCAGAAATTGATACGAATTTAGAAGACAACATGGACAATACAACCTCTCAAGACAGTCATTTGCATGAAAGAAATTAAGATGAAGATAAGAACACTAAGGAGCCATTTGGATCCCTTCATTTTGGAGGAATTGAAATCTACTTAATGGATTAGGCTATTTGGCTTGGAATTTGACATTCCATAACTTTCCTAAGCTCACAAATAAGTCTATCTCAAATTCATAGGGTGGGAGATGGAAATGGATTCTAAAGATCACTATGCTATAATTCTACTCTCCAACTTATAGCACACTCTTCAACTCACTTCCGTACAATAGAAATGCAACATATAAGTATGTCTCTTGTATGCCTAACGATAAATATACAAACGGGCCCTAAGTGGAAGTCGAGGAATTCAATTCAATGTATAAACTGCACTGTTTCATGATAAATACGAATATCAATTACAACAGATACCTTTTATATACGAATTCAACATTAAGATGCATTTCTCAATCCTAGATAACTAAATGAAATTACAGTATAAATAAGATAAAGCAAACTGGATTTTACATGTAATGTAACAACATTCAGGAATATCCAAGCTGCAGCAGCAAGGCATGCCCAACCAGACAGGTGACTGAAAACACACTGTTATCCGTGCATAAGTTTGATGGATGACAGGGATTCAACGAGTTGCCCAATAATAATCAAATAAAAATAGCAGAAGTGCAGAACATAGCACTGCAGACAGCCTAATAATAATCAAATAAAAATACAGTCTCAACATGACAAATCAAACTAACCTTCTTAGGAACCTGTATCACCTCCCTCAATTTTGGTGGCCTCACTTTCGTGCTTATCTCCATCGGCCTGTCGAAAAAACACGCGGACCCATCAAGAACAACAGCCACAGGGAACAGCAGAACCCATGAAAAGGCAACAGCAGCTGGGCACCGCCGAACCTCTTCTTGCTAGCCCTGCGAGCCTTCTTCTCCGCGGCTGCTTTGGCCGCAGAGGTGGCCCGCGCCAGCGACCCGTCGGCCCTCGCGCGCTGCAGCTCTCCGAAGGGCACGTCTGCGAGCGCGCGCTCCAACTCCCGCTCCCGCTCCGCATCCTCGCCGTCGCTTTCCGACTCCGACTCCGACTCCGACGACGAGGGGACCTCCTGGGGCACCAGCGAACTTTGGTGAACGCTCCGTGGTTCGTGCGAGGAGGTCGGGAGAAGAGTAGAGCCCCCCAGCTCACCTCGTCGTCGCCCGATTCGTCGGAGGCGCTGGCGGATTCTTCTTGAAGGTCGCGCTTGGTAGACGTCGAGGCGATGGAGGCCGAGCTGGAGGCTCCCGTGCGGCGGCGGTTGTCGCCTCTCATGGCGGCGGCGGCGGTGGCGGCGGCGAGGCGAGGCTTTGCTTCGAGCGTCGTGTGCGCGCAGGGTTACGACGGAACGGACGTCAGGTTGGGGCCGCTTCGTGTAGAGAGAACCATTACGAGGTGAGCGTGATTTAGGCTCGGCCCGGATTATTAGCTCGTGGCCTCGTGCTAAATAAAAGCCCAAGAACTGCCTCTAGGGCCCAAGTATGATCGGCCCAGATGTGATCTGTATTTCGGGCCCAGTTTGTAGTCTGCCTTTGCCCTATCAAACACTGTGAAGTCTACTCACCCCCTTTTCAATCACTGGAGTCGCTGTCCGCTTATATCTTTTCGGCAACGATATTCTTCCTGATATCTTGCTTGTGTTACCGTCAATCCCACGTAGAGAGATCCGTGCATTGCAGGCCGTTGCTTTCCACAGGCTTATGAGAGTCCAGACCTTTTGTTACCTTCCGGCGAAGACGATCGGCGACGGTAACTGCTCATCAGAACGAGATGCGACTGGTGAACGCCTTGGCTCCCTGCAGAAGCTACGCCGTTGCTCTCTTCTCAAGATATCTACAACGCGACCGGTTCTATCTTGAGAGATGACCTGCCTGGTTGTTTTCTTGTTCCTTGTTCTCCTCCACTCCACCCATGCGTCAGTATGCTTGTTGCCAGCCATTGCCATGCCCTTGAACAGGTCATAGTTGACGCTTAATCGATGCAGTTCGTCGCTTAGTTTTATTATGTGTCCCTTTCAGACACCGTCCTACACCAACTGTACAAATGCCTTACAGCCAGGCCCTACTTACAGCACATTGCAGTGGGCGCTGGATGTGAGCAAACTGTGCACTCCAAGTCCGACTGAGTCACTAGTAGCTTTGGTACGGCAGACAGAGCTTTCTGTTAAGATGTCACATGGTTTCTTCTACGATCTGAAACCCGTAGGCTAGAAGTAATACAATTGTCGACGGCAAGCAAACCCTCCGACACAAAACTCATGTCCAAAGCAGATCGTATTTCTTTTCTTCTTTTGAGAGGGACCTATTGTATTTCGAAGAGTTGGATCCCACAAGTTCACACACGTTGAAACCTGGGCGGTTTCCACAAGGAAAAAAAGGGACTATTCACCCATCAGTCTGTGTGCTCTCATCCAAAGGGTTGCAGGCTTCACACTTCCTGGACAGAAAATGATGCTTTGGAATTGGACCCCTGCTGCCGTGCTGCTGGATGATGTTCTCATGGTCACCTACCACAAGAACTCCAGAAGCATTGCTTGCAACACACACAGCTTGCTTCACTTTTTTCTCCATTACGTACAGACCATGCACTGGTGCAAGGTGTACACATCAGGCATGAGAACTACGGGAAAGATTGTTCCTCCGACGAAACATCGATACCGAACTGAAGATCTTATCGTGTTCTGCCGACGCCTAGTAGTGGGAAACGAGTGAATGAGCTGTGACACTCACACACTGAACAACGACATGTATGTCCAAATCAATGGTAATGGCGATGGGATCTAGCTTGATCTGCTAATTCAATGTCGACAATCATGATCTGTATGGCGTTGGCCCTGCTTAACAGTCTTTTATGGATGTGTTTTTGCTTACCAACAAATGAACAGCGACAGGGATACGGAAGAGGTTAGTGTTAGAATAGATCTCAACCGAATTGGCCCAACGGCCAACTCGGACCCTTTGACCACGTCCTGATCGGGGGTGCTCAGCCACACAAGGCTGGTGGGCCCCCATCGCGCAGGCTATATATATATAGAAGGTGGGGGCCAGGGGCACACTACGCGAGGTTCACTGCCGCTCCCCACCTACCTCCCTAGTCCGATTGAGAGGGATGCCTGTAAGCGACGGGAAGTCCACCTCCGCGCCACCATCGCCTCTTCTTCACCGACGCCAGCAGCTCCGCCAAGCCCGATGGTCCGTCTCCTCTCTTCTTCCCTCTCCCTCTCCGGATCTCTCTGCTGGACATCTATCCATGTGTTTATTCTAAAATAGAGAAGTACATCGCCCACTGATCTACGTCTAGACGATCCAATAGTTGTAACAATGGTATCAAGAGCCTAATCTAGAGAGTAGATCGGGAAAGAAATCAAAGAAAACAGTGACTGATTCGAAATCGGATCGGGACCTATTGTAACCCTAACCCTAACCCAAGGGGTAAAAGAAGAAAAGGACGGCGAGCACAAGGGGCCTACCTTGAGTTTCCCCGCCGCCATCACCACCGCCGATGTGCGCGATGTACAGCCGCCGTCGTACGGGCAGAGACCCGGGCCACCGGCCGTGGAGGTCACGCCATCGCGCGGACCGCCCGTCTCGATCTCGGGGTAAAGGGCAACATCGCAAGGCCGCTCGACGGCGGCGCGCTCAGCCTCGGGTGAGCACGCTCGCCAGCGAGGGGCCCCGCAGCGGTGCCGCCACCAGCTCTTCCTCCAGCTGCCGCTGCTTGGCATCATTGCTCGGCTGTGTGCTGAGAGAGAAAGGGGATGGGGAAGAGACAAGGAAAAGGAGAGAAAGGGGCACCGACCGGGTTTCTCTCGGACGGAGCCAGGCTCTTGCAGCCGCCGCCGGCCAACGCGGCCATGCGCCACTGGCGGACCTCACTCGCTCATGCCGGGATAGAACAGAAGGGAGGAGGAGCGAGGAAGAAAGGGAGGAAAGGGGGCTGGACTCACTCTCCGGTGCTTCTTTTCGTCTCCAGCGCCGGCGAGCACGTGCGGCCGCCGCTGCCTCTCCTTCTCTCGGCTTGCGGCGCTCAGACAAAAAGGAAAGAAGGAAATGAGGCTAGGGTTTGGGAGCCGGTCAACAACTGGTCGGTTTTGTCACAGCGAAATTCCTGCTCAGCCGTTGGATCGAGATCTACGGCCAGGGATAACTGGGCCGAGTTATGGCCCAGGCGGGATGGGGAAATCCCGGCCCAGGCCCAGGTTGCGGCCTGGGCGCGGGGGAGGCACGGCTGCGTAGGCGCGCAGGCCCTGTTTGGGCCTCCTTTCGCAGATGGACCGCGCCGTTTCGGCTGGGCTACACGAGAAAAATGGGCCGCGAGTGTGCAATGGCCGTGGGCCGCAGTGCGGGCAGGCCGCTGAATTATTGCTGGGCCAGGCCAAATGAGTGGCAAAGAACTGTTTCAAGTTTTATTGTTTTTCAGAAGCTATTTTGAATGAATAAAGTCAAGTTTAAATGTTTTATCTCTACTCAAATTAGATCTAACGTGATAATTTGTTTAGAGAATAGATGAGTAAAATAGAAATGCTTCTGATCAAGGATTATGTTTTTTCAAGAATATTAAATGTTTCCGCTGCAAAGTTAAAGATTATTGTCTTCTCATTAAATCCGAACCAACGGGAGGATTTAATTTGAAGAGCAGTTATATTTATTCAGTAAACGATGAAAAGTTTATCCTCCAGTTAAAATTAGAACCAATAAAAAAAAATAATTGGAGGAATAGTCGGTTTATAGTTAAGATAAATTATAATATTATTATTTTCTGACCAACGTTGATGATAACAATATTATAAATTTATTTATGAGTTTAAGTTTAAAGTTAATTATGATATTGTTATTTTCTGACCAACGTTGATGATAACAATATTATAATTCTATGAATTTTATGTTTAAAGTTTAAATCTCTGATAAATTTTGCATCAAAGTGATCAATTTTCAGAGAATGGATAAGAAACAAGAGATGCTCCAGAGTGAGCGAAATGTAATGAATTTTCATATTTCCGCTGCAATGATGATGATGATCTTCAAAACTAAATTCGAACCAACGGGAGGATTTAATTTTGAAGAGAGTTACAAGATAATTGAGTTTTCATATGTTAATTCTATTTCTGCCCAACGGTGATGTGGAATTAATATAGAAGAAGGTTGTTTTATTCTATTTCTGTCCAACGGTGATATAGAATAGAACATAAAGTTTTAAAAGTTTAATAAACATTATTGTTAATTATTGATTAATGTTTTCAGACAAAGAACTTCATGCCTTTATTCTTGAAGGGTGAAAAGGAAATGAGCTGGGTACTTGTGACTTAGAAGATGAAAAGTGTAATTTTTTTGTAGAAAGAAGACCATTGTGTAAGGGACTGCGGTCTCTTTAAAAAATGGCTTCAAAAGAAAAGAATTCTAGGATATTGATCTAAGAAATAAAACATTAAGAGTTTATTTTAAAAGATGCCCTTTATGTACTTCTTATGAAGAAGAATTTAGTTTTTTAGTTTTTATCATCATGATAAAAGATGTAATAAGTAATATAATTTTAGACTTAATCATCCTTATATGAAATGTAATAAGTGACATATATGTTTAATTTGTCCAACGTTGGATTAAACATGTGTGTTAAAGAGTATTCAAATTTATTCCTAAATTTGATGATTGAATATAAGTCAATCCTGGCATTTATGTCCCTTCAAGGAAATTATCTCGCATGGCAGGGAAAAGTTTGTGATGGTACCCGCATGACGGGAAAAGTTTGAGAAAATACCCGCATAGCGGGGTAAAGTTGGCATAGTACTTATGTTAATCAATCCTACATGATGGGAGAAGTTTAGCATAGTACTCATCCTGCATGGCGGGAGAAAGTTGAGATGACTCATGTGCTTGACAGTGCTCTTCTATTGTGTCATAGTAATTAAGCACTCAATGAGTTTAAAAAGAACATAAAGTTACAGACGAAGCTCAAGATAAAAATGACATGCAAGCGTGACTTACGAAAGTATTAATGATAAAAGACTCTGTTGAGTTCTTAATGTGAAATGAGAAAAAAGTACTCCCAACGAATTAAGAAATAATTTCATTTGCAAGATGTAATCATGTGAATGGAGTAAGTAATCAAAGTTTCCTCATTCACAAGAGTTCTGAATAGTTTTCGAAATTGTGGTAGAAAAGTTCGTACTATATTTCGAGGGGGAGAAATGTGAGATCAATTAAGAAAGACAATTAAGGAAGATATTTCCCCATAATTCAGATAATGCGATGCACACTATGCATTGAAGGCAAGAGTGATCTATAAAAGATGAATGTGATCGTCGGGGGAGTAAGACGATCATAATAATGATACCCCTAAAGTAAAGAAATAGCTAAATTCATGGACCTTTTATAGTTCCAATAGAGAAGATAGAATAGTCGGCTAGTATTCATACTGGACGTGTTCAGAGTTATTAAGGCGGTGCTAAACGCGCCATATGAGTTTTAGCAGATTAAACTCAAAATGAGAAAGTTTAAAGATAGGACAATCTGGGGGAGCATGTTACAAAAGTACCTAACTCCGCAAGGAGAATGAATAATATAAACAAGGATCTCATTACACAGGACCTTGTAGAATCAATTGTCTTTTGGTAATAAAGGTCAAGAAATGCTAGTAACTAAGGTCCCAGTCTCAAAGAATAAGAAAATTAGATATTTCTGATGACTATAAAGTCTATGTTAGTGAAATTCAAATGGTGGGAAATCCCACCTAATTTGAAGAAGCCATGAGAAGCGTTCACTCGTCCAAGTGGCAAGAAGCAAAGAAAGATGAAATTGAATCGATAATACCAATAATATTTTGGGATCTAAAATAAATTTCTAAGGAGCCAAAACAGTAGGCTGTAATGGGTCTACAAGACAAAATGTGACTCCAAAGGGAATATGTAAAGATGTGGAGCGCAACTTGAATTAAAAGATTTTGCGCGAAGCGAATGAATAGATTACAATGAGTGCTAGTGTCGCATCATGATCTGAGTTACATCACATGAAAGTAAAGACAGCATTTCCCAATGGGATTTGTATGAAAATGATTACATGGCACAGCCTAGAGGTTTTGTCATGGAAAGAAAAGAACGTACGGGATGCCACCTGTAGAAATCTCTTATGGACTAGAGCAAATCTCTAGACAATGGCATTTAAAGTTGAAGAGTCAATTAGAAATTTTGGGTTAAAGAGAATGAAAGGACAATTGCATTTATATAAAGTTATAGAATGGGAAATTCATTTCCTAATCCTATATATGTGGATGACATCTTACCTGTTAGTAGTGATGTCAATCTACTGCATGAGAAGAAGTTCTTGTCCTCAAGGTTCAATAAGAAAGTTCTCGGTGAAATGTCTCTCGTTATAAGAATTGAAATTCACTAAGATAGAAGAAAATGGGTATTAGGACTATCGCATAGGCATGCTAAGAAAAGTTTCTAAAGAAATAAAGTACCTATGCGGGTAAACCTACGCATGTTCCCATAGTCAAGGGTAATAGTTTTGGGAACTTTAGTGTTCCAAAAGGCAATATGAGATTGTTATAGATGGACGTCCTATATACTTTAGCTGTTGGAAGCTTAATGAGTACAAAGATAAGACCTTACCCTGACACAGTTCACGTATCCAGGTTGTTTTGGCAAAAGTCCAGTCCAGATATAGATCACTGGAATGGAGTTAAGAATGTCGGCCTCATGCTAAGAAAGAAAGTATAAGTACTCTCAAGTAGTTGTGGGTACAAATGTTGAATTTTGGTGAGATGTTTAGTGAAACCCACATAGTAGCTAACACTCGCAGTTGGAGTTTTATTGTGGAAAAGCTCCAAAGAAATAGTTTTAGCATCGTCAGTGATGCAAGGTTATAGTATAGCATGATATAAGGCTGCGGGATAGGCAAAATGATTAAGGAACTTGTACCCGGAATTGATAATAGTTGTCAACAACAATAACCATTTAGTAGTTTGCTCCTAAGACAACGGGTCAAGTGTGCTACCAAACACATTAACATTAAAGTTATACGTTGTAAAGAAGAAAGTCCGGAATCATACTAAAAGGTATTGAACATATAAGTAACAAGAAAGTGTTTGTGGATCCGCTTACGAAAGGCGTACCACCCAGTGTGTTCAGAGAACACACAGTCGACATGGGTTTATGGTATAGTCTATGATTTCTGGACAATAAAGAACCCAAAGTTAAAGAATCTGTTTCAAATCATAGATGTGTATTGTAGCTGTTAAATCTATCGGCGACTGACCGTGATGATGAGGCATGCTCTATACACTGATTTATGATGGAACAAATAAAAGTGAAAGCAATTAAAGTTAAAGTTTAAAGTTAAATGATAAGTTGAGATCAAGGGGGAGAATGTTAGAATAGATCTCAACCGAATTGGCCCAACGGCAAACTCAGACCCTTTGACCACGCCCTGATCGGGGTGCTCAGCCACACAAGGCTGGTGGGCCCCCGTCGCGCAGGCTATATATATATAGAAGGTGGGGGCCAGGGGCACACTACGCGAGGTTCACTGTCGCTCCCCACCTACCTCCCTAGTCGGATCGAGAGGGGTGCCTGTAAGCGATGGGAAGTCCACCTCCGCGCCACCATCGCCTCTTCTTCACCGACGCCAGCAGCTCCGCCAAGCCTGATGGTCCGTCTCCTCTTCTTCCCTCTCTCCCTCTCCGGATCTCTCTGTTGGACATCTATCCATGTGTTTATCCTAAAATAGAGAAGTACATCGTCCACTGATCTACGCCTAGACGATCCAATAGTTGTAACAGTTAGCTGTGGTGGTGGTGAAAGGTACATTGATCATGCATCTTGTTCATGTGTTCTTGGTTTCAGAGTTAGTTGGGACTTGCAAGAATGGGGCTACTCCTTTTTTATTTCTTGTCGCCGCTTTTTATCCTTTAAATGTGCAGGTACAATACTATTTGCTCGCTTTCTTTGATGATACAGCCTGATAAAGTGGCCAGGAAGTGGAGTTTAACTCCTTTCTTGCCAATCTGTTGCAAAGAAGAACTGACTGACAAATTTCCTTTCTTTTTTGTTAAATCAAACTCTCAGATCACTAAACAAACCAAATCCGTCATGCTCTGCAAATTAATACATGTCGAAGAGAGCAATTTAGGCCTTTTTTAGATGCCTTCAAAATTTCAAATTTTTACTTTTCGTCCCATCACATTGAATCTTTGAACACATACATAGAGCATTAAATATAGATTAAAAAATAATTAATTGTACAGTTTGGTTGACGAATCTTTTGAGCTAAATTAGTTTATGATTGAACACTAATTGTCAAATACAAACGAAAGTGCTACGGCAGCTAAATTTCAAAAGTTTTTGCATCTAAACACCCCGTTATTTATGAACATGTTGAATTGAGAGAGTGGACACGGGGAAATGGGACCAGAAGTGTTGTCAGTTTTTAAGCTATTATATGCAACCGACACTGCAAAATGCTGTATTTTTTAATTCCATTTTATAGTTCGCAGAAGAGAAGTTCAAGAAGCTGTGTTTGTAGGATTGAATGGTTTTGTCGCTATGAAAAAGTGGAAAGCATGTTTCTACCCACACGTCGCTATGAAAAAGTGGAAAGCATGTTTCTACCCACACAACTACTACTGTTACTGTACACTGGATGACCTGAACAATAACAGTACAGGCGTACTTCCTGCAAGTGACTTGGTAGGTTTTTGACACCAAGGCCGTGTTTAGTTCCCGACTTGGGAACGCCGAATCGGCACTGCGCGCTACAGTGTTCCGGTCGGAACACCGTAGCGCGTTTTGTTTTTTTATGCAAAAAATTATCCAAAAATTGATTAATTAGACTTAAAATGTTCGTCTCGCAAAGTACAACAAAACTGTGCTATTAGTTTTTGATTTCATCTACATTTAGTACTCCATGCATTTGCCGACATTTTGATGTGATGGGGAATCTCCTTTTTGCATAGTGAAATTTAGGGGGTGGAATTGAGAACTAAACCAGGGCCAAACGTAATATAACAGCGCATTCAGATTCCAGTCCCCCCCCCCCCCCCCCCCCATGTGAATCGGCTAATTACTCTACCACCATCCCATTCTTCCCAGATGGCCAGATCCCAGCGCAGCATGAGGGCCGTTAAAAATGAGATATTTAAGAAGGACGAGACACTGATTAGATGCCCCGGAATCATATAATTAATCTTCACTCACTCCTTCAGATGGGGACACTTTTTCTGAGGCGAAGCTTCAGAAGAATCTGATGATGTTTTGGCAACATACTAGATGCGCACATCTCGATCGACAAAACATCGATCGGTCCTCCACGCTCGCATAGTGCGGTTTGCGAAATGCATTATGGGGAGATGATAGGTGGTATGGTATGTATCCCAAAATCAAAAGCAAAGGCCGGCAGCGGCAGGCACCACATTATGGCAGGGAAAAAGAAGATGGAAAACGTATTATTGTTGGGTAAAGACTAAAGAGGCTCAGCATTATGATTGCTCCCAAAAAAAGCCTACGAGAGATATTCTTGCTTCATGGCCAGTTCTTGTACTTTTGTAGCTTTTGCAGGCATCGACTTTGAGATAGCTTTGTGGCCGTGGGTGATGTTTCGATCTTGAGTGTGTATGGTCAGCGAGCAGAAGCTGCTGGATCACTGAAATAATGTGGATTGTGAGTTTGTAGATCTCGATCGGACAAGTTGCTAGCTGACCCGGTAAAAGTGCAGAGGAGAGGACCATTGACCTCCATGACTTGAAGAAAAACAACAAGAAGGAAAATTCACACGTTGGTCACATCCAATTTTTTATTCCTGGGCAAGTCTGCAGGAAACCCAACAGTGCCATCTTATTATTGTGATCTGCTTACGGGTCGTGAAGACTGAAGAGTACGCACAACGGCTAAGACTGTTATTATGCTAATTAAGTAACAGTTTGTAAGGTCCTGGTTAGGTTAGAAAACAGAGAGTTGCGGCTAGCTTCTTCCCCTTGGACATAATCTGCCTACAGTTCGTGAAGAGTACGCACAAACGGATCAACGGCTACGCACGACTGTTAAATTAAGTGACAGTACCAGTGGCAGTTTGTTAGATCAGAAAACAGAGAGCGAGTTGCGTCTCATTTATGTGCGCCACGACTGCAGCATCCAGCGCGTACTGACACTAATAATCATGGAACCGTGATGATTGATGAATGGCATTCGTACGTGTGGCTGCTGTGCTGGCTAGCTTTCCTTTTGACACTGTTCGTTAGCCCCGTCCTGAGTCCTGGCGAGATCCATCACTAGAACTGCTCGTACGCAGCTGGAAAAAAACAGAGAGGCCAAGCCAAGCTAGCACCAGATACGGGCATACGGCTACGAGATATGGCCGATACTGATCCGTAGCTGAAGAACAGATAAGTGAGCAGCTGTACGCTAGTGTAGTACATAGTGCGTACAAATCGCTAGCTGCAGACGGATGCAGATTGATTTTGTCTGCACCTAGACGTGCATCGTTTCGTTCCTCGTCGTTTGCGTCTTTGCGAGATGCGATGAGATGATCTGTGCATGGACAGAGAACAGGGCGCCGGCAGGGCGCGAGTGACATGGCGACTGGGATGTGATGGAGATTGCAGACCACGATCGATGCGGCCACCCACGAGCGATGACACGAGGCTAAAGGATGCTCCGACGCCTGCAGAGCAGTGGCGCGGTGTGCTGGCGATGCCGACTGAGGCCTGGCCGGGAGGTCGCGCAGGACGCGCCATGGACGCCGAGCACGCCATGTGTGTTGGCTGCAACCTCAACAACGCCAGCCCGGTCAGTAAATAAATAGCCCATGCCGTCTGGCAACTTGCTATGCGAAATGCGCTGCCATCATCGTCGATCTCGGAAAGGAAAGGAAAGGGACCGGCGGAGGATTAGTTCTCTGTCAAGAGGGGTATCCGAAGCTTGGTTAGTGCACTAAACTATATAAGCATCTAGCATCAGCAACTTGCATGGCCGCCGAGTAGGCTGCCGCGTTGGCCGGACGCGGTGGCTGTCATGATGAGGCGAGTCAACATCCCGCTGGCATGGCAAACCCAGCCGACACTACCCGCAGCTGCCATGCTGCTGCTGCAGTTAACAATTCAAGGCCAAACCGCACGTGCGCAGGTGCTGCGCTGCACAGCCAAAAAAAATCCAGTTTTTTTTACTGGCCAGAACTCTGCGGGCAAAAGTGAGGGGAGCTCATGCTATGCTACCGTTTCCGGTTGCAGGCGTGGGCAGATGAGGAATTTTGTCGTAGACTCGTAGGCGTCGGTCGGATTCGGACGCTCGCGAGCGACGCGGCCGTGGCCGTGGGTGGTGGTGGGTGCCGGGTCAGGGGTCACCGGTGCCCGGGCCCGGCCCGCCCGTAGGTTATACGGTCGCTTTCCGATCACGTCGCCGGAGCCGGAGGCCGGGCGGCGCGGCCCACGGGGTGCCGACGTGGGGGGTTCGTCTGCCGCCGCGTGGACCCGCTGTCGGTGCGGCTCCTCGTGCCACCGAATCACCGATAGGTGGGCTCGGCGGGGCGGAGTGTGCGATGTTATTTTGGCCTATGACAGGTGGGTCCTGGAGCTGGCCTGGGCCCCCGCACTAGGATAGGAATCCCCCGTTCGGCTCGCTTTCTTTTGGCGGGACTGGTTGGCCCAAGTGGCGCGGGCCCGGCTCCTGTTGGGGTCGTTTCATTCTCATCTCACCCTTCACGGTGACAAAAGTTTCTACGTATACATATGCTTGTGTCAATAATTCTTGATCACTTTTTACTCGACTTGACAAACATGGACCAACTATACCCGTGAAATAATCAATGTAATTCTTGCATGCAGCAAATTGAAGAGTTTTTACGCGTTGCATAAAAAAAAAAAGAGCTTTTACGCGGACGCCGGAAACGGCATGACGAGGAACGGAGGAAGCAACTGGAATGCAAGCTCTCGCCAGCCCCGTCGCGCTCGCGCCGCTTCGACTGATTTGGGAACTAGGCCTGTTGCCATATACGGGCATCGCCCGCATACCTGACCTCTCATCATCGTCAGCCATCATCACGTAGCTAGCTAGCTAGCTACCCAACAGGCACCGGCCCTCGTTTAATAATTTATTTATCACCGAGATAGGGCCACTCACAGTACAGCCAAAAGTTTTTGACTGTTTGTCTTAATCAAATTTTGTGTGTGTAAATTATAAAATAAATAAATCATTATTAAAGCATATTTAATGATAAAATAAGTACTAACAAAATATATGATATTTATATAAAAAATTTCGATAAGACGAATGGCCAAACAAGATGTCTGAAAGTAAAAAACGATATTTTTTTTATGACGGAGGGAGTACGTGCTGGCACTGTATCTTTTGGTCACTGTCACGAAATTCTCCCGGTGATTCTTGCTTGCTGACATGCATGATGCCTGTTGCTGAGGTCGCCGACTTGCTGTCGATCGCGCGCCTCCTTCCAATTATCACTCCCACCGATCGGATCCGATCCGAACCCGGCACAACGGACACTTGGAGGTGAAGGCACCAGTACCGCCATCGACAACAGCTCTAGCTTTTGTTGCAGACGTGCCTTTTTGCTTGCCGAGTGAAAGCACCGCCACAGCACTGGGCACGGAAGAAAGCGAGGCGGCGAGGTGGCCGATGCCCCAATTGCCCAACGGCGCGCGGCTATGTGGCAGGCAGGTTCGGTTTGCCGCCCGCGCCAACGGTTGCTTGGCGGTTATTGTAAAATAAAAACGGTTGTTTGGCGACTAAGGCCCTGTTCATCTAGCTTATAATCCGTCTTATTCAGCTTGTTTTTTCAGTCGGAACAGTATTTTTCTCTCACAAAAAAGCAGCCAACAGTGTTTTTCAGCCGGCTTATAATTCCAGCCGAACGGCTCCTAAGGGCCTAAGACTGACTGCACCGGCTACTGGAGGCATCCGCTACCGCTCCCTCCGGTAGACGAATTGGCTGCACCGGCGTCCGCTAACCACTCCTCTACGCTTGTGCGTAGAGATGGCAACGGGTACCCGAAACCCGAGTACCCGACGGGTATTACCCGATAAAGAGGCGGGTATGGAATGAATTTTCTACCCGTAGGTACGTTATTGGACAAAATCCTATACCCATCGGGTATGCGGGTACGGGTGCGGGTGCATACTACCCATACCCGCATACCCGCGGGTAAGACATACCCGCAAAAATAACTAGTCAACCTCAGTTATTTTAGCGCATATAAGTCATGAATTTGGCCCATTGAGACATCCACTATATTTCTAATAGATTGCCTTTGTTGTAATGATGCTAATAATGTTTGTTAGCATGTTTGTAACTTGTTGAAAGCTTAGAATGATTTATTTTTGTATGTGACTATTTGATATTTTTAGGTAATTTTCGGGTATGCTATCGGGTACGGGTTACCCGTCGGGTGAGAATTACCCGGCGGGTACGGGTATGGAACTATTTTTTTACCCGCATGCGGGTACGGGTAACCCGACGGGTAAAATTTTGCGGGTGCGGGTACGGGTACGGGTGGGCACTACCCGTCGGGTACGTACCCGTTGCCATCTTGACTTGTGCGTCCGCCAAACATAGCGCAATAGCGGATGTACGCTACGCATGTGCAGAAGGCTACAGAGGTGGGCCCTACTTGTTGAACTAACGAAAAAATGTTATAACTCACAAACAAATAAAATCAAATTAAATTCCGATTACACCATTAAATTCGTTTCAATAAATTCTTCAAAACAATATCTCACGTGGATATATTTAGATAAAATAACAAGTGGATCCCACAGTGGATAGAGAATGATATAGAGGATGGATGTGTGCGAAGAATTAAATATAGATGAGAGAATCTTGATGACCAGGCCTTTTAGATAATAAATTTAGAGTACTATAAGTGCGGACGGGCTACGGGCCCCCGCCCGTCCGCCCGCCGGCACCGGCAAGGTCGTGGCCATCCTCCCAAGCAAGCAAGCATGCCTGCCCGCCTGCCTGCCCAGCACCAGCAATACCCACCCCACCCGCTCTCTCCTCCTCCTGCCACGGTCAAAACCGCACGGCAAGAAACGAACCGGACCGGAGCTGGGCAAGAAAACGAAAAAACCTTTTGCTCCGGCTCGGCGCGGCGGCATGCGTGGCTTCCTGTGCCGTGATCGCGTGGCGCCACCCGCTCGCATGCCGCATTTTTTTTATCGGTATAAATATTCCGCTGCTGCCCTGTCCCTGAGTTGTACGCGCTGTTGTTTTCCCTCCCTCCTTTTTCGTCGTCTCGCTCTCTGTCTCTCTGTCTCTGGCTCTCTCTTCCCCCCCCCCCCCCCCCCCCCACCTCGGCCTCGGCTGGCTCAGGCTCAGCTCCTAACCGTGCGCCCTGCCTCTCTGCCTGCTGCCCCGGCCCCTGATCCTGATTTCCCCAATTGAGGCCGAGACCCGAGAGGAGGCACCTGCGCCAGCTGCAGCTGCAAACCGTGCGCCCCCGTCTTCCCCAGATCCGGCGCCGCCTAATCCGCCCCTGCTCGCGCCAGGGGGCCAGAGATCGTTTCGGGGACAGAGCTGACTCTGCTTGCCCGTTCTTGGTTGCTGTTGCTGGCGTGAGTGCAGGAGGAGCGGTTGATTTGATTCTCTCTGTCACGAGGTGCGTGCACGTACCATGAGAAGATGATGCGCGCCAGGCCCAAAGGTACATTCGCCGACGCGATGAGGGAGAGCTCACCTCCTCCGGCTTCGGCGGCGGTGAAAGAGGACGAGTGGGAGGTGCGTCCGGGCGGGATGCTGGTGCAGAAGCGGAGCCCCGACGCGGACGCCCCCGCCGGGGCGCCCGTCCCCACCATCCGCGTCAAGGTCAAGTTCAACGGCGTCTACCACGAGATCTACATCAACTCGCAGGCCTCCTTCGGTAATCCCAGTAGAATGCACCGCGCCTGCCTGGCGATCCTAGCTAGCTACGAGCTGCTTCTGATCGAGATGGCCGGCGATGCTCTCCTTTTCCTGCAGGTGAGCTCAAGAAGTTGCTGTCGGCGCGGACGGGGCTGCACCCCGAGGACCAGAAGCTCGTGTACAAGGACAAGGAGCGGGACTCCAAGGCGTTCCTGGACATGGCCGGCGTCAAGGACCGCTCCAAGATGGTGCTGCTCGAGGACCCCGCCGCGCAGGCCAAGCGCCTCCTCGAGCAGCGCCGCACCGACAAGGCGGAGCGAGCCGCCAAGTCCATCTCCCGCATCAGCCTCGACGTCGACAAGCTCGCCACCAAGGTAAGAATCGATCGAGCAACCTACCGCTAGTAGTTCTTCTAGCTCACGGTGACCTCGAATGTTGAATTTGGCTGTTCAACGTACTACTCAATTCGGTGCAGGTGTCGGCGCTGGAGACCATCGTTAGCAAGGGCGGCAAGGTGGTGGACGCCGACGTGGTCACCCTCACCGAGGCGCTCATGAACGAGCTGGTCAAGCTGGACTCCATCGCCGCCGAGGGCGAGGTCAAGGTGCAGCGACGAATACAGGTCAGTCGGTACGCTGTAGGCTAAATTTCTTGCCGCTTCTTGGACGAATTCGCGCGCGCCCAGAGCTCAATCCGCCGCCCACCCGATAATTGTGCAGGAGAAGCGGGTGCAGAAGTACGTGGAGACGCTGGACGCCATCCGCGCGAAGAACGCGGCGTCGGCGCCCAAGGCCAACGGCAACATGAACGGCCACGCCAAGCCCCGCGCGCCGCACCTCCCCCCGCGCCCGCCGCCCGTGTCGCAGCGGCGGAACTTCCAGCAGCAGCCCTCCCCAGCGCCCGGCGCCGTGGCGCCGCCCACGCAGAGCTGGGAGTCGTTCGACCTGCTGTCGTCGGTGCCGTCCACGTCCTCGGCCGCCGTGACCACCACCATGGCGGCCGCGACCACCACCTCGCCGGCCGGCGCTTCCCCGATCCCGCGGTTCGACTGGGAGCTCTTCTGAAGCCCTCCTCGGTGCGTGCCGGTTGATCGATCAGAATCAGACGGTACCTCCCTTGTCCATGGATCTTCTTCTCTGCTCCCATCATTAGTGCCATTGTTTCTTCTGTGGATTCTTTCCATTTATTTCTCTTCTTTTCTTCCATTTCCTTTCGATTTGTATATCTACTATATATCTACAAAAAGAACAGAGACCGACCCCGGTGCGGTGAGTGTGTTCAGTGAGTGAGTCGAAGTCCGTCAGTTCACAACTCCTCCTGTCATGAGGATCCATCCATGCATGTTGTTCAGCAAATAAGTGGTGGTCTTCTTATGAATGACGATGAAGAAATTTTTCATGAAAATATACACATATATAAATAGCATGTATATTTGGTCGTGTATGGTTACGATGATGCTTGATTTCCATTCCAGTGCAATGCTTGTGTTTGCGTAGGACAAGGACTACCCTGAATTAGAGTGAGAGGGGGCGAGTGAGATTTGCTGTGCAGGCGCATCATTGATTGGGCTTGTGTTCTGTGGGCGCCTTTGTTGGCCATCCGGCGTGCCTGCCAGGCGAGACGGTCAGCTCAGTTGAGTCCAGGCGAGGCGCGGGGCCGCCGGGCGCCGGCCGGCCAGTGAGGGTGCTCTGCTCGAGTGCTCGACTGATTCCTGTCGTGTCTGGGTGCGCTGTGTTATGGCTCGCGCTCGCGAAACCGTGTGCAGTCTGCAGTGTGCTTCTCCATTTCAGTCAACAGTTCAGTGTGCTTCGAATACTAAGTACGGAATATCCCGTAATTATTTGACGAGGCAAATTTTTTTCTTTTCAATTTCGAAATTGGCAAAAAATTTAGGACAAAATTTTGAATCATACCACTTAAGAACATCTCAAGAGTAAGCTCACTCTTTAAATCCTCATTTGAAGATCCATTTAAATAAAAGTCGCTTTCTATACCTTTTCACCCTCCAACATATCTTGTGCGCACTCTAGACAGCCAGCCCCGCTCTCTATTTTTGGCTAGCGAGAAATCACAGAGAATTGTAATATTTGAAGATTTAATTAAAGAAATTGTTGGAGAACAATTTTTTCATCAAAATATCTATTCCTATCGGTACATAGGGACAGAGGGATGTAAACAGATCGGATTCTTATGGAATCAAATCCGGATATCGCCTTTTACCACAATTTAATTAGAATATGAATACAAATACAAATATTTTTGAATATGAATACAAAACAAATGTCTCGGGATCAGATTTTCTTCGAATATTTACTCAATTCAACTCAAAGTGCACATTGTTAAATTCAACATACATGAATAGAATTTTACTACTAAGTTCATCGATAAACAAAGTGAAATAAAATCAAAGTGCACTTATAATAATCTCCAATATCGAAGTAGACTAAATTAAAGGATAATATTTAATAACATGATAGGTCAAATAAAGAAATCCAAATAAGAATGGTAGGTAACAAGTAGCCATTTTGTTTTATCAATGTTTTTGTAATTACAAAATTATCGCACAAGTAGAGATTAAAGTATGTGGGTATATAGCATAGCTAACAATAGCTCATAAAAAATAATATAGTTACCAATAAATATTTAATGATTAAATATATCAATTAATCAATCATTATTTATATAATATTTATCATAAAATTACAAATTATTTTAGTGATATAAAATGACTTACATAGGTAAAACATAAATTAAAGTATTGAAATAATTTACAACAACAAATATATTAGCTTTGAACTTAATGAAAAAATACTTAAATTAATTTAGTCTTTATGTATTGTTAATTAATATTAATATTTATTTATTTATATAATATTAAATAGTTTCAATGCATCACTACTAATATAAAAATTAAATAATTAGTCACTAGTTACCTTGTTCTTTGCGGATATGGATAAATGTCGGATATTCTGCATTTTTATCGAATACAGATTTGAGATCAAATAGAGAAAAATACTAAAAAAACAAACTCAGATACATCCAATTAGTATGCACATTATAAACGGATACAGATATGGATATATATATATATTACAACTTTAAGCGGATACAGATTCAGATAATTTGGAGTTTCAGACATCCATTTCCACCGCTACTTAGAGTTGCTCTACATGGGACATACGGAAGAAAATTTCTTGCAGCTTTACCCTTGCAAACTTTGCAACCAGGCTGGTTTAAACCTAGGAAATGTAAGGCACAAGTGGAAACATTCTGACATTGCACCAGGTCCGTCCTTCACATAGCTACATCCAAGTGAACCATAACTCACAAAATTTAGATAGCTCAAAAATCAAGTGCTAAGAGCCCTTTAACATACTCAGGTGTTGTATATAATAGGCGCTTTCACTAGTGTGCGGTGTCTCAGTTTGTTTCTCAGGCCGTGTTCAGTTCCGAAATATTTGGGGGAAATATTTATGTAGCACTTTCGTTGTTATTTAGCAAAATTTATCCAACCATGAATTAATTAGGCTTAAAAGATTCATCTCGACCTTTACAGACAAACTGTACAATTAGTTATTTTTTTTACCTATATTTAATGCTCAATGCATGGGTCTAAAGATTCGATGTGACGGGTGACAGAGGAAATATTTTGGGAAGTGAACGGGGCCTCAGATCGTAAATTTCTGATCAAATAAAGGGCTTTTAGGATGAGCCTGTCCTGCATTATGCAACGATCAAGCTCAACAACAATAATAAGGCCTTTGTGTGTAGAACATCTGCACCTACACTAGGGAGAGACGATCAGACCAAGGATCGATATGGGGTCCCAGTGTCTGTCGGCACGGAAAGAGAGGGGAACGTCGATGAGTTGGCAATGATGAGGTCGAAGTGGACTTTTGGAAGCTTCAGGCCGCCCGCCCATGGACATGCCTGCCGCCGGAGCCGGACCGGGCGAGCAGGAATTCCGGCGTATAATTCCGCGGGCAGTTGATTGGCTAGCCGGGCCATCGGCACGCGGTACAGGCGAGGGAGAGGGACGACGGGTCGGACTCGGCGTCGTCGTTTGTCACTTGTCAGCCGTGAAACTACTAGTACGTTACCGCCTGTAGCAGACAAAGGCACGCGTCTCTCTGGCTCGACAGGGACAAAAGCTTCTCTCAGTTTTTATATGCAGCGGCTTGGACCAGCGCGTGCGGTGCTGTTTCATAGAAAGCAGTTTGGCGTCATGTGACCGTGTTCGGTGTTAGTACTTCATGGGATGGGAATGGCCACGTCTGGGAATGGTATCACGGCCTGGAACTGCTTTCGGGGACCTTTTCCACCGCCCGGCCGGTGAAGCGCGAGCAAAAAACAGGACCCCGGCAGCGGCAGGTCAAGGCGCAACGCAACGCAACGAACGCACCGCGCACCCATCGATGCCTGACCGGGTGGTCAGGTTTGGAATCGGCCAGGGTAATGCCGCCGGATGCCGTGCGTTGCGTCTTGCGTGCGTGCTCGCCTGCTCGGGGTCGGGGCGGTGCTCTCCCACATGACCAGCAGTTCACCAGCAACCAAAAGTGGCCGCGCTTGCGCACATGCAGTGCAGGCATACACACCAACTCCCTCTCCCTACAACAATACAACAACCAAAGCAAGCCTTTTACCATCATCCGTGCACGGACACACACACCGACTGACCCATAAATACGTAGGCGCTACCGCCTTGATGGCTGCCGTCGCCGCTGCTACTTTCTTACAACAAAAGTGCTACAGTGCTGAGGGATGGTACTGTGCAAATTCGGCCACCCCGAGTTGGATCTAAACAAGGCCTCCATTGAAAAGTACACTAAGCAAAAAAAAGATTTCCCGTCACATCAAACTTGTGATACATATATGGAGTACTAAATGTGAATAAAATCAAAAACTAATTACACAGTTTGATTGTACTTTGCGAGACGAATGTTTTGAGCCTAATTAGTCAATGATTGGACAATTATTACCAAATAAAAACGAAATGCTACAGTGTATTTTGGTATTCCAAATTTTAGATCTAAACACAGCCAGTACAGTAGTACCTGTAGTACCTTGCGTGGAGGCAGTTGGGTTGGGTTGGTTAGAGCAGTTGTGTGCGTGCAGGATCTAGCAGTAGCGGTTCGCGCGGAAGTGCTATGCTTGGCTAGCTGATGGGGGAGAGCAGAGGACAGCGCCCGTGTGTCTATGTGCGTCTGTGCGGGAAAAATTGCTCTAGTAGTTGCGGTTCCACTTGGGCGGCGCGCCCGCAGCTGTACGTGCACAGCTGGAACGGGGAGGCGATTGTTTGTCGTTGCGATGACGGCCGGCAGGGGTGGGGGTGGGGCGACGGGTGCTTCTTCGCACCCCCGTGCTGGCTGCGGTAGCCGGGAAACACGCCACATGCCGCCTCCTCGCGAATTATTGGCAGGGCTGCTGTAGTTAGTGGGTGCAGAGAAGGATAGAGCAACTGGACAGTTTGTATTGATCGTATAGTGTTAGGTTTTTTATCTCCTCGCTAACAGGTCTAACGGCTTATTGGACTTGATCCCACGCCCTGATCGGGGACGTCCAACCCAACTATGGTTGGAGGGTCCCTGTCACACTGCACTATAAAAATGAGAGGTGGAGAGCCAGGGCACGCACGACGAAGTTCGCCGCCGCCACTTTTCTCCACCTACAGTTCCTAACCCTAGTCCGATCTAAGTGAGGGAGCGCAGTAGTGACGGGAAGCACCTCCACGCCGTCATCGCCACTGCACTGCGCCGCTGTAAGGTCCTAGATGGCTAGAGGGGGGGTGAATAGCCTATAAAAAATTCTACAAGAAACACTAAGCAAACTTGTTAGAATAGCAAACGGCGTAAAGCGAGTTTTGCTTAGCCTATGGTTGTGATGCAAGCCTCCTATCCACAAGTCTAGTAGATTATGATCTCTAGTTCACACAAGTGCTAGGTCACTAACTTACACTAGTGAGCAAGCTAACAACAACTAGTAAAGGCTACCACTAGAGCTACACAAGATAATCTAGTAAAAGTAAATGCGAGAGAGAGGATTATGAATCTTATACCGACGGTGGAGTGAAGATGTTGCCAATCACCAAGATGATATACAATCAATTAATATTGACAACAACACAATATGTAGACCAATCATCGGGAGACAAGAGACACAGTATTTTTGTTCACCCGGTGTTCACTTGTGCACCGACAAGCTACGTTTGAGTAGCTCTAGCTCAAAGGATGCACAAGAGTGTTAGAAATGCCAAGAGGCCTCCCCAAGGGCCGGCCAACGAGTATTTATAAGCATCACATCCAAATAGAGCCGTTGCTACTCCGCTGACCGTTTTTTCGGGACGACCGGACGCGCCGGTCAAAACTGACCGGACGCGCTCAACCGCGTCCGGTCGCCCTGCGTCGTCCACGTGTTCCTCAGATTCAAATGCGACCGCCAGATCCTCCAACGGTCACTGCGCGCCAACGGTCAAACGCAATGACCGGACGCGCCGATCGCACAGCACCACGCGCCTGCGACATCATGACCGGACGCGCTGCTCGCAACGACCGGACGCGCCGATCGCACAGTACCGCGCGCCCGCGACACCATGACCGGACGCACTCCTCGCAACGACCGGACGCGACAGTGCCAGCGTCCGGTCGGAGTCCAGTAAGCTCCTTCAACGATCGGACACGTCCGATCGCGTGTGACCGGACGCGCCGCGCGTCCGCTCATTCCTTCGCCACGCACGGTTCCTCAGGGTGCCTGACCGGACGCGCTGGTCCTGCGAGTGACCGGACGCGCCGGTTGCAAACCCTAGCCCGCACGCCTGGCTGATGCGCTGTATTGACCGGACGCGTCCGGTCATACCGTGACCGCGTCCGGTGCAGCGTCCGGTCACCTCTGTGACCTCCGTTCGCTTCCGTTTCTTTTCCAACTTCCGGCATAGTGGAAAATAGGCATTTCATTTCCCCGAAATCGCCTGAATCCCGCGCTCGCAAGCTCGGCGGGAGGGAGAGAGGAACCTAAACCCCTCTCTACCCGCAAACCACAGCGCGACCAACGCCACCTTTGCAAATGTGCCAACACCATCAAGTGTACATCTCCATGTGCTTGTGTGTTAGCTTTTTCTCAATCATTTTCAAAGGTTTTCCAATTAGCTCACTAGGCCCTACATGCAATGCACTTCATGAATTCACCTAGTGGCACCCATGCGTCGAATAACCGATAAGACTTCCCCTCTTAATAGTTCGGCTATCGACCCTAAACCACTCACACCCTCTATGGTGTCTTGAGTGTAAAACAAAATGGCCCTATGGTTATACCTTTGCCTTGAGCCCATTTTGTTTCTCCAAATGATATGATCCACTTCATATCATCACATGACCGTCTTGATCCATCGACCTTGACTTCACTTGCTCTTTACCGTTGCATCGGTCCGTCGGCACTAAGTCTTGCTCAAGCTTCACCATCGCATGGTCCTTCGCTTCGAAGCCTCGACTTGTCCTTCACCTTCACAACCGGTCCATCGAGCCAAGCCTCATCTTGGTCTTCACCATCTTCGTCACATGAGTCAATGTCATGTCTCATATGCAATGACCACCTTTATCTAAATCATCCACTTAGATACAAAGGTTAGTCCTAGGTTTCATCAATTAGCCAAAACCAAACTAGGGATTTCAGCCGCCACGGTCTCCACTGCATCGCCTTCTTCCCCAACCGTCGTTGTCCGTGCACAGCCGCCACCAACGCTCGTGATGGCGACCGGATCGAGCTCCAACACCACCGCTCCCACACTTCCCTCGGATGGTCCGCGCTCCTCACTTCACCCTCTCTATCTCTCTCGGTTAGTAGATCATGTATTAGGATCTTCATGCATACTCGAAATACAAATGTACCCCACTAGATCTATGTCCTAATGATGTTTATATACAAATAGTATGTATACATATATAGAGTACAATTGGTGGCCTTTGGCCATGCCTGTGCATGCGCAAACGGACTAGCGCTCTAAGCGGGAGCGTGGGTGCTGTAGTGACCGGGCGCGCGTGCAGCATGCGGAGCGCGCTCTACGGATCGACGGGCGTTGCAAGATATACACGTTGAAGACGTTCCCAGGAGATTGCAGACGCTGAAGACTCGGACATCTCTAGCTGTTGGCGAGGCTGATCCGTTGACACCTCTGTAGTCTCAACGTTGGCTGCCGTAACAGAGAGACTGTATCTGAAATCTGTGAACAACGTTGAAGGGAGACCCTTGGTGAACACATCAGCTAGCTGGCGCGCACTGGGAACGTCCGTGATCCGGAGCTCTCCAATGGCGACCTTCTCTCGGACAAAATGAATATCGAGCTCGATATGCTTGGTTCGCCGATGATGTACGGGGTTCCAGGACATGTACACGGAAGATATGTTGTCGCAGAAGGCAATCGTCGCCGTGGGCACCTTGCACAGGACCTCGCCAAGGAGGTGCCAAAGCCATGAGCACTCGGAGACAGCGTTGGCGATGGTGCGGTACTCAGCCTCGGCACTGGACCGTGACACAGTGTTCTGTTGTTTGGATGACCACGAGATGAGGGAGTTGCCGAAGAAGACGCAAAAACCTGATGTAGAACACCTTGTGTCTGGGCATCCGGCCCAGTCCGCGTCCGAGTACGCGATGATCGTTGGGTTTGTGGCGGTGCGCAGCTGAACGCCGAGGCTGACCGTCCCTTTGATGTACCTCAGGATCCGCTTCAACATGGTCTGATGCACGTCCCGTGGCGCATGCGTATGGAGACAGACCTGTTGCACTGCGTACGCAATATTAGGACGTGTGATCGTCAGATATTGCAGTGCGCCGGTGATGCTCCGGTATGATGTGGCGTCGTTGATGATCTTACCGTCGGCGGTGGAGGTCTTCAGTTTGGTGTCCGCCGGGGTAGCGACGGGATTATAGTTGGACATCCCAGCTCGCTCAAGAAGCTCGTCGGCGTACTATGCTTGGGACAAGAAGAAGCCATCTCGATTCCGGTGGACGCTGATGCCGAGGAAGTGGCGCACAGATCCCATGTCCTTCACGGTGAAGGCATCCTGAAGCCATGCAATGACATGGTGGAGGAGGCTCGATGACGACGCGGACAGGATCATATCATCCACGTATAGGAGGAGGTACGTCGTGGCGCCGCCGCGGTGGTACATGAATAAGGATGAGTCCGCCCGAGACTGGATGAAACCCAGCGATGTCACGTGGCCGACGAAGCAATCAAACCAGGCCCGTGGAGCTTGCGGACAGGATCATATCATCCACGTATAGGAGGAGGTACGTCGTGGCGCCGCCGCGGTGGTACATGAACAAGGATGAGTCCGCCCGAGACTGGATGAAACCCAGCGATGTCACGTGGCCGACGAAGCAATCAAACCAGGCCCGTGGAGCTTGCCGGAGGCCGTACAGAGAGCGCGACAGGAGACAGACGGCACCGGGGTGTTATGGATCGACAAATCCGGTCGGCTGCTGGCTGTACACCTGTTCTCGAAGATTGCCATGAAGAAAAGCATTATAAACATCAAGTTGATGGGCCGACCAGTTGTTCGTGGCGACGAGCGTGAGGACGGTGCGGATGGTGGCCGGTTTGATCACCGGTGAGAACGTCTCGCCAAAGTCAATGCCTGGCCGCTGATTGAATCCATGGACGACCCATCGAGCCTTGTATCGCTCAAGGGTGCCATCGGGCTTCAGTTTGTGCTTGAAGACCCACTTGCCGGTGATGACGTGGGCACCCGATGGACAGGGAACTAGCGTCCATGTCTTGTTGGCCTGCAGCGCATCATATTCTTGCTTCATAGCTGCATACCAATTGGGGTCCTTTACGGCTTGGCGAATGCTGCGTGGTACAGGCTAGATGGGTGCTGCAGTGGCCGCCATGGCGTACTTCGGGTTCGGCTTATAGATGCCGGCTTTGTGTGCGCGTGATCATTGGATGTCCGGGCACGGCTGCGTCGTGCAGGGAAGGTGTGGCAGTGGGCAACACGGGAGAGCTCGATGTAGACGCCGCAGTCGAGCTCGACGTGGGCGACGTGGGTGAACTCGACATGTCGCTGGACACGACCGGGTTCGTGGTGGACGGCATCGATGGCGGTGGAGAGGCCGTGTGTCATCGCGCTTCGCGTCCTTGTGGGGTGTGGCGCAGTAGAACAGGTACCGGTCGTTGTGGCGGCGGCAATGGAGTTCGATGTCGTGCACGGTCCCGATCGCCGCGCGTCGATGGAGGAGTGCCGTCCTCCGGTCTAGGCGCAGTCGTGGAGGCGTTGCGGAAGGGGAACACCAACTCGTCGAAGACAACGTGCCTCGATGTGATCACCCGGCCCGTTTTGATGTCGTAGCAGCGATAGCCGCGGTGATCTGTCGGGTACCCGATGAAGACGCACATAGTGGATCGAGCGGCAAGCTTGTGGGCGGAGGTGGCAATCAAGTTGGGGAAGTACTGGCACCCGAAGACGTGAAGTTTGGTATAAGAGGGCGAGATGCTGAAAAGCATCGCATATAGCGTCGTGGTACCAGTGGCGCGACATGGCCGACGGTTGATGAGATATGTCGCGGTAGCTAGCGCCTCCGCCCAAAACGCCAATGGAGCTGCACTGTGAATCATCATAGTACACACATAATTGTTAATAGTTCGGAGTACCCGCTTGGCTTTCCCATTTTGTTGCGATGTATATGGGCACGAGAGGCGCAGTTGTGTGCCAAGAGAGGAAAGGAGAAGACGCATGGCGGTGGAATCGTACTCCCTGCCATTGTCAGTCTGAAAGGCGAGAATGGGAAGATGAAATTGGGTGTGTACGTAGGAGATGAAAGCACGTACGGTAGGAAGAGCATCAGACTTATTACGAAGCGGAATTGTCCAGAGATAATGAGTATAATCATCCAAAAACACAATGTAATATTTATAACCAGAATGACTGTAAACTGGTGACGTCCAGACGTCTGAATGAACAATTTGAAAAGGGAAAAAAGTCTGAGTTGCTGAATCTGAAAAAGGAAGACGAGCATGTTTGCCCGGACGGCATGAAGAGCAAGAATGAGCAAGAACGGACTAGTGCTCTAAGCGGGAGCGTGGGCGCCGCGGTGACCGGGCGTGCGTGCGGCGTGCGGAGCGCGCTCTGCGGATCGACGGGCGCTGCAAGAAATACACGTTGAAGACGTTCCCTGGAGATTGCAGACGCTGAGGACTCGGACATCTCTAGCTGTTGGCGAGGCTGATCCGCTGACAGTGGGCAAGTTCTGTTAAGTGCGGTCAGATGAGGCCGAGATGAGAAGATGACGCGATGCCTGCCGAGTGCCGAGGCGTGGCGCTCGGCCGATCGACCACGGGATGACGGCCGGGGGAACCCTGCGTTGCGTCGTGTCCGGGGCACGGGACGGATGGAGCTTTGTGGGAATGACGACCGTCAGGAGTCACGAGCAGCGCATGGCGTGGTACAGCTTTGCAAGTCTGGGACCTGGGTGCCTGCGCTTTACCTGCACACGCACTCTCAGTGTGATGCACCACGGGCTCTCGAAGCGTCTTGCTCACGTACGTAGGAACTGTTTGTTTCACCCAAAGGTGAGGTCGAACGTGTAGGCAACAATTCAAGTCATATTGATTTTGATCGTCCTGTGACCAAAATCGTTGCCTGGCAGTTAGCAGGTCGTTAACCAAAGAGACCCAAACTATCGGGATTCCCCCCCCCCCCCCCCCCCCCCCCCCCCCCCCCCCCCCCCCCCCCCCCCCTTTTGATAACGCAGATAAGCCGCGACCCGTCGCGCTGTACGGTAGCGCGCGGCCCCAGCCCCTCGTGCGTGACCCAGCCCAATGCCGTTCCGACCAGCCTGACGCCAACCCCAGCCTCACGCCGCTACCCACTCGTGCGTGACCCCAGCCCCATGCCGTTCCGACCAGCCTGACGTCAGGCTAACAGTAAACCAAAAAACCAAAACATTTTTCTTACAATTGGTATAACTTTCGAATTTGTATACGTTTTCAATTCCGTCTACACCGTTGTGTTCTACGTGATGAGACGAACAAAACTATACCTCACTTGCATATATTTCGATGAATTTTATTCTAATAGCAATTTATGTGTAAACGTGCTAGCAGATTTATAAAAAAAAGGTTACTGACATGTAATACTAAAGTTGCTACTACAAAAAAAAATATACTTAATTTGTCACATAGTATACACAAGCTCAGAGCAAAAAAAAAGAATTACTACCATGTAATATTAAAGTTGCTATTCAAAAATATACTAAAGTTTATAACCGTGGGGGCAAATTATTAAAATAAGTATTGCATAACTTGCTAACTTAGCTCAAATCTGCTCCTCCTTTCCGCTCGAATCTGCCGGCAGCCACCCCCATTCCATCAATCCAAATCTGCTCCTCTCCACCTATTTGCTTCTCCTTCCCGCAGATTGGTTGCTCCTCTTAACACTAAAACACATGAATGTAGAAATGAAACATAAAACTGAAAAAAGAATAACCAGAAACTGACTGAAATTAACAACTCTAAAACTGAAATTACCAGAAAATAAAAATGAAATTGAAAAAAAAAACAAAAAAAGTAAAGTAGGCAAAATGAAAAACAAAAGCTAGGAAACATGACTTGCTGCCAACAGTAGCATTTATTACAAAATTCAGGAAACATGACTTGCTGTGAACTAAAACTAAAATTGACAAATAAAAAATTTAACTGAAATTGACAAATAGAAAATGAAAACTAAAGTAGACACAATGAAAAAAATAACACTAAAACTAAAATTATAAAAAAAAACTGAAATTGACAACCACAAAATCCAGCAAACGTATCTTGCCTCGAGAAAAGAGCTCCAACTGGGGGCATTTATTACAAAAATCAGGAAACATGATTTGCTGCAAACTAATAGATGACATAATTTGTGGCAACTTATGCATGCAGTGGTTAGTCTTTTGTGACAACGGCCTTGTTTAGTTCACTCCAAAATGCAAAAAAGTTTTCAAGATTCCTCGTCACATCGCATATGCCGGCATATGTATGGAGCATTAAATGTAGGTAAAAAAATAACTAATTGCACAGTTTGTCTGTAAATGTCGAGATGAATCTTTATGATTGGACAAAGTTTTTCAAATACAAACAAAAGTGCTACAGTGCTTTTCCAAAAAAATTGGAAACTAAACATGTCCAACTTATATATTGTAGGTGAGGCAACTAATATGCAGGATTTAGGAAGACATTCGAACCTAAGAGGTGACTGAAAACTAAAATAAAAAAATAAAAAAACAAGACTGAAAACTGAAACTAAAAAACACTGAAAAAAGAATGAGAACCTAAAAATATGCAACTTATACATTGTAGGTGAGGCAAATTGACAAAAAAATAAAATTGACGAATAGACGATGAAAACTAAAGTAGACACAATAAAAAATCCAAAGAAAACTAAAAAAGAAAGTACAATAAACTAGAATTGAAAGTGAAAACAAATAATGAAAACTGAAATTGGCAAATAAGTTGCTACACGCTTAATACATAGGTTGCTACACATTTGCTAGCATGTATAATTTGTTGGAAGGTTAATATATAGGTTGCTACACGCTTAATACATAAATAACTACTACATATATAACATAAGTTGCTAGTACATAAAAATATTTTGAAACGCATGCATCATAGTCTTATTTCATAGATCTCATCACAAGTGGCTCAACAGTACAAATCAGTGAAAAAAATTGAAACTGAAATTATCAGTAACTAAAAAAGAAATTAACAACTAGAAAACAAAACAAATAATTGAGAAAAAAATGAAATAAGTTATTATACAACTAATATGTAGGGGTTTAGAAGTACATTCGAATCTAAAAAGGGTGACTAAGAACAGAAACTGAAATACATTAAAAAAACAAGACTGAAAATTGAAATAAAAAAAACTAGACTAAAAACTAAAACTGGGAGGAAAATTCTTTTGTGGCAACTTGTGTGTGCAATAGCTATCCTTTTGTAACAACTTATAGGCAACCAACTAATATGTAGGATTTAGGAAGACATACAATTGAAAGTCACAACAAATAATGAAAACTAAAATTGAGAAATAAGTTGCCACACGTTTAATATATAAGTTGCTACACGTTTGCTATTATATATAATTTGTTGGAAGGTTAATATATAGGTTGCTCCACGCTTAATACATAAATAAGTACGACATATATAATATAAGTTGCCAGTACATACAAACTATTTTGAAACACATGGTTCATAGCCTTATTTCATATATCTCATCACAAGTGGCTCACAAATAGTCTTATTTCATATATCATATAGCTAGTCTCCAACCCTGACAGGAAACAAAATTTGGAACAGTATGTATTGATTCAGTTGACTATATGGATGTTGATACTAAATCTGGCACATAAGTTGAGAGATGGGACGAACAAAGGATGATTCCAACTGTGAATGGGACCTCTTCGTGCGGGCATGGCGGCGGCAGCGCGGCGAACCCGCGTGCCGCCGCCATGCCCGCACGCGGAGGCACCGATACGCCCGGCCGAGGCGAGCTGGAGGGCGGTGAGGAGGAGGTGGAGGCGAGCTAGAGGGTGGCAACCTCGACCACCTGCGGCGCTGCACTTCTGCCACCTGACGCAGCGGTCCTGGACCCATAGCACGTGCAGCAGCGGGCTGGTGGCCGACGGGCGCAAGGATGACTAGCAGCCGGCGAGCGCAGTGGTGGTGGTAGCACATGGCTGACCAGCACGGGGGTGGGTGGGTCGCTCGCCTGGCAACAAGCTCGGCGTCGGTGCCTCGAGGGCGGCCGGCGAGCGAATTCCGCAGCGGGTTGGATGGAGGGAGGGGGGAGCGCAATTTGCTGGGCCGGCCCGTCGAGGCCTAGTGTCACGCGCTCGGCGCCGAGCGCGACGGGTAGCGCGCGTTAGACTTTGCGTTTGATAAACTATCGGGAATGTTCTGGATCACTGCTTCACAAACCACGCCCCCCAAGGCCCCAAGCAAAAGAGACCTACAATATGGTCTGGAGCAACGCGCGCTGATCAGTCGCATGCGCGCGTAGCATATTTCTTTATTGAGCCGTATGTGTAGACAACTGTTTTATTGGGCCGGATGTGGATGGCCCTTTTTCTTTTTACTGTTTTTTATTGGGCCGTATTCTTTTCTTTCTTTCTTTGCTTTTTTCTTTCCTTGCTTCTATTCATTTCTCATTTTTCTTTTTTCCTGGGCTTTTATTCTTTATCTATCTTCTACTATTTTTTTTTTATTTTCTCATGTTTTATTTTTTGTTCTCTTTCTTTTCTTCTATTTCTTGTCCTATATGTATTTGTGTGGATTTTCTTATTTTTATTCTTATTTTTATTTACATTAATTATTGTTATTTTTATGTTTTACTTTTTATTATTTTTATTTCAAGACATACATGTGATATTCACACATTATAGGTGTGATGTTCTATGATTTATTTTTTTTATTTATTAACACTCTATCCATGAGATGTTCCAACGTATATCCGGCATGTTACATAGTATAAATATGATAATTCATGGTGTACTCCACATAGTACTCGATGGACAAAGAGAAGAGGATGTAGAAGGGGAAGGAAGAGGGAAAGGGGTGGGAGGGTAGGAGGAGGGGAAGGCTGCAACTGCTATCGAAGACTCCAAAGTAGCAATTCATAATCACATAATTTCGATAAAAGCGATCAACTAACAATTCCACGCCACTACTCACTCAGTTAAACAATGTTGTACCAAATTGGTCAGAAACCAACCCAACTAGTAAGCTCAATTAAACCACTACACAGAGAAACCTGCAAAACGCTGCTTCCCGCCCTATAATAACATAACACACTAAAAGAAACAGCTGAGGCTAAAAAGACATACATAACCCGAAGACTACTACTCAAACGCCACGAAAGCCAAAGACGAGAAGATAAAAACTACTCAAATGTAGAAGCCGAAACTTCATCCACAGATCGACATCCAAGGTGGACGTTTCATATGCCTGACCTGCAGAATTCATACCATAGATAGTTTTACTTCTTTCAAATATCTCCATGCAATGCAAGGTGGGCGTGGATTTATTCCCAACGGTAGCATGCAAGACATTTTTTACCATCACTGGTCACATTTGTTGCTCGAGATGAAAGAAGGAACGACTTCAATCTTTGTGGGTCTCAGCCTTCCTATTTACTACTCCCACCATTTCCAATTATAAGGCATTCCAACTTTCTTGGAGAGTTAAAAAAAAATTTCAAGTTTGAGGACCTGTTTGATTGACATCTAAAATTTGCCATGCCAAAGATTTGGGAAGCTAAAAGTTAGGCAAAAACATTGTCATAGATTTGACAAGCTAAATGTGAGAGTGACAAATTTTGGTAGCAAACTAAATACTAGCCAAAATCATCATGGCTTGCCAAATCATTGACATGGCAAATTTTAGAAGTGAAAACCATCAAGCCCGGGCTCTCAAAAAGTTAGAATGTATAATTTGGGATGGAGTCCGCATTGAGTTGCATTGTAACTTTTTTTAACCAAACTCTCTTACTCCCTTTTTTTTTATAAGGTGTCGCATTTGGTTTTTGGACAAAGTCGCGATTAGATGTCGTACTCTGGTCCGTCTAATCGCTTAGTTCCACGCCATTAAACCTGCATATGTTAGCCATGCGCAAGTGCTGGGTGGCAGGGCTGGGAATATTCTGGACGCTTTGCGTGACTTTTGCATGCAGCCATACAGAAAGGAGATAGAGCGACGATAGCGCTGGGCGAAGCAGCAAATCGGATGGAGCACAGACACGACCCGGTCTGTGTACCAAAATCATACGCGACACCTGATAAAAAAACGGAGGAAGTATAGTTAAATACTCGTGGCTGATGTCCGGTTCCACGTCGCGATTGCCGTCCAGGCGCATCCGCGCCGTCCTTGAACACCACGATGCCCGGAGCAGATACCGTGCTACGTCCTTTTGTCCGTTTCCTCGGTGACATGGCCAATCGTTGACGTCCAATAAGATCCGAATCACATGCCGGCGAGGATTAGCAACCCAATTCCATGTTGATACATTTCATTTTTGCGCGTCAACGCCAATGATATGACTGAGCGAGCGATTTTTTTTAGGTTGGGTCTCTTGGCCACAACGAACCGCTGTTGGATGATTGCTGTACTGCTGGAGTATATAAAGAGGTTACCTCCGGAGAATCAAGAAACCCAAAACTGTGCTCTTATAGCTACGTAGATTTTCCTGTCGAGGACTTTGATCAGACGGCGGTCATGGGTTCAAGGGGGCCTGAGGGGGTGGAGATGCCGCCGCACGTAGTGTGCGTGCCGTACCCGGCGCAGGGCCACGTCACTCCGATGCTCAAGCTCGCCAAGCTGCTCCACGCCCGGGGCTTCCATGTCACCATGGTGAACACCGAGTTCAACCACCGCCGCCTGCTCCAGTCGCGTGGCCCTGAAGCGCTAGACGGCATCCCCAGGTTCCGCTACGCCGCCATCCCCGACGGGCTCCCGGCCTCCGACGCCGACGCCACACAGGACGTCCCCGCGCTCTGCTACTCCACCATGACCACCTGCCTCCCGCACCTCTTGTCCCTCCTCAGGAAGCTCAACAACGAAGGAGATGTGCCACCCGTCACCTGCCTCGTCGTGGACGGCGTCATGTCGTTCGCCTACGACGCGGCGAAAGAGATGGGCGTGCCGTGCGCCGCGCTCTGGACCGCCAGCGCATGCGGCCTCGCGGGGTACCGGCACTACCAGCAGCTCGTCCAGTGGGGCCTCGTCCCTTTCAGGGACGACGCGCAGCTCGCGGACGACGCGTACCTCGACACGGTGGTCCGGGGCGCGCGCGGCATGTGCGACGGCGTGCGGCTGCGCGACTTCCCCACCTTCATCCGCACCACGGACCGCGGCGACGTCATGCTCAACTTCTTCATCCACGAGGCCGAGCGGCTGTCGCTGCCCGACGCCATCATGATCAACACCTTCGACGACCTCGAGGCGCCGACGCTCGACGCCATGCGCGCGACGCTCCCTCCGCTGTACACGGTTGGTCCGCTGCTCCTCCACGCGCGCCGCGCCGTCACGGAGGGCAGCCAGCTCGATGCCCTCGGCTCCAACCTCTGGGAGGAGCAGGGTGGCCTTCTCGAGTGGCTAGACGGTCAGGCGGCGGGCTCTGTCGTGTACGTCAACTACGGGAGCATCACCGTGATGTCGAACGAGCAGCTGCTGGAGTTCGCGTGGGGGCTAGCTGGCAGCGGCTACGCGTTCATGTGGAACATCCGGCCGGACCTTGTGAAGGGTGACACTGCCGTGCTGCCGCCGGAGTTCTTGTCCTCCGTGAAGGACCGGGCCATGCTAACAACATGGTGCCCGCAGGAGGCTGTGCTGGCGCATCAGGCAGTGGGGCTGTTCCTCACGCACTCCGGGTGGAACTCGACTCTAGAAAGCATCTGCGCGGGGGTGCCGATGCTCAGCTGGCCCTTCTTCGCGGAGCAGCAGACCAACTGCCGGTACGTGCGTACAGAGTGGGGCGTCGGGATGGAAATCGGTGGCGAGGTGAGACGCGCAGAGCTGGCAGAGATGATAAGAGAGGCCATGGGCGGGGACAAGGGGAGGGAGATGCACCGGCGTGCTGCGGAGTGGAAGGAGAAGGCCATTCGAGCGACGATCTTGGGTGGGTCTGCGGAAACCAATCTGGACATTGTTGTCAATGAGGTGCTGCTCCGCAACCGCAAGTCCACAGCATAGGTGAACTCTGCAGTGGAGACTATTCGGCTGTGCTGATAAGCCGGCTGAAAACACTGTTGGCTGATTTGTTGTGAGACAAAAATATTGTTCCGGCTGAAAAAATAAGCTGAAAAGTACGAATTATAAGTCGAATGAACAGAGCCTAAGAAATCAGAGAAATGGGGTACACCCAGTCGTCTACTCAGATTGGATCTTGGTTAGGACTCGAGAACCATCATATGGACTCAAATTTGTTTCTGTAACACTCTCTGGACTCACGTAAAGGTTCTTGAACTGTCACTAAAGATTAGATGTACTTTCAAGCTTACTACCAGCCAAACAAATAAACCATAGGTTTGAGCGAGTTTGGTAAGGAATCGACTCCTAAGATTTTCGGCTCTAGCTCCTATGGTGAATTTGAAGCACTATAAAAAATATTTGGCAAAATGGCTTTAGATAGTGATTTTTTCAAGAGTGGTTTGTTAGAAGCTAAATTTTTTGGCTTCAAATCCTTAGTATGGATTCAAGGGAGGGACCATTTTTTGATACCTATTTAGTAGGGTTTCTTGAGAAGTCAAAGTCGAAGCTTTTTTAAGCCCTACAAAGGAGTCTTTAGTGGTTACACTAAATTTTTAGATAATAGAATAACTTATGGCTTCAAACTTCTTTACAGAAGAGACATCAAATCACAACTATTACAAATATAACCCAAAGTTCCCAATGGCAGAGCATGAGCTAAAATCAAGAGGGGGCCTATTCCATATGCTCATGCTACACCTAGCTAGCTGTTACTACCTTCCAGGTTGCGCTTTGATCATGAGCAAGAGAAGCCAACAAGTAAGATGAAAAATGAGACGAACTGCTTATCAGCCCGGTTTATCAGTCATCGTACAGTGTTTTTATCTCATAATAAAACAGCCACAGCCGGCTTATCAGCCATAAAAATTATCAGTCCATCAGCTATGTGTCTTACTAAGCAACTGTTGCACGCAACAGCAGGTAACTACCATGGGGAGCTAAAAAAAAATATAGTGCCTAAACCGATGACACCTGGCTCTTCAGAAAACTCCCGTGGACAGGGGGGCGCAGCCCTGGCTCTAACGTTATCGACCAATGCAAAAACTTAAGGATCATTCACTAGAAGCAAAGAACTCCATAACTTTTGATTCTAATGTCACACCCCAAATCATTCTTTCGGGTTATGAATGGAAAATATTAATAAAATAAAGGAATTTAATATTGCTCTAATTTTTTCCAACCTTTCTTTATTTGGTTGTCAATTTAGATAGTGGAACGTACGGTTTTCTAAAATATTTTATTTATTAAAATTGTTTTTTTTTCATTTCATTCCTCTGCATTACTTTTATTGTATGGAAAACGAATAAAAAAATCCATTATATCCTCGTTAGCCTGCTCATCTCTACAATTGCTCTTTCCAATTGTTGATCTTGTGCTTGTGTAGCTTGGGTAATTGCTTGTGTATCTCTCTTGTCGAATATTATAATTCGCTTAATTGTTTAACTTGCTTAGCTTAACTAGTGTGGTACTGTTGTAGCCTTCCTCGGTTAGTTTGATTGCTCTAGTAGTTGTATCTTTTGCTACTAGAATTGTGTAGACAAGGCTTGCTCTTGGATGATAGGCTAGGCAAGTAGTGACTTTTAGGATCATCTCTTTTGCTAATCACGTTTGCCTAGTGTTATGTTATTGAAGGAATTTTTTATAGACTATTCACCCCTCTTACCATCTGAAGTCCTTGCAAAAGGCTTGCCTACGCCCTTATTATTGAGGAAGCCACAAAGACTTGGCTCTCTTCTAACCCTACTCTCTTCTCAAGCGAATCACCAAGTTCGAGCTTGAGGGTTCGCAGGAATGTCAGGGCAATATAAACTTCTCGAAGCATCTCACAAATCTTGAGGACTTAATAGGCGACGTCTAGTCGTCCAGGAGCGTGCAGTTTTACACTGATGATTTTCTTAAGTGCCTACTGCCAATATAGTATGTTGACGTTTTTATCCGTGGCCTTTGTACTGGCACTTGTCCTTTTTGAACCGCAAGGGAAAAAAAGATTTAGACGCCAACAAAATTATTTTTGTACTAGCGTTAAACTCGTGGGCTCCACTACACGTTGGTTTCATGTTTTATTCATGACTAGCAAACATGCCCGTGTGTTGCAGCGGGAGAAAATTAAAACTTATATCTCTACTTAGTTACTAAAGATATGCATATTTTGCATTTAATCCATCGGCAATGAAGCAATAATTACATTAGAACACTGACCGTCTATTAAAGTGTAATTTGGAATAATATCAGCCAAATTAGCAAATTTCTTATGTCGTGCAAAATATCTCAGTAGAAATATATAAACATATATTGTTTTTGAATCAAATATATACATGAAAGAGCGAAAAAGTTAAGTGGAAAAGAGAAATCCCTGCAGGCAAGCCCGCCTCACTCGCTAGGGCTTCGCCCTAGCGGCTATGTCCGCTTCACCGTCGCTGCAGCCGGCGGCAGCGACCTCGCCGGCGTCCGCCACCTCCTCCCCACCCCCTTCTCCATCTGCGCTCACCTCCCCACCCCCAACAGGTCGTCGTGGCCACCTCGCCGCCCGCCCGCCACCACCTCCCGCGGTGCCACGTCTGCTGGCGCCACAACCCCCATTGTCGCTTCCCGATTAGATTGGATAATAAAATGCCCAAGATTTCTGTTAATGATTTAATTAATTAGACCATTAGCTGATCTAGGTTATAATAAGAATAATTTTTATTCTTAATCTAATTACATCAATAATTTAGTAGTAGGAATATTTGACTATTAAGAATTAGGGAAGGATGAAGGATCCAAAGATCCATAATATTGTGTTTATTATTTATTTTTATGTTTATAAGAAAAATCATGAGAGAATCGGAAAACAAAAATGACAGCAAAATAATAAGTGAAAGTGCATGAAACGGACCTGATAGTCCAGAAAAGAAAAAAAAGAGAAAAAGGAGAAGAAAAAACAAAAAGAGGAAATCAGGAAAAGAAGTGGAGGGAATACGAAAATGAAAAATGTATCGGATACAGTAACTGGTCGAAGATATATAGTCTAAAAAAAATGAAAAAGGCACTTTTTTTGCGCATGAGTATGGACTCTTTGGTTATGCATAGACCATAGACAACCTAATATGTTTTGGAATCGAACTCCGTATCCCGCTAGACAAGAGCTATTTTAATTCGTATGAGCACGGGTTATATATATAAGTCTAGATGGAAGAAACTCGACAACCGGTAGTTAGGGGGAGGTGGACAAAAAAAATGGATGGACGAAAAAAATGGCCGGAAATTTTGCCTCTTTATTATTACTAGCAACTATTCCCGTGCGTTGCAACGGGAGTCCTTTTTTTTTCTTGAGAGTCCAAGAACGGCCGCGAGGCTTAGGGTTTGTTTGGTTTATAACCACAACTTGTCACGCTATAAGTTAGTCATGCCATATTTTTTTATGTAATTATGTGGTTCACTGTCATAAATACGATGTGCCATACTTTGTTAGCACTGTTTTCACATATCATAGTCTCATTTTCTTGCCACACTTTGCCACAAGTGTGGCTTTTGTTTTGCTCGTCGTACTATGATCATGTTTGGCTTGGCTTGTGCATGCCCACCGTGCAGTGTGTCTGAGGTGTGAGTCGCGGTACCAAAAATAGGACTCTAGTTCAAATCCCATGGCCCGTGGCCTGATGCGAGGAGAAAATCACCACAACCATGACATGTTTGCATGATTGTCGCGTTCTGCAGCTGAGAATCAACTTTTAAGCGGTTTCAAACAGGATATATCCATGGCAACCAAACTATGGCACCAACCAAGCCTAAAAGTATCTTCATTTATTGAACTACAATGCAATTTAGTTATTGTAGTGCCCAATTAAGATGATCATTAAGCACTTCAAAATTACTTTGACCTAATCATTTATAACATTTCATCTTGAACTGTTCCACGGCTGAGGTGAAAATAAAAAGAAAATCAAGTATTTATGTATCAACCTGGATTTCTCGAATCAATGTAGCTCAAAGGAGAATCAAATATAAAACGTTTTGTTTTATATCACGTAAAGTATATGGTGTCTTGGTGTGTGGTCTCCCTTTTGTTATTGGAGACCTGGGTTCAAGTCTCGTGGCTTAAAGTTTTAGACGTATTTTTCACAGACTAGTTGTTTTTGTCGCTAGGACTGCCAAGTTTCAAGGAGCAGACATGCTGCAAGACGGAACATAGGCGAGCAACCATAAAAATACGGATGGAACTTGAACTGAAAAAGGAATTCGAACCCGGACTGGAAAAGAAATTCAGAGAAGTCAGAAAAAAAGTACGACAGAAATTTTACCTCTTTATTTTATATATATATATATATATATATATATATATATATATATATATATATATATATATATATATATATATATATATATAAATATAAGTCTTTTTATGCGTGGTCGGAAATATAAAATACGGATCATTAAAAGCCAACAAAAATGATAGTAGTATTAGAGCAAGGTCGTGACTAGGCAAGTAGCACCCGTTGTTGTCCTCTACCAGCCGTGTCGAGCCCTCCGTCGCGATTTGTCTGTTCGCTTGTGAGGCCCAAGATTGATTTTCTGCATCCGCTTCTGTCCGCCTCCTTTTCTGTCCGCCAGTAGGCCTGAAGGCTCGCGTGTGAAGAACTCCATCATCCAGCAGCCCAACCAGGAAAAACGGTCCAATAAACTGTCCAAACCCCATTTAGGATCTATCTCCCCTAAGCTATACATTTCTTCCATGGAAAAAGTCTATTTTTCCTCCCCCAACTTTCACGAAAGTCCGCTTTTCCTCCCTCAACTCCAAAACCGGGCAAATCACCTCCCTCAACTTTTCAAACCGTGCATTTTACCTCCCTGGAGCGGTTTCGAAGGCGGTTTTGCTACAGTAAACAGTGGTTTTGCTACAGTGAGGCGGTTTTGTCTTTTTCTTTTTTTATTTATTTCGGCTGAATCTTTGAAAAATCATATTAAATCACAGAAAAATCATAAAATGAAAAATCCAATTTTGTTGCACTCCACAAGAGTAGATCTACACAGTGAACATATAATATGGTATCCTTTAGTACAAAGTTTTTGCTATGAAGGTTTTGCCTTTTTCTTTTTTATTTATTTCGGCTAAATCTTTGAAAATCATAGTAAATTACGGAAAAATCATAAAATGGAAAATCTAATTTTGTTGGACTCCACGTGAGCATATCTACACAGTGAACATATAATATGGTATGCTTTAGTACAAAATTTTTATTGTAGCTTTAGATCTATGCTTTTCTGTAATTAATTGAAATAATTCATAGCTGCAGCTTCTATAATTATTTTGTTGGACTAAAGCATACCGTATTATATGTTCATTGTGTAGATCTACTCATGTGGAGTCCAAAAAAATAGAATTTCTATTTTATGATTTTTCTGTGATTTACTATGATTTTTCAAAGATTCAGCCAAATAAATAAAAAAGAAAAAGACAAAACCTTGGTAGCAAAAATTTTGTACTAAAGTATACCATATTATATGTTCACTGTGTAGATATGCTCATGTGGAGTCCAACAAAATTAGATTTTCCATTTTATGATTTTTCTGTAATTTACTATGATTTTTCAAAGATTTAGCCGAAATAAATAAAAAAGAAAAAAACAAAACCTTCGTAGCAAAAACTTTGTACTAAAGGATACCATATTATATGTTCACTGTGTAGATCTACTCATGTGGAGTGCAACAAAATTGGATTTTTCATTTTATGATTTTTCTGTGATTTAATATGATTTTTCAAAGATTCAGCCGAAATAAATAAAAAAAAGAAAAGACAAAACCGCCTTACTGTAGCAAAACCGCCTTCGAAACCGCTCCAGGGAGGTAAAATGCACGGTTTGAAAAGTTGAGGGAGGTGATTTGCCCGGTTTTGGAGTTGAGGGAGGAAAAGCGGACTTTCGTGAAAGTTGGGGGAGGAAAAGTAGACTTTTTCCTTCTTCCATCAGCCACATAAGTCCAACCATGGACTCGATCCATGTGCATTTGAGCTGACTGGTTTTGATGGAAAGGCCTGGCCCAAGTTTGTATAATATGTTTCATGTTAAACAAAACGATGTTCCACCAGCTTCATGAGAAAACACTTCATATTAAATAAAAAGTATTCAGTTAATATACATAATTTGTTTCACAAATTGTAACTTTTGAAATATTCTAGCTGCATGAGAAAATATTCCGAGAAAAGAACAAAAATATTATGATAAAATTTTGGAATCATTTTGAGCGCCTCATAAAATGTTCCAAACAAAACGGTTTTGAGGATGTAGAATTATTATTTTGCGCATGAAATAGATGCTCGATAAAAACAGAAAATATTCTGAGTAAAAAATAAATGTTTTACATATAAAAAGGTTCTAAACAAGAAAGTATATGTATTGATCACAAATAAAATTGTTAGGAGAACAAAAAGAAACAAAATAAAAAATCCACTACCGCAACAGATTCCAACATATATCGTGGAACAATTTTTTTTTAACTTTGACACTAAAAATATATACCAAATAATGAACTTTACTTTTCAAACAATTTAAATGTATACCATCGACCAATAAAATATACCATTATATAGAACGACAGGTATAGGTTCTTCTATCTCCCAAAAAATAGTGTAGGTTCTTCTATAATCAATGATAATAAATACAGATGAATTATACGAATCTGTAAAAAAAAGAAAATTAATTTACATACTGAAGAAACCTAGTAATCGCTAATGTTAACCAGATGCCGAACAAACAAATAGGATTATTAATTTATTATATTAGATAGAAGAAAGAAAAAGGAGCATGGAGGCATACAATACAAGGAAAAGGAAAGGAAAAAGGCCACCATGCGGCCGCGCGAGTTAAAGAGGCCCGTTCGATCGTCCAATTCCACGGGGCCATGGACGCATGGTGCAGCCCGCAGCCAGCTTCGTTGCTTTAAGGCGTCGCGCCTTGCAATAAAAAAGCCTAAGGGCCAGCGTCTGGACGTTCGTCCTAGGTCAGCGTCCGGACGCAGCTCCCATGCTCTCATACTTGTATCACATCTCACACGCTCCGTCCTGTTGTTTCCGGCCATTAGCATTTGGAACCATGGCTCGTGCCCGTCCCGCGCCCTGCACGCTGGAACCGTGCCCCCGCGCCCATCTCGCGTCTGCACGACAGAACTGCGACCCACGCTCGCATTGCGGAACCGTGACCCGCGCCCACCTGCGCTGCCTGCGGATGTGCGCCGCGGAGGTCTCTACAGGCCTGCACGTGAACCACGGCGTCGCCTCAGCAGTTGCAATAAGCGGACAGCCGCCGGCAACACCCGATCTAGTTTTAAAACATCCAGACGAAAACATTTGCAACATAAGTTTGAAACAGATAAAAACACTTGAAACATGTGTGTAGCCACTGCAACATGTGCAACACCAAGATCTACTTTTGAAACATCCAAATAAAACATTTAAAACAAATGTCTGAAAGAATTGAAATATAGGCTTACAACACGCGTATATTGTGATTGCAATATATGCAACATCTAAGATCGACTTTTGCAATATTCAGATAAAACCCTTGAAATATAAGTCTGAAACGCTGAAACACTTTAAACACAGCGTCAACTATGGCCATGGCCTACCTGGTGGGGACTGCGGTAGCCAGCATGCTCAGGTCCAGGAGAAACGTAGAGAGCAAACGGCCTAGCATGCGCAGGCCTCCCTTCCTACCGCGGTGTTTCGCCGCCACGAGAGACAAAGTCTAGACCAATGCCGACCTCGTCCTAGTGGCGCCAGGGTGATGGTGGCGGGGTGCCTACCATGGCCATGGCGGCCGAGGTGGAAGGGGGCGCGCCAGATAGGGGCGAGCCACGGGATGGTGGCAGGGCGCGGCATGCACGGGGGACAGGCGCGCGGGGCGAAGTGCGGCAGAGATACGCGGTGACGCCCGACGGCCAAATACGAGTGGGGATACGCTTGTTGGGCTATCCGCTATGCAGGCCTAGAAATATAACGTCCGACCATCGGACGCAGGTGGCCAAGCATTAGCGACCAAAAAAGCGGGTCGACGGAGGGCCGTGCTCCCCGTCCTTTCATCTTTCGCGTTCTCACTTGTCCCTCGCGTCTTTGCTGCTCGAAGCCCAACGGTCTTTCGTTAGCCAGCCTAGTCGAAATATCTTGTCGAACTAGACAAGAGCAAGCGCCTTCGCTGTGGATTTCTCCTGTATTTTCGTGCTTCATGTGCGACGCAGCCCATTGCTTGTGCTCAAGCGTACGTTAGCACGGACGCATGCAATTGATTATGGATACTAGGTCCAGTAGCCATGCATCTATCTGACCTGTCCGTCGTCCAGCTACACACAGGACCCCTGCTTCACCAGAGGCGACATGTACGTCGCGAATCAGGCGCCAGATCTGACTGACGAACAACAGGCACAGCACGCAGGATCCACTGATGATGCACGTACTCCGATCCGTGCGAAACAAACTACCGCGCGCGCCCAACCTAGCTGGCACTGGCAGGGACACTAGTACTTTTAGGCCTCGGCTGTGTTTAGTTGGGAAAGTTTGGGTGAAAAATTATTGTAGCACTTTTCGTTGTTATTTGGTAAAATTTGTTCAACTATGGATTAATTAGACTCAAAAGATTCGTCTCGAACTTTACAGACAAACTATGCAATTAGTTATTTTTTTATCTACATTTAATGTTCCATGCATGCGTTTAAAGATTCGATGTGATGGGTGGAAGAGGAAATATTTTGGGTTTGCATGACAACTAAACAGGGCCCTTGTTCACTTCCCCATCCCAACCCAAAATATTTCCTCTGTCACCCGTCACATCGAATCTTTGGACGCATGCATGAAGTATTAAATATAGGTAAAAAAGATAACTAATTGCATAGTTTGTATGTAAATGTTGGGACGAATCTTTTGAGCCTAGTTAGTCCATGATTAGACAAATTTTACCAAATAACAACGAAAGATGCTACAGTAACTTTTCACCTACTTTTCGCGAAGCGAACGCACCCTTACTACTCTTCTCACTGTTGGGCCAACGTGCGACATGTCTCTCTCGCTTTTGCCCGGTCCGATCCGGCGCCATATGCATGCAGCCATGCTTGTTTTTTCTGGGCCGCCGGACGCATGGGACGGCTGGTGATCATGGCCGTGTCGTCGACCGTTCTTGGAAGGTTCCCATTCAATGCCGGCCGGCCACGCATGCTTATATTCCACTCCACATGCGCTGGCCGAGCCCGGCCGGCTGGCCCTCAAGATCATTTCATCAGAGACGACGACAGTGAGACACACTCCACACAGTCACACACGCGCATACTCCTACCACACATCTTCTTTCTTGCCCATGCCGGCCTCTATAGGACTTTTCTTCATTAGTATATGCTCATATATTTCCTGTCATTTCGTATCAACCAGTCAAGCAGACGTACATGCTTCCAGCCCGTTTGCAAATATGGTGGCAACATGCAATATCAAGACTAGCAAGGCCTTGTCTAGATTGCAACTTTTTTTTTTTTTCAATTTTTGCTATTGTAGCACTTTCATTTGTATTTGACAATTAGCGTTCAATCATATAGACTAATTAGGCTCAAAAGATTCGTCTCGCAAATTACAGATAAACTATGCAATTAGTTGTTTCTTTTACCTACATTAAGTGCTCTATGCATGTGTCTAAAGATTCGATGTGATGAAGAGAGGGTAAACATTTAGAATTTAGAAGGAAACTAAACAAGACTAAGTACTGGCCAAGAACGAACACAGGCTCTCAAGCACATGTGGACTGGACTATTGTTCTAGCTGCTAGAGTGCTAGGACTAGGAGTGTTTCTTTTTCCCCTCCAATCACGCGCAGTGATCGATCGCCAATCGGGAGGGAAGTACCGGAAATTGAAGGGCAAAAGTTCCACTTCGGTACCTTCGTTCCCATCCTGACCAGCTCACGCCGACGCCACCCAATCATCCACACACAGGGATATACAACAGTGTGTCCAGAAGAAATTGGAAGGTAAGAACTGTGCGTGCAAGCACCAAACATGCTGTTTGCGTCCATGAGGGGCGGCCGGCACAGTGACCCTGCTAGCTAAGGTTCAGTGGTTACACCAAACCACTAGCTAGCTACTAGTAGGACATGGATCTCACAATGTGGTTTGGTGCAAACATGCAGCAGATTGTCAAGACATCATGTCGCCCTTCCTGAAGAATCTTTGCCAGCAAGGAAAACTTTGGTGCCTTGCAATGCATATGCATGGACCGATCGATCGAGCACTACTACAGACAATGTTTGTAGCAACATGACAATTCTTTTGTACGGGCGGCTGGTGATGGAGTCACTCCTACCGTGGGCGTGCTCGGGACCCACGAGACCGGACGCCCCTACAAATGGCACGGTAGGGGCAGCTGGTGATACGAGCCGCCCCTACAAATGGGTCGATTTGTATGGGCGGCTCACTCACCAGCTGCTCCTGCAAATTCAATTTGTAGGGGCGGCTCAATCACTGGCCACCCCTACAAATATTTTCATATTTTTTAAATATTAGTTCTGCATATTTTTTATAAATGTATTAAAAACAATTTGCTATATTTGCCCATACACATAAAAAACAACTTGCTGATATATATATATATATATATAATATTTTAAAAATGGAAATTTGAATTTGTAAACTTCAAACTGAATTTTAAGATAGAAAATGACCTAAAATGAAAATATTGTAAACATCAAAGTTGTAAAACTCATCAAGATTTACAACTTTCATTTTGGTCATCTTTTCATGTGACTTAGTTTAAAAAGTTCAAATTTTAAATTTCAAAAAATGGCAACTTCAAACAACATTTTCAAAGAGTAAATGATTTCAGCCAGAAAAGTCATGAATATAAAAGTTATACTCCAAGAGTTTGCCAAAATTCACTTGGCAAATATCGTGATTTGACAACTTGCTAAAATATATGGTAAGTGAAAAAATAGATTCTCTCCAACAGTTTAACATTTAGACTTGGTAAAATAAGAAGAGGCCCGTTAAGCGAACGAATAGCCCCGCTAAGAAACGAAGAGGCCCGCTTAAATATGCACGTGAAGCCAGATGCGCGAGCGATGCGCTCTCACGCTCAGCGCACAAATATGCGCGTGGAAGGGGGAGATTTGCCAAGTTGCTAAAATTTGCCAAGTTGGATGTCAAACTGTTGGAGCACAATTTTTCCTGTTTTGCCAAAAATAGATAGATGCCAAGTTGATTTGGCAAACTCTTGGAGATGCTCTAACTCATCCAGATATAAAATTTTTATTTTGGTCATTTATTCGCCCAACAAAGTGATAAGAACATTATTCACAAATTTTACATATCTCTCGTATGGTTTCATAAAATATATGAGAGATATGCAAGTTTTGTGAATAATGTTATTACTTTGTCGGATGAAGAAATGACTAAAATAAAAGTTGTAGGTCCTGATGAGTTCTACAACTTTTATGTACATGACTTTTTGAGTTCAAATCATTTGATGTCTCAAAATTTTGTTTGAATGTATCATTTATTTAAATTCAAAATTTGAACTGTTCAGATTTAGTCACATGAAAATATGGCCAAAACAAAAGTTGTAGAGATTGATGAGTTCTACAACTTTTATGTTCATGACTTTTTCATTTGAAACATATGCTCCTTCAATATGTTATTCCGTGTTTACATATTTTTGAAATTCAAATTTTGATTTTTTCCAAACAAAGTCACATGAGAAGATGACCACAATAATTTGATAGACCATTATTTTAGAAAATTTTAGAAAAAAATCATCACATTTAGAGTTATTATGTGGAAAAAAGGCTAGTTATAAATTTTAGTTAGAAATTAAAAAGTAAGTGTGATTTCTCGTTTTTACCCCTGGCAAAAACATGTGACCAGTTTTTCTCTCTCATACTAACTTCAAATGAGATGGTTTTTTCTAAAATTTTCTAAAATCATACTGTAACCATTTGTTGTGTTCTTACTGCAATTAGTTTGTTCACCTTTTCATGTGACAAATTTTGAACAATGTAAATTTTGAATTTTAAAAAACTATAACTTTAAACCAGATTTTGAAACACAAAATTATCTCAGCTAAAAAGCCGTCAATATAAAAGTTATAGAACTCATCAAAATGTACAACTTTTATTTTGGTCAGTTCTTCATTTGACAAAGTGTTAGCAAACATTGGTCACAAATTCATGAATCTCACACATAGTTTATGAAACTAGATGAGAGATATATCAATTTATGAACAATGTTGCTAACACTTTATCAAATAAAGAAATGAACAAAATAAAAGTTGTAGATCTTGATGGGTTCAAAAACTTTTATATTCATGACTTTTACATTTGAAGTCATATACTCTTCCAAAATGTTGTTTCAAGTTGTCATTTTTGAAATTCAAATTTTGAATTATTCAAAAAAAGTCACATGACAAGATGAACAAAATAAAAGTTTTACATCTTGATGAGTTATACAACTTTGATGCTTACAACATTTTTATTTAAGGTCATTTAGTGTCCTAAAATTCTATTCGAACTTTTGAATTTTAAAATTTTAAATTTTCAAACATGTTTTTAACTTTTTGCAAAGAAGAAAATATGGAATTATATATATATCAGCAAATTGTTAGTATATATATATTTATATATATAGAATAATTATAAAATTATTATGTAAATTTATATATAGAATACAGAATTACTAATTAAACAATATGAAAAATATTTGTAGGGGCAGCTTGATCAGGAACCGCCCCTACAAATCCATTTGTACGTCCGGCAGGTGTTTTAAGCTGCCCCTATAAATGCTCTGTGGTATATAAGCAGGAGGGCGCGAGGGGTTTCGTTTTGGCTAAGGCTTGGGCGCTCACTCCCTCTTTGACGCCGACAAGCTGCCAAAATTCTGCGCCGCCACTGTCCCCTACCTACCCTGGTACGCCTCCAACCCCCGGTCCGCCTTCGTGCCCTGCGCGCGCCCCACTATTCCCCGTGCACACGTCAGCTAGGGTTTCCGCCAACAACCTCGACGACCACCGTCGTGCCTCCCCGACCCACCCTGTCTCTGACCTCAACCGACGTCCGCACTCCCTCCCCTAGTGCCCGTGAGCTTAGGCGTCCGCGCTCCCTCCCTCAATGGCCCTGGTTCCCGTGCACTCCGGCGGCCATGGTGCCCATGCGCTCCGTCGTCCTAGCGCGCTCCCTTGGCGGCCCTGGTGTCCATGTGCGCTCCCCCGATAAGGTTGCACCGGTTGCTGTGTCCTCCGACATCCGCGCTGCCTCCCCTAGCGTCCTTCTGCAGGTATGCCCAACCGCTTTCCCTCGACCCCTTTCCTCCATTCCTATTGCACTGAGTTCATGCCATGTTCAATGTCGTTGAGACTTGGAGATGTCGCTGAAATGAGTTGAGAACTTGCTGACTAGATCTCTAGAACTGTTAAAATTTACTGAATACAGTAGGAACTAAGAAACCTATCAATTTTTTGAACACAGAAACCTGTCAATTAGTTGGATATATATGTTCCAGTTAGCAAAATGAGGTAATGACTTGTGATCTACAAGTAAAACTTGAATGCGGAGACAAGACAACAAGAAGGAAATGTAGAGAAGCCATTTCATTTTGATACTTCATGGTCAACTAGCTAATTAATTGGTTTTGCCCTCATATCCAAAATCAGGTGCAGTTTTTTTTAAATAGATTTTCTGGCAATGTTGTGCATAGGCTCACTGCTTGCACAACCTACATGTTTCACTATTTTTTAGATAATGAACCTACATGCTTCACTTGGATGAGATATATGTAATCATGTTCATGAAAGCTGGACTAATCTTTTACAGATATTTGTCAGTCCAGTTTGTGTTGATCACTAACGGTGTCCTTTGATATCAACAACTTAGCTGTACATCCTCATAGTTTATCAGGAAATTAGATTTAGTGACTATAGGATGTGTCCTATTGATATTATTGCGTTCGCATGTGACAGCAAATGCACAATAACATTTAACTGCCCTTGTCATAGCAAAGTAACTGGGCATTCTTAGTTGCATTTAACTTTATCCATTGTGGTTTCCATGTTACTAGTATTTTGGATTTTGGTGCTCTCTGTTTCTGTGTTAATTTGTGCTCTCACTTTTGATATTTCCGAATAGGAAGTCACGTCTGGCTAGCATTGCTTCTCTATCTAAAGCTCTTGTCATGGATCCATATTCTCTGAATCCTGCACCGACCTCTTATAGATTATCCTTTGGCCATTTGTTGATCACTAGCAGAGTAAATTGGTATCAGAAACTTGGTTATATGCTCACTGTTTTCATATGCTCATTGTTTTCATATATGCCCATTGTCTTTACATATGCTCACTATTTTTTTTATATGCTCACTGTTTTTATATATGCTCACTATGTTTATAAATGCTCACTATTTTTTATATATGCTCACTGTCTTTACATATGCTCACTATTTTTATAGATGCTCACTGTGTTCATAGATGCTCATTGTTTTTATATATGCCCACTGCGTTTACATATGCTAATTGTTTTTACATATCCTCACTGTTTGGGAAGTAGCAGCTGTTTTTTTGCTAACTCTCCTGTCCTCTCCTCTCTCTTTTGCCAATGATGAAATTGTCTAACTCCAGAAATTATCTGGAATGTGAGTTGATGACCATGAACTTGTAAGGAACTTGGCATCACTACCAGCCGACCCTACTGTCTTTTTCTATATACTCACTGTGTTTATGATGCATTTATGCCCCAAGTTCTTGTTCAAATGATGGCTGACATGATTCTGAGGCCTCTACTACTTCTACTACTCATTTTTTTGATCTATTACTGTTTTATTGGACTCCTAGTCCATATGCTTCTGGAGGAAACTCATCTTAAATGGAGTGTCATTAGATACAAATCTTCTCCAGGAGCGTATGGACTTGTAGTGTCATTGGGTTTTCTTAGACCTTCTCGTGTATCTAAATCATACTTTTTGTATCTATTAGAACAAAACACAAAATATCACGGATAGCAGACAATGCAACCCGATGCCACTCGATGCCCTGAGCACGAGCCAACCTTTAAATAGGAAGAATCAAAGGACCAACTTACTCAGCAGTAGTTCGATGATGAGTTAAAAAAGGATATAGCAGTGATGCTTACTTAGGAGGAGTTTGACGAGGAGGCTACTGAGAGGCACGCAGAGGTAGGGGAGTGGAGAGAAGAGCAGGAGAGGATGATGATGATGATGAAGACAGCGACGATGAGGATGAAGAAGAGGGATATGAAAGTGTTGAGGATCCTTTCCCACGTGAATCCAGACGAAGGTCAATGGAGGAGGAGCTGGACAAGGATTTTGACCCGAACGAGGAGGTAAGGATAAAGCCTTAGCTTGTAAATTTTGCTAAAGCTTTGCCTGTGTTATAATTACTAACACTTTGACTTCCTGTACATATAGGCCCCTCCTGAAACTCAGAAAAGACAACGTCAACGCCCGTGACATCTCACCAGACAAGACAGAGTAGAGGAAAGGAGAGCAGAGGCAATAGCCATAGAGACGGACATTGAGGCCTCTGGTCCACAACCTCAAGACACGACCATGAACTTGGCTCCCAAGCCGAAGATGAAATGAGGGGATAGAAAAGTGAACCAATATTTAGATAAGACATGCTATGTGATAACAGAGGTCAGGCCAGCAGGGGAGATCCTTGAGCCTAAGGAATTCAGAGGATGATTCTGTAATGCGATTGTGCCCTAATAAGAGATCAATTGAACCCAGCAATCCCTAACTAGAAAGATGTACCAACAAAGAAAAAGGGAGAACTATGGGATAAGAAGCTGAAGCTCAATTTTAGATTTTCGGAGGGTAAGCATGAACCGGTAAAACTTCATGCTTTTAAGATAATGGGAGATTCATTCCGACGTTGGAGGTCAGAGCTCAACAAGAAGTATATCCAAAAGGGGTTAACTCCCTTCTGCGAGTTCGGCAACATAACTCCTAGTCAATCGGAGGAACTTGTGGCTCAGAAGACTACACCTGAAGCATTGGCCCTTAGTGCCCGTAACACCGAGCTAGCGAAGAGGAACCAACACCACCATCATCTAGGTCTAGGTGGCTTCTATGGCAAGGAAGAGAAGTTTAAGAAGATGGAGGAAGAGGCCACCACATCTAGAAAATTAAACTTAAAGGGGTTGAAGCTACGCTCAAGGAATTAGATCCTTAGGAGGAGTACAGAAGCATCCGACAGTTCTCTTAAATTTGATAACCCGGTGACCGAAGAGGCAGTATCAAAGATTCTGAAATATGCTGAAGACAGGGAGAAGAGCTCATTCAAGCCTTCTAGAGAGAGGGACAAGCTTAGCCTAGCCTTACAAAACTCCGAGCACATAGGCCGCACCAGGGAGCTAGGGAAAAGAATGACATGGAAGCACGGATTTGAAGAGGAACAACACATGTACAAGAAACATGGCAGAGACCAAGAGTTTAATCTCGTGCTCACCGTGAAGGCTCTAGTTGTGAAGGCGCTAGAGCAGCAAGGACTGTCTATGAAGCCAAGGACAGTAATGGCACTGCCTAGAGAACTAGCAGTAGTTGGTAGCCCTACGAAAGTTCCTAGCAGCCAAGGTTCCACTGCAGCCACAACCCCCGTCGATCAAATACGGGAACTGACTAGTTGCACCTTGGTGGTTCTCATCAGTAGGCAGAACACTATGATGGAGGTGGCAACGGGTGTGGCACATCCTCCTAGTGGCTTGCATCACAATAATAGGATCCCGCTGGACTACACTAGGATCAATGTGCATACCGTGAAGCCCGAGTTCATGCAGTGGCACATAGACTACCCAACTCCCGACAGACATCAGTTACTTGAAGAAGTAATAAACCAGTTCATCCTCTGACACAAACAGTACATTGTATTGACTACTTCTTCACCGCTTGTTCAACATTTGGAGGAAGTTGTTGAGGAGGGGGAGGTACTTTCACCGTCTCATGACCACTACTTGCTTGAGCTACCACATTCTTCCCCACCTCCTAGCGAGCACGTGCATGAGATGCCACAGCCTATGCCACGGTCTTCCCTGCCTCCTACTGAGCATGTGCCTGAGATGCCACGGCCTTCTGTAAGGTCCAAATAGGCTAGAGGGGGGGTGAATAGCCTAATTAAAACTTCTACAAGAATTACTTAACCACAAGTTAGTACGAAAGGTGGCGAAGCAAAAGCACTAGCTCTAACTAATTAAGCAAGCCACCTACACAAGTCTAGTACAAGGCTATCCACTAAACACAACAACAACTACAAGCTAAAAACAAGAAGTAATACGAGAGAAGAGCTTCGAGTGATTATACCGCCGTGTAGAGATGAGAAGTACCAATCAATCAATCACACAAGAGAAATCCTCGGGAAGAGAATGACACAAGAATTTATCCCGAGGTTCACTTGCTTCCCGGCAAGCTACTCCCCGTTGTGGCGATACACCCACTTGTCGGTTCGTGAGCTAATCAACTATCAAGAGTCGAGCCCTCGGCGGGCGCCGCACAACCACACACAAGATGAGGATCCTCTAAGCCACAAGCTCCACTAGAGTATCCAATTTGCAAACTCCCGCGGGGAAGGATCAAGAACCCCTTACAACACTTGGTGAGGGCTCCAACAATCTCCAATTGTGAGCTCAATCACCTCCGCTGCTCCAAGCCGTCTACCGTGTCGGGAAACACGGAAGAGTAACAAGAAATCCGCAGCAACTCGAAGATCAAGTGCCTCTAGAATGCAACTCTCAAGCAATGCACTTGAATCTCACTCAATCTCACTCAAGATGTGCAACTAAGCAAACAGATGAGTGAAGGGGTTGTTCTCTAGCTCAAAGGATGTCTCTATATCTCAAAATGTGCAAGAAATTGCCTCAAACCCCGGCCAACTTCTATTTTTAGACGTACCCCTTCGAATATAGCCGTTAGGAACTTAACCAGCCGAAGTCGTGCTGGTCAAACTGACCGGACGCGCCAGCCGCGCAACGGCTAAGCTACGAAGCATCGATCGGACGCGCTGGTCACGTAGACCGGACGCGCTGCAGCGAATGACTAGACGCACCGCTCAACTGACCGGACGCACCGATCGCACAGCACCGCGAACCCGGGAAGCAATGACCGGACGCGCTCCAGACAATGATCGGACGCGATAGTGCCAGCGTCCGGTTAGAGTCCAGTAAGCTCCCTCAACGACCGGACGCGTCCGATCGTGTGTGACCGGACACGCCGCACGTCCGATCATCACTTCGCTGCGCTCTGCCCCTCTGGACGTCTGACCGGACGCGCCGGTCCTGCGAGTGACCGGACGCGCCGGTCGCGCTCTCTCTTTCTACGCACAGGTGAACTGACCGGACGCGCTGGTCAGGCCAGACCAGCGTCCGGTCACTAACCCTAGGCACGCTGACCGGATTGAACTGACCGGACGCGTCTGGTCATACCATGACCGCGTCCGGTCACCTCTGTGACCTCCGTTCGCCTCCGTTTCTTTTTTGACTTCCGGCGCAGTAGAAAATAGGCATTTCACTTCTCCAAAAAGCGCCGAATCCCGCCTCGCAAGCTCAGCAGGAGGGAGAGAGGAACCCAAACCCCTCTCTACCGCTTAAACTCCATCGCCTTCGCAAATGTGCTAACACCACCAAGTGTACACCATCATGTGCATCTGTGTTAGCATTTCACACTCATTTCTCAAGGCGTTATGTTAGCTCTCTACTAGATCCTAATGCATATGCTCAAGACATTGATCTAGTGGCACTTGATTTCCGAGCTAACCGTGATTGCCCCTCTTGATAGTCGGCTATGTATCCTAAACCCGGTCAATCACTTCTCTACTCATCTTAGACCGGTAAAAGGAAAACCCCTATGGTTATACCTTTGCCTTGCGCTCTTAGATCCTTCTCCTCCACTTGATCATCATGTCCTTCATTTTATGTGCATCTCCACCACTTGTGATCTTGTGGCCATCACTTCATGCCACATGCACCATCTCTTTGTGATCTTGTGGCCATCACTCCTTGCCACATACACCTTCATCACATGTGTTGCTTATGCCTAACTCAAAACACTTAACACATGACATTAGCAACTTGGTGTCATTAATTACCAAAACCAAATTTGGGCTTTCACCTTCTCTGCCTCGTAAAGAGCAAGGCCCTGATACAGACCCGATACATAAACAACAAGGGCCTCCTGAAGAAGTGCATACACAAGAGGGTTGGGATAAGGGGCCACCAATTCAAAAATTGCATCACCAAAAGGCCAATGTTTATGTCAATGAGAGACGTCTCGTTGAGAGCAAGTGGTACACCCATGACCAATTCAAGCCTGAGAACTAAGTTAAAGAAGTCCTAGCATGGGCTTCTGAGGAGGCCGTCGCCAACAAACAATAACCGGCAAAGAAGTGCCCAAATGTTGATGCCATCAAATGGTCAAATGATTGTCCGAAAACATATGAAAGAGGCAAGCCCTTCCTACTAAACTAGGACATCCAGCGCCTACCACTTGGAATGAGAAGGTTCCATGATTGGTACTTGCGTGTTATCCCAACGACCATAGATCTCATATAAGCAAGCTTCCTTGTCGACACATTTGGAGGCCCAGTTGGGAAAATTGTCTTTGATTTTATTGACGTCCAGACATGCTTTCACTTCAGAGCAATGGAAACGAATCTAATTCGCACGTGATGCCTGTAAGTCCTTGCCTTCTCGATATTATACTATTGTAATCTTTGAATTTTGTTGATACTAACCCATGCCTACCTTTGTAGAATGCAAGTGCACCTTTCAAAACAAATGCAAAGTGTGTGAGTTGGATACATAGACCCTCAATGTATAGCAGCAACGTGTTCTAATTATGCCAAGGACTAAAAATTGGATGGCAGTGAGCTAGCTGCTGGAAAGACTATTGGGGAGAAAGAGAAAATCTGGAACAAGGAAATACGTAAAGCATCCCTTAAGGTTGCGGCATACATTGCCCTAGCTTTTAAAAAAATCTCCAAAATTGCTCTGTTGTATGGCTACCATACAACTTTGAGCAAGTTCAACTCTATACTTAAAGCTTTGTTCGATATACTTTGTTCGATGCAAAAGAGCTTATATGTTACTATGATTAAATTCCTACAGCAACCACTGGATTTGTATAGGTGTCGAACATGACGTACAGGTTCTACGTTAACGAACATAAAGGGAGGCATGATCCAACAAAAGGGTCTAACATGTGTGTCAAAACACTATGTGCGGTAAGTGTAATTTACTTTAGTACTCTATTATGTTGGTGTCAAGAGCATTACTTAACATTTTTCTATGTGAAACACACAGTGCCCCAAGCAGAAGCCCAGGAGTCTACACTGTGGATACTATGTACGCACTCTCATGAGTAACACTGGTGCTTACAGGAGACACCCCTGTAGGGTAAGTTTGAACCTCTTTAACCTCTTTAGATACGCTCACTGTTTTTATAGATGCTCATCGTTTTTATATATGTTCACATATGTTATGACATACTAAACTCCAACTTGTTTTATTGTAGTGGAAAGAAGATAAAGGAATGAGAGCTGAACCACAAAAAGATGACAACCTCTTGGAGCTCGTCGGCGGCCTTTGCGCCTTCATAATTGACCAGATTATACACGTAAGAGGCACTTATCATGATCGAAAATCTGAGTTAGGAAGGCATTTTCAGTACCAACATCTTCGTGATATGGAAAGACTAGCTCTAGGCTGTTGATAACAATGTGTATGGAATGTAACATTGGTCTTACCTTATAGAACAGTTTGGAATTGTAGAACGGATTGGTCTCGTGAATTATGTCTATGTAACGATAAATTGTATATATGTTCTTGTGAATTGGACTTGTAATGTTACTTTATATAATATTCTTGTGCTTGTGGATACAATGTTTGAATTATGTATGCATATATGTATATATGTTCTGGTCAGATTTAAATTTTAAAATTTAATTTTTTTTGCGTGAAAATGTACTATAGGGGTGGTTCAATTTGATTTTTTTTTGCGAAAAAATATACCATAGGGACGGTTTGAGATTGAACTGTCCCTATAAATGAAAATTATAGGGATACAAATCATTTTTTAGATGTGGCTGGTGTCACTAGCCGCTCCTATAAACTCTTAATTTGTATAAACGGTGTGATAGAGGCGGCTGGCAAAACCGCCTCTATGAACCATGACCAACCGCCCATGCAAATGCTACAGTAGCAGTGGAGTGCCCGTGGGAAATCGCCTGTCATGCTTGAAACAATCTCTTGACGTAAACCCTCTTGATACGTACACTTGGAACAATCCAACGCTGCCACTGTTCGTCTCCATGCGCACCCTTCATGTATGAATAGTGTCAGTGGAGCCCTCGCGCCCTCTCGGGTTTGGGCCGTATCTTGTCCCGACGTCTCGTCTTGGAGGATATCGCATCGCATGGCCTTGAGCCGGCCCTAGCCTGCAGCATTGTCTGCAGCTCGATGGATGCTGCTAGAGAAGTCTATTTGTTCAGACTTCAAAAGATTTGTATGCGTCAGATATTTGTTAAGTGCAAGCCAGTGCAAGCTGATCGAAAAGATAGGCTCGTGAATGGTATATACTATTGTTATGGAACTTGGACAGTAAAATTGACCGATCAGTTACGTTCTTGCGTCGCGGATTGGGTTGCCAACGTGCTAACCTTGACTTTCTCATCTATACTGTGCTTAGGTCAGAAAACAAATACGTGATCTGAGGGCCTGTTTAGATGCCAAAAATTTTTGGCTAAAATTCATGTAGCACTTTTCGTTGTTATTTGGCAAAAATTATCAAATTATGGACTAACTAGGTTCAAAAGATTTGTCTCGACATTTACAGATAAACTGTACAGTTAGTTATTTTTTTTACTTATATTAAATGTTCTATGTATGCGTCTAAAGATTCGATATGACGAGTACTGCGCAAAAATTTTTGGCTCATTTTGGCCATCTAAACCAGGGCCTCGTTCGGCTGGCTGGTGGCTGGTGGCTGGTGGCTGAGACTGATTTATTGTGAGAGAAAAATACTGCTGGCTGGCTGGTGGCTGGTACTGAACTGGTGTGAGAGAAAAAGCACTGCTGGCTGGCTGGCAACCAGCCAGCCGAACAAGGCCCAGGCCTGAGTATCTGACTGTGCAGGCACGAGTTGGTGGTGCAGTAGAGAGACAGAGGAGTAATGAAAAGGAACTTGCATATATACATCAAAAGTGGATCAACACAAGTCTTTGACAAGTCCACTGCAAGTAGAGTTCAAGATGCCAGATTTCCCTGAGTAACTGTACAATGATGCTTACCTGTATCGGCCGCGCCCATGCATGCATGAATTTTACATCCGCGCGCGACCATTTCTACTTGCACAAAAAACACGACGTTTTCACAACCAACTGTTAACCCTACTACATAAATATTTTTCCCTATAATATTTTCATTAGGAGTTCTATTAAAAACCGACGATGATAATACATCGCCACCGGTTCATAGTAGAACTGGCGGTGAAAATAGACCATTTTCACCGTCGGCCTGTTCCACCACCTATTTAAGTCACAAATTAGCAATGAAAACTGGACTCGACTACATGTAATTGGAACCACAAACCCTAGCCATTTACTCCTCTGTCACCAACCACCGCCCAAGCCGACAATGCCTCCTCCTTCCTCTTCCGCCTGAAGCTACCACGCAAACGATTATGCTATCGATTGTAAAAATAGGCCATTTTCAAACCATCTCTAAAAATCGATTTTCAGGGACGGTTCTCTTAAGTAAACTGATCCTAAAAAAATGATTTTCACGTTTTAGTTTATTTTGCATAGGTTCGTCCGTGGCAATTTGAACCGTCTCAAAAAATTAAATTTTAGGAGGGTTGTACGTCTGCGGGAATTCAAATCCATTATCTCTCACCTAGCGCATACCACCCTCCTACAACTATACCATACAATCACTTGTGTCTACAAATATGATGTTGTCCTTTTGTACTAACACATACAAATCTTGTAGTCAATATTAATCTTGTAGTCAATACTAAGCAAACTGCCCTTGAAAAAATATAAGATGCCTACGAAAATTATTTCTATAGTAGTGAGACTTGTAGCTAGTGAGACACCATCCTCTCTCTCTCTCTCCCTTCACTGCCACCTCCCTCCCTCCCTCTCACTCACGGTTATTATGGCATGGCAGTGGTGGACGACCCCATCCCTCTCCCTCTTCCTACCTCCCTCTCTCCTCAGGGAACTCATGGCGAAGGCAAAACATCACGAGGGGTGGTGGCCGAGCCCTGCACCCAGCCCCTCCCTCCTCTCAGCGACCCAAACCTAGATCATTGTGAGGGGTGACAGTCAAGCACGTGTCCCCCTCTAAGCAGCCCAGCCTACATCTACGCGAGGGGTGGAGGCCGAGGGCTGGATAGTGCGATGAATGAGCCCCACTGCCCTCATGATGGCCCTTTGCCTAGATCTATGTGAGGGGCTATGGCTGAGGGATGGCGGCGATGCATACGACGATGGTGGGGGTGCGAGCGACATGAACACGTGCCGATGGTTTTTTTACTTTCACCGCCTGTTTTGGGTTGGAGGCAATGAACCTCCTCCTGAACTTCAGCTCACAAAACCGGCAGTAATGGGGATTTCTGAGCTAGCGGTAATGAGCTTTGTATGTTAGCGTATGGCGGATATACAATGTCAGGTTCAAATGTGTGCATGTATGGTGCAAAATTGATATACTTATAACACCAAAATTCATGGATGTTGCATAGCATTGTGTAAGCTAACAGGCCCTACTACGTGAAGTACTCCCTAAGCATGCAATTTTAGGCTTCAAGCCATGTTAAAGAAAGAATACAACTAATGGCGGAGGGTGAATGAAAACTAAGTAGAGGCTAATTTCAAAAGTGACTACTGTAGCTATTATAACTTCTATATATGTGTGGCCTGAAAACGGGCAAGAATATAAACATGCAAAAGCACAGATTTCTGTAATCCATCTTTTCTCTTTGGTAGGCATGCATTGTTTTGCTCTTTTCTTCTTTTCCTGGTCCTGCAGTCTGTCACAGTTAGTGTCTTTTCTCCTCTCCCTACAGACTTCACAGATCATGCTTCTTTTTTCATTAGAGATAGGGAGACGAACGCTCAGTTTCGCCTCTAAGAGGCTCCACCCCTGAATGCAACTATAGACGTACAAAGGCTAGCATAGGAGGTGCAATCATTGAGATGTGTGTGGTGCGCTGTGTGTGTGTAGGGCACATGTATCATTCCTCCTCTTGTCTAATTTTACCTTAGGCCGTCTCTAACAGGAGACCCATTGCGGAACCCAAACTCAAAATAGGTCTCCAACAGAATACATATAGCCTCCAACAGAATACCTATATGAAACACCCATTTTGGGTGTCAGGAGAGGCATAACTCAAATCTGAGTATCCTTTTTCCTGAAGACCTATTTGCAGAAAGTGTTGTCTTTTGGGTCTTGTTGTTCGAGAAGATCAAAAATAGATATTGAACCATTTGCCTGTCGCGCTACCAAAAGAACGAATGAGTCTTGTATTTTGGGTCGTGGTCGTCGGAGACGGTCTTAGAAAGCTAGAATTGCATGCTTTTTATAGGACACTAAAGATCCATGTGGCTCCATGCTCTTAGACACACAGCTGTACATTCAATGGTCGTTTGGATACGTGTGTTGTAGTATCGTTCTGTACTTGTGCTCCTATATCCTATCAGAGGTTCTGTATATATCGTCATGGGATGAGAAGGCAAGCGTGTACGACAGGCGCCGGGAAAGCAGCAGCATGGCAGCACGGGCGGGCGCCGAATTTGGTGATCCATATCCCGATATCCGGATGTGTATCACGTTGCAGGATCGGAATCACTCCTAGCCCATGTTTAGATCACCTCAAAATTCCAAGTTTTTTCACTCTCTCTCCATCACATCAATTTTTAGCCGCTTCCATGAAGTACTAAATGTAGGTAAAAAAAATATCTAATTACACAGTTTAGTTCAAAATCACGAGATGAATCTTTTGAGCCTAGTTGGTCTACGATTGGACAATATTTGTCAAATAAGACGAAAGTGGTACTATTCATCAGGTTGAAAAAATCTTCAATCTAAACAAGGGTCTATATTGCGGCTTGGCCGGCGAGACCACGACCGCACGCGGATATATAATCGTGCGATTCAATTCCCTACGGCGGCGACGTCGACGGCGGCATGCATGCATGCACGCCGCAGCCGCGCGCAGTTATGGCCGGCCAGGGACAAAGATGGTGTGTCGTGGCGCAGCGACCTCCAAGTCTCCTCCGCTTGCAGCAGCAACAACCCGACGGAGGCCATCAGGCTGGCCGGCCTTCTGGCACCTCCTCCTCGCATGCAACCAGTGCAGCTGGCATTTTTTTCGCTGCCATGCATTCGATGGGGTACGGTGCGGCCGCAGCTGCAGCGCCAGCCAAGCACGCCCGGCCAAGATCCGAATGGCACGGTCCATGCATGCCGCAGAGCGGAATGAGTGAATGAAAGAAAGAAAGATATGTGTATCCTATTCCTATCCGATTCTTATTAATTCCAAATGATTTCTTGTCAGGTTTGGATAACGCATATGAGAGATGTCAAAAAGTTTTATCCTATTTGCATGCAGTGCCAGTGCTTGCGGCGCCCCCGGCCCAGCAGCTAACGTGCCGCTGCGTGGTGGCGGCACCGAAGAAATATTATCCCTCGGAATTTTTGGAAATAAATTTATGCGCCACTCGGCGGGCGCTTCCTTTAGCTAGTTCCTTGTGTCCGGTACGTGCAGCGGCCGGACATGAGCACGGGCGCGATGTCAGATCAGATCACACACACATGGCACACGAGACATAACACACCGGCCTCGTATACATGGCGGCAGCGGATGGAATGGATGCGCCTGCCTCGGCCAACCTGTGCCTGACCGACCGACCGGCGATCGAGGCCGAACGCCGCCCATCATGCGTCGCCTCGACCCCGGCCCGGTCGTCGTCAAATCAACGACCGAAAGACACCGCTGCTATGCGCGGTGCGTCCATTCATGACGTTAGGTGCAGAGCGGGCGAGTGGACAGGAAATCGCGCGACGACGAGCGAGCGAGAGGCCGCGCGCGGCCGTGGGAGTGGGACTGTGTGTGAAGTGACGCGCCCACATGCCTGCACCTGGCCGTCTTGTTTAGATACCTAAATTCACCTTCAAATTCTACTATAAAAAAGAAGATTCTCCATCACATCAAAATGCCGGCACATCTATAGAGTACTAAATGTAGATGAAATCAAAAATTAATTGCACAGTTTTATTGTACTTTGCGAGACGAACATTTTAAGCCTAATTAATCAATGTTTGGACAATTATTACCAAATAAAAACAAAATTACTACAGTGTGACGTGATATTTACTATGCAAATTTTGCCTCAAACTTTGTAATCTAAACAAGGCCCTGGCCTGGCCGCCACCGAAACCGGGGCTGTGTTTAGGTCCTTCAAAAATGCACTATGGCTGTGTTTGGTTCCTCCAAACTTCCTGAAATTGGCACTATACAAAAAGAAGATTCCCTATCACATCAAACTTATGGTACATGTATGAAGTATTAAATGTAGACGAAATCAAAAACTAATTGCACAGTTTGGTTGTACTTTACGAGACGAACGTTTTGATCCTAATTAGTCAACGGTTGGACAATTATTACAAAATACAAACGAAATGCTACAGTTGCGCTACAGTAATTTCGCACTCCGAACTTCGGGAACTAAACACAGCCTATGTAAAAAAAGATTTCTCGTCACATCAAACTTGCGATATATGTATGGAGTACTACTAAATATAGATGAAATCAAAAACTAATTGTACAGCTTGGTTGTACTTTACGAGACGAATGTTTTGAACCTAATTAGTCAACGATTGAACACTATTTATCAAATAAAATCAAAACATACTACAATACACTTTTCTCACTTTTGAGGCGAACTAAACTCAGCCCGGAACCGGAAGCCTTTTCTTCATTCCCTTTTTCTCTGTGCCAAATCATCAATGCACGGTGCAGCTGGCTCTCGTTCTGACCCGATCGATCGGCCGATCCGATCTGCAGATCGATCTCACTCACCACGCCATATATGCATGATTGGCTCGGTCGCCGCCGCTGCTGCTTGTAGCTGCCGGAGAAGCCGGCGCAGCGCCGCCGTGGGATACTATGCCGGGCGGTGGATAAATGGATGGAGGGGCGCTGCATGCATGCACCCATGCGGCACCGTGGCCTCAGATGTTGGCGTCACGGTGGTTGTGACGGTGGACCACCGCGCGCGGGCGCGGCCAAGGCCACGGGCCCGACGTAGCCAGCCAGCTCCTCTAGCCTGCCCTCTAGGCAGTAGCTATACCTATACCACCCAGTAGCTGCTAGCCTTTCGCTCTCCGCGCTGCCCTGTCCACTCCCTTCCGCACTCGGCTCTCCCCACCGGCGGCCGGGCCGGGTCGATTTCCACCACTTGACGCTTGACACCAGTCACCAGCTGCATGCATGCATGACTGCATCTATCTTGTACTGTCTCACTCCAAGTGGGCTGCTGCGCCTGGGCACGACAGCCGGATCCCTGGTCCTGCCTTCATGGGATGCGCATACACATTTCCTTGGCCTATTCCACTGTTCCTTCAGCTCTAGCATGGAAAATGACCGCTCTACTTATTAATTTGGACCGTTACATATTACTATTATTACTAATTGAAAGATTACCATTACTACTTCAAGTACTACTACTACTACTTAAAGGCCTCCAAAGATAGCCTCGGCTTTAAATCCTCATATTGACAAGAAATAAAAAAGACAAATTATAGAAATTCTTACAACAAATTAGAAAACTGTGATCATCTAGCTTGTCTGGTAGACTCTAATCATCATTTTAATAACAAATAGCCATTGATATGTTCTTTTTCTTAAAAAAATTACTCACATGTGCCAAGTGCCATTATAAAAGTAGTCTAACATAACATCATAATCTTTTCTCTAAATTACCCAACACTATCATAATGTAAATTCACCTAAAATAGCTCTTAATTTCCGTCTAAATTACACACATATCCATTACATATTATATATAAACAATTTCATTTAGTCATGCCCCTAATTTTATACGCGAGTTTCTATTACTTATATCTCTTAAAATTGCTCGCAAGTAGTACGGCAACAAGTTGATGGACTAGTATGCACAAAAATAAACTAGAAATCTACTATCTATGAATGTACCTAATAAAATAAAGCTTGACATTAATTTTGAAAGTCTAAAAATTACTACATTAATCAAAGAAAATAAAATAAAAGTGACATGCATATGTTAGTTAATTACCCATGACTCTATTTTACAAAAGGCAAATTTTGCTGGAGGACACCGTAGAAACGTGTAAGTGGTTGACACACACCGCCAAATCGAGAATTTGCCTAGTACCATTACAAATCCATGGTTCTTTGCCATTGGACACCATTGATTTAAATGTAGGATCCTAGTTCATCCACTGATTAACGTAGGTTGGGAGTGTATAAATATAGATGAGGAGAGCGCAAATATTTCTCATAAGAATAGGAATTATTGAACGGCATGCTAGCCGCGCATCCTACTAATTAATTGATTGAAACATGCAAAACTTACTAAGCTCAAGACCCAACCCAAGGCTGACATGTCTTCTCACTCATCAGCCACAGGTTTAAATGAAATGTTTGTAAAAACGAACTACTGCCAGCAGGAAAAGAGAATTGCCTGTGGCGCTGTCATATACTGCATGAAGTGATTAGCAATACAGTGTTGCCAATTTGCCATGTTGCGCGGCAGGTTGGCATGCAGGACCGGGCCGGGGCAGGAGGCGGTGGGGGGAGCCTAGCAGGCTATGCGTGAATGTCCTGTACTTCGTCAGCTGATAGGCTGCACGAGCGCCATGATTGTCGTCCTCAAGGCTCGAGCTTTAGAGAGGTCCTAATCGGCGTTAGGCCCGGATCGGGTAGGGGCGGTTCTGAATTGACAAGACCAAGGAGCGGAAATAATTCCACTGCTAGGACCTCGTTTAGATGGACCATAAGAGTTAAAATTTTTTCACTCTCTCCATCACATCAATCTTTGGACCTATGCATAAAGTAGTAAATGTAGGTAAAAAAACTAATTACACAGTTTAGTTGGAAATCACGAGATGAATCTTTTGAGCCTAGTTGGTCTACGATTGAACAATATTTATCAAATAAGACGAAAATGGTACTATTCATCGGATTTATTTTTTTTAATCTAAACGAGGCCTAGCAAGCATATGCGTGTAAGCCCTTGTTTAGATTGAAGATTTTTTCAACCTGATGAATAGTACCACTTTCGTCTTATTTGACAAATATTGTCCAATCGTAGACCAACTAGGCTCAAAAGATTCATCTCGTGATTTTGAACTAAACTGTGTAATTAGATATTTTTTTTACCTACATTTAGTACTCCATGCAAGCGGCTAAAAATTGATGTGATGGAGAGAGAGTGAAAAAACTTGGAATTTTGAGGTGATCTAAACAAGGGCTAAGTGTAAATCATTGGGTTAGATTGGGTTTGGCCGCCCCCAGCTAGCTAGACAGTAGCCTCATCCTGTAGCGTTCCTAACAGATGGACGGCAAGGCGAAATCGTGCTGCAGCCGTGGGTGCCACACAAACACCGGCACTTGAGAGGGGTAGATCTGAACATCGCTGTTGGGAGGAACAGCACCAGTAGTGCAATGCCCGGTCGGGTCGATCTGCCAGACTGCCACCAGTATTTCCTGCAGATAAGTGCAGGGATCGCGCTGATCCAAAATCCGTTGGTTCGCAAGGATTGCACGTACGAGTAGTCACTGCAACAGCCGGCCATTCTAAAGGTGGATGTAGAGATGCTGTAGAGACGGTTAGACTAACTGTCTCTAGTGTTATAATGCTAGCAACCGTCGATTTCCAGAGACAGCTCAATTGTCCCTAAAAATCGTTTGTCAGAAATCATCCAAAAATCATAAATTGGACTAAAAAGTAGTAATTTTTAATTCAGGAGACACACACTATAGAATTGGCGAGATTCCAACCTGAGACACTGGCCTCGAATAGCTCCTCTAATCACTTCACCCCAAAATCACTTATAATGCATATTCAATTTCCCTATTCACTTTACCCGATTTTGAAACACTACCTAGATCTGGACATCAGTGTCGATTCAAAAAGTCTCTTCACTGCCGGATTTTGAACCGATAGTGGCATAGCGGCAGTGATGGGGGGTTGACATTACTGCCGGTTCCTAAAACTGACACGGATCTACAAGCAACAGTGTCGGTTCTTGACTCCACCCGGCAATGTCCAGTTGAACAACACTGCCGGTTTGTAGGCCCAACCGAAAGTGATGGTTGCTTCAAGAGTGTCGGTTCTTGGCTCAAGCCGGCAGTGTTGAGCAAGCCTACACTGTCGGTTCATAGCTCAAGCCGGCTGTGTTGGTCGAGCCTTCATTGCCGGCCGGTGGCTCAAACCGACAATGTTGTCTTCAATAACACTACCGGTTTGGATTTCAAGCCAACAGTGATGGCTCGACCAACACAGCCGGCTCATGCCATGAGCCAGCAGTGCCCTCTTTACCATCACTGTCGGTTTTGTGCTAACTGGTAGTGATCTCTTTTTCGCATGGTTTTATAATTTATTTTATTTTATTTTTTTCGTGAAATCGGGTTTCACTTTATATTCGCTACGTAGACGATAGGTCCATTAACATTAAACACTACAATGTTACGGTTACAGTTCAAATGCACTTATCAAGATCTCGATCCCTCAAAATAAAAAAAGAAATTACAATGGTCTAGCGAGCCGCTCTGTCCCGTACTGGTTCTTGTACCTCACGGACTGTGCAATGGAGAACGTTCCGTTAAATTCCAAGCACTCGGATAGGATAAAGACTGCTAGCTCTGATGATAGTGCTAAGATCTCCATGTCTAACGGCCTTTGGTGTTTAAATTTCTCGCGCTGTCATTCGAAAAAGATGATATCAAAATGAACAAATGTAAGAGATAACAGTAGATCGTTTTGTTAAATTCACAGATATAAATGAAATAGGGATTATACACACCAAAGCATCTGCAACATCCGATTTCACGCCGAGGTAGCAAAGCATTGCCCACATTACGTAGAACCCGCATTCATTATTTTCCGCCGGCTGGTTTAGGGTTTGACGAGACATTGGTGCAACATGTAATGGGACCTTCGTCCCACCAATCATTCTTCGTTAGACAATGTGCCACATCATAAAGTATGAAAAAAGGGGCAACATTAGAATTTGCTATGTGCGATTACAAAATATGTTATTAGGTTCACTTACTCATTCAGCACTTTGATTAGGGGATCGAGCAGAGAAAGTTCCTTTTCCCCGAGTCCCACACCTCGATACGATTTTTGCGAATATTGATGACAATGAAGACGAAATGGTTGCTGCAATCACAAAATCCTAGTTATTAACGAATAATCATAACTAAAAAAATAAGTATAAAAATAAGAGCAGAGAACACATACTGGTAGTTGTATGCTAGAAGTATTTCAGTTTTATTATTCATCTTGAAAGCTTCGAAAATGGCAACCAATGTTACCGTCAGATCTTCCATTTTATTTCCCTCCTTGCCTTCGCATGTTTTCTCGTTGACTTGGGGTCCAAGAAGACTATATGAGCGTTTTTTATGTTTAAGCAATATTTTGCTACACGCCTGCATAAATCATGGGAAATATTCAAAAGTTAACTATTGGTATATCGAGAGAGTAGTTAATTATAATATCGTGCGTGTAGGGTACTTACATATCCACAGCGTCAATATTTGTGTATCGAGATCGTGCCTCTGGTATAGCTGAAACAAGCACTCCCAATCGACAAAGTGCTTCTCTTCAAGAGGATAATTAAAAACAAGAGGATGGCGGATAATAACTTCGAAACCCACTTGGCCCGTCTCTGTTCTTCGGCCATATAATATTGATGCAAATCACGCATATAAGTTGTTAAAATTTTAAACTCGTCATCAGCCACCAAGAAATTGCCTCTTTGATACTGGATTGTCGGTTTTGCCATCTCTTTTGAATCATAATAGATGTTCGCGGCATCATCCAGGGTTAATTCGGGGTTGTCTTCGACAATCTTGTTTATCTTCTTTTGATCTTTATGGTGTATTTCTTCGACTCTTAATTGAGGCAGTGAGGCAAATAGATTCCAGAATCTAACAACATCTTCCTTGTTGTATTTTTCTGACTTTTTTGTACAGTTTGTAACGCTATGACTGAACGTCCTTTGCTTAGTTTTTTCGGTCCACTTTGGGAGCATTAGCGACTGAATCCGAGGACCTTTTCTGCGACTGCGAGGATGCCTTTGATCTTGTTTTGGGCTGAGGTGGAGAAGGAGGAGGAGGACAAGAATTCTATTTTCTCAGGGCTGATAAAGAGGGAGGAGAAGGAGGAGTCTTCTCTTTTGTCGGGGATGATGAAGGAGGAGGAGGAAGAGGAGACTTCTGCCTTTCTCGGGGGTGATGGTAAGGGAGGAGGGAAGGCAGAGTGATCTCCTCTGTTGGGAGATGGTGAGTGATCATCGCTAGGTGGTGAAGATTTGCAGTCGTCCTCATCATCCGAATACGACTAGTGATCAAGCTTAATGAAGCGCTTGAGCTAGGCCACATGAGTGCCTTTGTTCTGAACAAGGCGTTGCCTATCTTCCTGTGTGGGGTAATCATTGTGTATCATGTTATACTTCTTATCAAGTATACTATCAATGCTGACGTGGGCATACCCCGGTGGAATTGGACGACCATTAATGGTCTCGTCTCCCGTAGGCCAGGCTTGGTCGATCGCCACCTTGTCAGTTGTCCATTGCTGACGGATGTACAACCTGACATTGATGGGTTCAGTGATGATGTCCACTAGATGAGGCGCATTCATCTCTTCTTCGTTGAGTGGGGTCGATCCGTAGCTACTGTGACCCCTAAACTATGGGCTAAAGCTAGTTGGAATAGGCTCTGATGGAACTCCTAATCCCATGGACTCCATAGCTACCTTGACTCGTTCTTCAACGATCGGATCAATCTGTCTTTCGAATCTTTCTTCAATCTCTTGTAGCCGCCTTAGTGTCTCTACCTCTTGTGCCACTCTACCCCTCGAGTGGCTCCGATAAGTGGAAGATTTTTCCTCAAATGCTAATTTCCAAGGAACAAGATCAGCTCCTTAAGTGTGACCTAGGTGCTCCTTGTTTCGAGTGCTTGGGTGAGCACGTCATTCTCCCTATTAGAAGTGTGGGTCCCTTGCCTCACCTCATCATTTACCTTGGAGATCCTCTAGACGAGGCTACTCAGAGCTGGATTTGTGGAGCTAAAGCTCCTGTCCGTGTCATGGTGTACCCCATCGCCATATAGAAATATATTGATTTGGGCTCCCAATTGGCAGTCTCAGGCTCAACGCCAAGTCGTTCCAACATCTCAAGTTCACTTTCAAATTCATCCATCTTACTGGCGTAGCCCCAAGAGCCGAGATGATGAGGATTCGTCGCTTTAAGCGAGTTCTCCTTATTTTTCCTGCTCAGTTCCAAGTACTCCCCTGCATTGCTTGAATTCTTGTCAGAAGTCCTTCTGCTTGGTGTACACCCCGCCATCCCAATTTAGCTCTTTACTCTTGAGGATAAATTTCTTGTACAATGATTTCTTTTGCTTTTTTCTTGACTTGCTCCTTGTCATAGTCCTGTGGGAAAGTGAAATATTATGGGATCTTGTTCTCCCATATGTCATCCTTCTCACTTTCAGGAACCCTCCACCGGTCATTATCTTTCCCGTTCCACTTCCTGTACTTAATCGGGTTGTAGTCCCTTACAAGTGCCTCGATGACAATCTTGTATTTTGGACGAAGCTTTACGCGGTTTGACCGGCTCTCAAAATTGGTCAAACTCAGTGATGTGCCAGTGTGCATTCCTGCCAATACAAAGCTGTGACACACCTCATTTGGTTCTGGCCTTGTTGGTACCAGAACCATCTGACTCCTCGGCCGCCGTAACCTCCTGCTAGAGAAACCAAGTAAGCTAAGACCCTCTCAATTAATTAGCTTGTGTGGCTACCTAGTCACATTATACCTAAGTTACCTGGTCATCTTGATCTAGTTGGAGACAAGTGGTAGGGCTCCATGGTTCCTCGTTCTCACCGTCCTGATTGACACCGCCACCGCTTGTCGGATCATGCGGCTCCCCCGTCCCAGCGACATCAGCCGCTTCTTTTTACCTATCGGTTCTTTGGTGATGGGTTAACGCACGACAACGAGTCATGGTTGTGACATGATCGTGGTCAGTTTTGGCTGCGTACAACTACTAGTAGCATTTGTGCATATATATTACCCAACTAATAGAGATTTAATGCAAAGCCTAATAATAAGACCACATACTGTTCACATAGAACAAATTCATTGTTTGATTGGCTGCATACAACAAAGTCCACCTACTGTTCTACGAAACTAAGCCTACATCAATTTTCAAATAAGAAAAGCAATGACCATAGCCATAAATAAAAGCATGACATCTTTCCAAGACCAAGGAGCAATTCTCCCAATCTTCATATCTCCGGCGTGTGGCTCCTCTTCAATCTCTAGTGTCGGCTGATGGCCACGGTTTACACTCCTTACACCATAGTAGGCCCTGAAAGCTTCAGCTTCTATGTTGTATTTTTTTGTAACAATTCACTGGGTAGCAATAGACTTGAGCATAGCAATCTTCCAGGTAAGGTAGATCTTAGGCACCCGACCAACATGCACTACATACCATGCCATGATTGCCTATACATTTAACCAAATTAGGTTGATAATGCTATGTCATTCAAACATGTTGTAGACTAAGCAAACTAAGTTTAGTGTATCGAGCAAAGTTATAGACTATATTCAAATATTCAAACTTCAATTTCCAACACAACTAAATCATGAATTTCAACATCTAACTCATTTCAATCCCACTTTGAGCACTAGTATGTCTTCAACCATGCTTCAAATGACCATAGTGTTTTAAGCTAATTTGTTCGCCATAGATCAAAGAACATTTTCAACTAAGGAAATTTGAGGTGTTTCTACATGAAATCTAGAGAAAAAGTGATAAACAGGTTGTTGTTATCATCACGGGCATTTCAACGAACACCTAAGGGGCAGTGCCGGACGCACTCACCGTTGGGGATGGTTGCAGCTCTCCGCGTGCTCCCTGAGGGCCTCGGTCTTGGGAAATGCAGGCATGGTGGTGGGGGCACAGTCGGTGTCGTGGAGTACCACGGGGTGGATGAGAAAGACGAGGGCGTGAGCGGCGACGGTGCTCCGGCGGCATCGAGGAAGATGAGGGCGCGGACGTGGCTGACGGCGTCAACCCTGACAGGGACAGGGATGTGCGGACGCTGACGACGGAGAAAGGAGGCTGCGCTACACTGAATCCACAAAAGGTGAGTGTTATCCTCACTGGCAAAGCGTCAAACACTTTAGGGGCAGTGAGGGAGGCGCTCACCGTGTAGAGTGGAGTAGCCGCTCTCCGCGTGCTCCTGAGTTCCTGGTGTGATGGCCGGCTTTGAGATGTCCGCGGCGCTCCTTGGAGGCCTCAGTGTGATGGCCGGGGCGGAGGAAGAGGATGGACGAGGGTTGCAGACGGTGACGTGGCGTGGAGGACCGCGGCGTTGAGGCAAGTGGGGTGGGGGACGGCATGGGCGGCTTCCTCGCAGGGGTAGGGCGCACGGTGAAGCACGACCACCGACGTGGAAGAAGAGGAGGGCGTGAGGGCAGCGGACGGCGCCGCGGGTGGAGGCAGTGCTTCGCTAGCGCGGACGAACAGAGCGACGCGGGCGTTCGAAAGAGGGCAAAATATTTCGCCAACGCAACCTCTGGTTATATAGTGATGGCGCATCACTGCCGATGGCCTAGCCAAATCGACAGTGATGAACCCTCATCACTGCCGGTGGTAGCGTAGAACTGGCAGTGATGAGGGGCTACAGTGCCGCTTCCACCTACTCGTTATGTCGCTTTAGTTTTCAGTTCCTTATGAACTCGTACAACTAGCGCAGAGGTTAAGGCACCGCACTCTTGACCCTGAGACCCACCTTCCAACCCTGTGTAGCGCTGGCAGGCCAAACTTTTTGATCACCTAACTGCACTATAACTAAATAAAAGCAAATAAAAAACCAATTCTAACTTAATTACTATCCTAGCGGAGCGGTTAAGGCTATACGCTTTGGAGCCCGAGTCCTGGGTTCGAACCCCGAGCGGGTCAAATTTTTTTGTTTTATTTTTTAATATAAACTAAGTACACTACAGATAAATAAAAGAAAACGTAAAACCAAACCTAATACAACTACTATCATAGCGCAGCGGTTAAAGCACATTGCTTTATATCCTGAGACTTGGGCTCGAACTCAAGGCTAGCCACGATTTTTTTAAGTGTAGTTATCATGCTACCACTGTCAGTTTCTGCCCATCACAGCCCGTTTTTATATATAATTTTTTTCTTTTTTAAACTGAATAAATTTACGCATTTATATTCTTATTCCGCCTATGTTCAAATGTCTTGAATTTTTTTGGCAAGCATGTGCACCCAAATTATGGCCCCATAAAAGATATTAGATTTTTCTGATTATTTCCTTTATTATTATATTTTTCTTTGTGCTAAACGGTAAAAAAAAGGCCCAATTACACGTTGGACACTACAATTTTGAATCCACCTCGATAAAAAATTGGTTTCTAGGGCACATGAGACCCTGTAGAAAAATTTGGCATCATTCCAAATTATTTCGGAGATAGGCTCAGTTCAACCTCTAATTAATTGATGACATCACGCAGAAATTCAATTAAACCGGAGAAAGTACCAAACCATCTCAGAAAAATTTCAAACTTGGTGTTTCCTTCACTCGTAGCACCTGCAAGCCTAGAAAAAAGTTTGAGACCAATACGACACTAGAATGCATATGAACCACATAAACCCTGGGAACCTAGGTGTTTAGTCACTCTAACATGAGACGGCTTCTATAGATTTGTGAAGCAGGTATGTACCACCTATATCCAAATGGATTTAAATTTTTTGTGCAAGCATGTACACCCAAATTATGGCCTCACACAAGATCTTAGATTTTTCTGATTATTTTCTTTATTATTATATTTTTCTTTGTGCTAGACGGGACAAAAGAGGCCCAACTACATGTTGGACACACTAGAATTTTACATCCACCTTGACCAAAAATTGGCCTCTAGGACAACTTTTTGTGAGGCTGTCTGGATTCAAAGCTGAGGTAGACAACTTTTTAGACTAATACTCCCCCCATCCTAAAAATAATGTAATCTTGCATTTCAAATCTTGTCTCAGAAAGAATATAATTGTAGACATGAGATCAACTTTTCTAATGAGACCCACCTATTAAAATACCACTACTTTATCTATTCATGGAAAGAACATCTAGAATGCCATGATTATTTTTCAGTTGTAGGAGGGGTAAATACATAATTCCACACCTACACTAATCTTACTTTGGAAAGCGAGATTTACAATCTTTATGGGACGGAGGTAGTATTATCATAATACCCTCACTATTTGATTTTTGTATCGTAGATATGGAAGAAAGAGAGGGGGCAGAATTGTCTTTTGATGTTTAGAAGCTAAAAGATATTGGCTTCCCTCAACTTACTAAATCTGGGGGACTAGATTCTAGAAGCTTTAGAAGTGTTGTGGCTGTTTGGAGCCTTTCCTACTTCTAGAATCTCGATGAATCCAAATAGGCCCTAAGTTTAGAAAACGTATGTCAGTTGTGATTTTAGGCTGTAGGGTCATGTACTGACAAATTAACAATCCAATGCTCTGGCGGGCACCAAACATGAGTGTTGACGATCGATAACTACTAAAATAAACTGACAACTAAACATGGAAATAGACATAAATCAACACCAAACATAGGAATAGGGTTTACACTGATAGAATTCCACGAGTTTTAGTGAATCTGTGTTTCGCAGGGGCTTATTAGGCAAAGAGCAAGGATGGACCCACATGTTGGGTTAAAATTCATAATTTTCCGCGACACCAACTTAAGAAGACTTTAGAAGACACGAGAAGGCGACCCGCGAAAGGAGGGGCCCACCTACCACAGAGGGTGGGCGGCCGCCCTAGGCCTAGGTTGGTCTACCTGGTCCGGGCTCGCTTGTCAGCCGCCTTCGCACGATGATGTCCACCGCTCATTTAAGTCGGTTTGATCCAATGGTGACAAATAAATTTGACGTGGATCGATGACGTGGCAATTGCTTGCTCTCTACAACACCTAGGGCTATATAAGGAGACCCCCCCTCAGCCCCAGGGGTCATATCTCTACATGTGCTACAATTCTAGGGTTTTAAATTCTCCTCCACATTATAGTAGTATCCCTCTAGATGAATATCATCTAGTTGCAATCTAGAAAATAGGGAGAGAGAGAGAGAGAGATGAGAGAGCTTCAGAGGAGCCGGATCTATCGGATCTTCTTCGACTTTGTACAACTACGGATTCGTCTTATCTTTGAGTAATCTCTAGGTTCTTCATTTATTATTTCTAAGTTCTTTATTTGATTAAGCTCAGTTCTTACTTTATTTTGTTTACGGGATCTCCACTCGTATTGAGTGCTCTAGTCTTAAGATCTGGATTAGAGTAGTAATCATTAGTGTAGACGCGGTGTCTAGGCTAGTGTTTACCTGAGTTTGTGTCCAATCCTCCGGTTAGTTATGGTAGCTACAGAGGTGACAGCTCTATAGATTATTATAATCCACCACGTTAGGGTTGGTGTTTCGTAGAGCTTTTTGACAGCCTTCCCTCGATCACCCTTTTTCAAGTCTTTTTTCGAGGATCGAAAAGGTACTGATGCTCCAAAGTAAGTGGAGTATAGTGAGCCTGATCTTAGTTAGATAGAATCAACTTAGAAAACTTTAGATAGTTCCTCTCTACCCACAAAAACATATTTACCTTTTCTTTTCTTAGACGTTCTTGATTCTCTCTAGTGCACTTCACGTTTCTTGTGGAAATCGATACTCTAGAATACTCCCGAGTGAAAGCTACATCGGTATCCGTATGCTTGCGGATTTTTCTGTGTGCATTAACAAATACCAACAATGAGGATGGCCAAATTTATCACCGGTGTTTGTCATCACAATTCAGAATCAGGCATTTACTTATTTTGACAGCGACAGTGGTGGTAGGTCATGGGTGTTGTGATCGCTGGTGACCAAGGCAGCTACTGCATGGCAGTCAGAGAGAAAGCTAATTGGGATTAGAGAAGTGCGTGGAAGGAGCGGCAAAAGAAGGCGATGGACTGTGAGGTCGTCGATAGCATGGGGGCAGGCAAGGTGAGCAGGGGTGAGGCTGATGACGGAGAAGGTCTGTGTGCTCGTACTTGTAGCGACACACGCGCATTGAGGAAGAGGCTCTCTTGTGGGTTTTGTTTTATTTTTTGAAGAAAAAACAAAACAATCTAGTGAGAGTGTGTCAGGGGCTTGCACGGGGGGGTGACCGGCAGCGTGGTGGTCACGGCAGCTAGGGTAGAGGGTAGCGACGTGGGCGGCTTGGGTGGTGGTGGAGGCGCAGGAGGAGGAGGAGGTGGCGCACGTGAGAGAGAGATAGGGAAAGAGCTTTCGCTCGTCTATTACTTGATCCGTTCGATTACATCTTCCCTAGTATTTATAGTCCTCATAGGACTTGACTTCTAAGCAATCTAGGAGATCCTTATTGGATTCGGATTTTCCTTTTCATCTAACAAACTTGACTCCCTAACTTAATTGACTCTTTCTAAAACCAACTAGGACTCAATATGGTAGTTGTTGATGATGACGGTGGGACCGGCCGTGGTGCCCCCTCCTCCCTTGGGAACGTGCCCGGCCTAGGGCAGGCCGCGAGGCCCTGCTGTCGTGATGGCAGCAGCAGCGGCGCCCCCTCCTTAGGCCCGAGTTGGCCCGTTTTCTCCACCGACGAGTACGGCCTGTGTTGGGCGTGTGACAGTACTCCTCCTCCGCTCGGCGCGTCCTCATGCCGAAATACGATCCAGTCATCAACGGCGTCGGGTGGTAGCGCTTCTTCTGGCGGGATGGCCTCCAAGTAGCATGTGATGCGACCATCGATGGGGTCGGCGAGGATGACATTATGGCGCGTTCGCAGTGGTGCAAACTCAAAGCAGTATTGGAGGTTGCAGATGTAGCTGAAGAGGTAGTAGAGGATGTCGCCCGTAGCCAATCCAAGCTGCGCGTCCCATCGAGCTGCAACAAGAAGAGGTCATGGTACATACGCCGGGATGTCGAAGCGAACCATCACTTGTGGGGGAGTGATGAAGCGATGGATGTGGTTGTTGACATTGGGGCGTTGTAGGCTTGAAGTCAGTGCCAAATCGTCATTGCCGAACGCATAGCCGGTGATGTCATGAGGTCAAGCATGGAGCCGAAGACGAAGGCGCCCAGGTCAAATGCGCCTGGCGAGAGGCGGTGAATGTCAGAATCCGGGAGAAGGCCAATGTTGACGCTATCAACACGAGTGAGTAGATGGCTGAGGTTGTTGAAGAAGACCACCATTACCGCCGCTATCGGGCGCTGTAGCAACCATGGGCAGCCCAGGAGGACATCTGTGGGCATCCCATTGTGCTATCCCTACGTCGGAGGTCTGTGTGCCCCCCAATGCCAACAACTCCATGTTGGCAGAACCTCCGCGGTGTAGAACCTGCAAAAGGTCAGGAAGCAATGCTGATGCCGCTGGTAGGTAGAAGCGCCCGTCGAAGAAGATGAGGCCCTGATTCACGGACCACGCCCATGTGGCCTGACCATCCATGATGGTCATGGTGACGGTGCGGAGCTCCCACTGCTCCCTAACAGCCTAACGCATGTGGGTGAAGATGATGTTGTTGGGGTCGTCGATGTGGTCTAGGGCGTTGGGGAGTCGGGCTCTCTGCGACCTGTTCATCACATTGCGAGGAGGCAAGGTGGAGAAGTCTGTGCTGCGCGTACCATTGTCGGGGGCACTGGGAGTGCTAGCACTGTCGTTGGTGCTTGGCGACGAAGAGTGGCGTGGAAGGTGTGCTTGCGCCCATTGCGGACGTACTGTAGCTCCATGTCGGTGAAATCGAAGACAACACCCCCAAGGCTAGCTAGCCAAGGCGTGCCGAGTATGACGTCGATGTCATTGCCGATATCAAGGAGGTAGGTGTCGATGTCGAAGGCGTCAATGTCGATGCATAGTGGTATGTTGAAGGAAGCAACTCGGCATGTTACCTCGTTCCCGCTGTCAACAAGTATGGAGGTGTTGATGCGTTGTTCCTGAAGACCAATGGAGCGGGCGACGTTGATGTTAATGATGTTGTGCGTCGAGCCCGAATCCACCAACACAAGGACGCCTGCGCCGTTTATCACCCCCTCGAGGTACATAGGGGAGGCGCCTTGGACCCCAGATTGGGTCATGCCGATCATCATCATGAGGCTGTTGTCGGCCTCCTCTAGGTCGTAGTCGTTGATGGCAGTGATGTCGAAGAGTAGCTTGCATTTGTGGCCACGTGCAAACGGCTCGTCACAGTTGAAGCAGAGGCCGGCATGACATTGCTCTGCCATCTCTTCAGCGATCAAGCCTTGAAGGGGGAAGTGGGCGCCGCAGCACCCATTGTCGTTGTACTAGGCATGGTCGCTGTAGTCGTGGTCATGGTCGCCTTTGGTGGAGGAAGGCGCCTCGGCTTCAAAGCCGACACCTTGTTCACCTCGGTGACGACCGCCAAACGCCGCTCATTCGCCTGTGTGAGCAACATGGCCGTACTATGTCCTGTGGGTCGAGCAGCTCGACGTCCGTCTTTAGTGGCTCTAGCAGCCCGGTGGTGTAAATGGACTTGTTGTCGCTCGTCGAGGTAGCCGGCGTGAGCCACGTGTGCCAGGAAGCGCTCCGTGTAGTCATCGACGGTGCTCGTCTTTCTCAGGGAAGCGAGCTCGCCCAAGGGGTTGCGCCTGGTGGGGGGTTCAAAACACTCATTGACGCACCGCATGAAGTAAGCCTAGTTCGTCACATCGTTTGTCCTGTGAGAGCCTCATGTACCACTGTTGTGTGGTCCCTGTAAGATGATAAGAGGCATACCATGTTTTCTCGCTCTCGGGGGTCCTCTAACCCTTGAAGAACTGCTCGCACCGGTTGAGCCATGGAAAGGGATCCTCCTTGCCGTCGTAGGTGGGGAAGGAGAGCTTGTGGGGGCGGATGTCGATGGCGGGGAAAGTGCCTGGCGCCGCTTCCCCTGGCTGGATCTCCGGTTTGGGCTCCTCCTTGCAGAAGAGCTTGGCCTCCACCTTGAGTCCTAGAGTTGTCGGCCTACGCCTTGAGGAAGTCACGGCCTACTTTCTCCATTGCATGCCTGGTGGCGATCTCTAGCTTGGTGGCGAGTATCTCCTTCTCGCGCTCGAGCTCCTTGGTGACGTCCCCATGCGAATGCCTCTTCTCGATGTTTGAGAGGCGATCATTGACATCGGCGATTTGCGTGTGGACGGAGTCGATCTTGGCGAGGACGTCCTTGGAGAAGTCGGCGAAGAGCGTTTTGAGCTCCGTTAGGTCACCCATGGCAGCGGCGTGGGGATTGAAGTGGTCTCCCGTACCAGATGTCAGGGGCTTGCACGGGGGGTGGCCGGCAACGTGGGGGTCGCGACAGCTAGGGCAAAGGGCAGTGGCGTGAGAGAGAGAGAGAGAGGGAGAGGGAAAGAGTTTTCACTTGTCTATTACTTGATCCGTTCGATTACATCTTCCCTAGTATTTATAGTCCTCATGGGACTTGACTCCTAAGCAATCTAGGAGATCCTTATCGGATTCAGATTCTCCTTTCCATCTAACAAACTTAACTCCCTAACTTAACCAACTCTTTCCAAAACCAATTAGGACTCGATATGATAGTTGTTGATGACGATGGTGGGACCGGCGGCGACAGTGGCCGTAGCGCCCCCTCCTCCCTTGGGCGCGCACCCGGCCTAGGGCAGGCCACAAGGCCCGGCTGGCGCGGCGGCGGCGCCCCCTCCTTGGGCCCGAGTTGGCCCGTTTTCTCCGCCGACGAGTACGACCCGTGTTGGGCGTGTGACAGAGTGTGAACTGCCGAAACTCCTGAGTTGTGGACAACTGGCAGATTCTAGTTTTTACTCAATGCACAGTGCTGCACATTGCTGTATCATGTAGAGCAGAGACTGGAATAGGCTCGAGGGAAGAACAAGTAACAACACGGCACTGCATCCTGCAAAGTTATAGGTGCGAAATGAATGTCCATCGTCCTGGCTTATTTTGTAAGAACTCGATTGAGCATTGTAACACGAAGAACACCACTGCTGGATATAGGGCTCAAACGCCTGAATAAGAATAAACCCCCTGTGTTTTGAGTGCATAAGCCACTGGAGACTTACACATCGACCCACGACGAACCATTAGATTATTGCCACAGAATCGAACCCATGACAATGAGTGTCTATGGGAAGTTTGAACCTTCGGCTCCGGAAGTGTTACAACATCAATGGTTTTTGCCCCTTTGCCATCGTAGTTCGGAACTGGGCATCGACTTATTTTAAGATTGCCACTTCACGCGGTGTATTTGGGAGGGCACATCGATTTGATTGGGCAATGCGCAGCTCGAGCTACATGCTTTGGCCGATGATTCAGTTCTAGCTTAGTAGGAAAGATGGACCACATCCCATCAATAATAGGATGAAGATTACCTTCCATCGTCATGTTATTGTGCTATGGAGTGTGGAAAGAAAGGAATACTTCCTCTATTCTAAAATATTAGTCGATCTGATATTTAGATATATAGCTATGTCTAGAGACACAATAAAAGGTATGTATTTAGAAATCTAAAACAACTTATAATTTAGAACGGAGGGAGTAGAACAATTTTTTTTAGCGACACCAAATTACTATATTCTACACAATATTAAGAAGGGGAAAGGAGCAAAACACTTTCCCAGCCCTTTTTGCCGACATCTGTTTTTTCTTTCCTTGGGTGTTCCTTTGAGCAGTCGATCAGTTTTTCATTTTGCAAAGTGTTTTGTACCATGCCATTATTCTAGGTTTCCTCTTTTTTTTAATACAAAACAGGTAGCTCTCTTGCGGGTTTTGTTTTCTTTTCTGAAAAAAATAACAATCCATTGAGACATTTCTAAAAAATCCAGTGAAAGTGTGAACTGCCCTCACTCTTGAGTTGTGGACAACTGGCAGATTCCAGCTTTTACTCAATGCACAGCGGTGCACGTTGCTGTATCATGCAGAGGCTGGAATAGGATCACGGGAACATGTAACAGCACGTCACTGCATCCTGCAAAGTGTGTGAAATGAATGTCCATCGTCCGGGCTTCCAAGCTCCCGGGAGGCGAGCTGTCTCCTCAATCCTCATCCGTTCAATGGCGCAGCACGCATGCACACTTATCCAGTCCCATCGTCACACAAATCCTATCCTCTTGCTTGCTCGCGTCAGTGCGGTTCTTCGTTCCTGCAACTCCCATACGACAAGCTTCTCCAATTATCCAGCCAGAGAGAATTCTTCTGAATTCCAGCCGCAACCACAAGCAATATAATTCGACACACGCACAACAATTCAAGTCCACAAGTATATACTTCCTCCGTTCAAAAATTAATGCAATTCTAGGATAGTGTCATGGTTTTGTATCTTAAATTCGATCAATTATCTATATATATATACCTAATACTAAAGAGGTAAAATTTCTTGCCATAATTTTTTTTCCGTCCATCAACTAATCTCCTCCGGATTCACGCTTAGATCGTCCGATTGTGATTCCGTGTCCAGGTCGTTTCTGTCTAATTTATGCCCACTCCGGTTTCCGTCAAGGTCTTGGTTTCTTTGTCCAGATTGTTTCCACCTGTGACTTTTTATGCTCGCTTCAGTTTTCATGTCGATTTTGATTTTATTTTGGTTGCCTAGTTCAGATTAGTTTCTTTCAGAGTTTTTTTTATTGTGCACGTTCTTTGCTCCTGTGACTTTTTTGCTCCCGTGAATTATTCTCATATAAACAAAAGGAATATTAAATATATTATTTTTGAACCATTTTTTTGTGATTACACAGTGCAATGCAAACACTCGCAACACACGCACATTCACCTCTATGAGCGCATGCACGAAAACCCTACCCTTATAAGAATCTTCGAAGCCTGGTGCTCGAGATTGACGAAGTCACTTGAACCGTTGATTTTCCTAAGAAATAAAATATTTATGTAGTTTTGATTAAAAATATTTTTATTAAAACTTAGATCAGCCTATAGTCCAACTAACTAAAATTGTATATTAAAATTGAAATCTGGACGAGTTTGTTGTCTATTCCAATGTAAATAAATATATATCTGCAATCCCTAATAAGGGCTGACACATGAAAGTATGAAACAACGAGAGAGGTCTTCCGTCATAATCATCAACAGATAGATAAATCCTTGGTATGTCGGCAACTAACTCATTGCCAACTTAATTAGATACTAAAACTACATATATTTTTGGATCCTCAGAGAAAGTTATGAAACTTGATATTTAACTGTAGCAACACATAAATAGTATAAAATTAAATTTATGATATATTTACATCTAAATATTTATGTGCTTTTCAATGGGAGAAAAAAATGCACCAATGTTGTATTTTAATTCGCTACAAACTTAATAGGATACTGTCATATTATTGACAACATTAATTTATGCTATGGATATCATGATTATTATAAAATAAACTACAGATTTTAAATTTTACAGATATGGTAAAACATAAATATATATGTATTATTCTCATTATTGTTTCCCAAAAAAAACATTAGATAATTTTTCTCCCGTTGCAACGCAACGGGCATGTTTGCTAGCAGATGAAAAATTATCAATATTTATGATATCAAATAAATATCATTAGATTAATTATGAAATGTATTTTTATAATAAATTATTTTGGAGTCATAAATGTGAATAGTATTTTTTTGAAATTTGGTTAAACGTGAATCAATTTTGCTAGCACGCAACACGTTGCATTCTTTCGTAGACGGAGGGAGCAATATCCACTCCCTGCCCCCACCCCCACACTGGCCACTGTAATGCATAATATGCTTGTCGCTGCATGCATGGTACTTGGAGCCTGTAACTCGAAGCGTCTGGGAGGAGACGGCCAGTGCCGACGATGATGATGATTGCATTGCAGGCAGGAGCCCCATGTCCATGTGTGCACAGCACTGCTCATCTCACTGACTCACTGGCCCCGGCGGCCGGGCCTGGAGGCTGCTGGTGCTGGAGCCCCTGGACTGGACCCTGAGAAATTCATCTGCACCTGCTTGGAAGCGCCCATGTTCTGTGGGTGCCAGGCCTGGCCTCCTGACCATGACAACTTCGCATCGCAGCCGTCCACCTGCATGTCAATTGTCATACGTACCGTCCCGGAACAGATGACCTTACGGGATGCTGGCTGCTCAAACTTGTCAACTTTGACTGATTCGTAAAAAAAATATGTATAGTATTTATATCTTCAAATAAATTTATTATGATAGTATATTCAACTATCTATCTAATGATACTAATTATATATTATAAATATTATTATTCTTTTACGTATAATTGATCAGAGTTTAAAAAAATGATTTCTCAAGAAGCGAGAATAACTTTTATTTTAGGACAGAGTAGCACGAGCATATCCTTATCAACATTCAACAACCGCTGCGCCGCTGTCCGGTTAAAAGGGGCCATGCAGTGGCAGTCCCAGCCCCCGGCCAGATTCTTTACATGCACTCACGCATGGAGGGAACCACCTGCCAAATCTGCACCCGTCCCCCGTCCCCGTCCTGGAGGCACATCTCTTTCCCTCGCGATGAATGCCCCCATTCATGCCTCCCTTCGTCCATGGGTGTCTGTCATGATGGCCTGCACTTTTCGGGGCCGCCTGCCTGACTGGCACTTGAGCAGCAGCTATTATGGCCGATTTAGTCGCAGGATCTGTAATTGTCATGGAGCATGATACACTTGCTGTCAGTGGTTGTTGCATGGCCGCGGCTCATGTTTGCAGGACAAAATTCACTAGTAGAACCTTACTTATGGCACAACGGAACGGATACAGAAAATTCTGCAAAATGTTTGTCCGATGCTGATCAGTTTGATAGCCGAATGAATATGTATGTTAATTTGCCCCCACAGAACAGTACGCCGTCATCTCAACTTGAGTCCTCAGAGGCTGCTGATGAGATGCATTCTGCGTACTCTGAACTTTGCCAATTCAGTCCTGCATAATTCTACACATGCATATGCTGCGACCTAATCAGTAGGAATAGGATATTACCAAAGGATTGTTCTTTGCCGCCGGAGATAACATATACAAACATGTCAACTCACAATGCAAGTGATTCAATTGACAAGGTGGTCCAGGTCATCTGGCATGTATATAGTACTCCCTCCGTCCCATTGATCGTGCAACTATGGGAAACGTGCCGTTTAAACTGTGTCAACTTTGACCAAATTTATAGCAAAAAGTATTAGCATTTATGTCTCGAAATAAATTTATTATGAAAATATATTTCATAACCAATCTAACGGTACTTATTTTGTCTCATAAGAGTTAGTATTTATTTATATAATTTTAATCAAAATTTGCGATGGCTGATTTCTCGGGATGCGAGAATTGCATATTCATTGGGACGGAGGGAGTATAATAACAAGCACTATACATGATCAGCCAAATCCTTGTTTACTGCGTAGCAGTAGCAGCTAGCTAGATAGAACTTGATAGATTACATCAATTCTTTCAAGGTGGTATAAAAGAAACCTAAGCTAGGCTAGGCTAGGCTAGGAAGAAGACAAGCATGGCCGAATACTGTCACTTGTGCTATCTCCTCTTCTTCCACTGAGGCCCTGTTTAGTTACCTAAAAATTTTGTAAAATTTTTTAGATTTTCCGTCACATCGAATCTTTAGACACATGCATGAAGCATTAAATATAGATAAAAAATAAAACTAATTATACAGTTTAGACAAAATTCACGAGACGAATCTTTTAAGCCTAGTTAGTCCATGATTAGATAATATTTATCAAATAACAACGAAATTGCTACAGTAGCGTTTCCCAAAAATTTTCGGGAACTAAACAGGCCCTGAGACGAGAATAAGGCCACGTTTAAATTGCAAATATTTTAAACCCGATGAATAGTACCACTTTCGTCTTATTTGGTAAATATTGTCTAATCGTGGACCAACTAGGCTCAAAAGATTCATCTCGTGATTTTCAACTAAACTGTGTAATTAGTTATTTTTTTACCTACATTTACTACTTCATGCATGGGTCTGAAGATTGATGTGATGGAGAGAGTGAAAAAATTCTAACTTTTGGATGCATCTAAACAATGCCTAAAAGAACACACACAGCTTTCTTTCATAGGCACGAGGCGATTACAAGCAGGCCAGGTTTGACCGTCATTTCATCCTATGTATACGACAACTGTTCAGTCGCCAGGGAAAGAGTATGATCAGATCGTGATCGATCTTCAAATACGTCTGTCAACCCCTTTCTTAAACGAAAATATGTCTGCCAACCGAATCGTTACTGTTTAAACAAAGAGAAAAAGGAAAACAGAAAACCCGTCGTGCGGATCGGAAACCAAACAAGCATCGGCATCTGCAGTACGAGGTCACTGACACTGAAGGCTTAAATCAGACCACCTGATCGTATCGCATTTGAGATCTTGAGCTCAGGCTTCCACATGCTCACCTGCAGCTCGCCAACGTCATGTTGTTCTTCGCACTTCACAACCACCCCGGCCTCCATAGCTGGCGAAAGCAGTTGACCCCGAGTATAGTTTTCCAAACGAGCGGCACGGCACGGCACCGGCACGGCCCGGGCACGGTACGGTTAGGCACGGCACGATCTGGCCCGCGTGTCTGTCGTGCCGTGCCTGATAGTGCCGCCATGCCGTCAGCCAGACACGGGCACGACACTATAGACTCTGGAGCGTGCCGTGCCAGGCCGTTTGGCACGGCAGCACGTTCGTGCTCGTGCCGGCCCAGACACGGTTCCAGCATATGCAAGTTACATCTCTTTCAATAGAGAAAATTGCATCTACCTTTAAATTCAACAAAAAAATCAAAAAAAACACAGCTGAACACATCACAGATAGCAACAGAAAGGAGCTGTGCAATGGCTGCCTCATTAAAAACCTGTCTAGATAAAATTCACCCTTATGAGAAACCCTACATAGGGAAAAAGAGTGCAGTCAGCTCCATAATATTAAACTTGTTCATTACATCAACAGTTCAACACCCCAAGGGCCCAAGTTCAGCTGCTCCAGCAGCAACAAGTTCAAATCCTATTTAAGTTACAGAACCATTACATAAATGACTAATCAACATCAAGATAAAGTTCTTCAAATGCCTCCACCAGCTCCTTGTCCTCCACCATGTGCTGAATCCTTATCTCTGCAGCCTCCCAGTCCTTGATGCAAGCAAGTGCCTCCACAGTTTCTGGCTTCAGCCTCCGCCTTCGTTCTTCGATGATCCTGTCAGTGGTGCTAAAAGTAGCTTCTGAAGATATGGTGGAAACAGGCATACTAAACACATCTTTAGCAAGAGTAGAAAGAACAGGATATGTCAGTTTATGCTGATGCCACCAGTTCAAGATGTTAAAGTCATCATCTAACTGGCTGACTGTGTCACAGTCAAGGTAAGAGGTAAGTTCAGAAGCAGAACCAGTGTTAGAGGAAGAACTTGATGCATGCAGCAAAGCAGTAGCAGGAATACTCCTAGACATATCAAGATTTGGAGGAAGCACATCATCATCATCCTCAACGGCTACTGAAAGGATCAAGATGCCTAAGAGGGGGGTGAATTGGGCTTTTCTAAAAATTAAATGCAAGAATTAAATCCTACAAGCCGGAATTCACCCCTAGTGTCTACTTGTGTTCCTAGAGAGTCTACCGATACAAAGTTTTGCACCCTAGTTTCCAATCCTAGTCTAGCATGGCAAGTCTAGGAATGTAAAACAAGCAATGAAAGTAAATACGAGAATGTAAATGCTTGAATATAAAGGGGCAAGGAACACGGCGATGTTTTTTCGAGGTATCGGAGAGTCGCCACTCCCCACTAGTCCTCGTTGGAGCACCCGCGCAAGGGTGTAGCTCCCCCTTGATCCGCGCAAGGATCAAGTGCTCTCTACGGGTTGATTCTTCGACACTCCGTCGCGGTGAATCACCCAAACCCGCTCACAAGATGAGTTGGGTCATCCACAAGCTCCGCCGGATGATCACCGAACTCCCAATCACCACCACGCCGTCTAGGTGATGGCGATCACCAAGAGTAACAAGCTAGAACTCTCACTTGACCACTACGAGCCCAAATGAGAAGGTGGATGCACACTTGCTACTCTCTAATCGCTAGTGAGGAACTCTCAAGCTTTAATTCTTAAATCTCTATTCTCACTAGTGCTCTTGCACTCCCTTGCACTCCAAAGGTGTTTTTCAGCTGATCAAATGAGCAAGAGACCTCTAAAAGAGGTGGTGGGGATGTATTTATACACCCCACAGATAAAACGAACCGTTACCCGCTGACTCAGCAAAACACGAGCTGACCGGACGCGCCGGTTGAACTGACCGGACGCGCCGGTCGCTCGTAACGGTCGAAATCCGAAAATCAACTGAGTGACCGGACGCACCGGTCAGGGGCGACCGGACGCGTCCGATCGTGCAGGGAGCATACTGTACTCGCACCGGACGCGCGACCGCGTCCGATCGGTGATGACCGGACGCGTCCGGTCGTCTCTGGACCTTACTGGACTGTGACCGGACGCGCCGATCACACCCAGGTCACGTCCGATCGGGTGTTTCCCTCAAGTGACACGTGTCGACATCTGACCACCGCGTCCGGTCCTCGCGAGGACCGTGTCCGGTCGTTAGAGCTGAAACCCTAGCCGTGGAACTGTACTGACCGGACGCGTCCGGTCATGCCGAGGACCGCGTCCGGTCATGGGAAAACGACCCGAAACTCTCCGAAACGCGTCACAACTTGAACCAAGTTGCTTCCAACTGAACTTTGAGCTATTCTAGAGCTGCCTAGCGCCAAGTTTAACAAGTGTGCACCACACCTAAATGTAGGACTCGCCTAGGTCAAGCTACCCGCTCATGCCCCCCTTTATAGTACGGCCAAAAGAGAAAAACGAAGATCCTAACGACTATTCCAAATGTATCTCAACACCTCGACATCCGGAACTAACCGTCCTTAATCTTGACGTCACTCTTTTGAAAACCGAAACGATTTCCATCAAGGGGCATGAATACCATGGTGCACAAAGCAGTTAAAACCTCCATGACCTAACTTACCAAAGTTTCTGCAAAACACACGTTAGTCATGGTAATAAAGCGTTGTCATCAATTGCCGAAACCAAACCTCGGGGCCTAGATGCTTTCAATCTCCCCCTTTTTGGTGATTGATGACAACACTAAGATATAAAAGATTTGAGTTGAGGTTTTCGAGCATGCATGGTTCACATAAGCAAAAAGCAATAAGCACAAGGGGTTAGAAATTATTTATGTGCCCCAAGCCAAAAGAGTGTACTCATAAGATAAGACAAAGAACGTTAGTACACATACAGATATAGCTCATAAGTAAACGGAGTAAGGCACGGAAGCACAACCTTAGAGCTATAATTAAAGACGGTGACAAGTGTTAACACTGCGACTTGATAAAACATTAAGACTCAAGGTTTATCACACGACGACATGCCACACGAATGCAATGACTGAAAAGTAAACATGATGCATGAAGTAGCACACAAGAAAAAACGAAAACCCTCTCTCAAAACTCCCCCTGAAACTACTCTCTCTCCCCCTTTGGCATCAAGCGCCAAAAAACTAATCTAAGGATCTGACGGGGGGACAGACGGAGTCGTGTCGGGTGCCGAGGTGCGCGGAGTAATCACGAAGTGTAGAGAATCTCCCTCGGAATCTGAGCTATCTGGCTGACCCTCTGAAGAAACACGTGGCTGTGAAGCGGTCTGGGTCTGAGCGGTAGGAACAGGTACTGACGTAGTAGCAATAAGAGGATCCGTCTGAGTAACCTGAGCCTGTAGTGAGCCAATAGCAGGAGGATCTGTCGAGGCAACTGACGAAGGAAAAGTCTCTGTAGTACCGGTCCCTGTCACTGGAGGAATAGCTGCCTCTGAAGCTGACAACCCTGAAGAAGTAGCAAAGGTAGTGTGCGAGGGCGTCGGCTGACCAGTCAACTCACTGTAGGTAGCACTGTAATCACCGAAGGGTGTGCCTGTCAGGAGGTGAGGGCGAGGCTGGTCTGAAGGTGTAAACCCCGTGTGAATAGGCGTGAAGCTCGGGGACTGGAATGACTGGGGAACCTGCTGCTGTGGAGATGTGAACTGGAAACCCGGCTGTCCCTGACTCGATGGATCACTGGATTGTAAAGCAGAAGTTAGGACAGAAGCAGGCGGAGGAACCCCAACAGTGACTAGGTGGCGCAGGAGATCCAAGTACTGCTGCTGACTAGCTGCACTCTGTCGCTGAATCTCGTACTGCTGTCGCTGCATTTCAACCTGCTGCCTCTGGATCTCAAGCTGCTGACGCTGAAACTCGTCCTGACGAGCCTGAATCTGTGCAAGTGCTGCAGCTGTGTCCTGAGCCTGTCGCTGTATCTGCTGTTGCTGCTGCTCCTGTGCCTGGGTCAACCTCTCAAGTATCGCCACCATGGCTGGGTCTGTGCGGGAGGCTGAACCAGAGCCACCGGCCTCATGGTCGTGAGACCGAGGAGACCGGTACCTGGGGATGGGCTGGTAGTTCTCATCAGTGCTGTCAGATGTCACATCCTCAGGAAGATCAGCAGGCTGAGCGTCAAGATCGGCAAGTTCTGCCTCTGCAAGCTCATCAACTGTGGCGTCCTGCTCAACCGCTGTCTCAGGAACCTCAGGTCGCACACGCTGTCCTAGCACTGGGGCCTGATCTCTAGTGACTGAAGCCCAAAGCTGACGGATATCATACTCAGGGAAAGCAGTAGTAGTATCTGATATCTCAGCTCGGATCTCTGCTGGTAGCTGAATGGATGATCTAATGATGAAGCAGATCCAGTGTGCATAGGGCAGCTGACGATTACCCTTGAAGCCCTCAGCTATGGTGTCCTCCATCTCACTAAGTATGAGATCCCAAATGTCAAACTGTGTCTGTGAGAGGAGGTGATGAACAACCCATAGCTGCATCCGAGTCAGTCCCTCTCTGTAGCCAAGTCTGGGAAGTAGAGTGCGTCTGACTATAGCATCCAGAACTCTGGCAAGTGGTGTCAAACTGGCAGGCGTGCGACGAGACCCTTCGCCAAAAGGCTCACGGAAGCAGGGTCGAATCAAGTCTGTAGGTGGCACTGCCCCGCCGTGAGGGCGTCTCGGTGGAGGAGTCTGACCAAAACACAGCTGATGTATCTTCGTGTCGGAAGCTGGGAGTCTGAGAATCTCCCGCACTCTGGTGCTGTATAGACGGTGATCGCGGCCTCGAAATGCAAAGTGAATGAAATCATGGGCATGATCAATCCATAGTGAAGCATAAAACTCTCTGACCCATGTGCCGCAGTATGCACATGTCCGTCCAAGAAGATCTGACAAGCCTGGCAGAAAGGACAGGTGCGGACGTAGCTGTTCTCCCACAACCTCAACTAGTGACTCAAGTCGACAGACCCTCTGTGGTCGGAAAGCAATACCACTGTCAACTAGAGCCCTGTAGAAATCCTCCTGAAGTGGGGTATAGAAGCCTTCTGAAGCTCTATGATCCCTCACAGGTGGAAACCACCGACTGACCTCCACGAACCTCAACCCCTGCACCTGACGTGCTGTAGCACCCCTCAAGTCAAAGTGCTCGACCGGGGGTGAACCTCTAGCTCTGGGAGGAGGACGTGCTCCACGACGCTGGCCCTCTGGCCTAGGAGTCACCTGAGTACGTGCGCGTGTGGAGCAGCGACGTGGTGGAGACTGAGCTGGCTGCTCCTCTGTGTCCTCTGTAGCCTCTGGAGCCTCTGTGGCCTCTGGAGCCTCTGTGGCCTCTGGAGGTGGATCAACTGACATACCCTCTGTAGCTCCAGTATCCTCAGTACCCTCAGTGGCCTCTGTGCCGAGCTGTCGACCTTCTAGATGAAAGCGATGCTCGTCTATGCATATGCCACTGCTCCTGCCACCTCTCTCTGCCTGCTCTGCTGCATCTGCCACGGCCTGAGCAATCTCTGCCTCTGTAAGTGTCTTCTTCTTCTTTCTGGCCATGATCTTGATGCGCTTCCCACGTGCAATCTCAGACCGATGAGGAGGACTGTCGTCCCCGTCACCAGGAGCACCACCGGCGTTCTTGCAACGCGCCATGCTGAAAAACTAACCGAAAAACCTCTGAAAGATGGTGAACTGTCACTCGAGAGGCTTGGCCTCAATCCGTATCCGCAGGCTTGGCCTCGGATTCAGCAAACTAATCTCACCCTAACACACGAACAGACTCGCTCGGATCGACGAGATGATGGTGACAAGATGAGGTGACCTAGATCGCGAGATTCCCCGAAATCGCCGGACGAGCTCTGATTTGCCGAAACATGATGCAATTAGGATTAAAAAGAAAGAGTTATGGCAAACCCTAGCGAGGAGGTCAAGGTGACACGAAACAACCTCGCGAAGAAGACGTCGCGCGACAAAACCTCGACGACGAACGATCGAACGACGTTACGCGAACCCTAGGGTTAGGGTTAGGGCAGCTCGACGAAGAACGATCGGAGGCGAGCGTGAGGCAGTCCACTGCCGGAGGAGATGCTGGCAAGCGGGAGCGTGGCTCACCGGCGGCAAGGGCGCGGCTCACCGGCAGCGGAGGTGCGAGCGGGCGGCGGTGGCGCGGCTGCTCGACTGGCGTGGGCAGGCGCGGGCAGGGACGGGCTGGCGCGCGCGCGAGCGAGGTAAGCGCGGGCGAGGAGACGCGGCTGGGTCGTGGCTGGGCTTGCCGGAGGCGAGGAAGACGGCAAGGACGCGGCGGCTCCGGCGAACTTTGCAAGTTAGGGCAGGCGGCGGCGGAAAAAGCTCGGGCGGATGAAAAACACGGCCGAGGACGAACCGTTATATGAAGGGGTTAGATCCGCTCGACGCGTGATGACCGGACGCGGTGGTCGTTATGACCGGACGCGGTGGTGCAGCGTCCGGTCACACTCCAGTGAGCTCCTGGAGTGACCGGACGCGTCCGGTGAGGACTGACCGGACGCGGTCAGAGTCCGGTCGAGGGGAGCTCGGGAATTCATCGCGAATGACCGGACGCGGTGGTGGTAACCGGGACCGGACGCGGTGGTCAACAGCGGCGCGTCCGGTGCAGCGTCCGGTCACTAGATCTGGAGTTGGTCTTCTGGATGACTGGACGCGCTGGTGGACGCCGGGACCGGACGCGGTGGAGAAGCATCACTGCGTCCGGTGCAGCGTCCGGTCCAGCGTCCGATCACTGTTCTTCGCCCTTCTTCGTTCTGAACTACGACGCGACTTCTCCCAATCAGGTTCCAATTCAAAAAGACACAAATAAACACCAATTGGAACACGATATGAGTGACCTCACTCAAACCCTCAAATTTTTCAAAATAGATTGCCTTAGGCTAGTATTATTTTTAAGAAAATAGGCAATAAACACCCAAGGAGCAACGTATGGCCATGCAATAGAGTTTTTGAACCTTTAGGAGCGTCAAAATGCTCTCTCTATCCATGGACGAACACAGAGGTTGCTCAAAGCTTAACCGAAAAGAAACGACAAGAACAACAACCATGCATATGCAATGCAATACAAGAAGGTAAAGCTAGGATGCTTGTCAAGTTTGATCCACGGTTAGGCTTCTTCACTCCTCCAAAGAAGGGTTATCGTAACCGTGTTAGCCAAGCCCTAAAAGCATTGCGATAAAATAAACATGGCATATTATACAATGCAATGCAAGGGACAACACACGCTCATTTTTTAAAGTTGCTAGAATCAAGCACATTGAGTTCACTTCTTAACCTACAAAAGGTTGCCTCATCCAAAGGTTTAGTGAAGATATCCGCTAATTGATTTTCACTTCTTACACCTTCTAGTGATATGTCATTTTTAGCAACGTGATCTCTTAGAAAGTGATGGCGGATATCAATGTGCTTGGTGCGAGAGTGTTGTACCGGATTGTTAGCAATTTTAACGGCACTTTCATTATCACATAAAAGTGGCACCTTTTTAAGAACAATTCCATAGTCTAGAAGGGTTTGTTTCATATATAAGATTTGTGCACAACAAGCCCCCGCGGCAATGTATTCCGCCTCGGCGGTGGACAAAGCCACACTATTTTGCTTTTTAGATGACCAAGATACTAAAGATCTTCCAAGCAAATGGCACCCTCCGGATGTGCTTTTTCTATCAATTTTTCAACCGGCATAGTCCGAATCGGAATTGCCAACTAGTTGGAATCTAGCTCCTTTGGGATACCAAAGACCAATGCTTGGGGTGAGCTTAAGATATCTTAGGATTCTTTTTACGGCACTTAAGTGAGGTTCTTTAGGGCACGCTTGAAAACGGGCACACATGCACACACTAAACATGATATCGGGCCTAGATGCGGTAAGGTACAACAAGCTACCAATCATAGAACGGTAGAGAGTTTGATCAACCGGTTTACCTCCCTCATCTAGGTCGAGATGTCCATTTGATGGCATTGGGGTCTTGATTGGTTTGCATTCTTCCATCTTGAATCTTTTGAGAAGATCCTTGGTATACTTTTCTTGAGAGATGAAAATCCCTTCTCTCATTTGCTTTACTTGAAATCCAAGGAAGAATGTGAGCTCACCAATCATTGACATCTCGAACTCCTTCGACATCAATTCACCAAATTCCTTGCAATAATCTTCATTTGTTGATCCGAAGATGATATCATCAACATATACTTGACAAATAAAGATCTCCCCATTAAACTTCTTGGTGAATAGTGTGGTGTCGACCTTCCCAATGGTGAAGCCCTTCTCAATGAGGAAGTCCCGGAGGCGCTCATACCACGCTCTAGGGGCTTGCTTGAGTCCATATAACGCCTTGGACAACCTATAAACATGATTAGGATATCTAGGGTCTTCAAACCCGGAAGGTTGATTAACATAGACTAGTTCATTTATAAAGCCATTTAAGAATGCACTTTTCACATCCATTTGATATAGTTTCATATCATGATGTGATGCATATGCAAGGAGGATACGAATGGCTTCAAGTCTTGCAACGGGTGCAAAGGTCTCTCCAAAATCAAGACCTTCAACTTGAGAGAACCCCTTTGCAACTAGTCTTGCCTTGTTCCTCACCACTATGCCTTGGTCATCTTGCTTGTTTCGGAACACCCACTTGGTTCCAATGACTCTTGCACCTTTAGGATGCTCTTCAAGTGTCCATACTTGATTGCGGGTGAAGTTGTTTAATTCTTCATGCATTGCATTCACCCAATCTGGATCTTGAAGAGCTTCTTCTACATTCTTAGGTTCAACGCAAGAGACAAAAAAGTGATGTTCAACAAAAGAAGCTAGCTTTTGAGATCGAGTCATTACTCCCTTTGTAGGACTCCCTATGATGAGATCTTGTGGATGTGCTTGAAGTAGTGGTGAGTTTCTTCTATCAACCACTTGAGGAGGTGGATGGGGAGCATCAACATCTTGAGCTTGTGCCTCGGCTTGTTCATGAGAGACATAAGTGTCTTCATTTTCAACTCTCTCATTCTTGTCATCATCTTGAGGCACACGTGATGAAGATGGTGGATCAACAATTTGTACATCGTCATCATCATCTTTTGGCTTGATGTCTCCCACCAGCATGTTCTTCATGGCCTCCCTCAAGGGTTCATCACCTACATCATCACAATTCTCAATCGCTCCTTGGGAGCCGTTAGATTCATCAAATTCCACATCATATGTTTCTTCAACCAAACCGGTGGCATGGTTAAATACTCTATATGCTTTGGACTTTGATGAGTAACCAACAAGAAAACCAATATCACAACGTCTTTGAAACTTCCCTAGGTGTTGACGCTTCTTGTAGATGTAGCATTTGTAACCAAACACCCGGAAGAAAGAGACGTCCGGCTTCTTCCCATTAAGCAACTCATAGGGGGTCTTGCCAAGAAACTTTTGTAGGAAGAGGCAATTTAAAGCATAGCATGCGGTGTTGATTGCCTCGGCCCACAACTTCTCTGGAGTGTTGTACTCATCTAGCATTGTTCTTGCAAGGGTGATCAAAGTTCGGTTCTTTCTCTCAACTACACCATTTTGTTGAGGAGTGTAGGTTGAAGAGACCTCATGCTTGATTCCAATTTCATCACAATAAGCTTCAATGTTGGTGTTGTTAAACTCTTTACCATTGTCACTTCTAATCTTCTTTATCTTGACTTCAAATTCATTTTGAGCTCTCTTTGCAAACTTCTTGAAGCAATTTGCCACTTCGGATTTATCATGAAGGAAGAAAGTCCATGTATACCTTGAGTAGTCATCCACTATCACAAGACAATAGAGATTACCACCCAAGCTCTTGTATGTTGTAGGCCCAAACAAATCCATGTGTAGAAGTTCTAGCACTCTTGAAGTTGACATGAAAGCTTTGGTTGGATGAGTGTTTGCAACTTGTTTGCCCGCTTGACATGCACTACAAGGTTTGTCCTTTTCAAACTTCACATCCTTCAATCCTCTCACTAGTTCTTTCTTCAATAGCTTGTTGAGAGTGTTCATTCCAACATGAGCAAGCCTCCTATGCCAAAGCCAACCAAGTGAGGTCTTGGTGAACAAACATGTCATCAAATTTGCATCTTCGGAGGTGAAGTCAACAAGATAAAGATTGTTGTATCTAAAGCCTTTGAATATCACTTGCTTGTCATCTATCTTTGAAACTTCCACTTCATTTGGTGTGAATAAGCATTGGAAGCCAAGGTCACAAAGTTGCCCAACGGATAACAAGTTGAAACTCAATGAAGCAACATAGAGCACATTTGAGAGTGAGTGATTATGTGATATTGCAATCTTGCCTATACCCTTGACTTTGCTCTTTGAATTATCCCCAAATGTGATCTTCTCTTGGCATATTCCATTCTCTTCAATGGTGGTGAACATATGAGGATAACCGGTCATATGTTGAGTGCAACCACTATCAATAACCCAATGAGATCCACCGGTCTTGTAGTTCACCTACACACAAGAGATCAAGCTTTTTGTTTAGGGACCCAAACTTGAGAGGGGCCCTTGACTTTCTCAACTAGTGACTTAGCAACCCATATTTTCTTTGGCCTATTCTTGTTTGGGGGACCCAAAAACATGACTTTCATCTTTCCATTTGAATCTTTTCTTAGCATATAATGAGCATTGAAGGCGAAAGGTCTAGCATGCTTGGGCAAGGGTTGTGGTGGTGGAGTTTTGCATTCATGAGCAAAGTGACCTTCTTGACCACACTCAACACATCTCTTTGGCTTGGGCTTTGACTTGCTTTGTTGTTGTTGAGCTTTTGTTTTCTTCTCTTGATTTGCCAAGTACCCAATACCACTTCTATCCATCTTCATTACGGTGTTCATGAGGAGCTCACTTTGCAAATGTTGGCCTCTTGTGAACTTGCTTAGGCCGGTCTTGAGATGCTCTTTTTCTTGCTTGAGCTTTTTGTTTTCTTCAATGAGTGACTCATTTGTTGGTTGCTTCTCAAGAGCCATCAAACCTTTTAGCTTCTTGTTCTCATTTGCAAGCTTCTCATTCTCACACTTAATCTTGGCATAATCATCATAGTTGCTTGACTCAACCACACTCTTGCCTTTGCTACTAGAACCTTGCTCAATGCTTTCAATGATCAAATCATCACATGATGTAGCTATATCACACTTAACAATATAGTTAGTAGCATCATGTGTCTCAAGAGCAAGTTCATTAGCAACCACAAGACTATCATAGTCAATTTTTAATGTGGTGTATTTGTCCTTTAGAGAATTATGTCTAGTGATGAGCTCATCATGTTTCTTCTCAAGTTTATCATGTTGATCTTTAAGCTCTTTATAAGAGGTTTTGAGCTCCTTGAGAGTGGAAGACATCACTTCATTTTGAACTCTAAGCTCACCACTAGTCTTTTGAATATTTTCAAGCTTGGATGAGAGTGATTCATTTTCATTTTGAAGATCATCATTTTCATTTCTAGTCCTTCTTATGATTTTAGTGTATTTGTTTAGCAATTTTACAAGTTCATCATAAGAAGGTGAGTCATATTCATCATCACTATCACTATCATCATTATCATCACTATCATGGTTTTGTACCTTTCGTTCACCCTTGGCCATAAGGCATAGGTGAGTAGTGGACGATGATGGTGAAGGAGGCGGTGAAGGTGGTGATGAAGATATCGGTGAAGATGATGGCCCCATCACAAATGCGGCAACCTTCTCTTTCTTATCATCGCTCTCATCTTCGGAGGACTCACAAGATGATTCAATGTCGGTGAGCCAATCACCAACAATGTATGCCTTTCCTACCTTCTTCTTCTTGTGGAACTCCTTCTTCTTGCCATCCTTCTTCTTGTATGGCTTATTCTTCTTCTCTTCTTCTTCATCACTTGAATCATTTTTCTTGCCCTTGTTCTTGTTCTTGTACTTGTCTTTTGGTGGTCTAGGGCATTGATGAGCTAGGTGGCCAAGTTCACCACAATTGTAGCAATCCATCTCCGAGATTGGCTTTCTCTTGCTACTTGTGAAGAATTTCTTTTTCTTGCCATCGAACTTGATGCCACTCTTGTTGAGCTTCTTTAGCATCTTGGTGGTCTTTCTCACCATGAGTGTAAGTGATTCATTATCAACATCACTTTCACTTGAGCTTTCTTGCACCATCATGGCTTGGCCCTTCTTCTTCTTCTTGTCATGACTAGCTTTGAAGGCCAAGTCTTTCTTCTTGGAAGATGATGATCCCTCTTCCGGAGTGATATGCATGTACATCTCATGAGCATTGATTTTCCCTAATACTTGAGTCGGTGTTGCAGTGGAAAGATCACTTTGGTGAAGCACCGTGACAATGTGACCATACTTCTCAACGGGAAGCACACTCAAGATCTTCCTTGCAACATCCGATTGGCTCATTTTAGTGAGCCCAAGAGCATTGAGGTTCTCTACAAGAACATTCAAGCGAGTGTACATGTCATTAGCACTTTCTTTGGGAAGCATCTCAAAAGAATTAATTTTCTTTAAAGCTATGTGATAGCGTTCCTCACGCTCACTCTTAGTTCCCTCATGGAGAGCACAAAGATTTTCCCACAATTCATGAGCGTTCTTTGCATTACGCACACGATTGAAGATATCTTTGCCTAAGCCCCGGTAGAGTGCATTTTTGGCCTTTGCATTCCACCGGTCGTACTTCTCCTCGTCACCAATGGGGTTTGCGGGATCCTTGATAGCGGGAAGCCCTTGGGTTGCGGCTCTAAGACATCCAACATCTATGGCTTCGAGATACGCCTCCATGCGGATTTTCCAATATGGAAAATCATCCCCCTCAAAGGTGGGAGGTGGTCCTTCCCCGTTAGACATCTTGCTCTAGGCGGTAAAGCCTAAAAAAGGAGCAACACGGCTCCGATACCAATTGAAAGGATCAAGATGCCCAAGAGGGGGGGTGAATTGGGCTTTTCTAAAAATTAAATGCAAGAATTAAATCCTACAAGCCGGAATTCACCCCTAGTGTCTACTTGTGTTCCTAGAGAGTCTACCGATACAAAGTTTTGCACCCTAGTTTCCAATCCTAGTCTAGCATGGCAAGTCTAGGAATGTAAAACAAGCAATGAAAGTAAATACGAGAATGTAAATGCTTGAATATAAAGGGGCAAGGAACACGGCGATGTTTTTCCGAGGTATCGGAGAGTCGTCACTCCCCACTAGTCCTCGTTGGAGCACCCGCGCAAGGGTGTAGCTCCCCCTTGATCCGCGCAAGGATCAAGTGCTCTCTACGGGTTGATTCTTCGACACTCCGTCGCGGTGAATCACCCAAACCCGCTCACAAGATGAGTTGGGTCATCCACAAGCTCCGCCGGATGATCACCGAACTCCCAATCACCACCACGCCGTCTAGGTGATGGCGATCACCAAGAGTAACAAGCTAGAACTCTCACTTGACCACTACGAGCCCAAATGAGAAGGTGGATGTACACTTGCTACTCTCTAATCGCTAGTGAGGAACTCTCAAGCTTTAATTCTCAAATCTCTATCCTCACTAGTGCTCTTGCACTCCCTTGCACTCCAAAGGTGTTTTTCAGCTGATCAAATGAGCAAGAGACCTCTAAAAGAGGTGGTGGGATGTATTTATACACCCCACAGACAAAACGAACCGTTACCCGCTGACTCAGCAAAACACGAGCTGACCGGACACGCCGGTTGAACTGACCGGACGCGCCAGTCGCTCGTAACGGTCGAAATCTGAAAATCAACTGAGTGACCGGACGCACCGGTCAGGGGCGACCGGACGCGTCCGATCGTGCAGGGAGCATACTGTACTCGCACCGGACGCGCGACCGCGTCCGATCGGTGATGACCGGACGCGTCCGGTCGTCTCTGGACCTTACTGGACTGTGACCGGACGCGCCGATCACACCCAGGTCGCGTCCGATCGGGTGTTTCCCTCAAGTGACACGTGTCGACATCTGACCACTGCGTCCGGTCCTCGCGAGGACCGCGTCCGGTCGTCAGAGCTAAAACCCTAGCCGTGGAACTGTACTGACCGGACGCGTCCGGTCATGCCGAGGACCGCATCCGGTCATGGGAAAACAACCCGAAACTCTCCGAAACGCGTCACAACTTGAACCAAGTTGCTTCCAACTGAACTTTGAGCTATTCTAGAGCTGCCTAGCGCCAAGTTTAACAAGTGTGCACCACACCTAAACGTAGGACTCGCCTAGGTCAAGCTACCCGCTCATGCCCCCCTTTATAGTACGGCCAAAAGAGAAAAACGAAGATCCTAACGACTATTCCAAATGTATCTCAACACCTCGACATTCGGAACTAACCGTCCTTAATCTTGACGTCACTCTTTTGAAAACCGAAACGATTTCCATCAAGGGGCATGAATACCATGGTGCCCAAAGCAGTTAAAACCTCCATGACCTAACTTACCAAAGTTTCTGCAAAACACACGTTAGTCATGGTAATAAAGCGTTGTCATCAATTGCCGAAACCAAACCTCGAGGCCTAGATGCTTTCAGCTACAAAAGAAAAACAAAAAGAAAGAAATTTGTTAGTCTAGATCCACAGATCTAACCGAAAAGATGAAGAAAGGAGAAGACAGAAGATGAACGGGGACTCGGGGAGCACCGGATCTGGACGTACCTCTTAGGCCGGAGCACCGAATGTGCCAGCGGCAACGGCGATGGCGGGTTCGGCTAGATCCGTCACCTTGGTGCCTCAACGCATCCTCACGGACACGGAGCCCCCAAGATGACCGGAGTCCGGCAGCGGCGACGAGGCCGACGAGGCAGAAGAAACAGAGAAGACCAGGGGACGCAAGAGGGGACGAGGCTACATTTATGGTCAGGGAGGAAGAAGATCGGAGTGTAGGGCCAATCCGTCTCACCGTGCCGGCCGCGGGCTGCCAGAGTCGAGCTCGAGGTCGAGGAGAAGGGGATCTAGGGTTTCAACGGAGGGGAGCGGGCGAGAGAGACGAGAGAGGAGAGAGACGAGCGAGAGACGAAATGAACTAGGGTTTCACCAGTGGGGGGCCGCGGCCGCCGCTCGGCGTTATATAGCAGCGCCCCCCCTCCCCCACGCGGTGATCCAACGGTCAGGAGGCGAGGGGGCAGGGCATCGGATGGCTCTGTCGTGCCGGCCCCGTGCCGCCCGTTGGAGCGGGCCGTGCTCGTGTCGTGCCGCCGTGTCGCCAATGCGGCCCAGGCACGGGCACGGCCTCGGGCCGTGCTTGGCACGGGCACGGTGCTAGCGGGTCGGGCCGTTTTCGAGCCGGGCCAAATTTGTGTTGTGCCTGGGCCGGCCCAACGGGCGTAGCCCGTATGGAAAACTATAACCCCGAGTAAGTAAATCGCCTCCACGATCCGGGTCGCCGCTGACTTCCATGCCATCTCTTAAAACGTGAGCAGAAAAGAGGGCAAGGTCAGAGAGCCCAAACAAAAAGACGGCGATGTGGAGCTGGACACACAGGCCTTGTTTAGTCCCTAACTTCTCCTCCAAATTCTACTATGCAAAAAGAAGATTCCCCGTCACATCGAAATATCGGTACATGTATGGAGTACGAAATATAGATGAAATCAAAAACTAATTACACAGTTCTGTTATACTTTGCGAGACAAATATTTTGAGCCTAATTAATCAATGTTTGGACAAGTATTACCAAATAAAAACAAAATGCTACAGTGACAAAAAGTGTTGCTACAGTATTTTAGATGCCCCGTATCCAGTATCCAAACAAGGCCACAGGCAATGCATATGCAGGCTCACTAGGACACGTACAGTGCAACAGCCGGGAGGTGCACGCGTAGCGGGGCGTGTTTGGTTTGAGGTGTTAAAGTTTAATAAATACTGTAGCACTTTTATCTTATTTGATAAAAAGTTTTTAATTTTGGACTAATTAGGCTTAATAGATTCATCTCGTAAATTACTCCTAATCTGTACCAACATGCATGTAATTAGTCTACATTTAGTACTCCATGCATTTGAGGGAACATTGATGTGATGGGAGTTAAACTTTAACAAAAAAAAATGAAACCAAACAGGCCCTTAGCTGGCAATTAAGGGTGTCAGTCGTCACAGTGTTTGTCAGAGCGAGCTCCGTGGAGATCTTCTGTGATCTTGCCAGTTTAGCAAATCTTCAGAGTAGGGCCTGATTAGATCCTAAATATTTCCCTAAATTTCACTGTACAAAAAAAAAGATTCTCCATCACATTAAAATGCCGGCACATATATGAAGTACTAAATGTAGATGAAATAAAAAACTAATAGCACAGTTTTATTGTACTTTCCGAGACGAACATTTTGAGTCAAATTAATCAATTTTTGAATAATTTTTACCAAATAAAAACAAATTTATTACAGTAACTCGGGCACTGTTCATGCCCGAATTCAGGCCCGAATTCGGGTATCTAAACACGGCCTAAGAAACGAAGCATAAACAACAGAAGCCAACCTTAACATACATACTATAACGAGGAAGCATTGGGAGCTGCACGAAGCAGCAGCCCTTAAGTCTCGATCGAGAAGTGATCGAGATGCAATCTTTAGCTCGATTTTTCAGAAATGGGAGACCCAAGAACGTCGACCCTTCTGCATCTGCAAATAATGCTATATATCTGAATATTCTACCAAGTCTGACTTTCTCGCTCTTGTGACTCATAAGATAAGAGTACCACAAAATCGGATAGACAATAGTATGTTTTCACATAATCTCTAGTATATCATCGCCCTGAGTATTCTTCGCTGATTTGTTATGAGAGAAAAATACCGTACTATGGCTGATAAGCCAGGTTGATAAGTTCAAACGAACAGGGAGCATGCTTGCAGCGCATAATGTTATATTATATAATTATTAAATATACTCCTACTTCGTATTAAAATCGATGACCTCCTCAGGAGGACCGCACGGCCGACGATAGCAACAGCTCTACCGCACGCTGTCTCAATAGCTTCACCATGCGCGTGCTGAAGAAGGATCTCCGCTTATTCGTGACTCTCCCAAACAGCCTAAGCCGGTGCTGCCACTGCGGAGTAGACGATTGGCGGCTCGGAGCCTCTCTCGAGTACCTCCTTTCAGGCGAGGTGAGGTGCTGATCATGCAACGTATAGGCTACACCAAAGGTCCATCAGCGTCCGAACTGGAGGCCTTTAACAAGATTTTCAATGGCAACCTGACTGCGTCAAACGCTAAAGTGCTTGAAGCGCTCTTTCCGGACAATGAAAAGGGCTCGTCAAGGCAAACGCGAAGACGCAAGGCCACCTCCTGGATCGCACCGCTGCGTCGGTTTTGGTTGTTTTTTCATCTATGTAATATCGAAACTAGAGGTCCTTTGCTAGGATAATCCAGCTACGACTGTTTTTGGTTGACCTCCTTCAGCGCTCGATAGAAGCGCGTCGTCTATATGTTTAAACTCTTCTTCATAATACAATGATACGCGGACCTTTTGCGGATTCGGGAAAAAAATCGATGACCTTAGCCTAGTGGAAGACCAGAATGAACTTGTATATTATATATTTATTTTATTTATATATGCATATTGTATTTCGCACTTCTGCCGATAATTTTAAAGGAGTGCTGACATGCATGGGTTTATTTACATATGCATCTGCAAATAATCCTATCTGAATATTGTACCAAATCTGACTTTCTAGACTGATGACTCATAAGAGTATCACAAAATTGGATAGAGAATTTTTTCCGTGAACATGCGCCGGGGCGCAAGCTTTTAAAATCAGATAGAGAATTATTGTATGTTTAGACAGAATCTCTCTTTTCTTTTCCTTTTTTTTTTTGAGATGAGGTTGACTTTCATTCATATCAAATCGGAATCGGCCGAAGCCTCATACAAGATCAAATTCATGCCACACCGTACCTCCGATCTATGTATATCATGCTTGCAGTTGCAGGCGCATATGGTTCTATTATTATGTCCATTATTATCCGTATTAAAATCCAAGGCTTCTCAGTCTCGTGGAAGGCCAGAATGCACTTGTGTATATGTATATATAGTACTTATTATATATTCATATAATCGATCTTCCCTGATAACCTAAAAGGAGTCACGTGCATCGGTTTAATTCGTGGCCGAGAAAATTCTGGAAAGAGGTATTTTTCTGGAGAAAATGTGAACGAAATTCTGTCCCCATAAGGATGAATGACAGGCAGCGAAGTTGGATACACTTGCGTTGTGCAGTTGCGCCTACCCTGCTTTGAGGAAAAGCGTGCGTGTGCGTGTTTGGAAGAGCAATGCCCTATTGCGTCGTCACCACTGTGGAATGGTCGTGGCGAGCATTTGGAGGAAATCCGCATGTATGGGATTAACGATGAAAACGGTCGGAAACGGTCGAAAACGAACTTACGAGATAGAAAACGAAATCGGTTTGTTCGTACATTTCTACATTTTAGCAATTAAAGAATACAAAAAATAGTTGAAAATAGTTGTGAAACCAATTGAAACTGACAATTTTTTATGTTTAAAAATAGAACCATAATAATATAGAAAACGAAAGCGGTCGATTCGAGATATTTCCGTTCCGTTTTCATCCTTACGTGGGATATCGACCGAGCCGACGACAGCGAGCAGCTCACGTACGTAGCGCGGGAAAGCTTGTCTGAAAGAGTGGCCGCTTCGGAGGGGGGGTAAGCGAAAGCTGTTCGGCATCGGTCCATCGCTCTGCATTCTGCACTGCAGATGGCTCGGTCGCCGTCACAGCCAATGAGCCAAGTTGCGAAATCACACGTGCCACCAGTGGCGGATGTGGGATGCGGGATAAGGGGGGGGCTAAAACAACAGAGATGTTGATTTGCACGAAGATTTAACGGTGAAATCAAGTTTTTGCTACAGTAATTAGCATTGAAATCAAAAAATTAGGGGGGCTGGAGCCCCCCCCAGCCCCCCCTTTGGATCCGCCCCTGCGTGCCACCGGCGTCGTCACTTCCCTTCGGCGCACTGGTTACCACGAGATCACGTCTCTCCGCACCCTCGAAAGAGTTCCTGCCGAACTACCAATTATATATACCCGTGGATAGGTGTACTTCCTCCACCCTAAAATGATATATTTCGTTTTTTTAAAAAAAGTTCATTTTTAAAAAAAAATAATTAAATTTATATAAAAAAGAATAGCAACATTTATATTTTCAATTTATTTATTATAAAAATTTATTTTATTATTAACCTCTTTTAAAATAATTATTAATCTAACGATATTTATTGTGTATCATAAATATTAATATATTTTTATATAAGTTTGATTTCTAAAAATCAAGATGGACGGGAGTCAGTGCTCCAAAAGTGGACCTCCATTGCTTCCGCCTCGGAGATTAATCCCTGGCTAATTAGACTAGAGGTAATCAACGTCGCTGCGATCAATGGTTTCTAAATAGCTAGTCTAGAAAGAATTATATTAGCTGTCAAGAAAAGATCAAACAACCCGTGAATCCAGAATAGCTAGTCTAGCACGATCTGCAAGAAACAACACTATCACAACTCGCACAACCCATGCTGTGTTCTTTTTTCTTTTTTTTTCAAAGTCTCATCTAGTTATTATTTGCAAATTTCCTTGGAGGACATCCTATTACTAGGATCTCTTGAACATGGGCGGAGACAGCCATGTCAAGCACACCTCGGGCTAGGCTAGGCTAGCCTGTCTTGCGGTGGGCCCTCAAACCTGTCATGGACTGTTTTGCTCGTGAATTCAAATGTTGACTGAGCACACACTTAAACGTACAGCCTTTTGTGTATAAGCCCGTGTTTAGATTGTAAAAAAAATTGGAAAAATTACAGTAGCACTTTCGTTGTTATTTGACAAAAATTATCCAACCATGGACTAACTAGGCTCAAAAGATTCGTCTCGATATTTACAGACAAATTGTACAATTAATTATTTTTTTACCTATATTTAATGTTCGAAAAAAGTCTACTTCACCCCCTTAACTATGGGGTGGACTACTTAACCCCCTCAACTATGAAACGGTCTATTCTACTCCCTAAACTTTCTTAAACCAGTTAAATTACCCTCAGGCGGGTTTGAAACGGTGAATTGCTACAGTAACCATGGGATTGCCACGTCAACCTCGGGTTTGCTACGGTACCGTCGTGCCTTTTCTTCTTTATTTATTTCGGCTGAATCTTTAAAAAATCATAGTAAATCACAGAAAAATCATAAAATGAAAAATCCAATTTTGTTGGACTCCACATAAGTAGATCTACACAATGAACATATAATATGATATTCTTTAGTACAAAGTTTTTGCTGTAGATTTTGATCTTTTTTTTTGCAATTTGGACTCCAATTTTGTTGCACTAAAGCATACCATATTATATATTCATTGTATAGATCTACTCATGTGGAGTCTAACAAAATTAGATTTTTCATTTTATAATTTTTCTGTGATTTACTATGATTTTTCAAAGATTCAGCCGAAATAAATAAATAAATAATAAAAAGACAAAACCGATAGTACTGTAGCAAGACCGTTGTTACTGTATCAATACCCACTGGTATTGTAGCGGAACCACCGTCTGAAAACCGCCTGGGGGTAATTTGACCAGTTTTAGAAAGTTAAGGGGGTGAAGTAGACTTTTCCTTTAATGTTTCATGCATGCGTCCAAAGATTCGATGCGATAGCTGCTGTAGCACTTTTGGGGAAACTTTTTGGAACTAAACGAGGGCTTAACTCGAGTACAACTAAGAGTTTGGTGGTTTGGGATCAGTTGGACGGATGCTCATCAATAATAACAGATGGTTAGACACTTCTCTCCTTCCTCAAGCCTTTTTTTTCCCTTTTCCACTTTCGTCATCCTCTTCTTCAAATTGTGTCTCTTCTCCAACTCCAGTGACGTACCAACAAGGATTGGTTCTTGGATTGGGGGCAAGGGTTTAGATCAGAGGATCGCCAGAATGGAATCTCATGTCTAGGATTCTCGGTCTCTCTGTTATGATAGAAATACCGGGGGGGAGTCGGTAAGATCAAAAGGCCGAAAATCGGTCAGAATTTCAAACAAAATTTTCAAGAATTATTGAGATTTGGAAGAAGACGAATCTCATCCAAATATAAAAACAAATTTACTAATATACACATTTACCGGAGATCACCAGTAAGACCAAAAATCATTGAAATTCAGCTAAAATTCCAAACCCTTCTCAGAGCTAAAGTAAAGACCTCAGTGGTGGCGGCAGCTTGTGCGCACGACACTGATGTATGGTTAGGGAAGGAGGGAGTGGGACTTTGATGGCAGCTCGAGGGGTGGCAAGGAGGATGTCCGGGAGACATCACCCTACTAGTTGACATGTGCGGTGGTTATAGAGGCAAGTGAGGGCAAAGAAAAGAACTGATGAAATAAGAAAAAGAAAGGAGATGAACCGTTACATGTAGATGAAACGGCTAACCATTCAGGTATAAGGATAAAAAAATAACCAATTGTAGAATAGCTATGTCCTTAATGCTCCAAATAAGGGTTGAAGTTAATACTGGCTGCCACATTAAGTGCCTGTTTGGTTCGCAACAAGGCAGGCAGCAACTCTAACCGTTAGGCACTCAAAATCAACGCCCTAGATTGCTACTTGGCCAGACAAATTTGTCTGGGCACCGAACCAAAAGGCCCTAATAGCTACCGACCTATATCCATGGTACAATAGTGTTCATTCCGTCCACTGATGCTTTGTTCTAGTACTTTGTCTTGTCCCCACGTGAGAATGTATCATGGAGTGAGCAACTGCCTCTTTGACCTCGGTTAACTAATGTGTCATAGCCAAATCCTTATTTCATGAGCGTTTGCTGTCACCCGCTAGGCCGCTAGCTTTGCATGGGCAAGTGTTGAGAGGAGAGTGTTGGGCAACCACGTCGTTGTCATTGAATGGAGGAAGCCAGTGATGGCGGTGCGAAGGCTAGTGTTCGAATTTGGGCTCCAATGTCCTCTAGCCTTAGAGGAATGGTTAGGGATAGTGGCCGGTTGAGTGGTGGAGGCAAAGGTGGTTCAAAGGCAGCAAGGGAAGGCATGAGGTAGGCGGTGAGGTTGCCGACGAGGTCAATGGCGGCGGGGCGAGGGGTTGATAGCGAGGTAGCTAATTAGGACTAGGGAAGGGCGGGAAAGGAATAGAGCGGGGGGGGCAATGGACGATGAGATCGCCGACGAGGTAGTCGGCAGCCAAGGTGGCAATGGAGATCGGAGGTGGTGCAGTTAGAGAGAAAAAAGGAAAATTGAAAAGGGTAAGAAAGGTATGGAGAAAGAGAAAAATCCATGCGCCGCAATCGAAATCGTGTGCGTGTCAATTACCACGCACCGCGATCGGAAATATCGCGTGTGCGTCTCAATTAATGGCCCAGCCCATTGTAACAAAACTCTTGAGTTGAGAGAAATCCACGCGCCGTGATCAAAAATGTTGCGTGTGCGTGTCAATTAATGGCCTTGTGTGATAGCCCATTGTAACACAACTCTTGAGTTGAGAGAAATCCACGCGCCGCGATCGGAAATAATGCGTGTGCGTGTCAATTAATGGCCTTGTGTGATAGCCCATTGTAACAAAAACCCTTGAGTTGAGAGAAATTCACGCGCCGCGATCGAAAATATCGCGTGTGCGTGTCAATTAATGGTCATGTGTGATATTGTAACAAAACCCTTGAGTTGAGAGAAATCCGAGCGCCGTAATCGAAAATATCGCGTGTGCGTGTCAATTAATGGTCTCGTGTGATAGCCCACTGTAACGAAACTCTTGAGTTGTGACTTCTCCTAATGGGCTTAACTTTGGAGTGTGATTGCTAATTGTCACGTAGCATAACGGTGGCGCTGAGTTTGAAGCTTCGAGAACTGGTGAAGGAGTACATCGACAACAGTTTTTGTTGCTATCGTCACAAAACGCTCTTTTTTTTGCACGTGTGACATCAAGTCGCGCTGATGAATTAGTTGAGATAATGCTTCGGTGTATTTGAGTAGAGTACATGCCCGGCGTTTTTTTGTACAAACATCTTCTTTTTTCACACGTTACTAGTAGCAACAAGTTTAGAGTTTGTCGTTTCCTTTTTGCGTCCTAGCTCGATCTCTCTGCCCTGTGGGCCAAGCGAGCAATCTCGTCGATTTACAATGAACCATTTTCCCGTTGGGCCCATGGAAAATCCAAACGATAGAATGTCATGCGCTGCAAGCATCTATATAAACACTGGCAGTGCCAGCTCCCGTCGTCCCTGCCACCACAACAGCACTCAGGCGTGGCCCCTCTGCAGCAAAGAAACCAGAGGCCGCCGCAGGCACGGACACTTCACGCAGGCCGCGCACTAGCGCCATGGCGACGTGCCAGTGCCCGGAGCCGGCGCAATGCCACCACCGGCCGCTCCTGTCGGCGGCCAACAGCTACCCTAAGCTGCACGACTGCCCGAGGCCGAAGCCCGGCACCGGCAGCGTCCTCGTAGAGGTGGCCGCCATCCTCTGCCTCACCGGGCCAATGGTCGGCGCGGGGATCCTGTTCTACATGCGCTCGCTGGTGTCCATGGTGTTCCTCGGCCGCCTCGGCCAGCTGCCCCTCGCCGGCGGCTCCCTCGCGCTCGGCTTCGCGAACATCACCGGCTATTCCGTCCTCTCCGGCCTCGCCGGCGGGATGGACCCCGTCTGCGCCCAGGCGTTCGGCGCGGGGCGGACGGACCTCCTCCGCACCGCGCTCCGGCGCACCGTCCTGCTGCTCCTGGCCGCGTGCGTGCCCATCGGCATGCTCTGGGTGGCCATGCACCGGGTCCTCGTCTCCACGGGGCAGGACCCTGACATCGCGGCCACGGCGTACGCCTACATCCTGTGCTGCCTCCCCGACCTCGTGCTGCAGTGCTTCCTCCACCCGATCCGCATCTACCTCCGCGCGCAGTCCGTCACGCTGCCGCTCACCTACGGTGCCGCCGCGGCGCTGCTCCTCCACGTGCCCATCAACTTCCTCCTCCTGAGCGTCCTCGGCCTCGGCGTCCGTGGCGTCGCGCTCGGTGGGGTCTGGACCAACCTCAACTTCTTGCTGTTCCTCATGGCGTACGTCTACTTCCGCGGAATGTACGGCGCGCGTGACGATGACGACGGCGCCAAGAAGGGCGGCGCGTCCGTGGCGGCGCCGCCAGCCGAGGAGGAGGATGGCGCCAACTCCAAGGAGTGGTGGAGCCTGGTGAGGCTGTGCGTGCACAGCTGCATGTCCGTGTGCCTGGAGTGGTGGTGGTACGAGATCATGGTGCTCCTCTGTGGCGTGCTCATCGACCCCAAGGCGGCGGTGGCGGCCATGGGCGTGCTCATACAGACCACGTCGCTGATCTACATCTTCCCGCATTCGCTCGGCTGTGCCGTGTCCACGCGCGTCGGGCACGAGCTGGGCGCCCGGAGGCCGGAGCGCGCGCGCCTCGTCGCGCGCGTCGGGCTCGTCCTGGGCGCCGCGCTCGGCGTCGTGGCCTGCGCGTTCGCCGTGTCCGTGAGGGGCGTCTGGGCGCGGATGTTCACCGCGGACGAGGCCATCCTGAAGCTGGCGGCGGCGGCGCTCCCGCTGCTGGGCATGGCCGAGCTGGGGAACTGCCCGCAGACCGCCGGCTGCGGCGTGCTGCGCGGCAGCGCTCGGCCCGAGAAGGCGGCGAGGATCAACGTCTCGGCGTTCTACGGCGTGGGCATGCCCGTGGCGCTGACGCTGGCGTTCTGGCCCGCTGGGATGGACTTTCGCGGGATGTGGGGCGGCATGCTGGCCGCGCAGCTCGTCTGCGCCGCGCTCATGCTGCGCGCCGTGCTCGGCACCGACTGGGCGGAGCAGACGGAGCGCGCCCGCCAGCTCACCGAAGGGCGCGGCGACGGCTTTGACGTCGTCGGCATTGTCGACGAGGACAAAAGCAGCCATGCAGAAGCGGCCAAAGCAGAGGTCGGGAACACATTGTTCATGGTGGCGGATTGCGTCTAGAGACGACGGAAGCAAGAAAGACCTGATTCATGGATGATTTGCATCCTCGATTCATTAGCTATATAGGTTTTCTTTTTCTTTATTAGTTTTCTTTTCTTTTTTTTGTAATTTGAATCGACCTTTTTTGGGGGATTTGTAGCAATACAAAGCTTCAACCTCCCTCTGTTATTAGCTTCTTTTTCCCTCTTTGAAACGAGAGACAGAGAGGGGAGACTGAAGAGAGAGTTTACAGTGAAAAAGAGGGAGTGCCCCGCTGTACAAATTAAAGATAGCCAGCATTTTCAACTAGATTCCAGAGCAATTGCCAAACAAAATTTGCTACTCAAATGAGCAATGGACTCCGGGTCCAGGACCTGAATGTTGCGATCTCTAAATAGTGGAAATCGCATTTGTTTAATCCTATAGGATTTCATTATTAATGCGGCATGATTTAACTGTCGTTATCTTTGCCATGTGCGAACAAGAATATTTTGGCCGGAAGCGGTGTACTGCCCCTGTCTCAGCTTTTTTTTTCCCCTGATGCCCATGTCCCAAACAGAAGAAACAGACTTACATATGGTCTTGTTTAGTTCTTAATTTATACCCCAAATTCCACTATACAAAAAGAAGATTCTCATCACATCAAAATGCCGGCACATGCATGGAGTACTAAATGTAGATAAAATTAAAAACTAATTGTATAGTTTTGTTGTACTTTGCGAGACGAACATTTTAAGCCTAATTAGTCAAAGTTTAAACAATTTTTACCAAATACAAACGAATTACTTCACTGTAGCAATTCGGTAGCCCGGAATCGGGATCTAAACACGGCCATTGCCTCCCTGTTACTGGTACCGTCTTCTTTTAGAACGCCTTTATTTTTCCCTTTGGTTTAGGGGTGTTTGGTTTGGGGAGTTAAAGTTTAACAAACACTGTGTTACTTTCGTCTTATTTGACAAAAAGTTTTCAATCTTAGACTAATTAGGCTTAATAGATTCGTCTCGTAAATTACTTCTAATCTGTGCCGACATGCATGCAATTAATCTACATTTAGTACTCCATGCATTTGAGGGAACATTGATATGATGGGAGTTAAACTTTAACACATTAAAACCAAACACGCCCTTAGTGCACAAATGAAATTCCAAATGTGAATTCTGTCCACGCGTGACGCGCCCACGGATTACAATGAGAGATTCGGTAAGTGGCTAAGCTAGTTTTCGGTGTGTGGTTTTCAGGGATTCTGGGAACTGGCAGTATCAAACTATGAATATAATACAACCAATGGTTCTACAATGATCTGTAGTAACACTACAGTCCCGAGAGGATCATTGGAACTCAATGAATCGTTCGATCCAAGGTGAATTCGGCAATCGGTACAGTACTAGTCATGTTCAAATTTATTCTCTTTCTTAAATGCTCCTAAAATACCAAATCTATACTGTCATTATTTTTTCTTTTCTCCGTGAAATAACCTAATATGTCGAACAACACTGCATGGTTATGTTATACAATGATAATACAATTTATTCGTTCAACTTTAGGAATAAACCAATCTAGGAGAAGTAATAATATATTTTCTCTTACTTTCTCTTAAGTTGGCCTCTAGCTTAGCAAAAAGTTGTGGGCTATATGCCTACCTAACAGGGAAACTCCAATGCATATCTTCTCTTTCCTCCGCGGTCTAAGTATTTGCGTGACACGTTTGAGTGTGAAGTTTGTTCACGATAACGTCTACACCACTAACGCAATGCTACATGAGTCATGCCACCGATGTCTACACCCTATGCATGGGGGCTACGATCTAGACAACAAAGTGCATCACATAGTGATCAACTTACAACAAGGAAACAACATCGAGCAGAGAAAGCAGCAAACTTAAAAGTATTTAAGTACTTTTTATGACGCATGTTCTGCGTAATAAGTTCTATCCTCGGCAGCTACCTATGCCATAACCCAAATGCTAAATGGGTCATGCCATCGATGACTGACACCTTATGTACAAGGGTTAGGTATTTGGCAAAATGCATAACACAACAACGACTCATGAAAGAAAAATAACATCCGCTTTGCTACACGCTTATTATCATATTCAGACTATAGAATAAGGACTCACTAATCTTTTTGTCCTTACATTTCAGTATATACATCGATAAGCTAAGTCAGTCACGCCACCTCCAGCAATGTTGTCGACCAAGACCTTTTAGGTACACCGACGCAGGGCTCACCCGAGTCGGTCATACCACTGCTGGCAACATTGTATGGCACAAGCACTTTAGTATGCCGCCATTGGGACAATTAATATTTATATAGCAAAATAGAATCATTAGGACAATTATGGTCCCTTTGGTTGGGCTTTTCAACATGCTTTTGTTTTTGTAAAAGCCTAAAGCCAAACAAAGGGCCTAAAAGCCACATTAATACCATTGTACTGACCTTGATAAACATTTTTTCATGTAGACCATATATAGCATCTATAGCTTCGACCTTGCAAGCTTTTGTTGTATCTTGGTAAGTGCCTAGTAGCTTTGCATTTCATCAATTGACGATTCTGCTATAATTTCTAGCTTTTTGTGCAATCTCTATAGACTGTAGCCATGTTTGGATTGAAACCTATTGTCTTTGCAATGTTGTCAACTTCATTTGCTTTGTTGATGAAGATAATGACACAAAATGAATTCCATCTAGCACCATGTAACACTTGGTCTTGACAAACTCCAATATCACTTCACCATCAATATATTTCTTCAGAAGAATTGTCGAACATTCACTTAGCTTTTCAATATATATCCGATTAATTATAGTCAAGTACAATGATGTCACGCTCATTCTAAAGCAACTATATAGCGTCACGTGCTACAACTTCACATGCATCATCTTTGTTTGTTCCTCCATGCGATAATCCACACAAAGTAATTTGAATCCTATCCTCACCTTGATCAGTCACCGACGGGTGATTTGTTTGTTTGTGATACGGTTACATCACAGACCCTTACGCACAGACATCAAGATGTTCGTCTGTGATGAAGTTGAGGACTGTCTGTGATTACGGGATCTGACATAGTGATTGTGAAAACATGACACCGTTTTTTCAAACTAGCAAATTTGCTCGTGCGTTGCAACGGGAGTATAAAATGTTAACAGAAAACAATGGCATAAATGATACATATCTATTTATGTTTTATCTTTTCGACAAAATCTCAAATCTATAATTTATTTTACATGATCAACATCCGTAATATAAGTTCATCTTGGCAATAATATGATAATGTTCAATTAAGCTTGTGCCAAATTAAAATTCAACCTTCATGACTTTTTTCTCCCGTCGCAAAGTAAAAAAATTATTTAAACATAAATATATATGTGCCGCCGCCGCGGGCACAAGGGCGAGCTCTGCCACCGCCGCCACGAGCGTGATTCATCCCCAGCGGCAAGTGAGCACGGGCCCTCTTCATGCTATGGTTGACAGGTGGGGTCAGATGATACGTGGGACCCGGTGACATCAGCTTTTCCAAGAAACCACGACTCTTAAACTAAACGGCTTTGAGCTTTCTCACGGCCCACATATATCACAACAGCTTTTCTACAGCCCACGGATAACAACTACTTCTCCAGAAGAAGTTCAACCAAACAAACCCTATATCAATAAATTGATTGTGAAATTTTTATTTCTTAGAAAAAATTCAATGGCTCGAGGACCCATAATATTATATTTATATTTTTTATGTTTACAAGGACACCCGACTAAAAGAAAAGGGTAGAAAAATAACCAAGCTAAAAAATCAGAATCATAAAAATCAAGCGGGACAACAATACACCAAACTTTGTGGGCTATGGAAAATTATTATGAGCTACGGAAAAAACGAGTCCAACAAAAAGGAAACAATCGAGAAAAACAGAAAACAAGAAAGAAAAAAGATCCCATGTGCACATGGAGATGGAGGGGGACACCGTAAACGGAGGGGTGTGGAAATAAGAAAGTGGACACATAGGATATCTGATGCCATGTGTCCAATTTTCTTTGGTTTCTTGGTTTTGGCGCGTCTCCTCTCACGCCATGTATCCAATTTTCTCTATGCGCCTCGTTTGCCCCCAGCTCGTGTCCTATTTGTGTTTGGTTTTCTGTTTCAGTTTGGGACATACTTCTTTTAATCCATGTCCTTTCCGATTTTCAGTTCCGTTTTTCGTCATGGCGCACATTATAGTTTCTTATATTTTTCCATAAATGTAAAAACAATTTAAAGGCTGCCAAGTAAACAAAAAAATTCAGGAGTCTAGCCAATCCAAAACAGAGTCGAATGTGCATGATTGGATTAGCGGAAGCCTGCCAAGTAAAGAAAAAAAATTCAAGACTCTAGCCACGGAGGGAAATAAGGACCTATCTGGATTAGGATTAGAATTTGTATTCAAGTGTCTAAGCCATACATATGTGAGGACTAACAAAGATAGTTTCCAAGAGTTAGTTAGGGAGGGCCAGACGAAAAAATGGGTGAAGAGAAATTTTGTCTCTTTATTACTAAGTATAGACATAGATAGAGACTTTGTTGAGTTTATGTTTTGTGTGGTACTGTATGCATTTTTTTCTTCGCGCTTAGACCAAATTTAGAGAAATTTGGGCACCGTTTAGATGCCAAAAATTTTGCCAAAATTTTCAGATTCTCCGTCACATCGAATCTTTGAACGCATGTATGAAGCATTAAATATAGATAAAAAATAAAACTAATTACACAGTTTAGACGAAATGGACGAGACAAATCTTTTAAGCCTAATTAGACTATGATTGAACAATATTTGTCAAATAACAACAAAACTGCTACAGTAGCATTTCGCCAAAAATTTTGCCAACTAAACAGCCTATTGGTTTAAAATGTAGCTAGCGTAAACTATAATTTAAGAAAGGGCAAGTAGACGCCAATGTGCCATAATTAAGCCAACAAAGGGGAAGCCCGATTCGTACTGGGCACTGCTTCGGCCAGCCAGGAGTTACTCTGTTCTCTGTACGACGAAGGTTATGTACGAGACTGCCGTGTGGGCCGAAAGGCTGACACACAGCTCGCAAACTTTGCCGGTGTGGAGCTCGATCGATCTCATCTCTCGCCCGGCACACATGCCCCGCACTCGCCGCTGGCCTGGCCGCGCGCGTGTGTCAGTGTCAGCTCATCCCACCCGCATCATCGCCTGCGCCAGCAAGTACAGTGCAGCGCTGGGACGCCATTTCCGAGGTGAAAAGTAACATGTCCCCGTGCAGAAAGGATGGCCGGCGCGCCCGCGTCGTCGATGGGCGCCAGGGCTGCTAGGCTTGGCCCAGGATCCACGTGCGCTCCCGGCCCGGATAGTTTTCCCATCTCATCATTGCTGATTCCGCTTCCGCACGTGTTTCGCCCACGTGCGCGCCAGGTCAGCCACTGCGCGACACGCTTTCCCCCGCTCCGCGACAGCTCGTCCGGCTGCGGGCTGCCACGCACGCAGTGACGCCGTTCTCGCCTACGCCGCCGCCGTCTCCGTTTGCCCGAGGGAGAGCCTGACGTGACGGACCAACCAAGCTGTTCCGGGCCCGTTATTTTCGTGGAACCCCATGGAGTTGGAGAGGAGACTTGACTAGGTGAGCCATCCTATTCTTTGCCTCGAAGCATGTCACGTTTCGGCGAACACCGAAGGAAACACGACCGTCGCAGCCCATGTGGTGTGGCACGGCACGGTGTAAGACATGCAGGTGACAAAGTACAAGAGCTTGGCAAGCAGGTGCACCGGCCAGTGGCACACGTACTTGAGCAACGACTTGCATTGCGACGGGCGAAGCCGCGAAGGCGAACGAATCATGCGTGTCTTGGAGGATTTTGGCATTGAAAGTTGGTTATCATCAACCGTGTATGTATATGGTCATGAGACAGCTGATGACAGGGCAACGCGTCGATGCGGCACTACTCCTGAATCCTGATTCTGAATCACGAAGCAACCCTTGAGCCCAAAGATGTTAAACGATGGCTGACACACCACCAGGGTTTGAAATTTCCCCTGAAATTGTGATTTTTCGTTTCGCCGTGACCTTCATTAAAATTTATGTATTGGTAATTGTGTAATCCATTCGAATATTCATTCATATTTTAAAATTATATAGACAAAGTTTCACAAAATTTTGAAACTTTCAGTGAATTTTGTTCATACCAGTCCCTTCAATATTGTACAACATCTGGCAAACCGAACCCAATGCTATCAATGGATCTTGTACCAGATTTCTTCGACAATGGCACGACACCTAAGATCAAAGTTAGTTAGTTGAGTGATGATGCAAGCATACGACATATCTAGTGGTTCTTGGTTTGATGACAGACCATCCTAAGGTCGTCTTTGGTAGGGTTTTGTCTAGCTTCAGCTTCACCATTGTTTTGTAGCTACCGTAGCATGAGCCGTTGAAGCCCCAAAACACTAGCTTCACCGGTTTATACATCTATCATGCACTTATTGGCATGGTAGCATAGGCATGGAAACTGTAAAACTATTTGAGTCATAAAGAATAAGATTGTGTCACAAGTTATTTTTTTATGGTATCTACTACTACTACAGAATGAATTTTAAGAGATAAGCCTTCTAATCAACAGAGGCTAGCATTTTTTAGTGTTACCTCTGTAAATGGTTAGACGACCTCCAGTCAAACAACCACCTCTGTTAATCAATTTTAGAGGCGGACATTATAAGGTGCCTGTCTCTGTTGATCGGCTATTAACATAGGCAGGCATGTTAAGGGTCCGTCTCTGTTAAGCGATTAGTAGAGGTGGACTTCTTAAGATACTCGCCTCTAAAATGACTATTAACAGAGACAAGCATTATAAGAGGTGATCGCTCTAAGGGCTCACCTCTAAAATATAGTTGCCTCAAAAAAATCATAGCATCTTTATATGAACTTAGATGAATACAAACTTTATACAAAAAAAATTATAGAGCTCGATGCCATCTACAACTTTTTAGTTAATAATTTTCTATATCAAATTATTTATTTTAAAAAAATCATTTAAAACTCTTAGGCTCTGTTCGCTTGTCTTATAATCCGTACTTTTTAGCTTGTTTTTTTCAGGCGGAACTGTGTTTTTCTCTCACAATAAATCAACAAACAGTACTTTCAGCCATGGCTTTTCAGCGAAGCGAACGGAATCTTAGATTTTAGTCAAATTTAAAATCATCAAACAACCTCAAATATTGACAAGATCTATACAAAAGTTGTAGTTTTCAATACGATCGACAACTTTGTATTTGATAAGCTTTTGATCCGAAGTCATTTAAATTCGTAAATATTTATTTTACTTTCTAAGATTTCAAAATTTAGAAATAAGAAATTCCAAATGACATTGGGCATTGACACGATTTGTACTAAAGTTGTAGTTGTCAATGCAATCTACTAGTCTGCAATTGCAAGTTTTTTATTGGAAAACATTTTACTTTGCAATTGCAATCTACTACTTTCCCAAATTTTCATTTTAAAATTCTCAGTTTTTAAATTTTGATTTTTTGATTTTTTTTCAAACTATCTCGGATGGAGACATACCCTTTTAAAAATGTAGTGCTTGAGAAGATCTAAAACTTTGTAGTTGATATTTTTTCATTTGAAATTATTCAGGGGTTCAAAGATTCACTACAAGATTGAAAACATTGATAAAAAGGACAACGCCCTATGTATAGCTGCAAGCTTCTCAACGTAGTTTTTTGGGTGTTCTAGGTGGCGCACGCCGACTCTAGAGCAACCTCAACGTGGGACCATAACTGCCTCAACAACTGGCCAGTGCAAAACAGCAAAATGTTGCTTGATTTCAACGTGAGGCAATGAGGCATCTGTGAACATGGACGTCATAATCAGGCTTATATTGTTAACTATTCCCACTTGTATATATTCTCCTACACCCTCCGTCCCTAAAAAAAAGGGACAGACTAGTACGTGAGGCAACAATTTTAAAACCCCTTGAGCACGTACGTACGGGTCTTCTTCTTTTTTCAAGTGTCTGTCTATCTGATGATGAAGAAGCTGAAGCAATTTCAGTCTCATGATTAAAGAAAAACATAGGAGCATCTGATTAGCCAGCCCCTAGCTATAGCCTTTGCAGCTAGTCAGCAGCACCACATGAGACTACCAGTAGTGTCTTTCGCTACCTCTACCTGGCCTTTCTAGTCTTTGACAATGCCAAGGCCTCCATTTCTTTTCTATATATCCAACGCAGAAATTCCCTTACACCTATTATTTATAAAATCCCTGGATCGTACGACGGTCCTCGGTCGATGGAGAATGCATGCAGGCGCTGCCAGCGTTGCCTACTTGCCTGTAAACACCAAGGGAATAAAGACGGGAACGGATTGATTATTTTGGTAATCTTTTGATCGTTCCCAAAGGTCACACATGACACGTTGCCACGTTGCACCACTGTAGACGCCCTCTTTGCCGAAGCCAGCCAAGCACTCGGCAAAAACTTTGCCGAGCGCCACTCTCGGCAAAGGTCTCTCGGCAAAGATTTTATCGGCAAAAATTTCTTTGCCGAGTGCCAAAAATCGACACTCAGCAAAGTCTTTGCCGAGTGCCAAGCCCGCACTCGGCAAAAAAATAACTGTCGTCAACATTTGACGCCGGCTTTGCCGAGTGCCTAGGGACTGACACTCGGCAAAATTTGAATTTTTGCCGAGAGCCAGGGCTCAACACTCGGCAAAGAAACCATTTTTTCTAAAAAAATCTTTTTAAAATAGTCTTTGCCGAGTGGTACCACCTGACACTCGGCAAAATTGACCTCTTTGCCGAGTGTCAGGCTGTGGCACTCGGCAAAACTAGGGAAGTGGTTGTTTTGCAGCATTTTTTCTAGCTTTGTCGAGTGCCACACCCCTGGCACTCGGCAAAGCCTTCTTTGCCCAGTGTTAGCACTCGGCAAAGCTGGAAAATTTGCTATTTTTTTTTGTTGCTTTCCTTCGACGCAAACACGCAAAACTCATATATAATACATGAGACAGCACACAGGCATTTAGCATCACACAAAACGCATACATAATCCATCACATACATCCATAATACATCATAAGCACATCCAACATCCATCACAAGCACATCCTCCTGCATAATCTATCACACGCACATCCAATGTGCAAATCCATGACAACATCTAAGAAGTCTTCATCCAACACAAGTCCTAGATCAAGAAAAGTCAATGAAACATGAAGGGGCACCACCTATTGCCACTGATCCCAATGGGAGCTTGAAGGGGCACCTCCGTGCGATGGTGGACCTGTCCAGCCGGGGTGTGTGTGCTGAGGCGAAGGAGTCAGGTTCGAACCCGACGACTGTTGTTGCACAAAGGAGAATTGAATTCATTAGTATCTACACAAGCTAAAGGACTTGATCAACCATATATATATACTCACCGGAGTGCCTAGAGCCAGAGGAGTAGGAGGTACAACTAGAGCGAGCAGCGACTGGGGCACCACCACAGCCGGGAGAGTGGTGCCGAGACTCGGCATGAATGAGAATATGTCCAGCATCCTCTGCGTCTCGGCCGCCCTCTAGGCCCTCAGGACCTCCCACTCGGCCCTCTCGGCCTCCCTCTGGGCCCTCTCTCTCTCCCTCTCCCTCTCGACCCTCTCGGCCTCCCTCTCGGCCTCCATCCTCTCCACAGTGGCCTGCAATATTCAATCACCAACGTTTAAACAATGCAAAGGAAAGGTACATGTGTAAAAGTAATGAACGGCGAATGAAATAGAACTAACCTGGAGTGCCGCCATCTGCTGCAGTGTGCTCGCCTGCCGAGGTCGAATGGGGACGGAGGAGCTCATGCTCTGTGCTCGGATCTGGGCGAGGTTGGGCACAGAGGTCGAGTTGACCATGTCGGAGGCTATCCAGTACCGGTCGTGCTGCTTCCCTCCTCTAAGCCTCATCACGAGGTCGGTATCAAGGGGCTAGGTGGCGGGGTCGAAGTCCTCCCCATGCCGCTCGCGGGCCGCCGAGGCGTAGTCGGTGAGCTTGCTGTGGACGCTCGTGTTGTTGTACGCCTCGGGCCCGTCCTCCAGGTTGTAGACGGTGTCCGGGGCTGTCGCCTTGCCCTTGTGTGCCATGGCGTACACCATGAACTCGTTGCATTCGTGGCCATCATGCGACTGAGACTGCGAGGAAAACACAAAGACGATTAGAAGTAATGAGAATTGAGCGTTAGAACAAATAAATAAATAAGTGTGTAGCGTGTACCTAGGCCTGGACGTACGAACTGAGGGGCCGGTTGCCTTGGTGGTGCGCCAGCCCACCCATCTGCAGGCAGCACTCCCGACGGAGGGCGTGCCTCTCCCTCCACTCATCGGAGACCCACTTGTCCACGATGGCCGCCCAACAATCTATGTGGGTGGCGCACCAAGAAGGACACATCTGCATGCCATCAAGTATTAGAAATGTTAGAATATAAAATAAAGGCTACCTATTCTTCATGGAATGAGTCAGTAATAATGTTTTATAACTTACTGCGAGGTACTGCTCCATGGTGAGTGTCATGGTCCTGGCCTCGCTCTTCCCCAGGTACCGACCAAGGACGTCGCACAAGTGGTTGATGTGGCACTGCAGCCTCGTCTCGTAGTACAGGTCCGTGACTCGGCCCCTGCATGCCCTGTCCTGCACCTTCATCACCCAGGCGGGGTCATGCCCCTCCTCCAACATGAAGAAGTCCTACATACAGACATCATGTGTCCTTTCATTATTTCAAAAACGTCTAATGAATTCATAGTATTGAGCAATGTAGTGTGATGTAGACTCACCCAGAACTCACGCCTGATTCGCTCATGTACGGTGCCGTACACGGCGTCCACGGCGGAGTTGAAGTGGTCCCACGCCCAGGGAGGTGACTCAACCTGGATATCACATGTGATGATGTCCTGGTTTGTGAACACCATACGTGATGACGTCCTCCAAATGTTTTCAAATTTTTACCACCGCATATGCATGTGATATCATGACATCTCGCTAAGTTTCATGATTTTCAGGATTCGTTTGAATTTTATAGAATTAAATAATCACTCGCAGGCAAGTTCGCGACGTTGCCCCGTGAGCACGTTGATCGAAATTTGGAGATAGTTCCTAGATTTAGCATAGAGTGACACTAACAAACAAGAAAAACATTTTTGGAATGGATCAAAACTATTATTCGATGCACCTGCAGTTCAAACCTACATTTTCTGAAAAATTGCAAGAAAATGAAATAAAGTGAAGAAATATAGCAAACAACAATGAAATTGTGCCAAATTTGAACATGTTGTTCATGGTACAAATACAAATCTAAGAAAAAAAGTTGGTGGCAAAAAACAAAAAAAAAATATTTTGTCGAGTGCCAAGATTTGGCACTCGACAAAGTGAATATTTTGCCGAGTGCTAACCCTAGGCACTCGGCAAAGCCAATATTTTGTCGAGTGCCAAACAGAAGGCACTCGGCAAAGAGGACGGCGTTGGGTACCGTTATCCCCGGGCGCCTCTTTGCCGAGTGCCCAACTTTGCCGAGTGTCTGGCACTGGGCAAAGTTTGACTTTGTCGAGTGCCAGACACTCGGCAAAGCCCTATTTGCCGAGTGCCAAGTTTCGCCGAGTGCTCGATATTTAGCACTCGGCAAAGATTTGAGCACTGGGCAAAGTCCCGATTTCTTGTAGTGTTGGCATCGAACTGGCGGTCAAAAAGAACACTAAATATATGCCTCAAAAAACATGGAGAGTTCTCTTGTCCACCATCTTAATCAACCTGCTAGTGATTAATTAATTCGGGAATCACATCTCATGTGACGGTGGAAACAAGAATTAAGTTATGACTCCATGTCTCCATCATATCATCATTGGCTCATGGGAGCTGCTAGCGCCCGAACAGCCGTTCCGAGACGTTAGCATCGGACGCTTGCCACAGCTGTATACTCGCGTTGTCTGCTGCAGCAGTATACTCCGCCTCGCGCTGCTAGCGCCTGGATAACCGTAAAAACGGAGCCTACCCAGCCTCACGCAAATAACCGCGCCGCATGCGTGTCTCCTGTTTTTTTCACCACCTATGCGTGGACCCCACCACCACTTCGTGCCCTGACCACCCGCGCCCACTTCGTTTCGTTCGCGCATGTGGAAAAACCCCGTGGGTCACCTACCTGCCTGAAACATATGCAACATCCAGATCTAATTTTGCAACATCAAGATGAAACACTAGCAACATACGTATAAAAAAGATGAAACATTTGAACATACACTTGCAACATACGTGTATAGCCATTGCACACACATGAACATTAAAATCTACTTTTGCAACATCTATATGAAACACTTGCAACATACGTATGAAACAGATGAAACATTTAGAACATACACTTGAAACATTCGTGTATAGCCATTGCAACATATGCAACATCCCGAACTACTTTTGCAACATCGATATAAAACACTTGCAACATACCTCTAAAACACTTGAAACTAGGGCTGGATATCGAGCCAACCGTACTTTTTTTCGAGCTTTTTTAGAAATTGGTATAATCTTATTCATCATTATTTTCTGCATAGTTTAAGACCCAACTTCACGCCGAGCCTAACGAGCCGAGCCTAACGAGCCGAGCCGAAGTTGAAAGTCGTTCCAAATCAAGTCATTTTCATTTTAAAAGCTAAATGAGTTCAATCGGAGCAATTTTGTACCGAGCCACCGAGCCAGCTTAACGAGTTTTTTGTCCAGCCCTACTTGAAACATATGTTTGCAACATGCGCTTTTACCGCAACATCTCCTTGCTGCTTTGGCGAATTGAGGATCATCAGATCCCCGGTGTAGAGCTCACTGGCGGCACGGAGCTCGACGGCAACACAGAGCTGGGCAGCTGCGCACAGAGGGCGGGGTGGGGGTGGCACAGGCGGTGGTGATGACGCAGAGGGCGGGTGGGCGCGGCAACGGTGGCGCAGAGAGTGGGTGTGGGCATGGCGGTAGTGACAATGACGTAGAAGACGGGTGGGGATGGCAGTGGTGGCGTAGAGGGTGGGGCGGGGGCAGAAACGACGACACAGAGCCCGTGTGGAGGTAATGGCAGCAGCGCGCATCTTGGGACGGGGTGCCCGGACAAACGCGTCTAAGCATTATCGACTTACCGTTGGCTCATTGTTCAGATTGTTTTACTTCTTGGAAAAGAGAGGGGGAGCATTACTATATCAGATTAGAAGAAAGCACGCCACTAATAGAAAATGGATAGCAAGGGGCAGGGAAACTTCTCTCCGTTTTTGTTTCTATTTTTTTAAAATAGGATTTGGTTTAGAAAAGCTAGGATCAGAAACGGAATCGAGAACTGCGGATGTATGGAAATGAACGAATATGGACCGAGAGCTAGAAAATTAAGTTAGCATCACATGATCCAATGTCACCAAGTATCACAACAATATATACATGCATAAAGATCTATTCCCTCCGTCCCACGAAGAGAAGTCAAACATTTATGATTATGACCAAAAATATATAAGAAAATATTTTAATATTTATGGTGCATAATTAGTGTCATTAAATGAATCGCTGAATATATTTTTATAATAAACTAATTTGGAGCAACATTTTGTTGCTAATATACATTGTACGGATTCTAGTCAAACTTTAAATTGACCAACATGAACCCCATAGCGACACTCTTTTTGGGACGGATGGAGTATCTAATATTCACTTGCATGCCAATGTGTTAACACTAATATAATGTGCATAACTTATGATTAGTAGCCTAGTAGGTGTATTAACGTAGCACAAGAACATGTAATTGTTAGCCATACCACACATAGATTGGAAACGGGATAAATATGAATTCATTCCGGATGAAAACAGAGGTTGCCACAAAAATAGCGAGAAACCCCTCTTATATCTCCATAAATATGAAAAACAGAAAATACACGATAAATCCCTCACTCGTCTCCGTAAATACGAAAACAAGCAGGACATGCAGCGCACAAGTGGGCGCGCTGTGTACACCAAGCTCTTGAGCCTATAGCTTCCCGCATGATTTGCATCGCGCAGACGCACTTCACCGACCCTGATGCACACAGCACACTGCTCTCCTAGGTTAGCTGCCTGGGTTAGTGTTAGTTAGTTAGTCAGTTAGTTTAGATGCTTCTCTGTGCTGGATCCGCCATGGATTAGCGGCATGATTAACTAAGCCTGCCTGCCCACGTACAGGCTACAGCGCATGCACGCACGCACCTGATCAATTGATTCGTTATACAAGCTGGAAACCAACTCGATCGATCGTCAGGCCAATTAAGCTAGGTTCGCTACCCTGTCCCCGTCGTACGTATTGCGCGCGCGGGGCATGGCGTTGGCCAATTGGCAAGCATGTCGCTGAAGCCAAGCCACACACACACACACTACCGTTCGCATGGGTTTTATCCCCCGGCCGGCGGCGCACGAGCAGCATATATATGCATGGACCAGCTAGCGGTACGGTGCGGTTGTGGCCGGCGCCGAAAGCCAAGCCAGCATTGCAGGCGGGCGCGGGGAGTCCGTGACCGTGCCGTGCTTTGCAGCGAGCGCATGCAACCACACATCACTCGCGCGCGTCGCGTGCAACTCCCGCCTGCCTGGCTTGATTGGTTCGGCGGCCTCAGAGACCTTGGTGGGGTGGTGGGGGCGACGCGAACAGCTCAAAGGCACGGTGCTACACGGCGGACGGGGGCGGGGGCAGCTGGGGCGAGCACGCAGGACCATCGCATCGTTCCCCGTGTGCGTGCGTGCGTGCATATGCATGAACCGATGCCGATCGATGACCGCGCGTGCGGTCGCGGTGTTTTGGGCCAATCCTGCGCCGACAGCCGCGGGCGTGTACCGACCGACCGACGTCGATAAATGCACGCGCGGACGGACGAGAAGGAGAAGGAAAGCCTCTGGCCCCTGGCCTTGTCGAGATTCGCCGAGCACATGCACCCAGAAGCGACTTTGTGGTGTCAGATCGATCAGTGGCGTAGGGGCTCACTCGACTCGACTTGATCTATCCACCCACCCGCCCGCCCCAGGGCTTCCCCAGCCTACTGGAATGCGAGAGCGACGTGGCATCTAACACATGCCCCCTGCCCGGCCCCTAGGCAGCTGGGCTCCATCGTGTCGATCGTATGCTTGCTACTGCTCTCAGTAGTCGTCTTTCGAGTTGTCTCGACACCCTGTAATTGCCTGCCCCAAACTCCAGTTCGCATTGGCCATTGGACTCCTGCATGTACGTACTAGCTTAGCTAGTCAGACGGTCAGAACTGGACAGGCAATAATCCAACGCTAGCTGTCTTCTCGATCGACTTCCCCAAGTCCAGTACTATACGTACAGTACGTATTAGGAGTGTGTCTGCCAAGCAGAGACCCAGCTCCAAACGTACGTACGATCGGTGCGCACGCACGTACTCGTACGTATGAGCCGGGTACACAATGCAACACAGGTGTCAGGTTTAATTTGCCCATGATCATATCAGACGACAGCTGTCCACGCACGGGAGCTGGTGGTTCACGCGAGCTGAGCTCTCCTCTGTATATAGGTGTCGGCACTCGGCAGATTGACTGCACTGCCGTCTGCAGGGAGGCGCGCACGGTTCCCCTTGCTTCCCCCAACCTTTTTCATCGCACCCGCACGAGCGCGGCAGATCGATCTATCCCTCATAACTTGGGCTCTCGCCTCCATCCGTGGTCATGCATGCATGGTCATGGACCGGCCGGCTCCTCCAGCCAGGGAAGGGACCATATAATGGCGGTGGTTGATTAAGGGACCGCGTCCGATTTGGAGTTAATGGCGATTTAAGTGGGATAGGAACTCTTCACTAAAGGCAAGCTAGCTATGTCATGCCGGCGAGGAGCAGGGGCTGATTTGACCGGGAGCCGTGTCACCTGCCGCGCCCCCGCTGCATGCAACAATAGGGTCTGTTAGGTTTCAACGGGTTAAAGTTTAACTTCTATCATATCAATGTTCTATTAAATGCATAGATTACTAAATGTAAACTAATTGCATGTATGTCGGCACAGATTAGGAGTAATTTACGAGACGAATCTATTAAGCCTAATTAGTCTAAGATTGGAAACTTTTTGTTAAATAAGACGAAAGTGCTACAGTGTTTGTTAAACTTTAACTCCTCAAACTAAACATCCCTAAGGGCCGTGCTGCTAAATTTGCAAACCCACCCATCACATTTACTCTCTCTCTCTACGTGCGTGCATCTTAAGTAGATGTAGTAGTGTTGCTTCTACGGCATTTTCTTTTTGCGATCACACAGTAGGATGCACGCACACTTATCCCTGTAAATGCACACACGTAAACCCTACCCTATGAGCATCTTCGAATGTTGGACTGACAAATCTTCAAGATTGACGAAGTCATTATAGGTGTCTTGCTGTCGACGGAAACGTAGATTGAGATTGACGAAGTCACCACAAATGCCTCGTTGTCGAGAGGAACGTCGCATACCACTATATGCACAACGCCGTTAAATCCTTGAATATTCGCTCCCAGTGAGTGAACCCAGGACTTGAAGTGCTACTGAGACTCCTCGTAATCACTAGGTTACAGGTCCTTTCTCTTGAATTTTGACTATATGTGTATATAGGGGTTGTTTGGTTACTGCCCTAGCCTAGGGCCTGCTGGCCAGGTTGATCTCACCCAATGTCTGAAAATGCTACCTGGGCCAGTTAGTTTTCCCAGGTCAGCAAGCAAACAAGCTGTATATGCCCGGTTCTCTAATTGTAAGTTTGGAACAAAGCTAACTTGAGTGTACAAAACATACTATAAAAATGACTAATCTCCATTCACTCTTGAGCTATTTGATGTTCTCCCATCTTCCCAGATACCTTCTATTCTTTGGCGAACTAATCATGCAGTAATCACAGAACGTAAGCAACGTCAACATTGTGCTCAACAAACCCGCGCGTATATATGATACACAATTAGTACTAACCTCCATTATTAGGGCATCGAGATTTGGCCCTTCGGGTGCTCCAAACTGAACTTTTCCCTGATCGCAATAGCCTTTTGAGAGCACTCGAGTAATACTACATCTCAACATCTTGACTCTTATGACTATATATACTATGATACTGAACCGTAGCCGCCTCTTACATTAACTTTGGGCATGTTTGGGTCTTTAGTCCTTGACTAAAGTTTTGTTCCTAAAGTTTAGCCCAAGATGGTTGTTGGGATTCAGTTGACTAAAAGGTGAAAGGGAGAGGAGAGAGAAAGAGAATGAAAGCACTTTTATTCCTCTTTAGCTCACCTTGAGGGGCAAATGGACTAATGAAGACTAAAAATTAGTCCTTTTTAGTCCACCTGTTTTATTCTCCAAAAGCTAAAGGTAGGCAAAAAAGTGAAAGACTAAAGTTTAACCCTCTTTATTTGTTGGCGCTTCTGGTTCTTGATAAGTTGCATACATACATTTGACAAGTACTCCCTCCGTCCTAAAAAGAGTGACGTTTTTTACTTTTAGACATCGTGTTTGACCGTTCGTCTTATTCAAAAAAATTGTGTAAATTATAAAGTAAATAAATCATTATTAAAGTATCTCTAATGATAAAATAAGTCATACCAAAATAGATGATATTTAGACAAAAAATTTAAATGAGACGGATGGTCAAACAAGATGTCTGAAAGTCAAAGGCGACACTTTTTTTTTTGGACGGAGGGAGTACATTATTGCTCGGGCTCTAGTTGACCTAGGTAGGTACTTTATATATTTACCCACTATGTATTCATCTTGCGCGAATCGAAGTCATTGACGTCCTGCAGTTTATCATGTGGACTTGACCTCTCTCTCTCCTGATTTGAATGAATTCCGAGAAGACGATCTCATGCATGGGATCCCGGGCAGATACTCCAGCGTCCCCCTGTCAATGAGTGCCTTGCGTCGCAGGTATGATTGATCCCATGATCTCGTAAAATAAGTAACGATGTTCGGCACAACACAACAACTCGTCCACGATCAGCTTGTTAAACTAGTGTTTGTTGCGAGGAAAAACTGGGGCGTCTCGCAGACGACCCGGACAACATCTGAATTTTGGGCACCGGACCACCGGTGAGGTGATGATGCTGAACGATGACTCCACGGCGGTGCGACTGTGATGGCGAATCGGATGTGGATGCTTGCTGACGAGACAAAGCAAGGCCGGCCGGGCGCGCGTAGTTTTGTAGTATAAGAAGACATAGGGGCCTAGCCGCCCTAGGGGCTGCAGGCTGAGATCTTGTGTCATTCTTAATCGACACACAGAGTCAGACTGTCAGAGGCTCAGAGCTCATTCTTAACGACGAGTAAGGCAGCTGGTCTCCGGTGAACTGGTGCGCGCGGTCCTTGACGCAGCCCGCACTTCAGTTGAGTGCGTTCTTGCAAACGGTAACAGCTTGTAGTCGTGTGTGCTTTTGCGTAAAGCGAGTAGCTGTCTTGGTACCGCAGGTTGCCAGGTTGGCATTCGCTGCTGGATATGCACGGATCTCGCAGGCAGGTCCGGCGTGATCTTGTACGCCGGTCCAGGGACACGGCGGTGGCAGGCGACGGCGACCGCGGAATGCTGTCAGTGTATTCCAGTGGTTTCATGTACGCAGAGTCGCAGAGGCCTGAAACCACGAGTCAGTACAAGTGCACTCTTGCGGTTCCGTGAAACTTTTGCAGATCGATTGGGCGTTGCACGGTTGCACTTTGACCCACAGAGCTGCTTTCGTGCACACGCCGCTCTCATGATTTGGACCATATAGGTATACGGAGTATGTGTTCGTTTTCACTTTTTCAGGGATTTAATCACATGATCAGACTGGTCTAAGGTATCCCCTCAAACAAAAAAAAAAAGAGTGCTCTAAGGTACAGACCAATTCATAGCCCATTAAAGGTTAAAGCCCATTGGACCTTCGATTGCTGCCACGAGTCTGGCCATGAAACGCAGGCCGGAGGCCTCAGTTGTTCCATCCACGAAGTAAATGAGAGGGCCGTTGTGTGCGACCCAGGCGCTCCATAACGGCATAATCTACTGTAGCATACGCGTGGGGAGGAAAGCGGTATACGGCAACATATTGCTTGGTGGGCTATTGTGGGCTGACGTCCAGAGTAGGCTTTTGGGTTTGACGGCATCACGACAGGAAATTGTTTTTTGTTTTTTTTCTCAAAAAAACAGGAAATTGTTTTTAAGAAAAAAAAATTATTCTGGCCTCCACAAGACGTTTACATTCTTATTACAGTTTCAACCATCGGTTATTTTTATAAAGCTCACAAAAAGTGAAACCAAGCGAGGGAGCACCTATCATGGCAGGAAATACAACACTCAGCATTATTGTTTAATAGTTTTATACAACTTCATTATAGAGTGTTCGCTTTCAATTCTGTTTGCACCATGATGCTCCTTATGATGAGATCTATAAAACTAGACCCACGATGCACATTTTTGAAATGTTTTTTTGTAGACTATGAACTTACATTGTCGTATAGTAGTTATTTAGGTATTAATTGTGTAGCAAGTTTTGTGTAAACATACCAACAAACTATATATGTATATTGCTACAAAATAGTTTTTATACAAAGTTGTTACCTATGAGAAGTATCTAAATTTGCTACAACATATTTTAACACATCATAAGTCACTACATGGTCTATAACTTGATTTTTATATGTTTTTTAAAATTTTATATAACATTAGTTGCCACTAGTATACAACAAACTTATTACATAAGTTTTATAAAAGTTGTGGCATTTAGTTTAAATGTGTGTTGGTACTCAAGGTCCTTGCTAATGACATAATGTACTATTATAGTGGCAGCATCCAGACTGGTTAGGGGACGTGGCACCGATACCAATTTGCAGTAGGCATACTGATTGTGTTGCCAAACCGATTGGCAGTCTTTTTTATTTTGACAATAGTTACCACTTAGTTGGCAGTTTGTATTTAGGGTCACTTCAAGGATTGTTACTATAGTTTAAAGCCCCCCGGTTTGTAGCTTTTTATGATATAGAGGCTGCTTAAAGGGCTATGTCTATATTTTGCAAACAACACCCACCCTGCATAGACACCACTTCGCAGCTTGTGTTTTGGAACTAATGCAACAATTTTGACAATAGTTTGCCCCCTTATTGTATTTAGTGGTCAATTTAATGATTGTTACTATGTTTCGCCCCCTCCCCCCTAGTTGGCACTGCTATGAATTAAGATTGCTTGAAAGGTTATGGCTATGATCTCCCTCATTGGTAGACTTCTGTGATTTAGGGCTTGCTTCATGGGTAATATCTATGTTTTGCCCCAAGTTCATAGCGCATTTTGGGTCACTGTAATAATTTTGATAGTGGTTTGCCACAAAGTTGCCAACCTTTCTATTTAGGGTTCGCTTCGATGGTTCTACCTATGTCGCCAACGACCCCCCTCCCCGGGAGCTTGTTATGGTTTGGGGCCGCTGCGGGGATTTTGATATTGATTTGACCCTTGGTTGATAGCTTCTTTGTGTTTTGGGCTACAATGATTTTGATAATGTTTGTACTCGGGTTGGCAGCATTCTGATTTAGGATTGCTTCAAGGGTAATAATCATGGTTTGCTCACCCCTGTTGATAGTCTTTTGTGATTTAGAGATCACTTCACTGGTTAATTCAAACATGTTGCCCCTTCCTCCACCGTGCCATCCTCGCAACCGCCTTTTCTTTTTGGTGTCCATGAACTGGCCTAAAGAAAAGGAAAATGGATACAAAGAGAACTCAGAAATTCCTCACTGAATTGAGGGTTTTCAATACCTCCATAATACATATTCAGTTTTGTATATTAATCACAATAATGTTTTTATATGATAAAGGAACAGATTTCTTAAAATTTTCATTTTTATTCATCCATTATATTTTTCTTATGGATACGCTCACGTATGCTAGTCAAAATAAAGAAAAAGAACATCACGTTCCGTACAACAAAGTAAGCTACATTCCTCCCTTGGGAAGGACAGCAGCACAGCTCGCAACTGCTTGCGCCGTTATATACACAGTTCGCGCAACGGCGCAAGCGCGCCACGCAAACGGGCCACACAGGGACGAATAAGCACGAATCGTTCCCTCCAGTAGCTACTAGCTAGAAATCGTCGAGGCCGAAAGACTCCGATGACGAGGCGCTGAACGAGGGCGGCACGATCACAGACGAGGACACCTTGAACGATCCCTCCTCGGCGCACAGCAGCTCCGCGGTGTCGACGACGTCGTCCACGCACCAAACCTCTCCACCTCCAGGCACCGACGACGACGGTGGCGGCGCCTCGGTCCGCCTCGGCACGACGAAGCTCGGCTGCACGGCGTGCTTCACCTGCTGCACCACGGCCGCGGGCTCGGCGGCCTGCTGCTGCGCCTGCGCCGCCGCCGCCACCGCAACCGGCTGCTGGCAGTGCCGGAACACCGCGGCGAGCGCGAACTGGTCGCCCACCCCCGCGCACGCCGTGGCCCTGCCCGCGGCGGCCGCCCGCGCCATCACGTGCTGCAGGTTCTTACTCAGCCTGGCCCTGGCCGCGCCGCCGCCGTGCCGGCCGGCGCGGTCCGCGAAGTTGGTGCGCGTGTTCTCCCCGCGCAGCGCGCGGGCCGCCTCGTCGTAGGCGCGCGCCGCTTCGTCGGCCGTGTCGAACGTGCCGAGCCACAGGCGGACGCGCTGCGCCGAGTCCTTGATCTCCGCGACCCACCGCCCCGACGGCCGCTGCCGGACGCCGACGAAGCGGCGCCCGCGGGACGCTGCTGTCGCCGCGGTGGCACTAGCTGTCCTGCCGCTGTCCTGTGCCGCCGCCATGACCGCGCGCGCGTTCCTCGTTGTATATTTATCGAGTTGGATCGCAGCTTAGCTCGACCTCCTGCTGCTTAGGTAGGTACTAGATGTCTAGCTAGCTTGACCGAGTTCACACTCACCTACTATCTTTCCCCGTACTGTGAGTATATATATACTGCTGCAGTGCAGAACAGCATGCGCCGATCGAAGTCCATCAAAGAGTGGGAAGGCATCTGCAACTGAGCTAAATCTGCTTCGATCCCTTTGTCGTTTCCGCGGTTCGTATCCGCATAACGCCTTGCGACGAGCTAGTAGCTCCTCGTCGGACTGGGGTGACATGGACGTGCTCCTGGCTCTCGGATTAACTAGTTAACCGTGTGCAATTATTGGCCATTTGGATGCCAACAGAATGTTGTTTAGCGGCTCTCAAATCTCGTTGTTTAACGCCCGCATGATTGCCCACTCGTGTTCTGCGGATTGTTTTAGCGCCCCACTTGCAGAGCTCGACGAAGTGAAGCTTCGTCGTCTCGCAGAGATGGATGCTCCGGGAGAACCAAACATCTTAGGCCGTTCTGTGTCATATGATATCGTCCTATAAAGAGTGATCCGTTAGCTAGGAGCTGTCGTCATCCTCAGAATTCCTACGTGGTTGTTGTCATCTGCTGCTTGCTGTCCAGCTGCCAAGTGTGCGGTGAGCCTGCTGGCAGTGGCATCGCACCCGTCGATCGACATATCATTATCGCCGCCGGAGTACAAAATACCCCTTACCGATTGTGGTGAGACCATGGAGAATCCCGGAGTGAGGTGGTGGAATGCGCAGCTCTCCTTCACATTCGAGGGGGAAAAAAAGATCATGCAGAATATACTTACGAGTCATGCCGACTAATGATCGTCTAATATGTATCGCTGAGCTAAGACTAAGAGGATACACGGTATAATCTCATCCTATCTTATTATTACTGATTAGAGATCCATTCTCACCTAGATAAAAATTAAAATTTTAAAATCCTTACAATAATTAGAAACATCTAGCCTTTAGTTTGGTAGATAGACTATAATCATTGTCGTCAATAATAGACATTGGATCTGATGCATTTTACTAAAAAAATTGTCCACCTCTGCTGTTATGAAAAACTTATCTTACTATTATTAATTAGAGGATCCTACGAAGCTTCCATGACAATTCTAGAAAATACGATAAATCCTAGAAATTCTCATAATAATCAGTAACACATGTCCTTTAGTTTGGTAGACTCTAATAATTGTCGTCAATAATAGTTATTGGATCTAATATGTTTTACTAAAAAATTATGCACCCCTGCCATCATGAAAGATCATTCAAAATATCCCCTCTAAATTTGTATATAAATACCCACCTATGTCACCAGCAAAGATAATTTAAAATAATCTCTAAATTACCCACCTCCACAACTATAAAAGATAATTCAAAACAAATCCCAAATTTTGTATCTAAATTATCCACACCTCCATCAATATAAAATAGAAAAATAGTATGATAATATTTTTTATAAATTACCCACATCTGCTATTATGAAAGATAATACAAAATAACCCCTACTTTTGCATTCCCATATATGCCATTACGAAAGGGAAAATACAAACTAACACATTTTAATTTGTATCTAAATTATCTACCTAGGTCGTCATAAAAGGTAAACAAAAGTATCTCTCAAATCTATATATAATACCAATATAAGCTAACATAAAAAAATAATTTATTTTTCATAAAGTATGCTACATATTTTTTTTTCTAAAGTACACACTTCTACTGTCTGCCATAAGTATAATGTTGTGTTCCACCGTGTTGACCAAGTGAACATGTATACGTTAAGATCAATATTTATTTTAGTAGCTAATCAAATATGGAAAATATTCCCTTCACAAACCACATAGCAATGTGACCCTAACTTAATTTTCTGGCGTATTTGTCTGCTTACGTATATTCACATTTCCTGATTCCATTTTCCACTAAATATATAGAAATGGAAATAGGAGAGGGTTTTCTGTCCGTTTCCATCCCTGCTCTTAACATTCACCCCACTAACAACCCCCACTCCCTACCACACACAGTAACACAAAAACCAAAAAAAATGACAGTGTTGGGAGCGACTTGGCCATTTTTTTGGACCGCTGTATCTGTTATGAAACGGCGTCTGTTCCCAACAGACACCTTTCCATGGTGATCTCATCCCGTCCGTACTGATGGTTTAGGATTAGGATTAGGATTAGCAGTTAATTATATGTTTAGGCATATCAGTTAATCCCGTCACCAAAGGGCCTGTCCTTTGGTGAACGGTTGTAACACTTGAATGCACCCCTTCAGATTGTATATAACCCCTTTTTACAAATCAATGAATGATAGTTGTTCCCAAAATCACTGTTCATTTACATTCACTTTAATACGTTATCAGCACGACAGAACGACAACAGAGGCACGCCTTTGAACCTTCCACGGTAAGCAGTAAGCACCATGACCAACTTACCGTTTCACGTTGCTCGTGGACTGTTCTTCGCCCTTCGCCGCGTCGGCGGAGTTCGTCGTGGCCCGATTCGCAACCACGACCACCATGGACAGCGCCGCAGCGTCTTCGAGCGCCTTGGGCCTCGTGTTCGCCGCAATGTTCCCATGGCCATGGCCATGGTCGTTTTGGTCGCCTCTTCAACTCTACCATTCGCGGCCTCCGTGCAAATGCAGTTCCTCGCTGTCGCTGGATTCCAGTGCGTGGCCACCAAGCTTCTCCTCCGTGCGGTCTGCGTCTGCAGAGCCAGCCACCGGACCCTCGCCTTGGCGTAGACGGTGCTGGCCCCAGCAACGCTGCACCACGTGCTGTTGAGCCCTGGCGCCAACCGCTGTTGAAGTGCCAGCTGAAAGCTCTATGTTTGGTGTTGGTAATCAGTGACAATGCCTAAGTACTAATCACAAATGCTTAAGTGTGATAGCAAAAGGTGATTGGTACAACTCCAAGTTGATGGCAAGGATACATGGTGATCATGATCATATGATGCCACAATTGGAGAAGAAATGGTGGATTGGTGCAACCCTATGGAGCTCAAGGCAAAGGTATTTTGCTAGGGGTTGTACTTTGGTAACCAAGACACCTAGTGGGTGTGGTTACATTATAAGTTAAATAGTCGTACTATGAAGAGGGGAATTGTCGTATCAATTCTAGTCCTACATGTGCCTCTATGTGACATTTCATTGAGCATATGCATTTGGATAGAGCTAATAACGCCTTAAAAAATGATTGTGAAAATGCTAACACACTTGCACATGACGATGATCACTTGGTGGTGTTAGCACATTTGCGATAGCGATGGTGTTTGAGCGGTAGAGAGAGTTTGGGTTTCTCTCTTCCTCCCGCCGAGCTTGCAAGGCGGGATTCAGCGCTTTTTGAGAAGTAAAACGCCTTTTTCCACTACGCCGGAGGTGAAGAAATGGAGATGAAAGTGTTGTTTTCTGTAGCACCGGACGCTGGTGCCAGCGTCAAGTGCTTACTGAGCTGGCGGCGCTGTGTAGTGCAGTGCACCGGCGCGTCCGAGGGTTCCGCACCGGATGATGGCCGTGCACTGTTCTTGCATCTGGTGAAGTGATGATGTCGACAGCCTCGTGAAACTTTGCATGCACCGGACGCTGGAGCGTCCGATGGCGTGCCGTCGGATGCGTCCGGTGCGTCAAAACCGGCTCTGGACCCTTACTGGACCACATCGGACGCTGAGCGTCGGACGCTGAGTGCAAGCGTTGTACGTGTCCGGTGGCTGCTGGATCGACCATTGATCTTTGAATGAGCAGGGACACGTGGCGACTATAGGAGCACCGGACGCTGCTGGGTGCATCCAATGCATGAGCGTCGGAGCGTCCTGTGCCCCCGTAATCAGCCCAACGGCTCTTTTCGAAGGGGTACCTCTATATATATATATGTGTTGGTGAAATGTCCTTGTTTGGTTTTGGTAATTGAGTGACAACTTAGGTGGACTAATATGTGGTTATATGAGATACACAGGGAATTAGTCCACAGATGATTGTGTCATGAAGGAGCTCATTGCATATGAGACATGACATGGAGTCATGTGACCAAGGTGGCAAAAGATCAAGATGAGGCTTGGCTCGACGGACCGGTTGCAAGTGTGAAGGGCAAGTCGGAGGCTTTGGAGCGATGGACCGTGAGGCGGTGAAGCTTGAGCAAGACTTGGCGCCGATGGACCGACGCAACGGTGAAGAGCAAGTGAGGTCAAGATCGATGGACCAAGGTCACATGATGATATGAAGTGGATCATATCATTTGTGATATGGTTGGTGCATGTGTTGCATCAATGTCGGAGGAGATGGAGTGGAATGCGCAAGGCAAAGGTATAACCTAGGGCATTTCCATTTCACCGGTCATAGGTGTGTAGAGAAGCTGATGACCGGGTTTAGGATAGATGGCCGTACTATTAAGAGGGGCAAACTTGTTTGCATATCGGTCATCTAGTGCCACTTGAGCGATCTAACTTTGCATACGTGTTAGGATCGAGTGGCGAGGCAAGTTGAGTGCCTAATTCCTTTGAAGAAAATGTTTGTGAAAATGCTAACACACGAGCACAAGGTGGTGATCACTTGTTGGTGTTGGCACATTTGCAAAGGTGGCGTTGGTCGCGCTGTGGTTTACGGGTAGAGAGGGGTTTGGTTCCTTTCTCTCTCCCGCCGAGCGTGCGAGCGCGGGATTCAGGCGATTTCGGGGAAGTGAAATGCCTATTTTCCATTGCGCCTGAAGTCGGAAAAGAAACGGAGGCGAACGCGGTCACGGAAGTGACAGGACGCTGCACCGGACGCCGCACCGGACGCTGCACCGGACGCGGTCACTGTGGACCAGCGCGTCCGGTCAGTGCAGCGCGGGCGTCAGGCGCGCGGGCTAGGGTTTGACACCGGCGCGTCCGGTGACCCACGGGACCGGCGCGTCCGGTCTGGCGAACAGCGGGTCACGAAGTCATCGGACGCGGTGCGCGTCCGGTGACACACCATCGGACGCGTCCGGTGGTCTCGGGCGCTTACTGGACTCGCACCGGACGCAGGTACTGTGGCGCCCGGTGGTTGCGAGGAGCGCGTCCGGTGATGTCTTCGCGCGCGCGGGAACTGTGCGCACCGGTGCGTCCGGTGGTTCGCAACAGCGCGTCCGGTGTGTCGTTTGACCGTTGGTGCGCAGTGACCGTTGGAGGTTCTAACGGACGAATTTGAAATCGCTGGGGCACCGGACGCGGTTGAGCGCGTCCGGTCTGTTACGACCGGCGCGTCCGGTGCTCCCGCAGAAAACGGACAAGTGTGTGCAACGGCTCTATTTGACTGTGGGGTTATAAATAGACCTTGTGGCCGGCCTTGGCCGGCAGCTGAGCACACTTTGGCCTTGGTGGCTTATGTGGTAGTGCTTGGAAGCCCTCTAACTCACTCATGCTTGATAGTGTTCATCGGATCGAGTGAGAGAGCGATTCTAGTGCGTTGCATCGAGAGGATTGCATCGAGTGGCACTAGGTGATCGTGTTGCAAGCCGGTGGTGCTTGTTACTCTTGGAGGTTGCCACCTCCTAGACGGCTTGGTGGCTTGCGACTCCGTTGAAGCACGCGTGGAGATTGTGCGTGGCTCCGGAGGAGGATTTGTGAGGGGGATTGTGCTCACCCCGCGGGGATCGCGAAGAGCAACTCTAGTAAAGCTCGTGGCTTGGAGGATCCCCATCTTGAGAGTGGATGTGCGGCACCCGCTGAGGGTTTGACTCTTGATAGTCAATTAGCTCGTGATCCATCAAGTGGGTGTATCGCCACAACGGGGACTAGCTTGGTGGCAACCAAGTGAACCTCGGTGAAAAACCGCCGTGTCAACATTGTGTACATCTTCTCGGTGGTTTGCTTTCGATTCACAAGCTTGTATTTACATTCATACACGTGTGCTTGTGTAGTTGCTCTTGTAACTAGTTTGCTTGTGTAGTTAGCTAGTTACCTTCTTGCTTGTGTAGCATAGAAGTAGCTCCCGTTGCGTGGCTAATTTGGTTTATGTAACCTTGTTAGTCATATTGCTTAGTTTGTGTAGCTAAGTAATTTGCGCTCTCTAGTTTGGCATTAGTTGCCTTGCTATTGAGCATTGCTAGTGAGCATAGGTGGCTTCGTGCTTTTGCTTACTAGATTTGTGTAGGAGCTCCCCGGCTTTGCTAAAGTACTAGTGCATAGGTTTGTGTGACCTTGCTCTAGAATTGTTTAGGAGAGCTCTTGCTAAGGAAAGCACCTTAGTTACATAATTAGGATCTTTGTGAGGTGCTTGTGAACTTAGATAGAGGGGTGTAGTCTTGGCTAGACCGATAGTTTTAATTCCGCATTTGTTTCGGTTTGCCGACGCGATTAATTTTAGAAAGGACTATTCACCCCCCCTCTAGTCCGCCATCTCGACCCTTCAATTGGTATCAGAGCCCGGTCTCTCATTTGTGGTCTTCACCGACCTGAGAGGATGGCGGAATATGGACTAGATGTTGATTGTCCTCACATGTTTGATGGCACACACTTTGCACGGTGGAAAAATTGGATGATATGCAATTTTAAGTTTATTTGCCCTCAAATGTGGTGGATGGTAGATGTAGGCTTTTCTCATGTGTTGGATGAAGATAATCTAACTCAAGCACAAGAGAAATGCCTAGATCTTGACATCCAAGCTACTAACATCATGTATAGATCTTTGGATGATAGCATCTTTGGTAAGATCATGGACCTCAAATCCGCTCATGAGATATGGGCCTATCTAAATGAAAAGTATGGAGCTATCACCGATGATGACGATGATGTCAAGCCCAAGGAGGTTGTACATGATGATGTTGAGCATGACCACAACATGATGGTTGTGGAGGATTGCTCCACCTCATGGTCAAGTGATGATGATGATCGATCTACCACAAGTTCACTTGACAAGAATGGTGATAATGCATCAAGTGTTGCAAGTGATGTTTCTACCCCAAGCACACTTGATGGTGACAACGTTGGTTCATGCTCGGGCCTTGATGATGCTACTACAAGCCCATCCACTACATCACATTGCTTCATGTCACTAAGTGACACAAAGGTATCAAATGATAATGTGATTGATCATGTTGATTCATATGATGAGCTTGTTAGTAGACTTGCTAGCATGAACATGTCTTTAGAAAATGAGAAAGCTAAAACCATGAAATTGGAAAATGAAAACTCATTTCTAAAAACCACATGTGAACAACAAAAGCATCTACTTTATGTTACTACTTGTTCACATGAGGAGCTAAAATTGTCTCATGAGGAACTTAGTGTTGCTCATGATAATTTGGTACAAGAACATGCTTCTCTCTTTAAGATGTTATTAAAGAAAATTAAAATTAATGAGAGCTCATCACATGGATCAAATGATCAATTGCAAAATGTTACTAACCCTTGTGATGTAGGCAAGAAGCATGTATCCACCTCTTGTGATGATTTATTAGATATGCCATGTTCTTCACATTTAAATGCTTGTTCTACTTCTATGTCTTGTGAGACTAACCTTTTGAAGGAGAACAATGAGCTCAAAAGTGAAGTGAAGAAATTGAGCAACAAGTTAGAGAGGTGCTACAACTCAAAAGTCACCTTTGAGCATATGTTGAAAACTCAAAGAAGCTACGGTGACATGAGCGGCATTGGCTTCAACAAGAGCAATATCAAAGGCAAAAGATGGGGGAAGAGAAGATATGAAAGAGAGATGAAGAAACAAGAACAAGAGAAGCTCTCTCATTTTATGTGCTTTAAATGCCATGAAATAGGACATCTTGCAATTGGTTGCCCTAATGAAGAAAAGCTCAAGTTGAAGAAAGAAGAAGAGAGGCTCAAGCATGTCAAGTGCTTCAAGTGTCGCACTTGGGGTCATCTCACCTCAACGTGCCCAACCAAGAAACTAGTGAAGCAACAAAAAGAGTCTCAACCAAAGCCACAAGTTGAGCAAGAAACCACACCCCAATCTCAAGTCAAGATCAACCACAAGGATGATGATGGTGACTTGATGAAGAAGAAGAAGAAAACAAGAAGGGGTGAAAGAGGAAGGCATCCAATGCAAATCCAAGATGCCAAGATGATGAGCAAGATTCAAGATAAGAAGAGAGATTTGGCTCACATCAAGTGCTTCAAGTGTGAAGATATGGGACACTTTGCCTCGGGGTGTCCTACCAAGCTTGAGAAGAATGCTCAAGCAACTCATGAGAGGCAAGGCAATGAAGAGCATCACATGAGCAAGCAAGAAAAGGCTCAACCAAAGAGAAGATGCTATTCATGCCGGGAAAGGGGACACATGGCTCATTCATGTCCCCTAGGTAATAATTCTAAGCCTAGTTCAATTAATGATACTAACATGCTTAGAAAGGATGTAAATGGTACCTCTATTGTTGCTATTGCAAAACATCCCGCTACCCATACTAAGGCTTTGCCTAAGTATGTTGCTCCTAACTTGAGAGGACCCAAACTTGTTTGGGTACCATCAAAAAGTGGATGATTGTTTATAGGTACCATCGGCATTGGAGGCTTGATTCATTTGGATTCATATTGGTCATCATATGTTGAATCAAGTTTTAAAGCTTAGTGCATATTCTATCCCAATGCCAAGTCAAAATAAGTGGAGTCCAAATACTACAACATACAAGTGCAACATTCAAGATTGTGGTGATTTATTGGATATATTTGATGGCTTGCAAATATTCAAGTTGAAAGCTTGCTATTGGATGATCATGAGCTAACCAAGGTATATCTCTTGTTGATCATTTCACTTGGGTGCATATGAGTTGATTGAATTGGATATATATGCAATGTTGCTTGCTATGAGATGTTTGAATGGATTAAATGCTTAAGTAATCAAGTTTGAATTGATTTGTGTTGGATAAATTCATGAGATGACATTTAGTAAGTGGATTGGATGGATATATGTCTTGTGAAAGTATTCAAACAAGTTAGTTTCAAGTTTGATTCATATTTGATGAAGTATTGCTCAATGTATTGAAATCTGTCCAAAGTTGAGAATCTGAGCTAGGTGAGATCAAGTCTGAGTTTGAGTGACTAAATCATATTGGATTGGCTTGAAATTTGGCATACATGCTCTAGACTTATGTTATAAGATGCTGTACAAATTTCATGAGAATTGGATAAGAGATGCTTCGGCTTTGGAGTACATCTTGTCAGCTATAGTGCAGCAGTTTTCAGCATGTAGCAGTGGTGGAAGATTTGAAATCTGGTAGCAATCTAGATGTCAAATGAATCTCAAATTTTTACAGCTGCTAGATGACTTAGTGAGTCATATCTCCACCAAATTTTATGGTATTTGGATCTGTACATTGGGAGATATAAATTATTCTTTGAAGGGTATAGAATCTGCCAGAAAAGTGACAATTATTGGATTGATCTAGAGTCACTTTAAGTGAAAGGTCCTCAAGTTGGAAACATATTTATAAGTGTCTGAGGCACCTAAGTTTGGTTTTGAATTGATCTAGAAGCATGACAAGAAATGAGTACAAGGGCATTGATTTTGGAATGTACTTAGTGTACAAATTTGGTACTCAAATTTGAAAATGAAGATCAAACTCAAGATGAAGATGAGGTTCAAGTTCTAGTAATAATTGGAGATCATTTGGTAGAAAGAAAAGAACTTAAAGAATAATTCAAGGTTACTCATAAAGTTAAGTCCATAGATCAATCAATCAAAGGCAATTCAAGTAAGTGTCAAGGATGGTTCTTTGGAGAGAGGTCACTTCTCCCTGCTGAGGGGGCTTGCCGCCCATGGGTGGGTAAACCGAGCACCGGCTTGGAAGGCTAACATGGAAGTGATAAATTCAAGGGACATTTGAGATGCTTAATTGAAGCAATCAATAGGGTTGATCAAGAAAAGCAAGCAACACCCAAAAGAGAGCTAGTCATGGTTATAAAATTGGTATCATAAGTACTTCTCTCATGCAAGCATTGATCAAAGAGAAAAATCAAGCCAACCACAACAAGAGATAATGCACTTGATTATTAGTGGTTCTCATTTCATATGGGTGAAGAATGGATTTCTCTATAATGATTGTCTTCACCAAGCTTATAAATTGGACTTCACATTGCTATTGGAGTAATGAATTGGAATCTATGTGACTATCCTCTACTCCAACATAACAAAGGTATCATTGCAATGTGCATGATCATTTCATCCCTTACTAGTATGCGATTAGTGCATATAGTACATGCTTACTAGGATCATGCATAACAAATGAAATGTTTAAATTCATAGCCTACCACTATTGCTTGATTGTTTAAATGACCTAGTGGTATGAGTATGAATTTGTTCATGAGCTAGTGAACCCAAGTACTTGATCTAGTTTGAATTGCTAACAAGTGACAAGTACAACATTAGCAAGATAACCCTTAGTATGAGGAGTGAAGAAGCTTGTCAACTTAGAATCTTAGGCAAATCAACTTAGTTCAAGTCATACTAGAAGCTCATGACAATGATATGGGTACAAGCACAGACAACAATGCAAATGGATATCTAGGGTGTTTCAAATAGTATCTAGACTCAAAATATTTCTTCAATTAGTATTTACAAGTGGTGTCTAGATCATGATCTACAAGTGATATCCTACAAGTGGTGCTCATAAAGATAGCAAATGTTCAAGAAAAGATCATATTGACAAATCCTACAAGTGGTTCCATGATAGAGGATTCTTCAAATTGGTATCACACACTTATTCATGGTATTTCTACACATGATATCATTTATACAAGTCAATGGTTCCACAAGTGATCCTCAACTTTAAGTGATCATCAAATGAAGAAAGTTCCCTCACACACAAGAGCTCAAGATTATCAAGTGAATGACTCATGCTATGACATAGGGGGAGGAGCCCCACCTAACGGTATCAAGGTCAAAGATCCTAAGTGGTATCTCAAGAGCAACATACAAGTAATGCCATTCCAACATGTGCGGTGATGTCCATCAACAACGCAATATTCAAGTCTCAACCATCTACCCCAATGCAAGCCTTTGTATCAATGAGAAATACACCCTTTATGGAAATTGATGACAAAGGGGGAGAAGTTGGAACAAAGATATGTCAATGCACCAAGAGAGGGGTTTGGAGACATCATGGGGACATCATGAGAAGATGGGGTTTGGACATGGAAATGGACAAAGAGGGAGCAACAATGAAGAAAAGAGAAGGATCAAAATTCTTGGACAAGAGAAGCACACAAGTAGGGGGAGCAAGCTCATGAACATTGATTGGTTGCATTTGACTTGTGCATATTCATGTGCCTGCTAGCATTGCATAAGTTTTTATTTAACATGCATGCTTGTGTGGTGTATGCTAGTTATAGAACTTGAATGATGATATGATAACTAGCATGCATAGGATGATAGCTAGACTTGTGTTTATCATGAAAAACTAGAACCTTACTTATAATGTTGATCTCACGGGGTTTCTAGTATTTTTGATGTCTAGCTACTCATGATGCTAAGGATGATGGCAAACTTGTGATTTTCAAATGGCATCGAGCTATCAAATGGTATCGAACTACAAAGGTTTATTCTATACACCTTAGCATCACTTAGTAGTGCTAACCCTCCCACAAATTTCATATTTATGCATATGTGTAAGCTTGAAACCAAACCATTTGAGCACATATGTAGGGAGAGTTATCACTACCAAGTCGGATTTTATGGTGCTTATCCAAATCCTAACATAGAGCTTAAATGTTGGATAAGTGGCATAAAGTCCAAAAGAACTTAATTTCCATATCTTTGTAGAGTTGTCATCAATTACCAAAAAGGGGGAGATTGAAATGTCCTTGTTTGGTTTTGGTAATTGAGTGACAACTTAGGTGGACTAATATGTGGTTATATGAGATACACAGGGAATTAGTCCACAGATGATTGTGTCATGAAGGAGCTCATTGCATATGAGACATGACATGGAGTCATGTGACCAAGGTGGCAAAAGATCAAGATGAGGCTTGGCTCGACGGACCGGTTGCAAGTGTGAAGGGCAAGTCGGAGGCTTTGGAGCGATGGACCGTGAGGCGGTGAAGCTTGAGCAAGACTTGGCGCCGATGGACCGACGCAACGGTGAAGAGCAAGTGAGGTCAAGATCGATGGACCAAGGTCACATGATGATATGAAGTGGATCATATCATTTGTGATATGGTTGGTGCATGTGTTGCATCAATGTCGGAGGAGATGGAGTGGAATGCGCAAGGCAAAGGTATAACCTAGGGCATTTCCATTTCACCGGTCATAGGTGTGTAGAGAAGCTGATGACCGGGTTTAGGATAGATGGCCGTACTATTAAGAGGGGCAAACTTGTTTGCATATCGGTCATCTAGTGCCACTTGAGCGATCTAACTTTGCATACGTGTTAGGATCGAGTGGCGAGGCAAGTTGAGTGCCTAATTCCTTTGAAGAAAATGTTTGTGAAAATGCTAACACACGAGCACAAGGTGGTGATCACTTGTTGGTGTTGGCACATTTGCAAAGGTGGCGTTGGTCGCGCTGTGGTTTACGGGTAGAGAGGGGTTTGGTTCCTTTCTCTCTCCCGCCGAGCGTGCGAGCGCGGGATTCAGGCGATTTCGGGGAAGTGAAATGCCTATTTTCCATTGCGCCGGAAGTCGGAAAAGAAACGGAGGCGAACGCGGTCACGGAAGTGACAGGACGCTGCACCGGACGCCGCACCGGACGCTGCACCGGACGCGGTCACTGTGGACCAGCGCGTCCGGTCAGTGCAGCGCGGGCGTCAGGCGCGCGGGCTAGGGTTTGACACCGGCGCGTCCGGTGACCCACGGGACCGGCGCGTCCGGTCTGGCGAACAGCGGGTCACGAAGTCATCGGACGCGGTGCGCGTCCGGTGACACACCATCGGACGCGTCCGGTGGTCTCGGGCGCTTACTGGACTCGCACCGGACGCAGGTACTGTGGCGCCCGGTGGTTGCGAGGAGCGCGTCCGGTGATGTCTTCGCGCGCGCGGGAACTGTGCGCACCGGTGCGTCCGGTGGTTCGCAACAGCGCGTCCGGTGTGTCGTTTGACCGTTGGTGCGCAGTGACCGTTGGAGGTTCTAACGGACGAATTTGAAATCGCTGGGGCACCGGACGCGGTTGAGCGCGTCCGGTCTGTTACGACCGGCGCGTCCGGTGCTCCCGCAGAAAACGGACAAGTGTGTGCAACGGCTCTATTTGACTGTGGGGTTATAAATAGACCTTGTGGCCGGCCTTGGCCGGCAGCTGAGCACACTTTGGCCTTGGTGGCTTATGTGGTAGTGCTTGGAAGCCCTCTAACTCACTCATGCTTGATAGTGTTCATCGGATCGAGTGAGAGAGCGATTCTAGTGCGTTGCATCGAGAGGATTGCATCGAGTGGCACTAGGTGATCGTGTTGCAAGCCGGTGGTGCTTGTTACTCTTGGAGGTTGCCACCTCCTAGACGGCTTGGTGGCTTGCGACTCCGTTGAAGCACGCGTGGAGATTGTGCGTGGCTCCGGAGGAGGATTTGTGAGGGGGATTGTGCTCACCCCGCGGGGATCGCGAAGAGCAACTCTAGTAAAGCTCGTGGCTTGGAGGATCCCCATCTTGAGAGTGGATGTGCGGCACCCGCTGAGGGTTTGACTCTTGATAGTCAATTAGCTCGTGATCCATCAAGTGGGTGTATCGCCACAACGGGGACTAGCTTGGTGGCAACCAAGTGAACCTCGGTGAAAAACCGCCGTGTCAACATTGTGTACATCTTCTCGGTGGTTTGCTTTCGATTCACAAGCTTGTATTTACATTCATACACGTGTGCTTGTGTAGTTGCTCTTGTAACTAGTTTGCTTGTGTAGTTAGCTAGTTACCTTCTTGCTTGTGTAGCATAGAAGTAGCTCCCGTTGCGTGGCTAATTTGGTTTATGTAACCTTGTTAGTCATATTGCTTAGTTTGTGTAGCTAAGTAATTTGCGCTCTCTAGTTTGGCATTAGTTGCCTTGCTATTGAGCATTGCTAGTGAGCATAGGTGGCTTCGTGCTTTTGCTTACTAGATTTGTGTAGGAGCTCCCCGGCTTTGCTAAAGTACTAGTGCATAGGTTTGTGTGACCTTGCTCTAGAATTGTTTAGGAGAGCTCTTGCTAAGGAAAGCACCTTAGTTACATAATTAGGATCTTTGTGAGGTGCTTGTGAACTTAGATAGAGGGGTGTAGTCTTGGCTAGACCGATAGTTTTAATTCCGCATTTGTTTCGGTTTGCCGACGCGATTAATTTTAGAAAGGACTATTCACCCCCCCTCTAGTCCGCCATCTCGACCCTTCAGTTGGTCGGCTCTTGGCTAATCCTCTTAGACATTTGACATTCTTGTGAGCACATTGAGCTGAGCCAAAGCATCCCCTCTCATCCCAACTCATCTTCTTTGCATTCGATTGCGATTCTTGAGTGAGATTGAGTGATTCAAGTGCATTGATCATTGATTTGCATCTAGAGGCACTTGGGGGGTTGATTTGCTGCGGTTTTTCTTGTTACTCTTGGTGGTTGCCGCCACCTAGATGGCTTGGAGCAGCTTGGAGGCGTGGCAAGTGTTGGTGATTGTTCTTGGCCACCTCCCGTGATTTTGTGAGGGGTTTGCACCTTCCCCAGCGGTGTGCCGCAAGGTAGCATTAGTATATTGCTCGTGTTATTGCAACTCCTAGCCATTTAGTAGGTTCTTGTGGCGCCTTTTGAGAGGCTCGGTGTGTGACTGATTATCCATCGAACCACGTGGTTGAGGGGGACACAACGGGGACTAGTGTGCCGAAAAGCACGTGAACCTCGAGATAAATCTTTGTGTCATCACTTCTACATTATGATTGATTGATCCCGGTGTTCGGTAATCTTAGAATTCATTGATCATCATTCTTGGTTGGCTCAATTTATCGCCCCTCGGTGAAACTACTCTAACTCACACTTGCATTAGTTTCATAGTTGTATCTAGCTAGTTTGTTTTAGTGTAGCTAGAGTAGCTCTTTGCTTTGGTAGCTCGCTAGCTCTAGTTGTTTTTCTTCTTGCGGTTTGACTTGTGCGGTTGAGTGAAATATATTAGAATTGTCTTTTGGATAGGTGGCTTGCAACATCTTTTAGGCTAAGCAAAACTTGCATCATGCTATTTGTTATATTGATAAACTTGTTTAGCATACTTTGTAGAATTTTTTATTAGGCTATTCACCCCCCTCTAGCCATCAAGACCTTTCAAGTGGTATCGGAGCATACTATTGAAGCCCCGGCGCCACCCGTCGATGTAGTGGTTGCTGCGCCCGCTATACCTGCTTATGTTCCCATGGAACCAATGTCGCCGGCACCAGCGCCGCCTCGCTACTGGTGCGACTTCTGCAAGGAATACATGTCGATCCCGCACACGCTCGAGTACGCCTACTCGCTGCCGACGCCTACACCAGCCTCTCCGACTCTAGTAGCGACAGGCAATGGCGTTCTACCACTCGATCTGTGGTTCCTAAACACACAGGCTGCTCCAGCGCTCGATGCAGTCAAGATCAAAGACGAGGTCGACATGGTGGCTGCCCCCGGCGTCGGCAACCTCTTCAATCTCGGTGACATCTTCAACACCACTGCAAGGACTGGCATCTCGCCGTACTTCTTCCTCGACTGGGCCGGACCCTTGGCTCCTCCTCCGGCGGTGACCCCGCCAACGGCTCCTCCTCCGCCCGCGACACGCACGGAGGTTGTGGCCCGCATGAAGGAGAAGGCCCTCCCGGCGTCGCCTCCATCACAGGCCGAAGGCACTGCAACCACGCCCCCGACACTCCGGCGCCTCCTGGGTCGCAGGGTGGCCGCGGTAGACCGGCGCCCCGGCATCCGCAGGGGAACCTAGAGCCCGGCGGCACTCGGCCTCCCGTTCGCGGAGGTCCTCAATATGGCAGTCGGCGGCAACAACTTCTACTCTCCCGACGAGGGGGAGTCCTCTTCGAACTAAAGTACGACGGCTGTGGCAGCGTAGTGGAGTGTGACGGCGAGGTGTTTTGCGGCGGCGGCGGCCTTTCAGATGGCAACGACGACGGGTGGTTACCCTAACCACCGGCTAAGCCCCTTTTAAAAGACCTGCTGCTGCAACTAGGCCCGCCCATAGGCCTGTGCCTTGCCACCCCCTCCATTTCCACTGTTTGTGCCCGCATGGACCTGCATGGGTGAAAGGTCTTGATGGCTAGAGGGGGGTGAATAGCCTTTTAAAAATTTCTACAAAGACAAGCTAAACAAGTTTATCAATATAACAAATAGCGAGATACGAGTTTTGCTTAGCCTACGGAGTGTTTGCAAGCCACCTAACCAATTCACAATTCTAGTATATTTGCACTCAACCGCACAAGTCAAACCGAGAAGGTAACTACAACTACAACTAGCAAGCTACACAAAAGAGCTACTCTAGTAAAGCTAACTAGCTAGCAAAGATAACTAAGAAGGTAATGTGAAGTTGAGTTAGGAGAGTTTCACCGAGGGGTGAAGTATTAAGCCAACCAATATAATCAACAATGAATACCAAGATAACCGAACACCGGGATCAATCAATCACAATATGAAAGTGATGATACGAAGATTTATCCCGAGGTTCACGTGCTTGCCGGCATGCTAGTCCCCATTGTGTCCCTCTTCACCACGTGGTTTGGTGGCTAATCGGTCTCACACCGAGCCTCTCAAAAGCCGCCACAAGAACCTACCAAATGACAAAATGTTGCAAATGACACGAGCAATTCACTAACGTTGCCTTTGGCGCTTCGCCGAGGTAGGCACAAACCCCTCACAATCACTAGAGGTGGCCAAGAACAATCACCAACTCTTGCCAATGCCTCTAAGCTGCTCCAAACCGTCTAGGTGGCGGCAACCACCAAGAGAAACAAGAATTCCGCAGCAAATCAACCACCAAGTGCCAACTAGATGCAATCTCACAATGCAAATGCACTTGGATCACTCAATCTCACTTCGAATATGCAAAGAAGCAAGAGAGATGAGTGAGAGGGGAGTTGCTTAGCTCAAAGTGCTCACAAGTATGTCAAATCTCCAAGAGAGAGAGCCTTGAGCCGGCCAACGAGTATATATAGACGTACCCCTTCGAATAGAGCCGTTAGAAACTTAAACAGTCGAAATCGCACTGACCGGACGCGCTGGTCCAACTGACCGGACGCGCCGGTCACGCAACGGCTAAGTCGCAAAGCACTGACCGGACGCGCTGGTCCAACTGACCGGACGCGCCGGTCGCACAACGACTAACTGCGAAGCAATGACCGGACGCGCTTGACGCGCAGACCGGACGCGCTGCAAACGACCGGACGCGCTGGTCCCGTGACTGACCGGACGCGCTGGTCAAGCCTGAGCAGCGCACAACAACACAATGACCGGACGCGCTGGAGAAATGACCGGACGCCACAGTGCCAGCGTCCGGTTAGAGTCCAGTAAGCTCCCTGAACGACCGGACGTGTCTGATCGACTGTGACCGGACGCGCTGTGTGTCCGATCATCAAGCTGAAACACACGCAGACGCTGAACACTGACCGGACGCGTCCGGTCATGCAAAGACCGCGTCCGGTTCAGCGTCCGGTCACCTCTGTGACCTCCGTTCACCTCCGTTTCTTTTCCGGACTTCCGGCGTAGTGGAAAATAGTCATTTCAATTTCTCGAAAATGCCTGAATCCCGCCTCGCAAGCTCGACGGGAGGGAGAGAGGATCCCAAACCCTCTCTACCGCTCAAACTCCACCGCCTTCGTAAACGTGCTAACACCACCAAGTGATCTCGTCATGTGTGAGTGTGTTAGCATTTTCACAATCATTTTTTCGAGGCGATATTAGTTCTATCCAAATGCATATGATTATGAAATGCACACCTAGAGGCACTTAGGAGTTCAATAGACGCGTCATTCCCCTCTTTATAGTATGGCTATCTATCCTATAATGTAACCACACCCACTAGGTTTCTTGGTTACTAAAACACAATCCTTAAGCATATACCTTTGCCTTGATCACATAGGGTTGCGTCCAAATCCAAGTGTGGCCATCATGATCACCATGTCCATCTTGCCACCAACCTTGGAATATACTAATCCTCATATGCTACATACAACTTAGACATAAGATTAGTACTTAGGCATTGTCACTAATTACCAACACCAAACATAGGACTTTCAATCTCTCCCTTATTGGTAATTGGTGACAAACCTTTCACAAATATATTATGATAAAATTTTGATTGAACCCATGTCACATTGTCCAAGTATATTACCATGTGTAAGAATTATGGACATGTGATCATGAATTCAAATTGATAGCAATGACTCCCCCTATATGTATGCTATATGTTTGGATTTTGGAAGCATACATGTTAGATAGGAAAGATTAGGAGCATTGATTATCAATAGGTGCTAAGTGTTTAAGATTATAGACCTTTGAAGCGTGATACCATCGGAGTAGTGATAAACACCATCTTAGCACCTTGTGTAGTTAGATACCACTTGGAAAAGCACAAATATAACTAGAAACCTCGTGAGATCAACATTATAAATAAGGCTCTAGTACCACTATAAAAAACAAGAAGCAAGAAAAATCTAACTACTTCCTATTCATGCTAGTACCTCAATATACCATTCAAACTATACTAGCAAGTCACCACACAAGCAAAGTATTGGAGAAAAAGAAATGCATAACTATGCATCATACATATGAAGTGCACATGTAAATGCAACATTCATGTTTAAGAGCTTGCTCCCCCTACTTGTGTGCTCAAAATTATCTTTGTGAACAACATTTTTTCTCCCCCTTTGTGCTTCTCCTCCAACAATTTCTCCCCCTTTGGCACCAATGATCACAAGGGACCAATTTTAGATAGATTATCATGTTGAAATATGGGGTGAGGATCAAGTTTGTGATTCAACCTAGATTGCTTGCATAAATAAAATGCTTCAGTTTGATCTAAGGGCAAGCTTCTTCACACCTCACTAGAAGGGTTATCATGCACCATGTTGAAGCAAATATTTAGACAAGTTTTCTAGATTAAACACTTAGGATCACAAGCTACTTAAACAAGTTATATGCTACCACTAGATCATACAAGTCATGGAAACAATAGTGGCACCATATAAACTTCAAATTCATTTGATTTTCATGAATGAGCCTAGAACATGTAAATTATGACTAGATGCACTAAACAAGTCCTTAGCATAGAATGTATGACATGTCAACCAATTGTACCTTGGGGCTCGTAGGAGAGGCATGTCATATATGGGGTGCATCAACTCATGTTAGAGAAGTCAAGTATGTTCAACTCATTCTTTAGCTTGTGAAATCTCTTCTCATCAAGTGGCTTGGTGAATAGATCGGCTAATTGATCTTCGGTGCCAACACTCTCAATAGCAATGTCACCCTTTTGTTGATGATCTCTAATGAAATGATGACAAACATCAATATGCTTTGTTCTTTGATGTTGAACCGGATTGTTGGTTAACTTCACGGCACTTTCATTGTCATATAGCAATGGCACATTCTTGAAATTGATTCCAAAATCCTTCAATGTTGCCTTCATCCATAATATTTGTGCACAACAACTACCCGCGGCGATGTATTCGGCTTCGGCGGTAGATAGTGCAATACTATTTTGCTTCTTGGATGACCATGAGACAAGTGATCTTCCCAACAATTGACAAGTCCCGGAAGTGCTTTTTCTCTCCACTTTGTCACTGGCATAGTCGGAATTCGAATATCCAACTAGCTCAAAGCTTGCACCTTTAGGATACCATAATCCAACATCTTGTGTATGCTTTAAGTATCTCAATATTCTCTTTGTTGCCTTCAAATGACTTTCTCTTGGTGAGGCTTGAAATCTTGCACACATGCATACACTAAACATCACATCGGGCCTTGATGCTGTCACATAGAGTTGGCTACCAATCATTGATCTATATAGCTTTTGATCCACTATGTTGCCACTCTTGTCACTATCCAAGGTTCCACTAGTGCTCATTGGAGTAGTGATTCCTTTTGCATCTTCCATACCAAACTTCTTAAGCATATCTTTGATGTACTTGGTTTGACTCACAAATGTTCCTTCTTTCATTTGTTTGATTTGAAGTCCAAGAAAGAAACTAAGTTCACCAATCATTGACATTTCAAATTCCTTTGCCATCATTTTTCCAAACTCATCACAATAATCTTGATTGGTTGAACCAAATATGATATCATCAATATATATTTGCAACACAAACAAGTCTTTCCCAATCTTTTTGATGAATAGTGTTGTATCAACTTTGCCCATGACAAATCCTTTGGATAGCAAGAAGTCCCTCAATCTTTCATACCATGCTCTAGGTGCTTGCTTCAATCCATACAAAGCCTTCCTTAACTTGTATACATGATTGGGTTTCTTGTCATCTTCAAAACCGGGAGGTTGCTCCACATACACCTCCTCTTGGATGTATCCATTGAGAAACGCACTCTTCACATCCATTTAATATAGCTTGATATTATGTGCACAAGAATAGGCAAGTAAGATCCTAATTGCTTCCAATCTTGCAACCGGGGCATATGTTTCACCAAAGTCAAGACCCTCTATTTGTGTGTAACCTTGAGCCACTAGTCTTGCGTTGTTTCTTACTACTATCCTATCTTGATCTTGTTTGTTGCGAAAGACCCATCTTGTTCCAATAACATTGTGATCCTTAGGCCTCTCAACTAATTCTCATACTTCATTTCTCTTGAAGTTGTTGAGCTCTTCATGCATTGCATTTACCCAATCCGGATCTTTCAATGCTTTATCAATGTCTTTGGGTTTATCCATTGACACAAAAGAAGAGTGAGCATAAAATGATGCCAATCTTGATCTAGTTTGAACTCCCCTTTGTATGTCACCAATGATGGAATCTAATGGATGGTCTCTTGCAATATTAGTTGGTTGAAACACTTGCACTTGATTGCTTAGATGTTGATGTTGGTCATGAGTTGGAGATGATGAACTAGCCACTTGTTGATCTTGTTGCACTTGAGATGATGTACTAGCTTGATTTTGCATTAGAGAACCACTAGCTTGTGTAATTAGACTTTGGAGCACTTGATCTTTATCGTCATCCACATCAATCACTTGCTTTGGCCTAATATCACCAATATCCATTTCTTTCATAGCATTGGTCAATTGAGTTCCTCTCACATCATCCAAGTTTTCTTCTTCATTTTGAGAGCCATTTGTTTTATCAAACTCAACATCATGAACTTCTTCAAGTAAACCACTAGCCAAATTCCAAACTCTATAAGCTTTGCTAGTAGTAGAGTAACCAAGTAAGAATCCTTCATCACATTTCTTCTCAAACTTGCTCAATCTAGTGCCCTTCTTTAAGATGTAGCATTTGCAACCAAATACCTGAAAGTATGCAATGTTGGGCTTTCTTTCATTTAAGATCTCATATGGTGTCTTCTCTAGGAACTTGTGGCAATAGAGGCGATTGCTATAGAAGCAAGCCGTGTTAATTGCTTCGGCCCAAAATGAATGACTCACATTATACTCATTCAACATTGATCTTGTCATATCAATTAAAGTTCTATTCTTCCTCTCAACTAAGCCATTTGATTGAGGTGTATACTTGGCCGAGAATTGATGTTTGATTCCAAGCTCATCACATAGCTCATCAACTCTTGTGTTTCTAAACTCACTTCCATTGTCACTTCTCACTTTCTTGATTGTGGTCTCAAACTCATTTTGCACTCTCTTGATGAACTTTTTGAATATGTTAAATACATCACTTTTGTCCCCAAGAAATAATACCCATGTATATCTAGTGAAATCATCCACAATCACAAAGCCATACTTGTTGCCACCAATGCTTATGTATGTAGTTGGCCCAAATAGATCCATGTGCAACAACTCAAATGCCTTCGAAGTACTCATAATGCTCTTCAATGGATGAGTGTTGCCTACTTGCTTTCTGGCTTGACATGCACTACATAGCTTATCTTTCTCAAATGTGACATCATTCAAGCCTCTAACTAAGTCATGCTTCACTAACTTATTCAATTGCTTCATGCCAACATGACCAAGTCTTCTATGCCATAACCAACCCATACTTGATTTGGTGAGCAAGCATGTTGAAAGTTGAGTGTCACTAGCATTGAAATCAACCAAGTATAGATTCTCAAATCTAAAGCCTTTGAAGATCAAGTTAGAGCCATCAACACTAACTATCTCCACATCATCAACACCAAATATGCACTTGAAACTGAGATCACACAATTGAGCAACCGAGAGAAGATTGAAGTTCAACTTTTCAACTAAGAGCACATTAGAAATGCTATGATCATTATAGATTGCAATCCTTCCAAGAACCTTTACATCACCCTTGCTATTGTCACCAAATGTGATACTATCAATGCCACTATCATTTGATTTGAGAGAGTTGAACATTCTTGAATCACTGGTCATATGTTGAGAGCACCCACTATCAAGCATCCAATGTCTTCCTCCGGCCTTGTAATTTACCTACAAAACAATTTAATGTCTTTTAGGTACCCATATTTGCTTGGGTCCTTGAGGTTAGTGACTAAGCTCTTTGGTACCCAAATAGCCTTTTTCTTTGGACCCACAATAGGTGTACCAACAAACTTAGCATGCACACCTTTCTCACCCTTGGTAAGCACATAACAAGAATCAAAAGGAATATAATCCATTTTAGCATGAAACTTGTTGTTGTTCTTGTTCATTTTATTGCAATTAATCTCTACATGCCCAACTTGCTTGCATCTATTACAATAACGACCATTACTCTTCACAAAGCGAGGCATTGGAGTAGCAAAGGCCGCCTTGCCCTTTTTGAGAGTATAGCCCAAACCCTCTTTGTTAAGAGAGAACCTTTGGCTATCCAAGCATTTTAGTAAGTGGGCATCCCCACCATAGGCATTGCCTAATGCGCGGGTGAGATCATCCACCTCTCTCTTAAGAGTCTCATTCACAACCACAAGTGATAAATCACTATTAGTAAAGATAGAGTTGGTTGTGGTGGATGATGATGAGCTACATGAAGCATTAGTAGGACCAACAAGTAAAGAATCATTAATAATATCACATGTTAGTCCAATGTCACAAGTGACAATCACTTGCTCCTCCTTAGGTTCCTTCATGAGCTTCTCCAACTTGAGGTCCTTTTCCTTGATGAGCTCAAGTAGAGTGGAGTGGGCTTCCTTAAGCCTAGTGTGAGCAATTTCAAGATCCTCGTGGTCTTCCTTTAGACACTCACGAGAGGCCTCTAGCTCATCAAAGGATTTCCTAAGAGCTTTGAGCTCTTGTTCAATTCCTTTGTACTCCTTACTCTTTTTGAGAGCAACAAGCTCCTCCATCAAGGAATTATTTTCATTGCTCTTGGTAATGAGCTCTTGCTCCAAGATCTTGTACTTCTTGGTTGTCCTCTTGTAGCCCTTGCTCATTTGATCTATTATGCCTAATAGATCATCCTTGGAGTAGTCTTCATCCTCCTCATCATCACTCCTACAATCATTACTAGCATAAGAATCATTATCACTATCATCATGTTTTACCTTGGTAGGCTTGGCCATAAGGCATGTCGATGTAGTGTCGAAGAAGGATGGCTTGTTGGAGAGGGCGATGCTTGCAATGGCTCGCCGAGTGGTCCTCTCATCATCACTAGAGCTATCATCATCACTATCGGAGTTATCACTATCCCAAGTGACCACATAGTCACCACCCTTCTTCTTCTTGTTGAATGTGAAGCTCTACTTTGCTTTCTTCTCCTTCTTGTTCTTCTTCAACTTCAACTCCCCATCATGATATCTTTTGTCTTCATAGGAGCACTTTGCCACTACATGATCGGGGCTATTGCAATTGTAGCAAAGCACCTCCTTTGCCTTCATGAAGTCCCTTCTCTTTCTTGCACCATAGCCTCTCTTCTTCATGAACCGACCCATCTTTTTCACTAGAAGGGCCATGGTCTCATCATCAAATAGATCATCATCATCAACAACCTTGCTCTTGCCCTTGGAAGAAGAAGCCTTGAATGCGGTGGTCTTCTCTTGCTTGACATTGATCTCCTTCTTCTCATCTTCATCTTTATCATCATCATATTGAGCATCGGTCATGACATCTCCAAGCACTTGGTTTGGAGTCACCCTGTCCAAACCCTCTCTTTGGATCATCTTCCTCAAGATAGCAAACTTCTTAGGTAAGTTCATCAAGAACTTATGTGAGAAGTCCTTGTCCTTGACATCTTCTCCTAGGCTCTTGAGATTATTGATAATAACTTGTAGTCTATAGAACATCTCCGGTATGGACTCATCATCCTTCATCTTGAAGCTTGCAAACTTATCCTTGAGCATATAGAGCTTGGCACTCTTTACCATTGAAGTGCCCTCATATGTTTCCTCTAATCTTATCCACACTTCACTTGCCATCTCAAGATCCTTGATTTGCTCAAAGACCTTTGCATCAATCCCATTGTAGAGAGTATTGAGAGCCATAGTGTTGCATTGGTTGTTGATGCGATCATTGTTGGTGAGGTTGTCAGGATCAATGATAGCATAATCATGGTGCGTCACCTTCCAAACGTTCTCATGAATAGAGCCAAGATATTGCTTCATCTTTCTTTTCTAATGATCAAAAGATGTGACACCATCAAAGAATGGAGGCTTGCCCCCGACATGGTTGAACACAACTTGAGCCATCTTACACCGAGGTTGTTAATCCTTGAAAACGGTGACCACGGCTCCAATACCACTTGAAAGGTCTTGATGGCTAGAGGGGGTGAATAGCCTTTTAAAAATTTCTACAAAGACAAGCTAAACAAGTTTATCAATATAACAAATAGCGAGATGCGAGTTTTGCTTAGCCTACGGGGTGTTTGCAAGCCACCTAACCAATTCACAATTCTAGTATATTTGCATTCAACTGCACAAGTCAAACCGAGAAGGTAACTACAACTACAACTAGCAAGCTACACAAAAGAGCTACTCTAGTAAAGCTAACTAGCTAGCAAAGATAACTAAGAAGGTAATGCGAAGTTGAGTTAGGAGAGTTTCACCGAGGGGAGAAGTATTGAGCCAACCAATATAATCAACAATGAATACCAAGATAACCGAACATCGGGATCAATCAATCACAATATGAAAGTGATGATACGAAGATTTATCCCGAGGTTCACGTGCTTGCCGGCACGCTAGTCCCTGTTGTGTCCCTCTTCACCACGTGGTTTGGTGGCTAATCGGTCTCACACCGAGCCTCTCAAAAGGCGCCACAAGAACCTACCAAATGACAAAAGGTTGCAAATGACACGAGCAATTCACTAACGTTGCCTTTGGCGCTTCGCCGAGGTAGGCATAAACCCCTCACAATCACTGGAGGTGGCCAAGAACAATCACCAACTCTTGCCAACGCCTCCAAGCTGCTCCAAACCATCTAGGTGGCGGCAACCACCAAGAGAAACAAGAATCCCGCAGCAAATCAACCACCAAGTGCCAACTAGATGCAATCTCACAATGCAAATGTACTTGGATCACTCAATCTCACTTCGAATATGCAAAGAAGCAAGAGAGATGAGTGAGAGGGGAGTTGCTTAGCTCAAAGTGCTCACAAGTATGTCAAATGTCCAAGAGAGAGAGCCTTGAGCCGGCCAACGAGTATATATAGACGTACCCCTTCGAATAGAGCCGTTAGAAACTTAAACAGCCGAAATCGCGCTAACCGGACGCGCTGGTCCAACTGACTGAACGCGCCGGTCACGCAACGGCTAAGTCACGAAGCACTGACCGGACGCGCTGGTCCAACTGACCGGACGCGCCGGTCGCACAACGACTAACTACGAAGCAACGATCGGATGTGCTTGACGCGCAGACCGGACGCGCTGGTCCCGTGACTGACCGGATGCGCTGGTCAAGCCTGAGCAGCGCACAACAACACAATGACCGGACGCGCTGGAGAAATGACCGGACGCCACAGTGCCAGCGTCCGGTTAGAGTCCAGTAAGCTCCCTGAATGACCAGACGCGTCCGATCGACTGTGACCGGACGCGCTGCGCGTCCGATCATCAAGCTGAAACACGCGCAGACGCTGAACACTGACCGGACGCGTCCGGTCATGCAAAGACCGTGTCCGGTTCAGCGTCCGGTCACCTCTGTGACCTCCGTTCGCCTCCGTTTCTTTTTCGGACTTCCGGCGTAGTGGAAAATAGTCGTTTCAATTCCTCGAAAACGCCTGAATCCCGCCTTGCAAGTTCGACGGGAGGGAGAGAGGATCCCAAACCATCTCTACCGCTCAAACTCCACCGCCTTCGCAAACGTGCTAACACCACCAAGTGATCTCGTCATGTGTGAGTGTGTTAGCATTTTCACAATTATTTTTAGGCGATATTAGTTCTATCTAAATACATATGATTATGAAATGCACACCTAGAGGCACTTAGGAGTTCAATAGCCGCGTCATTCCCCTCTTTATAGTACGGCTATCTATCCTATAATGTAACCACACTCACTAGGTGTCTTGGTTACTAAAACACAACCCTTAAGCATATACCTTTGCCTTGATCACATAGGGTTGCGTCCAAATCCAAGTGTTGCCATCATGATCACCATGTCCATCTTGCCACCAACCTTGGAATGTACTAATCCTCATATGCTACATACAACTTATGCATAGGATTAGTACTTAGGCATTGTCACTAATTACCAACACCAAACATAGAACTTTCAATGGGCCCCAATCCAGGATGCCGATGGATTCAAGTTTGGCAAATCAAGCTATTATCTTCTGATCTAAATCAGCCGATGGATTCATTAGTGAGCCATTGTCTGATCTAAATCAGCCCTTAACATGTTTTGGAAGCGGGACTACGCTGGCCCAATTAGGCCGAAACACAACCCACATTCGGTTTCAAGCTATTATGGCCCAACAAAAAAGCAAAACACAGCTTGACGGTAACGGGTTTACTACTGCATCACCCAGACATGGCCGATACCGTGACTTTCCAGCCCAATAACTTCTAAAAGTTGGGCCGGGTCGTTGGCGGGAGGTTGATGTACAGTACAGGCAGGCAAAGAAGTCAGAAGGGAATCAGCGGCCCAACGAGCCTGGAGGCCGGAGCATCATCAAGTATCATCTTACTCTGGGACTGGGAACGCTCTAATCGACCGTGAAATGCGATAGGCAGCGAGAAGCGACAATGATATCACACAGTGGACTGTGCTTACTGCTTAGTCACGCTGACATGGTCGCCAGCTGCATAGCCTGCCTCTCATAGTGGCAAGAATACCATGACCCTGCCGCAATGCTGCGGTCAGCATAGAGGCAGGAAGACGATCACTCTCCTCTATGTAATGCCTGACGCAGGTTCTTCTGCAGTCCCACGTCGTCACCGTTGACATCCAAACAAAGTCACCGCCGTTGACATCTAAATCTAAATATTACTCCCTCCATCCCAGAAAAAGTGACGTTTTAGAATTTCAGATATCGTGTTTGACTGTTCGTCTTATTCAAAAAATTTATGCAAATTATAAAATAAATAAATCATTATTGAAGTATCTCTAATGATAAAATAAGTCATAACAAAATAAATGATATTTATTAAAAAAATTTGAATAAGACAGATGGTCAAATAAGATGTCTGAAATCCTAAAACGTCACTTTTTCTGGGACGGAGGGAGTACACGGTAAGGAGTACATCTCCCCTGCAGCAGAGCACCGAGGGCGCAAGACAAGCCTGACCGAGAAAATTTTGACTTTTTGCAGGTAGTATTAATTTATATCTGTTGACTTCCAACTTGTGAGCCTGTGACCATCGAATGGCGTGCGTTATTATAAGGCCACAAGTGAGAGTCAACTGATGAGAAGCCACCCGCCCGTTCAATCCAAACAGGGGACGGGACGACGACCTCCCTGCTTCGTGGCCTCGTTGACAGTCTCAACACTCATATGTCAGCACTGATGCAGCATAGAAAGGGAAACCGCACCTTAGGTACTATTGACGAAGTAAACTTGAAGGAGACAGTACCATACAATGGTTCGTGCCATGGCGATCAACGGAGTCAGCCCACTTGACGATACAATGATTCGTGCAGTGATATCACCAACATGGAGGCCGTTTGTTATGCAAGCTGCAGATGCAGTTCCATTCGCAGACGGTAACCACGGAGTACTCCTAGTATTTACTGTAGATGGTCATGGTACCAGTTTTTTTTTTCCTTCCACACAGTAGAACAGTCACCTAGCTTCAGCGCCGAGCTGAACTTCAACTAGTCTGTCTAAAAGAACTAAAATCTGGATGAATCAAACTATCCTAAATTAAATTGATCAAATATTTACCAAAAAAATGTTAGTATTTATGATACGTAATAAGTATCGCTAGAATAATCATAGAATAGATTTTTATAATAAACCTGCATAAATATGCAAATATTAATTTATTTTCTACAAATTTGGTTTCACGAAAAGCGAGACTTTTTATTTTTTTAGTGTAGTGAATAATTCAATTGTAACGAGCAAGGAGGAGGCAAATCATATCTCCATACAGGGGCGAGCTTATCAGCTTAAGCAAGGCCAAAGATGGCTATTTTTTTATTCTTCTCAATCATGCAAAAGACTTGCGTGTTTTTGTATTAACAAACTAGAAGTTTTAGTACAATAGGGAAGTCTCTTATCATAATAAGACTTTGGCCAACCCTAGCTGGATTCTTGCTAGCTAATTACTCGCTGAAGTAAACAACCCAGATTCTTCGCGCCGGCCTGCACCCGCAGCTCTGCCTGATGTTTGTTCATTGCTAGCAATTCCAACAGCTCTACCAAAGGGGGCCATTGCCCCACCTTAATCTTCATACCTCCTACGATATCACTTGAGTTTAGGCAACAAATTTGTTTAACAAAGAATGACTTACATAGCTTGCCAGCTTGGCCCCTCCAACATTTGTCATGAAGCTCCGCCGCTGTCTCCATACGTACGTACGTTGCTTTCCTGAGACGGGCTGCGGTTCATTTGTGTGCAGATGTACAGTGTGACAGATTGAAAACGATATCAAAGTTTGCTTACTTTGAATAGCAATAAACAAATACTGAGTAGATCACTATAGCTGTAGCATATCCCCGTATCATGCTCGCTTGTTTCTGTCGCGTTTCTGCGTCCGGTACTGCAAGTTTTTGCCATGCATGCCTAGCGTTTCTAGGCAGATATAAAGGCGAATGGAACTTGGTGGTATGTGCAGACAGAATCACAGGTGAGTGCAAGGCAGAGAAAAGGATAATTACATAGAGAAATTTGTGTGATGTAGACATGTAGTGGACAAGATAAGCGCCGGCCTATAGACGCCTAGTATAGTAGTATTGCATCTATCAGCAATCCGAACTTATTAAAAAACCCCAACTCCGAGTGAAAGTGCATCTGATCGTTCAAAGAACCAGAAAAGAATACTACTCTAGCTGGGGAAAATAAAGAATACGGGGGGTAGTACTATGATACGTCCCCTGTGTGCAGCCCACTTGCAGCTGGTTCCCATCAGATTAGCTCCTTCGCTCTTTTTTTTAAAAAAAGAACCAGTCATGGTATTGATGCTAAGTATCCGTCCCCGTACGTTCCCGTCTTCCAGGACCGTCAGCATCAAGCTGCGCCTGAACGAAAATCCAACCGCGAACGGCTTACCCCTTGCCGATATTTTAACCTATCAAAGCACAAGCAGTCCAAAAGGCCGGTAGAGGTAGAGATAGGATAGCCACGATCCGTGCCAAAAGCGCGTGTAAACGGAGCGGACGGATAAGCTCAGACCTGCGGTTGTGCCTGCGCACGCGACGTCGCCATCGCAGCCGGCAAGTGGAGTGTGCGCTCCCCACCACCACGATGCAGGAGGCACGAGCGAAACACCAGGAGGGAGGGGGAAAGCACCTCCCACAACTTGGGCAAGGGCGGCGATTGATTGAGGAGTCCGGACGCCCGAAAAGTTGTGTTTTGTCCGGTTGCCCGCGAGTGGGGGTGTGTGAGAGCGACCGGGAGCCGCAAGTGGGTTCGGGATCGCCGGATCACGGTCGCGGGCGACGCATTCGCCGCACGCGCATCAGGTGCGGTAGCTTCCTGCTGCGATCCCGCTGCTCTCTGCTGCCCGCCGCTTTTGTGCGATACCGGGGCTGGATTGGAATGCCGACCGGTCCTGGTTTTGCGGCTCAGTGATGACGCCATCGGCTGGACCTGAACGGGTCCCGAGACGTCCACTGGTCTTTACCGATGCTTGCTGTCATCCAAGACTCTTCTTTCGGTGACTTGATCAACTAGCCCAGCAAGGAGTAAAGTGATTCTCGTTAAGAATTCCTCCGTTAAAAGATTGATGGACTCGTATACTCCCGTATGTCTTAGAGGCTATTTTCCTCCCTTCCAAATTACAAGTCGTTTTGCTTTTTTTAGTGCATCTGTATAGTGGACTAGATGACTAGCTAGAACGCCAAATGAAGAGATGACTTCCCTCACATACCTTATCTTTTGTGTGATCTTCTATATTTTCTTAATGAGGATTACACAAGGGTTTTGATGAGTACTAGTATTAGACAAGGGAGACGGGATTATCTACAACTTCTACACGTCTCTTTCTTGAGATGAGGAATGGTAAAACGGTGCATAGGTCAATTCTCAACCCGTTATCTTTTCCAAACAGAATATGGATGCAAGCGTTCACATGACTCGGAAGTCTTTGGTCACACCTCATCTTTTAGCGACAAGACTACCTTTTACATCGCCGTCACCGTAAACTAGCACATCAACACCCACGTATCCCTATTATGACCCGAATCTTATATTACATAAGTATTACATAAATATGTATGGTCATTGCATACAACCAATCAAAATTGATTGATCAGCGTAGATACATGTCTAGCCTATATTATATATTGGAGTGGGGGTTTCTCAAAAAAAATTGGAGGGGGCATAGGGCATCCATCAATTGATTAACAGCTTCTTCATGTGCTCAACTTTCTTGATTCTTCCACATATTATCCTTTTCCCTCAATAATTACTTTCTAACATCTTCTTATCTAGAACTTCAAGTAACACTTCATTCACACCAGCAAGGGTAACTACTCTTTATTAGTAAGTTAAAATTATGACGAGATCATAGTGGTTTACTTACATTTGTTTTAGGAATGAGGTGGGATGCGATGGTTCTGTCCTAATTTTCAAGGACAGGATGACTCTATCTCTATGCTTGATTGATGGAATAGGATCATCCTAGTTTTATATTTGATAGGATGGATACATGGGGAAAAGATGAATCGAGTGTTTGGAACTTTGGATCCGTTAGAGCATCTCTAGCAGTTTGACATTTTTCGTTTTCCAAATCATGGTGTTTGCCAACTCCCAAAATAATATGGGAATGACAAAAAGAGTTCATCTCCAAGAGTTTGACATATTTGATTTCGCAAAATCAAAAAATTGGTCTCACAGGCCTTTTCTTTCGCGGGAAGGCTTCGCGGGCACGCGCCAGAACGCCACCGCCGTCACCTTCCCTTCGTCGTGCGTGCAGTTGGTTCACGGCGGCAATTCCTCCCAGCCGGCCAGTAGCTCCTCCCAGGCGGTTGGTTCACGTGGGCACGCGTCCGCCCATTGCCCTGACCTTAACCTAGACTCCGCGTGATGTGGTTGTGGCCACCCCCACCCTCGCTTGCCGGCGCACCCTTGACCCTAGCACCCGTCTCCACCTGGCACATCCGCACCCACCCCACTACTGTAACACAAAGAAGAGGGAGGAACTGACGGACACTCACGCCAATGGAGAGGGACAAGTTCGACTTGAATCTAGGGAGAACATGGGAATAACTCCAACCCCGGTGTCTCTGAACAAAACACCATGATGAAGTGGGATATCCACCTAGTAGCTAACTATTAATTGTGTTAGCGAGAAAACACAAGTTAAAAAGTAATATTTAGTTGTGTGGTAGGTAAGACAATAGATGACCGATTAGTTAAGGTTGTAAAGTAGCCTCAGAGCATCTTCAAGAGACTTTCTATATCCTTTCTAAATGCTAGAAATAGAGATTTTGCTGAAAAACTACCCTCCAACAGTTTTTCTAAATGATTATCCAGATATAGCTATCTTTTATTCTGGATTTTTCGCTAGCCAAAAAATAGAAGACGGGAATGACTCTCTAGAGTGCGCATGAGATATAGATAAACGGTTGGAGAGTGAAAAGATATACTCTCTTCATCCCAAATTATAAGGCATTCCAAGAATCGTGAGAGTCAAAGAATCTCAAGTTTGACCAAATTTATATGATAAGATAATAATATTTATGACACCAATTAAGCATCATTAGATTCTTCATTAATTATATTTTCATAGTATATCCATTTGATGTTATAAATTTTTTTAATTTTCTCTATAATTTTGGTTAAACTTAAGATGCTTTGACTCTCCAAGATTCTTTGAATACCTTATAATTTGGAATGAAGGGAGTAGAAAGCGATTTCTATGCAAATGGCTCTTCAGATGATGATTTAGAAAGTGAAATTTAGAAAGGTACTAGTAATAACTATTAGCTGCATGGGATCAAGCAAACCATTAATTTATACTCTATCAATCCCACAATAAGCAATTACAAAATTAAAATTTTATCCCACAATAAATGTAATTTTACCTCTTGCCCCAACTACAACTAGTAAATCTAGATATTTTTTTAGTTCCCAAAGCACAATCATAACCACCTTTTAATGAGGGCACATGTGTCATTACCATAACACAAAATTCTGAAAAAAATGTATTTTACACTTATTTTTGGAACGGAGTGAACAGTGGCATCATGTCCTGAAAATTAAAGCGAAAAGGAAGTGCGGTTGTACGGAGATGCTGAATGCGACTGTCACCAACTCACCACAATCACAATTCCCATTTGCAAGAAACATAGATACTCCTGTAATTTGTAGATTCGATCGGTGGAGAACTGGAGATTGAAAGCTCATGTATTTGATTTGAGGCCCATCAATTTGACGTGCTGACCACTGACCATCGGTAACACCCTGAATCACACAAGACGAGAGTTCCTATGGTACCAATGCTGCAGGCTAGGTAACCAAAAATGACACTTCACAAGAATCACAAGGCCGCCAAGGCATACTGTATGTCGTACTCCATCTCCATGTTTGTGGAAACCAGAGAGAGAGTGACCGGCGACGGAAAGCAAAAGGCAGTATCATGGATTCATGGTCGCAAGTTAGACTAGCCGCGGTGGGTGCTCTAAAACGATACTCTAAAGCTATAGAGTATGAATATAGAGTAAAAATTGTTGCACTGGGTATTCTAAAACGATACTTTATTCCTTTTCTCACTCTATATTTAGAGTGGTACAGTGGTTACTCTATACTCTATAGTGACGGGCCCCACTAGCTAAACAAAGAAAAAAATGATATAACTCACAAACCAAAAATCCAAATTAAATTTCGATTGCACCATTAAATTTGTCTCAATAAATCCTTCAAAACTAGATCACACATGTATATATTTAGATAAAGTGACAAGTGGGTCCCACAGTGGATAGAGTGGATAGAAGATGATATAGAGGATGGATGGGTGCAGAATAATTGAGTATAGAGGAGAGAATCTTGCTGACTAGGACATATAGGGGATGAATATAGAGGTCCATGAGTGCGGGTAGTCTTACAGGTCACTCTCGAAGCCACCCTGTTGCCTGCCTGGTTGCAAGTTGCATCCCACGGCGGCCTTAGACTACCCGCAGTGGGATACTCTAAAGGATACTCTAAAGCTTAGAGTATGAATATAGAGTAAAAATTGCTGCACTGGGTACTCTAAAATGATACTCTATTATTTTTATCACTCTATATTTAGAGTAGTACAGTGCTTACTCTATAGTGTGCAGTGGCGGGCCCCACTAGCTAAACAAAGGGGAAAAAATGCTATAACTCACAAACCAAAAATCCAAATTAAATTTCGATTGCACCATTAAATTCGTTTCAATAAATCCTTTAAAGCTAGATCACACATGGATATATTTAGATAAAGTGACAAGTGGGTCCCACAGTGGATAGAGTGGATAGATGATATAAAGAATAGATGGGTGCGGGAGAATTGAGTATAGAGGAGATAATTTTGCTGACTAGGACATATAAAGGATGAATATAGAGGTTCATGAGTGCGGATAGCCTTAGCGAGATGCATTCCCCTTTTGCTTTGCTTTCTTTCTCCGGCTGTGAGAACTGGGCCTCCAATCCATTCCCGCGCTTTCTACTCTGCTTCAGCCGCCACCTATAAATATACGCCCGCAAATCCCACCATCTGCATTGCAAAAACCACCCAAGTTCAAGCAGCAGCAACGCAGATCAACACAACCTTGAAGCGAAGGAAAATCGAGCTAGCCAAGATGTGCCCAATCAAGGAGGAGACGAGCGCCGAGTCAGGCTCGCCGCCGTGCAGCTCGCCCTCGTCCTCCTCCACCTCGCTGCTGGAGCACCACCAGCAGACAGTGTGGACGTCGCCGCCGAAGCGCCCCGCGGGACGCACCAAGTTCCGGGAGACGCGGCACCCGGTGTTCCGCGGCGTCCGGCGCCGGGGCAACGCCGGGCGGTGGGTCTGCGAGGTGCGCGTGCCGGGGCGGCGCGGCTGCAGGCTCTGGCTCGGCACCTTCGACACCGCGGACGCCGCGGCCCGCGCGCACGACGCCGCCATGCTCGCCATCGCCGGCGGCGCGGGCTGCCTCAACTTCGCGGACTCGGCGTGGCTGCTCGCCGTGCCGGCGGCCTCGACGTACGACAGCCTCGCCGACGTCCGCCGCGCCGTGGCGAAGGCCGTGGAGAGCTTCCTTCGACGCGGAGAGGCGGCCGCGGAGGAGGAGGACGCGCGCTCGGCCGCGTCCTCGACGTCGTCATCCCCGGCCAGCGACGACGACGGCGGCGAGGAGTCGTCTTCGGCCACCGAGGACTCCCCGCCGTTCGAACTGGACATGTTCGGTGACATGAGCTGGGACTTGTACTATGCGAGCTTGGCGCAGGCGATGCTCGTGGAGCCGCCGCCCACAGTCCCCGCGTTCTGCGACGACGGCGTCGCCGAAGTGCCACTCTGGAGCTACTAGCTAGGACTAAAGGCCGCTGTGCTTCAATGTTTACCCTTTTCTTTCTCTTCGCGTCCAATGCCAACAATTTGGTACTGTAAAGGTTACTGCTACTAGTAATGAGATTATGAGACAGAGCAGTTTGGGAAAAACAGAGCATGGCCGCTGTCTTTCTAATGGTAGCAAAAAGTATTCGAATTTGGAGCTTGTTATTATATTATAGTGGTTGACCCTGAACTTGTCTACGAGTACGACTCACATACAGTCTGAACTTAAAAATCGTCAATTTGGAGCCAATATATGTTATAACAGTGGTTGACCTTGAAGCTGCCCATGTAACCGCTAACGGCATGGATGACAATTCAATAATTCATCCCTGGTTCAAGTGGCCCTGAAATCCTTGACTTTCTCTTTTGGAAAATGGAGAAGATCCTGACTCCGTGACTCGAGAGCAGGCACGGAGATAGTCGGCGCGCTCAGTGGCCTGTATTTGACGAGTAGTACAGTACTCCGTTCTTGTAGAACTGCGAGCCTCTGTTTGGTCAAAACCTCAAAAGCATGCGTTTTTTCTAAGGCCACCACAAGCCCACAACGGCACAACCCACGAGCGAGGGTCAAGTGAGAATCCGTCTACCTGTTCAACTTGTACAGGAGGCACCTTAGCTTTTCGTGCCCGTGACTCTTTGACACTTGACAGTCAATCTGAACGTATGTCAGCAGTGATGCGGCGTAGAAACGGCAACGGCACGTTAACTGTTGATGGAGTAGTAGTATGCTTGAAGACAGTAGCACTCAACGCACGTGGTACATAAGTAGATTCTTGCAGTGATACTAGTACAATCGCCAGCATTTCTGTTGACGATCGTTCACCAATGTTGGGGTAAATTCTTCAGTGCTCTACTGACTTTTGTCGAGGGGTAAAAAAAACAGAGAAAAACTTCCCCAGAGTTCTGATAGAAAGTGGGGGTGGGGGGTTTCATTATTGTTTCAATCATAGGCCGTTTCCTTCAATGGTTTGTTGTTCAATGTTTGTTTGTGCAGCTGGTGTCCAGTCCAGTGTGACAGTGACACCACTAAGTACACTCCGTAGGCGCGATTGGCAGTATAGAAATCAGAAAGACATCGTTACAGCTGTAACATCTCAGATCACAGCTCAGCTTTGCGCATGCGGTGATTATTTCTGTCGCGGTTCCCGTACCAGTGCTGCACGTTTTTGCACTGATATTCCAGATAATCAGAACGTGTCATTTGTTTAAAATTAGTACTACACACTAAAATAAGGGTAACTGGAGCTAGGGAGGTGCCCATATAATCCTGTAGCATACGTAAAATAAAGCATGATGCATCTGTGTATGATAATCCAAGTTGGGAAAGTGCATTTAGTTCAAAGAACCGAATAAAGAAAAACATTTTTTATACTCCCCGTGTACCTTCCACTTGCAGCTATAAAAGCCACTACCAGATTAGCACCGGCAGCATAAAAAATCAAGGTTCAGGTTACATGCAAGGCATTCAGCCGCGGCAACTGAACCTGACCGGACTTCCACAACTTTGAACGGCTCCCATATTCTAATCAAGCCACCGGACTCAAAAGGTCCCCGAAGAGACGAGATAATAAAGATAATAACCACGCCGATCCCCGTTCCCCGTTCTCACTACTGTCTCTCGAGTCGCGACGTCACCATCGCGGCGCATCGAGGCCGCGGATGGGCAAGCGGGCGGCGCCCTCTTGACCGGCCCAAACGGCAACTCGACCCTCCGTCGTCAGCTCTGCTCCTCACCGCGAGAGGAGAGCAGCAGAGAGCACGGCTGGGGATCCGATCCGTCGGCCGCCGAGGGTACGGGCGCACGGCCAGCGTGGATGTGAGCGGACGCGCACCGGACGACGAACCGAGAGATCACCTTATGGCTTTTTTTTCTATTTATTAATTATTAAAAAAAGGGTGGCCTTTTCGCATTGATTGACGCTCGCGACTCGTTCTGGTTAGGATGGGGACGCAGGCAGCGGATGGAGGTGGGGGAAGCACCAGCCATAGGTTGGACAAGCGGGGCTGATCTGTTGTCAAAAAAAAAGCGGGGTTGATCGAGCCGAAAAAAATCTTTGTACATATATGTCATAAAAACTTATACAGCGATCATTTGTATTATTTCTTTCATTTTACACGTTCATCTGTTAACAATAGAGATGCAACTTATTGCCTGATCATTTGGATGACATAGGACTCCGATCCACACCAGCTTGAATGATCATTGATCGCTACCCTAACTCATACAGTACGGATATGAAAGTTTGAGGATTAGATGTCCTTTGATATGCAGGAATTTTACGAGAATAGTATAAGGTTTAATCCTGCAGGAACAAATTTTTTCCGTTTTAATCTCCGGGGGCGATTAAATTGCTCGTATCTCTATCCCTTTCCCGCGGAAAATCGTGAATCGGATCTCCATTGCCATCTCTAATCAAGACCATTCTCATGGCTAGTGCGTGGTACGATGAATGCTCATCATCAGTCTACGACGATCACCGCAACTGGCATCCTACGGACAGGCGAGTCTGACCAGAAAATTTTGACTTTATAGGAGGCAATAATTTAAGCCTAAAGAGTACTAATCAGTATCTCAGTCGCTTGTATTTTACACTTCTTGAATCTATTATTGGACGGCGGGCCCCAGGCCTGGCATCGTTTCTCTAAAGGGTCAACTGGTCAAGTACCCAAGGTGACAAGCTGTTACCTCTGCGTACCTGTTCAACTGACGCAGGGGATGACCCCCAGGCTTTGCCTCGCTGGTCGCTGCCGATGATGCTGTTGACGGTGAATCTGAACACTCATATGTCAGCTCTGGTTTCACATACAAACGGCAAAGGCACGTCGCACGTCTTGTGTTGTCTGTTGACCGAGTAAAATCCACCGCTGTGCAGCAGTATTGCGAGCTCTGGTATCCACACAGATACGTCACACGTGGTATCCACAAGTATTGGAGGTCCGAAACAATATGTATTCTGTAAGAAAAACACTCTCTTCTCTGTTTATCTGTATATTGTCAGTCTATCTACAAGTACCCCTGATTAAACAAGATAATCAACTTGGGCCGAAAGTGCATTCGATGGTTCAAAGAACCGAATAAAGAAAAGCCTGTTTTTTTTTAAACAAAGCATCCACTTGCAGGTGGCTCCCACTCCCAGCAGACTAGAGATAACCACCCCAGGCCAATGCCAAGAGCCCAAAAGCGCGTGTAAACGGAGCGGACGGATAAGCTCGGACCGCCCGTTCGCGTTGCTGCCGCGGCGCGGCGGACGCACCGCGACGTCGCCATCGCCCATCGCCGCTTAGCCCGCTCTATGCCTCACGCGGCCCCCTTGACCATCCCAAACGGCAAGCTCCCACCACAAGCAGCAGCTGGGGATCGGATCCGTTGGCCGCCGAGTGCACGGGGCCAGCACTGACGCTGACGACGACCCGAGAGATCGTTCGCCCTTTCGTGTTGATGGCCGCAGACAGACGATGAGTAGTAGAGGTACAGTACTCCGACGAGATTGCACGAACGGCGCGGAGGCGGCCAGGGGAGAAGCACCTGCACATCCCACGGCTTTGGCAGGCGGGATTGATTGATCATTTGATCTGAACGCCCAAAATAACGGATTTTGTCCGCTTCCCCAGGAAGTCGACGCAAATCGCCATCGTTTCTTTTCTTTCTGGCAAAAATGGCAAGTCGGATCAGGACTGGTGCGACTCAGGCCATGTTAGTTGCCCGAGCGCCAAATTCACTGTTGGGAACTGTAACACAATGTAGCATTTCGTTTGTATTTGATAATAGTTGTCCAATCATTGACTAATTAGGCTCAAAACGTTCGTCTCGCAAAGTATAACCAAACTGTGTAATTAATTTTTAATTTTATCTACATTTAGTACTTCATGTATGTATCGTAAATTTAATGTAACGGAGAATCTTCTTTTTATATAGTGTCAAATTCAGAAATTTTGGAGAAACTAAACAGTCTCCGGTTGGCTGGCTCGCCGCATGTGGTTTAGGTGCGGGAGCTTCCCTGTTGCTGCCGGCCGCCCTTTTGTGATACCGCCGGGATGCTGGGTTGGGTGCCTGCGGTTTCGGGCCTCAGCACCTGGTAATGTCGCTATCGGGTGGATGGATCTCGGGGACGCTGTACGTGAGACGTCCACTGGGCCTTGTTTAGATCACAAAGTCGGGTGTGGTCAAATCTGCACAGTGACACCCCTGAACACTGTAGCATTTTTGTTTGTTTATGGTAATAATTGTCTAAATCTTGATTAATTAGGCTCAAAATGTTCATCTCGCAAAGTACAACAAAACTGTGCAATTAGTTTTTGATTTCATCTACATTTAGTACTCCATATATATGCCGGCATTTTAATATGATGGGGAATCTTTTTTTTACATAGTAGAATTTGAGGGTGAATTCTGAAATCTAAACCAGGCCTTGATTTTTCATCTGCGTACTACAAGATATTACTGTCAGGAAGACTTCTCTTTGCTCTTATATGAGTTGATCGAGTGATGAGTTGCTTTGTCGAGGCGACGTGCTCGTGGATAGCAAGCGCCTACGGTGACTCGGTTAAACTCAAGATTTGCCGGTCCAACTCAGTTCTTCGGAGGTGCTCATAGGGGTAGAGTGTACATGCGTGTGTTCGTAGAGCGAGTGTATGCTCGTGTACATGAGCATCTGCGTCTGTAACTGGGTTGCTTAGTGAGTATATCAAAAGAGCTAGTTCTTTTTTTTTGGCGGGGAGCTAGGTCTTTGGTAAAGAAAGTTTCTTACTAGTGTTCTGTCGGTGTTTTGTGAACCGACGAGTGAATTTATATGTGTGTTAAACTGCTCTAGGAAGACGATAGTAGCATATAAAGACATAAAGAATTATACTGGTTCAGGCCGGGACCCTATGTCTAGTCTCAGAGAAGATCGAGTGCGTGTTCCTCTGTTGAACACTCTAAAGTTCTTACAATGAGGTATGTAAGAAGAGGGAATGAGGTAGGAGAAGTGAGGTGAGGGACTGCCTGAATGAAATCTCGAGAGTCTGTCCCCTTGGATGAGAGCCCTGACCGCCCTTATATAGAATCCGGGGCCAGGTTACAGATGGAGATGGGTTCTACCGACTGAGTGGTCGTAAGCCCGAGGAAGGGAAAACTAGTAAACTTGGCTTGCAAGGAAGGGCGTCTTGTCTTGGCGACGGCGTAAGTTCGGATATGGTTGTCGTCACGTTCTTGTACCCATGTCGCAGCATGCGTGGCGTGATGCTACAATCAATGAAGAGATTTTAGATCGAAATATTTTTATGAGAATTTGAAACACTACCTAACACATCCTTAATATACTCGAGAAAGCAATAGTTGCTTTTTTGCAAGGGCTAGGAACGGGACATAGCGTTGAGGTGATATAGAAAATACTCTTTACGTCAAGATAGAGTGTATGATTCAGAAAAAGTCAAACTTTATAATTTAACCAATAATTACTTATACTCTATAAATGCTTAGGATATAAGAGCAATATAAATAGATTCTATTAATATATACAAATTGATTTTTGCAACATCAACAATTGATAATAGATCATAAGATCAATTGATTGCCAAAGTGTACATCAAAATACTTTTATAAAAAACAGAGATGAGGGCATCAGTCACCCTATTACGGAACATTATTGGATCCTGAAGTACAAGGAAGCTTTGCGTTTTTACATCTCACCACATTGCTCACACAATTGTAGTAAACATATGTATTTTTGGCAATCAGACGTAAAGTATCACACTATTCACCACCTACAAAGCAGCCCTCCATATCACGATTACAATTTCGATAGATTGCTTGAGATCTAAAAAAAAGGCTTGGAATTTGAAATTTGAAGTTCAATTTTTCAAGTTTACGGGGAAAAAATGCTGACCTCAATGTTTTGTGACTTCCAAAGTTTGATGGACGCAATCTTTACGGACACGGTTTTCTTGCATAGAAGACTCATTCTTTATGCCATGCTCAATCCCAAATTCCCCGTTCCTCAAGTCAAAAAAAAAATCCCCGTTCCTTTTCTTCTATAGAAGAGTCATTCTTAATTAGTTGAGGTGAACGGAGCGGGTTTAAATCTCGACTTGATATTTTTATATTTTTCTAAATTTATTTAAGGAATGAACATATTATTATTGTAGTAGAAAACGTGAACATTGACAGCGAGATCCCTCTAATGGCTTTGTCAATCTTGTATCTTACTCTCTCGATCCCTAAATAATTGTCATCGTTAGTGTATTGTCACAACTTTGACTCGATTTATAAAAAATATGTGTAACATTTATAGTTTCAAATATATTTATTAAAAAGACAGATTCATAGATCTTTTGAACCATACTAATTATTTACCATAAATATTAATATTTTTTAATATATATTTAGTTAAAGTTATTTCTCGAGAAGCGACTCATACCGTAAGATTGAGTGTCTGAGAGCATCCACGTGCGGATAAAAACTCTGAATTAATTGATAAGACACACCAGCTTTTCATTGACTGAACACAAGTTTCCCGGCCATAGTTGCGGCCATTTCTTTTCCTTTATCATGAAACAAGAGTGACATTGGTTTTTTCTCATACAACAAAGAAAAGAGAATAGATTGATACTACTAGCATTTTTCCTTGTCATCATCACAAGTCACTGTCGAAATCGCCCTGTTGCCTGCCTACTTGCAAGCTGCAACTTGCATCCCCGTCCTTACCCAGATGCAGCCACCTTTGCTTTCTTCTCCAGCTGGGCGGCCAAGCCCACTGGCTCGTAGCTCCCCTCCCGCGTTTTTTACTCTGTTCAGCTAAGCTGACTGCTACTGCTGCTCTGTGCTCCGACCTCCAGCCACCGCCTATAAATATGCGTCCTCAAATCCCATCGCAAAAACCACTCGAACACAACTCAAGCACAAGCAGGACCAAAGGCACCCGCACCATCCGACGCTCAAGCAGAGAAGTGATAAGAAGAGAAGATGTGCCCAATCAAGAAGGAGATGATCGGAGACTCGAGCTCGCCCTGCAGCTCGGCCTCATCGGAGCACCAGACGGTGTGGACGTCGCCACCGAAGCGGCCCGCGGGGCGGACCAAGTTCCGGGAGACGCGGCACCCAGTGTTCCGCGGCGTCCGGCGCCGGGGCAACGCCGGGCGGTGGGTGTGCGAGGTGCGCGTGCCCGGGAGGCGCGGCTGCAGGCTCTGGCTCGGCACCTTCGACGCCGCCGAGGCCGCGGCCCGCGCGCACGACGCCGCCATGCTCGCCATCGCCGGAGCGGGCCGCGCCTGCCTCAACTTCGCCGACTCGGCCTGGCTCCTCGCGGTGCCGGCCTCGTACGCCAGCCTCGCCGAGGTCCGCCACGCGGTCGCGGAGGCCGTGGAGGACTTCCTCCGCCGTGAGGTGGTCCCAGACCCAGAGGACGACGCGCTCTCGGCCACGTCCTCGACGCCGCCGTCGTCCCCGTCCAGCAGCGACGACGGCAGCACCTCTGATGGCGGGGAGTCCTCTGATTATTCCTCTCCGGCCGCCACCGGGGCCGTCTCGCCGTTCGAATTGGACGTGTTCAATGACATGAGCTGGGACCTGTACTACGCGAGCTTGGCGCAGGGGATGCTCGTGGAGCCACCGTCCGCGGTCACGGCGTTCATGGACGAAGGCTTCGCCGATGTGCCACTCTGGAGCTACTAGAACCGACTCTCAGGCCGTTGTACACTGAATGTTTCCGTTTCTTTGTTTGGCCTCTGATGGCCAATTTTGGCAGTGTAATGGTTACTTCTTTTGGTAATGAGACACAGCAAGTTTGGGAAACATCAAAACAGAGCATGCCCATTGACATCTTATAAGACTATAAAAAAATCCTTTTTTAGCACTTACGATGATACTATGGTTTTGTAAGTAAGGAAAGCATTACTTCAACCTTTGAACCTACTACTAAGTACGCAATAGGAACTGTGATCCATAGCATAGTATGCCTGATAATAGCATGGATAAAGCCACGAGTCTTCGTCGACTGATCCGAGTTGAAAGAGAGTGGGGAGAGTCCACTTCACACACTGCCGAAAGAGTAGCAAACGAAGTGGTATATGAAATAAGTAGATTTTGCTTTAGAAGTAAATATATAATTTAATTTTGGTCAATGAATCCTATTTAGATAATCAATAGATTTGCTATGATGGCTTTTCCAAAACAAAAAAGATGCATATAACTAGTTATTAAACTAAACTAAATATGTGGAGACCAGAATTATTTGAGGCTTAGGAATCATGCAACTGGGACTCCACTATCACCCAATGGTGGTTATAGTAGCGTTTGACCCTCAACTTGTCTGTCTCATATACTGTTGACATCTTTTTTCTATGGCCAAAGCCCATAACCGAGGGTCAAGTGAGAAGCCGCCTGCCTATTCAATGGAAACAGGGGACGACCCTCGCCCGTGCAGCGGCCGTGCTCCGTTGACAGTCAGTCAGAACACTCGCACGTCAGCGGTGATGCTACACGTGGGGGCAATAGCTCGTCAACTGTTGACAGAGTAAGCTCGGTGAGAGCAGCGCTACGCACTCAGTTGCGTCAACGCACGACGACTGACAGAGTCACGAACAACGCCATTGCTCCATATTCGTGAAAACGGTAATTTCAGCACCCAACGGAATGTCCATTGAGTTCTTTTTCTCTGTTGTAGTGACGCAGTGTGACGAAGCATCGATCGACAATAACCAGTTGAAATCCCCAAGTGGCAGTGCGACAAGGAAATCAAGATTTGTTCAAATTCAGTGTCACAGTCCATTGAGTCGATCGGTACGACGGTACAGCTGTAACACCTCTAATCACAGCTTATGCCTGAGGTGACTGTTTCTGTCGCGATTCCGCAGTGTTCAGTTCTGCACGTTTCTTCTTCAGTTGTCTGTCTATCAGAAATCTTCCAGCCGTCCCGTCCAGGACCGTGACCGTCAGCAGCAGCAGCAGCAGCCACCGCGAACGGCTATAACCTTCCCCCAGCATAGGAGTATTTTTTTAGTCGCCACGGCGGATCCAGGCCAGAAGCGCGTGTGCTCGGCACGGGTGGATAAGCTCAGGCTGCGCGCGTCGCTGCCTGCTACGGCGTACTAGTACGCACCTCCCGCGACGTCGCCGTCGCTGCCGCCCCCTTGGGCGCCCCCAGCCGCAACTGGAGACTAGAATACTCCACTCTCCTTTAGCTTTAGGCCTTTACCACGAGCGGAACCCACAAGCGAGCAACAGAGGACACAGCTGGGTTCGCTTGGCCCGGGCCGTGCCGTCACCGGGCGCTTGTGCCTTTTTCGTGACACATAAACCCTCGCCTTTCCGTTTTGATGAAGGCCGCGACTTCTTTGGCCGTGCGTGACGCGAGCGACGACGACATAGGTGCGCCAACTCGCCATGGTTGCGACGGCGCCGGGTGCGGAGGCATCCTCCGTCCGTCCTCCCACAAGTTGGGCAAGTTGGCAAACACTGTTCATTGAGCGAGCCGAGCCGGACGCACCAAAAGGCAAAAGCGACGTTTTGTCCGCTTGCCCGGGATCTCGGACTCGGGCAGAACAGAAGTGGCAAGCAGCAGGACTGTGGGAGTGGGATCGGGACTGCGGCGGCGACGCATTCGCCGCACGCGGTTCAGGTGCGGGAGCTTCCCGGATGCTGCTGCCCGCTTTGTGATACCGATACCGTGGGTGGTTTCAGTATCGCGGCTCACAAAATGTTGCCATCGGCTTGACATCATCGCGAGCCGCGAGGCCTCCAGGAGCCGAGATGGTGTTGGCAAAGAATACTTTCTCTTCATTCACAGTTGATTGTATGTGTGTGTTTCCTGAGCTACAGGACTCAATCTGGTCCAGTCTGGCCGTAAGAATTGATATAGGATTTTCACGGTTAAGGTTCTGTTTAATTTTTTTCTAAAAAAAATCCTGCATTAATCGGGTAACTCGAATGGTCCCTTCTACTTCAAAAGCTTGGTGCCCAACTGGCCCATGCACCAAAATCAAGTCACTCGAAGCAGAATGCGACCAGCAGCATAATTCCAATTCTTTCTTGAGAGATACTACTACTATAGATTTCATGCATTTTAGATCAAAGACTATTGGTCCTGCTTTACAGAAAGCATAGTGTTTTTGCCAGGGAAACCAGCTTACAAGCATCAGGTTCTTAAGCGTGCACACAGCACTACCCTCTCAACTCCCAACATTACAGAAGTTAAAATAAACCTGACAGGGATACAAAAGCACCATACGCCTTAACAGAGGGAGATCTACATCACTGGCCTCGGCCGCTTTGTTCCAAATGTGTTGATAAATATTCCAGCATCTTCATAGCCCATTCTCTTTCCTTCGCCTTGAGCAGTATGCTCCATTTCTGCATGAAGATAAGAGGCCGATGCACAGATTTCATGCATTTCACTGAGAGGAAATTCAATCTTGATTAAATGACGAGAAACATAAGATTTTTATTCGACGTGCTGACCACGCTGACTCTCTAGATACACGGAGTCCCAACTGTCAAACAGCACATGCTCCGAGCTACACTGAACCAAAAATCCAAATTGCTAACTGCAACAAGTTGTTTTCTTTATCCACAAGCAAGAGCAATATTGGTTGTGCTCGGCTGTTATTCTACAGTGGCTGCGCCGCTGCTGTATATTGTGCGGTGAGAACAAGAGTGGGATTTGACAAGCCCACAAAACCGTCGTAGGTTTACGAGAGACGGAAACCGTTAGCGGAAGCAAAAGCAGTCTTGTTGTGGTTGTACTCGCGCCAAACCGATAGATATAAATGAATAAATAATGAAAATATCAGGTCACTCTCGAAGTCCCTAGAGTTGCCTGCTGCAAGTTGCGTCCTCGGCCTTACCCAGATGCGTCCCCACTTTCTCCAGCTGTGTGCTCCCTTCCCGCGTTTTATCCCCTGCATCCGGCATCCGCCACCACCTATAAATATGCGCCCGCAAATCCACCATCGCATCGCAAAACCACTCCAACACAATTCAAGCAGCAGCAGAGGTAACCAACCAGTAACCACAACATCCACTCCAGAGCTAGCTAAGCAATAGTTCCACAGGTGATCCAGAACAAGATGTGCCCGATCAAGAAGGAGATGAGCACCGAGTCGTCGGGCTCGGCGGCGAGCAGCTGGCCGTCGGCCTCGACCTCGTCGGAGCACCAGACCGTGTGGACGTCGCCGCCGAAGCGGCCGGCGGGGCGGACCAAGTTCCGCGAGACGCGGCACCCGGTGTTCCGTGGCGTCCGGCGCCGCGGCAACGCCGGGCGGTGGGTGTGCGAGGTGCGCGTGCCCGGGAGGCGCGGCTGCAGGCTCTGGCTCGGCACATTCGACACCGCCGAGGTCGCGGCGCGCGCGCACGACGCCGCCATGCTCGCCATCGCCGGCGCGGGCGCGTGCCTCAACTTCGCCGACTCGGCCTGGCTCCTCGCGGTGCCGGTCTCGTACGCCAGCCTCGCCGACGTACGCCGTGCGGTCGCCGAGGCCGTGGAGGACTTCCTCCAGCGCCGCGAGGGCGAGGTGGCCGCCGCCGGGGACGCCAACGCACGCTCGGCCACGTCGTCGTCGGCGCCGTCCACCTCGGGCAACGAGGACGACGCTGCCACTGACGGCGAGGAGTCCTCACCGGCCACGGACACGGAGGACTCGTCGTTCCAGCTCGACGTGTTCAATGACATGAGCTGGGATCTGTACTACGCGAGCATGGCGCAGGGGATGCTCATGGAGCTGCCGTCCGCGGTTCCGGCGTTCGGTGACGACGGCGACGCCAATGTCGCCGATGTGTCACTGTGGAGCTACTAGAATTGAGGATGTTGACATCTTTTTCTGTTAGTTATCTTATGCCAAATTTTGGGACTTACTACTATTGGTAATGAAAACCGAGCAAGTTCGGAAAAGCAAAACAGAGCATGCCCTGACTCCCCAAAACAGAGCACGAAACAGAGGAAGTTGGTAGCACGTATTCTCCCTAACGACCAGTCTTCATAATAAAGGCAGTTGGCAAGCATCTCCATTGGGCTTTCTTAAAACCAAATTCTCATTTAGACATTCTCAAAAACATTCTACATCTCTTCGCCCTTCGATGATTTCGCTATATTTTGTTCCATACTTTGAAGACCCGGCTCTGCTCTATCTTCAATGAGCGGGAAAGCAGAAACGAAGGATGGAAATATTTTAAAATTTTGCAAAAAATGATTGGCGGGAGCTGTTTTGACTAAAATATCTCTTTATCAATAGTGAAGTTCTTCGAGTTCCTCGAACATTGTGAAACGTCCATTTAGACTTATTGAACGCCAACTTAGACGCATTGATAGGTCTTGTCGGATCGGCTATTTCTTAGGTTTTATACTTTAGTTTTTTTTTTAGTTCAGCTGGTTCATGGTTTGAAAATCAAGACGTGAACTCAACTCAATGTACTGGTAAATCGGATTGGGTCAGTTTTTATCCGACATGTTGGTTTGGCCGGATTGTGATGAGTTTTTGTGGGACGAGTTGGGTTGGCCGATTGAGTGACCTATACTCGGGTATATTTTCGTATGACCTTAAATTAGGTGGTCGTGTAATTGTGTTCATGAGAAGCGTGATCTGTTTCCTAAATACTCGTATATTGTACTCCGCTTAATAAGCTAGGTTTCATTCAGTTTTGCCATAGTAGAGTACCCATCTATCCCAAAATAAATTCACGTACTTCTCGAGGAGTCAAATTCTTTAAGTTTTAACTAGTTATATAGATCATAATATTATATTTGTATCTTTAAATAACTTTATTATGAAAGTGTATTTCATTATCAATAAAATGATGCTTTCCACACGTCATAAATATTAGTATTTCTCTATATATATTTAAATAAATTTGAAAATATCTGACTTCCTAATAAGCGAGATATGTAGTTTTTATTTGATTATAGGACGGAAGTAGTAGCAGATTCAGATTTTGATGCGACGTTCAGCCCGCACATTTCTAGGGTTCCAATTCACTTCCGAGCAGGATTCTCCAAAATGCACGGACGAACCCCGAGCCACTAATAATTTACTAGCACGAGCACGGTACGTAAAAAATATTGCGCCGCGATTTCAAAAAATTATGTCGCCATCAACACGTCGAGACAACTGTTATCGTCCATGTCTATCCTTGAGTACAAAATCAAGTCGAGCAAGCGGCAGCGGTTAGCTGGAGCACGCTAGCTACTGCGCGACAACAACAGCCAGCAGCCAAAAACCCACTGCAGGGAAGCTGCCTCCACCGTCCACAAAAAAAAATGGGCCTCCGGAAGCCCCAAGGGGCCAAACCACGAAAAAACGGCGGCCGATTCAGTACGTACGGGGTGGAGAAAAATCAGGCGGTCCCGTCTCGGTCTCAGTCAGACAGACTCTCAGTCAGCCCAGGCAGATATTTCCCGCGGCTGTGGGTGCTAGACGATTGCAAAAAATTTCAATCCGATAAATAGTACCAATTTTATCTTATTTGACAAATATTATCCAATCGTAGACCAACTAGGATTAAAAGATTCATCTCGTGATTTCTAACTAAACTGTGTAATTAGTTATTTTTTTACATACATTTAATACTTCATGCAAACGGCTAAAAATTGATGTGATGGAAAGAGAGTGATTTTTTTTTAATTTTGGGTGCATCTAGACGAGGCCCTAATGCTACGACGGGTCGCGTCGTGCTTAGCAGCTGGTGGTCCCCCGGAGGCAGGGAGGGGACGAAGGAAGGCGTGCGGAAACTGCGGCCTGCTCCTGCTGCCTGGATACGGTTAAGGAAACGGCTGTCGCTGGTTTTTTCTATTAGGCCTGGTTTAGATGCCAAAATTGGGAGGCAAAATTTACATAGTATATGTCATGTCACACTGTAGCAATTTTGCTTTTATGTGGTAATAATTGTCCAAATCTTGATTAATTAGACTCTAAATGTTCGTCTCACAAAGTACAACAAAACTGTGCAATTAGTTTTTTATTTCATCTACATTTAGTACTCCATATATGTGCCGATATTTTGACGTGATGGAAAATCTTCTTTTTATATAGTGGAATTTGATGGTGAATTCTGGAATCTAAACACGGCCTTAGCAGTACCAGGGAGCGGCGGCCGGGCAGGGACTAGGAAGAGCTCCCCCGGTATTGGAGACTGGAGAGATTCAGCATGTGCGTTAGCTTAGGCTCACTGATCCAGTTTGTTTGGAGCTGGTTCCATTACTTTACTCAGAAGAAATCTTTGCTAGTAGAAGTATACGCGCTGATTTTTACGTCACGATGACGCGGAGGTACCCAGGGTTCATCTAGGCTTGAAATCGGAGATTAACTGAGGTGTTACGATTGATAAACTGATACCGTGCCCCCGGTAGTTTTAGCTTCCTTATCTTCGAACATTTGAATTTGACAAATTTTTGTATTTAGATTCGTGGACTCTGAAAGTACAAAATATTACAAACACAAAATCGTAAGATGCCATATAGAAAGTAAGTGATCCATTTTGAATTTTACTCTAAGCTATGAGATGGTTTTATAAACGGTACTGTATATTTAAGTTTCTTTCAGTACCGAGATGCCTGTATCTCACACTCCAAGGAAAATGAAAGAAAGGCATATCTTTGAGCCTGTTTAGTTCACAAAAAGTGAATTCAAAAAGTGCTACAGTACCTGTCACATCAAATCTTGTGGCACATGCATGGAGTACTAAATGTAGACGAAAGAAAAAACTAAATACACAGTTTAGTTGTAAATTACGAGACAAATCTTTTGTTGAACACAAATTACCAAATAAAACAAAAAGTGCTACAGTAGCCGAACCTAAACTTTTTCACCAACTAAACAGGCCAGAGAAAGAAAAACATCAGTCAGAATCCCTCCCATCAGTGTCCGGTTGTCTTCTCGATGGTCCCAGAGTGCGCCTAGGAGCTGGTGGGGCATGTCCTCCACTGTCCACTCCACTGCAGTGCACTACAAAAACCACTGTCAAGCATAGGGCTGCACAGCATATTTCCCCACGCGGCCTCAGTATCGGCCCAGTTTAGGGCTGGTTTAGATACAAATTTTTTTTTTGGCAAAATGATACTGTAGCGTTTTTTTTGTTGTTGTTATTTGGCAAATATTGTCCAATCATGGTCTAATTAGTCTTCAAAGATTCGTCTCGTCCATTTCGTCTAAACTGTGTAATTAGTTTTATTTTTTATCTACATTTAATGCTTCATGCATGTGTCCAAAGATTCGATGTGACGGGGAATCTGAAAAATTTTGCGTGGCTGCTCGCTGTGCCGCCGCCGTCCGCGCTCTCGGGCCTGGACGCAGGCCCGGTCCCGTCAACTTATAGGCCTGGAGCGAAGCTTGGAAGATGGGCCCTTCAATACAATTATAATAATATGCATAAAAATGCTATCCATCTCTATTTTTTTCACTTTTAAATGTGTCTTTTGGCAACATGAGGACATTGAAAATTTAGAAATACTAGATTACTAGATTCAGTTTAACATTAAAATAAAAATGTGTGTTAGTAAATTACTAAGTTTTTTTTGGCGAGAGACAAGTGGAGAACAGGGATAATAATTATTCACTGTCCTACACTGTTAGGGATTCCCCAATCCCAAATTAGAATCTGAGTCTTATATTCTAAAGAATAATGACGGGGCAAAGGCAACCAGCCCCGGCCCTGGGGGGTTCGAGCTGTGCACATGCACAGGGCCCTTGAAGACTAGGGGCCCAATCCCATGTATTTAAGCTATAGTTGGCAATACTCTGCTCCAATAGGAAATATATATATGGCCCATAGGCGCGTAAGAAAGAGTCCGTCAAGTTGCGGCCGCTCTCCTTCGTTGGCTTCATCGCTGTGTGTCTGCCGTCTGGCGTCGCCGTCGTCGATCGGCCGTGTCCCAGCCAAGCGAGTACGGCACTATGACTATACAAGATGTCCTTACGTCCAGACGTGCTCAGGTAAAGTGCTATGCCCAATTACCCCTGTTCCCTAAGCCCCTTTGTTGATTTTTAATCAATGTTTAATTTGCCTAGTTGCCTTTGCCCCGTCATTATTCTTTAGAATATAAGACTCAGATTCTAATTTGGGATTGGGGAATCCCTAACAGTGTAGGGCAGTGAATAATTATTATCCCTGTTCTCCACTTGTCTCTCGCCAAAAAAAACTTAGTAATTTACTAACACACATTTTTATTTTAATGTTAAACTGAATCTAGTAATCTAGTATTTCTAAATTTTCAATATCCTCATGTTGCCAAAAGACACATTTAAAAGTGAAAAAAATAGAGATGGATAGCATTTTTATGCATATTATTATAATTGTATTGAAGGGCCCATCTTCCGAGCTTCGCTCCAGGCCTATAAGTTGACAGGACCGGGCCTGAAGGCAACTAGGCAAATTAAACATTGATTAAAAATCAACAAAGGGGCTTAGGGAACAGGGGCAATTGGGCATAGCACTTTACCTGAGCACGTCTGGACGTAAGGACATCTTGTATAGTTATAGTGTCGTACTCGCTTGGCTGGGACACGGCCGATCGACGACGGCGACGCCAGACGGCAGACACACAGCGATGAAGCCAACGAAGGAGAGCGGCCGCAACTTGACGGACTCTTTCTTACGCGCCTATGGGCCATATATATATTTCCTATTGGAGCAGAGTATTGCCAACTATAGCTTAAATACATGGGATTGGGCCCCTAGTCTTCAAGGGCCCTGTGCATGTGCACAGCTCGAACCCCCCAGGGCCGGGGCTGCCTGGACGACGCACGCCGGGCGGCGCTCGAGGCCGTCGCGGAGTTCCAGCGCCGCTTCGGCGGGGCAGCAGCCGGCGGTGCGTCCGTCGACGAAGCGACCTCGGGCGTTTCTGCTCCCTCGCCGTCGTCGTCGTTGCTGCCGGGCATTTCCTTTGGCTCGCCCGCAGCGCCGGAGCTTGAGCAGGTACTTGTGAAGGCCGGTGAAACGGCGGCGGCGTTGGACGGCGGCGTGTTCGAGCCCCACGACTGGTTCGGGGACATGGACTTGGAACTGGATGTGTACTGCGCCAGCCTCGCGGAAGGGCTGCTCGTGGAGCCGCCGCCACCGCCGGCGACCGCCTGGGATCATGGCGACTGCTGTGACGCTGGAGCTGACGTCGCGCTCTGGAGCTACTAGCAAGATGAAAATAAGCTTGACAATCCGCCAAGATTGTATTGTACTCTGTAACAAAATTCAAATTGATTCCCAGCAAATTAACTTCAAACACAGATCGTCTTCGTTCCATTTTTTTCTTCGCCCGCGGTTCATGTCTTCCGAGGTCAGAGCTCTGACAGCTTGAGGCACTTTCGGACCCGTTTGGTTTGGGTGTTAAAGTTTAATCAACACCGTAGCACTTTTGTCTTATTTGACAAAAAGTTTTCAATCGTAGACTAATTAGACTTAATAGATTCGTCTCGTAAATTACTCCTAATCTGTGTCAACATGCATGCAATTAGTCTACATTTAGTACTCCATGCATTTGGAGTAACATTATGTGATGGGAGTTAAACTTTAACTTCTCCAAACCAAACGCGGCCTCAGCTTCATGCCATAAAAAGGAACAGGGAACTGTTCATTTGTGAGTTTTGACTGTAATATGTGATGGTCCAAGTAACGAGCAACGGGTAGAGGTAACTTTCACGCAGCGGCTGTCCGGTCCTAGTGAGCGATCCAGAAGATGTGGCTACTGTGAACTGTGCCACTTCCGACCGAGTCTGGTCATGGGCTCCGCTGGTTGAAGCGCAAATGCGACGCTACGGAGGTGAACTTTGATTCTTCTCCTCTTTCTGCTGCCAACAAAATGCTTCCAGTTGCTTCCAGGTAGCTGACCGTCGGTCTTGGAGGAGGAAGACAAATCCGTCGTGGCGTCGGTGTCGGTGACGAGAAGGCAGTGAAGTCCGGCGGCAGTGTGGGTGTCACGTCCAGTGGTGACGGTGTAGGCAGTGGACTCCCCGTCGCTGGTAGCGCCCCCTCTCAAGATAGGATTATGGTTTGTCGGTGGGGTCTGTGGCGGCGCAGGTGAACCTCGTACCAAGTGCCCCGACCCCCACCTCCTTTATATGGCGCTGTGCGACGGGGGCCCACCAACCAGGGTTCGGTTGGGCGCCCCCGATCAGGGCGCGATCCAGGGTCCGACTCGGTCATTGGACCGAGACAGATGGAGATCAAACTAACATTCTCCTTGAAAGCATCTAGGCCCCGAGAGTTGGTTTCGGCAATTGATGACAACACAACATTACCATGACTAACGTGTGTTTTGCAGAAACTTTGGTAAGTTAGGTCATGGGAATGATGACTGTTTTGGGCACTATGGTTTTCATGCCCCTTGATGAAAATCGTTTCGGTTTTCAAAGGATTAACGCCAAGATTAAGGACGGTTAGTTCCGGACGTCGAGGAGTTGAGTTACGTTCGGAACAGCCGTTAGGATCTTTGCTTTTCTCCTTTGGCCGTACTATAAAGGGGAGCATGAGCGAGTAGCTTGACCTAGGTGAGTCTTTTGTTTAGGTGTGGTGCACACTTGTCAAACTTAGCACTAGGTTGCTCAGGTGAAGCCCAAAGTTCAGTTGGAAGAAACTCGGTTCAAGTTGCGTCGCGATTCGAAGTCGTTTGAGCCATTTTCTCTCTACCGGACGCGGTCTCTGCCTTGACCGGACGCGTCCGGTCAGTGCTGGCAGTCACTGCAGTTCAATTCGATCGACCGCCTGTGGACCGAACGCGGAGATCGTGTTGACCAGAGTCAGAGAGGGTAAGTGTTGTGATCGGACGCGGCTAGGAAATCGATCGGACGCGTCTACAGTGCGTCCAGTCCACTTCCAGAGAGGTACTTCGCTGACCGGACGCGTTAGGTCATCACCGATCGGACTCGTTCGTGCGTCCGGTCAAAGTACAGAAAGGTTCTTGCGCGACCGGACGCGTCCGGTCACGCCTGATCGGACTCGCTGTGTGTCCGGTCACTCAGCGCCGTTGGTTTTAAATTCGACCGTTGCCGCCGACCGGTGCGTCCGGTCAATACGTAAAATGTTGAGTTAGCACATAGCGGTTGGATTTGACTGTGGGGAGTATAAATACATCCCCTACAACTCTATTTGAGGTCTCTTGCTCATTTATTCAGTTGAGAAACACCTTTCAATTGCAAGGAAGTGCAAGAGCTCCAGTGAGGGTTGAGATTTGAGAATCCAAGTTTGAGATCCCTCATTAGTGACTAGGGAGTAGCAAGTGTGCATCCACCTTCTCATTAGGCTTGTTATGGTCAAGTGAGAGTTCTTGCTTGTTACTCTTGGTGATCGCCATCACCTAGACGGCTTGGTGGTGATTGGGAGTTTGGTGATCATCCGACGGAGCTCGTAGATGACCCAACTCATCTTGTGAGCGGTTGTGGGCGATTCACCGCGACGAAGTGTAAAAGAATCAGCCCATAGAGAGCACTTGATCCTCGCGTGGATCAAGGGGGAGCTACACCCTTGCGCGGGTGCTCCAACGAGGACTAGTGGGGAGTGGCGACTCTCTAATACCTCAGGAAAATATCGCCGTGTTCCTAACCCTTTACTTTCAAGCAATTTACTTTCTCGTATTACTTTTGTTGCTTAATTTACTTTCCTAGAATTGCCATGCTAGACTAGGATTGAAACTTAGGGTGCAAAACTTTTACCGATAGAATCACTAGGAACACTTGTAGGACTAGGGGTGAATTATGGCTTAGTAGGATTTAATTCTCGCAATAATTTTTAGAAAAGCTCAATTCACCCCCTCTCTAGGGCATCTTGATCCTTTCACTCCTCCTTGATCTTATATTATAACTTAGACTTAAAACACTTTACCTTTTTCCTATTCCGTCACAGATCGGTGCATAGAGCGTGCCTCATCATCATGGTCAGTGCCATTAGATTAACAACTACAATACACCTCTCCGTTTTAAAACAGATTCTCAACTAGGAACTTATTATCCAGGAATCATAGGTTTTTCCGTAAACCCATGCCGGCTAAGTGTTCTCTGAACATGTTGGGTGGTAAGCCTTTTGTAAGCGGATCCGAGAGCATCTTCTTTGTACTTATGTGCTCAAGACTAATTGTATGATCCCAGACTTTGTCTTTCACAATATAATACTTTATGTCAATGTGTTTGCAGCACCACTTGATTTATTGTTGTGAGCATAACATACTGCTGGATTATTATCGCAGTACAAGTTGAGTGGCTTATGTATGTCGTCTACCACTTTTAACCCGGGCATAAATTTCTTCAGCCAATTCACTTGCCTCGTGGCCTCATAACATGCTACAAACTTGGCATACATCGTAGACAATGTAGTGACGGTTTGCTTAGAGTCTTTCCACGATATAGCTCCTCCAGCGAGAGTAAATATATATCCTGACATGAACTTTCTATCATCTCCCGCATGATCTGAATCTGAATACCCCTCTATGTGTAGGGAATCATATCTTCTATACGTTAGCATGAGGCCTTTTGTGCATTGCAAATAACGCAGAACTTTTTTTACCAGTTTCTAGTGTTCTATCCCTGAATTACTCTGATATCTGCCAAGTAACCCGGTAACAAACGCTAAGTCAGGGCGTGTACAAACTTGAGCATATTGTAAACTTCTGACAGCTGAAGCATATGAAACCGCTTTCATTTGATCGATCTCATATTGGTTCCTGGGACATTGAAATTCCCTAAATTTATCGCAACTTGACTATGGGAGCAGGTGAAGGCTTACAATTATGCATACTGTATTTAGAACCTTTTCTAAGTATGCATTTTGTGATAATCCTAAAACCCCCTTTCTTCTATCTCGGTGAATTTCTATTCCTAGGACGAACGAAGCTTCGCCGAGATCCTTCATATCAAAATTCAAGGACAAGAACTTCTTCGTTTCTAATAGTAGATTAACATCACTACTAGCGAGTAAGATGTCATCCACATATAGAATTAGCAAAATGTATTTCTCATTCTTGAACTTTACATAAACCCAATTATCCTCTACATTCTCTTGAAACCCAAACTTCGTTATTGTACTATCAAACTTTAAATACCACTGTCTTGATGCTTGTTTTAATCCGTAAATAGATTTCTTCAGGCGACATCCCATACTTTCTTTTTCTTCCACAACAAAACCTTTTGGTTGTGCCATGTAAACATTTTTCTCCAAATCCCTGTTGAGGAACGCCGTCTTTACATCCATCTGTTGTAATTCTAAATCATAATGTGCTACTAGCGCCATGATAATTCTAAAAGAATCCTTACATGAGACTAGAGAAAATATCTTATTGTAATCTATGTCCTCTCTTTGCGTGAAGCCTTTCGCCACAAGTCGCGCTTTAAATCTTTCTACATTTCCTTTGAAATCATATTTGGTTTTGTAGACCTATTTACATCCTACTGTCTTGACTCCTTTAGAAATTTTTTCTAAGTCCCAAACTTTGTTGATACTCATTAATCTCATTTCATCTTGCATGGCTTCAAGCCACTTTGATGAGTGAGTGCTTCTCATGGCTTCTTCAAATGAGGTGGGATCACCCTCCATTTAAAATTCTTCAGTATCATAGACTTCGTGGTCATCAGGAATAGCTGACTTTCTGACTCTCTGAGACCTTCTAAGAGGCTCTGGCGCTTGTTCCATATGGGGTTGTTGTTGTTCTTCCTCATATGCAACACCAGTTTCTATGGGATCCTAAAGGATAGGTTCCTCATGTTCATTCATTGTCGTCATGGGAGAACTAACAACAGGAGTTGTTTGGTGCAGCAACAACATGTAGCGTGAAGAATGACTCTTGAACCATCGGAGTGGGCACATGTACTCGCTTCTCCTCAAGGTTAATTTCTCGCACTACCATGCTCCCCCTGATCAACTCTTCCTCCAAGAACACAGCGTGTTTTGTTTCTACAAACTTTGTATGTCTGTCAGGACAATAGAAATAATAACCTTTTGACTTTTCTAGATAGCCAATGAAATGACAGCTGACTGTCTTGGAGTTTGGCTTCTCTATGTTTGGGTTAAAGACTTTAGCCTCAGCTGGACAGCCCCACACATGTAAATAGTTAAGTGAGGGTTCACTGCCTGTCCACAACTCATATGATGTTTTGAGCACCGAATTGCTTGGCACTCGATTAAGAATATGAATGGCTCTTTTTAACGCCTCCATCCACAAACTTATCGGTAGAGTGGAATGACTTATCATACTTCTCACCATATCCATTAAGGTACGGTTACGTCTTTCAGCTATTTCATTCTGCTGAGGCTCGCCCGGTGTAGAGCACTGGGCTACTAAGCCATTTTCCTGTAAGAACTTTACAAAAAGTCTAGGAACATGGCCATATGGGGTATGATGACCGTAGTACTCCTCCCCACAGTCAGATCTTACTATCTTAATCTTTAAATCATGCTAATTTTCTTCTTCAACCTTAAATATCTTAAATTTATCCAATATTTCTGATCTTTTCTTAATTGGATAAATGAAGTCATAACAAGAATAATCATCTGTGAATGTTATAAATGAATCATAACCATCCACACTTTTTACAGGAAACGGACCACAGATATCTGTGTGAATTATTTCTAAGATTCCTGCACTTCATTTGATATCTTTCTTTTATCTTCTTGACATACTTTCCTTTAATGCAATCAATGCATTGTTCTAAATCTAAAAATTCTAATGGTGAAAGAATTGATTCTTTAATAAATCGTTCTATTCTCTCCCTTGAAATATGGCCTAAACGATAATGCCATAATTTCGATGATATATCATGAACTCTCTTTCGCTTATTTCTTGCATTCAGAGACGAGGAGGCATTCTCATTCTTAGTGCTTACAACATTCACATTTTCACAAAGTGATAATAAATAAAGCTTATCTTGTCGGAAAATAGGACCAACACACTTATGATTAAATGTAATCTTACATTTGCCATTACCGAAATGGTAATCATATCCATCATCGTCTAAACAGGAAACACTTATTAAGTTTCTTTGCAAAGAGGGTACATAAAAGGACATCTAAAAGCTTAAGTACAAAACCATCATCTAATTCTTGAGAGAAATCTCCAATGGCTTCAACTTCAGCTTCAACTCCATTTGCTACTTTAATTTTTCTTTCTCCTCTTTATAGGGTCCTCCTCGTATGGAATCCCTGTAATGAATTTATAATATGAATAATAGCACCTGAATCAATCCACCAAGTAGATTTTGTATAACTTAAATACAAGGACTCATATATGAATGTAATAGTGTCCTCACCTCTCTTCAAAAGGCTCTTCAGGAACTCTGGACAGTCCTTCTGGTAGTGTCCATATGTAACAGAACCGACCAATTATACGAAATTAAGTAAGAAAATCACCCGCCGAGGCAGATAATTTAGCCAACTTAAGCCCGTATAACCCGGTAGTCCGTGAAACCATGAAGGATTTCAAACCAACCAACATACAAACCAAGATCGTACAAGTTTAGCAGCCATAGTCACATATTACATAAAGTTCGCAATGACAGTTGAATACATCAGAGTTTAGAACATAAAGTTATTACAAACTAAGTTCATAATAACATAGCGGAAGCAAATAGTTTCATAAACCACACACACACTTAGTTCAAATACAGTGTCAGGAGATAGTCATTTTCAACAAAAGCATTAGGTAAGACATACGGAGTGACCCTGCCCTTGGTCCTAGTTGTCACCCATCACAGGATACAGACAGTTGATGCAATAGCCGTAGTACATCTGACCATCTGCAACAATAATGGGAACAACGCTGAAAGCCTAAGTTTGGTTTTGGTAATTAATGACACCAAGTTGCTAATGCCATGTGTTAAGTGTTTTGAGTTAGGCATAAGCAACACATGTGATGAAGGTGTATGTGGCAAGCAGTGGTGGCCATAAGATCACAAAGAGATGGTGCATGGACATGAAATGAAGATCATGGTGGAGATGCACATAAAATGAAGGACATGATGATCAAGTGGAGGAGAAGGATCTAAGAGCGCAAGGCAAAGGTATAACCATAGGGGTTTTCCTTTTGCCGGTCTAAGATGAGTAGAGAAGTGATTGATCGGGTTTAGGATACGTAGCCGACTATCAAGAGGGGCAATCACGGTTAGCTCGAAAATCAAGTGCCACTAGATCAATGTCTTGAGCATATGCATTAGGATCTAGTAGAGAGCTAACGTAACGCCTTGAAAAATCATTGTGAAAATGCTAACACACATGCACATGATGGTATACACATGGTGGTGTTAGCACATTTGCGAAGACAGTGGTGTTTGAGCGGTAGAGAGGTGTTTGAGTTCCTCTCTCCCTCCCGCCGAGCTTGCGAGGCGAGATTCAGACGTTTTAGTGGAAATGAAATGCCTATTTTCTATTACGCCAGAGGCGAGAAAAGTTGACGAAAGTCCGGAGTGTTTCTCACTGAAAACACAGTGACCGGACGCTGTGGTCGAAGTGACCGGACGCGGCAGGCGCGTCCGGTCAGTTCAAACCGCAGGCAGACGCGCGCGCACAAGAGGGATGCAGACCGGCGCGTCCGGTCCTTCGCGGAACCGGCACGTCCGGTCACGCACCTAGAAGACTGCGCGTGTCTCTGTGCTAAGCGGACGCGGTGGCGCATCCGGTCACGTGTGACCGGACGCCTCCGATCGCGCGGGGAGCTCTCTGGACTCCGATCGGACGCCGGGTGCAGCACGTCCGGTCAAACAGTGTAGCGCGTCCGGTTGGCATCGACTTGTACGGCTTGGTGGCGTGACGCGAAGTGGACACGGTGGCACGTCCGGTCACGTCCGACCAGACGCGTCCGATCGTGCGAGGACGTCTCTGGACTCCGACCGGACGCTGGGTGCAGCGCGTCCTGTCACAGCAACGGTAACTTCTGACGTGCACTGTTCACGCTTGTCCTGTAGTGACCGGACGCGTCCGGTCAGTACGTTTTTCACCGCGTCATCCGGTAATGGCTAGCTACGTACCCCTTCGCTATAAATAGAAGATGTCCGGGGTTTAAGGGAAACTCTTTCACATTTTGAGACCTAGAGACATCCTTTGAGCTAGAGAACAACCCCTCCACTCATCTCTTTGCTTGGTTGCACATCTTGAGTGAGATTGAGCGAGATTCAAGTGCATTGCTTGAGAGTTGCATTCTAGAGGCACTTGATCTTCGAGTTGCTGCGGATTTCTTGTTACTCTTCCGTGTTTCCTGACACGGTAGACGGCTTGGAGCAGCGGAAGTGATTGAGCTCACAATTGAAGATTGTTGGAGCCCTCAGCAAGTGTTGTAAGGGGTTTTTGATCCTTCCCCGCGGGAGTTCGTGAATTGGATACTCTAGTGGAGCTCGTGGCTTGGAGGATCCCCATCTTATGTGTGGTTGTGCGGCGCCCGCCAAGGGCTCGACTCTTGATAGTCGATTAGCTCACGAACCGATAAGTGGGTGTATCGCCACAACGGGGAGTAGCTTGTCGGGAAGCAAGTGAACCTCGGGATAAATTCTTGTGTCATTCTCTTCCCGAGGATTTCTCTTGTGTGATTGATTGATTGGTACTTCTCATCTCTACACGGCGGTATAATCACTCGAAGCTCTTCTCTCGTATTACTTCTTGTTTCTAGCTTGTAGTTGTTGTTGTGTTTAGTGGATAGCCTTGTACTAGACTTGTGTAGGTGGCTTGCTTAATTAGTTAGAGCTAGTGCTTTTACTTCGCCACCTTTCGTATTAACTTGTGGTTAAGTAATTCTTGTAGAAGTTTTAATTAGGCTATTCACCCCCCTCTAGCCTATTTGGACTTTACAAACGCCCTGAGTATGAGAAAGTACTCAGCTAGACTTACCCGTCTTAAACCAAAATAAAGTGACACCAAGGAATATGCAAGACTTTCTTTAGTGGACTCGCTGACTCATTTGCGAAAAGCATAAACTATCATGAATAAACCATTTTAAGTACTTTGTATCATTTTTATTATAACCTATCAAGCTAGTTAAGCACCTATGCTATAGCAATCACTTGATTAAACAATAACATCCAGTTACCATTTTAGGTTTAGTCTTTATCACATTATCCTCATAACCATCCGTTTTCCATCATCATTACTACAATGCCGTAACTCAAGTCAAGTGCTCACTATCCAGGAGCAATGGCGATTCGAATCGATTCCTAACCAGCTGGTGATTTAATCCTCACACAAACCACACTGACCGATCAAGTGAGCTACAGATCACCAATGACACTTTTTAGGTAAACGTCGCGGCATAGCAATCATGGACCGCAATACCCAGGGACCGCCCGACTGCCAGGACGCACCTTGGGCTCACTCTTCGCGTCCCCGTCTATCCGTCTTTGGCACCAGTCTGCCAGCCCGAGTCTATCCCGGCCTAAATAGTGTCACGAGCTTCATGGTAGAAATGTACTTTATTCAGTCAGCTAAATATGAGACATGCGTTTAACATGACAACAGAGACGAGCAACGATCGGTCCTTAACCGACACAGACAGAAAACTAATAGCACCCCAGAACCCTGTCTGGTTGTCTCCAACTTTTCCGTCCGGTCTCCTATTTTCCATCAACACATGGTTATATCTAGGATTTCATCCATTCCATAGCTAAAGTATTCCAGTAACCACCTATAATTGTAGGTGACCGAAAATCACCGATCGCTACCGGTCTAAGCAAGGCTAAGCATCGATTCGATCCTAAACTTAATAGGGTAAGTACATTATAATGTAAGCAAGGATATTAATAAATGCAGCAACGGTTTCACCCAACTCCTATAACTTAATGCAACACTATATAAACTCATATATAAAGAATTGCTTTTATAAAGTAGGAGACTTAAAATGCTCCGGGGCTTGCCTCGCTCGAACGAACTAGATTGGTGATCCACACACTCAGGTAGATCTTCTTCTTGCTCGTCTACCTCTGGCACCTCCTGTGCCTAGATTTCTTATGGATCAGACCCGGTCTGCTCCTCTTGCACTGCTACTAGCGCTTCCTCCTGCGATTTTGTATGATGCAAGTGTATAAGTAAATATGCAAACGGTGCATCGGATGCGATGGCATGCGACGATCATGATGACATGATGTGCAGATGAACACATTGAGACCTTATTGGATAGCATAAAGGTAAAATCTTTCTACAAGATAGTCAACATCATCCAAAATCAGTCACTATGAATACATGTCATCTACTGCATTCCCTTCTACTATTAATTCCAGTTACTTTTACGCTAACTAACATATAGCTCTAACATAAGTGCTACTACACTTTATCAACACAAACACATTAACTTGTCAAGTAACATCAGTAAGTGATTTGATGCTTCAAAGATACACCAAAGCTTCATTATTAAACTAATTATACATAAAGAATATTACTTTATATTTAATTTAAACTAGGGTTACAACAACAACCTATATTTCTAGTGCATAGAAAAATCAATAAAAATTACAGTAGCATAATCCTACTCTAAGTAGGCTACCATAAAATTTTCATGGCATTTGTATAGGTACAATAGCCTACACAAAAATGACAACCTCTGGCATATAAATGAGCATGAAAATACTTTGTACTATAAAAAGTACTAAACAACAGATTTAGTATTTTTTTCATGATCTACACAGTAAACAAACACTATAAAAAATTATCATATGCATGTTTTATACAAAATTCTCTCTCTAGCAAAAATAACAAAATAAGCCAATAAAGGCACTTGAACTACACATCATAATTTTTCTACAGAACATGCATGACATATATTTTTCATACAAAGTGCATCACATAAGAAGAATAAAAAAATTGGAATCATATTTTTCTGAGCTTCCTATGATTTATTATATATTTTCTAAGAAAACAGCAATTACAAGAATTAAATAAAACCCTATACAAAAGTATCACAAATTTGACATAATATATTTTTGAGTTGTAGATCTAGTGCTAGGAAACAAAACAAAAAATGTTTTAACAATTTTGGAGCTATATTTCTCAAGATATGATTTTTGGAAGCATTTTCACAAATTCTGGAAATTCATTTTTCAAATCTCCTTTAAAAACCAGCCGCTGAAATCGCTATGCGCACCCAGCGTAGTGCCCCCAGAACCGCACTTGGTGACTGACAGTGGGCCTCCCGACCCCACTGGTCAGGGACACCGAGGTAGGGAGAGGCTCCGCCGGCCCGGTTCTCGCCGACGGCGAGTCCATCGGCGGCGCGGGCGGCACGGGTGTGCTAGGGGCACCGAGCCGTACCGACTGGTGCCATGGCTTGGCCGGGTGGCTCACCGAAGCAAGCACGCCGGCGCGCATGGCGCATGGCGGCGCTGCTACACGGCGGCCACGGCGCTCCATGGCACGACAATGGTGGCCAGAGGGGCGCTGGAGCTCCAGCACCGCGAGGCGAAGCTAGTGCGCGCGAAAAGGGAGAAGGAAAAGGAGTGAAGCAGCTCACCCGCGCGGAGCCAAGCTCCGGCGAGTGGCGATGAAGAAAGGCCGGCCAAATTGGCCCCCTCACCTCGACGATAGGGGCTGCAGAAGGCAGCGCGAGGACGGTCGGGTGAAGGCCGAGGCACGAGCAAGGACGGTGAAGCTGAGCAATGCGGCCGGCAATGGTGCGGCGACGCTCACGGCTCCGGCGAGCACTTCAAGGCGCTGCTGCCGCGAGGAGAAGCGGGAGAGAAGGAAAACGGGGAGCTGAAGGAGGGAGCGGGCTCAAGAGGGTGAGGCGGTGGGACCCGTGGGGCGCCACCCGTCGGCCGGCGCCAGCGTACGGGCTCCATGTGGCGGCCGCGGCCTGAGCGTGGTCGGGGAGACGCGGGCGCAGCGCGCGGGAGAGGGAGGCAGGCGGGGTGGACGGGCCGGGCCGGCTTCGGCCGTGGGCCGAGAAAGGAGGGGCACGGCCCGCTACGGAAAAAACCGATTTTTCTTATTATTTTTCAAATAAACAGCCCTATTTCTCAGATTTTGAGCATCAAAAATTCATTTTCAAAAGTTGACCCAAAAACAAAAGTTGTCCAAAATTTAATTCTCTACAACATTGCTTTATGGCACATTTTGAAAATTCAAATAGATTTTGAAATGGGGATTCAAAGTTCATTTTAATTCAAAAACTCATTTTTAGGTTATTTTTAAAAGCAAAATTTGAGAAACTTTTGAATACAAAACTTGGTCCAAAATGTTGGCTAAACATTTCTAAGTTGTTTCTCTACTCCAATAAACACATACAAGGCATGACAAGCATCAACATAACCTTGAATGTATTGAAATAAAACATTGCAACATGCATGTTTCAGAAATCTGTTGCAATTCATTATTTAATGTGATGCTTATGTGTGCATAAAGATGATTGTGCTCATGATTTGCAAATGCTAATGTATGCTTAACACCTAGGGTGTTACACCATACTTCTTGCACCATTTGCATTGATCCTTGTCAACTTGGACATTGTTGTTCTTCTGATGGTGATCATTCTGAGGGGCCTTCTCTTGTTGCTTAGAGAAGGAGCTATTATCCCACTGAGGTTTTCCTTGTGGTTTGACATTCTTGTTAAAGTTCTTTTTATTGTCCTTCACATGGTTGACGGAGTCACCATGTGAGCTCTTAAGCCTCTCCTCTTCTTGCACACACATGGCAATGAGTTTCTCAATGTCCCATTTATCGGCCTGCATGTTGTAATTAACAACAAATTTTTGGGAAAAGAAGCATAAATCAAATGAATCAGGAACTCATCCTTGAGCCCTAAATCCATTGGCTTGAGCTTGGATGCCGTGTTGCTCATCTTCAATATGTGCTCTCTTATCTCTCCACCAGAGTATTTCTCATTAAATAACTTCTTGATTAGGATGCTTGCATAAGCCTTTGAAGAGCTAGTAAACTGACTCTTCACCTTCTTGAGATACTCAGTGGCGGTGTCACAATATGGGATTGATCCCCTTATTGCATCTGAAATAATGGACATAGCCACCATCAAACACTTGCGGTTCGAAATGTCCTACTTCTTACGATCAAGATTGTATTTCATTCTCACTTCTGCATGATCTCGCTACCGAGCAGTGAAATCAGCATCAGTTTCATTCTCTGCCCTCACCGGGTCCACTGGCTCAGTAGGACACGGAGAGGTAAGTGCTAAGTCATTCTCGGACAGCGCAAGTGCCAATTCATACTTCTCTCGCCATACGCGATAGTTGCCCCCTCAAGAGGCAGAATGTGCGAGATGAACGCCATAGGGTTAAGTCCTGAAAACAACATCAAAGCAAGTGAGGAAAATTTTTTACATAATAATTGCGTGCCTTAATTCAACGTTGGTCAAAATTAAAACATACAGCATTCTTCTACACTAATTCTACATCACCGTTGGGCAAATAGAATTAATGCAAAAAAAACTTCATGAATAAAATTATAATATTGTTATTATCAACGTTGGTCAGAAAATAACAATACCATAAAATTAACTTATACAGAAAACCACTGCTCCTCCAATTAATTTTTTTTGTTGGGTCCAATTTAATTAGAGGATAAATATAGTTCTTTGCAGCGGAAACATGAAAAATTCTTGAAAAATAATACTTATTCAGAAGCATTTCTAGGTCCTCATCTACTCTCTGAAAATTCTAACACATTGGTGAAAAATTATCAGAGATTAAACTCATACTTTGAATGAAATCATTAAAAATTGCCTCTGAAAAAATAAAACAGAAAATGGAAACTTGACTGTTCATTCGCCATTGTTCATTTTGGCGCGAAAGCCCATCAGACGCTCGCAAGGAAAAAGAAAGAAAGGCAGAAAAGAAGAGAAAGAAAACCATCACTCACTTCCCATCGGTGTCCGGCTTGTCTTCTCCAGCTTCCAGAATGCGCCGAGCAGGTGGGGCATGTCCTCCACTCCACTGCAGTGCACTACAAAAACCACTGTCAAGCATAGGGTTGCACAGCATATTCCCCCACGCGGCCCCAGCATCAGATATTCAGCAGCATGGCACCAGCTGTTTCCTTTGCCGCGGCCAGCCGCACAACCCCCCGCCCCGGCGCCTTGTTCGTCCGTCACCACTCATCACGGCTTCTCCGCGTGTGAACACCAACATCGCAGGGCCAGGGCATACCTATAAATACACCTCTCACCCTCCACACAGCTAGCACTCAGCTCAAGCTCGAGACAAGGAACCACCAGCTCACTCCACTTCCACTCCCAGCAGCAAGCTCAAGCACCCACCAGCAGTGATCAGCAACAGCAGCAGCCATGGACATCGGCCGGCTCCAGCAGGACGCGACCTCCTCGTCCTCGTCCGACCAGAACAACAAGGCGGTCTGGTCGCCGTCGTCCTCGTCCTCCCCACCGCAGCCGCCCAAGAAGCGCCCCGCGGGGCGCACCAAGTTCCGTGAGACGCGGCACCCGGTGTTCCGCGGCGTGCGGCGCCGGGGCGCCGCGGGCCGGTGGGTCTGCGAGGTGCGCGTCCCGGGGAAGCGCGGAGCGAGGCTGTGGCTGGGGACCTACCTCGCCGCCGAGTCCGCGGCGCGCGCGCACGACGCGGTCATGCTCGCCCTGTTGGGCCGCGGCGCCGGCGCCGGTGCCGGTGCGGGGCGCCTCAACTTCCCGGACTCCGCGTGGCTGCTCGCCGTGCCGCCGCCGTCCGCGCTCTCGGGCCTGGACGACGCACGCCGGGCGGCGCTCGAGGCCGTCGCGGAGTTCCAGCGCCGCTTCGGCGGGGCAGCAGCCGGCGGTGCGTCCGTCTACGAAGCGACCTCGGGCGTTTCTGCTCCCTCGCATTCGTCGTCGTCGCTGCCGGGCATTTCCTTTGGCTCGCCCGCAGCGCCGGACCTTGAGCAGGTACCTGTGAAGGCCGGTGAAACGGCGGCGGCGTTGGACGGCGGCGTGTTCGAGCCCCACGACTGGTTCGGGGACATGGACTTGGAACTGGATGTGTACTACGCCAGCCTCGCGGAAGGGCTGCTCGTGGAGCCGCCGCCACCGCCGGCGACCGCCTGGGATCATGGCGACTGCTGTGACGCTGGAGCTGACGTCGCGCTCTGGAGCTACTAGCAAGATGAAAATAAGCTTGACAATCCGCCAAGATTGTATTGTACTACACCGTCCCATAAAAAGAGTCATAGTAGAAAACGTGCTGGTCAAACTTTCTCAATTTTGATTACGTTTGTAGAAAATGTGTGCAACATTTATATCTTTAAATAAGTTTATTATGAAAGTATATTCAAAGATCTACCTAATGATACTAATTATGTACCATAAATATTAATATTTTGTTAAATATATTTGGTCAAAGTTAAAAGCTGTCGACTTTTTGGGAAACGAGAATGACTTTTTTTTTGGACGGGGGAGTACTCTGTAACAAAATTCAAATTAATTCCCAGCAAATTAACTTCAAAACAGATCGTCTTCGTTCCATTTTTTTTTCTTCGCCCGCTGTTCATGTCTTCCGAGGTCCGAGCTCTGACAGCTTGAGGCACTTTCAGCTTCATGACATAGCCCTTGCTTAGTTCTCCCAATTCTCCCCTAAATTTTACTATGCAAAAAGAAGATTCCCCGTCACATCAAAATGTCGGCAAATGCATGGAGTACTAAATGTTGATAAAATCAAAAACTAATTGCACAGTTTTGTTGTACTTTGCGAGACGAACATTTTAAGCCTAGTTAGTTAAAATTTGGATAATTTTTACCAAATACAAACGAAATGCTACAGGAATTCTGATACAGTGTTTTTCTTCCCAATTCTCTCATCTAAACGAGGCCATAAAAGGGAACAGGGAACTGTTCATTTGTGAGTTTTGACTGTAATATGTGATGGTCCAAGTAACGAGCAACCGGTAGAGGTAACTTTCACGCAGCGGCTGTCCGGTCCCAGCGAGCGATCCAGAAGACGTGGCTACTGTGAACTCTGAACTGTGGCACTTCCGACCGAGTCTGGTCATGGGCTCCGCTGGTTTTTTTTTCAGGGCTCCGCTGGTTGAAGCGCAGATGCGACGCTGCGGAGGCGAGGCGAACCAACAAAATGCTTCCAGTACGCGAGCTGTCGCTTCACTGGGCGGGCGGATGGAAAGCAGCCACGCTCTTTTTTTTCACAACGCGGTAACGTGACAAACTGACAACCACTCAACAAGCACTTCTCACTTCTCAGCTCTCGTCGCCTCTTTCCTCGATCCTATGTGGCCAACAGCCGAGGCTGGATCACCTCGATATTTTAAGATGGCAGTTCCTTCAGGGTCTTGAACAGCAAAGGCTGCCTTTTGCTTCGTGTGACTATAATATCTGATGACAGTTTTTATTTTAATCTTATTGGATTGGAATAAAGGAATATCCGAGAGTATCCCGATTCAGGTGGCAAATTTGCTTCGACGGTATGTTCTGTACAAGTTCTTTTTAGCTTTTTAGCTCACATATTTTAGTCCAGTGGCGGATTAGGTTGAAAGTTTAGGAGGGCTAAAGTTCTCCTCTTCAAAGTGGCAAAAATCACATATTTTAGTAGTGGCGGATTAGGATGAAAGTTTAGGAGACATGTTCGCTTATTTTATAATTCGTACTTTTTTAGCTTGTTTTTTAAGCTAGAACCGTGTTTCCTTCGACGGTAAATCAGCCAGCGCTACCTTCACTCATGTCTTTTTAGCGAACGGGCTCTGCATGGCATCTGCGTAGTCAATGAGCACCTGGTCTTCGTTCAGTCACATGTGGCGGCAAGCAAGAAAGGTCATTTCCGCCGCCACCGCCCCAGATGGCCACCCAATCTCATCTCGTGGCTGTGCGTGCAGGCCGCAGATCAAGTCGAGTCACAGCCAGGTCAAGTCACGTGTAACTTCTCTATAGTTCCTAAAATTTTACAAAAACTTTTAAAATTTCCTGTACCATCGAATCTTTGATACATACATGAATCATTAAATATAGATAAAAAATAAAACTAATTGTATAGTTTAGACGAAATTCAGAAGACGGGTCTTTTAAGTCTAATTAGACCATGATTAGACATTAATTGTTAAATAACAACGAAAATATTATAGTACCATTTTCAAAAAAAAATCGCGAACTATACGAGGCCCAACACACTTGCAGATGTACCATGCGGAGCGGAACAAGAGAGACAAACCGATCAATCCTCTCTCTTCTGGCCTATGGCACCAAAACCAAAATTAGTGACCCAATTCCAGACTGACGAACATTCACTCCAAGCAAATGGCGTGCTGGACCCACATGCATCATTATTCATTCACTTTTTTAAAAAAAAAAACAAACGGGAGAGAGAGAGTGATAGCAGTCTCCAGCTAAACAATGGAGGTAGCAGCCAAGTTACAGGAGCGGAGGTACAAACGCCAATGCTTCAGGCCAGCGAATTGGTTGGTTGATTCAGCTTAATTATAATAGATGACGAGAGATTTTACTAGCAAATATAAGCATCAAAATGAGTCCATAAAAAATTTCAAGCTAGGCACCATGAGATAGAACATGATTTTAGCGAAAACAAATCTAAAACTAGTTTCATAGGTTTTTTTTTTAGGAAAAACAAATTTTCTAAGAACTTTTAAGATTTGACCAAATTTTAGGATTTTTTATTGCATTATTTTTTCATGAAAAATATTTGGATAATTTTTTGAAAATTTATTTATTTTTGGATATATTTTTAAAAATATTTATAGTCTTACCTCCTTGAACTTCCAACTCAGTACGATTTACCTCTCTGACGTGGCGCAAAATCAACAAAACCACCAATTAGCAATAAATGGTTTTAAAAGTTTAAAGGGCTAAAAGTTCCGATAGAAAAATCGAACGACTGCGATAGTTTTTTTTTTTCGAGATTGAGCCATTCACCCGTATAAGTTTGAGACAACAACTTGCGTAAGGATGTCAGCGGATCGGGTTCGGTTCGGGTATCCGCGGTTTTCGGTTCTCCGGTTTTCGGGTTTGGTGCTTGTTTTTCGCCCACGGTTTTGCGGGTTCGGATACCCGAAATACCGCGGGTTTGGGGCGGATGCTAATTTTCACCCGTGGTGCTCCATCGGATCCCCGAAAGATGCAGCCCAACAAAGGCCCAGCTAGCAACCCTAACTCCCTCAGCTGGCCGTCGAGGCGTCGACTCGTCACTCACTCTCACTCACTCGACCCAGCACCCAGGCGCCGCGCGACAGCGCGAGAGGCGACTAGGGCACACTGCACGGCGGCCTGCATCAGGCGCGACCGCGCTCCGACGGGCGACCTCGCCGGCTCGCCGGCTCACCGGCCTCGGCGCCTGGCCAGTCCGTGACCTCGCCGGCATCTCCAGCCTCGCCTCCGCGACCTCGCGTCCTCGCCCCATCGCCAGTCCGTGACCTCGCCGAGACGCCGACCTCCCCACCTCGCCGGCGAATCCAGCAGTCCAGCAGGTACGACGACACATCCCTTCCCTAGATCTCAAGAGCTCTGCCAATTTTCATGGTGTGTTCTAAGGACTTAGTGTGTTCCCTGACGTGGTTGACGATGATGTTGTTTCGATTCATTTTGAGGCTAATTGCTACTACGAGAACTAGTATATATGATCCAAATCGAGATGGACTTGGACAGCCATGGCGGCTTGGCTAGTGGGGCTCGCTTGTCCAACGCCTGAGGACCAACCTCCAATGCCCCGTCCTTTTTTTTTTGATGAAGGGCATGCACAGCTTCTGAACTTGCTTCAAGTTCATTTCCTGCCCGATGGGACACTCCTTCAGAGCTTCTGCTATTTCCTTATCAGGTGCGAAGGAGCAACTTTGGCTGTCGAACTTGGACTGCAGCACCCTCAAGCACCGCTCTTTCCAGCCAGAGTAGTGCTCGTCCACATATATAAGGATGTACTGGTACAGCTCAGTCCAGGGATGTTTTGGGGGTTTGCAGTTAGAGTAATTATTTTTTACCAATATGTACATGCATATAACTATAATAAATGTGTGTTTTTGCCTTTTTGCCAATATGTGCCATTTTCTTAGTGCTGGTGTATCAATGTGTGCCATTTTCTTCATTTTCTCATGTGGCCATGTATGTTTTTGCCTTTTTCATTTGACAGGAAGTGAGCAATGTCGACTCCTGGTGCTACAAGTGGATCTCAAGCTGCTACTGTATCTCAATCTGTGGGTTCTCGTCCCCAGACTCGTCCTCGTCTTGCATCCGCTTCAGCAACACCGCCATCCGGTTCAGAAGCACCACCGCCATCCGGTTCAGCAGCACCGACAACTGATTCTGCAACTGTAGGTAATACTGATGTGGTAGAGGTAGAAGATGATGTCCCTGTTGGTTGTAAGAGGAAGCTAAGATCTGAAGTATGGAAAGACTTTGATTTGATTCAAGTAAATGGGGTTTGGAAAGCAAGATGCAAATATTCTCGGGTTAGGTAAGACTTTGATTTGATTCAAGTAAATGTGTATGCAAGCATGGTCTCATAACGACATGTTAGGTAAGTGCAATTCCTGTAAGTAGAGATTCTTCATTTTGTATAAGTTGTAAAACTAATTTGTGATGAATACTATATCCATGCAGGGCCTCATTCAACTTTTGTTGGTGCTTTGATGACTTGTCTCGATGAAAAAGATGAAGAAGAGGTATTGCTGTTGTTTCCTTCTATATTGAACTTATGAATTTACAATGACTGAACATTCAAGTAATGAGCTACTTTCTCTATTTTTATTTCACAGGATGAAGATGAGTCCACCATACTTGATGAATGATGAACTTTGTAATAATCTGGACAGTGTTAGTGTGTGTGCCTCAAGCGAAGATGAATGCCTCAAGTTGTCTACCTATCTGATCCCAAAAAACTGTTATTTGTATTATTGTCCAACTTCTGTTATTACTGTAATATGTGAGTTGTACTGAACTTGGCCGCTTGGGTTGCTCCTCTAGTAGTCAGTACATGGTTGTACGCCTGTCTACCAGTAGTCAGTACATGGGCACATAGTGTTGTCGTGTTGGCTTAGAGCCTTAGCCCTTAGACAGTTAGACTTGCATGTTTATGTTTCTGGACATGGCTATGGGCTACCTGCTAGCCTGCTACTTCTATAGTTCTACTTGCATGTGTTTGTATTGTTGTCTATGCTAATTTATTTATTGAAATATTCTCGGGTTTCGGTTAATCCGTTCGGGTTTCGGGTATCCGCGGGTTTCGGTTTCGGGGTTGGATTTTCACCCGAATCGGGGTTCGGTTCGGGTTCGGGTTTCGATTTCGGGTTTCGGTTTTGGGTGCACGAAGACTCCACCCGATCCGAACCCGACCCGTTGCCATCCTTAAACTTGCGTGAACCCGATGGCGCGAACGACTGCGATAGTTTAGTATGGCAAATTATAGACTTTTTCCTCGGAAGACGGGAAGATAAGTGTCCAAGCAAACCGCCGTTTTCGACCGACCAAGCGGAGGATGTAGGTGAGCATCCGTCGACGGTAGTGATAAGGTGCTAGGTCCTCATCTGCATCACCCATGCATAAATCTTTATGTCCTCATGACACTATGTATGGACACGGAAAGAAACTACGGTGGCAACCGTGGCATGGACGTTCACATCTAGATGGTCAACAAAGCCTCAGACCTTCGAGATCTTATTTCAGTCAACCGAGAAACCGAAACACGGTGGTAAACCCAGCAAAGATATACGTACGTTGTCAACTGGCCACCGCCAAAGAGCGAGCCAGCGCGCGAATTGCACCCAGGGGCCAGGTCCCAGGCGAACAGCTTTGAAAAGTAAACGGAGACCTGCAGACCACACGCCATGCAACTGCTAACAGTCGCTGACCGCCGGACCCCGCCACCGCCATGGTGGCTGACTCGGATCGCCACGCACGCACGCCGTTTCTCCAAGCTGTCTCGTTTTCCACTTCCAGCTAATCGCCTCACTCCCCGCGGCACTGACGACCAGTCGTCACCAACTTGCCACCTGCCCAGCTAGTGCCCCCCTGCACCGAGTTGACAAGTTACCAATGGCTATATATACTTTCCCGGCCGCCTTCCGCTCCCTCCATCCAAGTCCGAGCTCCACTGCTCCATCGATCCCAGCTCGACCAGGGCCACCAAGCTGCTGACCTTCAGCGAGTCTGCAATGGACACACCCTCGCCATCGCCGACGTCGTCCGCGGAGCACGAGGAGTACAGGACGGTGTGGTCGGCGCCGCCCAAGAAGCCGGCGGGGCGGACCAAGTTCCGGGAGACGCGGCATCCAGTGTACCGCGGCGTCCGGCGCCGCGGCACACTGGGGCGGTGGGTGTGCGAGGTGCGCATCCCCGGGCGGAGCGGGTCAAGGCTCTGGCTCGGCACCTTCGCGACGCCCGACCTGGCGGCGCGCGCGCACGACGCCGCCGCCATCGCGCTGTCGCGCCGCGGCGCCTGCCTCAACTTTGCCGACTCAGCGTGGCTGCTCCCGCCGCTGATGCCCGCCGCGCTGTCGGCGCCAGAGCTGGCCAGCGCGCGGGAGCTCAAGGACGCCGTGGCCGAGGCCGTCGAGGCGTTCCGGCGGCGCTCAGTGGCCGAACTGACGCTGTCGTTTCAGGCGAAGGATACTGCCGACGACGAGCCGGAGGAGGACGACGACGATGCTGATTCCTCGCCTGGCGCGGTGCCTTCGAACGACGCCGTGTTCGAGTTCGAGGACGTGTTCAGGTTCGGTGGCATGGTTGATGCCGGATCGTACTACGCGAGCCTGGCGCAGGGGCTGCTCCTAGACCCGCCGGACGCCGCCGGCGCGTGGAGGGAGGACGTCGAGCATGCCACCGCTGACATTGCACTGTGGAGCTTCTAGCGTTTTAAGCAACTTGCTTCTAACAAATTTCAGATGGTTGTGTTCCCTAAATGTAGGGATGAAAACGGTACAGATATTTTCCGACCGTATTCGAGACCGAATTCGTTTAGAGAGGTTTTAATCCGTCCGTATCCGAGTCCGGATATTTAACATCCGATATCGTATTCGTATCCGAATATTTAAATCATATATTTATGATGTCGATATCAATCATATCATATCTGGTATTTTTTATACTATTCGTATTCGAATCCGAATCCGGACATAAATATGAAAACAAATACGATATCAGTGATATCCGTCCGTATCCGATCCGTTTTCATGCCTACCTAAATGGGAGAAACAGAGCATCGGATAGTGAGGGATTTTGCATGCAATTTTAGATTCAGCCGTACTGTTGTTGCTCAAGCTTCCTGTTCCTATAATTTGGGAAGTTAAGATGTACTGTAAATGTGTGTGGTTTAGAAATGAAGAAGAATATCGGGTACTATTTGAAAGATCTTGACATTGGTAGATTGCCTGTTTGAAACTTAGGTTTGGCGCCTTGTATGTTGTGTCTGTTCCTTTTAGTGGTAAACATGTACTCTTTTAGCCGTAAACGACGTACTCATAGCTATAGTTCGTCACATTAGTTTGCTTATGGATATAGTATGCATACGGGAATGTACTCATGGTCATGGCTACTGCCAGTGATAGGCTTCACCGCATCATTCTCAATATCATCTGGTCTCATGTAGGCGTTCATATAGATATACACTGTAGTATAGGACAGAGGGTGTATGTGTCTTTTATGTTCTCTCTTAATTTATCTTAAAATTCATAGAATGCACTGTATTATAGGACAGAGGGAGTAGTAGGTTGTGCGTGTGTGCGTTCATAAAAATATGTGTATTTGTAGGGGTGAGTTATAAATGTCGTGCTTATACTATGTTTGAAAAAAAAATCTAAGACGTACTCAAGAAGGGTTCAAACTTTCAGTGAAATTGTAGCAAATTCTAGCAAATTTAGATAATTTCAGGCGCTAAGAACATACAAAGTGAAATTTTAAAAGTACTTAAGTGTCACGGTGCTAAGCCTACTTGGTTAACTTGACAAATTTTGGGTGTTCAGTTAATTATGTTCATACATGGTAAGTCAGCAGCCTAATCAAAACAGAGTAACGTCAAGCATTCCCATTCGTTATTATGACCAGAGGTGAGACTTGGACAGGCCATGCTTAGACAGCAACTTCAAACGGAGTAAGGTCAAACATTGTCGCTGGTCAGACGTCATTAGAGGTGGAACTTAGGTCGTGCCATGTTGGCATAGCCCGGTCCTCTCATCCATGCCGCTTCGAGTTGATTTCTAGGCTGGTACGGCTCAATAAGTCTTTGATTTGGCACAAGCATAGCTCATGGCTCGCCAACGCAAGCACAACTATCATAATATCTTTGCTTATTTTCTTGGTCCGCTCATAACATAGAAAAATTATATTTTATATGTATTATTTTTACGAGTCATGTTCAGCAAAATATGCTACAATTACTTAGAGAAACTAGAGGACACAAAATTTGTCACGTACGTTAGTCAAAGAAAGTTAAGTTAAGTTGGTCATGTTACATCTAACTGGATACGTCGGTAGTTTGTAAGTTACATCTAATTGGAAGATAAAATATTTTTCGATTTTTACAAGATATATCTAGACCTAACTAAATGGATGGTTTATAGTCGCTCCGGAGTACCGGAGCAAAGTCCATCCGAATAAATTCCAGTGTCAATACAGTTGAAGCAAGCGCAATGGCATTGGTAAGCTACATGATGCATATTGTCAAGGGTTATACCACCACGTGGGGCGTGCGATTTCAGTGCTACTCTAAGGCTAATAATACAGCCGGTCCTTCCCTCAGCACACCCTTACAATAGTTAACTCTTCATTATTAATACATGATTCATCTGTCTCTCTCGTAGAGTTTTTTGGTTCTCGTGCCTAAGCTGACTGTAAGCTTACAGCCCGGTTCTCCTCTCTTATCTCTTCTCGTTTCTCTACCTCAGCATTTGGTCAGCTTCTGGAAGACGATGGCGATCGATGGCATTGGTTCAGATTCAGAACATTGAAATCATGTCCGTCCACCCGGTGCATGCCACGGCGAAGCGGCCGGGGCATGCGAGCCCGTGGACCGTAGTGGCCCCATTGAGGCGCGCGCTCACACCGCGGCCGTTGCCAACGGCCATCGGCCTCGACGCGGCGAGGCCAACTGCAACTTGGTACCAAAGCTTAACAAGTAGGAGCAACAGCGTACAGCGCGTGTGGAAAGGCCTATGGACAAGTGGGCGAGTCCAATCCAAGTCTCCCGTCCACTAGCTAGCAAGCTGCGACGGTACAGGACGAGAGGGAGAGCGGGTACCGTAGAGATGTCCGTTCAACACAGTGAATCTAGCCGTCGTTGGTCCCGTGCATGCATCTGCATGCCGTGTTCATCAGTTGATTCAGTTTCAGATCACGGCGTATGACGAGAGGAGATTGACCCAACTGATCGCTGAAACCTGAAACGGTGATATCTCTCGGCTTTTCTAGTCTGAAAACCTACTAGTGCTACGTGCACTAGTCCACTGTACTTCCTTTAGATTGAGGGGGTGTTTAGTTGGGACAAGAAAATTTTTGGACGTCACATCGGGTGTGTCGAAAGGACGTCGGGAGGGGTTTTCAGATACTAATAAAAAAACAAATTACAGAATCCGTCAGAAAACTGCGAGACGAATCTAATGATACTAATTAATCTGGCATTAGCACATGTGGGGTTACTGTAGCACTTAAGGCATTTCATGGACTAATTAGACTTAAAAGATTCATCTCGCGATTTCCCCGAGAACTGTGCAACTAGTTTTTTTCGTCTACATTTAGTACTTCGTCCGAACATTCGATGTAATGGACGGAGACAAAAAAAAATTTAGGAACTAAACAAGGCCTACCAACTCAAAGAGTTTGCCATATCATTATTTGGCCAAAAGACCAATCAACTTGATGTATCAGCAAGGAGCAAGGATTAGCTGACTTTCTGTTAAGAAAGGCTGCGTGATTACACACCGTGGGCCCAGAGGTCAAGCATGTCTGTGAGCCCTGTAAGGTTTTGCATGGACCTCGAAGGAGACGCCACCCAAATCCGACACAGACTTGGGCTTGGGCTGGTTCTTGTTCAGATCCAAACCTGCTGGGAGCCTTTTCTTTCTCTCAGAATCGTCGTTGCTCTTAATCGCCGCTCCACAAGGTGGCAACTAACGGATTGCCTCTCAACTCCTGGCGAGGTACTCACGAAAAGGATGGACAAGCTGTCACATGTGACACCAACTTCATCTCGTCCAAACGAGCGTACGACGCCATCTTCACAGGAAACTTGACATCGAGCCAAGTTGCAGCTCTGGACGAGTTGTTTCCAGCGATCAATAATAGGGCTGGTAGAAGAGCCCCTCGTATCCCGGCGTGCTCTTCTCGGATGACGGAGAATGATACGATAAAGAGAGATGCTTAATTATTGCATGATGCTCTTTTTATTTGGTGACCGTGTCATAGCATGTTTTTCATTAAGAGGGTGTTTAGTTGGTAGGTGAAAAGTTTCTGGAAGTCATATCGGATGTTTCATGGGATGTCAGAAGGGGTTTTCGGATACTAATAAAAAAACTAATTACATTACTCGCCTGGAAACCGCGAGATGAATTTATTAAGCCTAATTAAGCCGTCATTAGCACATGTGTGTTATTGTAGCACTTAAGGCTAATCATGGACTAATTAGGCTTAAAAGATTCATCTCGTGGTTTCCAGCAAAACTGTGCAATTAATTTTTTTCGTCTACATTTATTACTCCATGCATGTGTCCAAACATTTGATGTGATGGGGTGAAAAATTTTTAGGTGGGAACTAAACACCCCCTAAGAGGAAATATTGTTAACAAGTTATGAACCTACTGTTGATAATGATGAGAGTTAACAAGTTATTGCATTGTGCTCTTGCAGGCCGGCTTTTTTGGACGACAGTTTCGACGTCGCCAGGAGCACCGCTGGTGGGTATGCGTCGTTCCTTGCGGACTTCGATTACCACGTCGGCACCATGACATCCTGCAAGATCAAGAACCATCCACTCTTGGGGGCGGCAGCAGGTGGAAACAGCGCCGCCGGCGTGGCACCTCACCGGAGGCTCCGGTGTCGCACAGGCAATGGCACTACTGATCCGGTTGGACAACCTGTACCTCAATAGGTTCTGCAACAAGGATGTGCGCTGCTTCGTGTTCCTCGGAGATGAGCGCAAGATTCCGAGGTCGGCTGCACTGTCCTTCAGCTGCAATTACAGAGACTTGTTCGTAGGGGCAGATCTGCCACCGGGGCTGGGGGCTTGAGCCCCCCCCCCTACCGCGGTCGCGCCCATGGAGCCTCCCTTAAATTTTAGCCATGGGAGAAGGTTAGAAGAAGCTTGAGGTTGAAGACGATGACAAGAAGAGAAGGTTTAGGCCTTAGTTTTGCTAAAACTATAGTTTCATGTCTTCTGAACGGTTTGAACTTAGCCCCACCTAAACTTTTATCCTGCATTCGCCACTTTTTGTTCGGAGAATTGGTGGCATTTAGAGGCCTCACCTACCTGGTTCTCGGCAAGAGCAGGCGGAGTCGCACCTGGAGGACCTCGTGAGCTTCCATGGCGGTGCCAACCTCCATCCGAAGGAGCCCCTTGCCTTCTTCGTCCTCACCATCTGCGAGGCCGAGCGCTTCGTGCAGATACGCAACAAGGTGGACGGAGCTTTGGACGACCAAGGGCAGTGGCTCCATCAACGACATGCGCATCACCAGGCTCGTCTGGGACCGCAACCAGACGGCGAGCCTGGGACCTCAACCGGGAGTAAAAAAACAATGCAAGAATTTTCAAGGTCCACCGGAGGCTTAACACCACAGCTCATATTGATATCCTAGGCACTCAGGCCTTCAACTCTTCGAGCAGGACTTCTTTTGCTTCACAATCTTCTTGCACCAATCCAATGCATGTAAACAGTTGTCCCTCTTTGACAGCGTTGAACTCTGTAATTGGTGATTGCTTCACCATCATTGCGGCATCTTGATGCTAGCCTAGCTCGGTTGGTCAGGTTCCTTACGGTGAACCTACTCATCTGGGCTCAAGTCCTGGATATGGCACTGTTGCTCGTATTTTTCTAGATTTATTTTAGGATTTAACGGTGGTGTGCTTTCAGTGATAGGCGACGTTCCCGTCGATAGCGAGGCGTCTGTGGTGACTTCGTCAATCTCAAGATTTGCTGGTACAGTCTTTCGGAGGTAGGTGCTCATAGGGGTAGGGTTTACGTACGTGTGTTCATAAGGGTGAATGTGCGTGTGCGTTGAGCGTCTGCTTCTGTACTTGTGTAATTCGCAAACAAAAAAAATATATTTGCCTTTGATAAAGAGACTTTTACATGTGTGTCATTAAGAAAGTTTGCAATTACGCACAAGCCATTAAAAAAGTTAAGCTCCCACGAGTGCCATCATGCTGAACTTCTTTGCTCTTCACGTCATTCCGTCTGTGTTCTATTTATTTTTCACGCAGCCCTTATATATGGGTCCGGTCAGTGTAAACGTCCAAAATACCCTTCTCTAGTCCTATCCTCTTGCTTTTTGTCTCTCTGCCAAGTGGAGCCAAGCTGACAGCGACCCGGCTCCACCTTCCTCGTCGCGCGCCAGCCTCGCGCCGCGCCGATGCCGGGGTGGAGCTCACTCGCCCACGCCCGCACCGAGGCAGAGCTCGCTCGCTCGCCCGCTCTCGCGCTCATGGTGGCCGGGCAGAGCTCCCCGCGCGGGCGGAGCTCCCCCCCTGCGCGCGTCGCTGTGCTATCTGGGGCTGCAGAAGCTGCAGCACCGCGGGGAGGAGGGGGCCGTGATCGTCGCCGTGGGCGGGGACGGCAAGCTCAAGTTCGTGACCGGGCTGGGGCTCGTGGCCGACGTGTTCGGGGACCCGTCCCGGCTCGCCTCGTTCCCGGGCCCCGCCGCCATCGGGCACGTGCACTACTCAACGGTCGGCGCCGCCGCATCGCTGCGCAACGTGCAGCCGTTCCTGGCCGGGTACCGGTTCAGGAAGATCGTCGTGGAACAAGCTAGAGGCCAGGGGATCCATCTTCAACACGTCCTCGAACACGGAGGTCATCCTCCGCCTCATCGCGACGTCGCTGCTCGCCCGCGTCTGCGACGCCTGCGAGCGCCTCGCGGGGGCCTACTCGCTCCTGTTCCTCACGCCCGACAAGCTCTTCGCCGCGCGCGACCCGCATGGGTTCCGCCCGCTGGTGATGGGCCGCCGCCGGAACGGCGCCGTCGTCTTCGCGTCGGAGACCTGCGCGCTGGACCTCGTCGACGCCACCTACGAGCGCGAGGTGGAGCCCGGGGAGGTGGTCGTGGTCGACCGCCGCGACATGTCGGTGGCCTCGGCCTGCCTCGTCCCGCACCGCCCCCGCGCGTCTCCAGGTGGCCATCGCCGAGCGTGTCGTGGCAGACGTGGTGAACCTGTCGTCAGACGAGTTCGGGAGCTACGTGGTGGAGTCGTGCTTCCTCCAGATGCGCTCGCTAGCGCCGCTGCAGGTCGTGCTCACCGCGTTCCTTGCCTTGGGCGGTGACGACCTCGCCGGGCTCATGCGGGGCAGCTTCTCCAACTAAGTCGTCAGCAAGCTGCTCGTCGTGGCCAAGGACGTAAGTCGTCATCGTTGCTGTCCCGTTAATTACTTTGGTTTTGAACTTTTGATTGACAATATAAACTTGGCGTTGGATCGTTATCTGACGACGACTGGACCGCTGTTAATTTGGTCTACATGCGTGCAATGCAGCACATGCCGGCGCAGGCGAGGGAGCTGGCGCGGCGGATCGAGAAGCTTCCGATGGCGGTCCACCGCGAGATGCACGCACGCGGGGTGATGGCGGTTGTTGTCAGGAAGCTGATTGAGTTGCACGCGCGGCGGATCGAGTTGCACGCGCACAGCATCTACGACGAAGAGTCGGGTGTCCACCGGCTGCACCATGGCCATGGCAAGGCGCGCTGCCGGTGCTAGTGAACATGCGCTTCAGCCACAGGCGCTGCTCAAGGCCGGGCGCACCGGCCGGCGTTCAAGCCTACGGCCGCACCACCTCGAGCACTCGGGACTGCTGAGTGAGCTGAAAACCCCGGTGATCTTTCGGTGCACGCTTCCAGCCTTGTTTAGTTCCAAAATTCAGAATTAAAAAAGTGCTATAGTAAAATTTGCGGCATATGTATTGAGTACTAAATGTAGATGAAATAAAAAAAAACTAATTGCACAGTTTGCGTGGAAATTACGAGACAAACGTTTTGAGCCTAATTAGTCTGGGATTTAACACTAAAGTGCTACAATACATTTTTGCTAATGACAGATTAATTAGTCTTAATAAATTTGTCTCGTTGTTTCCAGGCTAGTTGTACAATTAGTTTTTTGTAGTATCCGAAAACCTCTTCTAACATCGCACGAAACATTCGATGTGATATTTTTACCAAAAACTTTTTGAAACTGAGAGAGGCCTAAGATGCAAGTGGCGCGGGCCTGTCCGCAGGCCTGCTTAGCCCGCCCGGTAAACAGGCCCACCCACTGGACAACCGCGACCTGCTTGCATGCACTGGAAAGGAAACGTGGAGCGGTGAAGTGGAGAATCTACACCCGAAGATGGTGACTGCACATGCATGCACTGGCATTTCCTTGGACGCGTGCACTTGAACCGCTGTCCGTTCGTGTTTTGTCGTGTCACTCGTCTGGGCGATTTGGTGGCCCGGCGGCCGGCGCTACGTCTGGCAGTGCCATCTGATGAGGGAAGTGGAGTGTTGTTATGGCTGTCTGGATGAGATGTCGCGGCGGCCGACGCCGGCGCTCCGTTGCAATTTACCAAAGATGACGTCTCCCGCACCACACACGAACAACGGATACATCTGTCATCATCACCGCACAAGCTTCATCGGAGTGCTCATGATTGCCATGGTCGCCAGATCATGTCGCAGCGGTACAAGGTTGAGCCAACAGGTCGATGAGAAGATCATTACATTACATTTCTGGTCCTCTGACAGTCTAAAATCTACTGCTGCATAGTGTAGTATGACATGAAGGGTGTGTTTAGTTCGCTAAAATTTTTAGCTTTGACTACCGTAGTACTTTCGTTTGTATTTATCAATTAATGTCCAATCATGAACTAATTAGACTCAAAAGATTTATATCGTGGTTTTCTACCAAACTGTATAATTAGTTTTTTTTGTCCACATTTAATGCTCTATGCATATGTCAAACATTCAAGGTGACGAGAAATCTTTGATACTACTCTAGCAGCGGCACACCACACGACCCATTTCTAGAATTGAAGGTGAGTCCCAAAGCACTAAAACTATGACAAAGATGAGGTTCAGATAATCATTCTGAACTAAGACCTACTCCATTTCCTCTTGGCAAAGACGATGCTCTGTTCCCTGTACAAAATGAGCCGCTGAATCTACACCGGCTAATAATAGGTTAAGGCATTCTCTAGGTCATCTACAACAGTGGCAGCAAGATTACAATTGTCACCAAAAGCCAAGCTCTAGTCCTCAATAATCGAAGAGAAGGCGGCGTCGAACAGACTTTGGCAGGCTCTTGTTGAGGTCCCTGTCAGAGGATTTTCTTGAGCCTTCCTTCGCGGCTTGCCCTTCTCCAGCTGGCTTCTTCCCAGATTCTACGTTCTGCCCTTTCTTCGAGCGGTAGAACTCTGTGATGCTAAGCTGCACTCCGCTAGGTTTCGGACCTTTAGGTGTTTCACACGCGCTATCTGCTAGGCTTGATTTGGATTTTCGTGATCTTGATCTTGCTTCTTTCAGCCTCTGCGACAATTACGAGGATGTGTGAGCTGGAGTGAACAAAATCATTGCAGCTGATGTTTCTTCAATTAATCAGCCACAAATAAACGATTCAATTAATCAGCCATAAATAAACGATGAAGCACTTATCTAAAACACCACATTACACACACAAATGGCAATTCAGGGCCAAAATTAGAAGCATGCTTTAATATTAATAACTAAATAAATGTGTGCTTGCATTTTGTGTGGCGTCACTACTAACCTACCTATATAGCGAAGAAGTAATGTTGTGCCACATAACATTAATGTGAGGAACCCAACGATCTAAATTCTGATATAAGATATTTCTTCAAGTAGTATAACTATCTGCAAAATTAAATGCACAAAGATTGTCTGAAACTTGGTTCTATGTTTTGTGATAAACTAAATGCAGACCTCTTCATGAGAAAATAGTGCTAGAACGAAGAGTCTTAAAATTGTCCTGTGACTAAGAGTCATGCATATTTCAAATTATCATAGGAAGAAAGCAACCAATGCACACCTGTTCTTCCTGAAACCTTGCTGTCTCCTTAGGAAAAGCAGCACCAACAAGTTGAATGTCTTCATCCGTCAATAGAAAGGAGCAGCCATCATCAATAAGCACTTGTGGAACATCAGGTTCATCTAATAACTCAGCAGACTCGCAAACCACTTCATCCTCATCGTCATCTTCATCCAACACCATTATCTCGCTACATGTCTCTCCCTCCGTTACTGGCTTCTTGCTAGACATATTAGAATTCATACCACGGGTAGCTCTCTTCCATTTCACCAAGTAATAAGGGTGACCATGCCTTATTTTAATCCGTTGAATTGAACCAAATTCATATTGATCACAAAGAAGCAATGGTGTAGATGGAGATGATGCCACCTCTCGTAAATATATGGTTGATAACATAGGAAGCATCCTTTGCCGAATATAAGATGGCTCCCAATTCTGCTTATAACTTAATAAGTCAACCAAAGCTTCAACATCAGGCTTACTCCAACTAAGCAAGGGAACACCCTTTTCTGCAAACAGGTTAAAAATTTGGGGTTTTACTATAAACAAATGCTAATTCGAAACCTTGATCAAAGAAAAACAACAGCTCAATAAGCACTTAAATAAGCATAATGCTGTTTTCTAATGTGTTGGGCCATACTTTTTTGTCTTACCTTCAACCAGATTGTTATCACTTAGATACAATTTAATGATCTCCTCATTAGGAAAATTTGTCTCAGCAGCTATTCTTTTGCAGACCTTGATTTGCCAGTTTTCATGCCGTCTTTGTTCCTTTAGATCACGTGCCTAACAGTCAGAGCAAAGGTACAGTTAATATAGCGATAATTATTCATCATAAACCATTCAAGGGTAAACGAGAAGGCGAAACATACTGTAAGGCATCAGAATCAACAGGATTTGGATAATTAAATGAATACAAATCCAACCTCGTCACAACTAGGACATTCACATTTGAATCCAGCTGGTTTTTCCACACAATTCTCTAATGAATCCACCAAACAATAATTGCACCCATCCTTGCTATGATGTTTCTTGCTGCCTGGGTGACCACAATGTGAGCAGTGCGGTGATTTTACAACTGGGCTTTTCGTGGACGATGATGGGAGATCATCAATATGCGCATTGTCAAATCCTTCTAGGAAGGGATACACCCCTCTACCAATTTCATGTAACCTGGAGAAGTATAAATAAGATGACTAGCTCCATGAATGCAGCATTGGGGGAGATTATTCTGCCGAAAAGAAAAAACAAGGAAGTACGACACATACTTATCTAAAATTTCATCCTCAGCAAATAACTGCACAAAACGAAGTGCAGTCTCCAGGCCAAAACCAGGCACCCCATGCAAATCATGGTCACTGCCAATAAGGAGCGCCATGGCCACCATTTGCTTCCTCTTTAATCCAAGACCAGACTCAATGTCTGCTATGTGGTAGCACTCAAAAGGTTCCTGAAGAAAAGTTGATGGTCTTGAAACTATTGCACATGGAAAACAAAACAAATTACCTGCTGTGGACATAGAACTACAGATGAGTCCTTACCTTGCAATTGGATCTGAGGACCTTTATGACAGTCTTAGCCCCGAAGAGGAAAGCATCACTGTCTGCAGTGATGCAAGCATCTACATGCCCTTCATTATTCAGCTGAGCGCAAAGGGCTTCAGCTTCACCTTTCGCCCTCAACACAGGCATTCCAAGATATTCAAGTAGTTCCTAAAAATGACGGAATATTAACCAACATTTCAAACAATGCATATATATACATGAGCAGGTATCATCTGCATATACATCATTGTTGCTGACTATTTAAGCAGCAAGAAGCCCTAATCAAAGAAAGCCAACATTTCAACGCGATGTGTTGGATGAGGAATCTACACTACAGTGCTGTGAATCAATCAATCTCGTGAGGAACAGTTAGACAACGCAGACGATTCTGCAAGCCCTAATGAAACCCTAGATTGCACGAAGGATCACCACATTGCCAAGACACGGGAACTCACCACGCACTCCTCAACGCATCGCGTGAATGCAGCATTCCTCCTTTTGACCGGTGCCTCGGCCGCACTGGACTCCGCCTCTGTACTCGGCAACGCGGCCAGGTCCATCCCGGAGCCTCGGAAGAAGCGCGCCGCCCTCGCCTGCGACTTGAGCGGTGACGGCTCGCCGTCCACCACGAACACAGGGAACGCGCCCATCTGCAGGAATTGCAGACACAATCCAGCGGAAACGGGTGAATCCGGGGACAAAAAAATCGAGCAATGCAGTAATTAGCCCCAGCAAGATTAAATCTTGGAAAGCAAAAGGCAGCAACTGCAGAATGCACATCGCCCAAGCGCAGGTAAGGGCACTACATACTCGGTGAGATCAAGAGACGGGCGGAAGTCAGAGACAATAAGGGGGGAAGGACGAGAGCCGAGCGAAGGCGGCGGAGGGTGGGGAGAGGTGGGAAAGTGGGGGGACACCACCAGTGGCACCGGACCTTGGCGAAGAGGGAGAGCGTGCGGAAGAAGGTGGTCCGGAGGTGCGGGCTCCGCGCCCGCGGCAAGCGCGCCCGGATGGCGGTGCTGTGGGAGACGACCCAGAAGGAGAGGTCGACGGCGACTCGGCGCCCGCGTAGGTACCCCGCGCCCTCGTGCCGCGCGTAGGGCTTCAGCAGGTCCCAGAAGCTGCCCCCCACGCCCATCTCTTTCTCTCCGTCTCTGCCTCTCCCGCCGGCGTCGGTCGGGCTCGGCCCGGCGGCCGTGGCGGAGGTTGAATTCAAGGGTGGGGGAGTTCAGACTTGCGCCGGCCGCCGGCGCTGGGTGTGGCCTTGGCAACTTGCGGGGCTCGGGGCGCGGCTTCTGGCCTCTGGGGCTGGGCTGCCTCTTTGCCGTTGTGGGTTCTCTTGGTCTCCCGTTAGCGCGCGGGCCCCACGTGCCGATGCAGGTGGGCCTGGCCGTTTTCTTCCCTCCTTCGGCTGTGTTTACTTCCTCAAGAAAAAAAAGTACTGTGCAAACAAAAGATTCCCCGTCACATCAAACTTGCGATACATACATGGAGTACTAAATGTAGATGAAATAAAAAACTAATTATACAGCTTGGTTATACTTTGCGAGACGAACGTTTTAAACCTAATTAGTCAACGGTTGGACACTATTTGCCAAATAAAGCCAAAACGTGCTACAATACTTTTTTTACACCTTTTTACACCTTTTTACACAACTAAACACAGCCTTCGGAGCCGTTCGGCTGGAATTATAAGCCGGCTGAAAAATACTGTTGGCTGATTTTTTGTGAGAGAAAAATACTGTTCCGGCTGAAAAAATAAGCTGAATAAGACGGATTATAAGCCAGATGAACAGGGTCTTCGCTTTTTTCACACTTTCCCTTTCTTTTCGCCTTTTCTTTTGGAGGATGGAGAAATAACCGTTGACTTCTGCAATTGGGATTTGGGAATAGCAAAACTGTGCATTTTTCTTTTCTCAAGGTAATGGCAGATTGGCAGCTGCGCGGGTGTGCCAAAACTGGATAATCTCTGGAACCAGCAGGTAATCGTTGAATGGATGGATCACCCAAACCAGTACTCTCTACTCTGCCTTTATTCCTCTGTTCATTAGTTTTTTATAAGGACCTTATTATATTATATTATTAAAACAGTGAAAACAGGGTACAAATACTGAGGAACTCTGACTCTTGTTTTTCCCTCCTAAAAAGTACACGCCTCTCTGAGGTCAATTCTAAATAAAAGCATAGACCTTCATATATCTGTACTTTTATTCAGATAAAAATAAGAGTTCTTCACTTATCTTCCAGCTTCTTGATGACCATTCAACGAAATCATACAGAACGTTGGACAAACGCTATACTTATTGTCGTAATGATACGGTGTTTTTTCAGGGAAACAGAACAGACTGCCTATTAACTCTTTAAAAATGGTTTGGTTTCAGTTTTTACTGTTGCAACGAACATTTATGAATGCGGATGAGCTGGTGGCTGCCGCTGATGTTCGACAAGAAAATAAGCTTGAAAAATGTGTTAGGGCTCGTTCCAGGAACTGTTCCGGTTGATAATGGTTATTTATAAATGGAAAATGTCTACTTCACCCCTCAACTATTCAGGGCAGTCTGTTTCACGCCTCAACTATAAAACTGAATTTTCTACCCCCTGAGCTTTTCAAAATCAGTCAAATAACCCCCCAAGCGGTTTTGGACAGTAGTTTTGCTAGAGTAACGATTGTTTTGTCTTTTGTCTTTTTTATTTATTTCGGCTGAATCTTTAAAAAATCATAGTAAATCACAGAAAAATCATAAAATATAAAATCTAATTTTGTTGGACTCTACATGAGTAGATCTACACAATAAATATATAATATGGTATGCTTTAGTACAAATTTTTTGCTGCAGATTTTGATCTATTATTTTCTGTAATTAATTGAAATAATTCATAACTGCAGTTTATATGGTCCAATTGTGATGAAATTTTTATGGTGGCCTAATTATTGTATGCTTGAACTGTACAATTATGAATTTCGTCACAATTGGACCATAAAAACTACAATTATGAATTATTCTAATTAATTAAAGAAAATAATAGATCAAAATCTACAGCAAAAACTTTGTACTAAAGTATATCATATTATATGTTCACTATGTAGATCTACTCATGTGGATTCCAACAAAATTAGATTTTTCATTTTATGATTTTTCTGTGATTTACTATGATTTTTTCAAAGATTCATCCAAAATAAATAAATAAATAAAAGACAAAACCATTATCACTATAGCAAACCACCGTCACTGTAACAAAACCACGGTCCAAAACCGCTTGGGAGGGTATTTGAACGGTTTTGGAAAGTTCAGGAGGTAGAAAATCTGATTTTATAGTTTTTGGGGTGAAGTAGACCACCTTGAATAGTTGAGGGGTGAAGTAGATTTTTTTCTTATTTAAATTAACAAAGCAATCCGGTCAGAAATCTATTCTGGAGGTCATTCCATAGCAACCGAACATGCCCTTATCAGGAACACATATTGACAAATTCAAAGAGTAATGTGGGCCCAAAAGTTTGAAGCAGGCAAGTTGTTTGGCAAGAAAAACCGCTTTTGCTGTGTTGTATTATGCTCCTATATCAGCTAAGGATTTCAGGCTCACAATTATCGCAAACCTATACAATACAATAACTCAAAAGTAAAACATTAAATTTGCACAACTTTTATTCTATTTCAGGAGGGAAATACCATTTGATGTCCAAATCAAGATTAATTTTCCAACTTATTTCAACAAAGAATATGTGCAGTTTTATTTTATTTCTGGGGTAACTCCATTATATATATTTCAACAAAAAAACATGTGCAACATATTTTTATTTGTTTTATTTATATAATTTTTTAAGAAAAAATACATTTCTTCCGAATCAAAATCTAACCTACTGGACAAACGGTTTAAAAAATGATTCATCTCCTGACATGTTTCTTTAGAGAATTCGGATCCGAAACATTTCTACGAGAATCCAAATCCCTACCAAACGCGCCCTAAGATTAGCGAGTAAGAAATACTAGCTCTTATAAGTTATAATGACTAAAATCACCCATGAATGAGAATCCTCCAGAATCTTTCCCTAGCTACACGAGACTACAACGACCGTTGAAACATAAAATGAATTCATCGCCTTCCCTATTAATTTAGATTTAAAACGACCAACATATATAACTCAATATAGTATTAAAACCAAACATCTCGAGTTTGAATTCTACTAGCGCAATTAAATAAAAAAAACAACCACTCATCTCCACTTGAAAGAGGAGTATTGAAACATAAAATGAATATGTGCGTCTTTTCCGTTAGTTTAAACTTTTCAAAAGACACGGAGAGAGTATGTGAATTTGAACCCGTAGTTCGTAACCATGATAAAAGAATTAGTCCTACTCATGATTTCCATCTCTTCATCTTTTGTGGGTATCTACATGTACAACAAAGACTACCTTTGCTATTGTTGTAAGGTATGTTTGTACCATTATTGTACCTTAACAATGGTTGGAATGGTGTTAGTTATGCTCGGTGAGAACTCATTAGAGGATGTGGGGACTATAATTTTGCCATGCATATGTCCGAATGACGGTTATACATGTACTCATAAGGCATCTCACTTCAATTTAGGGTCTGTTAGAGCAACTCCAAGAGTATAGGTAAATTTGATAGGTAAACTGACTCTCTAAAATACTTTAGCCTCTCTAAATAGAAAAGTTCCACAACAGCCTCTTTAAAACTAGCTCTCTATTTTTTAAAATATGTCGCCATGTCATCAGGCCTACTTGAACTGCAGCGGTACCACTTTGGAGCATATTAACGAACACCTTCAAGGCATCCGTGTGAACGTAAGATTATAAGGTTCAGTGGCAGCGCGAGCAGCATCGACGGGCCGTCGCCGACTCGCCGCAGTGCGCTTGCGTCGAGTCGAGAGCGAGCATGTCAGCGACGGCTCCACATTAGCGACACCCCTTCACTCCAGCATCCCTACGCCACTGCATGCGGATGAGATGACCCGCCCGTCAAGTCCTCGGTGACTCCGATCGTCAACAAGCTGCAGCCTGCAGGACATATCTTCACGCAGTTGGGAAGCAGCTCCACGATCGACCAGCCGCAGGTGGCCGTGGTCGGGAGCCAGCAGCGGCAAGTCCAGCATGCTTGAGGCGGTCATCATTTGCACGCAGGTCCTCACGGCAAGCCCAGCGGCAAAGTCCGATCTGCTGCGACTTCCTCCCGCGAGGCTCCGCCTACATCTGCACGCGCCGCCGTCTATGCTCCAACTCGTGCTCGTGCTCGTGCACCACCTTGCCGGCTCGCCGACGCCAAGGCCGATGAGGGGGGCTAGTTCCTGCACCTCTCGGGGTGTCGCCTGTACGACTTCCGCGAAATTCGACGCGGGGACCTCGCACAGGAAGAGTGAGGCGCGTGGGGATGGCCCGGGAGGCACTCTATGGCGAGCGAGTTCCACTCGCCTTTTCTTCCGAGCGAGATTCGCGGGATAGCGCGTTCGGCAATTTAGAGATCGGGTTGGCGAGTCTGTTGGAGCCGATTTTACCCGAGAATTGACGATGGAGGGTGGGATAGCGAGGCTGTTGAAGATGCTCTTAGATTTTCTCCTCTAAACTTTAGAGTTAAAGCTCCAAACAAGTGGTCTCAAGTTAGTTTTAAATTTTAGTCCACCTTACATTAGAGCTTTAGAGCTCAAAAATAAACTAAAATGTTATGAAACTTTTAGAGTTCTAAAGTTTAGAGGAGATAATCAAAACAGACTCTTACTCTGGTTCTAATCCTACACGTAGTTTGTTATCTTTCTCTAAACCTACAAAATGAGGATATGTTTTTCCGGCGTTGCTTTCTTTAAATGCAGAAACTTAGCAGGACTAAACGAAGGCAATTAAATTGGATTATGAAATCCTCCCGGCCAAAAAAAAAGAACTCTGAAAGGATGCTCTGTCGTACGTACTCTGAAACAGCACCTTAAATGCGACAGTAGTATTCTAAAACAAATTTAAGTGAGAAATTTTACCTTTTTTATCGGAGAAATTTTACCTTGTTTCTACCGGGGACCGAGGTGAAATGTTAATTAAAAACGATAATAAACGATGAAAAGTTGAAAACGTCGAGAAGAGGAAAGGTATTTTACACCTAGACAATTCCAGTACCGCTTCTGCCCCCAGCAGGCGCGCCACCGCCGATCGCCTCCTCTCCACTCCAGATCTCATCCCCTTCTCGCCCACCCCGATCGCCGCGCGGTATCGGAGCATGGCGTCTGCAGCGGCGGCGGACGCCGGCGACGCGCCGGAGCCCACGGTGCGGAACCTCCTGGACCAGGAGTCCCTCAAGTGGGTCTTCGTCGGCGGCAAGGGCGGCGTCGGCAAGACCACCTGCAGCTCCATCCTCTCCGTCCTCCTCGCCGGGGTCCGCCAGTCCGTGCTAGTCATCTCCACCGACCCCGCGCACAACCTCAGCGACGCCTTCCAGCAGCGCTTCACCAAGTTCCCCACCCTCGTCCGCGGATTCACCAACCTCTACGCCATGGTAATAAATAAACACAAAAAAGAATAGCAAAATTCCCCCAATTCTTTTCTCCGTCTTAAGGCTCCAATCCACTCTTCTCGCGGGGTCGTCTTCAGTTGACCCCACCCAATTCGGCGGTTCTTGTGAGGATTGGATGGGCAGGCTGCGTGTCCTGGCGAATGCTGATTGCCTGATTAAATTGGACCTCACCGTCCCAATTTTTGGGAGGGGATGTCAGCAGGGTTGTCTGAGCTTCTGAGGAGAGAGGCAGTATGCAGATAGAAAAGTCCGCATGTTGCCCTTAATTTTCCATGTATGGAAGTCATAGGCATTTACCTAGGCCAGGCTATACGAGATGCAAAGTTACCAATTCGGGGTTGGTTTGGGTTTGTGCTTGTACTTTGAGGCATGTGGGTCACAGTCACAGGATTGTTGCTCAGTGATGGGGCCTGCATCTTCATGAACCATCCCAAGTGGTGATTAGGCTCCTTGAATAATATGGTGGCGATTTCCACATTATTTCTTGAGTTGATTATGGAAGTTGAAGAATAGGTAGCAGGCTTGTACAAAAGAAGTACATAATCTTTAGTAATATTTTTTTTCCTTTATGCTAAGAAGAGGTTGATAACAAATTAGGTGGTTGGCTTACAGAATACCCATTCTAATTCAATTTCATTTAGAACATGTTCCACTTGGGTATTAAAAAAATGTATGACCATTGACTAAGCACCAGATTTTAGCATTTGCCTCCTTTTCTTTGTATTTTCATCCACATCAAGCATCATACTGATACAAAAACCATTTAGTCATTTCTTTGTATTCTCACAAATGATATACAAAGTAAAACAGGTTTCATTTATTGTCCTATGAGTTCTATTTTTTAAGAGTAATCTGCCATTTCATTAATTTGATTCTTTTTCCAAAAGGTAGCTTGATTCATGTTATTAGAGTTGGTATTTGGCTGAATAGTCTCATTTCATAACTTTATTTGCAGGAAATTGACCCAAAGGTAGAAAACGATGATTTATCCAACGAAGGAATGGAGGGATTCCTTTCAGAACTGACAAATGCGATTCCAGGAGTAGACGAAGCTATGAGTTTTGCTGAAATGCTAAAGTAAGGTTTTGTTCCATTCAGTTGTTTGCCATTCTTCCCAACATGACCAGTTACTTCCATTACCATCCATTTTATATTTCATTTGCTACCCTTTCTAATTCCACCTGTTCAATGTCTCCAGTATGTCAAGTTAGTTATATTTTGACTATCATTGTTATTCCCAGAAATGGTACTTCTTGGCTTCCAGCAACTTTCTGAATATGATATTTTCCTCACTGCAGATTAGTCCAAACAATGGATTACTCCGTTGTAGTTTTTGATACTGCTCCTACAGGGCATACATTACGGTTGCTTCAGTTCCCAGCAACCCTGGAGAAGGGTCTTGAGAAAATGATGGAATTGAAAAATAGATTTGGTGGTCTGTTGAATCAGGTACTTTATATACATTTCAATATACTGGAAAACCTTTTTTTAAGTTGCTAGGGCATGTGTTTGATTTGTTATTTGCTTCTCTAAATAACATGCTATTCATATCAATTAATTAAGGGGACTAGGTTGCACCTTTAAATCATAACCAAATAAAAGATATCTTGTGATATGCTCAGCAGAGCCTGAACCGCCAAGCTTATCCCAAAGAAAATTTCTGATGTTCCAGTATTGCAAATACTATGATATCATGAGTTCACCTTGGGAAAAAAGCAAATAAAAGAAAGAAATATTGACTTGATGACATACCTTTGTTCATACTGAGGTTAAATGGTAATATGTACATGGCGAACTTTTGCATGTGCAGATTCTTCATTGGACTTATCCAGATGGGAACACACATGTATAGCTAATATAATAATGAATGCATTTGGCAGGCCAGTCGGTTGTTTGGTCTTGGCGATGAGCTGAACGAGGATGCAATGCTTGGGAAACTTGAGGGTATGAAGGACGTGATCGAACAAGTGAACAGGCAATTTAAAGATCCAGTAAGACTCCCTACCTTGTATGGAAGCAGATATGCTCCTTAGGGTCTCTTTGGTTTGGCTTTTGGCTGTGGCTTTTGCTCCCCAAGAGCCAAAAGCGAACCAAAGGGGTTGGCTTCCACCCAAAGCCACAGCCAAAAGCAGCTTTTGTCCAGTACAAATTTCACAGCACCTCCACCCCTGCTTTCACTTGCTTTTGGGGTAAAAAATTACCCACCTGCCATTGGTTATGAAACGAATCGTTATTTTCTTTCCTCTTTCTATTCGAGTCGCATCTTCCCCCGTCGCATCTCTTCCTCGCGCGGACGAGCACGGCTCCGGCGAGGAGCGGGCGTCACCCCATGGCGGCGAGCTCCTTCCCCTCCCTTGCCCCTCTCCCTCCTGCGCGCGCGCGGGGGCCTCGGCGGCCGGCGCGGACTCGCACAGGAGCCCCGACACCGGCGGCCCGCGGCTCCGGCCTTGCCTCCGGCGGGAGTGGATGTGGCTCCGGCGAGGTCCCATGGTGGGTGGGCGCGCGGCCCCATCCCCGGCACCGGCAGGCGGGCGCGTGGCTCCCTCCCCTGACTGCAGCTGCCGGCGAGCTCCCTCCCTACTCCTGTGTCGCGGCCTCCACCGTCGCTCCGGCGGGCGACCAGCCTCCCTCGGACGGATGCGGCCTCGACGACCTGGATGCGAACACTGTCGAGAGGAAGAAGATGGACTGTGGAGGGGCTGACAGGCGGGGTCCACTTGTAAGAAAGTAGTTTTCTCCAAAAGCCACGGTCACGCTACCAAACGGGCTTTAAGCCCACAAACCAAAGCTGCTTTTCTAAAGTCCAAAGCTCACAGCAGCTTTTCCAAAAGCCACAACCCAACCAAAGGGACCCTTAATCTACTAGTAACAGATTATGCTATTACCTGGTGTCAAAAAATTGGCACTAGTTAAAAGATATAGTGAGAACACACGTGGGAAACTCATGATAGTGAAACTTGGAACTAAATAAAGCATTAGTGCTCTTAAGATTTCAGTTGATTGCTCTTCTTGCTTAAAACTAAAAGTTTAATTGTAAACTTGACTCACACTACATGCTCAAAACTTACAGTTTGTATAGTACAGACCAATTTTTAACAGCACACCAGATGCTTTCTGCTTAAGGCATTCTAGGATAGCGTCTGCACCTGTCCAATTTAAGCACACAAGATCACTGCTGGGTGAACATGAACTGACCAAGCATGCTCTACATTCTTTAGGCACCTACTGTTGATGGTACCCCCTTCTGACTTCCATTTTTGTTTTGTTCCCAGGACTTGACAACTTTTGTTTGTGTCTGTATCCCGGAATTTCTTTCATTGTATGAAACAGAGAGATTGGTGCAAGAGTTAGCAAAGTTTGAGATTGATTCACACAATATTATTATTAATCAAGTTATATTTGATGAGGAAGGTAAGTACAAAAATCAGCTTCGTCAATTTCACTGACCTCAAGCTTTCTTGGAAAATTAAATCCACCACATTCAGTTAAAATTTCATTAGGACCTATTCTTCAAGTAAAGAAAATTGTTCTCATGAGCTCTGGTAGTATGGCTGAAAAACCTAGAGGTTCTTTATTTCAAACAAGAAAAAAGGAAAAGGAAAATTCTAAAAGGCAGCACAAAACATCTTTCGAATAATCTATTCGTCAATGATAGGAGCAGAAAAGCAATGTACTTTTAGGGACCTTTCCTTTGTATATCAATATCTCCAGTTGTCCAGGTGTTTTAATCTACACATTTTTTTCATTCTTGCAGCTGTCGAGTCAAAACTGCTAAAAGCACGGATAAAAATGCAACAGAAGTATATTGATCAGTTCCATATGTTATACGATGACTTCAACATCACCAAGCTTCCCTTGCTTTCAGAAGAGGTAAGTAATTTGCTATCCCACCGCATTTCTTGTTCAAGCTTACAATGTTTGTAAGTGCTTATAGATGCATTTTCCAGGTTTGTGGTGTTCAAGCTCTACAAAACTTTTCCCAGCACTTCCTTACACCATACAAGTCTGCTCTTAAAAGGGGCACCGTCGAGGAGCTCGAAGAGAGAATAACTTTATTAAAATCTGCACTGCAAGAAGCTGAGGCAGAATTAGATAGGGTTAGGAAAGGGAAGCAGTCAGCGTGATCCTTTTTTTTCACAGGTCAAGGTGTGTAAAACCTGACAGAAGCTACGAAGAAAACAGAGTTAGAGAGAGACGCTCAAATTTTTCGTGTCATTACACTCTTGTTGATTTCACTATCATGTTTCCTCATCGAAATGTTTAGATTTGTAATAGCTATCATCAGAGAAGTGTTTGATTCACACAAGATATATAGATCCATTCTTTTTGCTGCTTATTCGGGTGTCTTCACACAAGATCAGTTCTACCAAACATTCACCCTTGTACTGTTTGGTCAAGGGATGGAGTTTTGGAGAAACTCTGGATTTAGGGCATGTTTGAATGAACTAGGACTACTTGTTGGGCTAAGAATTAGTCCAAATTAGTTAAGGTTGGCTAGTTGGTTAATAACTAGTTGACGGTTTGGCTAAAAACTTAGCCCATCTATTAGCACTCTTGTTTGGACGGGTTAGAGCTAATTTGGACTTAATGGAGAGCGGGGTTTTCTCAATCTTTCTAAAAAATCACAATTGTGAGTTGGTTTTGGAAACTTTTGGAACACTCTTATTGCCCTCTGCCAAACTGTAAACTTGAGCTACATGCCTCCCAGTCCCAGTTCCCAGGGCACTCGAAGGCTCCCCTAGCCACATAGTCACTTCGTCACAAAACCTATGGTCTTATAATTTATACTCACTCCGTTCCAAATTATAAGGCGTTTTCTTTTTTTTTTCTAGATGGCTATCTATTTAGATATTGTTTTTACTATATATTTGGCTACATAAGAAAAGCCAAAGCGTCTTATAATTTATAATTTGAAATGAAGGGAGTATGTACTTTTCTCAGACTAATTTTAAGAACTCTTGCAAGTGAAACAAGAAACAAAGAGAAACAATGTCGAGACTGATGAATCTTATTGGTCAGATTAATAAAATACAAAAACTAGCTGATCTAGGTGGAACAGCTTCAAAGAACCAATAATATTATTTCAGAAACTCGCTAGACTAAACGCTAACCACGAGCATTATCAAAATAGGGAGAATGACGAGCAACGGTGCTGGGCGACCTAGCAATTCACGGCACGCGCACCACTAGTGGCCATTTGCGAAGCCGTTGCAGCACTTGGTTTTGCAGCCGCCTGTTTCCTCTGCCAGCTTCTGGGAATAGAACCTCCGGTACATGGAGTCGACCTTGATGAGGTAGAATGTGCCTGGCTGCAGCAGGCTCGTGTCTCTGCTCGTCTCGAAGTCCTTTGCGCCGTATCGGTGTTCCATCAGCTTCAGTGTCTCAACGAATTTCTCAGGCACGGTCTGGTTGCAAGAGGTAGGAGATAGCATGTCAGCACAGTGCAAGGATATATACTGAAGAGCATTGGTCAGTTAGAAACAGTGAACGATAAGCATGAATGGGAAGGGCTTACTTCATGTCTTGACTGAAGCTTCTCGGTGACATCAAGAACTGAAGCAATGTTTGATAGACTGAAGGGATGCTGACCATTGTTTAGCCTCAATGAAAACATAGTGGATGTCAAGCCACTGCCATAAGAGAACATCACAATTCTTTGTCCATTCTGTAAGGAAATACACAGCTAATTATCAGCATTCAAGAACGATGGTTACAGAATGACCCAATAAATAGTTTAAAGCTTAGGGCTCACCAGACTATCATGCTTGTTATATAGCACAGATGCCAACGCAGCATAAAGGGATGCAGTATACATGTTACCAATTTGTTTCGGAAGCAGAGTTGATGGCTGAACTTTGATGTCATAGAGGTGCTTTGCGACTTGCTGTGAGGCCTGGAAAGTTGGCAGAAAAAATTCATCAGACCACAAGTTTCCTACATGATAGAATTACCTCACAAAATGATAAAATACCTTTTCCAAGTCGCGACTCTGGTAGCTCTCTTCACCGGTCAAATTTGAAAAAGACTGGAGCTTCTCTTTAGCATCATCATCAACAAAGCTGGCAAAAGTATAGAAGTTCAGTTAAAAGATCAACTTGGACTTGATGTGTCAAAAAAAAAGAGTACCCTCCATCTGACATTGTAAGATTCTCCAGAACTGATTGCTATATACTGTTCGACCTAAGACAAATCGTGAAGTGAAACTCAAATTTTATCAGAAAAGGAGGAAGTTCAATAAAAGTGTACAAACCTGCAGTTGCGCATGAAGTCATTGTAGTAAAGTCGAGCGAAACTCTTCTGCACGAGCTGTGATAACAGAAGAAGAGAATTAAGGAAACTAGAAACAACAAAAGGGGAAAACTTTCAGAGGAGTTATTGATCTTCATTTAAAGCCTTGGTTATTTGTATCTTACCTTGTTGTATGGAGAATGGAACACAAAATATTCTGCATCAGAAATTGAGAATTGTTTACCCGCAATCTTCTCATACCTAGTTTCAGAAATTGCAGTGGGACATAGGGGAAATTTTAAGCAAATCTAATCTAATTATTATTAAAAGGAAAGGGGAAAAGGCACTCACTTGTTGCAGAACTGTCTGTAGCACGAGTCTAGAGCCATCAGGTAGCATGTTTGGGATAGTTTACCATCAACAACCTGGAATGAATTATTTTCAGCCAACCAGCAGTGTTTTTCTCTCACAACAAATCAGTCAACAGTACTTTCAGCCGCTTATTTTCAGCCCAAGCGAACAGGCTGAATGTGCTGTTGTAAAAAATGTTGAACTCTAAGGTGGATAACCAGAAACATTCACTAGGGTCTGGATTTTGAAGGTCAGGGGAATGCATATAAAATAGTATAAATCGTTTTATGAATCGAAAACTAACCGGATATTCACTTGCAAGATCAGGCTTGTAGAAATCGTAAACATGAGCCATGTGAGAAGCTCTATATTTGCTCTCGAAGGAAATTGGAGCATTAGGACCAATGAGCATTGCTATAGCAGCAGCACCTCCTGTTGGACGAGCTGGCCCTTCCGCATAAACCTGAACATGACAATAGTCAATAGAGATGGCAGAAAGTGATTGTGTGTTCTAAAAGGGAAACCAATTACAAAACTGATGCTGAAAGGGAAGGCTGGATGACAAACTGCGCTATCTGTGCAAACGACAAGACCATAACGGCCATCCCAGGAGTTACTTTCGACCCAATTCACACAATTCAGTAGGGCTGCTGTCCCACCATAACATGCATTGCTGGAGTCAACACCTTCAATGTCAGTATTACCACTTTCCTGCGTTTTGTGAACAGATGCTAACAAAAATTAACTTTTTGGGAAAACTAAATGAGTAAAAGTAAATGGAAACATTTTACTAAAAAGGTGTAGTCGGCATGAAAATACTGTATTTGTACATGTGTGTTGATGCTACTTGGGAGATTTTACTAAGATGAACAAACCTCAAAAATCTGCATCAGCCAAGTTTTGATGGATTTACTTTTGTCTATAACCGTTTCACTTCCGACCTCCAAGCGACCGATTAACTTGGGGTCAATCTTGTAGTTTTTCAACAGGGAATTGACAACCGTCAAACTGCAAGCAATTAGCTCTTCCATGAGGACTCAAATCAGAATGTAAACCTATATCCAAAATAGCAACTGCATACTCCCTTAGAATACCAACTTATATGCATCTCCCGTGCTACACAATGTATGCATGTGGAAGTTTTTTTCCCTTTGTCTGAACTAGATGGGGAATTGGATCTATGTGAATATAAACATGCAACAGACTAATAGTCTTTCTTAACTTAGGGCCTGTTTAGTTGCAAAATTTTTTGCAAAACAATACTGTAGCAAATTTCGTTGTTATTTGGCAATTAGTGTTCAGTCATGGTTTAATTAGGCTTAAAAGATTCGTTGTGTAATTAGTTTTATTTTTTATCTATATTTAATGTTTCATGCATGTGTCAAAGATTCGATGTGACGGGGAATCTGAAAAATTAGGCTATTAAAAAAGAGCATACCTCATTGAGATGACATCCTCCACCTCGCTGCAAAAGGCCATGCAATCTTGCCCGAGTCCAATGGTGTACTTCCCTTTGCTCGCCCCATCATGGACCTCAAGTGCTTCCTACATTAAAGTCATCAGCTATGAGATTTGTATTTATTAAAAACAATGACCCTAATTCTCGCTCCCTAAACAAAACACCAGCTAGCCGGATCTTCTCGTGTTTTACTTGAAATGCTCACTTTCCCGTATTTACACGGATCTTTGGAGGTCAAACTCTCCAAATTTACTGGAGTTTCAAATACATGAATATAATCTTAAAAACCACATATCTAACTATTGATTTGATCTTCAGCAGCACTATACTGCACGGCAATCACGAAAATCTAAGGTTTCGACAGAAAGTGGCGACAATTCCCACCCATGAGACCCATCTAGCGAAATACTTTCGTCAATTCCTAGACAAACACAATCCTTCGACACGGAGAAGCCCCATCTCCCCCACACTGCATGCGCCAATGGGGAAACGCGGATCGGAAGCATCAGAGTCGCCCCGCAACGGAGGCGCTCGTAAGAGCAGAACAGAAACAGTAACGCCCACAGTTCGGACGGAGTGGGGGAAAGAATTTTACCTGCTGCACGCAGGAGGGCGGGAAGTAGATGTCCATGGCGAGGATCCCGACATCCTTGCGGTCCATCTCCTCCACTCAGCCCAGCCGAAGCCTCCTCGATCCGCTTCCTCTCTGGCCGCCGGCCGGCGCCCGTACGCTCCACTCACAGTCTCACACGGAGCGCGTCAAGGCGTGGGCTCTGTTGTGGCCGGGAGCTACGCCTGCGTCGGGGACTCTGGCAGGCTGGCGTACCGTCGGGAGGAGGAGGACGGATGGGTCGACGATGCGGATCTATATGTTCGTGGAAATTTTTAGCCGCGTCAGCGTCGTCAGCTCAGCTTGGCCTGTTTAGTTCAAAATAATTTTAAAAAAACTACTACAGTATTTTCGTTGTTATTTAATAATTAATATTCAGTATTAATTAAACTTAAAAGATTCGTCTCATAATTTACCGCTAAACTATATAATTAATTTTATTTTTTATCTATATTTAATGCTCTGTATATATGTTAAAGATTTATTACTATAATTTTTTTTTAAAAAAATTGGTAACTGAACAGGGGCTCGGCGGTCGGCGCGGCGGCTGTCACATCTGCTGGATCGATCGATGGCTGCGAGATTCCGGCACGGCACGTGAGAGTCTCAGAGACACGGACACGACAAACGGCTCGAGGCGCCTATTGTTTTTTCCAATTTTTTTAGGCAACTACAGTAATAATCTACTGCCCCTTGCTCTCTCGATTAGTCTTCTTTAGCTGGGGAGAGAAAATTTTTAATGTATTGGAAGTACGTCGGAAGGAGTTTTGGATACTAATAAAAAAATTATAGAACCCGTCAGGAAACTGCGAGACAAATCTAATGATACTAATTAATCTGTCATTAGCACATGTGGGTTACTGTAGCACTTAAGGTTTTTCATGGACTAATTAGACTTAAAAGATTCATCTTATGATTTCTCCGAGAACTATGCAATTTTTTTTTTCCGTTTATACTTCATGCATGTGTCCAAACATACAATTTTACCGTAGAAGTTAAAAATTTTTGGAAACTAAACAAGGCCTTAGAAAAACAATTCTCTAGGTCTGGGATGGTTAAACATTTTTAAATTTAACTAAAGTTTAGAAAGTTTAACCCCTGATACATTATCATATCTAAAATGAGGTAGTTCCTAAAACCAAACCGTCCAAACGTTCTATTATTTATTGTAGGGTCGAGGATGTATGTGAAGTGTTCACTTACAAGAGAGAAAAGTAGCTTAACTAGTACTACTAGTAATATAGTTCCTCGGTCCTCAAATATAAAGGAATCGAGTTTGTCCTAATTTATTGGATCTCAAAACCGGAAACGGATCATGTCGGGTATTAATATATATCTCATATACATATTAGGAATTTGATTTTGAGTATTCGGGTTTAGGTACAATACAGATATTAGATGTTTAGATTCAGATATAGACTATCCGTACAGGATTTTGATCCTTACGGGATGGACGGATATTGAGAAGAGTAAAATACATGGATAGTCCATTAACTTATAAGTGTGTGTCGATTTAGTCCATCAGGTTTGAAAGTGCATTTTTAGGTCCAAAACCTTGATTAGTGGTGCATAAAGAGTCCGTACCTTTTCATTTTATGTTTATATTTGTAGAAAACTCCTTGTATTTTTTTCTTTCACAAGCTTACCTTTCCCTGTGCTAGGCGCTGAGGCCGAGGCTGCACCCCTCGGCCAACGACTCCTTTCAGGCCGTGCCTGTCGCCGCTGTCCTCGCCACGTTCGGGTGGCACGCGGCGGCCGTCGTCTACGAGGACTCGCCCTACGGATCGGGCATCCTACCGGCGCTCGCCGTCACGCTGCAGGGCGCCAGATCGTGGACCGCGCCGCCGTGTCGAGCGACACGGACGACAACCGCATCTACGTGATGCTCTACGGCTTCGATGCGATGCCGATATGCGTGTTTGTTGTGCACATGAACCCGTTTCTGGCCACGTGGTTCTTCCGTGCGGGCAGGGAAGGCTGGCATGATGACGGACTACGCGTGGATCGCCACCGACGACGTCGACAGCGTCGTGGACGCACTGAGCCCTGACGACATTAGCGCCATGGATGGGGTCGTCAGCCTCTGGCCGTTCGTGCAGATGACGGACTGAGGGCGCAACTTCTTCCCATGATTCAGAGCGAGGCTACGGCGGGAGTACCAGAGCGCCGACATCACCCGCATGACCCGACCGTCGTGATGCTCTGGTCGTACGACACGACGTGGGCGATCGCAGCGGCGGCTGAGGCGGGCGGTGTCTCTAGCCCAGCGTTCCAAACATCGCCGCAGAGAGCGGCGGTCACAGACCTGGACCGGCTCGGCGTGTCGGCAACCGGAGCGATGCTCCTCGAGGCGGTGCGCGAGACGACCTTCCGCGGCCTCGCCAGCAACTTTGCCCTCGTCAACAGGCAGCTATAACCGGCGGCGTACGAGTTCGTCAACATTGTCGGGAGAAGCTTGAGGGCGGCGGGGTTCTCGACGCCGGAGGCTGGGATCACACAGACTCTGAGCGCCGATGGCGCCAAGGGGCTGAAGAAAATCCTTTGGCCAGGTGATTCCATATTCTCCCCAAGAGGCTAGGCCCTGGCCTGGCCCACGAACAGGGACTAGAAGAGATGTAGCATCTGCTACACCAAACTCAAATAGAATAGGTCAGACTAGTCGGACTACTATATAAATAACTTTTATATCTAGTTTAGGACACCTTCTTTGGATCCTACTAGGATTGTAACCGCACCATAGCCTTCTCTACCGATATAAAAAGAGGCTGTGGGCACCCCTGTAACAACGAACAACGCAACACAATCAATCTAACGCAAAGGCTAACGCCGACTGGACGTAGGGTTATTACTCTATCATCGATCGAGGGTCCAAACCAGTATAAATCAACCGTCTCTGTGTTCACCGTCGAGTTCTAACACACACCGGAGCCCGAACAACTGTCCCGGTTACCCCCGTGGCAGGCTATCGGTGGTCAAACACCGATAGTCGCATCGCCAAACGAAGGCTAGGTGATCCCATATCCTCCCCAAGATACCGACCACGCACGTAGGGTGTGTATATGTGCTGACCGAGAAGCTTCATGGTTTCGTGCCAATGGTGACTGCAGAGGGCGGACATTGTCGTCAGCGACGTGACAATCACGGCGAGTAGGATGGGCAAGGTGGACTTCAGCATGTCGTTCACCGCCTCGGGGTGGTCGATGGTGGTGGCGGTGCGCACGGAGACGAGCACGAGCACGTGGATCTTCCTGCAGCCGCTGACCACCGGCCTGTGGCTCGCTAGCCTCGCCTTCTTCTGCTTCATCGGCTTCGTGGTGTGTAGGCGATCGAGCACCGGATCAACCTCGAGTTCTGAGGCATGCCGTGGCAACAGTTTGACCTCATCTTCTAGGTGTTCGTCGTCCTAATCCTGACGTCGAGCTACATGGCGAGCCTGACATCGATGCTGTCGATCCAGAAGCTCCAGCCGACGGCGGCCAACATGAAGGAGCTCTAGCGGACTGGGGCCATCATCGGGTACCACGAGGGCTCCTTCATCAAGCAACAACTCCAGAAACTAGGCTTTGACGAGGCCAAGATGAGGAGTTGCAGCACGGCGGAGGAGTACGCCGACGCGCTGTCCAGCGGCCAGGTTACCGCCGTGTTCGACGAGATCCTGTACCTGAAGCTCTTCCTGTCACAGTACTGCAACGACTACACCATGTTCAGCCCCGTCTACAAGACCGACAGCTTCAGGTTTGTCTTCCCGATGGGCAGCCCGCTGACGCCGGACGTGTTGCGCACGGTCCTAACGCTTGCGGAAGGCGAGGAGATGGCGCAAATTGAGAAGAAGTGGTTCACCGAGCCAGGTAAGTGCCCTAGCACAAGGAAGGGTAGGGGGTTTTCTACTAATATAAACATAAAACGAAGGGATATGGATTCTTTATGCACCACTAATCAAGGTTTTAGACCCAATAATGCACTTTCAAACTTAATGGACCAAATCGACACACCCTTACAAGTTAATAGACTATCCATGCATTTTACTCTATTGAGAAATATCTGCTCCATTGTAACAGAACCGACCAATTATACGAGATTAAGTAAGAAAATCATCCACCGAGCAGACGATTTAACAAACTTAAGCCCGTATAACTCGGTAGTCCGTGAAATCACGACGGATTTCAAACCAACTTACATACCAGCCAAGATCGTAATAAGTTCAGCGGCCACCATCACAAGTTACAGAAAAGTTCGCGTCGCAAATATATCGGAGTTTAAACATAGTTATTACAAACCAGTTTCAAATAAAAGTAGCGGAAGCATTGTTCAAATTACACCCTCACACAGAGTTCAAAATAAGGTGTCAGCTCAGGATCATCTCCAACAAAAGCATCAGACGAGATGTAGTTAATGACCATTGCTCATGGTCCTAAGCTTCTCACATCGCAGGATAAAGGCAGTTGATACAGTAGCCGTAATACATCTGCCCATCTGCAACAAGTGAGAACAAAGTCCTGAGTACGAGAAAGTACTCAGCTAGACTTACCCGACATAACCGAAAATAAAAGACATCAAGGATCATGACAGGCTTTATGGTGGGGTAGCTGACTCAATTGCAAAAAGGCATTTCTAGCATTTAAAGAATCTTTCCAAAAGCTTTGCATCAAGTTAAATCTTTATTAACCTGTCAACTACATTTGCACCTGTACTAGAGTAACATATAATTAAACAGGTAAGGATAACCAATGATCATTAAAAACTTCCATCATGCCATATTCCATATAACTGTCTAAGTGTTCCATCAGAATTACTACGATGAAGTAACTCAAGTCAAGTGTTCACTATCCAGTGAACGATGGCGATTCGAATTGATTATCAACCAGCTGGTAATTTATTCCTTACACAAACCTCACTCACTCGCTAAAGTGAGGCATTGGTCACCGAGTCAACCATTCAGGTAAAGTCTCGATCTTGCCAGGAACCACATGTACCCGGGGGCCGCCCGACTGCTCTTTGGCCTTATCATCGCGCCCCCGTATCCTGCCACTACTGCTTCGGTACAGTGCGTTGCGGGCAATCCACTCGGCCCGAATAATCTCCCAGCTTCGCGGTCGAAAGGTATATTATTCGGCCAGCTAAATGTATGGCATGCGTTCAACATGACTCGAGGCCCAACAACGGTCGGTCCTTAATCGACACAGACAGAAAACACTACAGTCCGAAACCCAGCAAGTTTCCGTCCGGTCTCAATTCACATTAACACTTAGTTATTCTCAGATGACATACTTTTCAAGCAGATCCAGGTAACCACCTATAGCTCGCAGGTGACAGGAAATCACCTGACTTCTATCGGTCTAAGCAAGCTAAGCATTTCTAGACTGTAAATACCAAGGTAACAAGGATATGGTAGAAAGGGTAAACAAGGTATAATGCAGCAACGGTTGCAAACAACTCCTAAACGTAATGCATCAGTTAAAGTAAAACATTAATAAATTATTTGCAAACCGGGGAAGAAAAATGCTCCGGGGCTTGCCTCTCTCGAAAGAGCTTGGACGGTGGTCTGGACACTCTGGAAGATCCTCACCGACCTCCTCATCGACCTCGGGCACCTCCTGCTCTTGCACCTCGGTGTGCTCTTCCGGCTCCTCGCGAACTGCTACCGGAGTTACTTCTTGCGATCCTGTATGATGCAAACATATAAGTGCTCATGCCTAGGTGCATTGCAGAGATGACGTGTAATGATCATGATGAATAAAATATAGATGAACAGGTTTACTTTACTGCATAAAGTAGAAATACAACTCTTCTACAAGGTAGTCAACATCATCCAAGAACATATACTACAAGCGCATGTTATCTACTGCATTCTCTTCTACTACTACTATGCTAAGTCAACACATCTTATTAAATGCTTCAAAGATACACCAAAGCAGATCTTATCAACTAGTCATGCATTAACAAGGTTAATTAAACCCTAATTACAACTAGGTTTGAACAGCAACACCTATTTTGGTAGCACAGAAAAATTTAAGAAAATTACAGCAGCCTACCATCATCTAATCTAGTATGCCACAAAAATTTCATTACATTTGGATTACTAGAACTGCCTACATAAAAATAACAAGCTAGGGCCTAAAAATGAGCAAAAAAATACTTTATACTATAAAAAGTATCAAACAACAGATTTAGCAATTTTCCTACATTCTACACAATAAACAATCACTATAAAAAAATTATTACATGCATGTTTTATTCATATTTTTCTTTCTAGCAAAAATAACAATTATTAACAATATTAAACACTTGTACTACACATAAGAATTTTTCTACAGAACATGCATGGCATATATTTTTCCTAGAAAGCACATCACAAATGAAAATTATTTCAAGTAGAACCATACTTTTCTGACATTTCTATGATTTATTGCATATTTAACAAGAAAACAGCAATTTCAGTGATTAAATAAAACCCTACAGAAAAGTATTTCAAACTTGACATGCAACATTTTTAAACTGTAGATCTACTCATAAGAAACACTACAAAATTTATTTCACAATTTTTAGAGCTAAAATGATTACACAAACATTTTTCAAAGTATTTCTTTCTTAAATAATAAAAGAAAAATGAAAAACCATTTTTTCTTATTGATAGCAGGCCGGCCCAGTTAATCCATTCGGCCGGATGCGTCTTTCGGCCCGAGCGCGCGCGCAGGGAAGGCAGGCGAGTCGGCCCGGCTTGGGCTCCGACCCAAGGCCGTCTCGGCCCAGCGAACAGAGAGGGGGCGAGAGCAGGGCGTGACCACGGGGTTGCCGGTGTTCACGGCGGCGTGGCCACGCGGCAGTGGCGTCCGGCGGCGTTGCCGGCCACGACTAGACACGGTGAAGCGAGCAACGGATTCGCAAGAGGAAGGCGGGCGCGAAAGGGTGGAAATTGGGGAAGATGGGATGGCGGACGGTTCCCGACCACAGCGTCGGCCGAGCGGCGGCCATGGCGCCCGTGGTGGACGGACGACCGAAATCGGTCTCACCTTTGCTCGAGCGACGGAATTTGCATGAGCACCAGATGGGGGAAAACGAGGCAGGGCTGAGGCCGGGAGGAATTGACCGGAGACGCGCTCGTGGGGGCGTGCGGTGGTGGCGGAGCGACGACGGCGACGGTGGCGCGAGTGTCCGCCACGGCTCCGCGGCTGCTGCTGGCGAGAGGGGAGGAAATGGAGACTGGAGGCGAGTTGGGTGAAGTGAAGCCGGTGCTGTGGCTGCTTAAGGCGTGGGCGAGGACGTGGGACCCGCCGAGGCGCCACCCATACGCCGGCGACATCGAGCGGCGTCCACGCGGCGAGCGCGTCCTGATGTGACCGGTTGCGCTGGCGCGGGGCGCGCGCGGGCGGAGGCGAACGCGGACACGGACACGGGCCGGCTTCGGCCATTGGGCCGGAAGTGGGGCGGCGGCCCGTTAAGGTAAGAAATCGTTTTTCTTTTCTAAATAAAATTTTAGACTTTTATAATTTGATTCAAATTTAAATTTTGAAGATGAAAAAGACATTTTCAAAAGTTGCCCCCAAAACAAAAGTTGTTCAAAATTTAATTCTCTACAACTTTCATTTAGGGCACTTTTCAAAATTCTAAATAGATTTTGAATTAGTGATTTAAAGTCTAAATTTTAAATAAAAACTCATATTTCTGGAATATTTTTAAAAGCAAAATTTGGGGAGATTTTGAATACAAAAGTTGCTCCAAAAATTATGTTAATTAGTTCTAAGTCATTTAGGGTTATAGCCAAACAAATTTTACCACTCTTAGCTAGCAATTGCAATAAGTTAGGGTTCAAACATGTTTTTCACAATTTAATTAATTCCAACTTATATTGCAATATGATGATGAACATGCATGAAATGCTAATTATCATGATTTGGGATGTGAATGCATGCTTAACACCCAGGGGTGTTACAGCCCTCCCCCTTATAAAAATCTCGTCCCGAGATTTGGGTTACGAACCAGTTGTTATAAAAATCTTCATAAGCTTTTTATAGATATTCACCTGTTTCCCAGTTGCATCTCCTGCATCATGATGACTCCACTGTATCTTATATGTTTTCACCACACTGTTTCGAGTAACCCTTTCTTTAGAGTCCAACACTCGAACCGATTGCTCACGATATACCAAATCTGACTTGAGCTTTATGCCTCGAGGTTCGATTCTTTCCTCAGGAACACGCAAACACTTCTTGAGATGCGATACATGAAAAACTAGGAATATAGCACCCATTGTCTCAGGTAACTCTAACTTATAAGCGATTGGACCTTTTCTTTCCAAGATCTTATATGGTCCCACAAATCTGGCTGCAAGCTTTCTGCGTACTCCAAACCGTTTCTTCTTCATTGGCGTAACTTTCAGATAAACATAGTCACCAACTTCGAACACAAGCGGTCTCCTCCTTCTATCAGCATAGCTTTTCTGATGTGATTGAGCGGCTTTCATATTTTGCTGAATGATATGAACTTTCTTCTCGGCTTCCTCTACGAAGTCAATACCATAATACCTTCTTTCTCCTGGCTCGATCCAGTTTAGTGGTGTTCTACACTTTCTGTCATACAAAGCTTCGAACGGTGCTATTTTGATACTTTCTTGATAACTATTATTGTAAACAAACTCTGCTAAAGGTAACCATGACTCCCATGAACCTCTGGAAGATAATACACAGGCTCTCAACATATCCTTCAGAATAGCATTAACTCTTTCAGTCTGACCATCCGTCTGAGGATGATAGGCAGTACTACGAATCAAACTAGTTCCCAATCCTTTGTGCAAGTGCTCCCAAAAGTGAGCAGTGAATTGTGACCCTCTGTCAGACACTATAGTCTTCGGTATGCCATGCAATCTCACAATCTCTGCAATATACTTCTCTGCATATTAAGGTGGTCTATAATCTGTCTTCACAGGTAAAAAGTGAGCTGTCTTTGTAAGACGATCCACGATTACCCAAATCGAATCATGTCCTTTCTGAGTAGTGGGCAAACCTATGATGAAATCCATACTTATGTCATCCCACTTCTAACTAGGTACGGACAAAGGTTGCAACAATCCGGCAGGTCTCATATGAATAGCTTTCACTCTACAACATGTGTCACATCTGGCTACATATGCTGCAATCTCTTTCTTCATCTTGGTCCACCAATAACGAGGTCTTAGTTCTTGGTACATCTTGCTACTTCTAGGATGGATAGATAACTTCAAAAGGTGAGCCTCATCCATAAGTTTATTCTTAAGCTCTCGATCCTTGGGAACAACAAGACGGTCGTCAAACCATAACACGTCATGTTCATCTACTCTAAATTGCTTGGATGGTTCTTCTTTAATCTTTTCTTTGATATGGAATATCCCTTTATCGATTTTCTGGCCTTCTATTATCTTACTCTCTAAAGAACAACTAATCTGAATACTCTGTAACACGACAGGATGCATTAGATCAAAACCATCTTCGAGAAAAGGTTGCGCATTCAGGCAATGTGACTTTCTACTCAAAGCATCTGCCACTACATTGGCCTTTCTAGGATGATATTGCACATTCAAGTTGTAATCTTTGATCAATTCTAACCATCTTCGTTGTCTCATGTTCAATTTAGGTTGGGTGAAGATGTACTTGAGACTCTTGTGATCGGTGAAAATATTGCACACATTACCAAGTAAGTAATGTCTCCAAATTTTTAATGCATGCACTATGGCAGCAAGCTCAAGATCATGTGTCAGATAGTTGATCTCATGTTTTCTCAACTGACGGGAGGCATAAGCAATGACTCTTCCTTCTTGTATAAGAACACAACCTAACCCTGTTTTTGATGCGTCGCAAAACACATCAAAAGGTTTCTCAATGTCCGGTTGCGCTAGAACTGGAGCAGTGGTCAACAGTTTCCGCAAGGTGTGGAAAGTTGTCTCACACTCCTATGTCCACACAAACTTGTGATATTTCTGTAGCAAACTTGTCATTGGCTTGGCAATCTTTGAGAAATCTGGTATAAAACGACGATAGTAACCAGCTAATCCTAAGAAACTTCTAACTTCTGAAACTGTGATTGGTGTCTTCCAATCCATAACCTCTTGCACTTTACTTGGATCTACAGAAACTCCATTCTCTGATAGAATATGACCAAGGAAAGGAACTTTCTTCAACCAAAATTCACATTTGCTAAACTTAGCATACAACTTATGATCTCTAAGTCTGGTCAAGATAATTCTCAGATGTTCTTCATGATATTTCTCGCTCTCAGAGTAAACTAGAATATCATCAATGAACACAACCACAAACATGTCCAACTCTAGCATGAAAACCGTATTCATCAGATACATAAAGTATGCAGGAGCATTTGTTAAGCCAAAAGACATAACAAGATACTCGTACAACCCGTATCTGGTGGAAAAGACGGTTTTCGGTATATCTTGTGGCCTAATCTTTATCTGATGGTAACCCGATCTTAAATCTATCTTGGAGAACACTCTGGCTTTGGCTAACTGATCGAACAAAACATCAATATGAGGTAAGAGATACTTATTCTTGATAGTTATAGCATTAAGAGGTCTATAATCCACACACATTCTCAAGGTACCCTCTTTCTTTTTCTTCACAAACAAGGCAGGACATCCCCATTCAGACTTGCTTGGCCAGATAAACCCCTTTTTCAACAATTTCTCTAGTTGCTTTTTTAGCTTGGCTAACTCATCCGGAGGCATCGTATAAGGTCTCCTTGAAATTGGAGCTGTCTCGGGGATTAACTCAATTCCAAACTCAACATCCCTATCTGGCGGAAGACCAGGTAACTCATCTGGAAACATATCCGGAAACTCACACACTACCAGAATCTGATGAATAGGAATGACTTCCATAGCATATGTCACACTCACAAGGTCTATTCTTTTGGGAAACGGTACCTAAAAAGTACCCTCTCCCTGAGGATCCTTAAGGGTAAGTACCCGACTTCCTGTATCTATAACTGCTCCCCATTCCTTCATCCAATTCATCCCTATGATGACATCCAGAACTAGTCCAGGCATAACTATCAAGTTTACTCGAAACTTTTGACTATCTAATTCAAGGGTTGCCCCTCTAACCATCTGATTGGTTAAAACATCAGCCCCTGCTGAACTTATACGGTAACCATAACTTAAATCTGTGCATAGTTGTTCATGTTTCCGTGCAAATGCTTGACTCATGAAAGAATGCGATGATCCAGAATCAAATAGAACAACTGCAGGATTTTGGTTAACAGGAAACTTACCAGCAGTTGTGGGCTCTCCCTCAGGAATCTCATCCACGGTGGTGTGGTGTACCCGAGCATTATAGGTCTGTTGCTTCTTTCTAGGTGGATAAGGACAGAACTTTGAAAAGTTGCCTAGCTGATCACAATTATAGCAGGGTCCTTTCACTGTACCAGCAGATCCTATAGCTCTCTTAGAGTTGCCTTGTCCCATAGCTACGGCTGTCCTTGCTGGCGGCACGACCATCTTATACGGCTTCTATGGTCCCTTGTAGTTCTGGATTTTATGCTGTGGTGGCCTAAACCTTGCACCTAGTGTAGACGGATGATAGGCAGAACGATTAGCAGTAAAAACTCTTGGCTGTGATGGTCCTGACTCAAAGGCTCTCTTGCGAGTCTTAGATGCAGTGTACGCGTTGTTATTCTTCTCTTATTTCAGACAATCACTGATGAAGTCATTGAATCTGGCGTGGGTATTGGTACCCACATGCTTCATCATCTTCGGACTTAACCCTCTCTTGAAGCTAGCAATTCTCTTAGCATCGGTGTCAACCATGTCGGGAGCATAACGACACAAATTGTTGAAGGCATGCAAATACTGCGTCATAGTTTTGGTGCCCTGATTTAAAGCCAAGAACTCTTCCAACCTCAACTCTCCTAGCCCTGGTGGAATATAAACTCCACAGAAGGCTTCAGTGAACTCTCTCCACAAGATCTGGGCATTTGGAGGGAAGATGGTGCGATGATGCTTCCACCACATCCCTGCTGGTCCTTGTAACTGATGTGCAGCATATTCTGTCTTCAGTACTTCAGTCAGCCTTAACACACAGAACTTATCTTCCATGGTGTTGATCCATTCTTCAGCGTCAAGTGGCTCGGTTGCTTCCTTGAAAATTGGTGGCCTGTTGTCCATAAAATCCTTGAAGTTGCTGTACTGATTTACCCCATTGCCACCACCTTGGTTATTACCACGTTGAACATTGTTGGCAATGGTACGTAGAAAATCTTCCATGTTTTTCTGTGACTGCTCGGCATTGCGCTGACTTCCAAGAAACTGTGCAAAGAATACCTCTGCAGTGAGCGGTGGAGGAGGCGACAAATGTGGTTCCGGGTGTGGCTCATTATAGTTGACGTTGTTTTCACTACTCCCACCTGCCCCGGCACCATTACCACCAGTCTCAGCCGCCTCATATGTGGCGCGACGAGTGTTTGTCATCTGCATATTTCAGCAACAAGTAATGATTAAGTGAAGCTATAGTAATTATGAGTGAATAAAAAATTATGCCATACTAAATTCATTGGAGAGAACAAAGTCATACAATAAGACAGTGGCACAATAATCACATTCCAATTAAAACAACACCACTAATTAAATTACTTCGAATGCAAACATCGCGTCCAACACAACCACGTTGCCAACATACATACATTGGACTTTTATGCGCTCAGGTATCGCATAAACAACCAAGATCCAACCTACTACCAAGTCTTAAGGTTCGAACGAGATACATCAAGGTACAAGAAACCAAAAGAAAGGTCATCGCGACAGGGCCTAGCAGCTAACGCAAGGCAACTAGCCTATTCCTCGGGGCCATTGTCGGGGTTAGAGACGTCACCATCGCTACCATCAGTAGCAATGTCGTCGTCGTCGTCGGCAGGTGCAACTGCAGGCTTGTCCTCGTCCTCGTCGACGTCCATACCGGAGACACCTGGAGGAGCATACGGGCCAATCCCGTTGTAGAGCACGTGAAACTCCTCATGCAAGTTGACGTTATACTCCTCTAGCTCCTTGACCCTCTGCCTCAGAAGGTTCCTCTCGTTTTAGGCTTCATTCCTCTTCTGAACCAACTGTTCAATCATGCGGTCTGTATTATTATTGGCCTGAGTCAACGTATGCACCTGCTGTAGAGCACTATCACCTCTCTCTCGAGCCTGGTCCCGTTGCAAGCTCATATCAGCCAACTGCTCCTGCAAACTAGCTATAGCACGTGCCTGCTTCTTCTTTTGTTTTCTTGCTTTGAGCCGATCATCACCACGCAAACCGGTCAACGTCCAATAGGTGCACTCAAAACCCTGGTTTGCTATGATAGCTGCATACATTGCACTCATAGCGTGGTTATCGCTAGCCTGTTCTTCGTTTGGGCCTCTGACTAAAGCACTTCCTTGGGGCTGCACCCAAATAACATCGCGAGGATCATCTCTAGGAAAAGTGCCAGCCAAGGCTGCTGCTAGCTCATTGGGAAATCTGCTCATTATGTCCCTGATGACACAGAAAGCTGCTCCCTCTGCACCCTCAACCGGAGTGTGTCCCTCAAAATCCAAATGCCAACCATCCCACTCTAGAGCATCACCAAGAGTAGGGACGGTGATCTCCACTACTGCCAGTCCATCCTCAGCTAACTGGTTCTCACTCTAAGAGTACACCGGCTCCTGACCCTCTGGATACCCCACATCATGGAGCACTCTCCAAAGCAAAGTTGGCATGCCAAACTCGCTCAGAAATGTGTCCGTGCTGCGGCGCTCCCGCGGGGCCAACTGGTGTCGGGGTGCTCTTCCGCCTGTGGACTTACGGGCAGTCTGCTTCGTGCGGGCCATCTGTAGCAAAAGTTTTGATTACCCGGTGAGAACATATTTTAAGTTGATACAATTTTTATCAAAATGGGATAATCAATTTATAAGGGGAGTAATGCATGACATGAATGAAATGCACAAGCAATATGATGTATGTACGTTTCTTACGTTCTCACAAACTTAGGAAATAAATGATATCTAGCGATGAATTCGGTGGCATACAGGTGATCTCTCATATATGTAACTAATACGTTATACATGAGAAACACTGTTATGTACGTGTAGAAGATTCATTTTAGCCCAATTCCCCATGAATGCATGAAAGCAGTAAATCTATCTACACGCTCTACACGAATCCCCAGATACGCGTACAACGGTAGTAACTACCCAAAACATCGTCCTATTGACGGCATCGCCTCAACGGACGGAACAACCACACATGCGACACTTTTGTAAAAACATACGTAGAACATGTAATTACTCCAGCATCATATAAGCATTTTCCCTAGATCGGCGGTGTATCCGATCATGCTCTCACATCTCACACTTACCGAGGCGTAGAGGCAACTGATCCATACATTACCACTCAATTAAGTGGCACTCATACAATAGCACGCCGTATGAGCAACGAAAGAGAAATATGGTGCAAGAACCCCCAAGTCAGCATTTAAATAAGCCACCTAGAGTCCTTACTGGGCATAAAAGGATATGACCACTGGCACAGTTTTAGTTGGGAAATCACGTTTTCCAAACATATTTTTATTTTAAATACACTTGTGAACAGTAAACACGCTAAACCATGCCCCGGTGCCAGCTGTAACAGAACCGACCAATTATACGAGATTAAGTAAGAAAATCATCCACCGAGCAGACGATTTAACAAACTTAAGCCCATATAACCCGGTAGTCCGTGAAATCACGACGGATTTCAAACCAACTTACATACCGGCCAATATCGTAATAAGTTCAACGGTCACCATCACAAGTTACATAAAAGTTCATGTCGCAAATACATCAGAGTTTAAACATAGTTATTACAAACCAGTTTCAAATAAAAGTAGCGGAAGCATTGTTCAAATTACACCCTCACACAGAGTTCAAAATAAGGTGCCAGCTCAGGATCATCTCTAACAAAAGCATCAGATGAGATGTAGTGAATGACCATTGCCCATGGTCCTAAGCTTCTCCCATCGCAGGATAAAGGCAGTTGATACAGTAGTCGTAATACATCTGTCCATCTGCAACAAGTGGGAATAAAGCCCTGAGTACGAGAAAGTACTCAGCTAGACTTACCCGACATAACCAAAAATAAAAGACACCAAGAATCATGACAGGCTTTATGGTGGGGTAGCTGACTCAATTGCAAAAAGACATTTCTAGCATTTAAAGAATCTTTTCAAAAGCTTTGCATCAAGTTAAATCTTTATTAACCTGTCAACTACATTTGCACTTGTACTAGAGTAACATGTAATTAAACAGGTAAGGATAACCAATGATTATTAAAAACTTCCATCATGCCATATTCCATATAACTGTCCAAGTGTTCCATCAGAATTACTACGATGAAGTAACTCAAGTCAAGTGTTCACTATCCAGTAAACGATGGCGATTCGAATCGATTATTAACCAGCTGGTAATTTATTCCTTACACAAATCTCACTCACCCGCTAAAGTGAGGTATTGGTCACCGAGTCAACCATTCAGGTAAAGTCTCGAGCTTGCCAGGAACCACATGTACCCGGGGGCCGCCCGACTGCTCTTTGGTCTTATCATCACGCCCCCGTATCCTGCCACTACTGCTCTGGTACATTGCGTTGTGGGCAATCCACTCGGCCTGAATAATCTCCCAGCTTCGCGGTCGAAAGGTACATTATTCGGCCAACTAAATGTAAGGCATGCGTTCAACATGACTCGAGGCCCAACAACGATCGGTCCTTAATCGACACAGATGGAAAACACTACAGTCCGAAACCCTGTAAGTTTCCGTTCAGTCTTAATTCACATTAACACTTAGTTATTCTCAGATGACATACTTTTTCAAGCAGATCCAGGTAACCACCTATAGCTCGCAGGTGACAGGAAATCACCCGACTTCTACCGGTCTAAGCAAGCTAAGCATTTCTAGACTGCAAATACCAAGGTAACAAGGATATGGTAGAAAGGGTAAACAAGGTATAATGCAGCAATGGTTGCAAACAACTCCTAAACGTAATGCATCAGTTAAACTAAAACATCAATAAATTATTTGCAAACCGGGGGAGAAAAATGCTCCGGGGCTTGCCTCTCTCGAAAGAGCTCGGACGGTGGTCTGGACACTCAGAAAGATCCTCACCGACCTCCTCATCGGCCTCGGGCACCTCCTGCTCTTGCACCTCGGTCTGCTCCTCCGGCTCCTCGCGAACTGCTACCGGAGTTACTTCTTGTGATCCTGTATGATGCAAACGTATAAGTGCTCATGCCTAGGTGCATTGCAGAGATGACGTGTAATGATCATGATGAATGAAATGTAGATGAACAGGTTTACTTTACTGCATAAAGTAGAAATACAACTCTTCTATAAGGTAGTCAATATCATCCAAGAACATATACTACAAGCACATATTATCTACTGCATTCTCTTCTACTACTACTATGCTAAGTCAACACATCTTATTAAATGCTTCAAAGATACACCAAAACAGATCTTATCAACTAGTCATGCATTAACAAGGTTAATTAAACCCTAATTGCAACTAGGTTTGAACAGCAACACCTATTTTGGTAGTACAAAAAAATCTGAGAAAATTACAGCAGCCTACTATCATCTAATCTAGTATGCCACAAAAATTTCATTACATTTGGATTACTAGAACTGCCTACACAAAAATAACAAGCTAGGGCCTAAAAATGAGCATAAAAATACTTTATACTATGAAAAGTATCAAACAACAGATTTAGCAATTTTTCTACATTCTACACAATAAACAATCACTATAGAAAAATTATTACATGCATGTTTTATTCATATTTTTCTTTCTAGCAAAAATAACAATTATTAACAATATTAAACACTTGTACTACACATAAGAATTTTTCTACAGAACATGCATGGCATATATTTTTCCTAGAAAGCACATCACAAATGAAAATTATTGCAAGTGGAACCATATTTTTCTGACCTTTCTATGATTTATTGCATATTTAATAAGAAAACATCAATTTTAGTGATTAAATAAAAACCCTATAGAAAAGTATTTCAAACTTGACATACAACATATTTAAACTGTAGATATACTCATAAGAAACACTACAAAATTTGTTTCACAATTTTTGGAGCTAAAATGATTACACAAACATTTTCCAAAGTATTTCTTTCTCAAATAATAAAAGAAAAATGAAAAACCAATTTTTCTTATTGATAACAGGCCGGCCCAGTTAATCCATTCGGCCGGATGCGTCTTTCGGCCCGAGCGCGCGCGCGGGGAAGGCAGGTGAGTCGGCCCGTGTTGGGCTCCGGCCCAAGGCCGTCTTGGCCCAGCGAACAGAGAGGGGGCGAGAGCGGGGCGTGACCACGGGGTTGCCGGCGTTCACGGCGGCGTGGCCGCGCGGCGATGGCGTCCGGCGGCGTTGCCGGCCACGACTGGACACGGTGAAGCGAGCAACAGATTCACAAGAGAAAGGCGGGCGCGAAATGGTGGAAATTAGGGAAGATGGGATGGCAGACGGTTCTCGACCACAGCGTCGGCCGAGCGGCGGCCATGGCGCCCGCGGTGGACGGACGACCGAAATCGGTCTCACCTTTGCTCGAGCGACGGAATTTGCGTGAGCACCAGATGGAGGAAAACGAGGCGGGGCTGAGGCCGGGAGGAATTGACTGGAGACGCGCTCGTGGGGGCGTGCGGTGGTGGCGGAGCGACGACGGCAAGCGGTGGCGCGAGTGTCCGCCACGGCTCCGCGGCTGCTGCTGGCGAGAGGGGAGGAAATGGAGACTAGAGGCGAGTTGGGTGAAGTGAAGCCGGTGCTGTGGCTGCTTAAGGCGTGGGCGAGGACGTGGGACCCGCCGAGGCGCCACCCGTACGCCGGCGACGTCAAGCGGCGTCCACGCGGCGAGCGCGTCATGACGCGGCCGGTTGCGCTGGCGCGGGGCGCGCGCGGGCGAGCGCGCGGGCGGAGGCGAACGCGGACGCGGACGCGGGCCGGCTTCGGCCGTTGGGCCGGAAGTGGGGCGGCGGCCCGTTAAGGTAAGAAATCGTTTTTCTTTTCTAAATAAAATTTCAAACTTTTATAATTTGATTCAAATTCAAATTTCGAAGATGAAAAAGGCATTTTCACAAGTTGCCCCCAAAACAAAAGTTGTTCAAAATTTAATTCTCTACAACTTTCATTTAGGGCACTTTTCAAAATTCTAAATAGATTTTGAATTAGTGATTTAAAGTTCAAATTTTAAACAAAAACTTATTTTTTTGGAATATTTTTAAAAGCAAAATTTGGGGAGATTTTGAATACAAAAGTTGCTCCAAAAATCATGTTAATTAGTTCTAAGTCATTTAGGGTTATAGCCAAACAAATTTTACCACTCTTAGCTAGCAATTGCAATAAGTTAGGGTTCAAACATGTTTTTCACAATTTAATTAATTCCAACTTATATTGCAATATGATGATGAACATGCATGAAATGCTAATGATCATGATTTGGGATGTGAATGCATGCTTAACACCCAAGGGTGTTACATCCATTTTCATTCTTAGCACAGAGGTACGAAAGTCAGACCTTGACATGTTGTGTGGATGTTTGTTACATCTTAATTTCAATAATGTTGTTCTGAGTTAGTTTTCAAGACAATTTCTTCAGAATAATAAGGGGCTATCCCGTTATAGTCTTGCTGCCAAGGGACAAGCATACATCGTCACTCTAGGTCTCAAAATCCAACGTTTGGGGAGATTTTGGCAGCTACAAAGCAAATTGTCCCTCATAGCCTTTTATGTAATGCTAGGTTGATCCCTACCTACCTCCGCAACACAATCAACCTTCCCTATAAGGGCATCCGCAACGGTTGTTGTCGAAGTCGTTGGATAGCTCATATTAGATCTAGTAAACTAATGTGCCCACAGTTTTCACCGTACTCGATGTCTTGGACGCCATAGGAGAACATGGAAATGATACCACTCGCGTGCTCACATTCAGGGCTCCGAGCTAGCGACGAGTAACTCGCTAGCGAGTGTTTTACTTATTCTAACCCCTCCATGTCATTCCTAGCTAGCTGATGTAGACAATTGTTGGAGAAGCCCTAAGAGTTATCTTTACTATCTAACGACTGTGCCTCAACATATATTCAAAATAAGCATAAAGGACTGCAAATTCCTCACACCATAAACTCACAGAGATGGAATACTATAGAGAAATTATAATCCATACAAAATACAAATCACACAAAAGGTTCATGCGTGGCCTCCCGGTGGCGCTGCAACCCAAGGGTCGCTTGCTCCCTGGTGCAAAGATTCCTGGCGGCATGTGCTCCCCGACAACATGATGCTCCTGGCGGCATGCGTGAGGGACGGTGCGGGGGCACAGCCGGTCTAACATCGAGAGGAAGGAGGCAAGGAGACATCGAGGCGAAGAGAAAAGAGGAGCAGACGAAAAATCAACACCATCAGGAGGGGATGTCATGATACCTCAAATTGAGGGACATCAAGGGACAATATCTTTGAAGAATAGTTTCGTGTGGGGATGGTTTATTTACTTATCTCCCAACCAAACATCGGGACAAAGTGGATCCCTATCCCACTCCTAAACCAAACACCCCCTTAAAATAGTTCAAATGATATGTCAATTTTCTATCCATTCATTTGGCCATATTTGAATTTTGTCAGTTGGAACGGGTGTATTTAGATTTCGCTAGTTAAACTTGTTTGCATAAATGTATTTTTTCTACTTTTTCCTAGGCATTTATTTTTGTCAAAAAGATATTTAAACAATATATAAAAATAGAAATAAAAAAAGATTTTCTCTTCCCTGTACGGCTGCACCTGCCGTGGTGGTGGGCCGAATTGTCCCATTCCAACACAAACAAGTTCGGCCCGTTCCGCGGTGGCCCCGTAACCCTATCTACGGGACCCATCATGCAGAGAGATTATAAAAATAAAAACGGCAGGGCGAGTCCCTCTCCCAAAAGACGGCGCCGCCGCCAAATCAAAACGTGAGACCCCACGCGCAGGGGAGCCCAAGCGAAAGCGAATCCGATCTCTCAATGGAGCCCCGGGCGCCGGGCAGGGGTGACGAGGGCACGAAGGCGCTCTACCTCGCACCCGGCAACGGTAGTGCGGCGGGGACCGTGGCGGTAGACGCGATGGTCTCAATCCAGGCGGGCGGGTCCGGCCTGCCGAAGCCGGAGCCCGTGCCGGTGGAGTTCCTGGGCGGCGGCGGACTCCAGGTATCCAACCCACGCCCCCCACCGCGTTACCGCGACCGGCACACCAAGGTGGAGGGCCGCGGGCGGCGCATACGCATGGCGGCGGCGTGCGCGGATAGGGTGGCCCGCCTCACGCGGGACCTGGGGCACAAGTCCGACGGCGAGACCATCCGCTGGCTGCTGCAGCAGTCGGAGCCGGCCATCATCGCCGCCACGGGCACGGGAACGGTCCCCGCGATCGCCGTCACGGGCTCCGACGGCGTCCTCCGCCTCCCCGCCGAGCCGGCCCCCGCGGACGCCGGCGGCGGCGAGCAGCAGCAGGAGGAACCGGCCGCCAAGCGCCGGCGCAAGCTCCAGCCGACGCGCGGAGCGGGGGCGGGACCGGGACCCGCGGCACCTGCCCCCGCCGCGGCGTACTACCCCGTCGTCGCCGACCCCCTCCTCCAGGCCAACGGCGGCGGCGCGATTTCGGTGTCCAGCGGCCTTGGCCCGGCCTCTGCCCCCGCGGCGCCCGCTGGCGCCATTCCTTTCATCGCCATCCCGGCGCCTAGCCCCGGCGCGACGGGCGAAGGCAAACAGATGATTCCGCCGCCGGCGGCTATGTGGATGGTTCCGCAGCAGGCCGGCGCGGCCAACCAGCCGACTCATTATTGGGCTTTCCCAACCAATCCTGAATTCCTCAATTTCCAGCAGCAAGCTGTCTACGATGGGGAGCAGCTTGTTGGCGACGGAGAATCACAAGGCCAGCAGACCGGCGGTTACCAGCCATGGGAGGGGGAGGACGAAGAGATTGCCGTGACTGATTCCTCTTCGGAAGAGTAGCATTCTGAAGTCAACCAGCTCGGAATAGTAGTGGTCTAGTGGCGCAATTTTGAAGTCAACCGCCTAATCCCATGTTTCCAATCCTAAGAGTAGGTAAAATTATCAGTCTGACTTTTTTTTTCTCTTTTGCAGTAGTTCCTTGCTTTCAAATTACAAGTCGTTTTGACTTGCTACATCGAATTAGCAACGAATTAGCAAATTTGATCTAGCAGAAAAGTCAAAATGATTTATAATTTAGAGATAAATGCATCCGTAGCCTTTAAACTCGTAAGCGTGTGTCACGTAAGTCCATGAAATTTGGGTCCTAGACTTAATTAAGTGATGGACCGCGGACCTATACCGGCCACGTAGACATTTTTTTTCCTGATGTGGTGTGCTTGTGTGGCATATATTTTTTATTTAAGCCTTCGCATTTATTTTTCTCTAAAAATAGACCCTTCCTCCTCTCATCTCCCATGGTAGCGGCATGTGGATGCAGCTAGTCCGCATGGAACCCGTCGGGGGCAGCGCAGGGGCATCTCCATCTGCTGTTCCTCCTCTTCTACCTCCTCGGGGACATCGCGGGCATCATGCTCCTGGCGCCGGGAAACAGCGCGCGACGTGCCAGGTACAGGTGCCGCTGGAGCGCGTCGAGGGCGCGGCGGGCGAGGCTCCTCTTCCGTGGCGGTACGGTGGCCTCGGCGGTGTGCTTCAATGAGATCGGGAGTACTGGCGGAGGTGCCTCGTCGTCGTCGTCGTGGCCGCCGCCTTCGAGGAGAGGGGCGGCGAGGTCCGGACCCGCGTCGACGATGCGTGCGTGTGGCTCAGCCGCGCGCTCATGGTGGACGTCGCGGTTGAGGCAGATGTTGCACGGCGGAGGACGGACGGATGGACGCCATACGCGCCCGTGCCCATACGTACGGCGGCGACTAGATGCATGCTGCCGGCCGGGAGGACGTGCTCATACAGTGTCCTTCTCTGAATGTTCTTGAGCAAATGCGCCCTGAATTACCAACCCAAATTATCTCTACCGTTTTCAGGTAACTGCATCTTTCGTTGTGTGGCACAAAGGAATTCAGAACGTATCACCAACAAAATCCAGAACACATCTTTCGTTGCGTAGCTGCATCTTTCGTTGCGCCGTCGTCGTTCTCGATCATGAGCACCCAGCTCTCGCCGCCGAACCTCCCGGCCTCGACGCACCAGAGCAGCACGCCTCTCTTCTTGCCCAGCAGGCCCCGCACCTCCAGCCCCGTGCAGGAGTACACCACGTCGAAGGACCCCACGAAGCCCCTCGCGCCGGCGCCGAATTTCTCCTATTCTTCCTCCTCGTCGAAGCTCCACGCCAGGTTCAACAGCACCACCGGCTTGGGTTCCAGACTTCCAGCGCCTGCTCCACCTGCGCTGGCCCTGTGGCCAGGAACACCGCGGCACCACCGAACCCAGACGCGCGTGCGCCGTCGCCGAGTTTCCATGCTTCTCCAACTCGCTCAGGGCCATGGACACTCGGACAGCGCCTCGGCCGAGGGCCAGACGACGCACGTGATGTCCCGGCGACAGGAGCATGACGCCCGCGATGTCCCCGAGGAGGTAGAAGAGGAGGAGCAGCCAGAGCACGGCAGATGGAGCGGCTCCTGCGCTGCCCCCGACGGGTTCCACGCGGAGTGCATCCATCGATGAGAGGAGTATAAGGGTCTATTTTTTAGGAGGAAAATAAATGCGAGGGCTTAAATAAAAAAATATATGCCACACAAGCACGCCACATCAGCAAAAAAAAAATTGTCTACATGGCTGACATGGGTCTACGGTGCACCACTTAATATGTTTAGAAACATAGAAATGCATTTTCAAAGTTCATAGCATACGCTTATAAGTTCAAGGATTGCTGTTGCATTTAACTCTGTAGTTTAGAACGGAGGAGGCAAAAACTAGTACTATCGTAGGTTATGTGTTGCTATGTGCGAACTCGCTAGTTTGCGGGATCGCATTGGAACTGTATTGGGAGAATGGAGAGGTCCGTTGGACCAGGGCGATTCATGCCTACTATGCCTGCCTATACCCTGCCAAAACAAAAGCTGATTACGAGCCTGCCTATCAGCAAAAAAGGAAAATGCAATCCGTTTCTCCGCAGCAATGAAATTCATTTCAGGCTCTCGGGCAGTCGGGCTGCTCCGCCTCGTTGTAGGAGGCGTTTTTTCGATTGTTCTGCAATATGCGCTCGGCTCCGCGTGCCCTGCTCAACTCTGTGTGTTGTCAAAAAAAAAAAACTCTGTGTGGAGCAGCAAATACTCCCTCCGTCTCATTTTAGTAGACGGTAGTAATCGTTATTTTCGCGTGTCCCGGGCGGTCAACTCTAAGCTTCCGCGTGCGCAGACTATTTACGTGGAGCATTTAGGCCGTGTTTGGGATGGCATTGGCGTCGCGATTTAGCAAGAACAATGGAATAATTTCGCTGAACGCGCCGCAAATGAACGTGCGTCTGGCAGTCACCCACGGCGTGGAACATGAGAAAATAAACTACGGTGGGCGATTCCCAAAACGCGGCTTTCAGAGCTGCGTTCGCTTAATCGCGGAAACAAACAGTTAGGCCTTATTCGTTTGTTCCGTATTCAAAACGGGCCTGTTTTTCTTCCTGGACTGGATTGAGTGGTTCCCAGTGGTTCACTAAAACCTGGTCAGCATACTGAAAATGGGCCTATTTTTCTTCCCGGGGTAGGAGGCCGGGAATTGATCCTCTGGAATGAGACAAGGAAAACGCCAGGAATGGGCCGGCTACAATTCAGCCCTAAATTAACCGAACAGCCATTCCCGATTGGCCTAGGATTGATTCCGAGTCCGGCTGATCCACCTGGAATGGGCCACGTTCCGGACCGTTCCTGCCAAAACGAACGAGGCCTTAGTGACTCTTTCGGCCTGTTTGGTTCATCCAAGCTATATATATATATATATATATATATATATATATATATATATATATATATATATATATTAGTCACTTTTAGTTATCTCTTGGTGACTAAAAGCCACTAAACTTTAGTGACCTTAAACTTTAGTGGGAATGTTTGGTATTTTAGTAAATTAAAGTAACTAACTCTGGCAGGGGTGAACCAAACGAGCCCTTCGTCTCTACGAGCGCTGCCTAGGCAGGGGTGAACTCTTGCAGGGGTGAACCAAACGTGGAGCATTTAGTGCTGGTTGCTGGACTCCTCGGACTATTGGCATTCCGTTAATAAAGGCATGTTTGGTTGTCGTCCTGGACTGGGAGCTACGACCAGGCAGCTTGATCCAGCCATGGACGTCCGCAATCAAACGCCTGGGATCGCTACCTAGGCCAACCAGGTTTCCCACGCCAACATCCAAACTCGTCAGTCGTTGGATGTCTGGCTCTACGGATCGAGCCAAGGAGCGAGACCTTTAGCGGTGTTCGGTTGTTAGCTATATTTTACTTTACATAAATTTAATTAAGTTTGTAAGAGTTTAGTTGTTAACTGAATTTGGATAAGATTTTTTTGGACTCAATGCCATAGAATAAAAAGGTATGCCAAGATTTCCTTGGACATAATGTGTAATAAGATGTTCTTAGATATAGCAAAGTTTTGAAGCAAACTTATTTAAAGTTAGTTATATACGGTAAATTATAACTAAAATCAAGGTTCTAAATAGAGAATTTTAGCGGCACTATAGCAGCTCGCGACAATTGCTGCTACAGAACCGTTGTATTAAATAGCGAGCCATCCCGAACCAAACAAAACCCAGCAAGCAACCTAAACAAAACCCTTAAGAGCAAGCAACCTGTTCGTTTCGCTGGTTCATTGTGGCTGAAAGTACTGTTTACTGATTTGTTGTGAGAGAAAAACACTGCTGGATTCCACTGAATAGCTCAAACGAACAAGGTGAAGGTTAATAATACAGTGCTTGCATGTAAACTTACAGCAAATCTATCAGCCCACTTATATAATAGTTAGCCGACTTACAGCTCACTTACCTATGTCACATAACTTCTTGGTTCTTGTGCATAAGTTGACTGTAAACTTACAGCTCGCTTCTCTTCTCTCTCATTCCCTTTCTCCTCCATATTAGGATACAACTTACTTACATCCCTTTATTATACTCGCTCTAACCTTACTCCCTTCTTCCACTATGACATTCGTGTCCCTTAAAGTAATTTAAGTTTGACCAAATTTATAGTGAATATTATTCACATTTTTGTCTTTAAAATCAGTTTGTTACGAAAATATTTTTCTAATTGATCGAATATAATAGTTTTATATCATAAATCCAGTATTTTTCGTATAATTTTAATCAAACTTAAAAGCATTGGTTTCTAATAAAGCGAGAACATTTGAGCGAGAATTGCGTCTTCCGTAGACGGAGTGCGGTACAACGACAATTTACTGCGTCTGTTGTCGACTGGTAAGGATAGGCAGTCATAACTCTTCACAACGTGTGTTGTCTTCCTTCACCCCCGTCGTCATCAGCTGAGATGCTGGACAACCAAGAACGAACGTTAGGGTGTGTTCACCTCGCGAAGTTACTGTAGCATATTTTCGTTGTTATTTGATAAAATTTATCCAATCATAGACTAACTAGGCTTAAAAGATTCGTCCCGAAATTTACAGACAAACTATGCAACTAGTTATCTTTTTTACCTATATTTAATGCTTCATGCATGCGTTGAAAGATTCGATGTGATGAGTGAAAGAGGAAATATTTTGGGTTTGCATGCCATCTAAACAGGGCCTTAGGCAAGCGTACCTGCCGCACATTTACTAGCTACTATGCTACTGCTACAGGAGGCCAGGAGGCATCGCATGGTTCCATCGACACAGTTCTACTGTAGTACTGTACTATTCCTAGGCCACGTTTAGATGCTGAAAAAAATTTCAAACCGATGAATAGTACTACTTTCGTCTTATTTGGCAACTATTGTCCAATCATAGACCAACTAAGCTCAAAAGATTCATCTCGTGATTTTTAACTAAACTGTATAATTAGTTAATTTTTTTACCTACATTTACTACTTCATGCATGGGTCCAAAGATTGATGTGATGGAGAGAGAGCGAAAAAATTTCAACTTTTGGAGTGCATCTAAACAATGCCCTAGTACAAAATGTACAATATACCCTGCTCGAGCCAAGCTGTGAAGCACAAATGCAGGCACGCAGCTATGCAATATACCCCTCGTGTTGATTCCTTTGTACTTGCACACACCTGGCGGGTGTTTAGATACAAAAACTTTTAGAATTTAACTATTGTAGCATTTTTATTTGTATTTAGCAATGAGTATTCAATCATAAACTAATTTATCTTAAAAGATTCGTCTCGTGATTTACAATAAAACTACATAATTAATTATTTTTTATCTATATTTAATGTTATGTGGTGTATGTGATCAAAGATTTGATGTAATGGGACGAAAAGTAAAAATTTGAAATTTTAAAGACATCTAAACACGGTCCTAAACTTGAAGTAGTTTTCATGGGGAAAATATATATCACAACTTGATCGATCACAAACCACAACCCATTGGAAATTCTTTATACCAGTAGTATTTTATTGACTAAACACGATCGAGTTCACTTCACATAGCAGGAAACTCGATTGGCACGTACGGTACGGACATGAAGTGCTGTTGCTGTCTTCTTCAAGAACATCGATCACTTGATCCGGTTGGAAATGGAAATGGAACGTCGTTGATTGACGGACGATCACTGATGAAGCAAGCAACCAAGTCGCATTGCACTTACGTTTCCTTCACAGGGTACCTGTGGATGCAATCCTTCCACGGCCCCAGCTCGCGCTCCCCTTCGTCTTCGTGGCCGGCGACGCGCTCCCACACCAGGCTGTTGGCCTTGAGGCCGCTGCCGATGCCAAGCTGCCACACCGTGTCGCCCGCGCGGACTCGGCCCTTGGCCTCGAGGTACGCGAGCTGGTACCACAGCGACGCCGCCGACTGGTTGCCGAACCGGTGGAACGTCATCAGCGCCGCCTCCATCTCTCGCTCGCCGAGCCCGAGGCCCTGGCCCAGGCGCCAGATCATCGGCCTGCCCGACGACGGGAGGCAGAAGTGGTCCGCGGCCTCGCGGAAGTCGGGCAGCGGCACGGGCACGGCGGGGCGGGCGAGCTTGTTGTCACCTCCTCCAGCTAGGCGGCGCCGGCGGGAGCGGGACGACAGGAGCAGCGCCAGCGCGTAGCGCAGCTTCTCGCGCCACGGGAGGATGGACAGGCTGAGCGTCACGAGGTGCGCGCGCAGCAGCTCGCTCACCATGCGGCCCACGCCCTGGCCGAGGGTGAAGCCGGTGATGCCCTCGTCGTCCTCGTCGCGGTACCCCGAGCGGTAGCTCCGGTCGTTGGCGATCTGGTTCGTGCGCGTCAGGCTCGCGAGCCGGTACTTGACCGGCACCGTCGCGGTGCTGTTGGTGACGAGCGCGGCGGAGCAGCCGGTGCGGAAGTAGCAGTTGAGGAGCAGCTTGCCCTGGTCCTTGCCGCTGTACCACCCGACGGTGACGATCTCGGCGCTGACGACGACGGCGTAGGAGATGGCGTGCGTGAGCAAGAGTCTCCGCGCCACATCCATGCCGACAACCCCCGCGGCGCAGCCCATGCCGGAGAGGTTGAAGGTCCTGACGTCTGCGCGCATGCGGTAGCGGCTGGCGATGATGGCGGCGAGCGACGGGGCCGGGCAGAACCCGCTGCAGTTGACGACGAGCGCGCCGACGCGCGACGGCGGGACGCCCGTCTTGGCGAAGAGGTCATCGAGCGTGGGGAAGAAGAGCATCCGCGCCTCCTGGACCGCGTCGGCGTGCGTCGCCGCGGGCGGGATGTAGTGCAGCGAGGGCGGGAAGTAGGTCTCGTTGCCCATGCCGCTGGCCTCGATGACCTTGGCCATGAACTCCACGCTCCCGTCGTCGAAGCAGCCGATGAGCCTCAGGTGCTCCAGCAGCCCCGCCACCGGGAGGCGCAGCCGGCGGGGCGGCTTCAGGCACGAGAAGTCCACCAGCCCGATGTCTTCCGTGGCCGCGGCGGCACGGCTCCGGAAGCGGTTGAAGAGAAGCTGTGCTGCCACGGGGAGGAGATAGAGCGCCGCGCGGCACCGGAAGGCGAAGATGAAGAGCTCGGCGAGGACGCAGAGCAGGAGGGTGGCGACGCCGAGGAAGGTGTGGAGCGTGGCTAGGAGGTAGTCTCGGTGAGCTATGTCCATGTCCATGGTCACCACGCCGTTGCTGGCTGGCTGTGGAGGGTTTGGAGTCTGGAGTCTGGACGATCAGAAAGCAGAATAGCAGAAGGCAGCAGCACCAAATGCTTGGGGGTCAGTAGTACATTATGACTCACGCAGAGACAGTGCACAGTGAAACAGTGAATATCGTGCGGTTGGCAGGTAGAGCAGTAGCGTTTGTGTGGGGGTCAGACTTGGCTTTTACAGCGGGCATACTCCTATATTTCAGATCTTCTAGTAGCTCCTCTGGACATGTCAACAAGGGTATGGTTCCAGGATGTGCCAAGGAACGTTCCCATGGTCACCAGGACGTACGTACGTCCAGTAACAAAGAACTCCAACAAAACCGGAGATGGAAGAACAGAAGATCTTCAATACAAACCAACCACTACCCTTTGGTGCTAAAAAATCTGGTGGTAAATCAAGCAGGTTGAGGCCATGTCCCAGCTTCAATTCGACAAAGATCTTGCGTCGCGCGGAGTTGTCCATTCTTGTCTCCCACCCTCGCTTGCGTACGCAAGATAGCAAGCGCCGATCGAGCTACGGTGAGGCATGCATGAGCCACGGCCTTGGCGGCGGCCGTGGTTTTGCCCGGTGCGAGTGTTGTTCATGTACACCATCGCATCGGCCAGTCTGGTCGTCACTGGGTCAGCAGCGGCTTGAAATTGACCTTCATACATGTGTTCGCGGGCCTCGACGGCTCGATCCTCCATCATCACCTTAATAAGCGACGGGCGCGGTGCTCAGGTTAATTAGAGGAGACAGACTTACAACGACGGACAAATATAGGCGCGATACCGATTTCAGGCTTTCTCAACAAAGGTGCCGTCTATCCTGCAGCAACTACAGCAAATTAACTTCGCCAGCTCTAATGACCTGCTTCAGTTAAATGTATGAAGGGGCCATCGTATCGTATCTATGAATCAAGCATGGACCAGCACGGTAAACTCCAGAGTCCTCAGGAATACAGCACCCCTCACCCACGGGGCCACTGCCGTATCACCACCGTCCAAGTACATGAGGTACGCGACACATGCATCATGCGCAGTTTAGTGATGACAGAGGTCCCTCTGCATGCAGAAATCAATACTGACTGATGAAGGTTCATGACAGTCCTTGAAAACAGAAAAATATAGGCGCAGGGTAATTCAAAACATGCGCAACTCTCAACAGGACACAGTATTAGGGGGTGTTTAGATCCCTTCAAAATTCCAAATTTTTACGCTCTCTCTCCATCACATCAATCTTCGGACGTATGCATAAAGTACTTAATGTAGGTAAAAAAAAAACTAATTACACAGTTTGGTTGTAAATCACGAGACGAATCTTTTGAACCTAATTAATCCATTATTGGACACTAATTGTCAAATACAATCGCAAGTGCTATAGTATCAAAATTCCAAAAAAAAAAATCATCTAAACACACTGTTAGTAGGGTGAAAAAAACGTTTTCTGAACACCTAAAGTTTCTGTCCGTCTGATCAAAATCTAGTGGATCTCCTTCATCATAGAGGAGCTACCAGTGTAGTTTTTAGGCTGAATCCAGGATGAGCTCTGCCAAACAACTTTTTTTTTAATGAGAAGTAACTCTATCTTGATTTTGTGAAGTGATTCTCTACAATAACCTAGGAGCTAGAAGCATAAAAAAATAGCTTCGCTTGATTCACTCTACACACAGTCACTACAGAAAATCATAAGAGTCAAAAACTCACTACTGGCCTGAACATAAACCCTAACCTCTTGACAACAACAGTACGATACCAAACAATATTTCACCACTCAGGAGTAATAACAAAATAGAAGCCAAACAAAACTTTCCTTGTTCTCAATTTTCACAATCGCATGTGAGTTGCTCTCGCAGAACCACCTAGTTTTTAACAGACTTTGGAGTATGCAACTCTACTATGTTCTACAGCCATCAGTCAACATACATGATATATCACAGCAAAAGTAGCAGGAACCAAAAATCATGTGCCAGATCGCAAGTAAAGCTGTAAGATAATGTGTATAGCAGAAGTGAATTTGACATCTTAGAAGCCCAGGAGGCACTCATTGTAGGCGGCAAGTGAAATTCCAGTCGAACATCATATTATTACATTGACCATACTCGTTTTCGTCATCGTCACAATAATACTGCAACCACCATCTTGGTTATAACTTCAGTTGAATTGACGCATCAGAGTTTTGTATCAGCACAAACCACTTGTTGATCATCCTCTGCCAGAACAAAAAAAAGTATACAGTTTTAAGGAAAGGTAGATACAGGGTAAAACTGTAGTAATAATGTAGCAAAACGTGCAGCTCCAAATATCAACACATATCAGTAAATCGGCATAGTAATTAGAAGGTACCCTACCAATTCAGCAGTAAAGAGATGGTTGGTTTCATTATTATTTCAATTATGTTTATGTTAGCAAAATAACATTAACTTATCACGTGCTTTAAAGATACAGTTGCAATCTTCGATATGAAAGAGCATTGAAAAAGCAATGCAACAATTTGCAGTAATGCTAAGGAGAGATGAACACATGAAGTGCACAATATATGTTTTTCTTCCTGGTGTAACCTTGGTCCTTGGGTGAAAAGTGAAAGCCTAATCCAGTAATCCTCAGGCTAGAATATGAGTAAATTCCCTCCTTGCCACTGGAATTTATCCCCTCAATGCCATCAAAATTTCCAACTTCCCTGAACTGCCACTATTCTAAAGTTTGCATTTCCTTGGATGCTATTCCCGTTAAAATCTGTTAAGTTGCACTCGCTGACAGCTTGGGCTCGCAACCGCCTCCTCTGCTATCCTTTCCCAGCCGCACGGGCGCACCCACCCAATTTGGCGACAAACTGGCCTCAGGAGAAGCGTCCGGCGATGGGGCGAGCATGAGCTCGGAGGGCCAACCATGTGGCCGCATCTGGGCGAGCACATCAGCACACGGCTGCTGGGGCAGGTGTGAGTCACCTGGGCGCATGCAGCCACAGGGGCATGCAACTTAGCGCTGGCCATCTACAACTCATGGTGAGACGCAGGCTCTGTCATGTTCGTGCTGCTTGTGGACGCAGCACTTCTGCTGCTCTTCCTCTGTGGACGTGGTACTTCTGCTGCTGTTGCTCTGCCTCCGTGAGTTCGAACGGGGTGGCTGGCCAGCAGTACCAATGCCGTGGTGTGGGCGCTCACAACGCTACTCCTCTGGCTGGCGTGGGTGCTCACGTGAACCTGGTTGGCTAACACCATGGATGCTATAGACCAGCCATTACAGGCCACCATGGCCTCAGCCTCCACCAGGCATGTCCCTGAGCTGGTCCATCGCAGCTAGGAGTACCTCTGGCCAGCTGGTGGAGCAGAACGAACGACTCCACCCGTCGGCCGAGGCGAATTGGCAGGAGCGGACCTCTGTGTGGCCGCTGGCCGCACCTAGGCGAGTGCCCATGGAGGGCGCAGGGGAGCCACATGCATGCACTTGGGCAAATGCCACCTGACCACGACTGGACCTGTCCACGGAGGCGAATCGGCAGCAGCAGGATGTGCGCGCGACAGCACCTGGCAAGAGTGTGCGGAGGACGCAGGGAGCCGTGCGCATGCACTGTCTGGGCCTGCCCATGCTGCGTGTATTCTTCTCTCACCACTCCCTTGTGTTCACCTACCTCCGTCCTCCCATGAGGGTGCGCATCAGCCGCCCCACCCCTCCCGCACGAATGCGCATCTGCTGCCACAGCTAGGCTGCTGGTGAATGAGGCCCACGATGGTGTCAGCGAATTTCTCAGTGCAGTTGGTGTTGATGTGCATGAGGTGGATGCCCAGCTCGGCTGCAGTAGCGGGATCGGGGCCGATGCAGAGCAGCAGCTGCCAGGGCTGGAGCCTGTGCTGCGCGGCACGGTGCCTCAAAGTGGGGGACAGCTTAAGAGAAAGTTAACAGAATTTAACGGGAATGGCAACCAAGGGGATGCATATATATTCCAGTGGCAATAAGGGAATTTCCTCTAATATTTTAAGAGTAAATATGGCAAATTTATTGTGCTCTCCTCACAGTGGCAACGAGGAACTCCATTGTCTTTGAAGGTGCTAGACCAAACATTCAGACAGTGGCTAATGAAAGCAGCATGTGGTGTTTGGCTGGCGCCTCGACCCTCCATGAGCTCCTCCTTAGGTCGCTAGGCCCCGAGCCTTGAGGGTGGTTGGAGGTGCGCTGGTTAGTGGTCGTGTTATGTCCCTTAGCTTGGCACATCTTTTCGTAGTCTCGTGTGTATCAGTGCGTCTGGGAGGCGCTTCTTTTAGCCTCTCCCTTTTCTGAGGTGCGTTGTTCGGGGGGGGGTGGTGGGTGGGAAGATAACTGGTGCAACCACTCCATAGATTTCCCAGAACTTCACTAGAGTCTAGAAGGCCCTTGTTATGTTAGGTAACCCTCTCAGTAAGTCCCAGGTATGTCAATAGTCAGCACAGAGGGCTTGTCTGCCGGTGGATGCAAGTTCCACTTGTTTTGGGTCATTTGGTCAATCCGAAACTTGCTAAAATGAACTAGAATGACATACTACGTAACAAATTTGTTATCAAATTATCTTGTGTGTCCAGATTAGTTCCAGGTGCAAAATTGTGTCCAGGTTCAGGCTTTAGTGCTAGCAGCATTCTAGCTGGTAGTAAAGGATAATAATAGGCTGATTGAGTAAATAATTGTATGCAATAACTAGGAGGCTATCTCAGACACAATTGTAGCTCTCGGCTGTGTATAAACAGAGGAGAAAACCAGAAAAGCTGCAAGCCTTTGAGCAGCACCATACTACTGTTTTCGTGTGTGTTTTGGTGAGAGTTCGTTCTGGGTGACCTGTTGGGGGCTTTAGGACTTACAAACTTTAAGGGGGTAAATGAAGAAAAAATAGCTGACCAAGAAATACCATTGGGTACATCACTTGCATCCCTATCAGTGGGACCAGCAGTTCCATTTATATAGCACAAAGAAGCAAGTCCTCAAAGAGCTGAAGCTATACTCAACAACAAGGAAGCAAGCTTTTAATCCCAAGAAAATTGGGGCAGGCTAGAAATGAAACCCAACATGAGCCACATATAAAGTAGTTGTTAAATAAAGCTGAACAGGGTTAAAATGCAAAAGGTGATGAAGCTATAGCAGGGGAAAATGCTTCAAGAATCTAGCATTGTGGACTCAGCACTACAGGAAAAGAAAAACTCAGTTTGCTAATAGCGTTACTACAAGACACCACGAGAAATTTAATCATCACCCTAGAATAAAGTATAAAAAGTTACAGGAATTAATTCAAACATGGCTGAAACCATGGACCTGTTGCTATAACTGCCTCTATGAAGCAGCAACTGCTGGATTATTAACTAGTACTTGCTGATTACTGATGGATGCATGGTATGCACCAACATATGAGAAAGAGCAGGATCATATTTCGGTAAATGACACAATATTTGCCAAGTACTAAATCCGTCCCAAATTATAAGACGTTTTGGCTTTTCTAGATACATTGCTTTTACCATGTATCTAGATTCTAGACATAGTGTATATCTATGTGCATAGCAAATGCAACGTATCTAGAAAAGCCAAAACGTCTTATAATTTGGAACCGAGGGATTAGTACAGATATCGGTAAAATCACATTGCTTGGAAAGGGTTAATCCAATTAACCATTCCCCGATGTGTTTCAATAGACAACCAATGTTCAACTTCTAAACCATTGAGTAACCTTACATCGAAATACTTGTCATGATCACTTTATTAGACATTTTTAAGGCAAATAAAACTGATTTGTAGCATATGCGGAACGAAGTCAGCATGATAGGTCATTGCTACAGATCCAAGTTGAAGGATTAGCAAAATGATGAGATGCAAAAAAAAAAAAAGTTTGAAATTAGCTTTCCAAATTAGGGGATGGTACTAGGAAGAAAAATTTGGAGACTGCATTAACAAAAAAAAATGGAAAACTGCATTAACAAAATGGATTCACAAAGTAGTGAATTGAAAAAAAAAAAACACAAACATGGTAGCAACCATGTAAATAAATTCACAAAAATATGTCAATCAAGAACCTTAATTCTAATTTCTAAAACGTAAATAATCCAACACACTTTTCAGAGTGACTATTCACATAATAAAATAGGCGAGAATGATGCAAAGTTCACATAATATGAAAACTGACTAGAATAGCACTAGTCTGGTGATATGCAAACAAAGATTTGATGCTTGTTCTCCCTCCAACAACCAAAAACGGAAGTTAAAAGAATGTTTATTTATACAGAACACAGAGATATAGAATACAGAAATGGTTTTCATCCAAGCTACGTACCAAATATAACAAGAGTACAAGACTTTGATATCAAATGTAGTTTTCAAACAGGCAATGTTTTTTCAATATCCAAGTAAGCATGTAAGAGTTTGACTTCAATATCAGCATGTAAGAGTTTGACTTCGATATCAGAACCTAAACCAAGTACTCACTCCGTTCCAAATTGTAGTTCACTTTGGTTTTATCCCAAGTCAAACTTCTTTAACTTTGACCAAGTTTGTAGAAAACATCACCAACACCTACTCATCTAGACATCAAATTCATTTCATCAGATTCTTCATGCAATATATTTTGATATAGAATTTATTTGATCTTGTAGATATCAATATGTTTTTCTAAAAAAACATGGTCCGAGGTTTGATTTATACAAAGCCAAAGTGAACTATAATTTAGAAACTGGGGGAGTAATATACCAAAATATCCTAGGTTCTAGCACAAATCCAGATTTAATACAGATTGAAAAATACTTGACGAAAGCTGCACCATGTCTAAATAAGAAATTTGATTGGCGTATCCTTTGCATTATCATTTATCAACAAAAATAGAAACAATCATATGTAGAACACAACCCACAAAAATTCAAAAAAAAATGATGTAGGTGCAAGATGTCCTTTGTTCATGTTATAGGATTTAGAGAGGGACCCGCCTATATCTTCTAGAAATAGCCCTAACTCATATGTCATATATACTACAAACTTTTGCAAGGCCCAATTGTTTTGCCCATAGGTCATGAAGATAGGTGATCTCGGAGATATAAAATGACTTAGGTAATAGACAGATTTAATATGAGCATGTGATCCTGTGTCTTCACTTAGCAGTGTCTAAAACATCAGATTAATACCAGGGATAGTTCAACTTGAATTCAGAAGAAAAAAAACCTCGAACTAGATGAGTCTATTCCTTAGTTACTAGTCCATATACATAGGATGAATGAATCTAATCAAAATCTTCTTTAGGCAATGGATGCAATTTGGTATAACTGCTATCCAATCAGATTACAACAACAACAACAACATAGCCTTTTGTCCCAAGCAAGTTGGGGTAGACTAGAGATGAAACCCAAAAGAGACGAGAAACAGGGAGACACATAAAGGGACATAAAGGGCACAAGACAAAAAAGGTCACGGTTCAGGCACGTTGATTGCTAATCTCCAAGCGCTCCTGTCCATAGCTAAATCCTTGGGGATATTCCACTCCTTAAGATCTCTCTTAACGGACTCGTCCCAAGTTAGTTTAGGTCGACCTCTACCGCTCTTTACATTATCGGTCCGCTTTAGAACTCCACTACGCACCGGCGCCTCAGGAGGCCTCCGTTGGACATGTCCAAACCATCTCAACCGATGTTGAATCAATTTCTCCTCAATTGGTGCCACCCCAACCCTATCCCGAATATCGTCATTTCGTACTCTATCCCTCCTTGTGTGCCCACAACACCAACGCAACATACGCATCTCCGCTACACTCAATTGCTGGACATGTCGCCTTTTTGTAGGCCAACACTCAGCACCATATAGCATCGCCGGACGAATCGCCGTCCTATAGAACTTACCTTTCAGCTTCTGAGGCACCCTTTTGTCACAGAGAACGCCAGAAGCTTGACGCCATTTCAACCAGCCGGCTGAAATTCTATGCCTAACATCTTCATCAATGTCTCCATCCTTTTGTAGCATCGACCCTAAATACCGAAAAGTATCCTTCTTGGCCACCACTTGCCCATCGAGGCTAACGTCTCCCTCCTCGTGCCTAGTCGCGCTGAAAACGCACCTCATGTACTCGGTCTTAGTCCTACTAAGTCTGAACCCTTTCGACTCTAACGTGTGCCTCCATAGTTCTAACTTCCTATTAACCCCCGCCCTACTGTCGTCAACTAGCACCACATCATCAGCAAAAAGCATACACCAAGGGATATCACCTTGTATGTCCCTTGTGACCTCATCCATCACCAAAGCAAATAAATAAGGGCTCAAAGCTGACCCCTGATGCAGTCCTATTTTAATTGGAAAGTCACTGGTGTCGCCATCACATGTTCGGACAAACGTCACCACATCCCTGTACATATCCTTGATGAGGGTAACGTACTTAGTTGGGACTTTGTGCTTTTCCAAGGCCCACCACATGACATTTCTCGGTACTTTGTCATATGCCTTCTCGAGGTCAATAAAGACCAGATTGAATTCCAAAATCACACCCATAAAACTAGCATGACTAACGACCATTGAAATGCAGCCAAAGCATCCAACCATCAGTTTCAGAATATACTGCCACCTTACTAGTTACTACTACACTAGAAACTAAGAGGATGAGACAGGTAATATCAGCCAGAACTGCAAAATGAATTTGACTATTACCAAGGGAAATATACTGGGTCTGATTGGTTGCCAGCATATCTTCTTATCCAGGACACCATAGTGCAAAGCTAAATTGTTTGGTTCGCTGCATATCTTCTTATACAGGCTAGCACTCTCCTCAAAGCACCTCTTGACTGCACAACCAGATGCGCTCAGAATTGGTCGTATCCACTATGTAGGCTTGGCTTGTGCGGTGCCTGCACCCGCTGTGCAGCCTGTTGCGGATGTGCCACTGCCACAGCGCCGCTCTCCTCCCTGGGTCATGCTACGAGAGCCGCGGGACGCCGAGCAGAGAGTGGAGGTCGAGCCGTCGAGGAGGTACACAGGGCAGCGTTGCAGGTGCCCGCGGCGCTCGGAGAGTGGAGGCCGACGAGGTGCACGGGGCGGCGTTACAGGTGCTTCTCACGCTCGAGGCCAGCACCGACGACCTCCTTACCGGCGTCTGCGTCCGGCTCCCTTGCACCGCTGCACGCGCTCAGCAGCATGGTGGACGCCATTGGAGGTCGGAGCCTGCTCATGGACGAGCTCCACGCGTGCGGCGAGCTCTCGCTGCTTCACCCCACGTACACCGTTGTTCGCGTGCAGGTGTCATCTACCCCGCCGCCAGCCCGCTGCACGCGTCCTTCCTCCATGCGACAACGACCAGAAACTGAGAAGCACACCGGCTCAATTCCCAAACTACCGAACCACACCCTACACCTACAGGCTCAGAGCGGTAGAACAAAGGATGCATGGCCTTTGACTTCACGGCCTCCTCCTCACCATCTCCGGCCCACGATGCATACGAGGAGACAGAGGTCGGCGACCTGGGATGTAGCAGCATGGGTGTTCGATGAATTGTCAATGCCAATGTCAGTTGTGCAGTGCAACCAAACACAGGTTGCTAGATACAGCTTGCCACTATACATTCAACCAAACAGAGACACAAACAATGCAATAGAGCAATACAGCTTAACCAAACAACAACAAATTGCATTAACTTATGCAGGCGCAGCCTATGCAGTATAACCCTTAATGCAATGCAAGTCTTTTGCGAGCAACCAATCAGACCCACTATAAACTATGCACTTATGCAGATATTCTAGGCCAAACTGCAGATGTCCACAAGAGGAACCACATGCGCTTGTGTGCACATATTGAGCCAATATAAGTGCAGAACACTATAAAAAGGCGAATAAGTTGACTAAATACTTCAGACCTATGAAATAATGTGTACAATTGTAGGAAACAAGAGGTTAACATACCTCACTGCTGAGCCAGAGCGCCATTTAAGCTGGTTAAGGTGCAATTTATCTTTGTGCCAACGTCCCAAAATCACAATACCAACTAGTGCAGCTGCAACCACCACTGTCCAGATAGCATTTGTTTCCTTTGCTTGGTTATACAGGCATGTCATATGCTTCTTCAACCAACATTTGCACGAGGCACCAGTATCACAGCTCTTGCTGTCTGCGGGCTCTGAAGGGTGTCCTGACTTGTCATCAAAATCTTCACCAGACTCATTGCCATCATCATGGGAAACAAAACCAAGTGCATCATCTTCAGAGTGAAATGAACCGTACCCAGGCGTGTCATCTCTCATCTCCACATCATCATCTGAGAGGTGTTTCCCTTCATCATCAAACTGAACTCTCTCAGACCCAGCATCATTCTTGACACTATAATCCTCCACGCTGGTACTAGGTTTCTGCACATCCTTCTCAGGCTGTATCTCATCAAAACTGGTTTGTAGTGGCAGGTTCTCGTGCTCACTCGGCGGAAACACAAAGTGGTCAGACCTGAGCAGTTCATTGGATGAACTACGCTCTTGGTCTTCATTAATTGGCTTTACTTCCGTTCCGACAGGCCCTGGCACCGCTTCATAGGCAGATGCTGTGAGAGTCACAACTTCCCAGTCCGCCCCTCGGGGGGTGGTTCCCTCCCCCACCTCCTTCTCATTATCAGCCATATCCACGAATCTGATCTGTCATTTTCCAAGAAACAATTTCAGCAACTAAGGTAACCACAAAATGATGCTATAACATACGCATCAGACAAACAACACTTGATTACATAGCAAGGTCCAGCACAAAAGAATTGCCAGTAGGAGACAGAAACGGGGATTCATACACTGATTCATCAAGGGGTAAACACTGAAGACCGAGCAATATTCACACTTCTGAACCAAACTGAGATAAATTACCAGTACACCACAACTACCAGATAAGCATACACCAATGACCCATCGACTCGCCGTCAACAATCAAATTCTAGCCAGAGAAGGTCTCAAAAAGGGGAACAATCTAATCTAAGCAACACAATTGACGAGACACTATTAATAGAGGGCGGACCCAGTAAAGGACATCGATGTACACATGTACACCCAATTTTTCAAAAAAAAAAGGAAAAAAGTTCGTGTGCATAATACATGTATACTATTACTACACTTGTAGCTGGATCAGATCAGATCCGAACGCATAATAGCTTGGGTTTGGGTGCTCCGTTTCGCACAGCAGGAACGGAAGAGAAAGGGTAGGCGCACCTGGGGGGGGTGCTCGTCGCCGGCGAAGGTCTGGGTACCTGGCGCAGGGCGGTGGAGGCGGCGGAGGCGGCGCCACCAGAGACAGAGCGCACGCGAGGGACACGGGAGAACCGAGAGAGAGATAAGAGAGAGGGAGAGAGCAGGAAAGAGTATGCCGCGGGGAACCGGAGAACAAGGGGGAGGGGCGCAGGGTGAAGATTACGGTTACGCCCACTTGCCCACTAATCTGCTCTATCCTGATCTAATCTATCGGAACTCCTCCATTGTTACGAAAGGTTGATTTGCGTCTTTTAATTGGAAAACCAAAAAAAATTTCGATATTTTCAAAAATTAAATCATCTAATTTACCTTTCTGAACAGTTTTCAAAGCGTTTTGGCTAACATGAACTTCCTTAACTATTACAAAAGTTCAATTTGCTTCCTTTTAAGTGGAAAATCGAATTTTTGGTGGCGCAAGAGAACATTTGAGTGGTTTTGAATAAGTCTAGGTGACGCATCAGTTAGTCGTCCGTCGCATAAGCCATCAGAGATTTAAATCGTACTTTAGTTTTAGAGGCTCAATTAGACTTTATTAATAAATTGTAGATTTTTTAAAAAAAATATCCAACTGGTTTCTTTTGAAAAATATACATTTAATTTATTTTAGAAGACTTTTTTAACTTAGAAAATATGAAACTAATTTACATCAAAAATCATGCTCTAAGTTTATGTTTCTTGCTTATAATTATTTGAGTCTTACATGGTATCACAAAACATAAACTAGGCCAAATATGAAACAAAAGATGCAGGCCGAGACAAACCCTTACAAACCACAGCGCGAACAACACACAACCCGTCGTGCAATGTCTCACTTAACCATCAAGACATGCAAGGAAAATTCCAAATAAAAAATATAATTCAAATTTTGATTGCATATTAATAACATGTAACATGTAGTTTAAGTTTAGAATAGTATTGTCTTCTCAAGGGTGTTAGAAATTATTTTTATTGTGTATTTAACATGGACTAACCTCGTCTACTACAACATCAGCTACCTTGATATCGATAACTATGTAGCGACTCTAGTTAGAGAGCATTTGTGCCATCACTATCGTCACAACACTCCCGTTATGACTAGGACGACACCAGAAGGGGTGCATGCACTCGACTCCAGTGACCTTGCCGACTCTAGTGGTGCGAGAACCGAGGATATAAAGTGCAGTTGTTTATATCCCATATAATAATATCTTCTTCCATCCTAATATAACTGCACATCTTGTTTTTGAGAAGTCAAGTTTTTTAAAAATTTAGACCAAGTATATATATAACAAAAAAATATCAATATATTTGCGATGCTTATAAGTATTAGTAGATTAATCGTGGCATATATTATAATAAATTTATTTGAAGTTCTAATATTGATGTTATTTTATATATAAAGTTATTCAAACTTACTAAAAAACAAGATGTGCAACTTTTTGGGACGGATGGAGGAGTTTTATGTAAGTTTTGCTTATGCCAGTGTAAATACGGAGCTCCCATGGAATTTCTGCTCCCTTCATCTGCTTCTAAGGTGAGAGTGTGGCTCCTATGATCTTTGACGAAGCAGTAGTGAGGTAGGATTTGCTCTCTAATCATCATTGGTGGTCGATCTGCTCTCCTGGTTATATAGTTCTTCTTTGGTCTGCCAGTTCGGCCTCGTTGGTGCTTAGTGATGTCATTGCTTATATATTTCCCTCTAAAAAGAAAAGGTTTATTCTACCCTATATCTGGCGAGGTCGCCTTGTTCATTCAGTGGTCTTAAAGTGTCTCGGCTTTGGGGTGCTGCTCGGACTTCAAAAACTGTGATAGCCCCTACCTTGTCAGTGAAAGATGTCTTCGCTTCGATTCATTCGACCTAGCATGGCGGTGGTGATCGAGAGGAAGATCAGGAGTGTTGATGAGCATGGCCTTAATTGTCAGTGAAAGGTGTTGATCGAGAGGATGAAGGGATAAAAAGTACCGTGGGCACGCCCATGCGGGCCTGCGCCGCCTGTCGCGCCCCTCCACTATCCACACGCATGCATGCAGGACTGTCTGCGCCCGCTTGGCGATGCCCTAGCAGGTGGCTGTGGCAAGTGGGTCTTATTGCAACATGTGCAATAACATATCTACTTTTGCAACTTTCAGATGAAACACTTGCAACATACGTACAACTGAAACACTTGCAAAAACACCGGAAAACTTGAAAACATATGTGTAGCCATTGCAAACATATACAACATTGAAATAAGACACTTGCAACATATATACAAAACACCTTAAACACTTGAAACATACGCTTGCAACATGCATGTATATACAACATCCAGATCTACTTTTGCAACATCCGGATGAAATATTTGCAACATACGTCTGAAACAAATAAAACATTTGTAACATACATTTGAAACATACGTATATAGCCAGAAGAAACACTTGCAACATGTGCAACATCCCGATCTACTTTTGCAACATCAATATAAAGCACTTGCAACATACCTCTAAAACACCCGAAAATACTTGAAAGTTGAAACATACGTTTGTAACATGTGCTTTCAGCGTAACATCTCCTTGCTGCTTCGCCGAATGAAGGCTCGTCGACGCGTGAAGGTCAGCGGTGTAGAGCTCGCCGGCGGCGCAGGCCAGCAACGTGAAGCTAGGCGGCAGCGCACAGAGGGCGGGGTGGGGGCGACACGTGTGGTGGTGGCGCAGAAGGCAGGTGGACGTGGCACTAGTGGCGCAGATGGTGGGTGTTGGTGCGACGGTAACATAGAGGGCGAGTGGGGACAACAGCGATGGCGCAGAGGGTGGGTTGGGCGTGGGGCGGGATGGCAGCGACGATGCAAAGCGCGAGTGGAGGTAGCGTGTAACACCTCGGGTGTTATGGTTGCTAATTAACCTGTCATGTCATCATATTACATCACAAAGCATCCATGATTAGGTCAACCCTATTATGCATTAACTAAAATGAGTTTACCTTTCTAGGTTGGATGTGCTTCTCAGTGGTGTGATTCAAACCGAAAACCCTAATTTCGAATGCCACCGCAAATACTTAGTCTATGCCCTGCGTATTTTGAGATGTGTGACTGTGTTACACACTAGTGTCAAGTGTAGGGTATGAACTCAAGTACGACACGTAAAATGAAGCTCCAAGTTTGAGTTTGAATTGGAATCCAAAAACTTGTCGCGAGTTTTCCGATTCGAATTTGAATTCAAATTTGGGGAAATATTAAAAAGATTTTCAAAAGCTAAATTGATCAACCAAGAGTGGCATTTGGTCAACCATGTTATGCTTGTCTAAATGATGCCCTTGGATGATGGTTTGATCATTAAATAATCACCAATTAAGGTAGCAACAAATTTCAATTGAAAATTCCTCTGAAAACCCTAAAATCCAAAACCATGTTTTACCCCTTTTGAAATAATTCAAAATCTAAGCAAAATTTGGGAAAAAGTTTAAAACCAAGTTTGTAGAACTTTTCAAGGGCTACAACTTTGGTGTTTGGAGTTTTTGAAGTTTCAATACAAAATCCAAAGTAATTTCTAAATTACCAAATTTCCAAAAAGTGTCCCCTTTTGAATTTAAACTCAAATTTCAAAATTTAATTCGAATTTGAAAAAGTGTTCAATACAAAACTTGTAGAGCTTGAAATTCTAAAGATTTCATATCTTAGGAATTTTTCAAGTTGCTACATGAATTTGGGAGTAATTTGAAAAAAACAGTTTGAAATTGCAAGTTTGGGGGAGAGCTACAGTGCCCCGACGAATCACAGCAGGGCAGCAGACGGCATGGGCACCGACGAGCCGCCGGGCGGCTTCCACGGCCTTCTCGCTCACCCCAGCTGGCTAGCTTGCGTTCGCGCACCTTCCCGCGGCCACGTCACGTTCCCTGGCCATCTATATAAGGACGTTTCGTCGTCGTCATTGTTGTGTTTCTCTCCTATGTTAGCCGTCGCCGCCGTTGGTTTTCGCCGGCGAAATTCATCACCACCACTGCACCGCAAGCCACTCCCTCTTGCAGCCAGCTCCGCCATAACCCCACGCTTCATCTGAGCCCACCATCACTCCATCTCGCCACCCCAAACTGCCTCCGAAGCCACGTCTTCTTCAGCTCCGGTCAGAGCTCCGCCGCACCCGCCTCGTCGTCGACAGCCTTCTCCGGTGAGCTTCAACTAGTAGCATCTTCACGCTTAGAACTGCCTTGATGTCGTGGTGCTCATAAGCTTGCTAATTTGCACTCTACTGCCCTAGCCGTGTCAGAACGCCATCTCCGCCACCAGCTCACCTCACCGGAGCACCGCCGCTGTGAATCATCCACTCCACCACCTCTCCGTCTCGGCAAAGCGTGTCAGCACGTGTTGGGTGAGCTCTAGAGCATGAAGCTCTCCTCAGTTTAGTCGCTACCGTAGCAAAGGCCGTCGTCCGTTGCGTCCACCATCGCGGGAGTTGGTGTCGCCGTCGTCATCGTCGACGTTGGTGCTCAGGGTTGCTAGAGTGGGTCAAAGTGGCACCAACGTGTTCGGGAGAGGGAGGCAAAGTTGTTGGTGTAGACCGTGTCGTCGGGGAGATCATCGTCGGCGAGCTCACCGGCGGTCAGCGTCGCTGCAGCCGGGGTTGACCCGGGCTGACGGGCAGGGGCCCTATCAGCGAGAGAGAGAGTGAGGGAGAGCGCGCGCGAGCGGGCCGTGCTGCTGGGCCATTCGGCTGGGCCGAACCGGAGGAAGGAAGGGAAAGCGGACCGAGATGAATTTTGTTTTTCTTTTTTAAAAATGTGAATAGTAATAGTATTTGTTTATTTCATTAAAAATTCTGTAGAGCTCCAAAAATAGTAAAAAATTTTGTGTAAGCTTTTCAAGATGTAAACTACTTAGAAAAAATAGTAAATGCTAAATTTGATTACTTTTTGCAAGTTATTTAATTAGTTCAATTAAATATTAAATGCAACTTCCATAAATTTTAGTAGTTAAATTATTAATCCAAAACTCATGAAATTTATTCTGACACTGTTTTAGGCCATGATTAATCCTTAGAAAAAGTTTAAGCTCAATTAGATGAAGTTTAATTTATTATTAATTATGTACTAATTAATTAAATGTTTAAATAGTTGTTAAATTGTTAACTTTAAGTGTCGTGTGCCTTTTTGATCGAGTGATGACCTTGGGTCACTAATTCTTGGTGATCCTTGACACCTTAATTTCCTGATTGAGCTCGTTAGTAACATGTTTGGTAAGAAACGTTAGTATCGCTTAAGTTATCGCTATTAGTTAGTAGGTTTTACTGTTTTGCGACTGTACCGCGAAGGAAAGTTATACTCAAGTCGTAAACCGTGGCATATCATCATCAAACATCATGTTTATCACCGCATCATGTTGAAACATGTTATATACTCGTGTAGTTTCCGCTTTCGAGGAAGTCAAAGTTGACGAGCAAGTCTTCGAAGAAGAGTTGTCGTCGGTGGGTTCCGGACCGGAAGTCGGAGTCTTCAAGTCCGAGTCAGTCGTCGCGTTAGAGCAAGGCAAGCCCCGATGCATTTAAACCCTACCTTGAGTTTTACAAATCTTTATTATTTATACTAGGATTTACTGCATTAAGTAATTAGGAATTGAGTGATAACCAAATTGCTGCATTGTCATTCTTGATTATTGTGATATCACCCTTGATACCTATTTTTACTGAAAATGTGTAGTATGCTTCGCTATGCTTATGAGTTAAGCTTTTTAAATGAATGTTTACATGGCCATGATGGCATACTTAATAAATATTAAAATATGAGAATAAACTTATAAGATCAGACGAGTGGTTTGGCCACTGCTAACTTGCATTGGGAAAGGAGTCTCAGTGTAGTGTTTCTGCCTTATCAGTTAAGGACCGTACGTTGTTGGCCCTCGCGTCATGGAGTTTTTATTAGTACTAGCCATGTACCCATGTCGGGTAAGTCTTACTTTGACTATTCCATTACGAGAACGACTAACCTCGCACTGGGAGTGGAGAGATGGCGAGAGTAGCGTGTACCCTCGGAGCTAGAATTGGGCCGGGTTCGAGGAGTATTGTGCTCTCGGGTGGCGATGGATACGTTCTGGTTTTGGGTTACTCAGGTAAGAGTTGATATATGCAAGATTCGGTTCTACATATATCGTGTGGTTAGGAATCTCCAGCTGGGTAAATGAAGCGGTTCGAATCGTCGTTGCTCCACGAGAAAGGAGTCTTGGCCTTGCACCAACATCGTAGGTAAGAACTGGAATTGAAAGAAAGAATGAGAAAGGTCTTAATGAGAATTACTTTGATCTAGATTAGGATCACTTAGAATTGGTTAATGAACCATCAATGGTAAAAGTAAAATAATGAAGGTAAGGACTTATTTTAGTAAGCTTTTTTGCAAAAAAAAATTTGATTCTTGAATACCCGTACCTTGATTCCCTAAAGCTAGCATGCCCTTAGAGTCTTTTCCTAGTCGGGTAAGTCTTGTTGAGTACTCTTGTACTCAGGGTTTGTTAAACCCCTTGTTGCAGGTGCGGTTCATGAACAAGTCTGCTTTGAGCCTTGTTGCATGACCGTTGTGGCTGAAGAAAGTGACGACGAGTAGACTGTGTGGCCTTTGGGCAAGACACTTCGTTTGTGTGATTGTAATAAAGTTAGTACTAATACTTCTCTACTACCGGTTTGTAATAATGTTACATAAGGTTTGAAGTTTGAAAACTGTGATTTGTAAACTTAAGTTATTGTAAGACTTCCGCTATTTTACTCTGATGGTATTTTGAATAAACTGTTGTAATATTGCAATACTCCTGTGATTAGATCCTGTTCGGAGGAAAGCATGCCTTTTAAGTTATGAGAAACATAAGTACGGTTGTCAGAGGTCATTATGACGATGACAGGTACATGTAGACCATCATAATTAGGAGGTTCTGTGACATAGCGGCATCAACACGCAAAGGAGTGAAGCGCGCGCATAGCATTACCGATATCATAGACTAGTGGATTCTACAAAATCTTTAACTGGATGGACATTGGTTTACACGTTCGCCTTTATACATCACTGCATTGCGCTAAGAGCAACTCTAACAGCTTGGTTATTCTTGTTGTTGAGGGTATTTAGAATTTGTATAGTAAAAAATAGGCTCCAACAAATATGTTATCTAATTTTGTAAAATAGGAAGCTGACTATCCCTTGATTTTCGGTAGCCATATATATAGCCAACCACAGATGTTGCCTATATGACTTTGTAAAATAGCAAGGCTGTTGTAGATCTCTTCTTTTTTTAAGAAGTTTTTTATTTTATATTTTACAAAATGGCTAAACAATGGAATTTGGCAACTAATTTTAGTCAAGCGTCTTGATCTTGTTACTTTAGATTACACATCTTGTATTCCTACGGTACTCTCTCGGAAGTATGTTCCACTGAATTCCCCCTGTCATGATGTCTAGGCATTGTACTCGGTAGTAGCAAAACTTTTCAAATCCAAGGAAAAGATGTTGAACATAATTTTTAATTTCGATTTTCATATAATCTCGAAGATTCAAGTCCTCGTCTATTTGGGGAAGGGGGTTTGGGCGGTAGCATACCAAACAGAAACAGACTATTGGACGAATGATCCGCAGAATGGCTGAAGGCATTTATATCTGAGCAACTGCCCATTTTTAGTTCGCTTCAAGTCTGGCCAAACGATGAATATGGCCAATGAATGAATCAAATTAACTTGGTCTGGTGCTTGCGTACTGTTTCTCTCCTTTGGACTCGTCGATTCTGATGGAACCAATCCTCCGTGGAACTTCAGAAAAGCCTGAACCAAACTTTGCCACTGGACTGTGGACTGTAGGCGGCGCAACCCAGCAGTAGATGTCCAAGCGCTTCCGGGAGAAGAGCACAGCCGGAGTGATTTGTTTTTCGTTTTTTTTTACCTCCTCACGCACAAGTTAAATTTGAATTCAAACTTTATGTGCGGACAAAGGGCATCAGCACCCATTCTGAACCGATCCATTGAATTTCGATGAGTTGTGGCCTGCAACCACGCAAAGCGAGGAACTGGATTTGCTCAACTTGATTGTTCGTATGATACGTGATGGGGCCCTTTTGTCGCGATTTAGTGCTGTGGTGTAGTGTTAAAGATGCATGGATCTGTTTGCACAAAAACTCTATGATTCGTTCATTAATCTCCTCCTTCGTATGACATGGTGAGAGCAACTCATGATCCTGCATGTTTCCATGCATGAACCCCGTCGAAAGCATCTAGATTTCAGTTTTGCTGGGATATAGGGATAGGGCCACGAAAAGATTAGATGCAGTCACTATGACTCGGTAAATCAGGGATGCATACACAAAAGCAGTTACAGATTTGACTCATATATGGCGTTAAGATGGATATGGGTCGTTTTTTCTCTCTTTGATTAGCCTATATATATTATTACGTACTATACTGTCTGCTAAAGATACAGGTTACGGGCCAAGATGAATCTGAAACAAGCTACTCTTTGCTGCCTTCTTTTAGTGACACTCATGCTACACGCGGATTATATCTCGGCTGCTGGTTTGTGTTCTTCATATGTCTCTTTTCTGTTGTGTTCTAGTTTATTCATTCGATGATGATATGGTCCAGGATAGAAGTGCAATTCAGTTTCTTGTGTTCACTTTTCTTATTCTTTGTTCTTTTTTTTTCTATTCGAGTAAAGTGTTCTTCTAATCTTTTTACATATAAGGACAATCTCACATTAGTAAACCTTTTTTCTCTTTCTAAATCTGTGTTGAATATTGTCATGTGATCAAGTCACAAATAACGTGTGGACATGTACATGTTTATTTATTTATTTGCAGAGATCTGCGTCAATGTAACTCTGAAGATTCCATTTTGTAAAAAAATGGATGTGCAAGTCTGCATGCTGGCTTCAAAAGAATCTACGGCCAGAAACAGTCAAGGAACATAAGTGTGTGAAAGGAGGGATCAAGGGCCGTTGTCACTGCATAATTTGTAAAAATATTCCCCAAGTTAGTTTGCAAAAGGGGGGGGCAAAGGCATCATCATAAAGGAAGAATCAATCAGTAGTTTCTCATGTCTTTTTCTTTGTCTGCGTTATCTCAGAAAATTAAGGTAGTAGTTAAGTCTCGAGAGTTATCTCTGTTTGCTTTTAGTTTTAGCAAGCTCTAGCTTGAGTTATTGTTCTGAAATATTTGGTCCAATAATATTATCTGTAACTAGTTTCTTCAGCATGTGATGATTCTTGATGTGGAAATTTATGATGGTTGGACAAAATTTGACTGCCCAAAGAATTCAACCGGGAATGTAGATCAGCGAAGTACACTGCCTAACATAGAGGTAATCTACGATGATAGATCAAATTAATATCTCGAAAAAAAAAGAATTCAACCGGGAATGTAGATCAGCGAAGTACACTGCCTAACATAGAGGTAATCTACGATGATAGATCAAATTAATTATGCATGTTTGCGCCAAAAGAATCCAAACAAAGTAACATCCTAACTAATTTGGAGAAAAAGACACTTAAATTAGGAAACTACTCCCCTGTTTCAAATTGTAAGTGGCATTAGGGGAAGAAAAAGTTCAAAAACTGGTATAGGAGTTATAGTGAACTTTTCAATATCGACTGTCTTTTTTTTTTTTGAAGCTCAAACCCGGACCCTCTTTTTGAACGGCACACAAGGAACTGTTTCATCGTTTTTCCTTTACTGTCGATCAATATCATCGATGCCTATCACTGAGAAGGATCAAATCGATTCATTGAAGCAACATCTATACGCAAGCACCGGTGCAGAGGTTAAAATGCAGCAGTTTATGCTATGGCATCAATGTCAATCTCACGCGGCCGAAAATATCCGTCAATTTTAGAGACTCTGAAGTAACTTTAGGCTGAACAATGGCAAATGTGCACTGCTGCGGCCCAGGGGCCATTGTCCGCGGCCGCGGGCTCTGGGTCTCCGCTAACGCGCTCCCACACCACGCTGTTGGCCTTCGGCCCGCTCCCCATGCCGAGCTGCCACACCCGGTCGCCGCGCCGGACCCGCCCCGCCGCCTCGTGGTACGCGAGCTGGTACCACAGCGACGCTGCCGACTGGTTGCCGAACCGGTGGAACGTCATCAGGGCCGCCTCCGCCTCCCGCTCACCAAGCCCGAGCCCCTCCGCCAGCCTCCGGATCATCGGCTTCCCCGACGATGGCAGGCAGAAGTGGCTCGCCGCGGTTAAAAAGTTCGGTTTCGGGCCGTCGGTGTTCCCGTCGCCGTCGTCCTGGAGTTTCTTGAACCTCTGCTGCCGACGTCGGAACAGCAGCAGCGCCGCCGCGTACCGCAGCTTTTCGTGCCACGGGAGGATAGCGGGGCCGAGCGCGAGGAGGTGGGCGCGCAGGAGGTCGCGCGCCACGCCGCCGAGCCCGCGGCCGATGGAGAACCCCGTGATGCCCTCGCCGTCCTCCTCCCGCACCGCGGACGCGTAGCTGCGGTCGTCGGCCGTCCGGTTCGTGCGCGCCAGCGCGACGAGCCGGTACTTGCAATTGGGCGGCACCGAGACGGCGGAGGTGCTCGTCAGCAGCGCGGCGGCGCACCCGGTGCGGAAGAAGCAGTTGAGGAGGAGCTGTTAGGTTGATCTCCTGACCAAGGAGGCCCAACGGCTTCTTTGGGCCTTGACTCGCGCCCTGATCGGGGGCGCCCAGCCCATCCATGGCTGGAGGGCCCCCGTCACCCTGCGCTATAAATAGAGGTGGGGGCCGGCGGCTCTGCTCACGAGGTTGATCTGAGCTCGACGTCCCACCTACAAACCCTAAATCCGATCTCGAATAGGGGCGCAGCCAAGTGACGGGAAGTACCTCCACGCCGTCACCGCCACTGCACTGCGCCGCCGGATCTCCACTGCATCGACTTTCCCTTCCCCGAACGTCGCTGCCCGTGCGCAGCCACCATCAACGTCCGTGATGGCGACCGGCTCGAGCTCCAACACCACCACCCTTCCTTCCGATGGTTTGCACTACCTCGATCTCTCCTTTTCTCTCACTCTCTCTCGGATCCGTTAGATCTTGTACTAGGAACTTGATGTTTATACACGAAATGCATAGATCCTACCCCACTGTACTACTGCTATACGATCCTAAAGATCAAACAATGGTATCCGACGCCTACATAGCATGTAGATCTAGCTGTTGGGGAATAGAAAAGACAGAAATGAACCGATCTGAAATCGGAAAACAATTTCAAATGTAACCCTAACCCTAACCCTAATCGGTTAAAGAAGAAAGGAGGGTGGAGGGGACCTACCCGGTTCCAGCCGCCATTACCGCCGGTGTTTTGGACGCCGTGCGGGCATAGCCGTCGGAACCGCCGCTCGCCGGCGAGTTGCCGCGGCGCACGCGCAAGACGCCGTTGCGAAACCGCTCGACGGCGGCGCGCTCTCCCTCGCGGGGAACGCGCACGCCGGCGAAGGGCACCGCGGCGGCGTCACTTTTCTTCCTCCCAGCCGCCATGGACGGCTGCCGGTGCTGCTGCTCTTCCTTTGGGCGGCACTGAGAGAACGGAGGGAGGAGAGGAATGGAAAATGTGACCTAGGGATAGGGTTCAAGGGTGCGGCTGACGGGTTTTGATCCTCCGATCCACACGCCTAGCCGTCGGATTGATCAACCCTGAAATGAACGGCACAGATCAGCTGAAGGAGAGCTGGGCTAGAATCGGCCCAGGCGGGCAAGTGCGGGAGGCCGAAATGCCGGCCCAGGCCCAGGTTGCGGCCTGGGCGCGGCTGCCTCGGCGACTCAGCGAACAGGCCGGCCGTTTTGGCGCAGCTGGGCCACGGACAGTGTTAGGCCGAGGCCCGCTATCGTTTTGGGCCGCGCCCTATTCGGCTGAACAGGGAAAAAAAAAAAAAAAAAACCCGGGCTGGGCCGCAAGTGAACAGCGACCGCGGCTGGGCCAAAATAGAAACAGAAATTGATTTCCTCTTTTTGTTTTTCCAGAAACTATGTTAATGCATATTTCAATGTTTTGATTTGAATTTTGATGTTAGATCTCCGTATAAATTTTGTCCAACGATAAATTTTCGGAGAACAGTACAGTATTTTTCATGTTTCTGGAAAAATAATTATAGGAATATTTATGTTAAAAGTGTTTCCGCTGCGTACTTAAAGATGTTATTTCATTATTAAATTCGAACCAACGGGAGAATTTAATTTTGAAAAATGGATAAATTTAAAATATGATCATAATGTTGTTATTATTCTGACCAACGTTGATTAATAGCAGTATTATGATGTTATTATGATTTTCTCATGCATTAATTCTATTTCTGCCCAACGGTGATCTAGAATTAGTGTAAAAAGAATGTTCTTGTATGTTTTAATTTTGACCAACGTTGGAACTAAAGCATGCAATTATTCATGTTATAATTAAGTTCTCACTTTATATGACTTATATTTTCAGGAGGTTACTCTTTGATGGGGTTTATCAAAGATATCCCACCCCTCAAAGGTGACAACTACAATGAATGGAAAAAGAAAATAGACCTCGCCTTTGTTTTGGCTGAGGTAGACTGGGTGGTCACCACACCATGCCCCAGTGAACCTGTGGCACCGGTGAGGGAGGCTAATGAGTCTGATGCTGAATGGCAGAAAAAAGAGAGGGACCATGCTCCAGTACAGATGGCATATGACCTACAAAAGCAAAAGTGGGTCAATGCCAACAAAAAGTGTGTTGCTGTCATAAAGAACACAATTGAGCCTACCATAATGGGCTCAATCCAAGAGTGTGACACTGTCACAGAGTACTTGGAAAGGATAAAGAGTCAGTTCTATGGCTCTTCAAAGACATATGCTACTCAGCTGATAAAGCAGCTGGTGACAGAAAAATACACTGGAGGTGGTCAAGGCAATGGCATTAGAGAGCACATATCAAAGATGAATCATTTGAATAACAAGTTAAAATCAATGGACCTGGCTCTTACAGAAGAGTTTCTTGTCCATCTGATTTTTGCTTCGTTACCAAAAGAGTTTGACACTTTTGTTGTCAACTACAACATTCAGCCCGAAAAATGGGATTTAGAACGTTGTATGGCGATGTGTGCACAGGAAGAAGAGAGGATAAAAGCCGCCAATGGTGGTACTCTCAATTTTGTTAAAGACAACAAAAGAAAGAATTACAATGCCAATGCCAACTCTCCCTCAAAGCCAAAGGGCAAAGCTCCCATGCAGCATCAGCCTCAGCAGAACAAGTTTACAGTCAGCAAAGATCAGTGTCTTCACTGCAAGAAGACGGGACATTACAAGAAAGATTGTCCCGATTTCCTAAAGATGATCATGGCAAAGCAAGGTGAGAACATGATTACGTTTATAAATGAATCCCTGTATGTACAGTATTCGAAATCTACTTGGTGGATTGACTCAGGAGCAACTGTTCATGTTGCAAATTCTTTACAGGGATTCCGTTCGACGAGAACTACGCAAAGAAGCGAAAGGCACATTAAAGTCGCAAATGGAGTCCAAGCAGACGTCGAAGCTGTTGGCGATGTCTCCTTAGAGCTTGCCGATGGATTCATTCTTTTGTTGAAAGATGTTTTATTTGTCCCGTCATTACAAAGAAACTTGATTAGTGTGTCATGTTTGGACAATGATGGATTCGATTGCCATTTTGGAGATGGCAAATGTGAAATTTTATGTAATAATGAATGTGTTGGCCTTGCTTTTCAAAAGCAAGATCTTTATTTGTTATCACTTCGTGAAAATGTGAATTCCGTATGTGATGCGAATGATAACGTATTCTCGTTAGTGAACGTAAACAGAAAACGAAAGAGAACTCAAGATGCGTCGTCGAAATTATGGCACTGTCGTTTAGGCCATATTTCGAGGGGGAGAATAGAGAGACTAGTTAAGAATGATATTCTTCCTCCATTAGAGTTCTCAGACTTTGAACAGTGTAGAGAATGTATTAAAGGAAAATACACAAAGCAAATTAAAAAGGATGCTAAACGAAGCACAGGAATTCTACAGATAATTCACACAGACATCTGTGGTCCTTTTCCTGTGAAAAGTGTGGATGGTTTTGACTCGTTCATAACATTCACAGATGATTACTCCCGTTATGGTTACATTTATCCAATTAAAGAAAGAAATGAAGCGTTGGATAAATTTAAAATATTTAAGGCTGAAGTCGAAAATCAGCATGATTTAAAGATTAAAGTGGTCCGGTCTGATCGTGGTGGGGAGTACTACGGTCGGCATACCCCGTATGGCCAAGTTCCTGGACCTTTTGCAAGGTTTCTACAGGAGAATGGCATAGTAGCCCAGTATTCTACACCGGGCGAACCTCAGCAGAATGGAGTAGCTGAAAGGCGCAACCGTACCTTAATGGATATGGTGCGTAGTATGATGAGTTACTCTGACTTGCCATTGAGTCTATGGATGGAGGCGTTAAAAACCGCCATTCATATTCTAAATAGAGTACCAAGTAAAGCGGTGCCCAAAACACCATATGAGTTGTGGACAGGAAGAGAACCTTCACTAAAACACTTGCGTGTGTGGGGGAGTCCTGCTGAGGCAAAAGTGTTTAACCCAAATATTGGAAAGTTAGATCCCAAAACAGTAAGCTGCCATTTTATTGGCTATCCTGAAAAGTCAAAAGGTTTTCGTTTCTACTGTTCAGACAGATACACAAAATTTGTAGAAACGAGACACGCTGTTATCTTAGAGGATGAAATGATGAGGGGGAGCATGGTGGCTCGAGAAATTGTTCTTGAGGAGAAGCGGGTATGTGTGCCCAATCCGATGATTCAGGAACCATTCTTTGAACTACCTGTTCTTGTTGCACCAACAGTGCCAGATACTGTAGTGCCAACACCTGTTGTCAGTTCTCCTGTGGTAACAATAAACAATGATGAGGAACCTGTTCTTCAGGAACCTATACAAACTGATGCCACAGATGAGGGGGAGCAACAACAGCCCCAAACAGAAGATGTGCCAAATGTGGAGGCCCCTAGAAGGTCCCAAAGAGTTAGAAGATCAGCTATACCCAATGATTATGAGGTGTATAACACTGAAGATTTTCAAATGGAGGGTGATCCCACTTCATTTGAAGAAGCCATGAGAAGCGATAATTCATCCAAGTGGCTTGAGGCCATGGAAGATGAAATAAAGTCAATGAGTACCAACAAAGTTTGGGACTTAGAGCCTATTCCTAAAGGAGCCAAGACAGTAGGCTGCAAATGGGTCTACAAGACAAAACGTGACTCCCAAGGGAATATTGAAAGATTTAAAGCGCGACTTGTGGCAAAAGGTTTTACGCAAAGAGAAGGGATTGATTACAATGAGACGTTTTCTCCAGTCTCATGTAAGGATTCCTTCAGAATTATAATGGCGTTAGTGGCACACTATGATTTAGAATTACATCAGATGGATGTAAAAACGGCATTCCTGAATGGGGATCTGGAGGAAAATGTTTATATGGCACAACCGAAAGGTTTTGTCGTAGAAGGAAAAGAACGAATGGGATGCCGCTTAAAGAAATCGATTTATGGGTTAAAGCAAGCTTCGAGACAGTGGTACTTGAAGTTTGATAGAACAATAAAGTTTTTTGGGTTTAAAGAAAACATTGAGGATAATTGCGTTTATACAAAGTTTAAGAATGGAAGGTATATCTTCCTAATCCTGTATGTAGATGATATCTTACTCGCTAGTAGTGATGTCAGTCTACTACTGGAGACAAAGAAGTTTTTATCTTCAAAATTTGATATGAAAGATCTTGGTGAAGCTTCATTTGTTTTGGGCATAGAGATTCACCGAGATAGAAATAAAGGGGTATTAGGACTATCACAAAAGGCATACGTAGAAAAAGTTTTAAAGAAATTCAGTATGCATAAATGTAGTGCCTCACCTGCACCTATGGTCAAGGGCGACAGATATGGGGATTTTCAATGCCCTAGGAACCAATACGAGCTCGATCAAATGAAAGTGGTTCCATATGCTTCTGCTGTCGGAAGCCTGCAATATGCTCAAGTATGCACGCGCCCTGACTTAGCTTTTGTTACCGGGTTGCTTGGCAGATTTCAAAGTAATCCAGGAATTGAACACTGGAAATTGGTAAAGAAAGTCTTGCGATATTTGCAAGGTACGAAAGGCCTCATGTTGACGTACAGAAAATCAGATTCTCTCCAGATAGTGGGGTATTCGGATTCTGATTATGCGGGAGATGATAGAAAATCCACGTCAGGATATGTATTCACTCTCGCAGGAGGAGCAATTTCATGGAAAAGCTCGAAACAAACCGTCACTACATCGTCCACAATGTATGCCGAGTTTGTAGCGTGTTATGAGGCAACGGGGCAGGTGAACTGGCTAAAGAAGTTCATACCCGGTTTGAATGTGGTCGACAGCATACATAAGCCACTAAAGTTATACTGCGATAATGATCCAGCAGTACAGTACGCTCACAACAATAGGTCAAGTGGTGCTGCCAAACACATTGACATAAAGTATTATGTTGTGAAAGATAAAGTCCGGGATCAAATTATAAGTCTTGAGCATATAAGCACTGAAAAGATGCTCGCGGATCCGCTTACAAAAGGCTTACCACCCAACGTGTTCAGAGAACATGTAGCCGGCATGGGTTTAAGGGAAAGCCTATGACTCCTGGACAATAATAAAGGGCCCAAAGTTAAAGTAACTGTTTCAGATCAGATATGTGTATTGTAGCTGTCAAATCCATCGGCAGTTGACCGTGACGATGAAATATGCTCTATACACTTATCTGTGATGGAACGAGTAAAGTGAAAAGTATTGAAGTCAAAGTTTAAAGGTTAAAGTATATGTTGAGATCAAGGGGGAGAATGTTAGGTTGATCTCCTGACCAAGGAGGCCCAACGGCTTCTTTGGGCCTTGACTCGCGCCCTGATCGGGGGCGCCCAGCCCATCCATGGCTGGAGGGCCCCCGTCACCCTGCGCTATAAATAGAGGTGGGGGCCGGCGGCTCTGCTCACGAGGTTGATCTGAGCTCGACGTCCCACCTACAAACCCTAAATCCGATCTCGAATAGGGGCGCAGCCAAGTGACGGGAAGTACCTCCACGCCGTCACCGCCACTGCACTGCGCCGCCGGATCTCCACTGCATCGACTTTCCCTTCCCCGAACGTCGCTGCCCGTGCGCAGCCACCATCAACGTCCGTGATGGCGACCGGCTCGAGCTCCAACACCACCACCCTTCCTTCCGATGGTTTGCACTACCTCGATCTCTCCTTTTCTCTCACTCTCTCTCGGATCCGTTAGATCTTGTACTAGGAACTTGATGTTTATACACGAAATGCATAGATCCTACCCCACTGTACTACTGCTATACGATCCTAAAGATCAAACAGGAGCTTGCAGCGGTCCCTGCCGCTGTACCACCCGACCGTGACGATCTCCGCGCTGACGACCAGTGCGTACCTGGCGGCGGCGTGCGCGCTCAGCACGCCCCGCGCGACGTCCACGCCGACGACGCCCGCCGCGCAGCCCATGCCGGAGAGGCTGACCGTCCTGACGTCGGCGCGCATGCGGTAGTGCCCCGCGATCAGCGCCGCTAGCGACGGGGCCGGGCAGAAGCCGCTGCAATTGACGACGAGCGCGCCCACGGCGGACGGCGGCACGCCCGTCCTGGCGAAGAGCGCGTCGAGCGTGGGGAGGTACATGCCGCGCGCCTCGGCCACGGCGTCGGCGTGCGTCGCCGACGGCGGGATGTAGTGCAGCGACGGCGGGAAGTAGGTCTCGTCGCCCATCCCGCACGCCTCGATGACCCGGGACATGAACTCCACGCTGCCGTCGTCGAAGCAGCCGATGAGGCGGAGGTGCTCGAGGAGCCCCGGGATCGGGATCCGCAGCCGCCGGGGCGGCCTCAGGCACGAGAAGTCGACGAGGCCAACGTCCGCCGCCGCTGCCGCCGCGGCGCGCCTGTTGAAGCGCCACAGCAGCAGCATCGCGCTGGCCGGGACGAGGTGCAGCGCCGCGTGGCGCCTGAACGCGAAGACGAGAAGCTCGGCGAAGAGGCAGAGGAGAAGCACCACGACGCCAAGCACGCGGTGCGCCGCGGCAAGGAGGTGATCCTTGTGCTCCACGTCCATGCTCACCACCCGCACCCGGGTCTCTCCCTTTGCTAGCTGCGACTCCTCCAGTAGCCAGTCATGGCGCCGAGCGGAGGGCAGTGTGATATAAGGGGTTTAGGAAGGCGATCGCCGTCCCTCCGAGGGAAATGGAGGACGGGAACCACATGTCCGCCGGCTGGCAGGAAGCGTCCTATCACACGATGCCACAGACACAGGTGCACGCGAGGCCTACTCGAACTTACAGTACACACTAGTACACTACACAGTAACGTGCACGTACTTGCCAGGACTTCAGTAATGAGAAGCATTGGCGATTGGTTGGTGAAAGAGTTAGGCTGTGTTTAGATGAGTTGAAAAGTGCACTATGCAAAAAAAGATTCCCCGTCACATCAAACTTGCGATACATGCATGGAGTACTAAATGTGGATAAAATCAAAAACTAATTGTACAGTTTAGTTGTACTCTGCGAGACGAACGTTTTGAGCCTAATTAGTCAATGGTTGGACAATTATTACCAAATACAAACGAAATGCTACAGTGTATTTTGGCACTCCAAAATTTGGATCTAAACACAGCCTTAAAAAGCTTCGCCACCTTCTGGGAACTGCTATGAATGACCGATAGTCCGATGCAGAGTGGTCAGCCTGAGACGACGTCCAGGTCCAGCTGCTGGACCGGCCGGCGACTTGCTACGAACGGCACGGCGCGGTGCAGGATCATACACTGCACAGTACACGGCGCTCACATTTCTCTGCTCTGGTGCAGAAGTGAGCGAACCGGGGTGTATGCTGTACCCGCCCTGCAGCCGCATCAATTCTTTGCTTGCTCGTTTTCTGCTTTCTAGCAGCGATGGCATTTGTAGCCTGCTCAGTTGCAGTTGGAGAAATTACCCCTCGTTTAGTTCCCCCAATTCTCCCCCAAATTCCACTATGCAAAAAGAAGATTCCATGTCCCATCAAAATGTCGGCAAATGCATGGAGTACTAAATGTTGATGAAATCAAAAACTAATTGCATAGTTTTGTTGTACTTTGCGAGACGAACATTTTAAGCCTAGTTAGTCAAAATTTGGATAATTTTTACCAAATACAAACGAAATGCTACAGGAATTCTGATACAGTGTTTTTCTCCCCAATTCACTGAACTAAACGAGGCCTTACTACGGGTCGAGGGGGATGGCCAATTGGCCATCAAACTTACAGGTTAATAAAGGTACAAATTTGCTTGAGACGTGCCAATGGATGCTAGAATTATCAAAGCAAATAATTTTCCTTGTGCTTCTTCTTGACTGCTGCTCCATGAATGCCAAAATACACGTTCTGGTCTTCTATTTTAAGTACGAGTAAAATGCACCATAGGTCCATTAACTTTTGAGAATCGCTAAATAGCAGACAAGTGTTTTGCTCCCTCTCCGGCACTCGATTTCCACCCGTGCTCAACCCGTGCCTGCACGCCCGACCGTGCCCGCGTCCATCGTTTTCTTCTTCAACTCTGGTGCTACGGCTAGGGTTCTGGCCACCCCCTTCTTCCCTAACTCCGGCGGGCTTAGAAGAGAGGGGTTTGGGAGAGGTAGGCAGGCTAGGCGGTGGGGACGGAGACCGGACGGTTTGGGGCCCTGGCAGCGAGGCGGCCGGGCCAGGTTAGGGCAGGGGAGTCGCAGTCGTTCGCCGGAGTTGGAGAAGAAAGCGGCGGCGGGAGGAGGGAGGGGAAGAGGGAGGCTATCGTGGGCGCGGTAGGGGTTGCAGCGGAGGAGGAAGAAAAACAATGCAACAAATCGGGTGCTCAGCGCTGGTAAAACGTGTAGTTGCTGTAGACACATCCTAACTTTCAAGAAGATGTCATCTAGGTTTCATCAACTTTTAAAGTGCATTTTTAGGTCGCTATACTTTTAAAGTGATTCATAGGACCCCTTTGTTTATGTTTGTATTTTGCAAAAACCTTGCTCTCATTCTTTTTCCTTCACATGCTTACCCCTCTCCGTCTTCTAGCCAGAGTCTTCCAGCAGCCAGCCAGCCACCACGCAGTAGCTGGCCTGCTCCGATCCTTCGATTGGTTGCTCCGTTAATCTTCACTGATCACCTGCCATGCAAGATAGCATCCCATCGTCGATCACATCCTTTCTTGCAACTGATAATCCATTCAATAATCCGTCCATAATGGCCACCGCAGGCAAGCAATGAAGCAGTAGCCAGCCGCTTGCCACCGCGGCACCGCAGGAGTAGATCAGGACGGTCGAAGCAGACATCAAGTTTGGCAGACCGCGGGTAATTAAGCGCCCTCGGGTGTTGCAGTTCAATACGACCCTCCGTCACTTAAGTTTGATCTGGGGTTCAGGTTGGGTGTCTCACGTTAGGCGTTACATCGGCTGTTCGGATAATAATAGTAAAAAAAAGAGAATTGCTATATGACACGTGTGTTTTTGTTGATTGTTGGCACATGAATTTTGTGGCCACTGGATGAAGAATGGAGCGTCTGATATGTTCTGATCCGTGCTGGTTGCTTTGCATCACTGACGTGTAGGGCCCTCTTGTCAGTTTGTGGCGGTTCCATTTCCCCATCTTCCTGGCGAGAGGGGAAATGTGTTCGTACCGGCGGCTAGGCCTGCTAATGGGTTGGATTCAAATGGGTTTAATAGGTTGAGTTTTCAAATGGGTGCACTCTGGATGAGTGAGAATGGGTTGATTTATTTAGCGGGTTGGATTGGATTGGGTTTAATAGAAAACTGGGTTGGATGGGTGGGAATTGGGTTGTTTTTTTTTTGGGTTTGAATGGGTTGAGCCCATGGATTGATATTGAATTTTTAATATATCATAGTATACATATATATTGATTTGTAATTTGTTTAGCTTTTGATGTAGGGCCACATGCATATTTTGCTATGCTAATTGGCACGGATTAGCCTCATGACATTTTGAATCTAGCTTAATTTATTTTGGTTAATTTCGACAAAATTTTATAATGTGAACACGAGCTTTTATTTCTAGGGTCCGGCTTCGAGGTGGGGCCCACATATTTATCTGGCAGTGCCAACTGGCATGAAATAGCTGCTTGTTACATTAAATCATCTGCAACAAATTTTAGTCATTTTCGACAAAATTTTATAATGTGAACGCGAGCTTTTATTTCTAGGGTCCGGCTTCGAGGTGGGGCCCACATATTGATCTGGCAATGCCAACTAGCATAAAGTAGCTGCTTGTTACATTAAATTATCAGTAACAAATTCTAGTCAATTTCGATAAAATTTTATAATATGAACGCGAGCTTTTATTTCTAGGGTCCGGCTTTGATGTGGGGCCCACATATTGATCTGGCAGTGCTAATTGGCATAAAGTAGTCGCTTGTTACATTAAATCATCTGCAACACATTTTAGTCAATTTCGACAAAATTTTATAATATGAACGCGAGCTTTTATTTCTAGGGTCCGGCTTCGAGGTGGGGCCCACATATTGATCTGGCAATGCCAACTGGCATAAAGTAGTTGCTTGTTACATTAAATTATCAGCAACAAATTCTAGTCAATTTCGATAAAATTTTATAATGTGAACGCGAGCTTTTATTTCTAGGGTCCGGCTTTGATGCGGGGCCCACATATTGATCTGGCAGTGCCAATTGGCGTAAAGTAGTCGCTTGTTACATTAAATCATCTGCAACAAATTCTAGATAATTTCGATAAAATTTTATAATGTGAATGCAAGCTTTTATTTCTAGAGTCCGGCTTTGATGTAGGGCTCATATGTCTTATCCAAGCATATATATACATTTTTATGTAAATCCATAGATTTTTATAGCAAACTCATGAGTTTAATTAGTTTATTGGTTGGAATGGGTTGGGTTGAAACTATAAAAATATGGGATGCGGTGGACGGAAGAAAAGAGTTAATTTGTTATGGGATGGGTCGGGTACGGGGTGGGTTTTCACCCATTACCAGGCCAACCGGCGGCCGACGTGCTCCGCGCCCTCCCTGTCTCTCCGCATCGCCTCCCTCTCGCCCGGCGACCGGCGATTGTCTCGGATTGCTCGCTCTCATCTGCTATTGCTGGATCTCTGGAGGTACGTGAGTTCGTCGCTGTCGTCCTCCTTGCCCACCGATTTGAAGCTCTGCGTTTCTCTGTTTCCTGAGGCCCAGCGACGCGTGTGGGGCGTTGCGGCGGGACGCGGGGGCGCGCCGCAGCGGCGGAACGGTGAGTGGCGCTGCGGCTGTGGGACGGCGAGAGTGCGCGGCGGTGACGGACTCGGAGGTGGTGGAGCTCAGCGGGGTGCCAGTGTCGCGGGGCCGAGGCGTGGAGGCGCGGCGGCTGCCCACGAAGCGCGGCACCGAGGTGGTGGCCATGTACGTGCGCCAGCCCTGTATCCGATCTGGGATAGTCGGATAGATCTCCTGAAGTTTTAGGGTCTTTTGCAGGGGAATTTTTAAGTCATCCTTGTGTTTTTTCTATCCATTTTTGTTGGGACTGACGTGTTCGTTCTGATGCAGGTTTCGAGGGGCTTCGCGTCGCAGCCGGCCAAGCCCACCGGGAAGGAGATCAAGGTACTTGCATTTTCCGTGATGAGCGAATGTAGTTGTAAAATGGGATACGAATGCTGTTCTACTCTATGTCCGGTAGTGTTGAACCGGTGATAGGCTACTCTTGTCACTGCATATGTATAATTAGCAGCCCATAAGTTAATGCACATTTCTCTATTATATCCTACCTATTTCCTATTGTTAGGAAACCTACGCCGTAATAGGGGTTGGATACCATTTGGATGTTATAGTGAACATTATTTTGTCCACATCAATCACTGATTTAAGTCAATACACAGACGGTGTATTACTGGATGCAATTTACTTTTTTTTGCTGCTTTGGACAAACAAAGTTTCTTCATGTCGAGCTTAGCTGTATTGTTTGGTACAGAAACTATAGGACAACAAGATGCTTTGTCTTGTTTGGGTACATTTCTTGGTTTTCCGTAATATATCTGTGTAGTTTTATGCCGATTGCATGATGAAAGATTCTCCTTTAAGTTAGTTCTTGGAAGCTCAAGATGTGCTTCATTTCTCTGTGCATGTCACTGGTAATCTTATTGTCTGTCCCATTTATGTCTTTAGGTCCCAGAAGCTCTGTATGGTGGCACAGGCAGCTATGCCAGTGCACTGTTCCTCACAGCAGCTAAAGCTAACTCATTGGACAAAGTTGAGTCTGAGATAAAAATTGTTGTAGAGGCATCCAAGAAGAGCCCGTTGTTTTCTCAATTCATAAAGGACTTGTCAGTTCCAAAAGAGACCAGGGTGAGGGTTATAACTGAAATATTTGCTGACGCTGGGTTTTCAGATGTTACAAAGAATTTCTTGGGTATGTGCCTGTCTACTCATTTTTGTGTGCCTAATTAAGTTAAGATACAGTTTCGTGTAACAAGTTAATCGCTTTGATACACTCCAGGAAAAAAAATCTGATAAGGTGTACATGCCTTACTGTTAGAGTGGGAAGATCAGATTGGGGGCAAAGGCCACACTGGGCAACAGCCAGGGGCGCCATTATATATAAGCCAATGGGCTGAATTACAGGAGGTGATAGACACCAATAATAGCCTACTATACAGGCCTACCATACATGTGTAACCATAACAACCGTAACTATACAAGCCTACCATACATATGTAACAATATTCTAACAGCCCCCCGCAGTATCAACCGGGAGATGATTGGACGTTGAGGCTGGATCGGAAGGACAGGAAGACAGCAGTAGGCAGTCCTTTGGTGAAGATGTCCGCATATTGAAGTGTTGTTGGAACATGTAGAACATGAACTTCCCCGAGAGCGACACGATCACGCACAAAGTGCAAATCAATTTCCACGTGCTTGGTGCGCTGATGTTGAACCGGGTTGGTGGAGAGGTATACAACACTAATGTTGTCGCAGTAAACCACCGTAGCCTTAGACAACGGGCGATGAAGTTCAGCAAGAAGCTGGCGGAGCCAACATGCTTCAGCCACAGCATTAGCAACGCCGCGATATTCAGCTTCAGCGCTCGAACGAGAGACTGTCTGTTGCCGTTTGGAAGACCAGGACACCAGATTATCGCCAATAAAGGCACAGAAGCCGGAGGTAGAGCACCTAGTATCGGGGCAGCCGTTCAGTCCGCATCGGAGTAAAGGAGCAGATCATGAGAGGAGCTGCGAGTGATCTGAAGACCATACTTGATAGTGCCTTTGATGTAGCGAAGAATGCGCTTCAGAAGAGAGAAGTGTTCCTCCCTCGGATCATGCATATGCAGGCAAATCTGTTGGACGGCGTGAGCGATGTCAGGCCGTGTAAGAGTAAGGTACTGAAGACCACCAGCTAGACTGCGATAGAGGGAGGCGTCGGCGACTGGAGGACCCGCCTCTGCAGGTAGCTTGGGGCTCACTTCAATGGGAGTGGCACAGGGGTTGCAGTGCTGCATCTTGGCACGGGTAAGAAGCTCCAAGGCATACTTATCTTGAGTCAACAGCAAACTAGAGGTATTCCGAGATGCAGTGACGCCAAGTAAATATTGAAGTTCACCAAGATCAGACATAGCAAATTCCTGTTGAAGGGAGGCAATGATCTGCTGAAGCAGTGCCGAGGAGGAGGCCGTCAGAATGATGTCGTCCACATACAATAGCAAGTACGCAATGTCATTGCCAGACTTGCGGATGAACAAGGAGGTGTCACATCTGGAACTGCAAAATCCAGTAGAGAGTATGAAAGACTGGAAGCGAGTATACCAAGCGCGTGGGGCTTGTTTAAGTCCATACAGTGACTTGTTCAACTTGCAAACATGTTGTGGAAAGTCTGGATCAATGAACCCGGATGGCTGTTGAGAGTAAACTATCTCCTCCAGAGTACCATTTAAGAAGGCATTCTTCACATCCAGCTGACGAATAGACCAGTTGCTACTGATTGCCAGAGAAAGAACAGTGCGAATCGTAGCAGGTTTCACCACCGGACTAAAGGTCTCCTCAAAATCGACACCTGGTTGCTGAGAGAAACCACGAAGCACCCAACGGGCTTTATAACGATCCAGTGACCCATGAGACTTAAGCTTTTGGCGATAAATCCACTTCCCAGTAACAATGTTGGCATTGGGTGGGGCAGGCACTAAATCCCAAGTCCTGTTAGCAGTGAGAGCATTGAACTCTTCAACCATTGCATTCTTCCAATTAGGATCAGCAAGAGCTTGCTTGTAGGATGTTGGAATGGGCGATGGTCCGGCAACCTGAAAAGTGGCTGGAGTGCGGAACCCACTCTTGGCCCGAGTAACCATTGGATGGTCATTGAAGATAGGTGGAATGGGTACTTTCTGAGCTTCTGAAGACCGCTGAGTGGCGGGAATCGACACAGGAGCAGATGCACGAGAGGCCTGCTGAGGAGCAGGTGGTGCCGGCGCGGGATCGCGCTGTTCGATGGAGAGTTCCACAGGACGTGGACGGTGAGTATAGACCGCTGTTATAGGCGGCCTGGTGCTGTAGTCGTTCAGCGCCGATGAAGAGGTGCCTGCACCAGCAGCGCCGTGCGTGGAGGGGCCGCACATGGCACCGTGCGTGGAGGGGCCGCATGTGGCGTGCGACGTTGACGTCGAACCGGGCGCGCCGTGCATCGGGGCTGGCCCGGTCAGCGACGCTGGCACCCTTGCAGCAGCTTGTGACGAGGATGGCGCCGGTTCGGTCGCGGCAGGCGACGGGGCAGGCCCGTGCGGCGCTGTGGATCGAGGTGTGCCGGGCGATGGGGCAGGTCCTCCTGCCGGCAGTGAGCCGAGCACGCCGGGCAGAGGCGCAGGAGCACCAGAGAGCACCGTATCATCATCTGCAAAGTCATCCAAAAACGAATACGAAGAGGCAGGGGTGCTAGTACGAGCGGCATAAGGAAATGTGAGCTCGTCGAACACGACATGCCGGGACGTGATAATTTTGTTAGACTTGAGATCATGACAACGGTAGCCCTTGTGATCGGAGGGGTAGCCCTTGTTAGACTTGTGAATAGTTTCTGTGTGCTATCAGAAGAAAAGAGAAAGTTCATGGAAAGGCGTGGTTTGCCTAGCACAAGTAGTTGGATTCTTTTGTTTTCACTTTTTTTTTTGATAAATAACAAGAGAAGTTCATGGAAAGCTCGTAAAAGCTTTTATTACAAAAGTTGGTGCTGGGCTAGATTGATGCTTTTGGATGTTATAACTATCTATATAACGCCTCTAGGCACCTGACTTGGGAGCTAGCTCTATGCATATTTGTGCTAGGGTCGGCCGGAGGCGGCTGGGGTCGTCCGGGCGGGCGGGCACGGCCTCGCCAGGGCGGAGCCATGCTGGCAGCAGGGTGTGGCCATGATGGCCGGGTGTGGCCATGGCGCAAGGTCGGACTCGGGAAGGCGCCGCCCAAAAGCTCAGGAAAGAAGGAAAAGAAAAGAAAAGAAACGGTACGTGAGATGGGGATGTGTAATTAGTAGCAGTGGTGGATAATTTATTCTAACTTAAGCAATTTGAGTTTGGTGGACCACCGCTTGAGGAGCTTGGGATTTCATGGAGCTAGACCGTTTAGGGCAGTCCCAATGCAGACTCCACCATGGAGTCTATCCTAATTAATTACAGTGCCACATAGACATTTTGCTGACATGGCAAGCAATTTAATGAGGAAAGAGAGTAAAAAAACAAGAAACGAAGTCTAATTTCGACTCCGAGTCGTCGTCCGCATCGAGGCGGTGGACTCCGCTTCGACCTCGCGATGGGGGGAGGAGGATCGAGTCCTCAGATCCCGTACGTGCATGCCACCGCCGCCACAGTCCTCCCGCGCGCCAAGGCCTCTCCCGCGCGCACCAAGGCCTCTCCTGCGCGCGAGCTCCTCCAGTTGCATCTTCTGCGCCATCGCCATCGCCATCGCCATCGCCGCCCACCATCTTCCACGCCAAATCGCCATCGCCGCCCACCATCTTCCGCGCCAAATCTCCATCCCGCGAGCTCAAGGGAAGACAAATCGAGCGCCCCCAAACTCCACACCACACCGGTAGGTATCCCTCGCCCAGTTGCATGACCTAGCATCCCTCTCCTCGCAGCAGTGAAGTCCAATTCCCCAGCCAAATCCATTCCCAAATCTCGATTCAGGATGAAGAAACTAACGAAGTCCAATTCCCGGCGAGGTAGTAGTGGCCGTGGAACCCGATCTCCCTCTGTTCCGGTTGCTGGTGGTTCTGCAACTCGGAGCCATGCCACTGGCGGCGTTGCAAGACCGGGTGTTGCCGTTCCTGGGGGTGTTGCCGTTCCTGTCAGTACTCCAGTCAGTGGTTCTCCCTTTGGTGGATGGTGGCCAATGTCATCTCCTAGCGAAGGGTAAGTCGTCAGAGCTATGGTTCTATTGATTACAGATTGTTTTTGTTAACTAGATGGTGGCACAACTTCTTTTGTTAACTAGATGAATCTCTAAGATATGGTTAACTAGATGGTGGCATCGGAAGTATTAAAAGTAAACATAATACTTGCTATCAGTCTTGCTATAGTATTAAAAGGAAAAGCATCGGAATGGACATAATACTTGTGTTCTGGGATCATATGTTTGTTTACTTTTAATAGAAGGGATTCATTGCAGACTGATAGCACTTGTGATAGGAGTATATTGCAAGACTGATATCTAATCTCTGAACACTTACTAATCTCTGAACATACTGTTGCAGGTTATACCCACTAGGAGGGTTCTCAAATTTTCTAGAGTCCAACACATTTGCTAACCATCCAAATGGAAATGAAAATTTTCACTTTGTTGGTGCTGGAATGAGTCAGTCTTCACCAATTGACCTAGGTGGTACAAGAACTCCCTCTCCACCAGAGCAAACTCATGAACAAGGTGATGATTTAGATGTGCAAGAAGATGAAACAATTAACGTCGATGATGATTCTAGAACCGAGAAGCGTCTGAATTGGAAGGTCCCTGATGACATAAGATTGGTGGGTTAAAACCAAGCTATCTCCATTCACACTTGAAGATTAACAATTGCCTTTTTTTAAATTATGATCTGTTTTGTTGTTTCTGTAGGCCTCTGCTTGGTTGCGTTGTTCGAAGGACCCAGTAGATGGAAATGACAAGAAGTCAGATGCTTATTGGCAAGATGTTACCAACGAATACAACAAGACCGCAGAAAGAGGACGTAAGAGGAACAAAAACCAACTGAAAATACGTTGGGATCGTTCTAAGAAGCCATTAACGGATTTTCATGGAGTTTGGGTTAATGCCAGTAGAGTGTGGCAAAGTGGAATGAGTGATGATCAATTGACTGATAAAGCATTAGAGCAGTGGGCCGGCCAAAATGATGGTAAGGCCTTCCATCTGAAGCATATGTGGAAGGTACTACGTGGTCAACAGAAGTGGACAGCGTATCTTGCTAGGTTAAAGAAGGAACAGGAAAAGAATGCGAAGGCTAATGGAGCTCATTTGGTGAATTTGGAATTAGATGGAGAAAAGCGGCCTCCGGGACATAAGAAAGTAAAAAAAGAAAAAAATGGCAAAGCATCTGATGCTTTGGCTCATTTTAGTGGACAGTTTGAGAAGTTCATTGAAGCAACCACGAAGAGCAAGGAAGACAGAGAAAAGATGGCTGAAATTCAGCAACCACGATAATAGGTAGAAATGAGTTTATATATTATATACTAGTCTGTTTATATTTTATATACTCTCCATCTCTTTTCCTTACATTAAAGTTGTTTATCTAATAGTTGATCTTATCTTACAGGTTGGTGATCAAGACATTGAAGTGTTGATGGCGTCTATCTGGAAGGTCGCTGGCTTCTACCTGGATGCTGCTGGAATGTTTCTTGACTACTGGAACCACTCCTAGAGATTATCTAAATACTATTATCGTATTATTTTAATTTTGCTATCTATATTTCTGTCCGTATTGTAATGGACGGCAGTCGTATCAAGTAACCTGATACTCCTATGGTTGTTGCATATCCTTCCGTTCTTATCTATCACTGGGATTTTTATATGTATCGATATTGCAATATGATTCTGGTGATCGATACACTGTCTTGTCATATTTCAAGTGCAGTATTATGTGGTATATGTGTTGCATAGTATTTGAGGTGAAGAGGGGATCACATGGCAATATGCCACAGCTGATCGGATTTAGTTTTGTCACATAATAAATGTCTTCATCTCAAGAAACCAGTGTAACAAACTTTGCATTGGGGAGGATGGTTTCTTGTTGTAGAGTCTTCGAGCTATGGACTCTATGGGTGGAGTCTGCATTGGGACTGTCCTTAGGTAACATTTCATAGATTGGAACTGTTTTTGGTTAATCTATAGCTGTCCCTAAATTAGCTACCTGAGTAGCATAGCATGTATCCTAGAGTAGATGTACTAGGCTTTATGACTGCGTTGTTTGTGCATGCAGGCGGCCGCTGCATTGTTTTCCTTGTCTTATGCGCACCTGGCGTCAAAATCTATGGCACCGAAATGGACGTAATACGTTCTAACGCAAGATTCGGCCACGTCAGTGCCACATCCGTCACACCACCACTGCTCTTGAATCTCGGCACCAGGGCTTATGGTGACGATTCCGGGGGGTTTGAAGACAGAAATAAGTCCCTCAGAGATATGAATGTGAATATTTGTCAAAAAAATATTAAATAATAAACAATTCGACCTTGCCGCCTTCCGTTGCAGAGCGTATAAACGCAGCCGAAGCAGAAAGCTGCACAAGCACTGCCATCCAATTCTTTTCTTGGTAATAAGTTAGCGATAATAATACGCCACGGGCGTCTGTCTGGATGGACGGACCGACCCATCCGCCCTGCTCACCTGCGTTGCGTGTCGCGCGCCTTTGCCCGCCCGCGTCACGTGCCACACGCCCCCACCCCACTCCGCCTCGCTCACTCCCTCCCGTCGCGCGCATAGTCTACTCCCGCCCGTTGCGCGTGCCGCCTGCTCGGGCAAGCCAAGGCCGGTGATAGTGGTGCCGATGATGGTGGTGCTTGCGCGCCGCCGCCGCCGCTGGTGCTAGTGGTGCTCGCGCGCCCTCACTCGCTGTCGGCTCGCACCCGACACCTGGAATCGACCGGTGCCAACCTTCCTAATGTTGCAAAACACATGTTTCAACTGTTTCAGATGGATGTTGCAATAGTAGTTCCGCATGTTGCACATGTTGTAATGGCTATACACATATGTTGCAAGATTTTGTTCAAAATGTTTTATCTGTTTCAGACGTATGTTGCAAGTGTTTTATCTGGATGTTGCATATGTTGCAATGGCCATGTTGCAAACATATGTTCCGGATGTTTCATCTTTTTCAGACGTATGTTGCAATTGTTTCATCTGAGTGTTGCAAAAGTATATCTGGATTAGGGTTGTTGAGTGAGGAAGAGAGAGCTAGCACGGGAGCCATGACGGCATCGATAGAGGGAGGAAGCGCAGGCCACGCGGCGCCATTGTGAAAGAGGCTGGGGCGTCATCCAAGCGGCGTGGAAGAGACGAGCGAGGCGCCGATGTGGAAGAGACGGGGCCAAATCATCTAGACGGCGTGGCAGCGGAGCGGAAGGGAGCGATCCAAACGCGGGCGCGGGAAGCGGAGCTGGCGCGAAGCCGAGCCAGTGGCGGATCAACCAATCTGGCAAGGCCTGGCGGCCGCCAGACCTCTCCACCGGCGAGACTACTCACCCCCGCCCCTTCCTCAGCCATAGCTGGCGGCACCAGAAGAAGACGAAGCCGAGGAAGACGAAGATCGAACTGTTGAAGCGTTATTTTTACTCGAGTCTTGGACCGCACCTGGGCTGGGCCTGTACTCGTCCACATGAAGCCCATGTAGAAGGTGGAAAGTCTGTGCGTGTGCGTCTAGCTCCGTGGTCGTGGGCGTCGTTTCAGTTTCCAATCTCATCTTCGTTCAGTTCAGCGCCTCTTGCCCTGCTGCTGTGCGCCTGTGCCGACGGCCGGCGGCGAGTGCACGTCACTGCTGACCGCTGCTAGCCTGCTAGGAGTACGTTGCACTGCTGCTGCTGGAAAGTTAAGCACTGGAAAGTTCTGATGTTCTGATGCAGCAGCAACACAAAGGGGGAAAAGGAGAAAAGGTAAGTGAAATTGATTGAATCTGTTGCGAATTTGATTGGCATGTACTTCAGCAATTTATTTACTAAATTACTTTAATTGATAGTTGTAGGCTTGAAGAGATACTTTAATTGATAATTGTAGGCTTTAATTGGTATGTTCATACACCATCACTAGAATATGCAATTTGGTTTCATCTTCTAGAGTTTAAAAACATCAATTATGAAATTGTGACATGGATTATGGATATTTCTTTTTGCGAACAGTTTATGGATATATATAAGTATATCATTATTTTTCCATGACATTATCTTCTATATTTCTATAAAATCGCTTCGTGAAAAAATTAGCGGCCCAAAGTTCGTTATAGGTCTTTTTTTTTTTTGCTTGATCGGCCGCTGAGCCGAGCGACTAGGACGAAGCAGGCACGGACGTCCGAACGCGCGTAGCCATCCGGACGTCCGGCGCTAGTGTTGCCTGTTATTCTTCGCTCACATCATCGAAGTGCCCAAACACGACTGATGAGGTGTCCTCAAGTGCGTGGAGGGAAACGTTCATTACTCGAAACAAAACACACCTGTCGTCCGTCTTTTATTCCTCGACTCCACATTCGTACCAGTTGGGTGCTGGGCCATCGACATCACAGCAGGATGTAGAGCCATAAACTTTTTATTAATAACTGGTTCATGATCTCATCGTATCGCCGAAATGCAGAACTTGGCACCCCAGTGTATGCAAACTCAGCACAGCTGGTGGCGTTAACACTTCGCAGGCCCAAGCAGGTACGACAAAGCAGTGCACGCAAATGAGATGAGCTCTGTCGTTTGCTATTGGACGAGCCAGAGGAGGAAGCCAGCACAAAGAAACCAGTTGCCTGTACGGTACCTGAGACGCAGCCAAAACTACTGCAGCAAAGCCACCGCGCATGCAGCATTAGGCCAGAGGACAGCAGAGAAACGGCAGGCCCCGCGCGCCGAGCGCCGGACGCCGGAGCAGCCAGCCGATGACCGCCTACCTAAAGCGACGTTACGGCCACGGCCCTCGGCCCTCGGCTGCATCACCACTTCACCAGCACGCACGCGAGTGCGACCAACAGCGTCGTCCAAACGCAAACGCTCTGCTACAGCTGCGCCTGCGCCTGGGCGGGCGACCGCCCGGTGCATCGGTCTGTTCGACGAACGCCAGGCTTGGCAACAAGGAGAGCGGAGCCGGTCCTCGTCTGATCTGGCCGCTGGATCGGACGAGGGAATCGGGCGAGAATGACGAGTGATCGAATGAGGGAAAGCGATCGATCGAATGACGTGCCAGTGGTTGTTCCTGCAATGCAAGGATCAATCCGTCGTGATCAATCATGCAAACGCACGCGCCGCGGGGGGCAAGGCAAGGCAAAGCGACAGGCGTCACATGCGCCTTGGGAACGCGCTCGTCGTGCACCATCGGCGGCTTCCTCATCGCCCGAATCCCATTCTCCCAGCGCGGCCCATACGCATCCGGCATCTCCTCCTCCATACCGGCCTGCGCCAGTATATATCGCTACATACACTTGGCCATCGCAAGCACAGAGAAGTGAGAAGCATCGACGACAGTCGACGACACGATGGCAAGCCCGTTGCTGTGCCTGGCCACTGCGGCGCTGGCCGTAGTAACCGTCCTCGTCTCGGCGACAGAGGCGTGGCGCGCGACGCCGCCGCCGCTGCCGGTGCTGCCGATCCCGTCGGCGCCGCAGCTGAAGTGGCAGAGGCGCGAGGTGATCATGTTCTTCCACTTCGGCATGAACACCTTCACGGACTCCGAGTGGGGCACGGGATCGGAGGACCCGTCGCTGTTCCGCCCCGCGGGGCTCAACGCCACCCAGTGGATGGAGGCGGCGCGCGCGGCGGGGGCCTCGCTCGTCATCCTCGTCGCCAAGCACCACGACGGGTTCTGCCTCTGGCCGTCCCAGTACACGGCCCACTCCGTGCGCGCCAGCCCCTGGCGCGGAGGCCGCGGCGACGTGGTCAGGGAGTTCGTGGACGCCGCCCGTGCGCGCGGCGTCGACGCCGGGCTGTACCTCTCGCCGTGGGACCGGCACGACGAGCGGTACGGCGAGGAAGTCGCGTACAACGAGTACTACGAGGCCCAGCTCCACGAGCTCCTCACTGGGTCAGTTCCGTTCCGAGCTGCTGCGCTAGCTCTCAACCTGCTCATGAGCCATGGCGGCGGCCATGCAAGTAAACAAAGCATCGCGTAGCAATTGTTACCTTACCTGATGATTCTGTGTGTAAACAAACTACTCCTAATCTATCAAGGTACGGGAGCGTGTCGGAGATTTGGTTCGACGGCGCCAAGGGCAAGAACGCGACCAATATGACGTACCACTTCCAGGAGTGGTTCCAGACGGTGAAGCAGCTGCAGCGCTCCATCAACATCTTCTCCGACGACGGGCCCGACGTCCGGTGGGTCGGCGACGAGAAGGGCTACGCCGGAACCACCTGCTGGTCCACCGTCAACCGCTCCATGATCACCATCGGCGAAGCCGGCATCGAGAAGTACGTGCAGTGCACACACGTATATAATATATGATATATGCTGACAAGAGCAGAGCATCCTCTGTCAATGGTGTCCACCGACTAATACCATACATCGCGCACATGCATGCGCCATTGTTGTGCGTGCCTGTGCCTGCAGGTACCTGAACGAGGGCGACCCACGGGGGCGCGACTGGGTGCCGCCGGAGTGTGACGTGTCGATCCGGACGGGCTGGTTCTGGCACAAGAACGAGACGGCCAAGCCGCTGAGCCAGCTGCTGGAGATCTACTACAATTCCGTGGGCCGGAACTGCGTGCTCCTGCTCAACGCGCCGCCCAACTCGACGGGCCTGGTCGAGGACGCCGACATCGCGCGGCTGCGCGAGTTCGGGGCCGCCGTGGCCACCATCTTCGGCACGGACCTCGCCGCGGGCAGCGAGGCCAGGGCCAGCAGCGAGCGCGGGGCCGGGTTCGCGGCGCGGAACGTGCTGGACGGCCGCGACGACACGTACTGGGCGCCGTCGACGGCCGGGGACGGGCGCCGGAACGGGTACTGGATCGAGCTGCGGCTGCGGCGGCGGCCGGACAAGCAGGCGCGGGCGTTCAACGTGGTGCGGATCCAGGAGCACGTGGCGCTGGGGCAGCGCGTGGAGCGGCACGCGGTGTACGTGGACGGCGCGCCCGTGGCCAATGGCACGACGGTGGGGCACAAGCGGCTGCACCGGCTGCCCTGCCCCGTCGCGGGCACGACGGTGCGGGTCTGGATCGCGGCACGGCGTGGCCCGCCGCTGCTCTCTGCGGTGGGCCTCCACTACGACCCCTTCGTCGCGGCGGACACGATGTGACGTGGCGAGCGCGGCGCGCAAAGGGGGCATGATTGCTTGGTGTAGTAATGGTGGATTGGTGGTGCGTGGGCAGTCGGCGTCGTCCCTGTCCTGGTTGTCCCAGCCCCAAGCGACGGAACCGCGACGTGCGACGCGCGCCACCAGCACACCACCAACGGCGCACCGGCGAGGAAAGCGGCGCTGTGTATTTGTCGGTCGTTCTGGACTCTGTTGATGGGAACCCGGAACCGCATAAAAGCGGCATTGCCATGTCCGCTTGGATGGATGGATTCATGGATGGGTCTGTTTCTTGCTGCAAATAATTGTGACCCGTGATGATCAGTCGTTCACCGTCGCGTCTAAGAAACGTGGCACGCGCGAGGTGGCACGGTCTAGCGATGAACGCAAATGATTGGCCTTGCGTGGCCAGTCAACGTCGTCGTGCTCGTGCACCGCATGGCAACGGCGCAAGGCCGAGTGACAAAGCGCCGCGTTCGTGTCGGTTGGGTTGGTGCGTTGGTCCAGGCCGAGCCCTTCGTGGCGAGAACGCCATGTTGAATTGTTGATAGCTACAATTCGTTCAGCGTGAAGATACCTTTGGCATGCTCCCGGAGTCCCGTGCTGTTTGTTATGCCTTTTGGCATGGATTCAGTTGGCTCCGGCTCCGACTGACACAGTCCCTGTAGCTTCACTGTAGATAGAATCTGTTTTTCTCTCCCAACTTCTCTCTCACTTACATACAAGAAGCTGTTTGAGCCAAATTTTTTAGCCTCATCTACTTCAATTAGCTCTATGAGAGGCAGAGGGAAGAGAGAGGAATTTAGCTCCAATAAACAGTAACACTACAGGGAAAACAACGGTGGGAGTTGGAGCACCGGAATCCCGACCCTTAGTAGTGTTGTCTTATAATAAAGTGAGCGGTTTCTCCTAGATTTGACCGTATTTTTTTTTACGACTCGTGCCACAAGTTCAAGCAAGTACAATAATAGTCTTAAGGATAAGTTAATCATTACTTTTGCTCATGTGAAGGAAAGAGATGAGAGCTTGATAAGAGCAATATGGTCACAACCTCAAAGAGTCAAGGACCTTATGTAGCGGTACGGTGGACCCAGATAATAAGCTTATGTGAGAGAAATACAAAAAAGAATATAGAATATGGTACCACATAATAAAATTGGCAATCCTTAAACTTATATGACTAGATCAACCCAGTTCTTAAACTCTCAAAACGGTCGTCTGAGTCCCTAATCTCTTATTGGGTCTCAAGTCCATCCAAACGGGTCTAATCCCTCTCTCCCCCAATCTCCTGAGGAACCTCCATCCTCTTTCTCTCTTCCCAAACTGAGCAGCAGCGCTCATGTAGGCTACGGCCTGCGGCGGCACGGCGCTCTGCGTGCGAGGCCAAGGGTTTGCAATGGTTTTGATCAAACTTGAGATATTTTGACTCTCCAACATAGTTAGAATAGCTTATAATTTGGAAAGGAGGAACTAGCATATTTTAAAACTATTAGTAAAAATAGGTCCTAACCTGGTTAAAGTTCTACCAGACAAACAGGTACCTCGGTGGACCGGAGTCGGTGGACTGGAGAAGACAAAGAACCAACTCCTAAGGGCCTATTTGGATGCACCTAACTAGCTAGCTAAAATTTTAAAGTAAAACTTTAGCCAGCTAAAAGTTTCTCGGCTAAACTTTAGATGGGGTGGGGGTGTTTGATCCAGGAACTAAAGTTTAGTAGATGTCACATCAGGTATTTTGATACTAATTAGAAAGACTAAACATGAGCCTAATTAGGTTTAATAGATTCATCTTATAAATTAGTCTCAATCTATGCAATTAGTTTTGTAATTAGTCTACATTTAATACTCTAAATTAGTGTTCAAACATCCGGTGTAATAGGAACTAAATTTTAGTAGGGGAGCCAAACACCCCTAGCTAGGTTGAAATAGCTAACTGGACTGTTTGGATGTCTAGCAGCTAAATTTAGCTAACTAAAGTTTAGTTGGTACATCCAAACAGACCCTAAGGAGGCCAGAGACGACAAGAACCCTACAAGCAAACCTACCGGTACATCCAAACAGACCCTAAGGAGGCCAGAGACGACAAGAACCCTGCAAGCAAACCTACCGGTACATCCAAACAGACCCTAAGGAGGCCAGAGACGACAAGAACCCTGCAAGCAAACCTACCCAAAATAATAATAATGATATGGCTACATAAAAACCATAAAATAAGGATACAACGGCCCGCAAATCCATATATATGTTTAATTTTATGGACATCCATGAAAAACCCACAAAATTAAATCTACGTGTGAACGTGAGAAATCCACAAAATTAAAGTTCTCCTATGCAATTGAGAAGATATCTATCCCTGTCCCTATATCTATACCTAATAATAAAGAGGCAAAATTTCTCAACCCCTATTTTTTTCGTCCGGTCCTCCTCTAACTACTCGGCATCACTCTTCTTAGTTTGGAATTGAAAAACCACTAGTCAACATCACTCTTCTTAGTTTAGAATTAAAAAACATTATATAATAATAAAAAGGCAAAATTTCAGGCTATTTTTTCGTCCAGACCATTCTAATTTGCCTAACCATCCTACCAGTCACTAACTTCTGGCCCGAGATTCCGGCCTAATCGGCTTGCATCACGGCGCTCCGCTCCCGTCATTCGCGTCCAGTTGCTCCTCTTCTCTCTCGTTCGCCGTTCCTCTTCTTTGATTAATAAAAAAAACTCAGCGCCGCTGGCGAACCTCCTGTGTGCTCGCAGGGCCTAGGTCGCCTCGCCGTAGGCAAGGGAGAGGCCGGCGAGCTTGGCGTTGAGGAGCTTGCCACCACGGAGGAAGAGGTGGAAGGCTGGGGTGGCCTGCGCAGGCGGGAAACAGACACGCAGCGCCGCCTTGAGGTCCTGCACGGAGGTCGCGTCCAGGAGGCGCACGGATGTGGCGCAGGCGCGCAGGCGTCAAGCACGCACACTGGGTGACTAGGATGACCACCAAGCGCTGTCGTGCCGCCATTACTGAAGCCGACATACGTCCGACTAGGAAGGGAACGGAAGCGGAGCGCGAGAATCAAGAGATCGCGCAACCTTTCCCGTCCGTAGGCGGCGGTGCCCGACCAAATTTGTTTTGGAAGGAAGCGACCGACGATGGTGTGTATTCGACACGGAACAGGAGTCAGAGAGGAATGGCCCAAGTGATTTTTTTTATTTTAGCAACAACGGCCCATGTAAGTTAACGACCCATTTTTGACAGCCTAAGGTTTGGATGCAACTTCGGTGGCTCTCAGCCCACGGGCCCAGGCAATTCATGGGATTTTTATAGAAGCTCGTAACTGTGTTAGGATCTCGTTGGCTGGCACTACCTGATTTTTTTAGCATTAATCATTATTCATTCGTGCGACATGATCTGAAAATAGTCATGATAATACGAGGTCAGTGACGTAAGTGGTACCAAATTAGCTCCGATTATCGTCCCATTCGCTTGGCTGATAAGCCATGGCTGAAAGTACTGTTGGCTGATTTATTACGAGAGAAAAACACTATATCGTGGCTGATAAGCTAGACTGATACGTTCAAACGAACATGGCGTATATTTGTTTAGTAACATAAAACAAAAAAAAACCTGTAGCCGACTTGACACATGCCTAGAGAGCGTGTTTAATTCGTCCAGAGAAAAATAGCCAACTCCTGGAGAAAAATTTAGTTTTGTCGTGCTTTCCATACACTTCCTTGTTTCAAACTTTGAAATGTTTTGGCTTGTTTAAATATATAGTTATTATTGATATGCACTTAGATATACACTAGACATATAGTAAAAGCATAATAACTAGAAAAAGCCAAAAAGTCTTATAATTTGGAACGAAGGGAGTATCATCTTAGAGGAAAAAAAAACTTCTTCTAGAGTCTCCAATTTCTCCTAGGGAAAAAGAAAAACCCTATAAAAACATGTAGATTACAGTAGTGCCCACTCGTGCACGACCACCGTGGTGAAGGTGGACAACTAAAGGCTTGTTTGGCACGGCTCCGACTCCAGCAGCAGCTTATGTGGAGGAGTCATAGAAGCCCTACCAAAGACTTTAAAAAGAAGTTGTTTTCTGATGAATAATAGAGGAGTCAGAACTATTTTTAGGCTAGGAGCTGGAGCCAAAAAGGTGGCTCCTCACATGGGTGGCGCCAGGGGTATGCCCTTGTATGCTATGGAATACCCATGTTTTGAGAGTAAAAACAAATATATATACATATATGTATAATGATATTAGCCCTGTGCATGCATAGAGTGCTGCCCTTGAGCTCTCGCAAAGCAGCATCCACGGCCAACGTGTGAGCAAAGCAGCAGCTCGCGCAGCATGCATGCAGGTGCCCAGCTAGCCTCCGTGGCCGCCTCGTGCAGTCGTGCTCTCACAACGCAAGCTTGGCGGCGGCCGAGGGGCAAGGCGTCGTCGGCCACCATAGCATGTGCGCACACATTCACAGTCCGGGTGTTTGGACGGAGGGATTAAAGTTTAGTTGGTGTCACATTGAGTGTCGCATGGGGTATCGCATGGGGTGTTTGGATATTAATAAAAAAAATAAATAATAGATTCCGTCAGTAAACCGCGAGACGAATTTACTAAGACTAATTAATTTGTCATTAGCACATGTTTACTGTAGCACCACATTGTCAAATCATGGACTAATTAGGTTTAAAAATTCGTCTCGCAAATTAGTCTCAATCTGTGTATTTAGTTTCGTAAATAGTCTATATTTAATACTTCATGCATGTGTCTAAGCATAGCATGTTGGTATATTAGATGTTGTGTGGCCCCCTCGCCCCTCATACCTCCGCTCAATTGCGCCCCCATTAGACCCTAGCGCTGACAACCAATGCCCTGCAAAAGAGTCGTCGACGACAGCGGGTTGTAGCAGAGCAGCAGCGCCTGCATCCTTTTCGGCTCCGGCCGACTGGCCCTCCCCCTCAGCCCCCCTCCCAGCTCCGGCTTGAAGAAGGGTGCTAGCATATTTATACTTTGATGAGTACTATTGCATATTTTCTTTTTATTACTATTGTATATTTGCTTATTAATATTGCATTTTGTACTTTGCTTATTACTATTACATATATTTGCATTGGAATTTTTTGTACATGGAATACCCTGCTATGAAATCCTGGCTCCGTCACTGACTCCTCATCAAGTGTTTTAGCTCCTCCGGAGGAGCACTTGAGAAGTCCTGCCAAACAGACGTACACTAACTATTAGATGTCTATAGGTACTTCAAAGTTATGTGCCACTGTTGAGCACACCAACAAAATGGTGAGGACTCAAGAGTGAGGGCAAACAGATAGACTCTGCAACACAAGAGCACTTTTGCTTGATTAATAATGTAGCGAGTAGCGTAACTACTACACCAATCACCGTTCCTTCCGGATCATAAAATGCAAAAAAATGGATGAAACAATACGTCTTTTTTTTAAAAAAAAGGAATAAACAAAACGTCTGGACGCAGACAGAAATAGCAACTGTGGCTGCTCTCAGCTGCACTCCTCACAGCCCTGCGGCTACGGCTTATCACTGTAGCATGAACTATTTAGTTTACAGTAATAAACCGCAGTGCTGCCGAGCAAGCTCTACTTCCTAACCACAGGAGACTCAATCTGCACCTATGTCACGTTCAAACAATACATATATAGCTTTACTTATAATAACATAATTGTTGATTTCGAGTACATAAAAAACGTACACTCTTGCGTTAGCAAAAATGAGTGTAGTATTCTCGTTGACGAACACTAACAAATAAACAAAAGCCGATACAATTCAGCCAAAACTGAGACTATTACCTCCCCCTCTTCATCAAAACTACGTCAAACACAACATAGTTCTCTGAAATGTCCATTAAGATTGCAGCAGCTTCTAATTCCTCCTGTTAAATCTATTGCCACCACCTCCCCTCCCAGAAAACCCTCTGCCACCACCACCTCTGCCTCTGCCACCACCACCGAAGCCGCCTCCACGGCCACCACCAGAGTATCTCCCGCCTCCTCCACGGCCAAATCTTCCTCCACCAGAGTTACCTCTTGACTGCTCCTTCTCTTGCAAGGGTGGCATTTGCTTGACTTCATCAATTGTCACCTGTGCGGCATTCTCCGAAGCTGCAGGATCATGTAGCGTTTAAAGTGGTGCCCCGTATGCCAAAAGTAATCATAGTTGGATTTTAGAAAATAATACGACACTTCAACTGCATTTTTTGAATTGCATAACAAGAAAAGGGATTCCAAGGACAGCAGTAAAATATTTCCATGCTTATACTAGTCGATAATTATTTCACGAACAAGAGAAGGTCCATTATACCTTGAATGTAGTCTTCAACATCTGCTGCAGGAACATCAAATACAACCCCTGTTCCATCAGCGGTGAGGGTTGCACCCTTTACATCTGCAAGTTTCTCTTCTGGCATGAACCTTTTCAATATAGTAAAAGCAAACCTGCAGGAAGAAAAGGATTTCCATTTAATCAAAAGATCTGAGGACCCTCATGAACCAGAAGCACAAATTACCAGCCACTTACCCAGGTGACCACATCGGTCTGCCAGTTTGAAGATGTAGTGTAGTGTAATCCTCCATGGAAGATAACAATGATCTTTTCTTTATGTCCGTGTAACCCTAAGGTACATATTTCTGTTAGTTACAACTGCCAATATCTAGAGCAGAGCAGAAACCTGGAAATGTAGAACAAGAAAGCAACTTACAACTGCCTTTGCAAGTGCCTTGGCAAGCAAGTCAGCTGCAGACAGGCTGGAAGAGCTTAGCAACTGCTCCGCTTGCTGCCTGAAGACAGGAATAACACTGCACAACACCCATCCACATGCTTAATGACAAACCAATAAACAAAAGAAACATGATTTGTCCCAAAATGATCATAGAAATATCTTACCTGTCTGACACACTCGCAATGGCATCTGCAGCTTCACTTCCAGCAGATTGTGCTACATCGGTAGGCTGTGGCGCAGAGATATGCTCAAACTTAACCCCAGACTCCCTTTCTAGTCTGCTCACACTATGCTTATACCTGGGCTCATAAAGCATGACAGCAACACCAGTATTACCTGAAAATCAAATGGTTGCATTAAAGGTAGCAATTATAAACAATACTTTACACAAATAAGCATCATAATATTTAGCATACCTGCTCTCCCTGTCCGACCTGACCGGTGTATGTAAGCTTCAACGTCACGGGGAGGTTCACACTGGAAGTTTTAAATGCAAACGGTAAGTAGTTAATCAAGCAAAGGCCTACGTACTACAACATTTTTTTGGAGACCAAGCCTAGCTATTAGAAATTACTCAACTGCAAAACAAGCCATACCTGAATGATAAGCTGCACATCATTAATATCCAGACCACGAGCTGCCACATTTGTAGCAACCAAAACTTGGAACTTCCCACTACGGAATCCAGCAAGAATGACCTAAATCATCCAAAAACACATCAAATATCTGCACCTTGCAAGTTGCAACTATTACAACAGTGTGAATGGTCGGGCAGATCAATAAAAAAGATTAAAGAAAAATTAAAACTGAGTATAACAGTTGATAGCATTGAGTTATAAATAATGGAGTTCAGCTGCATAAAGGATTAGAACAACATTTCTGATTTTGTAATGGTATACATTAAATGTCAGTAGTATTACACGTTAACATGAATTATAAACACAGTACGCACATGCCAATAACAATAAGAAACGCATGTTATACAGACAGTATTGCAGATTAGTTAATTATATTATCATATTGACATGTGATCAAAGAATTCACATACTTCACGCTGAGCTTGCACAACATCTCCATGCAAGGCACGGGATCCAGGAATCAAACCAGAAAGCTCTGATGCAGAATCCTTCGTCTCAGTGAAGATAATGGTTCGGCCTCCACTGAAGCAAAGAAAAGTTTAGCAAAGTCAACTAAAATCAAACAGCATACTGAAAAACGACGACCATCTATGGGTAGTACATACTGGCTGTAGCATCGGATAATGTCTGGAATAACTTGTGCCCTTGCTGCCTTGTTACAAGGAAGAGCAAGGTGCTTAACAGATGCACTGGCCTTCAGTTTCTCATTACCGACAAGATCAACTGTTTTCCTGTCAACTTTCAGAAACCTCATAGAGAGCTATGATAATTCCAAAACACATTGTCAGTTAACAGAAATGCTGGAAAGATAATTAAAATAGGAAAGTCCTATAAAACTATCTTACCTTATTCACCCAATCTGGCAGAGTGGCACTGAACAGAAGTGTCTGTACTTTGGTAGCATCTTCTACCTTGCCTGTTCGTATATTAGAGGGAGTGATTAAATATATCAAACAGAAAGCTAACCAACGCTGTTAAATGCTCCATTCGACAACCATGTTAATTGATCCATTTAAAAATCAGAAAGTGAGTAGTAAATAAAAAAAGTATATAAAGAAAATAGTTGGCTCATTTGAACTAATCCATATTCTCAAAAATGAAACATTTGTATATAAGAACCTACAATACATAGAAACTGACAAATGAGCATACCAAGAATGAGCTCGACATCATCAACAAAGCCCATGTTAAGCATCTCATCAGCTTCATCAAGGACACGGAATTTCAAAGATTTCAAATTGAGAGTTCCTTTTACGATGAAATCCTGCACAAGTAATGTAGCACACATAAGAAAAGGAGAAAATGAGCTCACAATGCAATGGGACGGAGATATCAACAAAGAGAAGATAATCACCTTGACACGACCAGGAGTTCCAACAACAATGTCCACACCTCTTCTCAATGCCATTTCTTGAGGACGATAAGGAGAACCACCATACACACAACATGCAGAAAGCTCAAATGTTGCACCATAAAACTCAAAGTCGGCATGCACCTGAAATTCATTTTAATGATGCATTTATGACCACAAAAACATGTACAAAAGAATCCAATTTCTTGAATCAGATATGGATACAACTTTTTTACCTGATTGGCCAGCTCTCTTGTTGGTAACAGAACCAGAACACTTGGGGTCCTGCCATGCTCAGTTCGTCTAGAAGCCTTGTTTGCCCCATTAACCAAAGACTCCAATATGGGCAAGACAAAAGCCAAAGTTTTTCCCTGTAGGAAATAACATTTTTGTCATACAGGTTTTCAGATAAACATACTACAGAAGAGCAATGGTGTTCCTCATGGCCACCACTTGTCGAGTATATCATAATGAGAAATTCAGGGGATTTTTTGCAAATATTTTCATCCAGTACTAGTGTACTACATAATCATGACTCTATATATACTGAATAGAAGTGTTAGCTGATTGTCAGAAACAACCATTCACTTTCAAGCTATCAAATGAATTACTACTGTTCAAGCAGAGCAGAACAATGCGACCATCTGTTGTTCAAAATCAACAAGTACCATAGTTCTCCTGGAATTCATACAGATACAGAAAGGTTCCCATATCGCTCACCAAGCATTGCATTCAAGTATACGAGCAGGAACACAGTCTAGCAATTCAAAGAGCTGTACATGCAGTAATAAGGACTACACCATGTAAATCAACCAAATGAATCACAATTCGGAACTGATTCTCACCTGACCGGTGCGCGCTCGGCCAACCAAGTCGCTGCCGTCGAGTACGAGGTCGAAAGTGGTGGCCTGGATGGGGAACAGCGCCTTGATCCCCTTGGACCTGAGGCTCTGCCTCAGTGGCTCCGATATCCTGAAGTTCGTCAGCGCGTTGGGGTCCGCAGGGTCCTCGTCGCTGCTGGCCGTGATCTCACCGTCGTCATCTGAGGCTGAAGACGAGACCTCGGCATTCTTCTTCGTCTTCTCCTTCTTCGCCTTCTTCGGGGCGGGGGCTGTCTCCTCGGAGCTGGTGCTGCTCTTCTCCTCCTCGTCAGAGGACGAGGCCGACGGGGGCGGAGGGGACGGCTCCTTCGCCTTCCGCTTCTTCTCTTTCTTCTCTTTCTTCTTGGCTGAAGCGGCCTCCGCCTCTGCCTCCGCGGCGGCGGCGGCGGCGACCTTAAGCTGCTTGCGCTTGGCCTTCTTGGAGGCGGAGTCGTCGACGGCCGTGGGCTCCACGGCAGCGGCAAGGGCGGGAGACATCACGGGGTAACGGGCGGTGGCTGCTGGTAGGGGCGTTGAGGGCTGGCGGCTGCGAGGGGAAGGCGCAGCCGGAAAAGAGGGGAAGAGCGGACGGGGTTTCGAGTACTTGTAGGTATGCTGCGGAAACCCTAGTGCAGCGCGTGAGGGGCACGTGACCGAGCGCGGGAGCGGTTCGAGTGCTGACGTGGCCACTGATATTTTGGACCGCTCATTCACGGACGGGCCCACGTTACACAGAGTAGTTCCGTAGCGCTGACGTTTGGTCCGCGTGTCATGTGCTTGCGTGGACACATTGCACCTCAAAAATGGCCTGTTTCTGCTTGCGTGGACGGCCTGGACTATATGTCATGCGCTGATTTATGCCTTCAACTCATCATTGGCCCCGTTCGGCTGTGCTGATAAGTCGACTGAAAAATATTGTTGGCTGATTTATTGTGAGAGAAAAACATTGTTCTGGCTGAAAAAACAAGCTGAAAAGTACGGATTATAAGACTACCCGCAGTGGATACTCTAAAACGATACTCTAAAGCTTTATAGTATTAATATAGAGTAAAAACTGTAGCACTGTGTACTCTAAAACGATACTCTATCATTTCTCTCACTCTATATTTATAGTGGTACTGTGTTTGCTCTATACTCTATAGTGACAGGCCCCACTAGCTAAACAAACGAAAAAATGCTATAACTCACAAACCAAAAATCCAAATTAAATTTCGATTTCATCATTAAATTCGTCTCAATAAATCCTTCAAAACTAGGTCACACATGGATATATTTAGATAAAGTGACAAGTGGGTCCCACGGTGAATAGAGTGGATAGAGGATGATATAGAGGATGGATGGGTGCGGAAGAATTGAGTATAGAGGAGAGAATCTTGCTGACTATGACGTATAGAGGATGAATATATAATAGAGGTCCATGAGTGCGGGTAGTCTAAGCCAGATGAACAGTGCCATTGTCACTTTAAGGCAAATTTGATACATGGGCTAATCGTTAGGGCAAAGCCCAACGCGAGCAGTCGAATTTGTTAGCCTCGTCCAAAAATGCTAGTCCACGTAGACTTGAGTAAGCTAAGGTTACTGTTTACTCAACGCAGGCTATAGTTGTGGTCCCATGAGTCACTATTTCTCTGTCTTTTGCTGGCAACATGCACGCTACTTTTTCCATCGTCTTGACGTCACAGCGGAGTGGTTCTTCCCAATGCTAGCTGTAGCCAGTGCCTTGAACTTGTGTCGGATGATGATATATACCGTAGCCTCCGCGGGCATATCTGAGGCTAACCATTGTTGTGATGTGAACGGCCGGCTCCAACGTGGCCTCTGGCAGTATGCCAGCTTTGTCGGGTTGGGCGTGCCCTTAGCTAGCTAAGGGCCTGTTTAGTTGCTCATGCAACCCAAAAAAGTTTGCACAGTATCTGTCACATCGAATCTTACGGCACATGCATGGAGTACTAAATGTAGACGAAAGAAAAAACTAATTACATAGTTTAATTGTAAATCACGAGACAAATCTTTTGAGCCTAATTAGTCTATGATTGAACACAAATTGCCAAATAAAACGAAAAGTGCTATAGTAGCCGAACCCAAACTTTTTCACCAACTAAACAACCCCTAAAAATTAGTTAAAAGTAACTTTAGCGTATCTAAACAAAAGAGCTATATGTTGTACTAGTTGCTAACTAACTAGCTAACTCTAACTGATTTTGACTATTTTTTAGCCTCAACTAGTATCTAGCTCTAATGATCCAAATAGACCATAATTTCTATTGCATTTGTGTCTAAAGCATGAATCTCTGTAACATTTTGACCTTGATTGCCGCCGTATGTGCTATGGTATAATGTGTGTACCTTTTGCTTTCTAAATTTCATTTATTGAACATGAAAACATATAAAGATGAAAGTAATCTAGACAAACCAAGTAGAGGTGGGCATTCGGGTGGAACCTAAAAGTCGCCCCATATGGTAAAAATGATTTTTTTCAAACACAATACCTAAACTTGTGATCAACATTTTGATGATTGAACGTTCAAAAACCTAATTCTTTTTTTTCTCAACTTAACCAAAGAGATACCATTAAGTTTGACACCATGGCGAACCTGTACTTACTAACCCGATGACAAACCCTATCTAAATGGACCTCCACTCATCGTCCTGTATCATCACGGTGGACCTTACCACCACTATGATCAACCTTAAAAGGAACCACCATGAACATAGAGGCCAGTGGTGAGGGGCAGCCGGGCGAAGCATCTTCGTGGTGGCGAGTTTGCTCTTCAGAATCCTCGCCATGTAGTGGTGGCACGCTAAGCCGCAAAGACATACTCCACACACCGAAGAGGAAAAGGGGCATGAAGTCTGTAAGAAGCGATGTTGGATAGCTGTAGCATTAAGCACGAAGAGGGTGAGGAAGGGGTGGCTTGAATCTGTTGAGCAACAAGTAGTGGATTTTGCTGAGGGACTGTGAAAGACACGAGGGATAGTCATCTTCGATTGCTTGAAGTATAGAGCCAAGAAACCAATAGAGGAATACATCTTATATTCACTTGAATTGTTCTGAAGACCGAAGGACAAAGTAACTTTGGTTTCTTATGTCCTTGCCTCAGTTTTTGGGATTTGGTGCTCATTTCTCTTTTTTTCTGCCCATCCTTGACTCCAATACATACCCTTTAGGCTCTAGTCCTGGATAAGTGATGCTTTTGGGTTGTCAAAATTCAACCAATCAAATCTTTGACTTATAATTACTTGTTGCGTGCTAAGTTTAAAATGTTAAAATATTTTTGGGATCGTGCCTAAGCACGTGTTTCATTATAAGGAAAGAAGTTACACGACGCAACTATGAGAGAATCCTCACAGTGCAAATTACAACCACCGAGCAAGTGGCAAGTGACCTCAAATGGATCAGAGCAACAAGAAAAATCCTAATAAGCTGAACCTATGGGAAAAAAAGAGACATCATCACACTGGTTCCCTATAGAGAAACATAGCCATGGTGGCAAAGCATCCAACCAAAGGAGACAAGACGAGCCTCCAGCAATAGCTGCAGCGGCAAAGCATCGACTAGAAATAACCAGTGAGAACAAGTGACATCTGGCAAAGCATTTGGTAGAGAACAAGGCTAGCGCAACAACAACGGTAAAGCATCTGCCAGAGAAGAGGCCAACAACCGCGGAGGCAAAGCATCCGGCGAAGAAGAGTCCAATAACCGCAGCGGCAAAGCATTCGCTGGACCAATGGCGGCAAAGCATCCGCTAGGAAAAAGAGACATAAGGGTACCTGCAGAGCATCCGCGACGAAAGCCAAACGATGGCGGCAAAGCCTCTGCCAAAAAGTTCAACCCAAATTAGCATCACTGTAGGACAAACCACTACAAAGATGAAGTATGGTGCACATAGGCACAGCAAATCCCCTCTACCAGACTGGCGATGAGGTAGGGATCAGGGATGGTGGCACCACCACACTAAGCGCCAGGAGCGTGCCCCAGCAGCCAAGGAGCCGAGGTGTGGCCAGATCTGGCCTTCTACGGCCGACAGCCCACCACCAGCACCCACGCACGAGCGAGGGAGAGCAGTGATGGCAGTGCTAGGGGAGGGCCAACGACCGAAGGGAACAACGTTGGGGTGGGGGCTAGGCAGGCCCCACGCAGCCATGGCTGTTAATGGCCATGACCACCAAGCTGCCTAGGATGATGCCAATAGCCGAAGAGACGACGACAGTCCACGACCAAATCTGACGTGGGTCGAAGTAGATCAGCTAGGGGTGTGGTCGGATCTAGGCTCCAACAGCTGGCAATGACCTCCACCGGCAGAGGAGAAAAGCTATCGGATTTGGAGCTGAGGAAAGGAGACTGGGAAGGACATAGGGAGGAGAAGGGGAGAGCGCGTGAAAGTCTCTAGTTTGGTTTTAGCTAATTGATGAAATCTAAGTACTAATCATATGTGCTTAAGTGTTGATAGCAAAAGGTGATTGGTACACTCCTAAGTTATGGCAAGATGCATGTTGATCATGATGACTTGGTGCCATGCTTGGAGAAGAAGAGGAGATGAAGTGCAATCCTATGGAGCTCAAGGCAAAGGTATAGATAGGATTTGCTTTTGGTGATCAAGACACCATAGAGGGTGTGATCACACTTATGATCGATAGCCATACTATAAAGAGGAAAAATTTTCGGGGCTATTGATCACTTAAGTGCCACTAGATGAAGATTCATTTGCATATGCATTTAGATCTAGTGGAGGGCTAACTTATCACCTCAAAAATGATTGTGAAAATGCTAACACACATGCACTTGGTGATGTACACTTGGCGATGTTAGCATATTTGCGAAGGCGGTGATGTTTGAGCAGTAGAGAGGGGTTTGGGTTCGCGGGATTCGGCGCTTTTGTGGAAGTGAAACGTCTATTTTTCACTGCTAGACGTGAAGAAACGGAGGCGAAAGGGAGTCACTAGGGTGACCGGATGTGTGACCAGACACTGGATCGGACGTGGCTGGCGCGTCCGGTTAGCTCTTCCCACGTGCAAAGACAGCGCACGCACCGGCACGTTCGGTCAGTCACGGGACCGGCACGTCCGGTCAAGCTCCAGAGAAGTTGCGAAACACGCGAGGTCAATCGGACGCGGTGGCGCGTCCGGTCATGATCGACTGGACGCGTCCGGTCGTGTGTGGGTGCTTACTGGAATCGACCGGACGTTGACAATGTGACGTCCGGTCAGTTTAAGCGGCGCATCCGATCGCGTGGTCAGAAACACGAATCAGCGGCAACCGGACACTGTGACCGCGTTCGGTCAGTTCAACCGGTGTGTTCGGTCAGTACGCAGGCAGCGGCAACTTGCTCCTAAGGGCTCTATTCTTTGGGGCTACTTATAAATACTTGTTGGTCGGCTTCTAGGGGTATCTCTTGGACATTTTGATATTCTAACATCCTCTTGAGCTGAGCACATCCCCTCCTACTCATCTCCCTTGCTTGATTGACAAATCAAAGTGAGTTTGAGTGATCTCAAGTGCATTTGCTTATGAGTTTGCATCTAGTTGGCACTTGGGTGAGCATTGGCTGCGGGATTCTTGTTACTCTTGGTAAGGTCCAAATGGCTAGAGGGGGGGTGAATAGCCTAATTAAAACTTCTACAAAAATTACTTGATCATAAGTTAGTACGAAAGGTGGCGAAGCAAAAGCACTAGCTCTAACTAATTAAGCAAGCCACCTACACAAGTCTAGTACAAGGCTATCCACTAAACACAACAACAACTACAAGCTAGAAATAAGAAGTAATACGAGAGAAGAGCTTCGAGTGATTATACCGCCGTGTAGAGATGAGAAGTACCAATCAATTAATCACACAAGAGAAATCCTCGAGAAGAGAATGACATAAGAATTTATCCCGAAGTTCACTTGCTTCCCGGCAAGCTACTCTCCATTGTGGCGATACACCCACTTGTCGGTTCGCGAGCTAATCGACTATCAAGAGTCGAGCCCTCGGCGGGCACCGCACAACCGCACACAAGATGGAGATCCTCTAAGCCACGAGCTCCACTAGAGTATTCAATTTGCGAACTCCCGCGGGGAAGGATCAAGAACCCCTTACAACACTTGGTGAGGGATCCAACAATCTCCAATTGCGAGCTCAATCACCTCCGCTGCTCCAAGCCGTCTACCGTGTCGGGAAACACGGAAGAGTAACAAGAAATCCGCAGCAACTGGAAGATCAAGCGCCTCTAGAATGCAACTCTCAAGCAATGCACTTGAATCTCACTCAATCTCACTCAAGATGTGTAACTAATCAAAGAGATGAGTGGAGGGGTTGTTCTCTAGCTCAAAGGATGTCTCTAGATCTCAAAATGTGCAAGAGTTACCCTCAAACCCCGGACATCCTCTATTTATAGCGAAGGGGTACGCAGCTAGCCGTTACCGGACGACACAGTTCAAAACGAGCTGACCGGACGCACCGGTCGAGGTGACCGGACGCGTCCGATCACTACAGGACAAGCGTGAACAGTGCATGTCAGAAGTTACCGTTGCTATGACCGGACGCACCCTAGCGTATGACCGGACGTGCCCGGTCAAACCGTGACCGCGTCCGGTCACCACAGTGACCGTCGTTCGCCTCCATTTCTTTTCTGACTTCTGGTGCAGTAGAAAATAGGCGTTTCACTTCCCCAAAAAGCACCGAATCCCGCCTCACAAGCTCGGCGGGAGGGAGAGAGGAACCCAAACCCCTCTCTACCGCTTAAACTTCACCGCCTTCGCAAATGTGCTAACACCACCAAGTTGACACCACCATGTGCATGTGTGTTAGCATTTCACAATCATTTTTCAAGGCGTTATGTTAGCTCTTTACATATTCTAATACATATGCTCAAGACAATGATCTAGTGGCACTTGATTCCCGAGCTAACCGTGATTGCCCCTCTTGATAGTCGGCTATGTATCCTAAACCCGGTCAATCACTTCTCTACTCATCTTAGACCGTCAAAAGAAAAACCCTATGGTTATACCTTTGCCTTGCGCTCTTAGATCCTTCTCATTCACTTGATCATCATGTCCTTCATTTTATGTGCATCTCCACCATGATCATCATTTCATGTCCATGCACCATCTCTTTGTGATCTTGTGGCCACCACTCCTTGCCACATACACCTTCATCACATGTGTTGCTTATGCCTAACTCAAAACACCTTCATTAGCAACTTGGTGTCATTAATTACCAAAACCAAACTTGGGCTTTCACTCTTGGTGGTTGCCACCACCTAGATGGCTTGGAGATAGCGGAGTAGTTGTGGCAAGAGTGGTGCTTGTTCTTGGCCACCTCCTGGTGTTTTGTGAGGGGTGTTGTGCCTTCCCCGGCGGAGCGCCGAAGGCAACTCTAGTAAATTGCTCGTGTCATTGAGTTATCTCACTTGTGGTAGATTTTTGCGGTGCTCTTAGGGAGCTTGGCTTTGGATTGCCAATTAGTCGCTGAACCACGAAGTGGTGGTCGACACAACGGGGACGTAGCGTGCCGGCAAGCACGTGAACCTCGGGAGACAAATTGTGTGTCACCTTTGTGATTGATTTCTTGGATTTCTCCCGGTGATTGGTCTTCATATTGTTGTGATTGGTTTATCCCTCGACGTGGCCGTATAAAGATCACTTATCTCTCTTTTACATTCCGCAAACTAGTTGTAACAAGCCCTTTAGTGTAATTAGTTTTAAGAGCTTGTATTTTCTTTGCTAGTGTAGCTTGTCTCCTAGTTGAGCTCTTTAATGTAGCTAGCTTGTGAGAGCTCGTAGTGACTTAGCCTTTGTTTGTTATAGTGATCATAGTTACTAGAATTATTGGATAGGTGGCTTGCAACCCTTGTAAAGCTAGAGCTAATTTGCATTTTACCATTTGTTATACTAACCTTTTGCTCTAGTGAGTTTGTAAAATTTTTAATAGGATATTCACCCTCCTCTAGCCATATTAGGACCTTTCAGCGCGCACAGGCCGATTGTTCGGCGCCGCCGCTGGCCATCGCCATCGTCGATGGCCAGCTGGTCGGCAGCAGCAGCGACCTCTAAAAGCTCTAGTTTGGTTTTGGTGAATTAATGAAACCCTAGGTACTAACCTATATGCTCTAAATGAATATGAGATAGGTTAAGTACATTCCAAGTGGTGGAGCAAATGATGAAGATCATGGTGATGATGGTGATAGCCATGGTGATGACCAAGTGCTCAGGCTTGGAAAAAGAAGAAAGAGAAAAATAAAATGGGCTCAAGGCAAAGGTGATATCCATAGGGACACTTTGTTTTCGGTGATGGTCGTACTATTAAGAGGGGAGCTCTTATCGGACAACTCGATCATGTAGTGCCACTAGGTGTTGGAAAACTTGCATATGCATTTTAGGCCTAGTGCACAATTAGTGAGAAAGTGATTAACCTTTGAAAAATAATTGTGAAAATGCTAACACACTTACACGTGATGGTGAAACACTTGGAGTGTTAGCATATTTGCAAAGGTGGTGAAAAAGGTGAAGAAAAGGTGGCATTGTCGGGTTCGGTGTGCTACCACGGTGGCACCGCCATACCCTGTCCCGTGCACCGCCATCCCTGTGGCGGTGACCGGTTGAGGAGGCCGAGAGGAAGGAGCTCTGGTGGGGCACTGCCACCCTGCCCCGTGGCACCACCACCCCTAAGGCGGTGCCCACCTGACCCCACCCGAGAGCAGCAGAGAAAGGCGTGGCACCGACGTGTCCGGTGTACACCGCCGTTGTGAGGGCGGTGCACCACCCGGTCACCATCGCTGATGGAGCGGTCCACTGTCGTTTTTATCTAGAGAGCAGGGGAACTAGAGACGGGCACCACCACGGTCACCGCCACTTTTTTCTAGAGAGGAGGGTTTTCGGGCAGCTGGCCAGGTGGTCACCGCCATCCCTAGGGCAGTGCCACCGCCACCCTGTCCAGTGACCACGGCGAGTCAAACTAGTTGTTAGAATCGGCCATTGGGGGACACTGCCACCCCTAGGGCAGTGCCACCACCGCCGTTTCCGGTGACCTCGCAGAGGCTGGCTCCAAGGGGTAACAACTCTTTTTGCTTGTGGGCTTATAAATAGAGGTGGTGGCCGATCTTGGCCACTCTCTTGGCACTTCTAACAGCTGCATACACCCTTTGAGAGCTGAGCACACCACTCCACTCACTTGCACACTTGATTTCATCATCTTGAGTGAGATTGGAGAGCCTCTAGCGCATTGCTTAGTGTTCTAGCATCTTGTGGCACTAGTTGGGCGATTTGGGCTGGTGGAGATCTTGTTATTCTTGGTGTTTGCCGACACCTAGACGGCCCTGGTGATTGGTGGATCGTCGAGTGGAAGAAGGTGATTGTCTCTAGCTCTGATCATTATGATTGTGAGGGGTTCTTGTGCCTTCCCCGGTGAAAGGTCTTGATGGCTAGAGGGGGGTGAATAGCCTTATAAAATTTTCTACAAAGACAAGCTAAACAAGTTTATCAATATAACAAATAGCGAGATGCGAGTTTTGCTTAGCCTACGGGGTGTTTGCAAGCCACCTAACCAATTCACAATTCTAGTATATTTGCACTCAACCGCACAAGTCAAACCGCACAACTAAAGCTAGCTAGCTACACAAGCTAAGAGTTACACTAACAAGCTAGCAAGGTAACTAAGAAAAAAAACAAGAGAGAGTTAGGAGGGTATCACCGAGGGGCGAAGTATTGAGCCAACCAATCAATATGATCAAGAGATGAATACCAATATAACCGAACACCGGGATCAATCAATCACAATATGAAAGTGATGACACGAAGATTTATCCCGAGGTTCACGTGCTTGCCGGCACGCTAGTCCCCGTTGTGTCCCTCTTCACCACGTGGTTCGGTGGCTAATCGGTCACACACCGAGCCTCTCAAAAGGCACCACAAGAACCTACCAAATGGCAAAATGTTGCAATGACACGAGCAATTCACTAATGTTGCCTTTGGCGCTTCGCTGAGGTAGGCACAAACCCCTCACAATCACCGGAGGTGGCCAAGAACAATCACCAACTCTTGCCAACGCCTCCAAGCTGCTCCAAGCCGTCTAGATGGCGGCAACCACCAAGAGAAACAAGAATCCCGCAGCAAATCAACCACCAAGTGCCAACTAGATGCTATCTCACAATGCAAATGCACTTGGATCACTCAATCTCACTTCGAATATGCAAAGAAGCAAGAGAGATAAGTGGGAGGGGAGTTGCTTAGCTCAAAGTGCTCACAAGTATGTCAAATGTTTGAGAGTAAGAGCCTTGAGCCGGCCAACGAGTATTTATAGACGTACCCCTTCGAATAGAGCCGTTAGAAACTTAAACAACCGAAATCGCGCTGACCGGACGCGCTGGTCCAACTGACCGGACGCGCTGGACGCCCAACGGCTAACTGCGAAGCAACGACCGGACGCGCTCATCGCGCAGACCGGACACGCTGGAGATGACTGGACGCGCTGGTCCCGAGAATGACCGGACGCGCTGGTCGCCTGAGCAGCGCTCAACGAAACAGTGACCGGACGCGCTGAAGAAAATGACCGGACGCGACAGTGCCAGCGTCCGGTTAGAGTCTAGTAAGCTCCCTGAACGACCGGACGCGTCCGATCATCAGTGACCGGACGCGCCTCGCGTCCGATCATCGAACTGAAAAAACGCGCAGACACTGAACACTGACCGGACGCGTCCGGTCATGCAAGGACCGCGTCCGGTTCAGCGTCCGGTCACCTCTGTGACCTCCGTTCGCCTCCGTTTCTTTTCCGGACTTTCGGCGTAGTGGAAAATAGTCGTTTCAACTTCTCGAAAACGCCTGAATCCCGCCTCGCAAGCTCGGCGGGAAGGAGAGAGGATCCCAAACCCTCTCTACCGCTCAAACTCCACCGCCTTCGCAAACGTGCTAACACCACCAAGTGATCTTCGTCATGTGTGAGTGTGTTAGCATTTTCACAATCATTTTTAGAGGCGATATTAGTTTTATCCAAATGCATATGATCATGAAATGCACATCTAGAGGCACTTAGGAGTTCAATAGTCGTGTCATTCCCCTCTTTATAGTACGGCTATCTATCCTATAATATAACCACACCCACTAGGTGTCTTGGTTACTAAAACACAACCCTTAAGCATATACCTTAGCCTTGATCACATAGGGTTGCGTCCAAATCCAAGTGTGGCCATCATGATCACCATGTCCATCTTGCCACCAACCTTGGAATGTACTAATCCTCATATGCTACATACAACTTAGGCATAGGATTAGTACTTAGGCATTGTCACTAATTACCAACACCAAACATAGGACTTTCAATCTCCCACTTGTTGGTAATTGGTGACAAACCTTTCACAAAGATGTTATGATAAAATTTTGATTGAACTCATGTCACATTGTCCAAGTATATTACCATGTGTAAGAATTATGGACATGTGATCATGAATTCAAATTGATAGCAATGGCTCCCCCTACATGTATGCTATATGTTTGGATTTTGGAAGCATACATGTTAGATAGGAAAGATTAGGAGCATTGACTATCAATAGGTGCTAAGTGTTTAAGATTATAGACCTTTGAAGCGTGATACCATCGGAGTAGCGATAAACACCATCTTAGCACCTTGTGTAGTTAGATTCCACTTGTAAAAGCACAAACATAACTAGAAACCTCGTGAGATCAACATTATAAGCAATGCTCTAGTACCACTATGAAAAAGATGAAGCAAGAAAAATCTAACTACTTCCTATTCATGCTAGTACCACAATGCATCATTCAAATTATACTAGCAAGTCACCACACAAGCAATGTATCGGAGAAAACGAAATGCATAACTATGCATCATACATATGAGGTGCACATAGAAATGCAACATTCATGTTTAAAAGCTTGCTCCCCCTACTTGTGTGCTTCTTTTATCAATTCTCCCCCTTTAGGATTTAACTTTGTGAAACATTTTCTCCCCCACAACATTTTTGAGTTCTATCTTTGTGAACAATATTTTCTCCCCCTTTGGCACCAATTGACCACAAGGAGCAAACTTTAGATAGATTATTATGTTGAAATATGGGGTGAGGATCAAGTTTATGATTCAACCTAGATTGCTTGCATAAATAAAATACTTCGGTTTGATCCAAGGGCAAGCTTCTTCACACCTCACTAGAAGGGTTATCATGCACCATGTTGAAGCAAATATTTAGACAAGTTTTCTAGATTAAACACTTAGGATCACAAGCTACTTAAACAAGTTATATGCTACCACTAGATCATACAAGTCATGGAAACAATAGTGGCACCATATAAACTTCAAATTCATTTGATTTTCATGAATGAGCCTATAACATGTAAATTATGACTAGATGCACTAAACGAGTCCTTAGCATAGAATGTATGACATGTCAACCAATTGTACCTTGGGGCTCGAAGGAGAGGCATGTCATATATGGGGTGCATCAACTCATGTTGGAGAAGTCAAGTATGTTCAACTCATTCTTTAGCTTGTGAAATCTCTTCTCATCAAGTGGCTTGGTGAATAGATCGGCTAATTGATCTTCGGTGCCCACACTCTCAATATTCTCTTTGTTGCCTTCAAATGACTTTCTCTTGGTGAGGCTTGAAATCTTGCACACATGCATACACTAAACATCACATCGGGCCTTGATGCCGTCACATAGAGTAGGCTATCAATCATTGATCTATATAGCTTTTGATCCACCATGTTGCCATTCTTGTCACTATCCAAACTTCCACTAGTGCCCATTGAAGTTATAATACTCTTTGCATCTTTCATGCCAAACTTCTTGAGCATATCTTTGATGTACTTAGTTTGACTCACAAATGTACCTTCTTTCATTTGTTTGATTTGAAGTCCAAGAAAGAAACTAAGTTCACCAATCATTGACATTTTAAATTCCTTTGCCATCATTTTCCCAAACTCATCACAATAATCTTGATTGGTTGAACCAAATATGATATCATCAACATATATTTGCAACACAAACAAGTCTTTCTCAATCTTTTTGGTGAATAGAGTAGTATCAACTTTGCCCATGACAAATCCTTTGGATAGTAAGAAGTCCCTCAATCTTTCATACCATGCTCTAGGTGCTTGCTTTAATCCATACAAAGCTTTTCTCAATTTGTAGACATGATTGGGTTTCTTGTCATCTTCAAAACCGGGAGGTTGCTCCACATACACCTCCTCTTGAATGTACCCATTGAGAAATGCACTCTTCACATCCATTTGATATAACTTAATATTGTGAGCACAAACATAGACAAGTAAGATCCTAATTGCTTCCAATCTTGCAACCGGGGCATAAGTTTCACCAAAGTCAAGACCCTCTATTTGTGTGTAACCTTGAGCCACTAGTCTTGCTTTGTTCCTTACTACTATCCCATCTTGATCTTGCTTGTTGCGAAAGACCCATCTTGTTCCAATGACATTATGATCCTTAGGCCTTTCAACTAGTTCCCATACTTTATTTCTCTTAAAGTTGTTGAGCTCTTCATGCATTGCATTTACCCAATCCGGATCTCTCAATGATCTATCAATGTCCTTGGGTTCTTCCATTGACACAAATGAAGAGTGACCACAAAATGATGCCAATCTTGATCTAGTTTGAACTCCCCTTTGTATGTCACCAATGATGGAATCCAATGGATGGTCTCTTGCAATGTTAGTTGGTTGAAGCACTTGGACTTGATTGCTTGGATGTTGATGTTGATCATAAGTTGGAGATGATGAACTAGCCACTTGTTGATCTTGTTGCACTTGAGATGATATACTAGCTTGATTTTGCATTAGAGTACCACTAGCTTGAGTGATTGGACTTTGGAGCACTTGATCTTTGTTGTCATCCACATCAATCACTTGCTTTGGCCTAATATCACCAATATCCATTTCTTTCATAGCATTAGTCAATTGAGTTCCTCTCACATCATCCAAGTTATCTTCTTCATCTTGAGAACCATTTGTTTCATCAAACTCAACATCATGTACTTCTTCAAGTAAACCACTAGCCAAATTCCAAACTCTATAAGCTTTGCTAGTAGTGGAGTAACCAAGTAGGAAGCCTTCATCACATTTTTTCTCAAACTTGCTCAATCTAGTGCCCTTCTTCAAGATGTAGCATTTGCAACCAAATACCCGAAAGTATGTAATGTTGGGCTTTCTTCCATTTAAGATCTCATATGGTGTCTTCTCTAGGAACTTGTGGCAATAGAGGCGGTTGCTATAGAAGCATGTCGTGTTGATTGCTTCGGCCCAAAATGAATGACTCACATTATACTCATTCAATATTGATCTTGCCATATCAATTAAGGTTCTATTCTTCCTCTCAACTAAGCCATTTGATTGAGGTGTATACTTGGCCGAGAATTGATGCTTGATTCCAAGCTCATCACATAGCTCATCAATTCTTGTGTTTCTAAACTCACTTCCATTGTCACTTCTCACTTTCTTGATTGTGGTTTCAAACTCATTTTGCACTCTATTGATGAACTTCTTGAATATGTCAAATACATCACTTTTCTCCCCAAGAAAGAATACCCATGTATATCTAGTGAGATCATCCACAATCACAAAGCCATACTTGTTGCCACCAATGCTTGTGTATGTAGTTGGCCCAAATAGATCTATGTGCAACAACTCAAATGCCTTGGAAGTACTCATGATGCTTTTCAATGGATGAGTGTTGCCCACTTGCTTTCCGGCTTGACATGCACTGCATAGCTTATCCTTCTCAAATGTGACATCCTTCAAGCCTCTAACTAAGTCATGCTTCACTAACTTGTTCAATTGTTTCATGCCAACATGACCAAGTCTTCTATGCCATAACCAACTCATACTTGATTTGGTGAGCAAGCATGTTGAAAGTTGAGTGTCACTAGCATTGAAATCAACCAAGTATAGATTCTCAAATCTAAAGCCTTTGAAGATCAAGTTGGAGCCATCAACACTAACTATCTCCACATCATCAACACCAAATATGCACTTGAAACCGAGATCACACAATTGAGCAACCGACAACAAGTTGAAATTGAGCTTTTCAACTAGTAGCACATTGGAGATGCTATGATCATTTGAGATTGCAATCCTTCCAAGAGCCTTCACATCACCCTTGCTATTGTCACCAAATGTGATACTATCAATACCACTATCATTTGATTTGAGAGAGTTGAACATTCTTGAATCACCGGTCATATGTTGAGAGCACCCACTATCAAGCACCCAATGCCTTCCTCCGGCCTTGTAATTTACCTACAAAACAAATTAATATCTTTTAGGTACCCATACTTGTTTGGGTCCTTAGAGGTTAGTCACTAAGCTCTTTGGTACCCAAATGGCCTTCTTCTTTGGGCCCACAATTGGTGTATCAACAAACCTAGCATGCATACCTTTCTCTCCCTTGGTAAGCACATAACAAGAATCAAAAGGAATGTAAGGTACATTAGCATTTTTCTTGTTCTTGTTTATTTTGTTGTAATTAATCTCTAGATGCCCAACTTGCTTGCATCTATTGCAATAGCGACCATTGCCCTTCACAAAGCGAGGCTTTGGAGTAGCAAAGGCCGCCTTGCCCTTCTTGGGAGTATAGCCCAATCCCTCTTTGTTAAGAGAGAACCTTTGGCTACCTAAGCATTTTAGCAAGCGGGCATCTCCACCATAGGCGTTGCCTAATGCGCGGGTGAAATCATCCACCTCTCTCTTGAGAGTCTCAACCACAAGTGATGAATCACTAGTAGTAGATGTAGAGTTGGTTGTGGTGGATGATGATGAGCTACATGAAGCATTAGTAGGACTAACAAATAAAGAATCATCGATAATATCACATGTTAGTCCAATATCACAAGTGACAATCACTTGCTCCTCTTTAGCTTCCTTCATGAACTTCTCCAACTTGAGGTCCTTTTCCTTGATGAGCTCAAGTAGAGTGGAGTGGGCTTCCTTAAGTCTAGTGTGAGCAACTTCAAGGTCCTCGTGGTCTTCCTTTAGACACTCACGAGAGGCCTCTAGCTCATCAAAGGATTTCCTAAGAGCTTTGAGCTCTTGTTCAATTCCTTTGCACTCCTTACTCTTTTTGAGAGGAACAAGCTCCTCCATCAAGGCATCATTTTCATTGCTCTTGGCAATGAGCTCTTGTTCCAAGATTTTGTATTTCTTGGTGGTCCTCTTGTAGCCCTTGCTCATTTGATCTATTATGCCCAATAGATCATCCTTGGAGTAGTCCTCATCCTCCTCATCATCACTCCTACAACCATCACTAGCACAAGAATCATCATCACTATCATTATATTTTACCTTGGTAGGCTTGGCCATAAGGCATGTTGATGTAGTGTCGAAGATGGATGGCTTGTTGGAGAGGGCGATGTTTGCAATGGCTCGCCGAGTGGTCCTTTCATCATCACTAGAGCTTGCATCATCATCACTATCGGAGTTGTCACTATCCCAAGTGACTACATAACCACCACCCTTCTTCTTCTTGTTGAATGTGAAGCTCTTCTTTGCTTTCTTCTCATTCTCTTTCTTATCCTTCTTGTTCTTCTTGAGCTTCAACTCCCCATCATGATATCTTTTGTCTTCATAGGGGCACTTCGCCACTACATGATCGGGGCTATTGCAATTGTAGCAAAGCACCTCCTTTGCCTTCATGAAGTCCCTTCTCTTTCTTGCACCATAGCCTCTCTTCTTCATGAACCGACCCATCTTTTGCACTAGAAGGGCCATGGTCTCATCATCAAATGGATCATCATCATCAACAACCTTGCTCTTGCCCTTGGAAGAAGAAGCCTTGAATGCGGTGGTCTTCTCTTGCTTGACCTTAATCTCCTTCTTCTCATCTTCATCTTCATCATCATCATATTGAGCATCGGTCATAACATCTCCAAGCACTTGGTTTGGAGTCACCTTGTCCAAACCCTCTCTTTGGATCATCTTCCTCAAGATAGCAAACTTCTTAGGTAAGTTCATCAAGAACTTATGTGAGAAGTCCTTGTCCTTGACATCTTCTCCTAGGCTCTTGAGATCATTGACAATAACTTGTAACCTATAGAACATCTCCGGTATGGACTCATCATCCTTCATCTTGAAACTTGCAAACTTATCCTTGAGCATATAGAGCTTGGCACTCTTTACCGTTGAAGTGCCCTCATATGTTTCCTCTAATCTTGTCCACACTTCATTTGCCATTTTAAGATCCTTGATTTGTTTAAAGACCTTTGCATCAATCCCATTGTAGAGAGTATTGAGAGCCATAGTGTTGCATTGGTTGTTGATGCGGTCATTGTTGGTGAGGTTGTCAGGATCAATGATAGCATAATCATGGTGTGTCACCTTCCAAACGTTCTCATGAATAGAGCCAAGATATTGCTTCATCTTTCTTTTCCAATGATCAAAAGATGTGACACCATCAAAGAATGGAGGCTTGCCCCTGACATGGTTGAACACAACTTGAGCCATCTTACACCGAGGTTGTTAAGCCTTGAAACGGTGACCACGGCTCTGATACCACTTGAAAGGTCTTGATGGCTAGAGGGAGTGAATAGCCTTATAAAATTTTCTACAAAGATAAGCTAAACAAGTTTATCAATATAACAAATAGCGAGATGTGAGTTTTGCTTAGCCTACGGGGTGTTTGCAAGCCACCTAACCAATTCACAATTCTAGTATATTTGCACTCAACCACACAAGTCAAACCGCACAACTAAAGCTAGCTAGCTACACAAGCTAAGAGTTACACTAACAAGCTAGCAAGGTAACTAAGAAAAAAAAACAAGAGAGAGTTAGGAGGGTATCACCGAGGGGCGAAGTATTGAGCCAACCAATCAATATGATCAAGAGATGAATACCAATATAACCGAACACCGGGATCAATCAATCACAATATGAAAGTGATGACACGAAGATTTATCCCGAGGTTCACGTGCTTGCCGGCACGCTAGTCCCCGTTGTGTCCCTCTTCACCACGTGGTTCGGTGGCTAATCGGTCACACACCGAGCCTCTCAAAAGGCACCACAAGAACCTACCAAATGGCAAAAGGTTGCAATGACACAAGCAATTCACTAATGTTGCCTTTGGCGCTTCGCCGAGGTAGGCACAAACCCCTCACAATCACCGAAGGTGGCCAAGAACAATCACCAACTCTTGCCAACGCCTCCAAGCTGCTCCAAGCCATCTAGGTGGCGGCAACCACCAAGAGAAACAAGAATCCCATAGTAAATCAACCACCAAGTGCCAACTAGATGCTATCTCACAATGCAAATGCACTTGGATCACTCAATCTCACTTCGAATATGCAAAGAAGCAAGAGAGATGAGTGGGAGGGGAGTTGCTTAGCTCAAAGTGCTCACAAGTATGTCAAATGTTCGAGTGTAAGAGCCTTGAGCCGGCCAACGAGTATTTATAGACGTACCGCTTTGAATAGAGCCGTTAGAAACTTAAACAACCGAAATCGCGCTGACCGGACGCGCTGGTCCAACTGACCGGACGCGCCGGACGCCCAACGGCTAACTGCGAAGCAACGACCAGACGCGCTCATCGCGCAGACCGGACGCGCTGGAGACGACCGGACGCGCTGGTCCCGAGAATGACCGGACGCGCTGGTCGCCTGAGCAGCGCTCAACGAAACAGTGACCGGACGCGCTGAAGAAAATGACCGAACGCGACAGTGCCAGCGTCCGGTTAGAGTCCAGTAAGCTCCCTGAACGACCGGACACGTCCGATCATCAGTGACCAGACGCGCCTCGCGTCCGATCATCAAACTGAAAAAACGTGCAGACACTGAACACTGACCGGACGCGTCCGGTCATGCAAGGACTGCGTCCGGTTCAGCGTCCGGTCACCTCTGTGACCTCCGTTCGCCTCCGTTTCTTTTCCGGACTTTCGGCGTAGTGGAAAATAGTTGTTTCAACTTCTCGAAAACGCCTGAATCCCGCCTCGCAAGCTCGGCGGGAGGGAGAGAGGATCCCAAACCCTCTCTACCGCTCAAACTCCACCGCCTTCGCAAACGTGCTAACACCACCAAGTGATCTTCGTCATGTGTGAGTGTGTTAGCATTTTCACAATTATTTTTAGAGGCGATATTAGTTTTATCCAAATGCATATGATCATGAAATGCACATCTAGAGGCGCTTAGGAGTTCAATAGCCGCGTCATTCCCCTCTTTATAGTACGGCTATCTATCCTATAATGTAACCACACCCACTAGGTGTCTTGGTTACTAAAACACAACCCTTAAGCATATACCTTAGCCTTGATCACATAGGGTTGCGTCCAAATCCAAGTGTGGCCATCATGATCACCATGTCCATCTTGCCACCAACCTTGGAATGTACTAATCCTCATATGCTACATACAACTTAGGCATAGGATTAGTACTTAGGCATTGTCACTAATTACCAACACCAAACATAGGACTTTCACCCGGCGGAGCGCCAAAGGCAACTCTAGTGGATTGCGCGTGGCTTGTGGATCCTCATCTTGTGTTGGTTGTGCGGCACCTAGTTGCGGATTAGGCGTGTGATGCCTATTAGCGCGTGAACCTCTAAGTGAGTGAATCACCATAACGGGGACTAGCTTGCCGGTAAGCAAGTGAACCTCATAGGACAAATTGATTGTGTTATCATTGTCTCCTTGGTATTCTTGGTATTCATTGTGATTGATCACTTGCCACGGCGGTATATCACTTCTACCACTCTCTTGCATTACTTTGTGTATTTCCCTTGCGTAGTGCTTGTGGTAGTTGTAGCTTTTTAGTTGTAGCTCTCTTGCTAGCTTGTTCACCTAGGTGTAACTTAGTGACTAAGCCCTTGAGTGATATTCTAGAGATCATAGACATTATAATTGGATAGGTGGCTTGCAACACAAGTATAGTGCTAGCGCAAGATTCGCTTCGCCATCTTATTTACTAATCACTTGTCTTAGTGTTGTTGTAGAATTTTTAAATAGGCTATTCACCCCCTCTAGCCATTAGGACCTTTCAATCGCAAGGCAAGCGGTGGGAGGTGGCCTGTCAGAGTCGAGAGGCGAGGGGTGCTTCCGAAAGAAAGGACCAATTGTGCATTTGTGAAAGATTATTGTATGTTTCTATCAAAAGTTAGTTTTACAGCAGTAAAACTATCGCTACTTTGTCAATTATATTGGGCGACCCAATAGAGTGAAAAAGCAACATAAGCCATGTAAAGAGTCCAAAAGCATTGTATAAGTTATTTTTGAGAAATTCATAGCAAGAGATACCCATATATATATATATATATATATATATATATATATATATATATATATATATATATATATATTACAGGTTCCCACAAAGAAATTAAAAAAGTTAGTCTCTCAATGTAATCTTCACAGCTACTTGCCTCAGCATGAGCCACGAGACATTGCGATACGCAACATGGCTGGCAGCACACCCTACGGTGTGCTTGTCATTTCGTCGAACACGTAGCAAGTGTGACCCACGAGTGGTGCATGCCAATGATGCGGGATGAAATCACTGGCCTCCATGTAGGTGGAGGCACAAGAGGTAGCATACTCGATAGTGGGCTAGAAAGGTGGAGGCGGTTGCCTTTGCCCGCCTCTGTTAATCTATTAATGGAAGTGGGTGCCTTAAAAAGCCCGTCACGGTTAATCAATTAAAAAACAAAAAAAAAATCCACGAGCCCGCTGGCGAGCCCATTCTAGAGCCCATCGGTAAGCCTATTTCCAGCCCATGCGCCTGGAGGAGCCGCCTGGATCCACCGTGGTTGGAGCCGCCGTGTCCGGATCCATCGTCGCCTATTATAGATCTGCAAAGGGGAAGAGAGAGAGAAGAGTGAGGGAGATGAAGAGAGGAAGAAAAAGGGAGACGAGAAACATTGTACTTACCTCCACCGGATGTCCTCATCGTCGTACGCCTCTGGATCGATGTGAGCACCGCTGCATCGCTCGTGGCCGCCCTCAATCCGCCGCTGGAGTGCGGGCCCCGAGACCGGATCCGCGCTGCTGCTAGGGTGGGGGAGGAGCACTGCCGCCGCTGCTAGGGTGGGGGAGGAGCACCATCGTCGCCCCCATGAGGGTGGGGAAGGAGCACCGCAGCTCGAGTTGGAGCGGAGGCCGCCGCGCCGTGGATCTGCACTGCCTCCGTGTTTGGTGGCGCCCCGCCGTAGATTCGCGCTGCCTCCATGCCATGGGGGCCGTCCCGACGTGGATTCGCGTCGCCGCCGCGTGTAGGGGCTGGCCGGCCCTGGATCCACGCTAGTGAGAGAGGGAGGCAAGTGGAGAGGAGAGGGAGGCGTAGCGCGCGGTGTCAGAGTGAAGGGAGAGCGAGGGGAGAGGTTCGGGCCCGTAGTGTCGGAGTGAAGGCAGATGTGCCGTATAGGGAGGGAGTGGCTTGGCGAGAGAAATGAGGTGGAAACCCTAAGTCTGCTCTTATATAAGGGCCCGGTAGGAGAATAGAATGGGCTTTGCTAGTTGGGCCACCATATTCGGAGGCAGACCTTATAGTATGCCCGCCTCTGAAAATAGATGTATGGAGGCGGGCTTCTTAAGACGACCGCCTCCGAAAATAGACTATTTTTTGAGGCGGTTGTCTTATAATGTCCGTCTTCGTAAATCGATTTTGCGAGGTAGTTTTTTGTAACCGCCTCGGTTAATAAAAAGCGCCCGCCTCGGTTAATCCGAGGCATTAACCGAGGCGGCTGAAAGTGCTGCCCGCCTCTAAAAAAATTCCAAAACGCCTCGCAAAAGATTTTTTTTGTAGTAGTGATCCATAGGCCACCAACGTCCCTCTAGCTAGCTATGTTGGAGTGCATTTGTCTAGGCTATTGATCCACGAGCTCGAACCACACCATCGGTTTGCTGCCGCGGCTTGTCACCGTCACAGGAGTTGTCTCTCCTCGGGTTGGGACAGGATGCGCCAAGCCCTGTGCATGTCAGGGTTAAAAAAAACCGCTCGGTAAACCGCGGTTTACCGCGGTTACCGGCCTAACCGGGCCGGACCGGTTCCGGTCCGGTCCGGTTCCGGTCCGGTCCGGTTAGGTATTCCCCAAATTCAAATTTAAAATTTGAAAAAAATGCTGAAAAAATTCCTAAAAATAGTTCATGATTTATAGAAGCCAATGGTGTAAAAAATTTTGAAATTTGAGTTCGTTTAGTATTTATTTATACGTATAGAAGTTTAAAAAAAAGAAAAAAAAATCCCGGTCATGCCCCGTTAAGGCCCCCAAATTCAAATTTAAAATTTGAAAAAAAAAACAAAAAATGCTGAAAAAATTCCTAAAATAGTTCATGATTTATAGAAGCCAATGGTGTAAAAAATTTTCAAATTCGAGTTCGTTTAGTATTTATTTATACGTATAGAAGTTTGAAAAAAAAGAAAAAAGAAAATTCCAAACTCAAACCGAGCGGTAAACCGCTCAAACCGAGCGGTTACCGCTCCAAACCGCCCGGTAAACCGGTGACAAACCGAACCGAAGGCACGTTTAAATTCAAATTCAAATTCGATTGGTTACCGACCGGTTACCGGTAAACCGGACCGGTAAACCGGAACCGGAGGCCGGCGGTTTGGGGTGACCGGTCGGTAAAAAAAAAACCTGGTGCATGTGCGGCCTGCCGCCCTGCTGCTCGAGCACGCTGGCCACAACGAAGGTCAAGCATGCTAGGCCCTGTTTAGATACCAAATTTACCTCCCAAATTTCACTATGCAAAAAGAAGATTCCCATCACATTAAAATGTCGGCAGATGCATGAAGTATAAAATGGAGATGAAATCAAAAACTAATTGCACAGTTTTGTTGTACTTTGCGAGACGAACGTTTTAAGCCTAATTAGTCAATTTTTAGACAATTATTACCAAATAAAAACAAAATGCTACAGTACTACACAGTGCTCCACAGTATTTCGGTAAATACCGAATCGGCGGAACTAAACACGGCCCTAGCCGGATCCATGTCTTAAAACCCGTGATGATTGCTCTAGCATTAAGCACGAGTGCGTTCGAATGGTCGACATCACGTGATGGTTGGATCCTAGGGTTGCAGGGTAACGAGTGACGTGGCTTAATTGGGTGCCTGAGTTTAGGCCCGGTTTAGTTCCCAAAAAATTTTGCAAAATTTTTCAGATTTTCTGTCACATCGAATCTTTAGACACATGCATAAAGCATTAAATATAGATAAAAATAAAACTAATTACACAATTTAGACGAAATGGACGAGACGAATCTTTTAAGCCTAATTAGACCATGATTGGACAATATTTACCAAATAACGATGAAAACGCTACCGTGCCCATTTTGCAAAAAAAAATTGCATCTAAACCGGGCCTTAGAGTCTCGATTCAGTTGAAGAGATGCTGGCCTCGTTTAGTTCGGTGAATTGGGGAGAAAAACACTGTATCAGAATTCCTGTAGCATTTCGTTTGTATTTGGTAAAAATTATCCAAATTTTGACTAACTAGGCTTAAAATGTTCATCTCGCAAAGTACAACAAAACTGTGCAATTAGTTTTTGATTTCATCAATATTTAGTACTCCATGCATTTGCCGACATTTTAATGTGACAGAGAATCTTCTTTTTACATAGTGAAATTTGAAGAGAATTGGAGGAACTAAACAAGGGCGCTGATATAGGTATTCCCTTCGTCCCGCAGAGACCGTCGTTTGGAGATTCAAAATTTTTCCCAAAAAACCGTAGTCGGGCAGCACTTCAGAAGCCGTCAGTTAGACTGTCAGGTTGCAGGTCCCACTCGCAACAGGGGTTTGCAACCCTGCACACCAACGTGGCGCGCTTGTGTCCACTCATTTGATATTCCAGAGCATTCTCACAGGTTCCCGACTTCCCGTTCCCTGCCAAGAGCCAACATCATCTTCCTCTTCCCTTCCATCCAGAACTAGAGTAATATACGAGCATCCATCACCATGCTCAGGCGGCCGCATGCGGCGGTGGCCCGGCGCTGCGGGCAAGCGCGCACGGCGACGTGGCGCACAGGGCGAGCGCATGTGGCGGTGGCCCGGCGCTGTGGACGAGCGCGCACGACGGCGGCGGCTCCACACGCGACAAGGCCTTCTTGGCTCGGTGGGCACATCTATGGCAGCACAGCTACGACGACCTCCATCCTTTGCCTCCAGCCCCGACGATTGCGTGGGGGCCTCCCTGGCCCATTCCCGACCGTGGCTCCCGCGGCCACCGTCGTGGGATGCCGGCGGATCTCGTGGCCGAGCAGCTCGATGTTGGGGCGGTGACCGTCGAAATGCATGGAGGAACAACGACGGCACGTGGACCCCCACTCCCTGCGGTGTACAGGGTGGCAGGAGTCAGTGCGCGGTGACGGCTCGGACTGGATCTCGGGCCCGGCGGCTAGTGCGAGAACGAGAGGAAGCTGTGGAGAGCGCGGCATGGGGGAGCGGTTGGAGTGGGATGAGGTCACGGTAGGAAAGGATCAGCGTTGATATTTACTAGGGTATTTTCATAATTTCTCATATAGGCCTCGTTCACTTCCCCATCCCAACTCAAAATATTTTCTCTTACACCTATCACATCAAATCTTTCGACGCATGCATGGAGCATTAAATGTAGGTAAAAAGGATAACTAATTGCATAGTTTGTCTGTAAATGTCGGGACGAATCTTTTGAGCCTAGTTAGTCCATGATTGGACAAATTTTACCAAATAACAACGAAAGATGCTACAGTAACTTTTCACCTACTTTTCGCAAAGTGAACACACCCATACATTAGTTTGCGTGCCCAGTCCTACAACTACAGTTTTTGCGGGATGGAGGAAGTATTTATGTTTGAAAATTTTCATGCCTTTTGTCAAGGCATGATTCTTTTTTTAGTCTCAACTCTAGTATAAGGTATAGTATCTAAACTCATGCACCAACTCACACCACTGCACATAAACTCACACACGCACACTTCTAATGCTCAAGCTAAACCAACACCTATATAAAGAGAGTTGCACGTGGCCAAAAAGGTATCCGAAGTCTCCCAGGAGAGAGAGAGGTGACTCCCTATTCCCTATTAAGGTCGCACGGACAAAATTCATGAAGGCCTCTGCGCGGCACCGAAACGAAATGCACACGCTCCAGCCGTGACGCGCGGCCACCCGCCAACCACTCCGTGCGTGTCTCTGCCACTCATGTAAAGACCGTCCATTCAGAAAATTGCATATTTCACCATTTGGTACTGGTAACCAGTGTAGCTTACTGGGTTTGTCCTAGAGTATTTGATCCAGATGGTTACAAATTATAAAAACGTTTCGAGATTAAATTAGCCAGATAGCACCAAATCAGAAGGTGCTAATCCATTCCGTGACTGTCCGGCTGTTCGAGCTTCCCAACAATCTCCGCGGAGTAGGTCACCGTCACCTGTCGAACTCACAAATCGCAAGCAGACGCCGAGACGCACGCCTCCCTTCTCCCTTCCTCAGCTGCTGCTGGCCTGTTGCCTGCTGCTCCAGTGCCCCACACCCACCCACTCCTCGCTCGAGGTCAAATGGCCCCCGCCGCAGCCGTCCTGAAGCGGGCCCACCTCGCTGGCGTCCACTCGTTGGCCCGCCACCGGCAGCCGCCGGCGGACCGCGTCTTGGTGCCTTCTCCGGCGATCCTGCCGCCGCGCGTTTCATGGCGTAGGTGCTCCACTCTGATCTAAAACCTCTCCAATCTTATGCGGCTGTATCGTGTGAATGGATGGTGCCTGGAGTCTGTTTGGTGTAGCAGCTTCGGAAACTCCTCACTCGATGGTTTGATTCGTTTTGTCTCTTTTTTCTAATTGATTGATTGGTGATGTGTCAGAACAGGGCTTGGATTTTCTGGGTTTTAACAATCATATCTATCTATCATAAGCTTCGCGGTGCCGGGATGGAATTTGTGATGTAGTCTTTCTGTTTCTTCTATACAAGCAGAACAGGGATCTGGAGTGGTTGCTAAGAGGCGCCTTTGGGCGACTGCGAGTGGTTCCTTCGAGAAAGATAACCTTGGGGAGGACGAGGTGTTGCCTTCTCAGGTGCCGTGACTTATTAGCTAGTGGGCTGCCCTTTTGTACTCATCACTACGGGAAGGTCACTTTAGTATCTGCTTTTTACACTTTGGACTAATTTACAGGTAGTGGAGAGTAAAGTAGATTTGTTCAAGAGTTTAAAGAGTGCCAACTCCATTATTCCCCACATAGTGCTGGGGAGCACAATTCTCGCGCTGGTGTACCCGCCTTCGTTTACATGGTTCACTACCAGGTCTGTCATGCAAGTTTGTGCTCTTTATTAGTCCAAATTCAGTTATCGATCTGTATATGTCGTTGGATCAATGATCAGTTGAATTTATATTTCAGCTACACTTTAGCAGTATATGAAAGAGATGGTACACAGCCCTGTCTGGCTTCCTTTGGCTTTGGACACTTATCTCCCCCTGATGACAGTATCTAAGACCATTTTGTTAGACAGTTACTTTTTCTCGAACTCACTTCTTGATTGTTCTTCCAGTCCCATAAGTAAGAAATATAGGAGAGGACGTTTTCTCAGAAGTATGCATATAATCGATACCTGAAAAGGCATTTAAAATTATGTGCTGATCCATACTAATCACCATCTTTCCGTTCTCTATATGGTAATGCTTTCTGATTAGGTCTCTGGACTATAGGAATCCTGTTGTTTTATGCTCACTGATAAACTCCGCTATCCTTTCTGTAATGATTAATCGTTAAGGGTCTACCTCTCACAGTCTCACCTATAAGCTGGCTTTTATTTACGTAATTAGATTAGTTTCATGTTTGTGTCAGTAGCACAGTGTTCTATATTTGCACCTGTTATTTACATTTCCAGGGTGTGTTATTATTGCAGGTATTATGCACCAGCTTTGGGGTTCTTGATGTTTGCTGTTGGTGTAAACTCAACCGTCAAGGATTTTGTTGAAGCAATAAAAAGGCCAGACGCTATTGCTGCTGGCTATATCGGACAGTTTGTCATCAAGCCTTTGTTGGGATTCCTTTTTGGCACTCTTGCGGTTGCAGTTCTTAATCTCCCAACTGCTCTAGGTAAGAAATTGATTCATGCATTTTTATATGCTTTAGAAGGAGCATTGCAGAATATGTGGTGAACTCTGTCGTGAACTTGTTGTAGGCGCTGGTATCATGTTGGTTTCATGCGTGAGCGGAGCACAGCTTTCAAACTATGCAACTTTCCTGACAGATCCACATATGGCTCCTCTCAGCATTGTTATGACATCATTGTCAACAGCTACTGCAGTTTTTGTCACCCCAACATTATCTTACTTTCTTATTGGCCAGAAATTACCTGTGGATGTCAAAGGGATGATGTCCAGCATCGTTCAAATAGTTGTTGCTCCAATTGCTGCTGGATTGCTTCTGAATAGGTATTCCTTTCATTGATTTGAACTGAAGTACAGGAGACAGCTGTGCTAGATTGGATAGTTCCCTTACTATATTTCTGATCTTTGGCTCCCACTTTGAGTAACTTCTGTTTTCAGGTCTAAATTCATGTTTCTTTATGTTACGCAGATTCCTTCCAAGGCTCTGTGCAGCTATTCAGCCATTTCTCCCTCCGTTATCGGTGTTTGTCACTGCTCTGTGTGTTGGCTCACCATTGGCAATAAATATCAAGGCTGTTTTGTCTCCATTTGGATTAGCCATAGTGCTGCTCCTTTTTGCATTCCACACCTCATCTTTTGTAGCTGGTTATCATCTTGCTGGTACTTGGTTTCACAAGTCAGACGATGTAAAGGCACTACAAAGGACAATATCTTTTGAGACAGGTGACGTGCTCTCCTATTACATGAGGGTACGTTCTTTCTAATTTGTTTTTTTTTGTCTCACCAGTATCTCTTGATGCAGGAATGCAAAGTAGCCTCCTTGCTCTTGCTTTAGCAAACAAGTTCTTCCCAGATCCACTAGTGGGTGTGCCTCCAGCTGTATCGGTATGTGAACTTTTACCATCCACTAGCCTCTTGCAGATTTATCTCTTACAAATGGAACTTTCCTGTCAATCTGGCATTAATCTTGGGGACAGCTATGGATAGGTCAATACATTGTTCCACGGTATTAACATCTGTCCAGCAGATAAAAAACTTATTACTTTGACCCGATTCACATGAAACTTCGCCTCTGGGCTTAGAAAACACAAACTCTGCAAAAGAGGGGTCGATTCTGTTTTGTCTGCGGAGAGATTAATGAGGATCTTACCATCGTTAACTTGATTCATTTCTGCAGGTTGTGTTGATGTCCTTAATGGGATTTGCTCTTGTCATGGTGTGGTCCACGAAAACAGAAGCCTAATAACCCAGTTCAAATCGAAGCAACTCATCATTGTTTCTGACGTTGCCATAACCCGTGTTGACATTTAGTCAGGCTAACTGATCCCCATGGATAGCAATCTAGGAAGGTTCATCATTGGTCAGGATTGCTGCCAAATGATCATCATGGCATACAATCTGGCTCGCACTATTTATATCTGATCGTGGTTCTGTCAAACTAAGATTTCTAGTGGCCTGAAATTTCTTTTGAGGAATCTAATGGCCTGAATTCTTGGATGATAGCGAAAAGCCCATGGATGGAACCTCTCTAGGGCTTGTCAGACTACACTTGTATCGACCTCAATCCACGTGTGATCCAATCCACTCCAACACATATCAGATTGAGGTGAATACATGTAAAGCTGAACAAGGGCTTAACGATTTGTTGAGATGAGATGCATGAACAGGGGGCCTCGTCTCCCTTGGATTGTGAAGAAACACCTCTGATTCTTTGGTGGTTGACTAGTTTCCTGAATCAATCGAGTGCTGCTGTTCCTGTTCTTATTTATCTAGACTAGATAGAATTTTCATGGTTCAAATTTGAAACTCATGTAGCGTTCCTTCTCTACATCTAAGGGGTCGATCGGTAGGATTGCACCCAGGAATCGTTCCAGCTGATCAAAGGTTATATAAATTAGCCTAGCAATCCGGGTAAGAATCCTTCCAGGCGATGGTGCCCTAGGAACCGAACAAGCCCTAAGTGAGCTTGCAAGTGTTTTCTTTTCACTAAATTATCTTCCAAATTTTCATTTCTTTTTGAATCATGAGGGCATGACGCCTCAAGAGCGCTGATGTAGTTCAATTTTTGGCCTCTTGTCATAGGGTAGATTGTCGCCAACTGCTGTTCATCGAACCGTATCAGTTCTCGCATGATTCGTCAGAATTTCTCGTATTCGACATTTCGACTGCATCCCAATGACAGCGTTACAGGAATACAAGTAAAACCTACACATACGGTTGCTGCTATACACATGTCCAGTTGAGTATCTCCATCGATGATCCTTAGATCAGGACCTTTATTGGGATCTGAAGACCTCCCTTTCTTTTTCGAACATCAAATAATTGATTAAACTCTAGATGGGACCTATTTGTCAGCGGAATACATTTTCTTTTTTCTTTTGTTTCTTTTCTCAACCCCCTCCCTCCAAGCCACATCCATCGCCCTCTCTTGTCCAAGTCATGTGGACGGTGGACGATCAATCAAGGTTCCCTCTTCTTTGTCCTCTCTGTCTCCCGTATCACCATGGCGGGTCGAGCTCCATCACGCCGCGACCTCGTCTCCTTCATCTTTGATTCTTGCATCGCGTGGCTACGAGGCCTTGAGGGGAGGCCAGCTCCCATTTTGAGGTGCACTCTGGGAGCCCCTACTTGAGGACCGGACAACAATCCGTCAACCTGAGAGGGAGCTCACCGAGCAAAGATGGTCCATGGTCGGGCGGTGAGGGCGACCCTGAGGTCAGGTGAGATCACTCTCTAGGAGGGCCCACTCATAGGCTCGAGCAGCCAATGAGGAGGGCAACGACTGCAACCATTGGGAAGGCTAGGGGCGTGTTTGGTTGCCTTCCCAGTCTAGCCATGTCTGTTCTCGGGAGCCAGGCCATCGGTAGCTAGGCTGAGAGCATGCAAGAGATGTTTGTTTGGTTGCTAGGATCCATGCATACAGGCTACACCGAGCAAGTGATTGGTTGCTTAGATGCCTGCATCTCCCCTCTCTATCGCGTGCACCTCATGTGTTCCCACCCGCACTGCGCCAGCTAGGCTATGGGGAAATGCCGAATTTTCTCGCATCACAGGAGCCTGGCTAGAGGGTGGATTTTGCACCACCAGAGCTTGACCCAAACCCTGGCGCAGGTATCCAAACAAGCGGCCGCTGCATTTGGAGAGCCTGGTTCACCGATATACAGGAAACCAAACGCGCCCTAGATACGGTGATTGGTAGCCAGATGTAGGGCGGTGCTGACGATGCATAGGAAGGAGACAAATAGGGTTATGTGCAGGTGCGAGTGGGAAAGAGGGGGAAACAAAAGAAATTGAAAAGTAGGGGTACTCCGACAGGTACTTTGTTGCTAAATTTACTTAGCATATAATAAGTATATGAACATGCCTATTAGACATGCCTTTTTTTTTCTAATAACATTGCATCGTGCAATGGCATGCTTCGATGCTTAAGTTTCTCTCCAATCTTCTCATCGAGCGTCAGTTTTCTATCTCACTCTTGAGTAGTCTAAATGGGGTTATTTGAAAGCCTTCCTATTTTATAGGAGCTTGGGTAGGGGCACTGCTAAACCTGTACTGTATTTTTTTTTATAAGCCTTCAAATCTACGTTGTTTTTTCTTTGGTACACATACGGATACAGACGTCTAATAATCCTCAACGACTTGCCGGGTTCGGGTTAACGCCAACCTCACGCATCCCCCCGCGTCCAATGGCGTCCCTCCGGCTCGTGGCAACGCTAGGGCCCTCCAGTCCTCCTCGGGCACCTCGACCTGAGCTGCGGAGACCGCCCTCCGCAGTCCGTCTGACGGGTGGGGTGGGCCTGGTGGCGGCGGCGGCGGCGGTTGCCGTGGCCGGGGCCGCGGCCGCCTCGCCACCGGCGCTCGCCGCGCTGTCCGAGCCGGCGAACGCGCTCTCGCTGCCCACCTGGGCCGTCCACGTCTCCAGCGTCGCCGAGTGGTACCGCTTCTTTCTGCTACCGGCTAGCGATTGGTTCCGCGCCTGTAATATCTGTGAGGACTGAATGTCTGAATCCAATCCCTGACGGGGATTTGCGTTGCAGGGTGACGGCGATGTGGCTGGTTTGGGACTACGGGGAGAGGACGGGGCTCAAGGGCTGGAAGGGCCTCTCGTGGGGGATGGTGAGTGCAAATTTCGGCAGAGCTTTTAGATATTTGCTAAGATATCGTTTGCTGAAGAACTGTGTGGTGGTTCCTGTCTATGTACCTGTAGAACTACAGACTGCGATATTGAGATTTTGAGTAGGAATGGCTCACCTCAGTGTTACCTTGAGCAGAAGAAACTTGTGTGTGTTTCTTCTGTTTGCAGAACTATGCTATTTGTGCAGTTCACACATTCATAAATTTTCAACTGTTTTGACACTGCTCATGTGATGTTTTGTTGACTGACAAACCTTTATTTCTGTCGAATAGGTTCCACTTCTAGGTGGAGCAATGTGCGCTTGCACGTGGCATTTCTTCTACAATTCAGAGTCTCTCGAAGTAAGATATCTCCTTGAGTTAAAAATGCAGTTTCACGTTTGTTGTTTGCTGATATGATTATCACTTATCTGTCCCCAATTTTTTTAAAATGTTCTCAACTGTGAGATGCCATTGTGTTCGTGGCTTCCCTGAATGAAACTTTGGTTAGTGTACACCAGCAACTATTTATTCTTTTCACTGAGATCCTTATGCAGTCATGCTTTGCTAGTTTTTATGATAACAGAATTATTAGATCTGGTAGCCCTTCAGCGTTTTCATGAAAATAGACAAAAGCACAATGCAATCCAGTCAGTATTTGAAACAGTTCTTTTTCTCGTATTGTTTGCCTTGGTCAAAATGGTTTTCTTACTTGATCCACAGGTCCTTGTAGCCCTTCAAGGTGCTCTGACAGTGATTGGTAACATAACAATGTGCATAGCTGCATACCGCATCTTCAAAGCATCCCAGGAAGGCTCAAAAACTTCATAGGCTGCAAGATTGGATGTTACAATCGATTTGGCAAGGTAAATGAGATATGCGCTTGCTTTTCTCTGACATGGTCACATGGATGAGAGTGGAGAAATATTTGACTGCTGTTTAGCCATTAGATAAAGTTTTTTGAAAAGGGCAACCTTTCAACAACATGAATCTTCTGTTGTAGTATTACTTTTCAGGGGCAACATAAAAGATAATGTTTGAAACTCAGTCACATTTTGCTGCACTCAGGAATGTTCTTTATTTGTAGGGATGCTACACCTCATTTGAAAATTGACATTGCTGAGAGCCTGAGAAGGTGGTAGGAGAAGAAACAGTTAGAAGGTTGATTGGCTTTACCTTATGAATCTGAAATATGATTGTGACCGAAGAAAAACAGAGTTGCATCTCTCCTGTAAACGCCTTGTGAAAATTACCCTGAATTCGGTTACAGCCTTAGATAAGCAGAATCCATTCACTTGATACAAAGAGATGCCACTCAGTACGCAACAGTTTGGAGCACTGAAGTTAGTACCATGATACCATCTCCACCACTGCAAAACCCTGTCCCCGCAAGCTCATCCGTTCATGGCCATCAAACCAATCCTGCCAAAAAGGCATCAAAGTACCTGCTCTCCATCTCGAGGTGCCACTGGCATGTGGCCTCATGATGCTAAACCCTGAACCCAACATGAACGTCGCTGTTGCCGGACGAGGATCGCACGTGTATGTATGTATGTATGTATGCGTTCACGGATCATGGCGCATCTACCTAATGTGATCCATGATTCACATGCGCTTGGTGAACCAGGTTCATGCGGGGGCCAGTGTCAAACTGTCAATGGCGAAAGCTGCAGCAACGATGGATGGTGCTTCTGTGTTCTGTCAATGTGTGCAGGGAGGTCAAGCGTCGGAATGAAACCTCCACTCGGCGAAGATATGGATCAAATGAGTGGACGCAGGACCGGGACCGGGTGGGGGGACACGCGTCGCCCATCAGTGAGTATCTGGGACGGCATCGGACGGTTGATCTTGAGGTGTCAAACGCAAATTCTTGTGTACTACTACCTCTTTGGCTTTGGCTACCTTGTGTGTGGTGTAAGTGTAATGAGTGCAACTTTTGGCCAAAGCTGGGGGCAGTGGCCCAAAGTGTCTTCCCTGCTCCAAGTTTTTTCACGAGAGATTCTCGCCTCCATGATGGTCCGTGACGCAGTAACGTGGGGCTGAATGGCTGCTGCTTGGTGACTGGTTTCTGGGTGAGAATGGCGTGGAATGAAGGACATCTCTCTCTCGTCGAAACTTGGCCTCCCAAGTTGGCAGAAACTGTGGTGACTGACAGATCATTTTCAGGCCTGCTATAGAAATCAAATGGGAATTCCTTCACAGTAGACTCTGTTGGAACAGAACATTTGCAGCGAGAGTTCCGAATGCAGACGGCAACTCGCATGTTTGCAGAGATGGGAGGGGAGGTAAAAAGGCGGTGAGGCATCATTCTGGCGAAGAAACCGCACGAGCAAAAAGGATGAGATGCTCGAAAGCGAATTTGACCTCCCCGTGCCCTTGCTCTTGCACCATCGAGTACCAAGAAAACTCTAAAGCTTTTCATCATGCAATGCAAGCACCCGGCCCAAGAAATCAATAATGCAAGCATGGCCATTTTGCTTTCTTTGACGTGTATATTTACCAATGCAAAAAAAAGGAGAAGTTACATAGAGAGCACAATTATTCAGCCAATTCATTTTCAAATCTGGGAGGTTCCTGCAGAACCCAAATGATTCCCTTTATTTGTAGTCTTCTCCCCAACCTACTCCTGTCAAAAAGATCGTGTTGTCTCGTCGCCAATTTCTCCACGCCCCTCTCCTCCTTTTTTCCGACGGAAATACTGTCTCCATGCAGGAAAGAACGTAATTCTAGTACAGTGTCATGGTTTAGTATCATAAGTTTGATAAATTATAGATAAATAAATATTAATATTTATGATATCAAATAAATATCATTAGATTAACTACGAAATGTATTTTTATAATAAATTATTTTTAAGCCATAAATATGAATAATATTTACTAAAAATTTGGTCAAACATGAATGGCTTATGTTGACACGTAACCTGCATTCTTTTCTGGAGAGAGGGAGTACGCTGCTAAATGATTAGCGCCCGGAAGATCCATTGGCCCATGCCATGCCATAGTCCATGCTCCATGATGGGGGAGGAGGAGCTAGCTGCCTCTCCATCTCTCTCGGCTCACATGCGTCATGTCAATGTGTGCATGCACCACCAAACAAAAACCTAAAGCTACCACCACCAAAGCCCTGAGACGAGGCGAGGTGAGATGAGATGAGATCTATCTTTATATACAGCCTTAAAGCCCTTAAGACACACTTCATCTCGAAGTCACTGAGCTCCAAAGAATCTAGTAGATAGGAGCAGAGGCGTACGCCATCCACAGCAACATGTGCTCCGGCTCCTGGTCCTGGAGCAGCAGCAAGAAGCACCCGTCTCTTGTTGTCGTCAACCTCAAGTGGCAGCTGCAGAAGACGCCGCCGCCTCATGTCTCAGTTGCCATCAGGAGAAAGAGGTAACTGATTAACGTGCTCTGTTCAAGTTTCTCAGCTTCCTCTGCTCAAGTTGCAGCGGCAGCAGCAACAGTTCCTGCAATCACACCACACGTACGCAGGTTGAGGCTGAGGAGGTTGAGAGGCGGAGCAGAGGCCATGGAGATACTGAACCTGAAGCTCTACCTGGAGAACCGTTGCATTATCGCGGAGAACCAGAGGCTCCGGGAAAAGGCCACCGCACTCCGCCGCGAGAACCTCGCGCTGCTCCAGAACCTGTCCAAGACGGCGGCCGTGCCAGAGGCAGGAGCGGGAGCTGGAACTGCGTGAGATTGCTTCCTCTGCCTGCCTGATGAAGATGAAGTAGCTAGCTCGCGTCCCCTTCCTCGTTGGTGCATGTGCTAGTTGTGTGGACAGGACAGTGGACTCCTCCTAGGTATCATCCATCTGCTTGGCTGCTCCGCCATGTCTGTGCTCATAAATCGCCAGGTTCCTGGAGCTCTCTTGGGTGCTCTGTGCCATGGTGTTTTTGTACATTATAAGTGCGCGGATTAACTAGATTTTGTTGGCAATTACTAACTCTTTTGGGTGAACTGGGCAAGGAAATAAAAGCAGCTTTGATCATAAGAACATGGGTAAGTTAACTTCCTTTTGCTACAAAACAGAAAGAGGCAATGCAAGGTTGATTTGCTAATCTTGATCAACTCTTTCGAATCAAAGAGTTAGATCAGGAATGAATCTTTCTTGCCTCTTGGTCTCTGCGGAAAAGCTATAGACTTCAGCATATCTAGGCATGATGAGGACCACAACCCCTGGATGCTTTCTTCACCTATCTGCCCTTTTTCTTTGACAAAAGGCTAGGCAGTGCAAGATCCATTGATACGTGCTATTGTTTTGAAGTATTTGTGACAATATTTATGCACAAGGACACAAGTGTATCCAAAGCCTGCACCAAACTTTCCCAGAGCCAGAGCCTACAAACCAACAGCAGATACCAGCCCCGTTGGGGAGATTCTCTGCAACTCCGCACTGGACAAGATCAGTAGCAAGTTATGTTAAAACATAAACATCAACTACGAGGAATCCATCTGAACTCCTAATAGAATGATCAATGAATAAGAATATAAGTTGCAGGATTTCACGCATCCGCATCTACAGAATATGCGCCTCGCCGTGACCGCTCCCGGAGCGTGTAAACTTTCCAACTTCCACTTAGTGCAACACGCGCCAATGCGCGTTTTCGAAAAAAAAAATGTTGTGCCTCACAAATTGACCCCTTTAATTCGCAACACAAATGTACCTAAAAATGATTTCAATAATTCTAGCCGAAAATTACAGAGACTAAAAGTTTGTACAGCACAGAATCCACCCAGGCATTACCAACATCCAACCAATGAAACCAAATAACTTTGCAAGAAACCACAAAAGACGGAATATCCAACTGCTGTTGTTCTAAAACCTAAGAAAAACGAATATCCGGGAACACAAGGTATCCCTTCATGAATCTGCAGTATGAATGACCTTCAAGCATGTGCATGCCCTCTGAGAAATCTCCTTAATGGTTCCACTGCTTCTGCTGAGCCTTGAACTGCTCTGATTCCTGTTGCTGCTGCTGCTGAGCCTGCTGGGCCTCTGATGGCTGCTTCTGCTGTAGCTGCAGCAGCTGCTGTTCGAGAATCTGGCAGTTCATATGATGATGTGAACCGTTCGGCACATGAGGATCACTGGCCTCACCAGCAATTTGTTTCAGGCGCTGCACTTCAGCAGTCAGTGCTTCATTCAAAGCTGGATACAGAACAATGTACCAATGATAAAATCAGTAGTTGAATAGGCCAAAGAAACAAGATTGCAATGTAAATACCATGGAAAAATAAGGTCCATTATTTTTTCAAATACGCAGGAGATCTGCATATCATTGCATTAGTAGAAGAAGATATTCATACAGCACCCACACACCCCCACTGTTATGAAATTACATACGCGCCTGTTAGTTGAAAAACAAAAACGGCCCAACCTGTGGCAAAACAAGGTCCATGAAGACTCCCAAAAAATAAATAATAATGACCATGAAGCCCGATAAAAAACAGTGAGATCCTAACACATGGATTCTGAAAACAGGTAAAACTAAAGTTTGCAGCACAAAACAGTATCCAATTATTTAAATTAATAAAGCATACATAAGTCATAAACACTCATAATAGATCAATGGAAATTCCCTTGCCATGTCAGAACAACTCCCAGAGACTTTCTATATCCTTCCTAATTATTAGGAATAAAGATTTTGATGAAAAAAACACCCTCCAACAACTTCTTTAATTGGATATCCAACAGCTCTCTAAATGTTAATTTAAAGAGGGAGTTTAAGAAAGACTCTTGGAGATGCTCTCAGTCAATTAGAGAATGATGAGGTAAAGCAATAGCATGGAATGCCAGGTCTAAGTTGAAGACGCTGGGAAATAAGGGCACTAAATAAGCTGAACATATGCGAAGTTGGCAATGCTGTATCGGCATTGAAAAATCAAAAGAAATGCATTCAGAATTATTCCAATCTGCTCATAACACTAGGTTTATAGGTTTACTCAATAACAATCTTCTTTTCGTTCGTATTCTCTACATTCCTCTTCTATTCTATGGACTCGCTACTCCTATTATACACCTCACCCCCACCCCCTTCTCTGTGCACTTCAGAATGAAGAAATTGTCACAGATTTGGATGAATGAGAACAAACTTCATAGCTCAAGCCATGAATAAAAAATAGAAAATACTTCCTCAATACTGATGCAAACGGTACATTTTTTTGAGAAAAAAGGAGCTTACTGTAACCCAGTGATGAAAATATTTACTATCTTCTGAAGGTTATAAAATATGTTTCAGGGAAATGGTTGAAGATTAGAAATCATATGAGTTGGGGAGCTTCTCATTTACAAATCGTCATTTTTCTTATAAAAGGTCTGCATCTAATGATCAACCAATAATCACTGCAATTTAGATTTGACACGTAGAGGGAACGTACATATAAATCTAGGAAAACGTAATATCCTATTTCTTGAGTTTTTTTAACATGCAAAGTTGCACATGCAAGTCCAAAATAAAAAGAACATACTGCTCAGTGGAAAGCATGATCTAGTCGCATGAACGTTGAGAGCTGTGTAGGTATTGCGTTAAGAGAAAACAGAAGGCAACATCCTTACAACCCAAAGAAAGAAAACAAGCTTTACAACAAGACAGTATAAAATCAGTCACCGATGGAACAGAAAATGCTGATTCCAGAAAGGAGGTACAACAGTAAATGATTTTTTTTTGGAAGGAGAGTGGGGGGGGGGGGGGGGGGGGGGGGGTGACGTGTGTGGGTGGGGATTGGGGGCGGGGGTGGGGCGCATAAACGTACCATCTTTCAGCTGTGCTTGCTGCTCCATTGCTTGCAGCCTGATCTTCATCTCATTGTTCATAGTTTTAAGTGCCTCACATTCCCTCTGCAAATGGATAGTAAGCCAGTAAAGCAGTGCCAAAACTTGGGCCAAGACCAAAAATGATCACCACATTCAGAGAACAAACCTGCGACGATGCTGCTTTCGAAGATAATGTACTAGTTTCCATCTGCAGCACACGAACCTTACGCTCAAGCTCACCCATGTACTTCACCTTGCGCTCCTTAGACTTTGCTGCGGAGATCCGATTAGCTAGAATCCTGCAAATTTTACCAGAAAAATACTCGATTTCAGCAAACCAAACCACTATATGGAGGCTAGCTGGATCCTCTCATATGAACTCCAGAAATAAAATTTGAACCTCTTGACCCTCTTAGGATCAGCAAGAGCGATCTCAGCGAGGCGATCATTGGCCATGATCTTCTTCACCTCAGATTCGGTGAATTCTCCGTTGTTAAGTTCAGAAGAAGTCGCAACCGCACCGCCCGATGCTCCGGTTCCAGTGCGCGAGAGGCTGCCACCGGCGACTGCCACCGGAGACGGAGGCGGCAGTCTCAGAGAAACCTGGCCCGGGCCTCCAAAGTTGAGATTGCTCATGATGCTGTCCACCGATAGGCTGCGGCAATGGCGAGGATGGTTAGCGCTGCTGTCTGCGTTGCCATTGCCACTAGCCGCCCAGCTCTCAGCCTCATTCTCGCTGCTATCAGCGGGGCTCCAAACGCGTTGGCTGCTGCTTAGGTGGTCGTTCCTTTTGTTTTTGCTATCGCCGGACCCGGAGGCGCCGAGGTTCGGATCCCTGTACGAGCGGAATAGCTCCTCGAGTGAGGCGTCCCTCGACTTGTACTCCCCAGCCGCAGGAGTCGTCATCGGCAGGGGCAGTTGGTTCGGGCGCGAGAACCCCACGAGGAAATCGCTACGGGACCTCCGGTGCCCCGCCCCACGCGGCGGCAGGCCGGACGCGGACGGCACCTGTTGCTCGGAGCCGCCGGGAGACGGCGGGGAACGCGTGACCGCCGCCCCCGCCGCTGGACCGGTGGAGTACGGGAGCGAAGCTAGAGAGTCCACGGAGAAGAGTGGCGGCTTCGGGAGCGACCGAGCGAGATGCGATCCGGCGGCGCCCGCCGCGGGCGCGAGCGTCGGCAGGCTCTGGTAGTTGCTGAAGGCCGAGAAGCCAGAGCTGGACGCCAGGCGGGGCGCCATCGGTGGGAGGAAAACCGACGGCGCAAAGCGGCGTTGGTACTGGGAGGCGAGGTCCATGGGGAGCTGGGGCTGTGTCTGTGGCGGGGTTTGGGGCTGACCGCTCGTCGGCGAGAGGAGGCGGCCGCGGCGAGCGGGATCGGCGCTCCGGTCCTCGTCCATGGCGGCGGAGAGATGGGTGAAGGATGGGATTGAGCCGGAGCTAGGGTTTAGGAGGAGCGCGTCGCGAGGGGGAAGGTGGGACTCGGGAATATACCGGCGGCGAGGTTTCGTGACGGCGAGAGCGAATGCGAACGCGAAGGGCAGGCAGCGAGCAAAACGTGAGGGCGGGCGACGGTGCGGTGCGCGCAAAAGGAAAGGCGCGTCGACGAGAACGGAAAGTTTGCTGTTTGCCATTGGCTTCTCGCACACTTGGGCTTGGTGGGCTTTCCTTTCGAGCGCTTTCCGTGGCTGGACGGCCGAAAGAGAGACATGGGCTTCGTGGTCACATGAACTCTATGGATTAGCTGGATGTTGTGGGCTTGAGACTATAGGTGAAGCCCAAAAATGAGGCAGGCCTGCAGCAGCCTATTCAGCTTGTTGGCACTATACACACGTTTGCATACTCGTTCATCTTCATCATATACTAGTGGCCATTTGATGTATAATATAATCCCATTTCCATATGACTTTTGGAGTATACTGATAAATCATAGAAAATACAGAAATGAATCAATTGGATGAAGATGCAGTTCTGGGCTTAGAAGTTGTTCTTGTTAGATTTTGGTCCTGTTGGTTCCTTCTTGTAGCTTGTGCTAGTGGAAACTTAAAACTTAGGGTGTGTCTAGTTTCGTTACTGGTTGGTCGTGGTGTAAGCTGGTAACCCCCGCGTTATCTGTTCTTTTCTTTTCAGTTTGTGTCTGTTACTTGTACGGCTTTATAAAAGCAGGGTTTTTCTCCGTAAGAAAAAAAGGATCAAGGCTCGGTGCAAGTTAGGAGTGCGGTAAAAAAAAAGGGGGCCTGGTGTATGAGAATGAATTGGCCCTGTTCGCTTGAACTTATCAGCCGTACCGTTTCAGCGAAATAACAGTGTTTTTCTCTCATAATAAATCAACATCAGCATCAGTCGTTTTTCCAGCCAGCCGAACTGGGCCAATCAATGCACCTTTTTCGAAGACCTAAGTGACTAGATGACATATGAGGATCCTGAACCCAACAATGCCTCAAATGCATAATTTATCACTTGAAAGATGTAGATCCTTCTGAGGTGATTCATTTGGATTATGAATGGAGGAAATATATAAGGCTTCTGCAAGATTTAATGTGTGGTTGGCCAAATACCCATCGAAGTGGGTCGACTTCATCCATTGGAATCGATTGTTTTGGGCCCAATTTGATCCCAAGTCGTCTAGGCCGAGGGTTGTGCCACCAGCTCCCTAAAGTATGCATTATTATTGATCCATAAACGTAGGCATCATTTTCGGAAGAGGGGAAAAATCAAGTCGAGACTAGAGGGTTGCACCATGCCTTGTTCAGTTAATCCCCTTCCGGTGAGGCCTTGTTTGGTTAATCCTCTTCTCAAGTGGATTGAAGGGAAACAATAGGGATTTTAACTTATAGGGGATTTAATCCTCTTCAACCTCTTTCAATCCCTTCCAATCCCTAATAAACCCAACAAGGCCCAAGTTAGAGAGCATCGTCCCATATGTAGTGATTTAGTGAAGATGAAGGACAACAATGGGGAAAATGGTTGGATCCACCTCCCCGAGCCAATTGGTTCATGATGCTTGTGTTTCTTTGCCCTAGGTGTGTGTGCGCGTCATCTTCCACCAGCAGGTTATAGAGGTATAAACCATATGTAGGGGCTGTTTGGATTTCGACCGCATGCTGCCACGCTGCGGTTGTGGCGGTGTCAAAGAGTGGCATGGAAAATCACCGCCATAACTGTGATGGGAAAACACACTGAAATGAACTGAAACATTTGTGGTGCGCCTAACATTAAATACCAACCAAATAGCTCCCTCCCTTTTTTGTGGTCACTGAAGCTGAGGCGTAGCGAGTTAAGGCTGGCAACCAAACAACCTCATAGCCCATATTGTACATGCTCAAAGATGGCCTAAACCTCTGAATTTCCCTTGGGCTATCGGGCACCTTCCACCAGCAGGTTATAGTAGAGGTATAAACACAAACAGAACCTAGCTTGGGCTTTCGTTAGCAAGATTAGTAGAGTTAGAACTTCTTCGCCGTGGAGCATATACGGAAACAAAGAAAGTCTCATTTGGAATATAAGAACAATCTCCATGCGGGACACTATGATGACCTATACGACTACACATCAAAATGCATGATATTTCTCATTTCGCCATCCAACAAGCTAATAACATCCGATACAGAACCTGAATGATCAAGATCTTGTGCACCTGATACAAAAACCTTAACAGCACCTTGGACCTCTATCCAGCTACAGCCAGGTGATTTCTTGATGCCATACTCAGCCATTGCTATTCGCACCCGCTCAGCCTGGTTCCACTGCCCAGTGGCGCAGAATAAGTTGGACAGCATGACATAACCCACGTCTCCCGCAGACTTGGTTGCCACCATGTCTTTCACTGCCTTCCTTGCAACACTGAAATTCAGGTGTTCCAAAGAGCATGCGCTAAGCAGAGCTTCACGTATGTCGCTGTTATGTGTCTGAATCATTTCTGAATAATGATCCAGCATCTCCATAGCCTTTGTAATGTTCCCTGATCTCGCATACATGTCAAGAATGCAAGACAGATGCTCTGGCTTTGGCTGAATTCCATGAACAGACACCATCGACTCGAAGAAGGTTTTCCCATGCTCCAGAAGACCAGAGTGGCTACAGGCTGTGAGTAAGCCTGTAAATGTCACCTCATCGGGGCAGACCTCGTGGGATTTCATGCTGTCGTACACCACCAGTGCTTCGTTGGCCCATCCATTTATAGCAAATCCGAACAACATTGTGTTCCATGAGACCAGGTCCTTGTTGACAATGGCACTGAACACATTAGTACCACCCTCCAAATCCCCGCACTTGGCATACATGTCCATCAAGCTGTTGGCCACGTACAAGTAGGATGCAAACCCACTTTGGAACACCCTACAGTGGACCATCCTTCCACTTGCTAGAGATGCCCCAGTAGCACAAGCATGCAACACAGCCCCAAACGTGAAGTCATCTGGATGGATGTGTTCGTGTGCCAACATCTCGACAAATAGCATGAGTGCTTCATCAGCACGGCCGTTCCTTGCAAGTCCTCTGATCATTGCAGTCCATGAGACAACATTGGTCCCAGGTACACTTCCGAAGAGAGAAGTGGCTTTTTCTACACAGCCAAGCTTCATGTAAGCATCAATCAGTGAATTCCACGATACAATGGTCTGCACCTCCATGGACTCAAAAATCCGCACGGCATCATCAAGCAAACTGAATTTAGTATACAGGGAAATCAGGGAGTTACTGACCTCGGCCATTGCATTCCATCCACTCTGCACTACAATCTTGTGAATTGCAGAGCCAGCAGATGGGTTGGCCAGCTCGGTGCAAGCATCAACAAGAATGCAGAGTGTTGCATCATCACAGGTCAGCCCCGCCGTCCGCATCTCGTTGAAGAGAAGCAAGCACTGGGTAGCATTGCCGCTGCGTGAATACCCCATAAGCAACGTGTTCCAGGCGACATTATTTCTGTTGGGCATTTCATCAAACAGTTTCTGTGCGAGCATCAATTGGTCTGAGGCGACATAGGCATGCAGGAGCGAGCACCAGGACAGCGCATTGCGCTCGCGCTTCTCCCGGAAGGCGCGAGCGGCGTCTTCGGCGCGGGCGCACTTGGCGTACATGGCGATGAGCGCGTTGCCCACTGGGAGCAGCGCCCGCAGGCCGAGTCGGAGGAGGCGGGCGTGCAGCTGCGCTCCGGCGGTGGGGCTTCGGAGTGCCGCGGCCGCGGATAGCGCAGCGGTGAGCGAGAACGCGTCGGGCGCGGGCGCACGGGAGAAGAGCGCGAGCGCGTCGCGCGGCTGCCCGGCGCGCGCGTAGGCGGTGAGCATGGCGTTCCAGGCCACGGCGTCGCGCCGCGGCATGGCGTCGAACACGGCGCGCGCGGAGGCCGCGTCGCCCGCGCGGCCGAGGGAAGCAATCCGGGAGGTGGCGGCGACGAGGTCGGGGAAGGGCCGTCCCCCCGCCGCCATGCTCTGCTACCCGTGCAGCCGCGCGACCAGCAGCATGTGGGCTCATCAAAGTTTGAGTAGGCGAGAGAGCGAGAGAGAGAGAGAGAGAGAGGTCTGGGGAGAAAGGTTAGCTGGTAGCCTGGCTTGCATTGTGTGAGGTGCCGTTCAAAGTTACTTTGCACAACAATTTTTTTGAAACTTTATAGAAAACCATTTGACAGGAATAAAAGACCAACTTTTTAAACAGGATCAAACTGACTCTCGCCAAGTGAACTCGCCAGTATCAAACTGTCTGAAGGAATGGAGATGTGCTTTCTGCGTTACTAGCAAGGACACTGAATCACTGAAAGAAAATGGTTCTCGCGTATTGCAATTCGAAAATCATATAAAGAATCGTACATACATTACATAATGTTAATACATTATGTTTCTTACAGTCATCACAGAATATACACACGGCATGATCCGTATACAAACAAATTGGTGGACGAGGGCATAGATATTTCCAAATTGGTGGAAATGAGCAAAGATTTCCACCATCGTATATCTTTCCTTCATATAAACTATTCTTGGGCAGGACAAGATTGTTGAACATGCCACTTCATGCAGATATTAGGCCATCAGGAAATGTGAAGCCCTCCTCCCCATGATTACGGCACGCGTAGAAGACAGCCGAGTGGAACCCTGAAGGGTTGTCTATAAAACACAAAATGTCCACCCTGCAGCACATGACCACGAAAGTTTAGTCCTTGAACCAGTATTGTAAAATTGTAATTCGTGACTATGCAACATTGCCAGCATGAAAAGTTTACCTGTGGCACCCTGATTATTTCACAAGGAACTTTCATGTCCTTCCGTGCTTGCTGAGCCCCTTGGTAGTTCATCCAATCTTCCTGCCCATATATGAAAGTAGTCGGCACTTTCCAATCGGATGCGCTGTTGCAAGTTAAAGGACAATAAAACATCATGATGATACATCAAGAGACTCCATTTACTCCAAATCAGATGATGATTTCATTAGGCGAACATTCAGAATGTTTGTTTGGACAACTTGTTGCGTCTAAATTAACCACCCCAATTGAAGTGATAATTTAGTTTCCACATGAAAAATATTTTACAGATATCATGCAGGCCTGCATCTCTGCTCCTGGATATTATTTCCAGAATGATGGAATTCCATATTTATTTGCTTTGGTGATGGATGAGGTCACAAGGGACATACAAGGTGATATCCCTTGGTGTATGCTCTTTGCTGATGATGTGGTGCTAGTTGATGACAATAGGGCGGTGGTTAATAGGAAGTTAGAACTATGGAGGCACACGTTAGAGTCGAAAGGGTTCAGACTTAGTAGGACTAAGACCGAGTACATGAGATGCGATTTCAGCGCGACTAGGCACGAGGAGGGAGACGTTAGCCTCGATGGGCAAGTGGTGGCCAAGAAGGATACTTTTCGGTATTTAGGGTCGATGCTACAAAAGGATGGAGACATTGATGAAGATGTTAGGCATAGAATTTCAGCCGGCTGGCTGAAATGGCGTCAAGCTTCTGGCGTTCTCTGTGACAAAAGGGTGCCTCAGAAGCTGAAAGGTAAGTTCTATAGGACGGCGATTCGTCCGGCGATGTTATACGGTGCTGAGTGTTGGCCTACAAAAAGGCGACATGTCCAGCAATTGAGTGTAGCAGAGATGCGTATGTTGCGTTGGTGCTGTGGGCACACAAGGAGGGATAGAGTTCGGAACGACGATATTCGGGATAGGGTTGGGGTGGCACCAATTGAGGAGAAATTGATTCAACATCGGTTGAGATGGTTTGGACATGTCCAACGGAGGCCTCCTGAGGCGCCGGTGCGTAGTGGAGTTCTAAAGCGGGCCGATAATGTAAAGAGCGGTAGAGGTCGACCTAAACTAACTTGGGACGAGTCCGTTAAGAGAGATCTTAAGGAGTGGAATATCTCCAAGGATTTAGCTATGGACAGGAGCGCTTGGAGATTGGCAATCAACGTGCCTGAACCGTGACATCTTTTTGTCTTGTGCCATTTATGTCCCTTTATGTGTCTCCCTGTTTCTCGTCTCTTTTGGGTTTCATCTCTAGCCTACCCCAACTTGCTTGGGACAAAAGGTTATGTTGTTGTTGTTGTAATGATGGAATTCCATGACTTCATGAGACTAATTATTGTATTGTGAACGATCATATCAGAGAACAGTTAACCATAAGTAGATAAGAAGCTAACCACTGCAGAAGAGGTTTCCTTGCAAATGCCCCGAAGGAAAATATATATTTCAAGCACAACTCTCCACTAGCTTTGGCAGCTAAGGTATGGTAAATATAATCTTCACACATGACAAAACAACAATAAGGTTCAGTTGCAAGTATAATAAGAAAAACACATTTACTGCGTTAGTTATTAACCAAAAAAATACCTGTCAACAATGTCGATTCTTGATCTGTCAGTAATTCACCAGTTGAACGTGTACCAAACCTGGCACTGGTATATCTTCGTACTAGACCTGGACCCCAAGGACCCAATCCTCTGTTCGAGAAAAACAGATAAATATAAGGACAAAAAGCAGGAGCACCTACCAAAAAAATATGAAAAGAGCATTGTTCTTTGTTTTTGCAACAAAGCCTCACATATTTTTCCCATTGGAGCAATCGAGTGTGCTATCAAAATATATTTCAAAAGTAAATGGCTATCCTATATCAAATAAATGGGCTACCAACTCTTTCAAAAATAAGTGTGCTATCAAAATATATTTCATAGTGTACCTAACGAATCTTATTTGATATTGTAGATGTTTATGCATTTTTCTACTTGGCCAAGGCTATAAAACTATAAAAGTTTAACTTAGGACAAAGCTAAGACGACTCACAATTTGAAATGGAGGGCAAAACAACAAATAGAGTCACATGAAATTTTAGTTTGTAATATGTAATGCTTAAAAAAAGAATAAGTGCAATAAACTTAGATTACCTAATAACTCTTTGGGGAGTAAAATTGGACTCCCAAAGATGATTCACTAGCATGCCTTTCCATGTTGCTCGAAACTTGGTTAACCACTCAGAGCTATGCTCTGTTTCTGACGAGAAGCCAGCAGGACCAACCAAAATCAAGTGCTGAATGTGTTCAGGGTGCTGAAATATGACTGAGTTGTTAGTTATGATTGGCATAAATGGAGACACTGGATGTGGTAAATGTTTTAGGAACAAACCTTTAGGGCATACTTTGCCGCAACATATCCTCCAAAGGAGTGACCAAGCAATATAAAATTACTGAGGTTCTTGGCCTTCCGCCACTCCTAAAAAGAATCTATGAACCATGCCTCAGTTTCTGTTTACAAACACAACCATAAGAGAGGCAAAAGATTTTAACTTGTTACTACACCACTCATAAGCATATGAGAAGAACTGAATCGATATATGAATTTGGTGGAATAAAACTATTTAGGCTTCATAAAATGGTTAAAACCACTAAAATTTCATAGAAAATAACGTATCAAAATACCATCAGAAAATTAGAGAACATGGCATAATAAATGATGCAGAAAGTTAAAAGCTAATGACAGTTGTGGGTTATCAGTAACATGATAAAAGAACTAACATCATATCTAAACTTGTGCAGGTAAAGAATGAAGTATCAACCTTCGGTACTTTTACATGTGAAGTCAGGTCTGCTTGAACCACCCCAGCTGCAAAAGGAATGAGAAACGTCAATGCTATAGTGCCATCAAATGCACCGGAGGAAGATAAAATGAGAATGGATGACGCTAAACCATATGCCATGACATTTTAAAATTTAAGGACCAGATCAATTTATAATTGAAATAAAGTCATTTTTTTCTTGATTGCGATAAATCCACTACTGATGAAAGACCTATAGTGATCAACAACAAAAATTATTCTGTGCCATTTTTGTCAAAACTTACCCAAGCTGATCAATGGCAATCACCCTAAAACGGCTTGCAAGGGCGTCAAAGTTTCGAAAGAAGAACCCCTGCGAAGCTCCATAGCCATGGACCATAACCAGGGTGGGAACGTTCTCCTTGCTATCAAATGTTACAGTATTAATGAACCTTGGTTCATCACTTGCTGACCTAAACCATCTTACTTTTGATCCAGGTGGAGCAGAGCCAATGTTGACATGTTCCTGGACATACCCAGTTCTGTAAAGACAAAATCAAAGGTGTGTCATGTACATCAAAATACAAAAGAGATACATAATATCTAGAATGAAATGATAAAGGCCATTCATCAACAAAGATAGAAGCCTATTACAAATAAAGTACAACATTAAAGATCCATGCATTGCAACAATAATTAGCAGACAACAAAACCATATCGACTAGCAGTGCCATAGGGGTAGTATGGTATTTTATAACTTTTTTTTTTCTCGATCGGGCTAACATACCCGTATTTCATTAAGAGGATAGAGTTTGAAACATGCCCGGCCACCGTGGCGAGGAGCCACAGCCCAAGAGAGAAAACCTAGCTACTGGATGAAGAGTATTTTATAACTTCTTACACGAGTTGAAAATGAACCAATATATTAATACTAAGACATGCTATGTAGCTCCTACCTCACTCTTTCAGACAGCTTGCAACATTTCAGTATAATCAGAAGCAACCGTGTGCTTACAATCAAACACTAGGTTCAGATGAATGACAGTACTTAAGCAACAATGTTATGGTTTTTTAAGAAAACTTACAGGTATGATTTTGGGGTCCCCAACATTTCAGTTAGTACAACTCATAAACTGTTAGCTCGATAACCTTTGCAGCTTTGCATTTAGCTAGCAGTTAATTGCAGCACTAATAGCATATTGCAGTGAAACTGCAGCAATAGCCCAGTCAGATTTCATGACAGGGCAAAGGCACGCAATTTCCCTACAGTTCCAAAATCTTAGCTTCGTGATCAACATTCGAAGGGGCCTTATTCTTAGCCGGGCTAAACCACAGATGAACCAACAATCAATCGCCGAATTAGCACCGGCGCAAATGCAATGAATTTCGAAGCTAAGTGACCGTGCAGCTATTCCGGTCAAGAGCCAGAAATTTGTACCGATTGACACGCAATTTGATAAAGAGTACTCTTTGATAAATTGGAAGGCGAAAGTGACTAGCTGTTCCGGTAAATCAAACAAGTAAACTAGCTGTACTGCACCAATGAATGAAAAGCCTGAAGTACTGTATCAATCAATCCACATAGTATACTACTGATACTTGCTAAAAATGGAGAGGGGCGAGGTCGTACTTGACTATCGCGAGGAGCCGCTTCTCGGCGGCGATGATGCGGTCCGTGGAGGTGGGGATCCACCGGAGCGCGCTCGGCCACACCCGCGCCCACCTCGACCCCGCTTGCGCCGGCGCCGCCGGCACCTCCGCCGTGGAGGCGGACGCCCGCCTCATCTCCTCGGCTGCCATCCTGGTCGTCCTGGCGACGGCACCGAGGCGCATACGCGGCCAGACGCCACGCGCGTTTCCCCCGCACTTCCTCCTCGACTGATGCTCTGCAGTCTGGAGACGTCGGGTCTGCTCGTGCTCCGTTAAGTTCCGGTGCGGCCCCGCCCGTGCCGTGCCGAGCCGTTCGGTAGCGTAGTTTTTGCCGTGTTTTTAAAGGGAAGGTACCATAAACAGAAACACGGCCTGGTTCGCCGTCCTCCGCGAGCCGACGACCGCGCATCTGCAGCGGCAGCCTACGTCAGGGCGTGCGTGGCGCGCCACATGCCGCGTGGGGTCTGGGATTGGAGCGCAAGCCAGGGGCAGGGGAGCAGCGACTCCGCGAGGCGCCGAGGGCCGAGGCCGGTCGCCCCGTCGGGCCCTTTGACCTGCCCCGGCTTCTGGGAAGTCAGGTTGGTTTTGAGGTCAGACCCGGCGCCGGAATCGGTGGAAACGTGCGAGGTGGTGCCTCGGGTACGGGATGGCTTGCGCGAGACATGACGGCAGGCAGGGTTAAAAAAACCGGTCGGTTTACCGCGGTAACCGCCCTAACCGGGCCGGTCCGGTTCCGGTCCGGTCCGGTTAGGTATTCCCCAAATTCAAATTTAAAATTTGAAAAAAAATAGCTGAAAAAATTCCTAAAAATAGTTCATGATTTATAGAAGCCAATGGTGTAAAAATTTTTCAAATTTGAGTTCGTTTAGTATTTATTTATACGAATAGAAGTTTGAAAAAAAGAAGAAAAAAAAAACCGGTCCCGGCCCGTTCAGGCCCATGAGGCCCATTAGGCCGCCACGGGCACAAAACGAGCCGGGAGCTCGCGGGGGGGGGGGGGGGGGTCAACGCGCCGAGGCTCCTTTCCTCTCCCGTCCGCCCCCCGTCCGACCCTCACCCGCGCCGACCGGCCGCCGCCGCCGGCTTACCGCCCCCACGCCTCGGTTTACCGACCGGTCAGCGCGGCTTACCGAGCCCGCGACGCTCGGTCGGTTAACCGGACGGATCTAGCGGTTAACCGGTCGGTTAGCCCGGTAAACCGACCGGATCCGCGGCTAACCGCGCAGGTAAGTTTTTTTGTTTTTTTATTTAGAGTAGTTTTAGGATTTAGGTAGAATTTGTGTTAGGATTTAGGATAGTTTTTTGATTAGGTTTTAGGTATGATTTATTTTAGGATGTTTTTTTAGGATTTAGGATTAGAGGTAGGATTTGTGGTAGGATGTATATTTTAGGTATATATTGTGTGACTTTGTGTATATATTGTGACTTTGTGTAAGTGAGGTATAGATTTTAGGTATATATTGTGGAGGATTTGTGGTAGGATTTAGGATACATTTTATTTAGGTGTGACTTTGTGTTGTCCGTTTATGCAGGTAGAGTAGACAATGTCAGGCAGAAACAGAGACGTTGTATGGGAGCATGGTGAAAATCTTGCTCCTAGATGGAGATGCAATTATTGTCATGTGACGAGAGCAGGCGGTGGTTGCACTAGATTTAAACAGCATTTGGCTGGGTACGGGGCGGACACCTTGCATTGCGCCCGTGTGCCACCAGATGTGCGTACTTTCGGCGAGATCTTGACAGAGCTAAGAAGACGACTGCTGACCGGGCTCGACAAAGGTTGGCACAAGAAAAAGCTGCAGCGGAGGGAAACCATCCCCTCGGTGATGATGAATATGAGGCTCAGATGAAGGAAGCACTAAACCAGTCGAGAGCAGAATATGACTACGAGCAGAGGGTGCAACAGAGAGGAGGTAATTACCACCGTGGAGGGGGTAGTGGTGGTGGTGGTGGTTCGCAAGGTGGGAATCCTATTGACAGGTTGTTTAGAAGAGCAGGATCACGGAGGGAGACTCCAGTGGAGGTGGAGGACTATCATGTGGCAGCGGGTGGGAGGAAACAAGGGGTCTTCCCATACATCCTACGTAGTTGACCATGCGAGCGGAAACTATATCTTTGTTTGTGTAAGCGACTATATATTGTATTTGTATGCGACTATATATTGTTGTTTTAGTGACTATATATTTAAGCGAATATGTATTTGTATGCGACTATATATTGTTGCTTTAGTGACTTATGTTATTTTTTACCACATTGTGTGGTCTTTTTACATTAATTTGTGCAAAAGAAGTACCAAAATTTCTTTTTATTCATGAAAGAAAAAAAAAACGGTTTGGAGCGGTAAACCGGTCAACGGCCGGTTACCGCTCCAAACCGGCCGGTTTACCGGACTCGAACCGAACCGAAGCGAGTTTGAATTTGATTTTGAATTCGGCCGGTTACCGACCGGTTACCGGTAAACCGGACCGGTTTACCGCTACCGGAGGCCGGCGGTTACCGGAAACCGGTCGGTAAAAAAAACCCTGACGGCAGGTATGGCCGAGCGGCCGGCCGGTCGCTTTCAGATTCATGGACATGGAGAAATCAAACACAAGATCATGCAAAATCACGAGAGAGGGAGGAAAACGAGTAAAATCAAATCAGAGTAGGAGTAGAGGGTCTATTTGATTCGCTCATCGTGCCGGGAGTTGCCTGGGCACTTGGGCAGGCAGCATGCCCGATTTTCTGATTCTATTTTCTGGATTGATCTGAGATCTGGTTTATGCCCAAATGATACAGCTGCAGTTTTTTTTTCAGGGCCTTGTTTCAATTTTTTTTTTTTGCCTTCTACAATAAAAGTGCATGTTTGACACATGTATGGAGTACTGAATGTAGATGAAAAGAAAAACTAATTGCACAGTTCTCGGGAAAATCGCGAGACGAATCTTTTAAATCTAATTAGTCCATGAAAAGCCTTAAATGCTACAGTAACCCACATATGCTAATGACAAATTAATTAATATCATTAGATTCGTCTCGCAGTTTCCTGACGAGTTCTGTAATTTGTTTTTTTATTAATATCTGAAAACCTCTCCCAACATTCTTCCGACACATTCAATATGACACCTAAAAATTTTCTTCTTCCCAACCAAACAAGGCCAAGGTTGATGTATACAGGCGCACCTCTCTATGATAATCAGATCGATTTTCTTGTAGCATGTGAGACTCTATTTTTTAGCATGTGCGTACATAGATGCTTTTTCTCGATGATAATCAGATCGATTTTTTTTGCATTGGAGACTTGATTTTTTAGCATGTGCGTACCGACATCCAATGGTGCTAGCTAGTATACATTTATCTTTGGAGGATTAGAAAGTGAGGCCAGGTTTAGTTCCTAAAATTTTTTGTCTCTACCCATCACATTGAATGTTTAGATATGCATGGAGTACTAAACGTAGACGAAAAAAAACTAATTACACAATTCTTAGGAAAATCGCGAGATGAATCTTTTAAGCCTAATTAGTTTGTGAAAAACCTTAAGCGCTACAGTAGCCCACATGTGCTGATGACAGATTAATTAGTATTATTAGATTCGTCTCGCAGTTTTCTGACGGGTTCTGTAATTTATTTTTTTATTAGTATCCGAAAACCCCTCCCGACATCTTTCCGACATATCTGATATGATATCAAAAAATTTTCTTTTCACGAACTAAACGCAGCGAAGTGGCATATGTATATTGATTAAAGCAGTAACTCTGTATACGTTACTTAAGAAAAATGACGACATGCATGTATTATATATACCTAATGTGAACTACCAGCTCGCTTGTTTCTTACATTTTCTTATATGTCTAAGAGTATTCTATTTTTTCCTCCTAAAAACATATAGTTTTATAACTTCTAAAAAGGTATTAGCAGAAAAAAGGTCGTCTCCAAGAGTTTCTAATAATCCACTACTAAAACATAGAAGACAATTTTACATTAGAAATCCTATACTATTTCTAAATTATTGTAACCACTTTTATATATTCTTTCTCACTCGTAAATTTGCATCAGGAACCCTTTCCTACTTCTTATTATTTTCCACACCCTTCCATCTTTAGATTGACCGATACGCACGGGATCCGCGCGACTGTTACTATGCGCAAAGTTACGTGCAACGGGGGAGGATTTATCGAGTGCTTAAATTTTAGGAGTATGGATTAGAAGTAGTTGGAAATGTGTTTTTTCTCATCTTATTAAAAACCTAGGATTAGAAATGGAAATAGGGTACTCCTGGAGATACGTGGATAAAGACCACGTTTCGATTATGTTATCTAGCAAAGAGCTCGGATGTCAAGTGTCCTATCTATTGTCATTGCCATTATCCAATGGCGGCGACATCGGCGTCTTCGCTCTAGAAGATTGCCAATAAAATATGGGCCCTTGGTGAGCAGAAATTTAGGGGATGTTTGGTCGGAGGAGTTAAAGTTTAACAAACACTGTAGTATTTTCGTCTTATTTGATAAAAAGTTTTCAATCTTGGACTAATTAGGCTTAATAGATTCGTCTCGTAAATTACTCCTAATCTGTGCCGACATGTATGCAATTAGTCTACATTTGGTACTCCATGCATTTAAGGAAATATTGATATGATGGGAGTTAAACTTTAACCTACTCAAACCGCCTTAGTGAGGCAAACAAGGCTAGATGAACTATACTAGGTCGGGATGCGCGCTTCACCGCACGCGCGCGTTTGTGTTGTGTTGGTCTATGTGGTTTAGTTACAATGATGACATCATAGTTACTCTTTAGGTAAAAGAGTATGCTCGGGATACGTACGTGAGCTTAAATTGGGTTTTTTTTTTCATTTGAGCCATGGTTGTTAGTCGGCTTTTTGGGTTTTTGCGTGGTTTTTTTGGAAAAAGAATTCATTTTACCTTTCTGAACGATCCTCGAAGTTTAGTTTTCCTCCCTGAACTCGAAAATCAGGTAAACCACCTCCCTTAACTTTTAAAACCGTTCATTTTACCTCCTTAACCCTGTTATAGGTAGTCTTTAAATGTGGTTTTGTCTTTTTCTAAAAAAATTATAAAATAGAAAATACAGTTTTGTTTGACTCCACGTGAGTAGATCTACACAGTAAACATACAATATGGTACACTTAGTATAAAGCTTTTATGTAGCTTTAGATCTATGTTTTTCTGTAATTAACTCATAGCTGCAGTTTCTATGGTCGAATTTGGTGAAACTTTTATGGTTGTCTAATTATTGTATTATTTAACTGTAGTAAAAAAATTCGTACTCATTTTCTAATTTCACACATTTTTAACTATTTTAAAACAATTTAACAAGCATAAAACTAAATAAATCTTTAACTAAGTTATACATGATCCGGTGAGCATGAAATTTTTACTATAGTTTAATCATATAATAATTAGCCCATCATAAAATTTTCACCATAATTGGACCATAGAAACTCAAGCTTTGAATTAATTACAGAAAATCATAGATCTAAAGCTACAACAAAACTTTGTACTAAACCATACCATATTATATATTCACCGTGTAGATATACTCAGGTGGAGTCCAAGAAAATTAGATTTTTCTGTTTTATGATTTTTCTGCGATTTACTATGATTTTTCAAAAAATTCAGCCGAAATAATAAAAAAGAAAAAGATAAAACTGCCTTTGAAAACCACTTATAATCGGGTCAGGAAGGTAAAATAAACGATTTTAAAAACTAAGGCAGGTGGTTTATCTAGTTTTTGAGTTCAGCAAGAAAAACTAGACTCGGAGGATAGTTCAGCCACGTATAACGAGACAGCTTTTTGTGTGTCATTGCGATGTCGGGCCCCAATTGCTACGGACGAAAGGAATCGACGCAGGAACACTGAGGCCAGTTCAGGAGGAGGCACGCGTCCAGTTTGCAGTAACACGCGGCCACAGTATAATATACGGCCAGTTTAGTTTCGTTTCGGTAAGATGAAATCGGACGCAAGCATCCGGAGAGCAGCGAATCCATACGGCATAAGGATGTTAGTATAATGGAACATATAAAAACTGCATCCATCAACTTCGGATGAAGCTTTCCTCCTGATTGCGTTATTCTGGTCTACTAAGGGCGTTCTCAATGGTAGCTTACAAATAGCTAGCTAGATGGAGCTAAGAAATAAAAAAAACATTGCAATGAGGTGTTATGTGAGCTGTGAGAGAGTTGTTTCTGGAAAATCATGGTAGACTAGCTATTTGGCGGTCGCTAGCTATTTGTTCTCTCTCCTTGATAGCCAATAGAATTCTTTTTAGACTAGCTATTTGGGAACCGTCAGGGACACCTAAGGGATACTATACATGTCTCGGTTGAAGAACAATTAGCTATGTTTCTGCATACAGTTGCCCACAATCAGAGAAATTGTGTGATTGCCTTATATTTCAAGAGATCCGGCAAGACCGTAAGCCGGTATTTCAGTGAGGCCATGATTGCTGCACAGCTGATGGTTCTTTTATGCAAGACCCTTCCACTGCAGCTGAATGATATGGCTAACTATGATAACACAAATGATGATAGTGATGATTGTCAGGAGGTGGCTGCCCTTGCTGCAGCTAGCAGTCAAGTTTCTTCATCTAGTGTCAAGTCCATGAAGCCTAACAAGGGAAATTTCAAGGGCTGGCAAGTCTAATACACACTACCTGCTGTTGCATAGGTTGGTAGGGCCAGTAAGTCCAACACAAAACCGTCTCTTGTCTGTGCCGATGATGATGGATGGTGGAGATAACCAATACTTTGCGTGGTGTCCTACATAACCTTGCAATGCAGGTTGCACCTCCTCCAGACCCTAATGGTCCTCTATGGGATATGCTCAAGAAGATCGCATTGACACCGGATGATAGGCTTGCAGTAGGAATGCACCTTTGCAAGCCAGAATTTCAATTTCATTGCAGTTTTCTTATCAATATGTGTCAAGAATACCTTGAGCGTTGGGTGTTCAAATATTTATCTGGTGATGATCTTGGTGATGACTGATTATGGCTCATTGTAGCTACATGATCTTTTGATTATGGCTGATCGGGTCTGTTTTTGCTGCACCCTTTTGAAATCAGTACTATGTACAGTATGACTACATGCTAATTAGGTGCTGCCGAAGTTGATGGTCAGAGAGGTACCTGACAGACTCTTGGGACAGCCTTGATGTGCTTTTGTATATCGGTGAACTGTTATCTAATTTTAAGTTGTAATATTTGTTAGCTTATATCTTGAGAACTCGTTGTGTGAAAGATTATGAATAGAGCTCATATGAGTTCATTACTTATGACTAGAACATGAGTTCATAGTTCATTTGTTTCATAATGTGCTGTTCTCATCTGAAAATATAATTACTCATTTTATATCAGATCAGATATTTTGTTTATTTGTTCTCATACTATGAAATGCTTCCTATATAAACAATTACTTTAACAATAAAATGCTTCGTATGAAGATAATCTTGTCACTCGTAGACAATGCTGAGTGTAACCCAGGCAAGCTAACACAACCGAACGACACCTGGCTTTTCTACCAGCTCAGGCTGAGGGCATCAACCAAACGATGCCTGACTTTCAACTTTGCCTGGCCAGGCATTCTTGCAACTGAATACAGGCAGCTCCTAGGCAGGTGAATAGCCCAGGCAACTAGCCCAGGGTTCCATCCACACTAGCCCCTTGTTTTTTTAATGATTTTCTCTAATATTGATGCTTAATTTATATGTTATATACTCACTCCATTTTAAATTATAAGTCATTTCAACTTTCTTGAGAGTAAAAGCATTTCAGGTTTGACCAAATTTATATAATAAAATGAATAACATTTATGATACTAAATAAGTATAATTAGATTATCCATTAACCATATTTTCATAATGTACATATTTGATGTCATCGATCTTTATAATCCTCTCTATAATTTTAGTCAAATTTAATATTATTTGGACCCTCTAAAAAAGTTGAAATGACTTGTAATTTGGAACTGAGAGAGTATATCATTGACTAACTTTTGGAGATTGATGATTTTTTCAAGTTTCGCGCAAAACGGTCCAGATGCTGGGCGCCCGCACCAGCCCAACACCCTTTTCTTTATGTGCTCATCCACTCGCCCCCGATTGTTCTAAAAAAGCCTCACCTCACCATAGCGCCACGACAGGTCTCCGCGAGACCGCGACCATGCTCCGCCACGCCGCCTCGGTGACCGTGCTCTCCACCGTGCCTTCGCTCCGCTAGGCGGCATCTCCACCGCACTAGAGCGCAACAGCCCGTCTTCCTCCGTCTCCACCACGCTTCTCACCCGTTGCCGCCTTCTAAGGCGCGTGGACCCACCACGGTCGTCTTCACTGGACCTGCCGTGGCCTTCTCCACCGGGCTGAGAGCACCGCGCCACTGCCGAGCTCTATATCGGTGAACTCCACGCGCCGACGAGCTCCATTCCAAAAACAGCAAGGAGATATTACACCGAAAGTGCATGTTGCAAGCGTATATTTCAAGTGTTTATGATGTTTTAGAGGTATGTTGCAAGTGTATGCCGATGTTGCAAAAGTAGATCGGGGTATTGCTTATGTTGCAAGTGTCTCAGAGGCATGTTGCAAGTGTTTCAAAGGCATGTTACAAGCGTTTGTTCAAAATATTTCATTGGTTTCAGACGTAGCGTTTCAATCTGGATGTTGTATATGTTTCGCACATATATGTCGTGCAAGGGTATGTTCAAAATGTTTCAGCCGTTTTAGTCTTATGTTGTAATAAGTATTTTCATGTTACAAGTTATAAGTATTTTATTTGATATTGCATACATTTCACATACGTGTTTTAGGGGTATGTTCTAGATATTTCGTCTGCTTCGTGCATATCTTGGTAGAGAGTCATGCTCCACGGCTCGGATGCCGGAGGATGTGGGCGCGGCGAGCCAGGCCGACGGATGGGGCGTGCTGTGGCTCAGCGGTCGAGGTGTGCGGCGCACTTGAGATCGTGCGGACGTGGCGTGTTCGTCCAGTCGTCCTCGTCCCTGCTCCTGGGTCCAGCCCATGCGGAGAGAGGAGGGGATTCACGGGGAAGAAGTGCGTGGGGGCGGCAGCGGGCGCGAGGAGGTGGGGCGTTCGGACTCGCAGGGAGAGAGGAAGGAGAGGCGGGTGTGGCATTCCCCGCCCCCCCGCTCTTCCGCTGTGGCAAAGATCACCAATGAAATGTGTCTTTTTAGCACCCTGCCGGACCACGATGCAGCCGGTCAGTCCCCACTCCTTGCTCCCCGCTTCTCGCGCTCTGTCCCTCTCTTTTGCTCAGCTGGGCGGCCGCCGACGCCAGCGCCCTACGCTTCCTAGGCCTTCGTCGCGTCCTTCGCCGGCGACGAGCACCCACGAGGTATGTGTACCTTTTCTGTTGCGTTCCTGTGGGGAACCGTGCACCCGAACCCTAACTCTTTGGCTATTTGTAATCGGATCGGATCTCATTTCAAGTGTATATTGCAAAAAAAATTGGTATAGATGTGTAAATTCATGTCCTTTACTGGGTCCGCCCCTGCTGCCGTTCCAATTGATCCATCCATTGTTCGATTAGGTTCGTCATCTTCGTCTTTTAGCGCGCTAGGTGGAGAATAATATGTAGTTGGCACCATTGGGCTTCTTGGAATCTTGGCTCCCAGTTAAGGTAGGGCTTCATTTGAAAAGACATGGGGATTCAACTGAACACACATTTCACGCCCTGGAATGTGGAAGTGCAATGGATTAGCGACCGAGGAACATTTTAATGTTGTGTTCAGGACATGAGCATGATGATTGACATTCTGCAAAATCGTTCTTTCTTGTTTTTTGCCCTGTATGTATTCCAGAGCCTCAATCCTACTGGCTACTGCCTTTCTATTGAGGTGCACACATGTGCTTGCAGTGAGCTCAGAAAGAGTGTTTAGGCATGCCTTTTTCAGTTTGGTTTGTACATTATGTCACTAATGAAGATCTTAGCCTGCTCGGTCTCGGTGTATTCGACTCATGCCTATGCATATCCAAGTGACCATGCATATATATGATGCTAATATTAGATGACTGCTACATTAGATCTGATTGTATGCATTTCTCTCTACTACAATGATGCTAACAGCTTCGTGAACAGTGACTGGACCAATGTTTCACTACCTAAGGGCTGACTATTATATGCATAATATTGGTTATACACAATGATGCTAGCAGCTTCGTAAACAATGACTGGGCCAGTGTTTCATTACCTACAGGCTTCCCATATTCAGTTCTTTATTTACACAATACCATGCTTAGTGCTCAGGACTAGAGCTCTGAATGTAAGGGTTTCTGGTGGCTCTCTGGATGCACACTTGTAGTGTATGGCCTTTTAGTTCCCAAATTAGCACCCCAAATTCCACTATGCAAAAAGGAGATTCCCCATCACATCAAAATGTCGGCAAATGCATGGAGTACTAAATGTAGATGAAATCAAAAACTAATTGCACAGTTTTGTTGTACTTTGCGAGACGAACATTTTGAGTCTAATTAATCATTTTTGGACAATTTTTTGCACTAAAAAACAAAACGCGCTACAGTGTTCCGACAGGAACACTGTAGCGCGCAGTCCCGATTCCGGTGTCCCAAATCGGGAACTGAACACGGCCTGTGGGTATATACCTTTCAACCAAAGACAGAAAAAAAAAATCCAGAGTAGGTCTGATTTCACATTTCTGCTGGAAGGAATTGCAAGGAAACACCTGCAGGACGGAAGAATAGAGAAACATGTCGTCTGGTGGTGTGAAAGATTTTTACCGGCAGAAAAAGAAAGGAGGTGTGACCAAGGCAGCATCATCTTCGAAGAAAAAGACACAGCAGTACACTGGTGGGGCCTCTGTTGGTGCCCCAGGTACTGCTCAGACATCTGCTCTAGTTTCTCATGGCTCCTGGGATCTCAAAGGTACTCTTGCTACTTGCCGAGGGTCATAGGATGATAGGAGTAATCTTCTTTAATTTCTGTGTTCCTCACTTTGTGGGGAAGTGTAGAAGTTCGTTTTTTAATTATACTCATATATTAGTGCTATATTAGTGCTATCTCAAGCTCTTTTTCCATTTTGATACCCTAAGCCTATTGCTTTGTGGCAATGTTGCTGCAGATGATTTTGGGGATCAAGAAGAGCAGTTGCGACAGTTTGACATGGACATGAAGTTTGGCCCATGCATTGGTGTTACTCGGCTTCAGCGCTGGGAGCGAGCCTCTGCCATGGGCCTCCAGCCACCAGCTCATCTCCGGGACCTCTTGCTGTACGCGCCCTCAACAAAGAATCGCAGTGACGGTAGTCCCTCTGTTGAGTGCCTTTGGGAGGGAAAAGTCTAAAAGAAATATCTTCTATGATAAGAAGCACTCGCCTTCCTCATAGCAACTAGTGTAACTGGTTGCATCTTACGGTCTTACCCCATCAGCCTAAATCCTCCGCTACACTGCACATGGACCCCCAGATGACTTCTCTCTACTTCAAGCAGTTAACTAGAGACTCTTGAACCATGCAACCTCTTGTTGCTGTATGTTGGCACTTGTTTGTTTCTCTTGCACTTGTTTGCTAATAACAGTATATATATATAGATGGCTACATGTGCGTATGTTGGCACTTCTTGCTGAATTATCTTATATCGAGATCCTGTTGCTTTATGTGTATCTGAGCGCGTCATGCACGCGCATGAGACATTTCCTGTGAGGTGCCATTGCATTGTGATCGACTGTGTTGGGGTGCTGCAATTTCACACACACAAACGAAGAACTACCTATGATCGAGTATGGTTGAAAACAAACGGAAAAAATCCCGTTCCGACCTATCCCGTTTTCTATTTTGTTCCGCCGGTTTCGTATTTGTGGGATCTTGTTTCTGTATTTACGAAAATGGGAGAGGTTTTTCTATCTGTTTCCCTGGAATCCCGTTTTTATCTTGAATTGACCTGTATTTATTTCGTTTTCATCCCGTTTTCAATCTATGTGAGATATGTCTAGAAATTGATATGTTCATAAACCTATTAATCACAAATTATGCGTGTTAACATGTTAACACATGGCATGCTAGTGAATATCGGACCGATAACTTTGTATGTGTATACTATTTTGTGACTTTGTTCATGTATACCCGAGAAAATTTGACAATGTTATTCTAACTTAATTTTTCGGCTCTTCGTCCGTATTTGTGTGTTTCCGTATTTTCGTATATCCCCATCTGTTTTTAATTCCGTTTTCTTTCCCGAACCCGTTCCTGGTTTCCGTTTTCGCTAAAGATATAGAAACATAAACAGGAGAGTTTTTCCGTCCGTTTCCATGCATGCATGGAAAAATGGCCCGAGAGACATGGGTATTGGCGATCCATCAGACTTCAGAACAGCATTATTGTGGAGAGATCTTCATAATACCATGGTGTGCGATCTGTGATTACTACCAGATCACTGTACCACCAAATTTCCAGGCGTTCTTCTCTTTGTTCAAAAACTGGGCTAGCTTTACTGTGCGTGAAGTGCTTTTCCTCCATTCCCTTCCGTGATTCCGTCCATCTATCCCACGCGAGTGTTTGTCCTGGGCCGCATGTAGCAACATTGCTTACGTTCCTGTTTTATATGGGCTTATGGCTCATGAAAACCAAGCGGAACGGCCTGGGTGGGCCTCCATCAGCCTTCTCTCGTAGGGCTCCTGCCTTTTTTTGGATAATGGGCTTCCTGTTAAGGGCCTACTACCGTCCGGGCGATTGCACATTGATCGCCAATCGGCAATTCGGCTGTGCAGTGCGGTGTCAACTGCGCATAATACTTACTATACGCATCCTCAGCTCAAAAAAAAAAAACTTACTATACGCATCCGGCGGCCTCTCTCTAGCTAACCACTCTGGTGGTGCTGGCTGGTGCAGCTGCCGTGATGCAACGCAACGCACGCGATGTGACGTGCCGTTATGCCGCCTCTCCCGGGCCCCGGCCCGGCCCGGCCGTCTCCCACTACAGTACTCTCCCTCGATCCGTCCTGTACTGTATCCAGGGCCGTGGTCCTGACTCCTACTACGCCGTAGGGTTTATCGTATCGTACGAGAAGGACGTGACGTGATTACTGCGTCCGGTTGACAGAAGCAGCTAGCTACCTACTGTGCCGTCGTACATGTTCCCGGCCGGCCGGTCTGATCGATATCGATTCATGTGGCGGGTAGGGTGCTGGTGCTGCCTGCACTGGGGAATTCGGGGCGCGCGACTCTTCTGTGTGTGTGTACATGCGCGCCTACCGTGTCATACCGACCGGCCTGTACTATGTGGTAGTAGTACTGAACCGAACGCAAACGACGATCGAGAGACCATGACTGTATATATACACAAGACCAGACCGTGTGGTGTGTCCATGCGTGCGTGGTTTTGTCTGGCCGGCGCGGCGCGTCAAGACGTGGGACGAGAAGTAGTGGTGCAGCAGAGTGCAGATGGCACATTGGTCCTGTACTGATAAGCTGGCTGAAAAATATTGTTGCCTGATTTGTTGTGAGAGAAAAATATTATTCTAACTAAAAAAACAAGTTAAAAAATACGGATTATAAGCCGGATCAACAACATCGGTTTCTCTTTACTTCTGTGTGTCCGCATCCGCGAGACAAGGGATGGAGGAGCTTGTCCTGTGCCGATGGTGGCTTCGGATTCTTCGAAAGCTACGCGAGAGCTGAGACCTGGGACGCGTACGGGCAACCACTGTCAGGTCAAGGCCTTGCTGGCTTATACCTATTAGCAGTACCATTTCAGTGAAATAACAGTATTTATTTGAAGTGTCACCATCAGCATCAGTCGTTGTTACGTCGTCGACGCCCGGCCAGCCTTGATACTACGATCCGTGCCAGTGGGCGACGAGAACCCCACAAAAACCATTCCTCTTTTGCCTTTCCGATCCGATCCCTTGTACAGAGCAGGGTTAAAAAAACCGCTCGGTAAACCGCGGTTTACCGCGTTACCGGCCTAACTGGGCCGGACCGGTTCCGGTCCGGTCCGGTTAGGTATTCCCCAAATTCAAATTTAAAATTTGAAAAAAAAATGCTGAAAAAATTCCTAAAAATAGTTCATGATTTATAGAAGCCAATGGTGTAAAAAAATTTCAAATTCGAGTTCGTTTAGTATTTATTTATACGTATAGAAGTTTGAAAAAAAAGAAAAAAAAATCCCGGTCCTGCCCCGTTAAGGCCCCCAAATTCAAATTTAAAATTTGAAAAAAAACAAAAAATGCTGAAAAAATTCCTAAAAATAGTTCATGATTTATAGAAGCCAATGGTGTAAAAATTTTTCAAATTCGAGTTCGTTTAGTATTTATTTGTACGTATAGAAGTTTGAAAAAAAAGAAAAAAAAATCCAAACTCAAACCGAGCGGTTACCGCTCCAAACCGCCCGGTAAACCGGTGACAAACCGAACCGAAGGCGCGTTTGAATTCAAATTCAAATTCGACTGGTTACCGATAAACCGCACCGGTAAACCGGAACCGGAGGCCGGCGGTTTGGGGTGACCTGTCGGTAAAAAAAACCCTGGTACGGAGTACTACTAGTCTGCACAGCCACCAGCACTGGCCACACTGCGACGGAGACGGCGCCGCGCACGCCGCAAAGTCGGAGTGCGTGCATGGTGGTGGATTGGTGGTCCGCGAGGCCGGCCGCTCGCGCGGGGACGCCGGCAGCCGGCAGGAGGCCCACGGCACAAACTCGCATGGCGCAAGCCACGGGCGGGCGGAGCCAGAATTCGAGCATAGAGATGCTGTTCAAGATGACACAACTCTACGTCATAAAATATATACACACACGACAAGAGCGTAGATATAACAACAAATAAACGTTTATTTTGCGCTACAAAAGAAAGCTAAAAATAAAAAAAAGCACTAGATATTACAAAGAAAAAGAGAACAAAACTTAATTAACCTTAGATCTCTAATATTCACATGATCAATCTAATTCTTATGCTGAAACAGAATCACAGTAATAATTCAAACAAAATGATTTGAGGCGACCAGATAAAAGGAAGACTAATCCTAAGTAAAATTTGATGTCGTTGGAGATAAATGTGTAAGGAGAATAAATAAGCAAAGCACAAACTATATTTATTAAGTAGCTAATTAGGGGTGTACAGCAGGGAACAACCGGTAGGTAATAAAATCACAACGATAACAAGACCAAAAGAGGTGAAAAGGATAATAAAAAGTATTCCTAGGTTATATAAATACTACTAGAGGTTAATACCTAGAAAGAATCATCACTAACGACACTAACTAGCATAGTTAACTAGTAAATTATTTGTAAAAGGGCATGTAGACTAATGGTTACGTGAGCCTCCGTAACACCTTATGTCTTGGGTTTGACTTCCCGTGGGAGCGAATATTCCAAAATTTATTGGCGTTGTGCTTTTAGTGGTAGACGACATTCCCGTAGACAACGAGACGCCTGTGGTGACTTCGTCAATCTCGAGGATTTGCCGGCTCACTCTTCGAATATGCTCATAGGAGTAGGGTTTGCGTGCGCGCGTTTTTAGAGGTGAGTGTCTATGTTGTACAGTGTAATTATAAAAAAAAGTAAATTATTTGAGACTAATAACTACTCCCTCCGTCTCAAAGTAAGTGTCATTCTCACTTCTCGATGAGTTAAACGTTTTAACTTTGATCAAAATATACATTTATAGTATATAATCATTATCATTAGATAGATCGTTACATCTATTTTATAATAAACTTATTTAAAGATAAAAACGTTGCTAATATTTTTATAAATCTAGTCAAACTTGATAAAATTTGATCGGCACGTATACTATATAACAACACTTATATGAGGACTAAGGATGAAAACGGTTAGAAACGGTCGAAAACGGACTTACGATATAGAAAAACGAAAACGGTCGGTTCGAGATATTTCTACATTTAGCAATTAAAGAGTACAAAAAATAGTTGAAAATGGTTATGAAACCAATTGAAACTGACAATTTTTCATGTTAAAAAACGGTTCATAATATAGAAAACGAAAACAGTCAATTCGAAATATTTCTGTTCCGTTTTCATCCCTAATGAGGACAGAGGAAGTGGCTAACAGATGAGGTAACATGGGCTACCAGACTCCCAATGTCGTCGCAAGCAGTACATGCAGCTCTGGCAGCTGCTGCCCGGCGGGCAGGCCAAGACGGGGCCTGGACCTACTGGTTCTGGAGGCCTATATCATTAAAGCAAGGTTAATAATAGAGTTAAGTGTTTGGCTATTAGGTACGGTAAGTTATAAGGTTGTAATGGTCTCTTATTTATTAATAATTTTTTTTCATGTCCCATCTTTTTTTTCTAATCCTTCTCGTATTCACTTAATTTTGCTCAGCAGTGCGTATGCCTCAGTGTCCAACTTGTTGTTTGTATGAGAGCTAAGATCTTCTTTCTTTCATCCCTTCTCTTCCCTCCTCCACGTAAACATGGCTATAAAACAATACTGGCCTTGTTCGGCTGTGCTGATAAGTCGGTTGAAAAATACTGTTAGCTAATTTGTTATGAGAGAAAAATACTATTTTGACTGAAAAAACAAGCTGAAAAATATGAATTATAAGCAGGATGAAGTGGGCCACTTGCTCTTACGGTTGAAGTCGTCACCTTAGCGGTAGTACATGCAGAAGTGCAAGGTGCTGCAGGCTTGCCATTGGCGCGCGTTGCCCGATCTCCGACCGATGCACGCCTGTCGCTGGTTTAATGTTGGGGTGCAGGCCGTGCAGCTGCAGTCTCCTGCCTCTGGCTGGCTGGCGGGCGGGCCAAGCTGAGTTTCCAAAAATTTTCAAGATTACCTATCACATCGAATGTTTAAATATGGAACATTAAATATAGATAAAAAAACTAATTACACAATTTAATAGAAAACCACGAGACAAATCTTTTAAGCCTAATTAATCTATGATTGGACACTGATTGACAAATACAAACGAAAATGCTACAGTAGCGAAAGCCAAAAAATTTTCACGAACTAAACCCACCCTGTGAACAGGGACCGATTCGGATTGCAAAAGATCCGACGTATTCATTTCAACGTCAATGTTGATATCCGTATTCTTTTTAAATTTAATATGGATACTAATCAAGTGAATCTATCATATTCGTTTTCTGTGATTCTTCGCTATTCGATTCCACATCCGTATTCGAAAAAATATGAAATATATGACATTGTCCGTATCGCCATTAACAAAGTATCATGTAAAGACATCTAAAACTTATATATATGACTAATCAGTAATGTAAATGATATCAACTTTTATATAACAAATGATATGCATCATTTATAAACAATTTAAAATTTATCTCTATGGCAAATAATATTATATTAATTTTATTATTAACCATATAAAGGTTATTAATTTTAATAGGGCTAATCATATTCATTTTAAGTACTCTAGTTATTCATATATCGAGGAAATTATTTTTTTATATTCAATTCAACTTTAACATAACAAATGATATGCATCATTTAAACTATTTAAAACTTATCTCTATGGCTAATAATATTATATTAATATTGTTATTAACCATATATAAAGGTTATTAATTTTAATAGGGCTAATCATATTCATTTTAAGTACTCTAGTTATTCATATATTGATGAAATCATTTTTTATATATATTTTTAGAATTACACAGTACAACGTACGCCCACAACATGCATGCATGCATACTCACCCCTATGAACACACGTACACAAACCCTACCTCTATTAGCACCTCCGAAGAACACACGTACACAAAACCCTACCCCTATGAGCACCTCCAAAGAATTGAATCGGCAGATCTTGAGATTTACGAAGTTACTATAGGCGTCTCGCTGTTGATAGGGACGTCACCTACCACTTAAAGTATAGTGCTTTAGATCCTTAAATAAATCCATGAAAATGCGAGCACCCATACCAAATCGAGGACTTGAACCCGGGTGGACAAGTTCCACCACAAAGGAACCCTTGTTTTTTTTATTTTTTTAAACTATATATTGATAAATACTCCCCAGTTCCACAAAGAATGTTATTTTCACTTTTCCAAGAAGTCATACTTGTTTAACTTTAACCAATTATATATAAAAGAATATTGATATTTATAATGCATAACTAGTATGATTAGATAAATCATGAAATATATTTTCTTAATAAATTTATTTAGTGATACAAATATTGTTAATATTTTCTATAAAGCTAGTTAAACATCAGAAAGCTTAACCAACAAGTATCCCATAGCGTCATTCTTTTTTGGGACGAAGGGAGTATTATTTATAGCTTTATTGATTCTTGAAATATTTAATTATTTCAATATTTATTATATATGTTGATTTATGAGTTGCCGTTATCTACACGTCATATCCTCTATCTGCATAATGATTTTGTTCTACTAAAATTTTTGACAAGTAAATAGATATGCGTTATCGCCATGATTTAGGAATGCGAATCCAAATTTAAGACACCGTTTCATATTCGTATCGATAATATCTGTATTTGTATCCATATTCAAATTGAAATATGGTATATAATGCTAGCCGTACATATTCGTATCGATAAGAGATCGATAATATCTGCATGTGATGATGTGAACCAGTTACCAGTTGCTGTGCAAACGGCAATGCATGCAAATGTGCCAGTCCTTCAGATTTTTAAGATCGAAGGCGCCAGGGCTACGGGCTACGGTTGATGTCCGCAGATCCATGGCACAGTGGCGCAGACCTGCCACAAAATGTCAGCATGTTTGTTTCACTGGCTGAAAGTACTGTTTGCTGATTTGTTGTAAGAGGAAAAATACTGCTGGATGGCTAAACGAACAGGGTGTGTAGCAGCCATCCAGTAGTATTTTTCTCTCACAACAAATTCGTTTGAGCTATTCAGCAGAATCAACAGTCATTCATCAATGTTTTTCTCTCATAACGAACCAGCGAACAGGTGTCGCCGGACTGCCGGCTGGGCCAGCGCCGCTGAAGCAAACCTAGATCTGGCTCTGTTGCAAGTTGCAACGCCAGTTCACCTGTGATCATTACTCCTAACCTAATTGGCAGCCCAGACCAGATGGCAAATAGACGTCGTAGGGTGGGTTTTATTTCCTTCCAAGCTCGTATCGGTGCCCATTTTTGAACCTACATGCACAATAGTCGTCCTGGCCAGTGGCGTAGCTAGGATTTGTTGCTAGGGTGGTCCATTGTTTAATTTTTTTAATCACTATAAATATAACATATCAATAAGTATACAGATTATGAAACACATTAAGATTAAGATAAAGAGGGCATACGAAGGTATGAAAATAGACGAGCCTAGCTTGCTTAATGTAGAATTCAAAAACAACAGACCGGAAATAGTTGATGAAAAATATGATACTACTTCTCGGCCTCCTAATAGCCATGATAGCGTTGATTATCTCTTCTTCACTCGATTCTAAGAAATCTACAAGTTTTACTAAGAGATTAACAAGAGAGGCAATATCACAACTCTTCGTATTTTAACAAATCTACAAGAGAATAAAATAATGTTTACCATTTCAATAATCTAATGATATAGAAAAATCTGCAAGAACTGATGCATTCTGTTCGTAGCTCCTATTTATTAGTTACTGATCAGAGTGCAAACTTAGATGAAGATTTTGGGAGACACCAGTATTAGTTAGGGCTAATTGGAAACGCGAGTACACGACTAAACGAGGAGGCTAATTGGATGAAGATTTTGAGAGATGTATCTGATGACTCACATGTGCTGCTGCTTGTCGCTCGGCGCCTGCTGCCGGCTCGCCACTGCCGCTGTCGCTGTCATTCTTATTACGAAGCACACCAGCACGGCACAAGGAGGGATAGTTGGGATACGATGGGGCGCATGTAGCCGCATGGACAAATACGTATACGAAGGGTCGGGGTCACGCTACGTGAATTCCTGAAAGGCCGCAGGACGCTCGGATGGATAGACAGATAGACCTTCGATGTTCTGCACCTGAGGACGCAAATTTTACTATGGCTAGCCGCAGGACGCTCGGATGGATAGACAGATAGACCTTCGATGTTCTGCACCTGAGGACGCGAATTTTACTATAGCTACGAGCCTTGCGTGCACTGAGTGCAGGGTGGTCCGTGGACCAACGGGACCACCCTGTAGCTCCGCCACTGGTCCTGGCAGGGTAGCACCCGCAAGAAAGTGGCCTATCCGTGTCGATATACAACAGAAACACCTGCACGGATATTTCACACACTACTACAGATTCAAACATCACTGCCGGCCCATCACTGCCGGATTGTATTGGGCCGGCAGTGATAAATCTTCACTACCGGTTCAAACTCTGACAGACATTCAAATGATTGGGGTAGGGGTCAAACCGGCAGTGAAGCTCATTATCACTGCCGGTTCGTGGCTGGAATCGGCAGTGAATCTTCACTGCCGGTTCGTGGCTAGAATCGGCAGTGATAATGAGCTTCACTGCCGGTTCGTGGCTGGAACCGGCAGTGATAATAAGGTTCACTGCCGGTTTTTGAACCACCAGTGATTACGAGCTTCACTGCCGGTTCCAACCATGAACCGGCAGTGATAATTAGATTCACTGCCGGTTCGTGGTTTAAACCGCCTGTGATATGTCCACAGTACATATAGCTCGACCTCTCTCCCTCCTCTGTCCGAACGGAATAGAACACTGCTCGTGAACCCTAACTCCCAGCTCCCCCTTCCTCACGGGATCTCTCATCTCCGCCCCACTGCAGCAGCACTCTCTTTTCCCATCAGCAGCCGCACTCCCTGAGCTCCCTCTCCTCTCCCTCCCTCGACGGCCATGGCGGCGGGGTGGCCTCGCACGCGCCATGGTAGCAAGCGCTGACCTCCCCGGCGGCGCCGGGGCGGCCTCGCGCGCGCACACAGGAGAAGGGCGGCGGTGCAGCAGCTCCTTTCTGTGGCCGTCGCCGAGGCCGAGCAGGGCCCTTAGGCCAAAACCGAGCCTAGCGACGTCTTATGTAAGCAATAAGGGTCTTAGCTGATCTTAAGGGTGGGAATTTGGATTAAAATTTGGGGATTTCTTATGCCAGGGTCAGCGCCATGCCCGGGGCAGATGTCCGAGCTCATCGTTGGGAAGGAGAAGCTCACTCTATTCAACACAGGTAAACACCTGTTCCACTTGATCCAATCCTCATGAGTTTTATTTTGTCTCCGTTACCATTTGCTTTATGAGCACCAATGAGACTTGCATCAAGTTACTAATTAGTCTGAAAGCAAGAACTTAGCTGACTACTACATACCGTTTCTGCCTCCAAAACAAGCTGAAGTACCATGGTTAGTAGCGGCAAATCCTGTGAACTATTGTCGGCCATGTGAACTATCTTGTGTGGAAGCTTTATCAGCAGCCCTCATAATATGGTTTTTTTAAGCCTTGCCTAACAATATTGTTTAGAATATGTAGGTCATATAATCGTGTAGCTTGATTTATAATTAGTTACTGTCAGGCATCAGCTTATGTTATATACATATTTGCAGTGGGGAGGAAGATACAACACATTTGCTGCTTGGGAAATTCAAGTGGGGTCACGCATTCTTGTCTCTAAACAGGTCAGTTCAGTAGAATTTTTTATGTTTCATACCTATACTGACAAATCTTATTAAGCGATGATACACCAATCAACTAGTTTTATTGTGATGAAATTGTTTTTCTAGTTCCAAATGATGAGTTCTTACCAAACTTATTATCCAGCAATGCTAAGGATAGAGATATTATTGAGTACCGAAACTTGTGTGCTAGAAATAAAGAGATGCTTAGAACTATATATGTAGTAGATATTGTTCTGGATGCGTGGGTTATATAAGGCGCTAGCGCGCTCCAACGCCAGTGCACGACACTTGCGCGCTCGACGCTGTCCGCGAGTGCACGCCGCCGCAGCTCGACGCGAGTATGTGTTCTCTACCCTTATTTTAGTGTTTCTTTTCTTGATATGTCATTCAATAACATGGACTTTGTGATTGCAGCAACCATTTCATCCTCGTAGATATCTATCTTCAAGATTCACATATCGAGGTGTGGGACTCAAAGAAAAAGCCACTTTCTCTTATTGACTCCCTAGTCAAAGTGCTGAATAAGTAAGTGAACCCAATATCACAACACTTTCTAATCACATAGGATATTGTAATGTCCTCGGCCTTCACACTTCATTTACAATGTCACATAGAATGAAGGCATTACCTGATTGGAAAAATCTTGATAGCAAGATACAAAAGCAATGGAGTGCCCCATTTAGTGTAAAGTATATGGAGGATCTCAAGACCCTAGATCAACCGATGGGGAACAACGAATGCGGGTTCTATGTGATGTGGGCAATGCTAAAATACTTTGGCGCAAAAACAGATAATGGAGATGATATGGTACGTAGGCATCCCATTTCTATTGTTTTGTCTTACGTTTGTGCATCTCAATATCATCTTGCTTCAATTACAGCGCAAAGCAAACAATCACAACCAGTTGCTAGATTTTGAGATGAGAGGAATTCAAGAGGAGATAGCAAGGTTTGTGATGGACAAGATATTGACCAAGAAAGGATCATTCTCCATTACGAGGACTAAGAAGTACAAGGCCCAGTACGGAAGAGACCACATCGATAGGCTATTGTAATGCGACTCTTAATTCGATACTTAAAGTTTTTTTTGGAACTTTTATAATATAAATGTTGATGGGTTTGTATTGTCGCTGATCCACAACCACCTCCACATCGATATCAAATTGATCGATAGCAACCACCTCCACCTCCCCGACCTCCCACCCCACCACCTCCCCTCGAAATGAAAATAAAACAATTATTAAAATGCAAATTATGAAAAGTATATCACTACCGGTTCAAAGAAAACCGGCAGTGATAATATAATCTACACAACCGGTTGGTTAAAACAACCGGCAGTGATGGCTCAAGTATCACTGCCGGTTTGTAACACAAATCGGCAGTGATTGCTCAAGTATCACTGCCGGTTTGTAACACGAACCGGCAGTGATACACGAGCTATCACTACCGGTTTGGCATAACCGGCAGTGATGTGATCAGCTTATCACTGCCGAGTTGGTTATGGCGGTTCAAAATCCGCCAGTGAAGGGGGATTTTGAACCGCCAGTGATGTCCTTCTCTGGTGTAGTAACATATCTGTCCCAGTTACAGCCGCACACCAACCAGGATATTTAAGGTACATTAGTAGAGTATTTAGTACACTATATTATTGTAGAAACAAATTTTAAGGTCGATAAAAAACAGTTATCAGACTTCTTAATAAAAAACCACCAATGTTGGATCTCGTTTTTTTAAAAAAAACTGTTATCAGGAATGGTTTTTGAAACCACTATTGCAATATCGATTGTACAAATAGAGTCTTTATAGACATAGGCTGCAGCCGACCTTACAAGATCAATGGTCTCCAATGGTGATTGGCTTCATAACACAACTTGCCCCTACAAGAGCAGCTGTCTCTGGGGTGATTGGCTTAAAACGAGCTCTCCTGAAAATATTAGTGACCCGTCCTTGAAAAAAATTTCCTTCTTTAAATAAAATGCCGCTAGAAATTATTTTAAATTATTAAATTTTTCTGTCATATTTGGATTTTATATTCTCCCGCCAATTTTACATGTATGTTTGCTACCAAAGTTTACATATCATGATCCACTATTTTACCATCCCAATGTCACTAACAATGTTACATGTATGAAAACTAAAGATAATTCCTGTTTAATGATAAGGAAAGTAGAGTTTACGTGAACTAGTTTTTGGGTGGGAAAAAAAGAAAACTTGGATTGTCCCTGCCCCCTGCCAACATGCATAGGAGGTACTCCTATGTCCTTTGCTATCTTTGTACCAATGGTAATGCTAGCATTAAGACGTCCGAAAGGCCGGACGCCTTATTCTTCTGACCGCCGCATGTGCCGCTCGCCTAAATAAAAAAAAACAAAATCAACTCCTGGCCACCTAGCCTCGCTCCGCTTCGCTCTGCACGTGCCGCCTGCCCAACGAGGTCCTCTCTCGTGCTTCCTTGCTGCTCCTCTCTCTCTCTCGCTTGCCCACCCCATCGCGCACCCTCCCCCACCCCAACGTCCTCTTCCCCACCTCGGCGTCGCCCCTCCCCCCACCCCATCGTCCTCACCCACCGGGAGCCCCCAATGCAGCAGATCCGGTGGCTATCTCTCTCCCACCCCGGTGAAGATCCATGGAGGTGGCGTGGTGGTGTTGCAGGGGAGTGGGTGGCTCTCCCCACCCTAGCACGGCGCCCTTCCCACCCTCGGCGACGCCCTCTCTCACTGCAGCGACCAAGCTCCCCCCACCCCGGTGGCCATGGCGCTCCTCACTCCCCATCCTCCATTGTCGCCGCCGAGCCAAGCCCGGTACTGGCCGGTGGCACTAGTGCTTGCGTGCAGCAGCTCGCTGCCGTCTCCGACCCCGACGACCGAAATCGATCGGCCCAACCTTTCCCCTCTCCTATGTTGCATATGTACATTTCAAGTGTTTCAGGTGTTTCAGATATATATTGCAATTGTTTCATATAGATGTTGTAAAAGTAGATCGGGGGATGTTGCATATGTTACAATTGTTTTAGAGGCATGTTGCAAGTGTATGTTTCGAGTGTTTCAGATGTTTCAATGGTATGTTACAAGTGTTTCAGATGGATGCTGCAAAAGTAGATTGGGATGTTGCATATGTTGCAATGGTTGTACACGTATGTTGCAAAAGTCGGTCACCAATATGTTTCATCTGTGTTGTTTTCCGAACGCATATTGCAAGTGTGTATATCTGGATGTTGCATATGTTTCACACATACGTTGCATGTATTTTATTTGGATGTTGCGTTGGTTGCAATGGTTTTCAAGTGTTTTCTAGTGTTTTTTTCAAGTGTTTCAGAAGCATGTTTCAAGTGTTTCATCTGCCTTCAAACATATGTTGCAATTGATGTATTTGGATGTTTCAAAAGCAGATCGGGTGTTGCATCTCTCCTCCCCACCTTCTGCTACATCGTCTCGGTATGTCCTCCTCCCAGCTCTGGCATAGCATCCATACGACGCCATGGCCGGGTCCTTCCGAATCAGAGGCATCACCCCCTTCCCCTCTTGTCGCTCGGGGGACTCGGGCCCCGCGTGGAGCGCACGAAACGGAGTGCAAAGCGCAGGCATCTCTTCGGACGTCCGGGTGCTAGCACTGCCATTGTACCAACGGATATTTATTCACACTACCAGTTAACTGTAGTATGCTTCGGACTAGTCGTTTTTTTAGGGAATCCAGACTAGTCGGGGTTTATTATTGTCCCTCTCGCACACTCGCATACTCACTTTCACCTAACATATATAAGCTGCGTTGGTTTCCTATATATTGTTTGGTCTAGCTTGGGCTAGCCTGCATTAGCCTCCATGCTGGCCAAGCCTTACATATGAAGAAACCAATCACAACTGTATATATGGCCATATCGCTTTTTTTTTTGTTTATTTACCTGTCACTCAGAAGAAAATTCAGTGGACGATGGGTCCACGCCAAAGCCCGTGCGACCCCAGCCCCGATAGCTGACGTGTGTCACGCGACAAAATCAAACGCACGACGGCAGAGGCGGCTCCGCGGCAGCTCCTCACGTGCGCACGGCTCGGCTGAATCGGCTCCGCCTTCCTCTCCCCCAGGCCACGTTTAGTTTGCAAATTTTTTCAACTTGATGAATAGTACTACTTTGGTCTTATTTGACAAATATTATCCAATCGTGGACCAACTAGGCTTAAAAGATTCATCTCGTGATTTCCAACTAAACTGTGTAATTAGTTATTTTTTTTACCTACATTTAATATTCCATACAAGCGGCTAAAAAATAATGTAATGGAGAGAGTGAAAAAATTCTAACTTTTGGTGCATCTAAACCAGGCCCGCCAGCTGCTTCCCAGGCACCGCTCGCGCCGTCGAACCCGCAGGGGCCGCATCGTCGTGTGAAGTTCTTATGCCCCAAGACACTAGATGCATGTCATGGAGATGGACCTGTACCAGCTCGATCTGTCCGCCACTTCGCACGGTCCTTCAACTCATTTAACACACGGTCATAGCACACGACGTCGGAGCACTGCAGGTGGCAGGTGCGGCGATGCGAGCAGCGCCTGTAACGCAGTCGGTGGCGCTCGTCGGCCTCGGAGCTGGCGAGCGGTGGAGGTTGATTTTGGAGCCTAACATGGGGACTCGTCTGCAGAGACGGAACCAGGGCCCCTCCAGCACAGTAAGTTTTCTTTAATACCTATATAAATATATGAATTTACAGCTAAAAAATATTAATTTTCACCTATTTTTTATTCAAATATTATGATTTTGGTTATAAATAATGTAAAATATTTAAAAAGTTATTGAATCATATAATTACATATATTTTAGTAGGGCGCTTCTACCGCCCGGACGTCCGGATGCACGGGGCCGTCCGGACGCGTCTAGATGGTGCGCGCGCTCCGCATGGAACGACTCCCCCCACGAGAAAAAGGGCCCTCGCTCCGCCCGCAACGCGCGCGGGATTCGCCCCATCACCGACCTCGCCTGCCGTAGCACCTCCATACGCCCGCCAGCTCGTTCTCCAGATCCCCCAGCTTGCACGGGTCCGCCCATCGCCATCCTCGCTCGCCGTAGCACCTCCGCACACCCGCTAGATTGTTCTCCAGATCCCACCCCCAGCTTGCACGAGGTCCACCCACCGGCGGCCTCGCCCGACCCCCAGCACCTCCGCACAGCCGCCATCTCGTTCTCCAGAGGCCACCCCCCTTCCCTTGCCGCTGCAACGGTAGGTGAAGAAACTGAAACAACAGAGCAACACTAGTGAAACATCAGCTGAAACCCTATTGCAACATTAACTGAATATTTGTTGCAACAAAGAAAATTGCTTGTTGAAACACCAAATCAGAGCAAGTGCAACAAACAGAACAAGCTACTGAAACTTTCAAAAAATAGTAATGCATACATGTTGAAACAAAAGGACTTACTCGTTGAAACAACAAATCAAAATAACTGAAACAAACATAACAAAACTACTGCAACATCCGGGAAAGTGCTAATGCATACTTGTGCAACAGCAACCCAAAGGTACTGCAACAAACTGCAATGCAAGAATGAAACATCAGCAAAAAAAACTAGTGAAACAAAAGGAAGTAAAAGCTTGTGCAACAACAAAAAGACACTATTGCAACCACATATACAAGCTTGGTGCAACAAAAAATCGCCACAAACCCTAGTCCCACCGCTGCGTCTCAGATCCAGTGGAGGAGTGAAGGAGCAGGAGGAGGAAGGCCAGATCTAGAGGAGGAGGAGGGAGGAGACCTCAGATCTAGAGGAGAACGGGGGAGAAGGAGGGGATGGCTACAACATCAGAGAATCATGCAAAAGCATTTCACATCATCTGTTGCATGTAGATCTGAATCGCCACAAACCCTAGCCACCATCAAAACCATAGATCCAGAGAGGGGAGGGAGGAGGAGGAAGGGGAAGAGGAGGGAGAGGAAGATGAGTGAACAGATCGAGAACCAGAGGGGGAGGAGGAGGAGTGGTGCCTCAGATCTAGATCCCTCCCTACCTACCTCGTCGGAGCCCATGGAGCTAGCGACGCGTGAGGGCAAGAGCACCAAGGAGGGAGGGGAGAGGTGCGTGGGTTCACCGGATGCTGCCGCCGTCGCCCCCAACTTCAGTGGCGAGGAAGGCATGCATGTCACAGCGGTGGGAAGGAAGAGGGGGAAGGAGGGGAGGGGAGGGAGGAAGGGAGGGGGAGGGGAGGGAGGAGGGGAGGCTCGCCACCGGCGTTGCACAGGACGCGCGCGCGGGGGGGGAGCGACGGAGATGAAGAGGAGAGAGAAGACAAAATGGATAATGTGGGGAGGAGACGAGCGAGTCTGCGAGTGGACGCGGGGAGGAAGTGAGCAAGTGAAGGCGGGGCGTCCGGCGCGGGTCGGACGCCCTGTATGTATCATTACCGATTTTAGTATATTAAAAAATATGATCATATTTGTTTGGCCCTCCTAGTCAGAATCGCTGGTTCCGTCTCTGCTCGTCTGGGGGAGATGCGTTGCCGACTCAGCCAAGCCACGCGTGTAGTCGAACGAGCCATGTGTGTACACGAGGAGCTGCCGCAGAGCCGCCTCTCCCTAGGACGTTTGATTTTCTCACGGGACACGCGTTAGCTATCGGGGCTGGGTCGCATCGCACAGGCTTTGGCATGGACCCATCGTCCACTGAATCTTTTGCCCATGTCACTCACCCTTAATGTTTTTCAGGCAGCCTCAATGCATACCTCACTTTAGGGCGCACCATCATTTTCCAGTCCCGTCTACTGTTTGAGAGGGGCGAAAAAGAGGCGTTCCGTGCTCCCGCCGGTGGATGTGCGGGGGAATGGTGGATCCTTGACCGGCGGGGTAGATTAGGTACTCGTCATAGGGTTAGGTTTCCCGGCGGTGGTTGCGAGGTGGACGCGGCGTCGCCATGGTGGAATAAGGTACTCCTGGCTCTCTTCCACCTCGTCGTTGCTTTCTTTGGCGCCGGTGAAAGCCCAAGTTTGGTTTTGGTAATTAATGACACCAAGTTGCTAATGCCATGTGTTAAGTGTTTTGAGTTAGGCATAAGCAACACATGTGATGAAGGTGTATGTGGCAAAGAGTGATGGCCACAAGATCACAAAGAGATGGTGCATGGACATGAAATGATGATCATGGTGGAGAAGCACATAAAATGAAGGACATGATGATCAAGTGAAAGAGAAGGATCTAAGAGCGCAAGGCAAAGGTATAACCATAGGGTTTTCCTTTTGCCGGTCTAAGATGAGTAGAGAAGTGATTGACCGGGTTTAGGATACATAGCCGACTATCAAGAGGGGCAATCACGGTTAGCTCGGAAATCAAGTGCCACTAGATCAATGTCTTGAGCATATGCATTAGGATCTAGTAAAGAGCTAATATAACGCCTTGGAAAATAATTGTGAAATGCTAACACACATGCACATGGTGGTGTACACTTGGTAGTGTTAGCACATTTGCGAAGGCGGTGGAGTTCAAGCGGTAGAGAGGGGTTTGGGTTCCTCTCTCCCTCCCGCCGAGCTTGCGAGGCGGGATTCGGCGCTTTTTGGAGAAATGAAAAGCCTATTTTCTATTGCGCCGAAAGTCGGAAAAGAAACGGAGGCAAATGGAGGTCACAGAGATGACCGGACGCTGCACCGGACGCGGTCACGGTATGACCGGACGCGTCCGGTCAGTGTTCAGCGTCTGCGCGGTTTTCAGTTTGATGATCGGACGCGCGGCGCGTCCGGTCACTGATGACCGGACGCGTCCGGTCATCCAGGGGGCTTACTGGACTCTAACCGGACGCGGGCACTGTCGCGTCCGGTCATTGCGAGGGGCGCGTCCGGTCAGTTCTCCTGAACGGATCAGAGCGCGCGACCGGCGCGTCCGGTCCTTCACGGGACCGGAGCGTCCGGTCACGCGTCCAGTAACGCAGAGCGAAGCAGAGTGAGGATCGGACGCGCGGCGCGTCCGGTCACGTACGATCGGACACGTCCGATCTCAACGGGAGCATACTGGAATGCGACCGGACGCGGTCACTGTCGCGTCCGGTCAATCGGTTCAGCGCGTCCGGTCAGGGCAACGGCTAGTTCTGACGCGCACTGTTTCTTGCTGTCGCGTAGTGACCGGACGCGTCCGGTCACCCTGACCGGAGCGTCCGGTCAGTGCGTTTTTCGCTGCGTCATCTGTAACGGCTAGCTGCGTACCCCTTCGTTATAAATAGACGTTGGCCGGGGTTTGAGGCAACTCTTGCACATTTTGAGAACTAGAGACATACTTTGAGCTAGAGAACAACCCCTCCACTCATCTCTTTGATTAGTTGCACATCTTGAGTGAGATTGAGTGAGATTCAAGTGCATTGCTTGAGAGTTGCATTCTAGAGGCACTTGATCTTCGAGTTGCTGCGGATTTCTTGTTACTCTTCCGTGTTTCCCGACACGGTAGACGGCTTGGAGCAGCGGAGGTGATTGAGCTCGCAATTGGAGATTGTTGGAGCCTTCACCAAGTGTTGTAAGGGGTTCTTGATCCTTCCCCGCGGGAGTTCGTAAATTGGATACTCTAGTGGAGCTCGTGGCTTGGAGGATCCCCATCTTGTGTGCGGTTGTGCGGCGCCCGCCGAGGGCTCAACTCTTGATAGTTGATTAGCTCGCGAACCGACAAGTGGGTGCATCGCCACAACGAGGAGTAGCTTGCCGGGAAGCAAGTGAACCTCGGGATAAATTCTTGTGTCATTCTCTTCCCGAGGATTTCTCTTGTGTGATTGATTGATTGGTACTTCTCATCTCTACACGGCGGTATAATCACTCGAAGCTCTTCTCTAGTTTTACATCTTGTATCTAGCTTGTTGTTGTTGTAGTATTTAGTGGATAGCCTTTGTACTAGACTTGTGTAGGTGGCTTGCTTAGTAAGTTAGAGCTAGTGCATTTTGCTCCGCCACCTTTTATACTAACTTGTGGTTAAGTAATTCTTGTAGAAGTTTTAATTAGGCTATTCACCCCCCCTCTAGCCATTCGGACCTTACAAGTGGTATCAAAGCCGAGGCACCATTTATTTGAGGCTTAACAACCTACGGTGAAAAAGAAATGGCTCAATTAAGCTTGTACATCAACAACACCAAGAAGGCACCTCATTTTGATGGGACAAATTATGCATATTGGAAGGTTAAGATGACCGCACACCTAAAGTCAATCAATAGAGAAGTGTGGAAGGTCACCGAAACAAAATTTGAGGTTGCTAATCCGGAAGCACCTACACCGGTGGAAGAAAAGAAGCTCCAATGCAATGATATTGCCATTAGTGCTCTTCATGAGGCACTAGATGACAAGACATTTGAGCAAGTAAAGAACATAGAGATTGCTCATGATGCTTGGGCCAAGCTAGAAGAAACATTTGAGGGCACCGAAGGCACAAAGACCGCTAAAGCATATATCTTGCAAGAAAAATTTTCAAGCTTCAAGATGCAAGATAATGAAAGTGTACCGGAGATGTTTCATAGGTTGCAAGTCATTGTCAATGAGCTCAAGGCACTTGGTGAGGAGGTCAAGGACAACCAATTCTCTATGAAGTTCTTGAGAAGCTTACCCAAGAGGTTTGATACATTGATCACTGTGCTAGTGAGGACTACATTGAAGGATTCAACTCCTCAACAAATATTTCAAGAGGTGATGACCGATGATTCATATAGAAAAGATGATGAAAAGAAGAAGAGTGTGGCATTCAAAGCCACCACATCTAAGGGCAAGTCCAAGATTGAATCATCAAGTGATGAAGACTTAAGCTCTTGTGATAGTGATGACATTGATGAGAAGATGGCTCTCTTTGTCAAGCAATTTGGCAAATTCATGAAGAAGAAGGGCTATCGTGCAAGGAGGAGGAAGAACTCATCTAAGAAGAATGAGCATAACATGAGATGCTTTAGATGCCATAGCAAGGATCATCTTATTGCAAAGTGTCCTTATGATAGTGATGATGAAGATGCTATCAAGAAGGAGAGGAAGAAGCAAAAGAAGAAGCAAGAAAAGAAGGAGAGCTCTCATAAAAGGAAGAATGATTCTCATGTTGCTACATGGGATAGTGATGATTCCTCAAGTGATGATGATGATGATGACTACAAGAGCAAGAAGAAGGGACATGCTAGCATTGCCATCCAAAAGAAGGTCTCCCTCTTCGACACTCCATCATGCTTCATGGCTAAGGCCGCTAAGGTATCATCCGATGATGAGAGTGATCATGATAATGCTAGTGATAGTGATAGTGATGAAGAAGAATTCACTAAAGATGAACTAATCACTATGCTAGAAGATTGCACTCAACATTTTAAAGAATCTAGAAAGGAGTGCAAGGGCTTGCTTAAGAAAAAGAAAAACCTTATGCAAGAACTTGATGAGCTTAGGGCATCTTATGAGAGTCTAAAGGTAGACCATAAGAAGCTTCAAAAGTCTCACACTAAGCTTGAAGAAGCTCATTCCTCTCTAGTTGAAAAATGTGAAAACATGCCAACTAATGTTGAGAAAGCTAAAACTTGTAACATAGGCATATCATGTGATATAATTGATGAAACTTTTCATAAGCCTATTATTGTTGCTCCTACTAACCCTTCATGTAGCTCATCTACATCATCCTCATCTAGTAGTGATGGTTTCACTTGTGACTCCACACTTATAGTTGAGAATGAAAATCTCAAGAAGGAGGTAAAAGAGCTCAATCACACATTAGCTAAGGCTTATGGTGGTGAGGACCGCTTGCTTATGTGCTTGGGTAGCCAAAGAGCTTCTCTCTATAAAGAGGGATTGGGCTATAACCCCAAGAAAGGCAAGGCCGCATTTGCTCCTCACAAGACTCGTTTTGTGAAGAACAATGGTAGCTATTGCAAAAGTTGCAAGCAAGTTGGTCACATAGAGCAACATTGCATGAACAAGAAATCCAATGCAAATGTATCCTCAATCAAGTTTAATTCTTTCTATATGCTTACCAAGGGTACAAATGGTGTTCATGCTAAGTTTATTGGTACACCATGGATGGGCTCAAAGAAGAAAGCCATTTGGGTACCAAAGAGCTTAGTCTCTAACCTTGGAGGACCCAAACAAGTTTGGGTACCTAAAAAGAATTGATCTTGTCTTGTAGGTCAATTACAAAGCCGGAGGAAGGCATTGGGTGCTTGATAGTGGGTGCACTCAACATATGACCGGAGACTCTTGTATGTTCAATTCAATTGATACAAGTCAAAATGGTGGTTTTGATGCTATCACTTTCGGCAACAACAAGAAAGGCAAGGTCAAAGGGCTTGGTAAAATTGCTATCTCAAATGACATGAGCATATCTAATGTGTTGCTAGTTGAGAGCTTGGATTTCAATCTTTTATCGGTGGCACAACTTTGTGATCTTGGCTTCAAGTGCATATTTGGTAGTGATGATGTTGAAGTCATTAGTGTTGATGGATCAAATTTGATATTCAAAGGATTTAGACATGGTAGCTTGTACTTGGTTGACTTCAATGATAGTGAGACACAATTGACATCATGCTTGCTTAGCAAATCTAGTATGGGATGGTTGTGGCATAGAAGGCTTGGTCATGTTGGAATGAAACAATTGAACAAACTTTTGAGGCATGACTTAGTTAGAGGCTTGAAGGATGTCACTTTTGAGAAGGATAAACCTTGTAGTGCTTGTCAAGCCGGCAAACAAGTTGGAAATACACATCCTAGTAAGAGTGAAATGAGCACATCAAAGGCATTTGAGCTATTGCACATGGACTTGTTTGGGCCAACAACATACACTAGTATTGGAGGCAACAAGTATGGTTTCGTGATAGTGGATGACTACACTAGATACACTTGGGTGTTCTTTCTTTATGACAAGAGTGATGTTTATGATCTATTCAAGTCCTTTGTCAAGAGAGTGCAAAATGAGTTTGAGACTACCATCAAGAAGATTAGAAGTGACAATGGTAGTGAGTTCAAGAACACAAGAATTGAAGATTTGTGTGATGATTTTGGTATTGGACATCAATTCTCACCAACATACACTCCTCAATCCAATGGTGTAGTTGAAAGGAAAAATAGAACTTTGATTGACATGGCTAGATCAATGCTTAGTGAATACAATGTGAGTCTTTCATTTTGGAGTGAAGCTATCAACACGGCTTGCTATTGTAGCAACCGTCTTTATTGCCATGGGAAGCTTGGGAAGACACCATATGAGCTATTGAATGGAAGAAAGCCCAACATTGCATACTTTAGAGTGTTTGGTTGCAAATGCTATATTCTCAAAAAAGGCACTAGATTGAGCAAGTTTGAAAAGAAATATGATGAAGGGTTCTTACTTGGTTATTCTACCACAAGCAAAGCATATAGAGTTTGGAATCTCACAAATGGCACCTTGGAAGAAGTTCATGATGTTGAGTTTGATGAAACCCAAGGGTCTCAAAATGAAGCTCAAAACCTTGATGATGTGAGAGGAGATCAATTGTCTAAAGCAATGAAGAACATGGACATTGGTGACATAAGGCCAAGGCAAGTTGATGATGATGATATTCATGTGATCAACCAAAGTGTACACATTGATACAAATCAAGCAAGCTCTAGTGGTACTCATGATGAAGCTCAAGATCAAGGTCAAGCTAGTGGAAGCAATCAACTCCCAATACTCCAACCTACTAGTATTGCAAGAGATCATCCATTGGACCAAATCATTGGTGGAATTCAAAGTGGTGTTCAAACTAGATCAAGGCTAGCATCCTTTTGTGAGCATTACTCATTTGTGTCACTTGAAGAACCTAAGAAAATAGAAGATGCTTTGAAGAATTCCGATTGGGTAAATGCCATGCATGAAGAACTAAACAACTTCACTAGAAATCAAGTTTGGGAACTTGTTGAAAGGCCAAAGAACTACAATGTGATTGGTACTAAGTGGGTCTTTAGAAACAAGCAAGATCAAGATGGCATGGTTGTGAGGAACAAAGCGAGATTAGTAGCACAAGGATACACTCAAGTTGAGGGTCTTGACTTTGGAGAAACATATGCACCGGTTGTAAGATTGGAGGCTATTAGAATTTTATTAGCATATGCTTGTGCACACAACATCAAGCTTTATCAAATGGATGTCAAGAGTGCATTTCTCAATGGCTACATCAATGAAGAAGTTTATGTTGAGCAACCTCCCGGTTTTGAAAATGACAAGAAGCCCAACCATGTTTACAAGCTCAAGAAGGCATTATATGGTTTGAAGCAAGCACCTAGAGCATGGTATGAAAGATTGAGGGACTTTCTCCTCTCTAAAGGGTTCAAGATGGGAAAGGTTGACACCACTCTCTTCACCAAAAAGCTTGGAAATGACTTGTTTGTGTTGCAAATCTATGTGGATGACATTATCTTTGGATCAACCAATCAAGACTTTTGTGAAGAGTTTGGAAATATGATGGCTAATGAGTTTGAGATGTCTATGATTGGAGAGCTTAGTTACTTCCTTGGACTTCAAATCAAGCAAATGAAGAATGGCACTTTTGTAAGTCAAGGCAAGTACATCAAGGACATGATCAAGAAGTTTGGATTGCAAGATGCTAAGCCAATGAGCACACCAATGGGCTCTAATGATCAATTGGGTATTGATAATAGTGGAAATATGGTAGATCAAAAGCAATACCGGTCCATGATTGGAAGTTTGCTCTATGTCACCGCTTCTAGGCCGGATGTGATGTTTAGTGTATGCAAGTGTGCAAGATATCAAGCTTCACCTAGAGAAAATCACTTGAAAGCAACTAAGAGGATATTGAGATATCTAAAGGGCACTCATGATATTGGATTATGGTATCCCAAGGGGTCTAATTTTGAGTTGATTGGATATTCGGACTCCGACTATGGTGGATGCAAGATTGATAGAATGAGCACAAGTGGCACTTGTCAATTGCTTGGAAGGTCTCTTGTTTTATGGTCATCAAAGAAACAAAATAGTGTTGCACTATCTACCGCCGAGGCCGAATACATTAGTGCTGGTAGTTGTTGTGCACAATTGCTTTGGATGAAGGCCACTTTGGATGACTTTGAAATTAAATTCAAGAATGTGCCTTTGTTGTGTGATAATGAAAGTGCTATCAAGATGACACAAAATCCGGTTCAACATTCAAGAACCAAGCACATTGACATAAGGCATCACTTCATAAGAGACCATCAACAAAAGGGTGATATTAGCATTGAGAGCATTGGCACCGAAGATCAACTAGCCGACATCTTTACAAAGCCACTTGATGAAAAGAGATTTTACAAGTTGAAGAATGAATTGAACATACTTGACTTCTCCAACTTGAAATGAGTGCACCCCCACATTCTTATATGACATGCCTCTCCTCCAACATAGCAAGGTAAAGTCGTTTGGCATATCATTCATACTTTGCTAAGGACATGTTTAGAACATATAGACATATTTGCATGATAAATAGGCTCATTCATGAAAATCAAATAATTTTGATGTATATATGGTACCACTATTGCTTCTATGTTTGATTGATCTAGTGGTAGCATATGACATGTTTGTGGGCTTGCAAACCTAGTGTTGAATCTAGAAAATGAGCTCATGATATGTAATTCAACATGGTCAAAGATAACCCTTATACTTTATGAGGTGTGAAAAAGCTTGTCCTTGGATCAAACCGAATTACATATTCTAGGCAAGTGATCTAGGTTGAACCATAATTTGGACTCCCTCATATTGATTGACTTATCTCTCACTAAATTAGCACCTTTTTGGTGATTGTTGACAAAGGGGGAGAGAAAAATCACAAAGATATTGCAAAGAGGAAATAAGATAAAAAGGGGGAGAGAAAAATCATAGGGGGAGAGAAAAGTCATAGGGGAGCAAGCTCATGAATTATTTGTTGCATTTGTATGTGCATTAACATAATGAATTGTTGCATTGCAAAGCTTAAATTCATAATTCATGATTGTATGTTGTATGCTAGAAATAGAACTTGAATGATGATTTGTTGAAAGTAGCTTTATAAGTGGTATCTAGACACCTTTGCTTATAATGTTGATCTCACGGGGTACTTTAGTGTTTGTGATCTTTACAAGTGATGTATTACAAGTGGTGTCTAGCTACATCGATGCTAAGGATGGTATATAAAGGCAACTCCGATTGGTATCACGCTTCAAAGGTCCATTCTATATACCTTAGCATCAATTTGATAGTAGTAACTCTCCCAAAATTCAAATCCATACATATGTGCACAATTGAACCAAACTCATGGAAGCACATATGTAGGGGGAGCTAATACTATCGAAATTGAAAATTGATTTCATTTCATATCTTTGTGATGGTTGTCATCAATTACCAAAAAGGGGGAGATTGAAAGCCCAAGTTTGGTTTTGGTAATTAATGACACCAAGTTGCTAATGCCATGTGTTAAGTGTTTTGAGTTAGGCATAAGCAACACATGTGATGAAGGTGTATGTGGCAAAGAGTGATGGCCACAAGATCACAAAGAGATGGTGCATGGACATGAAATGATGATCATGGTGGAGAAGCACATAAAATGAAGGACATGATGATCAAGTGAAAGAGAAGGATCTAAGAGCGCAAGGCAAAGGTATAACCATAGGGTTTTCCTTTTGCCGGTCTAAGATGAGTAGAGAAGTGATTGACCGGGTTTAGGATACATAGCCGACTATCAAGAGGGGCAATCACGGTTAGCTCGGAAATCAAGTGCCACTAGATCAATGTCTTGAGCATATGCATTAGGATATAGTAAAGAGCTAACATAACGCCTTGGAAAATAATTGTGAAATGCTAACACACATGCACATGGTGGTGTACACTTGGTAGTGTTAGCACATTTGCGAAGGCGGTGGAGTTCAAGCGGTAGAGAGGGGTTTGGGTTCCTCTCTCCCTCCCGCCGAGCTTGCGAGGCGGGATTCGGCGCTTTTTGGAGAAATGAAAAGCCTATTTTCTATTGCGCCGAAAGTCGGAAAAGAAACGGAGGCAAATGGAGGTCACAGAGATGACCGGACGCTGCACCGGACGCGGTCACGGTATGACCGGACGCGTCCGGTCAGTGTTCAGCGTCTGCGCGGTTTTCAGTTTGATGATCGGACGCGCGGCGCGTCCGGTCACTGATGACCGGACGCGTCCGGTCATCCAGGGGGCTTACTGGACTCTAACCGGACGCGAGCACTGTCGCGTCCGGTCATTGCGAGGGGCGCGTCCGGTCAGTTCTCCTGAACGGATCAGAGCGCGCGACCGGCGCGTCCGGTCCTTCACGGGACCGGAGCGTCCGGTCACGCGTCCAGTAACGCAGAGCGAAGCAGAGTGAGGATCGGACGCGCGGCGCGTCCGGTCACGTACGATCGGACGCGTCCGATCTCAACGGGAGCATACTGGAATGCGACCGGACGCGGTCACTGTCGCGTCCGGTCAATCGGTTCAGCGCGTCCGGTCAGGACAACGGCTAGTTCTGACGCGCACTGTTTCTTGCTGTCGCGTAGTGACCGGACGCGTCCGGTCACCCTGACCGGAGCGTCCGGTCAGTGCGTTTTTCGCTGCGTCATCTGTAACGGCTAGCTGCGTACCCCTTCGTTATAAATAGACGTTGGCCGGGGTTTGAGGCAACTCTTGCACATTTTGAGAACTAGAGACATACTTTGAGCTAGAGAACAACCCCTCCACTCATCTCTTTGATTAGTTGCACATCTTGAGTGAGATTGAGTGAGATTCAAGTGTATTGCTTGAGAGTTGCATTCTAGAGGCACTTGATCTTCGAGTTGCTGCGGATTTCTTGTTACTCTTCCGTGTTTCCCGACACGGTAGACGGCTTGGAGCAGCGGAGGTGATTGAGCTCGCAATTAGAGATTGTTGGAGCCTTCACCAAGTGTTGTAAGGGGTTCTTGATCCTTCCCCGCGGGAGTTCGTAAATTGGATACTCTAGTGGAGCTCGTGGCTTGGAGGATCCCCATCTTGTGTGCGGTTGTGCGGCGCCCGCCGAGGGCTCAACTCTTGATAGTTGATTAGCTCGCGAACCGACAAGTGGGTGCATCGCCACAACGAGGAGTAACTTGCCGGGAAGCAAGTGAACCTCGGGATAAATTCTTGTGTTATTCTCTTCCCGAGGATTTCTCTTGTGTGATTGATTGATTGGTACTTCTCATCTCTACACGGCGGTATAATCACTCGAAGCTCTTCTCTAGTTTTACATCTTGTATCTAGCTTGTTGTTGTTGTAGTGTTTAGTGGATAGCCTTTGTACTAGACTTGTGTAGGTGGCTTGCTTAGTAAGTTAGAGCTAGTGCATTTTGCTCCGCCACCTTTTATACTAACTTGTGGTTAAGTAATTCTTGTAGAAGTTTTAATTAGGCTATTCACCCCCCCTCTAGCCATTCGGACCTTACAGCCGGCGACGGGCCTGTGAGGTCGGGGCTCTCCAGATCTGGAGATCAAGTTGGAGCTCCAGATCCCGTTGGCTCCGGTTTAGGAGTCTTCCCGGCGGTGCCTCGTTGTCTCGGTACTGCTTCGAGGTCGCTGGTCTTTTGCTTCGTGGGTACAGTTGCTGTTGTGGGTTCGTTGGAAGATTGGTGGTTGGATCGAGCGCATGCTTCCCGCGGTGGCAGTCGTCGTCGTCGGCGAGCTCCGGTCCAAGATCCAGGGAGCTCGGGGTGTGTCCCCGGCCGATGGGCGTTCAGCGACGGTTACATCTCGCCCTACGGGACGAGTGTCTTCTGCGGCTTTTTCCAAAGCCTTTGCGCGATGGAGCTTCCTCGGATCTGGATGGCGGCAGCGACGGCCGGAGCCGGTGATCACCGGCGATGGAAGCCTTCAGTTGGGAAAGGGTCTAGGGACCTGTTTGTAATTTCTGTTTTTCTTGTGGCCCTTTCTGCAATGTTTGGTGGCATAGCTGGCCTCTATCCATATACGGCGTACTTGTACTTGTACTGGTCTGTGTATGTTTCCTTAACTTACTTTAATACAGGTACGTTCTGTCAAAAAAAAAACTCTCCAATCCATCGATGAAAATTAAGAATTAATTAATATACTGTACGACACATTGTTTTTGTTACTATACTGGCCAACAACCCTTCAAATCTTGTAGTACAACTGTGCATGCAAGCACAGAACAGAGAACACACCGTTTTGCTGTCAGGGAATAGGGATCCAGCGCCTCAACGGTAAACCGTAATACAACCACCATCAAGCAACACCACGGCTGGCTAGCTATAGCTAGTAGCTTGGGTGGCAAAAGGAACGCCATAGACGATCGAGCATGTGACTTGCATTGGACATAATCAAACTAGCTCGTCGATACGACATTCCTGTAGTACGTACGGTGATGTCCACATGTTTTCGTCGTGATCGATGCCACGAGTCATTTCGATCGAGTCTTTATGTTACTAGCTCTAGCTCGTATTGCCGGCTGTATGTAGACTTGACCATCGATGCCTCTGCTTGACGAGATGGAAGAATTCGACTGATGGTCTCTACTACTACTACATGTACTATACGTCTATGGTCCTGTTCATCTGGCTTATAATCCGTCTTATTCAGCTTGTTTTTTCAACCAAAACAGTATTTTTCTCTAAAAAAAAATCAGTCAACAGTGTTTTTCAGCCGGCTTATAATTCCAGCCGAACGGCTCCTGTATATAATACTCCTGGGCGCCCAGTCGCCCTCTAAAAGTGAAACTAATAAAGAGACGACTGACCTGTGACCAGCTTGTGCTCCGAGACAATCCTTGCCACTGGCGGATCCAGCAATCTGGCGAGCTCTGGCAGCCGCCAGACCTCATCGCCGGCCACACCTACCCTGCGGAGATGCAGATTGACATGCCTGCTACTTTGGCGATGATCGATTCAGCACTTCCATTCATGAATGCGCTGGGCCAACTGCTACTACGTACGCGTGGTATACTGGTATACCCGCATGTCGTATGTTCATGCTCAGCGGCCGCAACGGGAAGATTGCAAACTTCAGATACTAATGCATTAGTATTGGACTCTATTTGTTCGTGTCCCCGATTAATCGATACTAATGCATGCCAACTTATTTGGTCTTCTCCTTTTTTGTTTCTTAATTTCCCTCTCTCCCTTGTGCCCTATATATTTTTTGAACCTTGGCTAATAAATTTCAGTGGGGACTAAGGTCCCTCATGTTTCCTAAAAAAACTTTATTTGGTCTTGGATGGTGGTTGTGCATTGTCATACAAACATATAATAAAAAGTTCGCCACAGGTGAAATTTTATCCTGCATCCACCACTTCCTTGCAGACTTTGGCCATGTTTAGATGCCCGAATTCGGCAGTGCTAAATTCACTGTTTGGCACTGTAGTGTACGGTAGCATTTCGTTTGTATTTGATAATAATTATTCAACCATTAACTAATTAGGCTAAAAACATTCATCTCGCAAAGTACAACCAAACTGTGCAATTAGTTTTTGATTTCGTCTACATTTAGTACTTCATGCATGTACCGCAAGTTTAATGTGACGGGAAATCTTCTTTTTGCATAGTGCCAAATTCAGGAGTTTGAGAGAAACTAAACAAGGCTTTGGAAGATGAGAAGGAGATGAGGAAGCCATGGCGAATGCAAGAAGACGTCATCGCACTGAAAATAAAACACCAGCGTGTACTACAACGTAAATGGCATCTAGCTACAACAAGTTTGTAATACTCCATCTGTTCCTGAATAAATAAATTCCTAGAATTGTCTTAAGTTAAACTTTTTAAACTTTGACCAAATTTCTAAAAAAACATTAAGATTTAGGGTGTCAAATTAGTATAGCATATATTTTCGTAATGTGCTCATGTCATAGATGTTACTTTTTTCTATAGAGTTAGTCAAATTCTAGGAATTAATTTATCTGGGGAATGGAGGGAGCATATGCATGGTTACGAAACTGGAAGCTTCACAACCAGTTCATCTTTGTAATAGTAAACCAACCGCATTCCTATGTAAGCATGCATTTCATATGGCATTATCTCATAAAGACTTATTAATTTAGAAATCGAAAGATCAAGTTCAGAAGTCTGGTTGTGTCTTGTCTGTGGTGTAACGAACGGTCTGACGCAGACACTCCGACAGTCCAGCAATGGCACTTGAATATTTTTAGTTCCGGTGTTATAAGTGGTAGGGTCAATAACCTGGATTCGGAAAGGTGACACAAATTGAGTGTTTCACACACACACACACACACACACACACACACACACACACACACACACACACAACACACACACACACACACACACACACACACACACACACACACACACACACACACACACACACACACACACACACACACACACACACACACACACACACACACACACACACACACACTTCTCTCAACGAGAACTATGTATTGGTGGAGTCCAATCACTTATTTGAAGGTTCCCAAAAACAGAGCATCTGGTATATATTTTCAGATTTCGTACAATTGTCAATTTTGGTTGTGTACACGTTGTTGAGGGAGGCACCGAATTTATCTTATGCATGCATCAAATATAATTTCTACTAGAATTCCCCTCAACACATCCCCACTAGTATCTTTTTCCCTCCAATTAGGTCAGTAATGCCCAACTCATGACTCTTATGTTTAGAGAAGCGGCGAAGTCCCACCTAGAAGGTGGCGTCTTTTCCAGGCCTCCTTTAGTTACCGAATGATCTTCATCTCCAAGCTGAACCAGACCAGTGGACATACATTTGGGGTTCTTCAGTTCTCTCCCCTAAGAAGGCTTACAAGCATCTTACAAGTTCACCACAAGTTCATCCAGTGTTTTGATGGTTATGGAAGACTTGTTGTCAGAATAAGCGTAAAATCTTCTTTTGGCTTCTTCTTAGGGACAAATTGAGTACTAGACAACTCTTGAGAAGGAGGCATACGTTCTTAGAAGATTATAATTGTGTTCATTGCGTTTTTTTTTTCTCGAACGTACCATTGGCATGGTATTCATTAAGCAGAAGTAAAGTGTTACAAATTAAAGCTGGGACGGTAATTTGTGGTTACCGAACCAGAACCAGAAACAACCGATAAAGCTCACGAGGTTGTGATTACATAATAAAAGAAAAAACTACACGGCGAGCAGGGCAACTCAACGGCTAAAAACCTTCACCCTCAAGGTCGGCGAGGTTCAGCTCGCAGTCAACGGGATCAAAGTCTAGACCGAAGAGCGCCTGAAGGGCCTCCTGTTTGGAGGGCGACGTCGGCTCAACAAAGAAGGCCTTGATACTGTCGAAGTCCACCGAGTTCGGACCCTGCGGCTTGTCAACGATCCCCAGCTTTTGCTTCAACACATTTTGTGCTTGAACGGCCGGGTTGGAGGCCTTGGTCTTGGCAGCAAGCCTCCTACTCCGACGCACAGTCATCGTCGTTGTAGGTGTCCTGGACCTCCTCAACCTTGGTTTGCTGAGCAGCGGGGTCTCGAGTGGGATACATATCCTCGCCTCCAATTGCGCCAACAGGTGCGCCTCAACCGACGGAGGTTGAGTGTTGTGGCCCTCATCGCCAAGCGATGATCCACGGTTTCACCTCAGCAACTGTACCTCCGTAACCTCTGGATCTGGCTGAGGCATCCGCGGCCACTTTGCATCACCGGTTGAGGAATCTGTCATGCATCTGTTCTTTAGCTGTCCTTTTGCACAGATCTATTGGGCAAGCTTGGGCCTGCTGCCTCCCCAGACTGATGATCCCTTTGTGGTAATTACTATATACAGAGCCCAACTCCACTGTCCGTTTGCTTTGGAGATTCTAATCACAATATGTTAGAGTATTTGATCAGTGAGAAATGACCTTATCTTCAGGGGCATTCAACCATCTCTGCAACGATGCAAGGCTATCTTCAAGAAGGAATTTGCTCAAGTTATCCTTAAAGCAAAAGTTAGTTATGAACCCCATATTAGTCAATGGCTAGGAGGCTATGTGTAGTTTTACTCATTTTCTTTATTTCCTTCTTTGTATCGTGAACACTGTTGTAAAGTCTTGTATTTGAATTAATAAAAGCCAGTAGGGGAAACCCCTCCTGTATTCATCAAAAAAGAAGGCGGCGCCTTAGCAATAATGTGTCCCACCACAAATTATCTCGCTAGGACAGACAATTTTCAAGCTCCTTTTCTTTGTAAATTTCATGAGCCTACTCTTACAGAACAAAGACATAGGTCATCCTGTAGTCATAAAATTTCTCTTGCACACTCTTAGCTCAGAGCTCACTCCCAGCAGGTCCCAGCATCAGAAACACCAAATTTAGCCACAAGCGCATCCCCATGATTATTTACCAGATGGTCAATATCCCTATACACGTCCACTGAGTTATACCCAAGAACACTAATCACATCTCCCCTTGAGCAGGTTATCAATAGCCAACAACGCACTCTCCTCCTTTCTAGTGAGCATGCCCCTCGGGCCTGTCAAGTGACAAGTGAGTCGTGAAAAATGTTCATGTAGTTAACTAGAATCTTTGTGCGCCACCGCTTGTAGTTCGCAACATTGAACGCGCATTGGATATCAGCACAACAACTACTTAAAGCCAGTAACCAAAAAGCTTCTGTTGGGTTTTTTTGGATTGTTACGTATTTAGGTAAATTACAACATCTTTTTTTATCTAGAAACATATGAAGATAAATATGACATTCATGTGCATAAGTGATCTACCACTTACCTAAAAAAAGTGATCTACCAGAACCATCCTAGCTAAACATATGAAGCATTGTCATGTCTCATATATCAATCACTGAATAAATAACTCAATAAACATGCATCCATCAAAATTAAAAAAACTCAGTAAATTAAACATGCATGTCACAATAAGGCTTCGTTTGGCATATCGGGGGCATAATTCACGTGAGAATCCATCCAAGAGGGGATCGGGTTAATCCCCTTCCACCACCCAATCCCTCTCCACCTGTGGGTTTAATCCCCTTATCATCTTTGCTTCTTTTGGGCAGGCGGGGTTCATCTTTTGGGAAGGCACAACATGTCAGGGTTCTGTCCAGCAGCCATTACTTGTGAACTAAAGAACCGCTAACACCAAACACCATTTGTGAACTTAGAGCAAAAAACAATATATAATTCATCTCTAAAATTTGAAAAAAAATCATAAAAATAACCAGGCCAATCCAAGGCTCAGCCATAAATTTCAAAAGGAAAAAGGAATACAAAGATGAATAAAAAATTTCAGGCATTTCTTCCAAAAAATACTATATAACTAGTGCCAAAATCCACTAAGAACTGCTGACTAAAAAATCAGCACCATTATATGTTGAGCAACTCGACGACTATGAATATTGAATTAAAAGGATGCTTGCATTCAGAACGGAGAAGTGTCAAAAGACCTTGACCCATAGATCTTCAATCTCTGGAATCAACAACGTGTAAAGAGTACGAGGATGTATGTCTGATGCAATCTAAGCTTCACCTAGAAACAAGAAATGTAGTGTTAACACATAGGGTATGAATCACAGCAGACAAAATATTACTATTTGCACTACAATGAGCTAGTATGCCTTGCTGCTCTTTACAAGATGATATAAGAAATTAAGAATTAAGAATTACAGTACATTAGTTTAGGAAGTTGAGAGACGTGTTGGTTGCTTTACATTCTATTACTATGGACAGTCAAGCATCCTCAAATATGAGAACTATCTAACAGCCTGTGTACACACCTAATATAAAGGTTGCTTTCATACAGTTCACATATTGCAACATAAGAGAACTAGTACTTCAAGACTCCTATTTAGTTAGTGCGCAATATACAGGCAGCATAGGTAAGACAGCCCTTTTTGATGTGCTAGAACAATTCAGCTATGTGCAGACTTGATGAGATTTCGGAGATGTACTAGTCAAATAAGAGAAAGGGAAATCTACAAACTTTCTCAACAAACAAGCTATCTAAGCAGCAGTTACACAGGACCTATCTAAGCCACTTGAAATAATTATTACTAGCAAAATAGAAATATTGAACATTATTACTAGCAAAACAAAAATTGAGAAAAATAAAAAAACTAACCTCACACTCAAAACTCAGTAGTTCTTCAATTCCCTTGTGTCTCCATACTGGTTCAAAGCAAAAGTTTTCTAGTGAGTTCATGAAAGTATAAAAAAATATCAGCAAACTCAAAGACAAAACTAAACAGCTAACCATTTCTTCCTTATCCAAATCAGGCGTGTTGGTGAATCGGCATTCATGAAGATTTCCCGGTTATGAGCATCTTTGAAAACATCAAAAGCTTCAGCCTTTTCTTCACTGGTGAGTTCTACCATGGTGCTGATGACACTAATGCATTGCTTGATGGAGTATTCATCTGCTCCTGATCCTGCCCTTGATTTCTCTGCAACTTCAACTTCAACTTGCTTAGTTCTTACTTCCAGATACTTCTCCATCATATGAGCTACTTCAGCTTCCTTCTGCCTTTTCTGAACCTTCTTTCCTCCATTAGGGATAGCAGCTTCCTTCTGCCTTTTCTAAACTTTCTTTCCTCCATTAAGGACAGCAGGACCATCTGCTCTACTTGTTGCAGTAGGTCTACTGGGCTGGTCTAATATCATCAGATCATCATCATCATCCTTATCCTCATCCTGAAGAGGCACCGGTGGGAATTCAAATTCTTCAGCTTCTAATCCATCACCACCACTCATTTGTGTGATACTTGGCTCGGATGGTGTTGGGTCAGCAAGAGATGTCAAGTTCAATGACCCCTCAGCTAAGTGGCCATCATATAACTCTCCTAATGTCTCAAACAGGGAAAAAGGCTTGGACTGGAACTTGGTAGCCTTTGGATGTGACTGTTAAAATTGAAACAATATATTTCAGAGCTACAAGTGGCAAAACAGAAGCAATAGTAACATAATTTGGAGGCAAAAGAAAGAATTTTTAGAAATTATCGTGATGATGTTTGCCTCGGTAGGCTCATTAGCCACAATCATGCACAACTTATCATTCCATGACACCCCACTTTGCTTCCTCGCTTCTTTTAGCATCCTATATTCCCTCTTAAGTTCCTTCTCCTTGTCCTGAATCTGTTGCCTGAAAAATGAGACATGCTTGAACTTCTGATGGAAAGATTTCACTATTCCATTCCATGCATCCGTAGACCATCCATTTTGCCCCCTATAGTAATCATTTTGTAGTCATGGAGCAACTCAACCAATGCTTTTTCGAGTCCTAAATTCCAATGCGCTCTTGAGCGGTCCACTGCACATGTACAAGGTCATCACTTAACATGAAGATATTACAGAAGGTATATGCAAGATAGTGTTGCAATCTCAACTCAACTATATGGCTAATTACCTTTTCCACTTGCTTTAGGTGATGGTTTCTTCTTCTTCTTCGAAGATGCAGCTTGCATTAGATGCAACTTAGGCGAGCCCCTTCCAAGCATAGCTTTGATTCCTGCTTTAGTTTAGTGAGAGTATATAGTCCATTACATAAACAGATGGCATCACAACAACAACAGCTTATAGTCAAGATGACAATTAAATAGATAGGCAAATAAACCATTACATAAGCATCCATACAAATGACTGAAACAAGCATCTAGTATTACACATGAGAAACTCTTACATATGGCTGAAACAAAATTACATACGCATCATGACCGGTTGTGGGTATAATCTGCCCACATACTCAATGCAATTGCATCTCTTTGGGCATTTCTATTTTCTATTTGGCTACTAAATGATGACACATTGTCCCCTTCAGGGACATCAATAAAACTACTAGGAAGGATGTTATCCGGCTGGTTCCTCAACCACCCCTCATCTCCATTGTGCATACGGATAGGATTATGGAACACCACAGCAGCAGCTAGTATCTTCACTTGGTTCTCGATGGGATGTAAGGTTCCTACTTTTAAGATAGGAAAACGCTTCTTCAGAACTCCAATCGCTCTCTCTATATGGTTCCTCAAAACAGCATGGCGATGATTAAATAGTTCCTTGTAATTTCTTAGTCATTGGTGACCATGCCCAAACTCCTTCAAGTGCTACCTTACACCATGATAAGGCGCAATGAATGCTGGAGTGTTAGCATAGCCACCATCGATGAGGAAAAATTTGCCTTCCGGTACACAAAAGCCACGAAGCAAAGCGGACCTAAGGACCCTCGCATCAGTTGCGGACCCTTCCCAGCCTGATGAGATGAAGGTGAAGTTCAAATCGAAGTCACAAGCTAGCATGATATTTTGGTTGAGGGTTCCCTTTCTATTCCTATACGGAGCTTGCTTGTCCAAAGAGATGGTAATAGGAATATGGGTCCCGTCAATAGCACCGAGGCAATTCTGAAAGAGTGAAGTGTGTATGTTAGCTATATATAAGTAAGGAAAGAGGTGTATATGGCTAAGTAGAGAGTCTCAATTGATTCACCTTAAAGTAAGGGAAGAACCTAGGGTATGCGCTGATTTTCCAATGAGTTTCAGTCGCGACTGTAGATTTCACAAACTTACAAGCAAGATTTGGGATTATGTTGAAGATTGACTTAATGTGATGATGGATGGTTTCTCCACTATGTTTGAATTCATTCTGAATATCCTCATTGCTTGCATTGTGAGACAGCATATACATGAAGAAAGCAAACTGCTCCTCGACTTTAACACCTCTAGTGTCCCGTAACAAATGCTCATCTCTAAGATAGGTTGCAATGGCTCTAAAAATGTTGGGCTCCATACGAAAGGCAACACAACAATTTTTCACATGACCATTGAGTACTTCTTCAAGACGCTCCCTTGTACTACCCAATAGATATAGAGCAGGTAGAAAGAAAAGCATAATCTCATCATCATCATCATCCCTTCTTTTCTTAGCTAGAGCATCCATAGCTAACACAATGATGAAATAGTAGCCATTAGAGACTGGAATTAGCTAGTATAGGTGAAATAGTAGTCACCTACTGTGAACTCCGTTTTTACAATATAAGTGTAGTGCATTTTCAGCTAGTAACTAAATTTAACAGTGAAGAAAATGGAGACAATTCCAGTTATACTAATAGGCCAATTCAAACTACTCTTCTAAGAGCTTGCAACTCTGATAGAATCTAATAGAGTACAGATTGCATTAGCAAAGGCTGATAGGTTCATCGAAACAACAGAAAACAGAGAAGGAAACATAGAGTTGAGCAAACTCACATGTACTAGATCTTTTTCAAATAGTGTAGTTGAATACTTCAACACAAGAAAATACAGCAACTGCTGGATTTCCGATTCTCAATTGAAGGTGGTACAAGAAACACCACTAAGTATCAGCTTGTTAGAAGTAAAATAAATAATAATCTTGACTTCTAGACCACGGTGATGACATAAAAATTGTCTAACCATATAGATTATGTGGTTTTTGTAACTGCTGAAAACAGGAACGACATCTGTTAAGAAAAAATTACAGACAACAACAACAACCAACAACAACCAAGCCTGTCAGTCCCAAGCAAGTTGGGGTAGGCTAGAGTTGAGACCCAACAAACACCGTCAGTTACGGTTCAGGAACGTCAATAGCCGTTTTCCAAGCACTCCTATTCAGACATAGGTCTCTAGGTATATCCCATTCTTTCAAATCTCTTTTTATTGTCTCTTCCCAAGTCAACTTTGGCCTTCCTCTGCCTCTCCTCACCTTATTATCTTGACTTAGAACTCCATAATGCACTGGTGTCTCTGGAGGTCTCTTTTGTAAATGGCCAAACCACCTCAACCGATGTTGGACAAGCTTCTCTTCAATAGGTGCTACCCCTAGACGATCACGAATATCATCATTTCGCACTCGGTCCATCCTTGTGTGACCACAAATCCAACGCAACATACGCATTTCTGCAACACTCAGTTGTTGGACATGTCTTCTCTTTGTGGGCCAGCATTCTGCTCCGTACAACATAGCGGGTCTAATCGCTGTTCTATAAAACTTGCCTTTTAGCTTTTGTAGTATCCTCTTGTCACAGAGAATGCCAGAAGCTTGGCACCACTTCATCCACCCTGCTTGGATTCTATGGCTAACGTCCGCATCAATATCTCCATCCCTTTGTAGCATCGATCCCAGATACCGAAAGGTATCTTTCCTAGGCACTACTTGACCTTCCAGACTCACGTCTCCCTCCTCCTGTGCAGCAGTGCCAAAGTCGCATCTCATGTATTCGGTTTTAGTTCTGCTTACTCTAAAACCTTTAGACTCAAGGGTCTGCCGCCACAATTCTAGTTTCCTATTTACCCCCGCTCGGCTTTCATCAACTAACACTACATCATCGGCGAACAGCATACACCAAGGGATATCTCCTTGGATGTCCCTTGTAACCACATCCATTACTAAGGCAAAGAGATATGGGCTCAAGGCTGACCCTTGATGAAGCCCAATCTTAATCGGAAAGTAGTCTGTGTTACCACCATTTGTTCGAACACTAGTCACAGCATCGTTATACATGTCCTTAATGAGGGTAACATACTTTGCTGGGACTTTATGCTTGTCCAAAGCCCACCACATAACATTCCTTGGTATCTTGTCATAAGCCTTCTCCAAATCAATAAAAATCATGTGTAGGTCCTTCTTCTGTTCTCTAAACCGCTCCATAACTTGTCTAATTAAGAAGATTGCTTCTATAGTTGACCTTCCGGGCATGAAACCAAATTGGTTCATGGATATCCGCGTTGTTCCTCGCAAGCGATGCTCTATGACTCTCTCCCACAGCTTCATGGTGTGGCTCATCAACTTGATTCCCCGATAATTAGTACAACTTTGGATGTCTCCCTTGTTCTTGTAGATTGGTACCAATATGCTTCTTCTCCACTCCTCAGGCATCTTGTTCGATCGATAGATATTGTTAAACACCTTAGTTAGCCATACTATAGCTATATCTCCGAGACATCTCCACACCTTGATTGGAATACCATCAGGGCCCATTGCTTTACCCCCTTTCATCCTTTTTAGAGCTTCTCTGACCTCCGATTCTTGGATCCGCCGCACGAAGCGCCTATTGGTGTCATCAAAAGAGTCGTCCAACTGGACGGTGGTGTTCTCATTCTCACCATTGAAAAGCTTATCGAAATACTCTCGCCATCTATGCCTAATCTCATCCTGCTTCACCAAGAGCTGCTCTCTCTCATCCTTAATGCACTTGACTTGGTTGAAGTCTCTTGTCTTCCTATCACGAGCCCTAGCCATCCTATAGATGTCCTTCTCTCCTTCCTTCGTACTCAAACGTTGGTACAGACCCTCGTATGCCCGTCCCTTTGCTTCGCTCACCGCTCGTTTTGCAGTCTTCTTTGCCACCTTGTACTTCTCTATGTTGTCGGCACACCTGTCATGGTACAAGCGTTTATAGCATTCCTTCTTTTCCTTAATAGCCTTTTGCACATCTTCATTCCACCACCAAGTGTCTTTTGAATCGCATCTATCCCCTTTGGTCACTCCAAGCACCTCTGAAGCAATCTTCCGAACGCAAGTTGCCATCTTCTCCCACATGTCGTTTGCATCCCCTTCATCCTGCCAAGGGCCCTCTTCAATAACTCTTTCCTTGAAGACCTTTGCTGACTCCCCTTTCAATTTCCACCACTTTGTTCTTACAATCCTAGGTTGTTTAACCCTACAAGCTTGCACCAGAAAGCGGAAATCAGCCACCAACAACCTGTGTTGAGAAACTACGCACTCTCCAGGTATTACCTTACAATCAAAGCATGTTTGTTTATCTCTCCTTCTTGTAAGGACAAAGTCGATCTGGCTAGAGTGTTGGCCACTACTAAAGGTCACTAAATGAGACTGCTTCTTCCTAAAGAAAGTGTTGGCTAACATGAGATCAAAAGCTATAGCAAAGTCTAAGACTTCCTCTCCTTCCTGGTTCCTACTGCCAAAACCGAAACCACCATGAACCGCCTCATAACCTACCCTTGACGTACCTACATGACCATTAAGATCCCCTCCTATAAAGAGCTTCTCGCTACTAGGTACCGCTCTAACCAAGCCATCTAAGTCTTCCCAAAAAAGCCTTTTCGCACTGTCATCCTGGCCTACTTGGGGGGCATACGCACTAATTACGTTTAAGACCAAATCGCTAATGACGAGCTTAACTAAGATGATCCTATCCCCTAGCCTTCTCACCTCCACCACACTATCCTTAAGGCTCTTATCAATCAAAACTCCTACTCCATTTCTATTGGAAGCTGTCCCTGTGTACCAAAGCTTGAAGCCGGTGTCGTCCACCTCCTTCGCCTTCTGACCCTTCCATTTAGTCTCTTGGACACACAAGACATTTACCCGCCTCCTAACCGCTGTATCAACTAACTCTCTTAACTTACCCGTGAGGGACCCTACGTTCCAGCTACCTATACGAATCCTAGTGGGTTCGACTAGTTTCCTTACCCTTCGCACCCGTCGCTGATGCGAAGACCCTTGCTCATTTTTCACCACACCCGGGCGCCGATGTGGCACGCCACTAAGGATGCGACGGCCCGATCCTTGCTCTCTTGACACCGTGCCCAGATCACGACACGGCGCGTCACGGGGGTGACGACCCAGCCCTTGCTCATTTATCACCATACCCGGGATCCGGCATGGCGCGTCGCTAAGAGGGTTACGCCCCAACGGAAGTCTATTTGGTCTCATCTCCATAAGAATAGCTGGTTTTTACGTCTGGCTCGCCACGCCTATACACAACCCTCCTCCTTTACCGGGCTTGGGACCGGCTATGTTGAGACGACTCAAGAAAGTCTTCCAGTCAACATAGGCGAAGTTAAGAAAAAAAAATTAAAAAAAAATTAAAAAAAAAATTACAGACAAGACAAAAAAACATGATTGAAGCACACCTGGGACAGCTAGACAGGTTAAATTAGGATGGACAAGAGTAACCCTGTGCCTTGTTTGAAACTTTCTTGCATTGTTATTGGTTACCATCGACTTTGACTTTGTCCAAAGAGTTATAAAATTCCTTACTCATGATTGCTGGCCCAAACTATCTATATATTTACCAGCAAATGGCAGAAAAGTTAAAATGGGGGATGACTAGAGGGTAAACTTTCTGACCTTGAAACAACCTAAAAGGTTAAAGCAGTACTCCAAACGTAAATCCATGGGGAAACACTGTTAAGATGAGCATGGGAGGGTCTTGGGATCAATCTAGTTTCAAATTATAAGCCAAGGTCTTGGTATCACCAGCCATTGATTTTAGGTTCTCTACATAGAACCAAAGATGCAGTTTGATAAGAGTTAGAAAAACGGCCCTCAGAAATTCGTAGCTAGAAAGTAAGCAAATCCTTACGCAAACTCACTCACAGAAGCCAGAAAACAAGTCCTGGTGGAAGAAAATGCACACACATGTCATGCTCAAAAATGGTATGCAGGAGCAATATGATGCAACGAGGAAACATAAAAAATGACAATCAAAATAAAAAACACCAAGTAATCTTGTGAATATCAAATCAATCATATTTGTGTCCAAGCCATGCAAACCATATATCAATCTTGTGCAGTTGAAATATGACTAATCACATCACAGGGGCATGATTGCCCCCATGAATTCACTGCCGTGTATTCTTATCAACTTTAGAAGCTTGATTCCACAAGAGATAAATTCAATTGTTTTCTTAGAAAAATATAGTGCATTGGTTAGCAGATGCTAGAACAGTTCTCTAGTCAGCTATCACTAGTAGAAGAAAAAATGGGATAAGGGCCATTGGTACGGCATCTTTTCAAATAGTGTAGTTGAATACTTCAACCAATGTGTTTGACTATAATACAGTGGGCCTCAATGTCCCAATCAATTGAATAACAGACACTAATCAACCAAAAGATAATCTGTCGTTGAAGCAGACTGTCCACATAAAAGCGGGACAAACTTTTTTCCAATAAACATTGTATATATTCTATGTAGCAGTGATCACGCTAAACTGTATGATGACGACATGCTGTTATTATTCAATTAGTACGGATAGCGACTTTATGTCATTGGCAGGACTGTATTTGGCAGCCAAATGGACGCTACAGAATCAGTGAATCCGTTAACACGATTTGCATGGTTGTATTGCATGACCTAAGAAGTAAGAACTACTGGTTTTGCTCGAGAAAAAGAACTGGTAAATTAAGTGGTACTTGACTGCTAGGAGAGTAGGAGTAAAGCAATCCTCCGTTAATTGTGATTGAACTTCTCTGATTTTTCAGTCCCCTTTTTATTTGTGTGTGTGTTTTTTTTCTCCACTTTGTACTATTTGGGATAGGCCAACTTTAGTCCTGTCCTACTTCCAGATTAGCAGACTAATGCTATTTCCAACAAAGAAGACTAGGCGAAATTGCTGGGCGTTTTAAATTTCCTGAACTCACCGCACTTGTCACCGGAGCAATCACAGGTGGGGACGTTGAGCAGATCCTGATCTTGGACTCCTTCGATGCCGGCAGAAACCCTTGCCGCCGCCGCCGCGGTGTATCCAAACCCTAACAAGCAGTGGTGGCTGCGGAGTCGCGGTCGGCGGCGGAGTCGCTTGCGTCGCGACTTGCGCGAGTCGCGAGGAGAAGTGGCGCCAATTCCCGGCCTTGGGTGAGGATATTTCTTTCTCCCTTGGATCGGCTTGGGTGGAGCGGGTTTTTCTCCAACCCGGCGCTATCCAAATGCAGTTTCTGTGCATCCACGTGGGTGGAACGCCGGTGTGGTTTGGTTTCCATGGGAGGCCGGGATCCACTCCAATCCCTGCCAATCCAAGGCTATCCAAACGAAGTGAATAACCCACGGCGGGACCACTGACCGGGGCGGGGGGTGGGGGTGGGGAGCGGGGTGGGGGAACAGGGGTACATGTTATTACTCTGATCTGCCAGCAACATGATCGAGAGACGACTGTCTGATGTAATCGATCTTAAATTTTATGCTTGGAGTCGTGCCCCACACTTCCTGGAATTAGAAGTTCAAGTGCCACTAAGGGCATGTTTAGATGCAAAAAATTTGGTAAAATGGACACTGTAGCATTTTCGTTGTTATTTGACAATTAGTGTCCAATCATAGTCTAATTAGGCTTAAAAGATTCGTCTCGTGGATTTCGTCGAAACTGTGTAATTAGTTTTATTTTTTATTTATATTTAATGCTTCATGCATGCGTCCAAAGATTCGATATGACGGGAAATGTGAAAATTTTGCAAAATTCTTGGGGAACTAAACTGGGCCTAAGAAGTATAATAGTTGAACAAAAAGCAGGTTGTGAAGATGTGTGCTCTTAAAAAACTACGAATTGTCAGAGAAGTAGCAGCAATAAAAGAACAAATAGTCTGAGAGGTTCTATATAACTGGAACCCAAGACACCTATCTATAGACGTGAGAGGAAGAAGGAAGGGCAAACAAAACAATCTGGATGCTATCACAACATCAATTACAACTCTCAAATCAAAAGAAGTTGCAAAACCTTCTGTAGTGCTGCACCACGTCATGTCTGTTTCTTTGATAATACGAGGGACCGCAAAGGACGAACTACTGTGCTTGTATGAGGCTATGGCTAGCTCGGGCCTCGTTTAGTTCGGCGAATAGGAAAAAAAAACACTGTATCAGAATTCCTGTAGCATTTTGTTTGTATTTGGTAAAAATTATTCAAATTTTGACTAACTATGCTTAAAATGTTCGTCTCGCAAAGTACAACAAAACTGTGCAATTAGTTTTTAATTTCATAAACATTTAGTACTCCATGCATTTACCGATATTTTGATGTGACGGAGAATCTTCTTTTTACGTAGTGGAATTTGGGGAGAATCGGAAGAACTAAACGAGGCCTCGGTCCCGGAACTGTGTCGCTGATGACATGCATGCTCTGTACCCGTTCGTGCTGGATCAGGATGCCCCCTATGCTTGCGTTGGGTAGATCCAGGATGACCTATGCTAGCTCTGCAACTACTGCCTACTGGTACCTTCCGAGTTGGAGTATCTCCTGCCCCAGATGCTTGAGTGAAAATTTTGTATTTTTGGTTTCTTTTAGAAACTTTTTTTTTTTTGGCCGTGTTTAGATGCCGATTCGGCACTGCGCGCTACAGTGTTCCTGGCAGAATACTGTAGCACGTTTTGTTTTTTAGTGCAAAAAATTATCTAAATATTGATTAATTAGACTCAAAATGTTCGTCTCGCAAAATACAACAAAACTGTGCAATTAGTTTTTTATTTCATCTACATTTAGTACTCCATGCATTTACCGGCATTTTGATGTGATGGGGAATCTCCTTTTTGCATAGTAGAATTTAGGGAGGAATTGAGAACTAAACAAGACCTTTATATAAATAGATTCTCGCCAAACCTTTTCTAAGAATGGACACCTCCGGTGAGCCAGTTTGAACTTTGTGCGCTCGGCTGGCCTTCACCGGACGTCTCCAGTCAGTACACGTCTGGCGTACACCAGAGACCAAAGTGCTTTGACTGAAACTCCAAAAAGTTAGCGCACAAGCCTACGTGTCCGGTGCCTAGCTCCGGTGGCACACTGGACATGTCCGTGCATGCTAAATAGCAACACCGACGACACACTCTCCTCTCTTCGCAAACATGCCAACTCTCAGAATGTTTTGCTAAACATCTAAGCCCTAAGCATTTTTTAAAACCATTTTCGTTTGCTACTTACCACGGCACTAGGCCTAAATACAAATGCATGTAGATCAACACCCAGTAGCACTAGATGATCGTGTTTGATAATTAGAGGTCTCCTCTTAATAGTATGACTATTTATCCAAAACCCGATCATACACTCTATTATGTCTTGACTAGCAAAACAAAATTTCTAATTATACCTTTGCCTTCACACCGTTGGATTTTGTTTTTCCCTTTCTTCTTTTCCAAGCGAGAGAGTTTGCTCCAATTGGATTGATCACCCTTCATCCATCTCCAAGCCTCGCTCTCCGTCTCAGTGTGGACCTAACCTAGCTTAATCACACACTTAGCAAAATGTTAGTCCGCTAGTTGTCTCAATTACCAAAACCAAACCTAAGGCTTTCAGTTATCATCAAGGTATTATCATCAAGGTATTTGCCTACATTGTCATAAGCATCTCCATCTGCCACACCACAACCATCCATACCACCATATATCAGTTGTGTAAGTACTATTTCTTCTTCTGAAGGTCGATTTTGTTGCTTGGGTGGTACGAATCCAAAGGTTCTATGTTCTGGCTCCGGATAATATAATCTTTATGTACCACCAATCGAGAGATCAAACTTCTGAGGCCAACACAACTACCTTGTAAGCATCCCACTCGGACTCACTACTCATTTTGAGCATCCTATTGATTCCTGGACCTTTTGAAGACCCTACATCTATCACCCCTTCCAACTGCACAACCACATCTCCTTCAATCCAACCCAACCTTCCTTTCACTCAGTCCACTAGCTCAATCAAGGAGGGTGATTCCCTAAAAATCAACATGTCCTCTACCATGTCCTTAAATTCAACACTATAATCCTTGGTCCAAAGCACATGCCCTCCATGATGCAATCTCACTAATGTGTCCATCTACAACCATCATACAACTAATATAGTCACAATACATGGTAATATCCTTACATACAGTCTGAAAATATACTTCTATCCACTAACCAAAATTTTCTTATTTTTGTATAACAAGTTATGCCCTATCTATTCTACCTAATACTTCACAACATTGTAAACAACACCATATAACCTACATTACACATCTAGCTCTAAACCACCAATGCACAACTAGTTTAGGGTTCTAACCATAAATCACTAGACCAAATCTATGCAGTATATCATAAGTGGATAACCAAACAATTGAACATAGATGGTTCAGAGATTAATCATATAAAACTAACCAAACAACCCTAGCCTAGGGTTCTAGCCATAAAAGACACAACCAATACAACTAAATCCAATTGGATAGAATAATGGAAGAGAGGAAGGAGTACCTCTAGGAAGCGATGTCCTGAGAGAATAGCTCTCCCTAGTTCCGAACGAAAGGTCCTATTTGGTTAGATGGGGGTAAATAGCCTAATTTAAAAACTACAAACCAGTAAATAAACTGTTAGATAACTAATTGGCTATAAAGCTTTTTGCACTAGCTTTAACAAGTGTTGCAAGCCTCCTATCCCAACAATTCTAGTTGCTATATTTTCTAAGACAAACAATGGCTAAGTCACTAAAAGCTCTCAAAGCTAGCTACACTAAAGAGCTCAACTAGGTGAGAAGCTATACTAGCAATGGAAAGACAAGCTCTCAAAACTAGTTTTACTAAAGAGCTTGTCACAATTAGTTTACAAAAATGTAAATGAATGAGCAATTATACCGTCGCGTAGAGGAGCTGAACCAATCAATCAATCAACACAATATGAATACCGGGAGAAATCCAATGGTAAGAGACAAGTGATTTTTCTCCTGAGGTTCACGTGCTTGTCGGCACTCTAGTCCCCGTTGTGTCGACCAACACTTGGTGGTTCGGCGGCTAAGAGGTGTTGCACGAACCTCATCCACACATTAGACACCATAAGAACCGACCCACAAGCGAGGTAACTCAATGACACAAGTAATTTACTAGAGCTACCTTGCGGCGCTTCGCTGGGAAAGGTGCAAGACCCCTCACAAAATCACTAAAGCCGGCCACGAACAACACCAACATGTGCCAGACCTCCACCGCTGCTCCAAGTTGTCTAGGTGGCGGTAACCACCAAGAATAATAAGAAATTCGCAGCCACAACGATACCCAAGTGCCACTAGAAGCAATCACTCAAGCAAATGCATTTGGAATCACTCAATCTCACTTTAGATTCACAATCAAGCAAGAGAGATGAGTGGGAGGAAGTTTGCTCAGCTCACAAGGATGTCAAGAATATCAAAAGTTCAAGAGAGATGCCTTGGAGCCGGCCAAACATAATTTATAGAGCCTCTCTAGTGAATAGAGTCGTTGGCTCACTCACTGGGCTCAGCTCGCATTGACCGGACACGCCGATCAGGCTGACCAGACGCACAAGAGCCAGCGTTTGGTCCATAGATCTCTGCCATGTTTCATCTATTTAAATTTTGTTCGTTCAATTCCAATGGTCACTTAACGTTCGACGCGCAGTCAAAGCAACGACTGGACGCACAACTCAACTCCACCTGACGCAAAGCCGCTCAAAGTCCGGTCGAGTTCAGTAAGCAGCCTGAGAGGGTTTTCGTCGATCGGACGTGTCCGGACACAGTTGACCTGACACAGCCTGAGTTCGGTCAGTACTCCGCCTCTCCGCTCATGCGCCACATCACCCTGATCAGACACTAAATAGTGTTCATCTAGAGTCTGGTCAGCAGCATTAGCTCACCTCCAAGAAGTGACCGGACACGCCGATCCACTTAGCACTAGTGTTCGGTCATGCCTTGCCACTCTTGGCTGACTTCATTCCAACTTTTAAAATTGACCGGACTCGGCCACCAGCGCCCGGTCAGGACATGGCCAACGTCCGGTCGTTGTTTAGCTCCTCCTTTTGTTTTTCTAAGTCCACAATCGCTTCACCCTTACTTCCAACTTGCTAACCACAAAGTGTAGAACTTGTGTGCATGTGTGTTAGTAATTTTTTAAAGCATTTTACAAGGGTTGATGTTAGCTCACACTAGGTCCTAATGTATATGCTCATATGAATTCACCTAGTGGCACTTGATAACTGTTTTAACCGAGAATTTTCCCTCTTAATAGTACGACTATCGATCCTAAGTCACTCACACCCTCTATGGTGTCTTGAGTGCAAAACAAAAATAGCCTTATCACATATACCTTTGCCTTGAGTCCATTTTTGTTTTTGTTTTTTTTCTTTTCTAAATGATGAGCACTTGATCATCTATGTCCACCATCACCTCCATGGACCATCTTCTAGCTTCACCACTTGAAATGTATTAACCTGATCTAATTCACACACTTAGCATAAAAGGTTAGTACTAGGTTTTATCAATTATCTAAAATCAAACTAGGGCTTTCAATCTCCCTCTTTTTGGTAATTGATGACAACCTATTTACAAAGATATTCAATAAAATTTTCTTGGATTCATATTGCTTGCCCAAGCATATTACCATGTGTAAAGATTATGAACAAGTTTTATCAACTCAAATTGGTAGTATTAGCTCCTCCTACATATGTGCTAAGAGTTTAGATTTGAAAGCTTGCACATATGCATGGATTGAAAGTTTAGGAGATTAATGGCTACCAAATGATGATAAGGAGTAAAGAATGGACCTTTGAAGCGTGATACTAATCGGAGTTGTCATTTGAACATCATCCATAGCATCATGAACACTAGATACCACATGAGATCAACATTATAAGTAAGGCACTAGTGTCACTTGTAAAACATGCAAGGCACATCTAACTATCATACTATGCATGCTAGTTTTTCATTTCATCAATCATTTTCTATAGTCTAGCATATACCACACAAGCATGGATAGGGAATTTTAGAACTTGTACCACACAAGCAAATATATGTAATGCACATACAAAAGCAACATACAAGTTTATGAGTTTTCTCCCCCTACTTGTGTGCTTTAAATTTTAATTGATCCCCTTACAATGTCATTTCATTTATGATCCCCTTACAATGTTATTTCATTTATTTGCTCCCCCTATCTTTCTATCTTTATGAATTACTTCTCCCTCTTTAGGATCGATGACCATAAAAGGTGAGCTCAAATTTTAGATAGGTTGGGGTAATACCATGTGAAGTGAGGATCATTTTTCTAAATTGGTTTAATCAAGATTACTTGCAAAAGATATTTAACTCTGTTTGATCCAAGGGCAAGCTTCTTCACACCTTCAGTGAGGGTTGTCATACACCATGTTGAGTTAAACACTAAAAGCTCATTTTCTAGATTAAACACTAGGTTCACATGCCTACAAACATGTCATATGCTATCACTAGATTATTGTAACAGAACCGACCAATTATACAAAATTAAGTAAGAAAATCACCGCCGGAGCAGGTAATTTGGCAAACTTAAACCCATATAACCCGGTAGTCCGTGAAACCACGAAGGATTTCAAACCAACCAACATACAAACCAAGATCACACAAGTTTAGCAGCCATAGTCACATATTACATAAAGCTCACAACATCATTTCGAATACATCAGAGTTCGAAACATAAAGTTATTACAAAACAAGTTCATAATAAAGAAGCGGAAGCAAATAGTTTTGAGACTTCACACACACACACACTTAGTTTGGATTACAGTGCCAAATAGTAGTCATGTCTAATAAAAGCATTAGGTAAGATGTATGGAACGACCATGCCCTTGGTCCTAATTATCGTCCATTACGGGATACAGACAGTTGATGCAATATTCATAGTACATCTGGCCATCTGCAACAACAATGAGAACAAAGCCCTGAGGATGAGAATGTACTCAGCTAGACTTACCTGCCTTAAACGGAAATAAAATGACACCAAGGTGTATGCAAGACTTTCTTTCAGTAGGCTAGCTGACTCATTTGCAAAAATCATAATTTATCTTGAATAATCCATTTTAAGTATTAGCATCATTTTTATTATAACCTGTCACAATAGGTAAGCACCTATGCTATAGCAATCACTTGATTAACCATTCATATCAAGTTATCATCTCAGGTCTAGCATTTCCAACCTCATCCATAACCATTTGTGTTCTATTATCGTTACTACGATGTCGTAACTTGAGTCAAGTGCTCACTATCCAGGAGCGATTGTGATTCAAATCAATTCTGAACCAGCTGATGATTTATTCCTCACACAAACCACACTTATCGATCAAATAAGCTATAGATCACCAATGACACTATTCCGGTAAACGTCGCAGGACAAACTGGAGCCACAATACCCAGGAGCCGCCCGACTACCAGGAATCAGGCCATGCCTGCCCTTGAGCTCACTCTTCGTGCCCCTGTCATACCCCTATCAGCACCAATACACGCACTCATATAGATCCCGACCCGAATAGTGCCACTAGCTTCGCGGTCGAAAGGTACTTTATTCGGCCAGCTAAATATGAGGCATGTGTTCAACATGACAAGAGGAACGAGCAACGATCGGTCCTTAACTGACATAGGCGAAAACTACAAGTACCCCAGAACCCTGTCTGGTTGCACACTACTTGTTCCGCGTGGTCTCCTTTTATTCATCCATACTTGGTTATTTCTAGAATATCATCTATTCCACAGCTAAAGTATTTCGGTAACCACCTATAGTTGCCAGTGACAGGAAATCACCGACTGCTACCGGTCTAAGCAGGGCTAAGCATTTAACACGGTCCTAGACTTAGCAGGGTATATAGATATAACAAGGTAACAAGGATATAATAAATGCATCAACGGTTTCACTCAACTCCTACACTTAATGCAACAATATATATAGAACTTATATAATTAATTGCTTTTATAAAGTACGAGACTTATAATGCTCCGGGGCTTGCCTCTTTCGAAGGAACTAGGTTGATGGTCCACGCACTCGGGCAGATCCTCTCCTTACTCCTCGGCCTCGGGCACCTCCTATGCCTAGATTTCCTGTGGGTCGGCCCTGGCCTGCTCCTCTTGTACTGATATTTATACTTCCTCCTGTGATCCTGTATGATGCATTTGTATAAGTAATTATGCAACTAGTGCATCAGATGAGATGGCATATGATGCTCATGATTGTATGCAATGTAGATGAACATGGTTAACTTTATTTTATAGAGTAGTTGTAAAACTTTTCTCACAGGTAGTCAACATCCTCCAAGAATATGTGGCATAGCACATGTCATCTACTGCATTCTCTTCTACTACTAACTACCATCATGCACCGCTAACTACCATATAACCACAACATAGGTGCTACTACACTAACACCACAATGACTGCCCTAACATGCTAAGTCATACCATCAAGTTATTTGATGCTTTAAAGATACACCAAAGCTACACAATTAAACTAACCATACAATAAGAAGGTTATTTTTATTTCCTTTTAAACTAACATTACGACAACAACATGTATTTTGGTGCATAGAAAAAACTAGAAAAATTATAGTAGCTTAGTCATGCCGAAGATAGCCTACCATAAAATTTTTATTACATTTGGATAAGTATGATATCCTACACAAAATAACAAGATATGATGGATAAATGAGCATGAAAATACTTTGTACTATAAAAAGTATCAAACAATAGATTTCATATTTTTTCCATGGTCTACATAGCATAGGAACATTATAGAAAAAGTTTCATCTATATGTATTATTCATATTTTTGGCTCTAGCAATTTTACAAGAAACTAGCAATTAAAACACCTAAATTACTTGACCATATTTTTTCACAGAATATGCATGTCATATATTTTTTTATAGAAAGTACATGTCACCACAAGATCAACACAATAACAACCATAATTTTCTAACCTTTCTACAATTTATTACATATTTTACAAGATAATAGCATTTAAACAAATTAAATAAAGCCCCATATAAAAGTATCACAAAAATGACATGCAATATGTTTAACATGTAGATCTCATAACTAGGAACCCAACAAAATTGGTTTTACAATTTTTAGACTAATATTTTGCAAGCTATGGATTTTACAAGATTTAAATCAAATCTTAAATTTATTTTCTCTGTTTATTTGAAAATCTGGCAGGCTAAAATGTTAGGTGCACCCAGATCTGCACACAGGGGTGCCCTCCCTGCAGCTGACGCGTGGGCCCCTGGCATTGACTGGCCCCACGTGCCAGTGGGCCGAGCCGGGGGGGTCGTTGACCGGCGGCAAGCTCGCCGCCGGTACGACCTCCGGTGACGGGGAAGGCACCAACACACTCCCCGCACTGAGGCGCATACCGTGCGCTAGCTACCCGAGGCGTGGGAGCTCAGGAGGGAGCTCGCTAGCGGGGATGGCGAAGCGGTGGCGCTGCCTGCCGGCGTGGAGGCTGGTGCGGGCCACAACGAGGGCCAAGGAGTTGCACATGAGCTCCAGCGGGTGGAGGCGGCCATGGTGCGTGCGAGAGAGAGAAGAAGGCGAGGGTGGAAATGGGTTGCCGGCAGGAGCCGTGACAGTGAGCTCATCAGCGTGGACGAAGACGGCCGATACGGCCCCTCACCTTGACGTTGGCGGCTGCTGGAGGGAGCACGAGATGGAGCGGAGGGGGGCGGAGCATGATGCGCGGGCAATCGAAGAATGGCACGCGGTGGAGAGGGCACGATGCCGGTAGGTGACACGGCGGCGCACGGTGGTGGAGGAAGCCGCTTGGCTTTTCAAAATGGGAGAAAGGGAATGAATGGAGAGAGAGGGGTGCTGCAACCGGCTTGAAGGCAGGCACGCGCGCGCTTGCAGGGGCCACTAGATGCCACCCGTACGCCATCGATGGCGAGCGGTGGCCACGCGGCAGCCGTCCCCTGCCGCGGTCGGCTCGGGCATGGGCGAGGCGTGCGGGCAGGCGCATGGGGTGGTCGAAGCCGGCTTCGGCCGTGGGCCGAGATAGGAGGGGCGCGGCCCAATACTAAAAGAAATTCATTTTTCTTTTTATAATTCAAATAAAATAGCATAAAGTCCCCAATTTGAACTAGAAAAAGACATTTTCAGAAAATGACCCCAAAACAAAAGTTGATCTAGATTTTAAGTCTTCAACTTTGCTAAAAGGAGTCAAGCCAAAATCCAATTAGATTTTGAACTAGGAATTTAAAGTTGATTTTTAAATCAAAACTCCATTTTCTAAGATTATTTTAAAGCCAAATTTGAGAAAAAATTGAATACAAACCTTGCTCCAAATTATTTGCTAAACATTTCTAAGTTGTTCATTTACTCAAACAAGCACATACAAGTCCTAACAAGTGTCAACATAATTTTAAATCTATTGAAACTACATATTGCAACATGCATGTTTTGTTAACATGTTTCAAGTCTATATTTCATGTGATGCTTATCAATGCATGATTATGCTTATGCACATGATTTGTAAATGGTAATGCAAGCCTAACACTAGGGTGTTACAGCCCTCCTCCTTTATAAGAATCTTGTCCCGAGATTTGAGTTACTAACCCTTTATTATAAAAATCTTTATAGGCTTTTTACAGATAGTCTCCTGTTTTCCATGTGGCGTCACCGTCATCATAATGACTCCACTGTATCTTATATGTTCTCACCACTTTATTCCGAGTGACTCGATCCTTAGTGTCCAAAACTCAAACCGGTTGCTCACGATATTCCAAGTCTGATTTAATCTCATTGCCCTAAGGTTCTATCCTTTCTTCCAGAACACGCAAACACTTCTTCAATTGTGACATGTGAAAGACTGGAAAGATCGAACTCATTGCTTTTGGTAGCTGTAACTTATAAGCCACTGGACCCTTCTTTTCCACTATTTTATACGGTCCCACAAACCTAGCAGCAAGCTTTTTCTTGATTCCAAACCATTTCTTCTTCATTGGTGTAACCTTCAGATAGACATAACCACCAACTTTAAACTCAAGTGGCCTTCTTCTCTTATCCGCGTAACTTTTCTAGCGTGACTGCGTAGCTTTCATGTTTTGTTGGATAATACGGACCCTTTTCTCAGCCTCTTTAACAAAATCAATTCAATAATACATTCTTTCTCCAGGCTCAATCCAATTCAACGGTGTCCTACACTTCCTACCATACAAGGCTTCAAACGGAGCCATCTTGATACTCTCTTGATAGCTATTATTGTAAGCGAACCCGACCAAAGGTAACCATGATTCCCATGAACCCTTCAAAGATAACACACAAGCTCTCAACATATCTTCTAGAACAGCATTAACTCTCTCTGTCTGGCCATCTGTCTGTGGATGGTAAGTAGTACTACAAATTAAACTGGTCCCCAAACCTTTTATGTAGATGTTCCCAAAAGTTAGCGGTGAATTGGGATCCTCTGTCAGACACTATAGTTTTTGGTATACCGTGCAATTGAACGATTTCTATAATGTACCTCTCAGCATATTGAGGTGGTCAAAACGTTGTCTTGACTAGTAGAAAGTGAGCTGACTTTGTAAGACGATCAACGATTATCCAAATTAAATCATTCCCTTTCTGAGAGGAGGGAAGACCGATGATGAAATCCATACTTATATGATCCTATTTCCAATCTGGCACTGATAATGGTTGTAGCAACCTAGCAGGTTTCATATAAAGAGCTTTCACTCTACAACATGTATCACACCTGGCAACATAAGCTGCGATCTCTTTCTTCATCTTTATCCACCAATAATAAGGTCTTAGTTCTTGATACATTTTGCTACTTCCAGGATGGATGGATAGCTTAGAAAGGTGAGCTTCATGCATAAGTTTATTCTTGAGCTCTTGATCCTTAGGTACAATAAGACGGTCATCGAACCATAACACTTCTTGTTCATCCACTCTAAAATGCTTAGTCGGTTCTTTCTTTATTTTCTCCTTAATATGGAATATCCCCTTGTCCACTTTCTGGCCTTCTATGATCTTACTCTCCAAAGTGCAACTAATCTGAAAATTATGCAACACAGCAGGATGCATCAGGTTGAACCCATCCTCGAACAATGGTTACACAATAAGAAAATGGGACTTCCTACTCAAGGCATCTGCTACTATGTTGGCCTTTTTCGGATGATAGTGTATATTTGAGTTATAATCTTTGATCATTTCTAACTATCTTCTCAGTCGCATATTCAATTCTGATTGGGTGAATATGTATTTGAGACTCTTATGATCTATAAAGATGTTGCACACATTCCAAAGCAAATAGTATCTCTAAATATTTAGAGCATGCACAATGGCAGCAAGCTCTAAATCATGTGTCAGATAGTTAACCTCATATTTCCTCAATTGTCATGAGACGTAAGCAATGACTCTTCCATCTTGCATAAGAACACATCCTAAACCATTCTTGGATGCATCGCAGAACACATCAAACGACTTCTCTATATCTGGTTATGCTAGAACAGGAGCAGTGGTTAGCAATTTTCGCAAGGTGCGAAAAGCTGCCTCGTACTCCTCAGTCCAAGCGAACTTATGATCCTTCTATAGTAGACTTGTCATTGATTTGGTAATCTTAGAGAAATCTATTATGAAACGATGATAGTAACCAGCTAATCCAAGGAAACTCTGAACCTCATGAACTGTGGTGGTGCCTTCCAATCTATAACCTTTTGCACCTTGCTAGGATCTACCGAAATTCCATTTTCTAATAACACGTGACTAAGAAAAGGGATTGTTTTCAGCCAAAATTCACACTTACTAAACTTAACATATAACTGATGATCTCTAATTGTAGTCAAGATAATTCTTAGATGCTCTGCATGATCTTTCTCGTTCTCTGAATATACTAGGATGTCATCAATGAACACAATCACAAACTTATCTAATTCTGGCATAAAGACCGAATTCATCAGATACATAAAGTATGCAGGAACATTTGTCGGGCCAAAGGACATGACAAGATACTCGTACAACCTGTATCTGGTGGAAAACACGGTCTTAGGTACATCTTATAGCCTAATCTTGATCTGATGGTACCCTGATCTCAAATCTATCTTAGAAAATACTTTGGCTTTTGACAATTGGTCACACAAGATGTTGGTCCGAGGTAGAGGATACTTGTTTTTAATTATCACTGCATTAAGTGGCCTGTAGTCCACACACATCCATAAAGAGTTATCCTTCTTCTTAACAAACGGTGCGGGACAACCCCACTCTGACAAACTTGGACGAATCAAACTCTTGGTCAACAAATCCTAAAGTTGCTTCTTCAACTTAGCTAACTCATTTGGAGGCATCCGATAAGGCCTTCTCGAGATCGGTGGTGTTCTAGGGATTAATTCAACGGCGAACTCAACATCCCTATCCGGCGAAAGACCGGGTAACTCATCTAAAAACACATCTGGGAACTCACATACTACAGGAATCTTAGCTAGAAGAGTAAGCCCTCTTATGACTTTTGGTTGCAGAGTAGGCAGCAATCACTAATGAACTCATTGAACACTGTCCGACTATAAGTGCCCATTGTCTTCAGCATCTTAGGGTTGAGTCCTTTCTTGAAACTCGTAATCTTCTTTGCATCTGTGTTGACAAATTCAGGATCATAGCGAGAAATGTTATTGAAATCATGCAAATATTCCTTCATCGCCCTTATGCCTTGAGTGAGCCTCATGAACTCATCAACCTTCATGGCCATCAACCTAGGCGGAATATAATTCCCATGAAAAGTAGTTGTGAATATTTCCCAAGTGATAGGTGTATTGGTAGGAAAAGTGGTGTGATGATGGGACCACCATATCCCTGCTGGACTTTACATCTGATGGGAAGCATATTCAGTTTTTAGCTCTTCTGTCAGCCTTAACACATGAAATTTCTGCTCCACGATATTAATCCATTCATCAGCCTCCAATGGTTCTACCGCTTCTTTGAATATTGGCGGCCTCGTATCAATGAATTCCTTGAAATTGCTATATTGGTTCACTTCGTGTCTGCCCTGGTGCAATCCATGGTGGGTATTGTCAGCGATATTACGTAAGGCGGCCTCCATGTTCTGCTGCATATTCTCCATGTTGCGTTAACTTCCTAGAAATTGCATGAAGAATTGTTCCATAGTATATAGGGGAGGAGGTGGTGGATCACGGTCCTCATTTCCAATACCACTACCACCTGCCCCTGCAGCACCAGCAAAGGTACGACGTGTATCCACCATCTGCATATTTTAGCAACAAGTAATTGTTAGGTGATGTTGCAATAATTGTAGGTGAACATATAATTATGCCGTACTGAATTTACTGGAGAGAATAAATTCATACAATAAAATAGAGGCACAATAACTCAATCCACAACACAACATCACTAATTAGATTACTTCATGGCATCGCATAGCGTTTTCATACAAACCAAAATTACCAGCATACATACACTGGACTTTTGGGCGTTCGGATATCGCCACACACGCAACATCCAGATTCTAACATTACGTCGAGTTCTTAACAACATAACTAAGGTCTACATGCCATACATAAGATCGCAAAAGAAACAACTAGCAACTAGAGAAACATAGACTAATCTACTCGTCATGGTTGCTGTCCATCTCTGACACATTGTCATCCTCATTCATACTCTCATTTTCTTCCCTTTCCTGATCTTCTTCAGCCTCCAGGTCATCATCAACCGCTATGACACTAGGCTCCATCTTAGCTGCGCCATGAGGAACAAAAGGGTGGAGCTGATTGTGTAACTGATGCATCTCCTCATGCAAGTTGTCGTTGTATTCTTCAGCATTGGCCAACTGCTACTCTAGCTCAACCTATCGAGCTCTCAAAACATCTTCTTCAGACCAGGCTTCATTCCTTTGATGGAGCACTTGGATCAGCATGCGCTCACCGTTCCTATTAGTGGTAGTGAGTCTCTGAATCTCCTGCATAGCTGCCTCATCCCTGTGAAGGGCCTGACCCCTCTCTAAGGTCAACTGTGTTAGCTCTGCCTGCAGTCTCTCTATCTCACTATCGTGGTCACGCTACAGCTGACGCCTGTCATCATGGGCCTGGCCAAGTGCAATAGACACATGTTTCAGATTGCCCTCTACTCCATCAAATGCCCTCATTACTACAAACATGGTGCTCATAACAGGGTTGTTACTATTCTACTCCTCTGCTGCACCAATCTCTAGAGATCTTCTCCTAGCATGCTACCAAGAGTCAGTGGAGGGATTACCCCTCAGAAAGACCCCAACCATAGCAGTTGCCAACTCCTGAGGGAAACGGTCTATAATGTCCCTCAGAATCCCAAAAGCTGCTCTGTCAGCCGCTTCCTCAGCTGTCCTGCCAGTTGACTCATAGCGCCAACCTGTCCATCCAGAACCATCACATCTAGGGTGAACAACAGCCTCCACAGTGACCAACAACCCTTCACCTAGCTAATTGTTTCTCCAAAAATAGCGAGGCTTCATCCCATCAGGATACCCCACAAAGCTGAGCACTCTCCACAATAGTATAGGCATCCCAAACTCTCCTAGGATGGTGTGCCTCAGACGTGTACGGAGAGCGAGCTGGTGGCGTGGAGCTCTACCTCTAGCGGACTTGCGAGCTGTCAGCTTCGTGCGTGCCATCTGTAGCAAAATTTTATTACTCTTATGAGAACGAATATTAAGTTTGTCATTTTTATCAAAATAAGATAATCAAGTTATAAGGGGAGGAACAATGCCATGAATGATATGAATAACAACATGATGCATGCACGTTCCGTACGTTCTCACAAACATAGAAAACAATTAAATTATAGCGACATAAACGGTGGCATACAATGGTATATATATATATATATATATATATATATATATATATATATATATATATATATATATATATATATATATATATATATATATATATATATATATATATGTGTGTGTGTGTGTGTGTGTGTGTGTGTGTGTATGTAACTAATACGTACTACACGATAGCGTTGTTATGTACCTGTGCAAGAATCATTTCAGCCCAAACTCTTACAGTATGAATATTATGCATGAAAACAGTAAAGTAATCTACTCGCTCTACATGCATCTCCAGATACGTGTACAACAGTAGCACTACCCGAACCATCGTTCTATTGACGGCATCGTCACTACAGGATGGCACAACCCACACATGGGACACTTTCATATAAATATGTGTATAACATGTAGATAATTCAGTATCATATAAGCACTTCCCTAGATCGACGGTGTAACCGATCATGCTCTCATAACTCACACTTATCGAAGCGTAGAGGCAAATGATCCATACATTACCACTCAAGCGAATGACACTCATACAATAGTACGCCGTATGAGCAACGAAATAGAAATATGATGCAAGGACCCCCAAGTCAGTACTTAAATAAGCCACCTTGAGTCCTTAACTGGGCGTAAAGGATATGAACATTGGCACACTTTTATGTTTTAAATAATAGGCTTAAACACTCTTATGTTTTAAATACACATGTGAATAGTAACATGCTAAACTTTGCTCCGATACTAGCTGTAACAGAACTGACCAATTATACAAAATTAAGTAAAAAAATCACCGCCGGAGCAGGTAATTTGGCAAACTTAAACCCGTATAACCCGGTAGTCCGTGAAACCATGTAGAATTTCAAACCAACCAATATACAAACCAAAATTGTATAAGTTTAGCAGCCATAGTCACATATTACATAAACTTCACAACATCATTTTGAATAATCAGAGTTTGAAACATAAAGTTATTACAAAACAAGTTCATAATAAAATAGCGGAAGCAAATAGTTTTGAGACTTCACACACACACAAACACTTAGTTTGGATTACAGTGCTAAATAGTAGTCATGTCCAACAAAAGCATCAGGTAAGACGTACGGAGCGACCATGCCCTTGGTCCTAATTATCGTCCGTCACAGGATACAGACAGTTGATGTAATATCCATAATACATCTGGTCATCTACAACAACAATGAGAACAAAGCCCTGAGTACGAGAATGTACTCAACAAGACTTACCCATCATAAACAGAAATAAAATAACATCAAGGTGTATGCAAGGCTTTCTTTCAGTAGGCTAGCTGACTTATTTGTGAAAAGCATAATTTATCTTAAATAAATTATTTTAAGTATTAGCATTATTTTTATTATAACCTGTCACTCTAGGTAAGCACCTATGCTATAGAAATCACTTGATTAACCATTCACATCAAGTTACCATCTTAGGTTTAGCATTTCCAACCTTATCCATAACCATATGTGTTCCATCATCATTACTATGATGCCATAACTTGAGTTAAGTGCTCACTGTCCAGGAGTGATGGCGATTCAAATCAATTCCTAACTAGCTGGTGATTTATTCCTCACATAAACCATACTCATCGATCAAATGAGCTACAAATCACTAATGATACTATTTCATTAAACGTCACGGGACAAACTAGAGCCGCAATACCTAGGGGCCACCCGACTGCTAGGAATCAGGCCACGCATGCCCTTGGGCTCACTCTTCGCGCCCCTGTTATACCTCCATCAGCTCCAATACGTGCACTCATATAGATCTTGGCCTAAATAGTGCCACTAGCTTCGCAGTCAAAATGTACTTTATTTGGCCAGCTAAATATGAGGCTTGCGTTCAATATGACAAGAGGGACGAGCAACGATCGGTCCTTAACCAACACAGTTGAAAACTACAAGCACCCTAGAACCCTGTCTAGTTGCACACTACTTGTTCCACCCGGTCTCCTTTCATCCATCCATACTTGGTTATTTCCAGAATATCATCTATTCCACAACTAAAGTATTCCGATAACCACATATAGTTACCAGTGACAGGAAATCACCGACTGCTACCGGTCTAAGCAGGGCTAAACATTTAACGTGGTCCTAGACTTAGCAGGGTATACAAATATAATAAGGTAACAAGGATATAATAAATGCATCATCGGTTTCACTCAACTCCTACACTTAATACAACAATATATATAGAACTTATATAATTAATTGTTTTTGTAAAGTACGAGACTTATAATGCTCCGAGGCTTGCCTCTTTCGAAAGAACTAGGTTGATGGTCCACGTACTCAGGCAGATCCTCTCCTTGCTCCTCAGCCTCGAGCAGCTCCTGTGCCTAGATTTTTCTATGGATTAGCCCCGACCTGCTCCTCTTGTACCGATACCTGTACTTCCTCCTACGATCCTATATGATGCATTTGTATAAGTAATTATGCAACTGGTGCATCAGATAAGATGACATATGATGCTTATGATTGCATGTAATGTAGATGAACATGGTTAACTTTATTTAACAGAGTAGTTGTAAAACTCTTCTCCTAGGTAGTCAACATTATCCAAGAACAAGTGCCACAGCACATGTCATCTAATGCATTCTCTTCTACTACTAACTATCATCATGCATCGCTAACTACCATGTAACCACAACACAGGTGCTACTACACTAACACCACAATGACTACCATAACATACCAAGTCATACCAGCAAGTTATTTGATGCTTCAAAGATACATCAAAGCCACACAATTAAATTAATCATATATTAAGAAGGTTATTTTTATTTCCTTTTAAACTAAGGTTACAACAACAACATGTATTTTTGGTGCATAGAAAAATCTAAAAAAATTAAAGTAGCTTAGTCATGCTGAAGATAGCCTACCATAAAATTTTCATTATATTTGGACAAGTATGATAGCCTACATAAAAATTACAAGCCATGATGGATAAATGAGCATGAAAATACTTTGTACTATGAAAAGTACAAAACAACAGATTTCATATTTTTCCCATGGTCTACATAGTATAGGAACATTATAGAAAAAGTTTCACCTACATGTATTATTCATATTTTTGGCTCTAGCAATTTTACAAGAAACTAGCAATTAAAACACCTAAATTACTTGACCATATTTTTTCACAGAACATGCACATCATATATTTTTCATAGAAAGTACATGCCCCCACAAGATCAACACAACAAGAACCATATTTTTCTGACCTTTCTACAATTTATTACATATTTTACAAGATAACAACATTTAAACAAATTAAATAAAGCCCCATATAAAAGTATCACAAAAATGACATGCAATATTTTTAACATGTATATGTCATGACCAGAAACCCAACAAAATCGATTTCACAATTTTTGGACAAGTATTTTGCAAGCTATGCATTTTACAAGTTTTAATTCAAATCTGAAATTCATTTTCTCTGTTTATTTGAAAATCCGGCTGGCTAAAATGTTAGGTGCACCCAGATCTACACAAAGGGGTGCCCTCCCTACTGCTGACGTGAGGGCCCCTGGCGCTGACTGGCCCCACGCATTAGTGGGCCGAGCCAGGGCGACCGTTGACCGATGGCAAGCTCACCGCTAGTGCGACATCCGGTGACGGGGAAGGCACCAGCCCACTCCCCGCACCGAGGCACACCCCGTGCACCAGCTACCCGAGGCACGGGAGCTTAGGAGGGAGCTCACCGGCTGGGATGGCGAAGCGGTGGCGCTGCTTGCCAGCGTGGAGGCTGGTGCAGGCCACAACAAGGGCCATGGAGGCGCGCATGAGCTCCAACAGGTGGAGGCGGCCGTGGTGCACGAGAGAGAGAAGAAGGCGAGAGAGGAAAGGGGTTGCCGGTGGAAGCCGTGATGGCGAGCTCACCGGCGGGGATGAAGACGGCCGATAGGGCCCCTCACCTTGACGTTGGCGGCTGCTGGAGGGAGCACCAGATGGAGCGGAGGGGGCAGAGCATGATGCGCGGGCAATCGGAGAATGGCGCGCGGTGGAGAGGGCACGACGCCGGCGGGTGACGCGGCAGTGCACGGTGGTGGAGGAAGCCGCTTGGCTTTTTGAAATAGGAGAAAGGGAGTGAATGGAGTGGGCGGGGTGCTACAGCCGACTTGAAGGCAGGCACGCGCGCGCTTGCAGGGGCCACCAGAAGCCACCCGTACGCCGTCGACGGTGAGCGGCGGCCACGAGGTGGCTGTCCCCTGTCGCGGTCGGCTCGGGCACGGGCGAGGCATGCAGGTCGGCGCACGGGGCAGGCCAGGCCGGCTTCGGTAGTGGGCCGAGATAGGAGGGGTGCGGCCCAATACTAAAAGAAATTCATTTTACTTTTTATAATTCAAATAAAACAGCATAAAGTCCCCAATTTGAACGAGAAAAAGATATTTTCAGAAAACGACCCAAAACAAAAGTTGATCTAGATTATTAGGTCTTCAACTTTTCTAAATGGACTCAAGCTAAAATGTAGTTAGATTTTTAACTAGGGATTTAAAGTTGATTTTTAAATCAAAACTCTATTTTCTAAGATTATTTTTAAAGCCAAATTTGAGAAAATTTTGAATACAAACCTTACTCCAAATTGTTTGCTAAACATTTCTAAGTTGTTCATTTACTCAAACAAGCGCATACAAGTCCTAACAAGCATCAACATAATTTTAAATCTACTGAAACAACATATTGCAAAATGCATGTTTCGTTAACATGTTTCAAGTCTATATTTCATGTGATGCTTGTCAATGCATGATTATGCTTATGCACATGATTTGCAAATGCTAATGCAAGCCTAACACTGGGGTGTTACAATCATATCAAGCATAGAAGCAATAATGGTACCATACAAGCATTAAATTCATTTGATTTTCATGAATGATCCTAAGATATGATAGGAATGACTAGATGCACTAAACAAGTCCTTAGCAATGGATGAATGACATGTCAATCAACTTTATCTCGCTTTGCTCGAAGGAGAGGCGTGTCATATAATGGGGGTGCATTGAGAAGTCAAGTATGTTCAATCCATTTCTTAGCTCGCAAAACCTCTTCTCATTAAGTGGCTTAGTGAAGATAACGATAAGTTGACCATCGGTGTCTATATTCTCAATTAAAATGTCCTCTTTTTGTTGGTGATCTCTAATGAAGTGATGGTGGACATCAATGTGTTTTGTTCTTGCATGTTGAACCAAATTTTTGGTGAGCTTCACGACACTCTCATTGTCACATAGCAATTGCACTTGTTTGAACTTGATTCCAAAATCATTCAAGGTAGCCTTCATCCAAAGAATTTGTGCACAACAATTGCTGACGGCTATGTATTTGGTTTCGGCGGTTGAAAGTACAACACTATTTTACTTCTTTGATGATCAAGAAACAAGTGATCTTTCCATTAGTTGACAAGTGCCCGAAGTGCTTCTTCTCTCAACCTTGCATCCCGCATAATCAGAGTCTAAATATCCAATCAACTCAAACTTTGCTCCTTTGGGATACCACAATATAATATTTTATGTATTCTTCAAGTACCTCAATATTCTCTTGGTTGCATTCAAATGACTTTCTCTTGGTGAGGCTTGAAATCTGTAACACCCCTAGTGTTATGGTAACTAAAATTGACCATGTCATCATATGCATTCCAAAGCATTCATGTTGAAGTCAACCTTGATGTGCACCAACTAAAACAAGTTTATGTTTCTTAGATTGATTGAGTTCTGGTGATGTTTGACTTAAATCCAAAATCCTAGTTTTGAATGTCATCTCAAATACTTGATTTATGCCCTATATACTTTGAGGTGTAAGCTATGTTTACACTAGTGTCAAGTATAGTGTATAAATCCTAGTACTACATTTAAAAATGAAGTCCAAGTTTGAGGTTGAATTTGAGTTTCAAAACTTGACCTAAGTTTTCTAATTCAAATTTGAATTCAAATTGGGATGTTTATTAAAATAAATTTTTAATTCAAATTTAGTTCAAACAAATGTGGCGTTGGGAAGGTCAAGTGTGATTTGACCAAATGGTACATTTATATGATAGTTGTGATCACTAATTAATCATCAATTAATGTTGAAACCAAATCGTGTTTAAATTTGATTCAAAACCCTGATTTCTAAAAAACGCTATTTTACCCCCTTTTGTGTAATTCAAAATCTAAGCAAAATTTAAGGGTGAGCAAAAAAGCAAAGTTGTAGATCTTGTTAATTATTCAATTTTTGTTTTTAGAGTTTTCAAAGTTTTAGTATAAAATTTGGAGTAATTTTGAAAAGATTCAAATATCAAATTTAATCCCTTTTCATTCCCCTATTTAAATTTTAAAATAGAGGTAGAATTTGAAAATGGTTTAAAAAAAGTTATAGATCTTGTCAAGATATAAAACTTTGGTGTTTTGAGTTTTCAAAGTTTCAATGTAAAATTTAAAGTAATTTTTAATTTATCAAAATCTAGAAAATGTCCCCTTTTGATTTCAAATTCAAATTTCAAAATCTAAGCTGAATTTAAAAAGTTTTTATCGAGAAAGTTGTAGATCTTGAATTTTTGAGCAACTTTTGTTTTTATAGATTTTTAACTTCTTTGGAACTTTTAAAAGTAATTTGGAAATCTTTATTAGTGGCACTTCCATTAATATTTGAAAATCAATTTGAGAGCAGGGCGCCACCTCTTGCTTGCCACCGAGCTGCTTTGCCAGCGTCCGCTGCCCTCCAATGTTGCGCTCGCACGGAAGGACGTGCAACTGCTGCACGCCCAAAAGTCACTCGCCGCTGCTTTAAAGCTCGGAGCCATCGTCGTCTTTCTCTTTTCCCTCCCTGTCTTGCCGTCGATGACCTCCCTCCGCCAGTAGAATTTGTCATCCCCATTGCCCCATCCTCCAAATTGAACTCATAGTTAGCTTCGCCATCTCCCTATGCACGTCCTAAGCCCGCTCTTGCCTTGCCTCGCCGTCGAAGTTGCTCGGCGCACTGCTTTCTTCCCTGCGGCCGGCAACAGTGCCTCCGAGTTCCACCCTCCCGTGGCCAGGACTCACCAGTGAGCCGTTTGCCGCATCATCTTGTGTTTTATCACCGCCTCGACGCCTTCATCGTGATCGGCTCACTCATTTTAGCTCTACCGCACTGAACGTGCCGGAACACCACTGTCAACCTCGGTTCACGCCGCCGCCGATACCTCTCCCATCGACAACTCATCTCTGGTGCCCCTCTGCCTCAACTGAGCATCGTCCCATGCTCGTGGTGAGCTACTCTATGTTACCCCGTTGCTAATCGATCCGGTGGTACGTCGGAGTGGTCGGAACACGATGCGTCGCCGGGTGCTTGCCGCCGAGCTGCATGGCTGGTGTGGACCTCCTCTCAGTGCGCTAGTTAGTCGGTTCTTCGCTTGGGTGGGTTTGCAGGTAGGTGGGGTACGTAGTGGCACCCTCACTGTTGCTGGCAGGCTCGCCGCCGGTGAGATGGCAGCCGGCCGGGCGCCTCCATGGCCTCTGGCCAGAGCAGAGGTGCGGCCTGGCCTTGCTGGGCCGGCCTAGCTCATCTTTGGGCCGGGTAGGGCAGGCCGAGGGCCGAGAAAGAAAGAAATGTTTTTTTAATTTTCTGAAATGCTATTATATGTATTTTCTTGTATATTTTTTAATTAAATAAATAAGGCTCCTAAAATTATGAAAATTTTTGTGTAGCATCTCTGTGATATGCTCTATTTAGGGAAAAAATATAAAATAGCCAATTCCAATATTTTTGCTATGCTTAAAAATTAGCTTCATTAATTAATAAATGCAACTTCTATTATTTTTCTAGGCTAAAATAATTGTCCAAAAATTGTAAAATTTGTTTTGTCACTTAGTCATGATGTAAGTAACTTAAGTAAAAAATTATGGGCTCAATTGGACAAAGTTAATTTTATACTTAATTTTATGCTTAATTAATTCATTAATTAACCAAACAATTAACCTTAATGACTTAGGGTTTGGTTTGACTTTGGAATTGATTGTTGACCATGGGTCATTAACACATGATGATCCTTGACATGTTACTTTATTGTTTGAGCTCATGTTTAGCATGTAATTAATGAACCCTAATGACATTTCATGTAAAACAAATCTTGTCAAAACCCTAATGAACTTAGTGGGTTTTGTTGGCTTGCAACTGTACCGTGATGGAAAGTTGTACTCAAGTTCTTAATCTTGCCATACCATCATCAAGCATCATTTTATTACTTCATCATGTCATGTAGTCCATGTGAACGAAGAGGTAAACGTTATCGAACCAGTCTCTGAGGAAGTGCAGTCACTAGTAGAGGTTGGATTCGACATCTGTGGGACTAACCCCGAGCCTGAGATCCCCGTCGACCAAGGCAAGCCCTGGGTGCATTAAACCCTACCTTGTGATTTATGAATCTGATATCACTTAAGCTTATGAAATGTTGCATTAGGTGATTAGGAGTTGAGTGATATCCTAATTGATGCATTACCAACCTTGATTACTCAATATCATCCTTGATACCTGTTTTTATTTGAAAATGCTTAGTTATGCTTAACCTTGCTTAATGAGATAGGCTCTAAAAGGAAATATTTTCAAATGGTTAAAGTTGACATAACTTGTTGGATAATGAGACATGATAATAAATTGAGGCCGGACGGGTAACTTGCATTGGAAAAGAGCATCAATGTAGTGTTTTCAACTGTGTCGATTAAGGACCATATCGTTGATCGAATTATGTGCGTTGAGACTTTGTAATTAGCCACATGATCTGGTAAGCCTAAGACCTCGGTAATTCTATCATGTGACCAGCCAACCGCACACTGGGAGTTGAGAGATGGCGAGAATAGTGTATACCCTCATGGCCAAGGGCTGGATTAGAGTTGTACTGTACTCTCGGGTGGTGCTGGACTCGATCATGTTTTGGAGGATTCGGGTGAAAGTTGATATATGTAGGTTTGAGTCCTACATATGTCGTGTTGTTAGGGATCTCTAGCTGGGTATAATTGATTCGAATCATCGTTGCTCCTCGGATATGGAGACTTGATTCTCTGTTCATCATCATAGATAACAAGTGGAACTTTGGTCAAGGTTTAAGAAAGAAGTTGTATGAGTTACTTGATCTAGAATATGATCACTTAGATTCTACTAATGATTAATGATGAGTTAAAACAATGATCTTAAGGACCCACTATTAGTAGCTTTTATGCAAAAGAACTTTGATTCTCGCTGAAACCTCACCTTGATTCCCCTAAGCCTGCATTTCTGAGTCTTCTCCTTCCTTTTCGTTGGTTAAGTCTTGTTGAGTACTTTTATACTCAGGGTTTGTTAAACCCTTGTTGCAGGTACGTCTCATGAGCAGGTGTGTTTCAGACCCTGCTGCATGACAATTTTTGCAGTAAGCGACGATGAGTAGTGTGTTTGGCTCTTGGGAAGGGCACTCCGTTTTGGTGATCTGTAATAAAGTTACTAATGCTACTCCACTACTATGGTTGTAATAATTAAACTTAAGATTTGTAAGGTTTAGAATAAATGGTTTGTAAACTTATGTTATGTAAGACTTCCACACTTTTACTCTGATGTAATTTATTATATAAACTATTGTAATACTATAATGCCTCTGTAAAGTGATCCTGCTCGGAAGATCATGGATGATTCGAGTTTCCCGAGGACACCCGACAGACTTTTTAATTTATCTATAACACATGCATAGCCGTCAGAGGTCTTCGGGACAACGATAGGTCCACGTGGGCCACATAATTTAGGAGGTTCTACCATAAAATCTTGCACACATGCATACACTAAACATCACATCTAGTCTTGATGCGGTCACATAGAGTAGGCTTCTAATCATAGACCGATACATCTTTTGATCCACCATATTGTCACTTGTATCACTATCCAAGCTTTCATTTGTCTCCATTAGTGTACTAATTCCCTTTGCATCCTCCATGCCAAACTTCTTGAGCATGTCTTTGATATACTTGCCTTGACTCACAAATGTGACATTCTTTAATTGCTTGATTTGAAGACCAAGGAAGTAACTAAGCTCTCCAATCATGGACATCTCAAACTCATTTGCCATTATCTTTCCAAACTCCTCACAAAAATCTAGATTAATTGATCCAAAAATAATGTCATCAATATAGATTTGCAACACAAACAAGTCCTTTTCAATCGTCTTGGTGAAGAGAGTGGTGCGAACCTTGCCCATAATGAACCTGAGAGTAGGAAATCCCTCAACCTCTCATACCATGTTCTTGGTGCTTGCTTGAAACCATACAAAGTCTTTCTCAACTTATAGACATGGTTAGGCTTCTTCTCATCTTCAAGACCGGGAGGTTGCTCAATATATACAAGCTCGTTAATGTACCCATTGAAAAATGTGCTTTTCACATCTATTTGGTACAACTTGATGTTGTGGGCACAAGCATAGGCTAACAAGATCCTAATTGCTTCTGATCTTGCAACCGGGTCATATGTTTCACCAAAGTCAAAACCCTCAACTTGAGTGTATCCTTAAGCCACTAATATTACTTTATTCCTTATAATTAATCCATCTTGATCTTGCTCGTTGCGAAAGACCCATTTGGTTCCAATCACATTATATCCCTTAGGCCTCTCAACTAACTCCTATACTTGATTTCTCTTGAAGTTGTTTATCTCTTCATGCATTGCATTGACCCAATCAACATCCTTCAAATTTTCATCAATCTTCTTAGGTTCAATGGATAACACAAATGAAAAGTGATCACAAAATAATGCCAATCTTGATCTTATTTGTACACCTCTTGATATATCACCAATTATAGAATCCAAAGGATGATCTCTTACAACATTTGTAGGTTGGAGCACTTGAACGTGATTGCTTGCACTTGGTTGGTCATTTGGTTGAGATGATGTACTAGTCATTTGTTAATCTTGCACTTGAGATGATGAACTAGCTTAATTTTGATCATGAGAATCACTAGCTTGCATATTTGAGTTAGAGAGCACTTGATCTTTGTCATCTTCAATTTCAATCACTTCTCTAGGCCTTATGTCACCAACTTCCATCTTCTTTATTGCATTGGTCAATTAAGTGCCTTTCACATCATCTAGATTCTTATCTTTCTCTTAAAAACCATTGGTTTCATCAAATTCCACATCATGAACCTCCTTAAGAGTACCACTAGCCAAATTCCATACTCTATATGCCTTGCTAGTAGTTGAGTAACCAAGCAAGAAACCTTCATCACCTTTCTTTTTAAACTTGCTCAATCTTGTGTTTTTCTTCAATATGTAGCACTTGCATCCTAATACCCTAAAGTATGCAATATTGGACTTTCTTCCATTCAAGAGCTCATATGGTGTCTTCTCCATCATAGGACAACAATAAAGGCGGTTGCTATAGTAGCAAGCCGTGTTGATTGCTTCAGTGCAAAATAAATAACTCACATTATACTCACTCAACATTGATCTTGCCATGTCAATCAAGGTTCTATTCTTTCTGTCAACTAGGCCATTTGATTGAGGAGTATACCTGGCCAAAAATTGATGCCTAATCCCAAAGTCATCACATAAATTATCAACTCTTGTGTTCTTGAATTCACTTCTATTATCACTTCTCACTTTCTTGATAGTGGTCTCAAACTCATTGTGTATTCTCTTGATGAATGTCTTGAAAATTACAAACACATCACTCTTGTCAACAAGAAAGGACACCCATGTATATCTAGTTAAATCATCCACAATCACAAATCCATATTTGTTTCCACCAATGCTAGTATATGTGATTGATCTAAACAAATCCATATGCAACAACTCAAATGGCTTGAATGTGCTCATTTGAGTGTTGCCAACTTAGGGTGTGTGTGTTGCCAACTTGCTTTCTAACTTAATATGCACTACATAGCTTGTCCTTCTCAAATATGACATCCTTCAACCCTCTAACTAGATCATGCTTAATTAATTTGTTCAATTATTTCATTCCAACATGACCAAGCCTTCTATGCCATAACTAACCCATGCTAGACTTAGTGAGCAAACATGTTGACAATTGAGCTTCTCTAGCATTGAAATCAATCAAGTATAGATTCTCATATCTAAATCCTTTGAATATCAAATTAGAGCCATCTACACTTATAATCTCAACATCATCAACTCTAAATATGCACTTGAAACCAAGATTATAAAGTTGAGCTACCGACAATAGGTTGAAGTTCAAGCTCTCTACTAGTAGCACATTAAAAATGCTTAAGTCATTGGATATTGCAATCTTACCAACTTGACCTTGCCTTTGCCATTATCACCAAATGTTATACTATCAATCCCATTGCCATCATTCTCATTGATTGAATTGAACATTCTTGAATCATCGATCATGTGTTGTGTGCACCCACTATCAAGCACCCAATGCCTTCCTCTGACTTTATGATTGACCTATAAAAGAAGATCAATTCTTTTTAGGTACCCAAACTTGCTTGGGTCCTTAAAGGTTAGTTACCAAAGAATTTGGTACCCAAATGACTTTCTTCTTTGAGCCCACAATTTGTGTACCAATGAACTTAGCCTTCACACCATTCACACCCTTAGTAAGCAAATAACAAGAATCAATCTTGATTGAGGATACATTAGCATTCTTGTTCTTGTTCTTGTAATATTGCTCTAAATGCTCAGCTTGCTTGCATCTATTGCAAAATCGACCATTACTTTTTACAAAGCTAGCTTTAGGAGTAGCAAAGGCCTACCTTTCTTAGAGGTATAGCCTAATCCCTCTTTGTTAAGAGAGAACCTTTGGCTACCCAAGTACTTTAGCAAGCGGGCCTCACTGCCATAGGCCTTGCCTAGGGCGTGAGTGAGCTCATCCACCTCTCCCTTGAGAGTCTCATTCTCAACCATTAGTGAGGCATCACAAGTGAAACCTTCACAAGTAGTAGAGGTAGAAGTGGTGGTGGTAGTGGATGATGAACTACAAGAAAGGTTAGTGGAAGCAATAACAATTGGTTCATAAAAAGATTCATCAATTAAGTCATATATTATGCCCACATCATATGATATTATTACCCTTTCCTTATCTTGTTCAAGAAGTAAGGAGTGAGCTTTTTCAAGCTTGGTGTGAGCTTTGCCAAGCTTCTTATGGGCTTACTCTAGCCTCTCATGAGTAGCATTGAGCTCATCAAAGGATTGCTCAAGGGCATCCAGCTTCTTTTACAATTCTTTGCACTTCTTATTCTTCTTTTTAATTATTGAGTCGGCTTGTTCTAGCATGTTCATTAGTTGTTCGTTAGAGAATTCATCATCATCACTATCATTTTCACTTTCATTACCATCGTTTCCACTTTCATCATATTTTACCTTGGAGCCCTTGGCCGTGAAGCATGATGAAGGGTCAAATAGTGAAGGCTTGTTGTTGACAGCGATGCTTACTAGAGCCTTCTTCTCGGATGCCTTGTCATCATCCCTTGAGTCATCATCGTTAGAGGCATCACTATCCCATGTGATAACATAGGATCCATCCTTCTTCTTCTTCTTGAAGGTCATCTTCTTCTCCTTCTTTTTCTTCTTTTCTTTCTTTTCTTTCTTGCTCTTCTTCTTCTTCTCATTGTCCTCATTGTCACTATTATAAGTACAATCCACCATAATATGATCGTGACTCTTGCACTTATAGCATAATCTTGCATATTCCTTGTTCTTAGAGTGATCTCTTCTCTTTATTGTATGATAGCCCTTCTTCTTTATCATCTAGCCAAACTTGCGCACAAAGAGAGCTAGAGCTTCATCATCACTATCATCATTGGAGCACTCCTCATCACTTGAATATTTTTTGTTTTCTTTATGCTTGCTCTTATTCTTAGAAGATGAAGTGCCGGCTTTGAATGCCACACTTTTTTTCTTCGTATCTTCCTCCTTCATGACCTCATCATCATCATTGTATTAATCTTCGATCATGACATCTCTAAGTACCTCATTGGAAGATAAATCCTTCAATCCACCTCTAAAGATGACAGTTCTTAATATTTTGAATGTCTTGGGTAAACACATCAAGAACTTATGAGAGAAGTCCTCATCCTTCACCTTATCACCCAAATACTTGAGATCATTGATAATAACTTGAAGCCGATAGAACATCTCTGAAATAGACTTATCATCCTTCATCTTAAAGTTAGATAGCTTGTCTTGAGCATGTAGAGTTTGACACTTTTTACCGTTAAAGTGCCCTCGTATGTTTCTTCTAATCTCACCCAAACTTCACTTGCCTTCTCAAGATCTTTGATTTGCTCAAACACCTTTGAATCAATGCTATTGTATATTGTGTTGAGTGCCATGTTATTGCATTACTTGTTGATCTTGTTTTTGTTGGTGAGATTGGTAGGGTCAAGAATCACAAACTCATTCTCTGCCACATCCCACGCCTTGTCATTAATTGAACCAAGGTATATCTTCATCTTTCTCTTCCAATAGTCAAATGATGTGCCATCAAAGAATAGTGGTTTACCCCCAACATGGTTGAACATAATTTGAGCCATCTTTTGTGCACCAAGATTGTTAAGCCTTAATTAAATGGTGGCCATGACTCCGGTACCACTTGAAAGGTCCAATTTGGCTAGAGAGGAGGTGAATAGCCTAATTTAAAAAACTATGAACTACTAAACAAACTTGTTAGACAACTAATTGGCTATAAAGCTTTTTGCACTAGCTCGAACAAGTGTTGCAAGCTTCTGTCCCAACAATTCTATTTGCTATAATTTCTAAGACAAACAATGGCTAAGTCACTAAGAGCTCTCAATGCTAGCTACACTAATGAGCTCAACTAGGTGAGAAGCTATACTAGCAATGGAAAGACAAGCTCTCAAAACTAGTTTTACTAAAGAGCTTGTTACAACTAGTTTGTGGGAATGTAAATAAGTGAGCAAGATAATTATACCGCCACGTAGAGAAGATGAACCAATCAATCAATCAACACAATATGAATACTAGGAGAAATCCAATGGCAAGACACAAAGTGATTTTTCTCCCGAGGTTCACATGCTTACCGACACGCTAGTCCTCGTTGTGTTGACCAACACTTGGTGGTTCGATGGTTAAGAGGTGTTGAACAAACCTCATTCACATGTTGGACACCACAAGAACCAACCCACAAATGAGGTAACTCAATGACACAAGCAATTTACTAGAGCTACCTTGCGGTGCTTCACCGGGTAAGGTGCACCCTCGCAAGATCACCGAAGCCGACCACAAACAATCACTAACACATGCCAGACCTCTACCGCTGCTCCAAGCTATCTAGGTGGTGGCAACCACCAAGAGTAACAAGAAATCTGCAGCCACAACAATCCCCGAGTGCCACTAGATGCAATCACTCAAGCAAATGCACTTGGAATCACTCAATCTCACTTTGTATTCATAATCAAGCAAGAGAGATGAGTGGGAGGAAGTTTACTTAGCTCACAAGGATGTCAAGAATGTCAAAAGTTTAAGAGAGATGCCTTGGAGCTGGCCAAACACTATTTATAGAGCCCTTCCAAAGAATAGAGCCATTGGCTCACTCACTGGGCTCAACTCGCACTGACCGGATGCGCCGGTCAGGTTGACCGAACGCACAAGCACCAGTGTCTAGTCCACGGATCTCTGCCACATGTCATCTATTTAAATTTCGTTCATTCGATTCCAATGGTCACTTAATGTTCAACGCGCAGTCAAAGCAACGACCGGATGCGCAACTCAACTCCACCTGACGCAGAGCCGCTCAGAGTCCAGTCGCGTCTAGTAAGCACCCCAAGAGGGTTTTCGTTGATCAGACGCGTCCAGTCGCAGTCGACCTGACACAACCCAAGTCCAGTCACTACTCCACCTCTCTGCTCATGTGCCACGTCACCCTAACCGGATGATGAACAATGTTCATCCAGGGTTCGGTCAGCAGCGCCAGCCCACCTCCAAGAAGTGACCAGACACATGAATCCACTCAGTGCCAGTGTCTGGTCGTGCCTTGCCACTCTCAGCCAACATCGCGCCAACTTTTAAATTTGACCGGACTCGGCCCCCAGCGTTCGGTCAGGACATAGCCAGCGTCCGATCGCTGTTTAGCTCCTCCTTTTGTTTTTCTAAGTCCACGACCGCTTCACCCTTACTTCTAACTTGCTGACCACAAAGTGTAGAACTTAAGTGCATGTGTGTTAGCAATTTTTAAAGCATTTTATTAGGGTTGATGTTATCTCACACTAGGTACTAATGCATATGCTCATATGAATTCACCTAGTGGCACTTGATAACCGTTTAACCAAGAATTTCCCTGCTTAATAGTATGACTATTGATCCTAAGTCACTCACACCCTCTATGATGTCTTGAATGCAAAACAGAAATGGCCATATCACATATACCTTTGCCTTAAGCCCATTTCTATTTTTCTCTTTCTTCTTTTCCAAATGATGAGCACTTGATCATCTATATCCATCATCACCTCCATAGACCATCTTGTAGCTTCACCACTTGGAATGTACCAACCTTATCTAATTCACATACTTAGCATAAAGGTTAGTACTAGGTTTCATCAATTATCCAAAACCAAACTAGGGCTTTCACCAGAGTTATTAGAGGCTAGGGTTCACGGGGAGTTAGGGGAGAGAGAAAAGAGAGCCGATCAAGTGGAAATGGATAGAGGACGAAGAATGGGGCTGACACGTGGCTTTAAGTGCCCAGACCTCGATGTTGAGTCAGACCACGACGAGGTCAGTGCTTTAGCATTAATTGAATCAACGCTGAGGTCCGTGGGGCCTAGCACCACATTGGATCCTACATTGCTACAACACCCGGTGTCCTCACTGACGAGGCATGGGTAAGCGTATTCTAACATGACGTTGAGCCATGCACCTTGGCATAGTGTTGTATAACGCTAAGCTTCGAGTGCGTTCTTAGTAAAGGTTTAGTAGGGAATCTATTTATAAAAGAATAAGAAAGAGCTAAAATGAAATTTTTCAAGATGCAGGACGGGATCGAGTACAAGCATAATTAAAGCACTATCACAGTGAGGCTATGATTGACGTGATCATGTGATCGCCGATGACCACCCAGCCAGCATGACCATGTGCGGTGTAAGAGAACATGGTACGCGTACCATGCCATCCAGTGAACCAACGGTGTTCATTATATTGCTGCTCTTTTTATTTATTATTATTATCATCATCAGGGGAGAGAGAGTACAAGGCTACGTATATACAGTAATATCCTACAAGATCATCGCTCGTATGCATGCAGGTTTTGTTGTGGAATCCCTGTACAAGCTGAGCTGCAACTCTGATCCTACGTGGCGGATATGGCGGAGGTGGAGTACTATTTAGGGTTGATGAAATGATAGAGGAGGATCTGCTTGCTGCATTTTGACTTGTCCAATATGATGTTGTAGAGAGGTGGAGCGGCGGTCCACGCACGTACGTCCACCGAACCGCCACGATAGAAGAGGACCATTTACTCATGAAATGTTTCAACAGTTTTCATCGCAGTAGGGATTATGACTGAGGTAAGGTGTTGGTTCGTAGATAGCTTGAACTACATATTCATACATCACTGCTGCTTTATTGCTGTTGATTGCTTTCGAGTCAACAATGATAATGTATCACTATCGATTTATGGCTAGCTACAATCGGCAGTGATAGATGCTACAACTGGCAGTGATTGGCTATTTTGCATAAAAAATGTAATTGTTTTTCGGTAATGCTATGACTCTGATGCTCGATGGTTCTAGACGCGCGTCGTATAATGATTCGATATGGCACTGTGCGTCCTCCTTCACTCGTCTCTCAAGGTGTTATCCACTCGCACTGCAGTTTAGTACGTCCACACATTCGTTGTTGCTACCGCTGCTCCTCTTCTCTCTCTCTCTCTCCTCCCCATGGATCCAGGAGCCCCGCGCGCCCCGGATTGCACTCCGTAGCACCGCGAGCCGACAGTCACGCTCCTTCCCACCTTTTGCCCATCCTCCACACACCTCGCTCCCTCCCTGGCCACTGGTGGCGGCGTCCTCTCCCACTCCGACATCCTCCTCCCTTACCATAGTGGCACCTTCCTCCACACCAACGTCTCCTTCCCCAACCCTAGCATCCTCCTCCTACATCCTGGCTCCCTCCTTACCACACCGGCGGCGCCCCTCCCTGACATCGGCGCCCCTCAATGGTGGGCTTATGTGATTCTAGTAATTTATCTAGAGGTTCAAGGTCTATGGGATTTTCGTCTTCCTCTTCGATGAAGAACTGAACATCATCTTTAAGGTTGGGTTCGATCAAGTCATCAAGAGATACAACCTTAACCTCTTCTATTAGGTCTTGGTCAGGAATTGACTCACTCTCAGCATTTAGAGAATGAGTGATGGGTATAGAAAGTTTAAAGTTTTTTCCAAGCCTTATATTCAACTTTCCTGTTTGTCCTTCTTGATAAGTCTTTCAATTAGTTGTCCTATCCATAAGTCAAACTCTATAATATCAATGATATGGAAGCTCAAATGAACCTTAGTTCCTTTTACCTAGATAGGGAGGACATACAAGATCCCCAAACTCAGAAGAATGTGCCCTGAAAGACCTTTCAACAACTTTATTATTGGGGTTAATGGCATGTGTTTCAATAAATCATGAGCAAAAGATGCAGACATCATATTAACACCCACAACTAGATTGTAGAGAGCATCGAAAGGAGCTTTGTTAATTTGGCAACAAATGGATATAGAAGGTGAATCTAAATGAATCATATCAGAGGAAAGCTCTGATTCTTCTAACCATCCATTGCTTATAATAGACACTGGCTCTTTTGTAGTCTTTTTAAAGAAGGCTTCCTCAAAAGGGTTTAAAGGTTCTACATGAGGTGATTTTTAGGCTTTTAGGGTCTCCTCATAACATGGTAATTTGAGGTATTTCTATATTCATCAAAAAGTTCATCCTCAAATTCAAGCATGAAATCCAAAATTGGAGTTTCCTCCATTTTCGGTGGTTTAGGACTTGAGACAGCTGAAGCTGGTGATGGGTTTGGTAAGGATTTAGGTTTAGCTATCTTGGATTCCTCTAATGGCTTCTCTTCTACTTCTTCAGGGATGTTCTCTAATATTTTTATAATAATGCTTCTCTCTAAACTAGCAGAGACATGCAAGAACGAGCTTTCTGAGGCCGTATTAAGAAGCTTTGAGGTTTTTCTATCAAGACTCATATAAAAGTGTTGAAGAAGAATGGGGTCTTGAATAGCAAGGTCAAGGCCAATATTAATAAGAGTATTATAGCATTCCTAGGCCATGCCTAGAAATTCTTTTTTCTTTTATTTAAAAGATAGAATCTCTAAATGAAGTCTGACTACCCTAGAGATGAGAAAGAATTGCAAGCAAAAGCTAGAGCACAAGGCGTCCCAATCTCCTTGTCTACTCCCTATAGTGAGGTTGTACCAATGTTTAGCTTTTCCCATAAAAGAGAAGGGAAAACGCTTCCATCATAAGGTTTCGTCTGACATGCTTGCAATGCGTAGGCATGTACATGTTTGCTCAAACTCATTTAGGTGGGAATAGGGGTTTTCATCATCTTCGCCTAAAAAGGGTTTATCCTAAACCATGTTGATTAAATGCGGACGCAGCTCATAGCCATGTGTTAGGATAGGCTTGGAAGATTCTTGTGGTCGTAGGCGTGCGCTCGTAGGTGCACCATATTGGTAGATGGGGGTGGATTCTAGATCCATGGTAAAAAGAAAGGAAAAGAAAAGATAAAAGATTACTGATATAAGGATAAGCTAGGTTCAAAGTTAACTCAGCAACCGTTTCCCGGCAACGGCGCCAGAAATGCTTGTTGGTATAAATTAATGCACAAAGAATAGTCCACAAGTGCACAGATAATATACCAATGTAGCACTTCACTGGTAGTACCCAGTTTTATATCAAACTCGAGGGAATGTGTGTGAGAATAACTAAATCTAACTTAACCCAACTTCACAATCAAGGCTAGATAATAGGAGTATAGAGGAGACTACTAAGGTCTTCTAGTTCTAACTTCAGTAAGCTTTATCTTCTATTATTCAATTCTAGGGATATTATTATAGAAAACATAGGCATGGTATGTTTCCTATAGTAACAAAGTCCTGCTAGGCCTACTAATGGGAGATGGACTACAGAGGATTCAGCGAGGCTATAAGAGTCACCCTCGTGAGCTACCACCGACTCAAAAAGTAGGGTACATCCATGAGTAATCGAGCCTAAGCACCACGCTTATACTACAAATACTACTTTAATCTAGGAGCTACAAGGATTAAAGTACTCAAAGAGAGTCATAAACATGAAGAACAATATAAACAAGATGCTTACTTGAATTAGAAGTTGATTACCAGAGAAATCTCAGAAGCAAGCTCAAGAAGAACTTGATTCCGTCAGGATACAAGTCGTAGAGAGAGCACCAACAGGCTAAGACTCCTCTGAAATTCTTTCCTTCTCACTCTATCTCTCTATCTCTAATACAAGACTAGATCCTATCGAGGACTAATCTTCTCTTGATTGCTAGCTTTAGATCCTAGTGGACATATGAATTAGGGTTTCTGGCTTCTCAGCTCTCAGGATCTGACTTTGCTTAATGCACTAAGGGGGGTGCAGGCAGGTATATATAGCCCTATTGAATCATCCTAGACCTTCAGATCAAACTGACTTGAATAAATGGTGTAGATGCATCCTAGAAGGCGGTGGAGAACCGACATAGCAAGGAGGCTGATAGGTGGGACCCCTAGGGGCTAGGCAGCCTGCATGTGAGGCCAACTTGCTAGCCCCACATGTCAATGACATGTGTCCTACTTTAGTGGAGAGCCTCCTAAAGTCTTCTAGAGTCTTCCCACGTCGGTTACGCGGTGGAATTCTGTGATTTCCTTTAATGAATAGGTCCTCCTTGGCAGTTTTATGATTAAATTCTGCTGGAAACACAGATTTACCAAAACTCATGGAATTTATCATTTTAAACCCTTAAGTCTATGTTGGTGATCCATTTTACTTATTTATGCAAGGTATGTTGATGGTTTATGATGAATGTTAACTACCGTCAACACTAGTGACGTTCTAAGAAAGCCACATAGAATTCTATTGTCTATGATGGTTCATTCTTGAGGTGATACATCTATGATGACTAGTTTAGTTGTCTTCATAGTTGGACATCACAGATCATATTCCCTTGTAAACAATACAAGATCTAGAGTATTCCCTAGCATACAAATGATTTTTTTCTGTCTAAATCCAAGATATAGGCAAGAGTGAAATATGTGAGCACAAATACAATTTTATGATTTAGAATGAACCTTACATAAGTGTTGTACATTGATATTCATGGTTTAACATTTAAAAAGTGCCACATATTCATATCACATATATTGAATTATTGATCTCATAGCTTACCATTAAAAAGAAAAAAAGAAAAAAGATTATAAAAAAGAAAATAAAAACTCGGCTGATGTATTCCTCATGAAACCTCTCTCTCCCTTGGCTCTCTCTCTCTCCTAGTCTCTTCTCTCACACCGCCCTCCTCTCCCTAGTCCCAATCTTATCCTCTCCTACCCAGCCACCCCAGCAACATCTCATGGACTCATAAACTCGCACCGAGCGTCGCTCCTCTCCGCATCTCCACCGCCAATGCGTGCTCACCGAGGGTGCTATCTCTATTGTGTCCGTCGTCCTCGTCGATGTTCCAACCTCCACGACAATCATCCCCGTAGCGCGGTTGTCCGGTCTCTGTCCCTGTTGCACACATATCCGATCCGCCTACTCTCCCACCCTGCTGCGGTTGCCGTCCCTACTGTGGCCACCATCCCCACTCAGTCTCATCCGTCGTCGTCGCCATCCTTCACCAAGTCCCCGGTATCAAGCGACCAATAGAGGCCCCCGCTCATGTAAGGGAGGCCAGATCCACAGCCACTTGTTCGATGGAGATCGGATCTGCCACGTGCTTGAGTTCCTCTACCTCGCCTATGCCTACAGGTTCATGCACTTTCATTTCTTGGTGTGTCTGTTTTCTAAAAATTATGTATCTTGTATTCTTGTTTAGGATACCAAAGAATTGAGATGCTACCTTGGTCCTTTGAAGGAGCAGGTGTGTATGATGATTGTATTTAGAGCTTGGATTTTCTTTTGTTATCAATTAAGGTCTGGATATTATTAGCTTGTATTTAGAGCTTGTATTCAGATGGGAATGCAAATTGGATAATTGACCCATATGGAATTTGGGACAATTTACCTATCTTCTTAAAAATACAGGTATATTTAGCAGTTAACCAAAACTTCATAAAAAATCTAATCTGATATGTATTAGTTAGACATCAATTGGTATAATACCTGTAACCATCTTAGTTTTACTGTATCTCTTGGTTTGCTGATCAAAACATCTTTCTTGGATTGTGTTGACTCATGAGATGTTCTGAAATTACTCTGAACATTCAAGGGTCCGTACTGAAATAGTTACATGGTTTGCTATGGGCCACAACACTTGTGTTGACGATGGTTATCAAACATAATAAAGGGTTAAAATAAATATATAAAGGGCTAATAAATGATCACCAACATAGGTTTAGGGTGTCAACTAATGAAATTCCATGAGTTTTGGTGAATCTATATTTGCAGGGGGTTATCAGAATAATTTAGGAATTGATATCTTCCATGAGAAGGAACCCACGTCAATCGGCTTAATCTCCATGTCATGAATATGTAAGAGGCTTCTAGAGGACACCAGAGGACTCCATGAGGAGGGCCACCATGAGGCACCGCCAGGTGGGGCCGACCGACCTCAACCCTAGGCCGACCGGGCCCTGGTCGCCGCCCCTCGGCTCCTTCCTTTGCAAGCTACTTCAACCACCTCCAAGGATGCATCCTAACCCCACGTGAAGGTCGGTTTGATCCAAGGGCCACGGTTCCATGCTCTGGGCTATATAAACGAGGCCCTAGACCCCCTTCCAAGGGGGAATTCATTCAATCCATCATCATAATCACCTTTAAGAGAAAAGCTAGGGTTTGGGGAAGAGAGGTGTCCCTCAAATGGATGTTCTCTCAACTCCCAAGTTAGAATAGATCTAGTCTTCTAGGTAGTAGAGAGATGGAGAGCGAGGGAGGAGTTCGGAGGAGGTGCTGGCCTGTCGGTGCCTCTTTAACAACTTGTACTTCGGCAGGATCGAGCTCTACGTGGGCTTGCTCCTGAGATGGCTCTGGCTCTGGCAACCAATTTATGATTCAAGTAAGATTCATGTTTATATTATTTTTTTTTTGGTTTATGAGTATCTTTTGAGCGCTTTAATCTAGTCGACTGGGTTAGAGTATAATTCATAGTGTAAGCATGGTGCTTAGACTAGGGTTACTCGTAGATGCACCCTATATTCTAGATCGGTGGTAGATCATGAAGGTGACAGCTTCTTTGAGTCCTCTGTAGTCCACCTCCCGTCTGTAGGCCTAGCAGGATATATAATTACGTGGTAGATTCATACTCTGTTTGCGGTCTTCCATAGCAATTCCCTAGTTGAATAGTAGAAGATGTGGACTGCCCAAGTTAGAAGTAGAAAACCCTGATTGAGTTATCCTCTCTATACTCCTACTATCGACCCCATACTAGATTGATCCTCTCTTATGTTTTAGTCTTGTTTTCACTTTAGTTGTTCTCACCTTATTTATATTTCCAACTCATTCACCTTTTCTAGTTAAGTTAGAACACGTAGTTGACTTACACGTTTCCCTGTGGATACGATATTTAAAACTCTTCGGGTGAAAGCTACAACGGTATCCGTGCGCTTGCAGATCTTTTCTGTTCGCGTTAATAAATACCAACAAGCTTTCTGGCGCCGTTGCCAGGGAAACAGTTGCTAAATTGACTACAAACCTAGCCTAACCTTTTTCAAAAACAAAAATAAATAAATATATTTATGTACATAAAAGAAAAAAATCTCTTTTCTTATCTTTACCCTTTTGTTTTATATTTTCTAAAAAGAAAAAATCTTTTCTCATACCTTCTTTCTTTTTATCCTTCACCTCATCCCTTCTATTCTTTTTCCTTTCATCTTTTGTTAGCATGGATAATAACACTCCTATATATCAATATGCTAACCCTATGGGCACACACCTTAGACCACCAGAACATTCTGAGCCTATCACAACATCTAGCTTTGAGATAAGCCTAGATTTCATAGAATTTGTTCAAAAAAACCTTTATGGGAGAAATTGAGGAAAACCCATATTCGCACCTACGAGAGTTTAAGCGGATCTGTGACCTCATTCGCATAAAGGGCATGTCTGATGAGACCATCCAATGGAAGCTATTTCCATTCTCTTTAATGAGAAAAGCTAAACATTGGTATAAACTCAATGTAGAACGTGCGCAAGGAGATTGGAAGACACTACGCAATGAATTTCTATCAAAATTCTTTCCTATCTCCAAAGTGAATGACCTACGGAAAGAGGTTCTAACTTTTAGACAACTAGAAGAAGAATCTCTTGCCGAATCATGGGATCGCTTTATTGACCTTACCCTCATTGGCCTGAACCTTGCTATTCCAGACCCAATACTTTTTCAACATTTTTATGAAGGTCTTAGCAAGGATTCTAGGGAATTTCTTGATTTATCCTCTAGAGGAGCTTTTCTTCATTTGCTTACAAGTGAAGCAAGGGTCATGCTTGAAAAGATTACAAGTCAAGCCACTCGCTGGACTAAAATTCATTTTAAGCCCCCCAAGAAAAAGGAGTTCTCTCCTGAACAAAAAGAGGAAGTTTTGATAGCTAAGTCACAACCACTTCAATCCTAAGGTTCAGCTGTCAATCCTAAGACATCAATACCCCAACGTAATGATGATAGCTTAGACTTCTAGTTTTGTAAGATGCTGGTAGATCAATATAAAAATAGAATGGCATCTAGAAAAAGTGTTCTCAACTACCTTTCCCCCATAAAGCACATTGGAAGAAATGCAAGGATGGCATGTCTAGCGATGCCATAGAAGGAGAGCCAAGCAATTTTAGAAATTATTCTATCTTATCCCCTTCTATGCCCACATTAGATGACTTACCTCAACCCATTTTTCAATCCATCCTTGACCCCGATGATCCCTCGTATGCTCTCCCTCCTAAGTCTCATGATGATCCTAGAAATCCATTAAGACAAACCAAACCATAGGACTCATAATGACCACATGGATGACGAAGAGATGCTATGACATTGGTAGGAATATTTAGAATGGATGGACAAGAAAGAAGCCTTAATAGAATCTACTCTTGGCTCAAACTCAAATGGCGAGTTTTTAACTCCCTTTGACTTTGAGGACGATACTTATCCATCTATGGAGGAAGCCCTAGATGAGGCCAATTCAAGAGTCACCAATCCAAGTAAAATTCTAAACATTCAGATTGGACACAAAGATGACATCAATGAGCATGGAATCTATTCCATAACCACCTTATTAAATCTATGTTCATATGAGACATCTCCCAATTCAATTGGTCTCTTCAACCTCCCCACATTCGAGATCTCCAAACCCCTCACTCTTTCTGTTTATAAAAATTTCAAAAGGGTGGTTGTAGATACATATGTTTATCATATATATTGCAGATCTCGTTGTGCTCTTAAGGTTGGTGTTGGAGGAGAACCTACTTCACCAAAACAAATTTTGAAGGTTTCCCAAGGACATGCTTAGTATCCTAAAATAAGCACTTTTTAGATCCTAACACGAGTATTCACCTTTCTGCTACGCTGTCCTTGTAAAACGAGCATAGAGATATAATTGTAAAAATATTTCTTTGGATACTCTTGTCGCTAACCTTTCCAGGTCTAGAGCAAAAAGATTAAAGAAATAACAAACACAAGGGAAACACAGCTCACGCATCATGAAGAGATCCATAGAACAAGAAGATGAGTGCCACGAAACAAGATCTATAATCAAAGCACTCACTCTATGAAAGAAGGTGAACAAATCTCCACCAAGCCCCTTCAAGACAAAGACCATCATGGAGAAATTCTCAAGACAATGAGGGGAGCACAAGGATCGACAAGAATGTCAAGATCAGGAGAATAAAAAGATGGTGAAGACAAGCCATTCATAAGCAGAACCAGCTGGGCAAGAGAAGCTTCCACAGGGTGGTTCAGTACCATCACTCTTCATTGACAAAAGTAATATCTTGAGGTACATAATCACTATTCAAAAAGCTTTTCTCGATCCTGGTATGCACATAAATGAAGAATCAAACATGTTTAAGTTACAACTTTACTTGATCCAACCTGATCAACTTAACATGTTCAGTTCTTTAATCTTTGTTCTTAGCTTCACTCTCTTGATCTCACTGTCTTAACCAAATGAGCTAAAAATATTTCATATTCACACTCATGCTCATCTTCTGATCTTATCACCCATAACTTCAACTTTATCTTGTTCACCATGCCTAAGGGTAGAGAAGAACGAATAAAACTTTTTGGTTCTGTTGGTGTTTTTCCACCAACAGAGCCCATGCACTTGATCTCTACCTTATCTTTATGAGTAGGACACACTTTGAACAAAACATGGATAAGTTTGTCAACTCTTCCAAATTCTACAAAGTGAAGGTCCTGGATCTATAAGAACATGCACACTGACCAAGATGCTGTCAACTTCCACAATTAATGCTTCATTTCAAACGGCTGCTGGACGAACGAAGAACATGGGTAACACCATATCAAGAGGTGCAGTTATCAAGGTCTCCATCTTTGAGACCAGATGATTCACATAAGGAATGAACATGGTGAGAAGTCCTGTTCAGAGGACTTAAAACAATGAACCCTCGTCGGGAGGTAAAATCGGTAGTTATCCATATTTATCTTTTCTGCATAATTATTTTCATTTAGCATATTTACTTTTCTGCATTAGCATTGCATTATATATATATATATATATATATATATATATATATATATATATATATATATATAAAGCCCCATGTGGATAATTTTGTGGTGTGTAAAAAACACATAGGAATATTCACCGTGGTGGCATAAAAATAAAAATAAAAATGCACGCATTCATCCTATTGCATTTTCTTTTGCATCATAGAAAATATAAAAATATTGAGAAAGAAATCCCACTGAAACTCTGCTTAGAAGAAAAGCTTTGACAACTGAGGCTTAAGTGGCCAAACCACTAACGCTTAACATGTTCTGCAAGTTTTGTTGTCTATTTGAGTTTCATAGGATTTGAAGAACCAAAAAGAGCTGACAAGCAAGTGGATGCTCTATCTATTGTTGGAGCACTATCTCATCAGTCATCAATATCAATCAATTTCTGATAGAAGACGTACATCTCCACTGCCAGTTTGCTATATTGCAAGATCGAACGACTACGTCAACATTTATCTTGGGGGAAGGCACCCCCGTGTATTCCAGGTAAGTATCCTTACCCCCTTAAAGTTTTCTTTCTATAAATAAATTCAAAAAGAAAGAAAAAAATAGTGAGCACATGAAGGTTCATACTTACATAATTATGGTCAGGAGACATATTTTTTAATATTTATGGATTTTTATTGTGTCTACTTTATCTAGTCGAGTATTTATTTTATATTGTGCTATTTTGTAATAATGTGTGTTAGTTAGAGTGTGTCAAGTTTGCTTGAATTAGTTTGTGAATAGAGAGCACTCAGAATAATCTATGTTATGGAAATGATGAATAGTTGCTCTGCCGTAATTCCTTTCAAGTGTCTAGTTTTGAAACACGAATTCTCCCTAGTTTTGGGTAGAACTGTCTTGATCTAAAGATAAACTCTGAGCCTGAAACTTGTGGGTTGCAAATACTGGATCTAAATCTAGATAGTTGAGGAGTATGATATGAGAAAGTCTGAGCTGCTATTTATCTTGCTCCTACTAATGTTAGAGTTCTGGAGAATTTTATCTTTTGAAATCTTAAAATACCATGATGAGTACTTGTATGACAAAGCTTAAAATTCCTACCACAGCCATACATAGTGCAACACCCCATGTGTTTGTCACTCACTAAGTAGTGGGTTTGAGCTCAAACATGACAGATTAAGTGGAGATGAGCCTAACCCAAACTTGGATATTGCACCCTTGCTTACATATAGGCTCAATTAAAAGATATATGCTTGGGTATTGCTATCAAAGTATCTTCACATGTCTCACCTCAATAACTATCTATATTAAGCCCTGGAAAAGTTTCATAAAGTTTGGAATCAAAAAGTCACATGAAATGATAAGTTACATGCTTGTTTGGAGTTGAACTGAAACATGCCTTTCATTCGATGAGAACTAGAGCTCATGCAACATACAAGTGCAACATGTGCAACAAACCTTTGCAACATGTGGAACAACTTAGGGCAATTGAAACATGGCTTTGAAACAAGCACCACAATGATAGTAACTTCTATGTTTCAAGGCATGTGAGGCCTATATTCTTGTGCAACCTAGACATGGTATATATGTTTAGCCTTTACAACACCTTACCTACACTTAGGACACTTAATGGAACAAGGTTCATGTTGACCATGTTGACTAATTGTGTCTCTAAGTGATGGTTGACCATGGGTGACCCTAGAACCTTCCTAGTTTGACCTAACCAAAAGTACAGCTTAGATTGCTTACATGGCTGGGTCACCTTAACAAAGTTTGTGCCAAATTTCATGAGGAACAAAAGTTGTTTTGGGGGCATCTCATGAAAATGCCTAAAACTTGCTCTAACATGGCCCACAAGGCAGCTAGGAGTGCTGATTTCAGCACTTAGCCTTTTTGGCTAAGTCACAACTGACTTTCAGTTTCCAAGTGCCCTTGTTTAGGACCCTGTATCTTACTAACTAGACCTAACCAGCCCTAACCCATATTGACATCTTTGTAGTACTCATATAGCTTTATGATATTGTCAATAGCACAATCATCTAGTTCTCACTGGTTAATGTGATTGACGGCATAGAAAACTAGGTTTTCAGTCGGATTTTAACTGAAACTCAGTTTCAGTTTCGAGGTACACCTCTTTGGACCCTTATATCTCTCTGACCGTCATGAATTAGCTCAAGAGCTAGTAGATTAGTAACAAGACCTCACGTAGTTCTATAATTAAGTCTATTTCACAATCGGCTAACTTGGATTGGTTTGGGAGATACTAAGCCCTCAAGTAGCTCTGTTAGGCGTCTCGTTAACTGAAACTCAGTGTTTCACTCCGAGTTCAGGTTTCACAAACTGGAATTTCGATCGTGGCCGACACATGCAGAGGATCATCGACGCGTGGTCACGGCGTGTCGACGCTGGCTTGCGTTTGCGTTGCTATAGACGCCACACACCGCAGTCGCCCTCGCTCGCCCGCTCATTCCCTCCTCTCGCCTGCCTCGCCCCATGTGGCTCCGTCGCGTCGGCATGGCTGTCGCTCGCATTGCCGTGCACTGCACCGCCACCACCTGGCCCCTGCTTGCTCCATCTTGCGAAGAGCTTCGCTGACACATCCGCTTGCCCGTGCACTGCTCTGCGTGGCTGGAGGGAGCAAGGCGCGGCCGTATTTCGCCTTCCGCCACCTCGACATTGCTGGAGCGCCGCATAGCTCTCCGCCTCGCCATGGCCAACGCATCTGGATGCTCTCCCATTCCCTTCGGGTAGCATTCCGGGATCCCCTCAGTTAGTAGATGGGTGGGTCTAGATGTCACCGCACGATTTTGCCTCGGCAGCGAGCAAAGCCGCCACTCCGGCGAGCTCCCGTGGTCGCCGCGAGAGCGCCGCTCATAGCCGCGATGCTACGGTCGATATCGTGCCGCGCTAGTTGGTTCATTAGCTTTGCCATGTTGCCCGAAAACCTTAGTTGGGCTTGCCTTGCCTTGCCTTGCGATGGCCGTTTGTGCCGCCGTCGACGAGCACCGCCCGCCGCCATCCGCCCTCATCGGCGTCGTGCGTGGCTCGGTGCGGTAGAGATAGGGAAAATGGTTTGCCGAGATGCGGGTCGAGGTGGGGAACACAGCCATGCCGTCGGCTTCACCGGAGGAGTCACCGGCGGCGAGCTAGCGCCGGCCAGACCTCCTCCCCTGCCTCTGAGCCCCTGACGGGCGGGGTCCCCGTGTCAGCGCTGGCCCCTCCCCTCTGTTCCTTAGCTGGGCCTCGAGTGGGCCGGCTGGCCTGGTTGGTCCCATGGCCTTCGCGGGCCGAGTGGCTTCGGCCTGTTCAGGTTTCAAATTTTATCTTTTCTGATATGTGATAAATATTTGTTGAACTTTGTAAATTTATAGAAAATAGTAGAAAAATCATAAAATAGAAAATGTGGGCTTTTTGGAATCCTTGAGAAATTGTCTACGCATTGGATCCATAAGATGTCATGTTTTAGTTTAATGATTTTGCTGTAAAAATGGATTTTTCAGATTAGGTTTTTAATACTAGTAGTATTTGTATTTTTGATAACTGTAGTTGTAGGGATCCAAATGAAATGAAATTTTTGTGGCATGCTAATCCTATTATGTTTGATGTGTGGTAAAAATTTCATGAATTTTTGTGGTAGTATGAATGAGTTATTGATTCATCTTGCTCTCACATGATTTATTGCAATAGCTATTTGTCTTGTTCATAGGGGTTGATATATATCTCCAAATGGTTTGAAATTTGGACAGTAGACTTTTGGTAGTATATTTAGGCCAGTGTAATTTTTGTAGAATTTATTGTATACATTTGGTATATGTTCATTAAGTCACCTAATTATCTAAATAAATTAAGAAAATGCATTAAAAGAATTTATTTAGGAATGGACACTATGTTTTCTGGTGTTCATTAGTCATGTGTGATATGTTGGTAAAGTTGGTTTTGTCTAATTATATGTTTGCAACATAAGTTAATAATTATTTCTTGCAAATGAGGTTTCTGGACAGATCTGGAAACTTGGCAAAGTTCTTCATGATAATGTGCTTTGTTGGGAAACTTGTTTATACAAAAGTTGTAGATAATTTATATATCTAGCTGCTGTTAAAATTTGGTGATATTTCCCATGTGGTTTAGGAGTCATAGCTGTTTAAAGTTAGGGTACAGAATTATTTGCTCTCTGTTTGTCAGGAACAGATTCTGGAACTTTGTATTTTTGACTTATTTAACTTATGAATCATGCTGTGATGATATTATATGAAATGTAGATAATTTTATAAGCTTTCCATAATGTCTTCTTGCAAGTCATTTGGATTTATAAAACTCCAGATATGATTGATTTACTCAGCTACTGTAGGTATGTCCAGAGTTGTTGAAAATACATGATTGCTTGGTTACTTTGCTTGCGTATTGCTAAGTGTGATTCATGTCTTTGGTGATTAAGCTAGTACACCTGAGACTTTGTAAATCTTATGTCATGCTTGGTATTGCTTTCTTTGCTATTTTAGCATGTTTGTTTGTGTAAGGTACTTAAGTAATGTGATGTGCTTACGTGTCTTTACTATAACCTTATACTTGCCTTGATTACGTGCGATGCATCACCTATTGCATTTCCTTGTATTCATGCACTTGCATCTTGTATTTCATTTAGGTACGCTAGCTAAAACGCGTGAAAGATGTGGTGTTGGAGCCAAACCCGAAGACGGTGTTTGGTGGAACTATCCCGAAGATGGAAGTACTCAGCGAGTTTCATCTGACCAACACTAACTTGAGTCGGATCCCAGGTAAGCCCCGGAGCATTATAAGCCTCCTATTTTCAAAGCAATTAATTCTATATATGTTATAAGTATTGTTGCATTAAGTGATAGGAGTTGGTTGGACACTCTTGCTGCATTATATCATTCCTTGTCCAGATATATGAATCCCTGAATCCTACATAGACTAGGATCGAGTAGATGCTTAGCCCTGCTTTAAGCGGTAGAAGTCAGGTGATTTCCTGTCACCTGCGAGATATAGGGATATTCATATATGGCACGGTTGGCTATATTTGCTATCGTGGAATGGAACCATGTGTTAATAAAATGAAATGAGACCGGGCGGGATGACGATAGTGAAGCAACAAGGCATGGAGGTCTTGGGTGTGAATCTATCCCCGTCTGAGTCGTTTAAGGACCGATTCGCTGTACGTCCTTGAGTCATGTTGAACGCAGTCTAACACTTAGTTGGCCGGATAAGTCGTTCCGACCGCGAAGCCGAGTAATGTGATTCAGGCCGGGAATCGAATGGTAGGTTGCTTCTTGGAGGAGAGAAAGGATGTGCTTGGGGACATTGGTGTGAGACCAAGGGGGGTTAGAGTCCCTATCACCTGGCAGAGTGTCGCCCTTGGGGTCGTGACATCATTTGGACCCGTGATTCCTGAATCATATGAAAAGGTGGCTTGTGCGACCCTGGCAGGGGCCTGCGCGGTGAGTGTTAGAAATACCCCTCCAGCTGGATAGGAATTCGATTCGAATCGCCGTCGCTCCCGGTTAGTGAGCACTTGACTTGAGCAGCGGCAACGTAGATTCAATTAAATTGAACTGTTGGTTAATTGGATCACGATGGAAAGGTTGCCTCAATTTATAACTGCTATGGTTAATATTGTTTGCTCCTAATAAAGTGAGTGCTCTAGTACAGGTTCTAATATAGATGATAGGTTAATGATAATTAACTTGATGCTTAAGCATTAATGATTAATCATCTATATTAAGCTTTTATGCAAAATGTTGTCAAGCTGGCCCCACTTCATATCAGCCTTGCATGATCCTTGGTGTCACCTTATTTCTGGTTTCTGACGGGTAAGTCTAGCTGAGTACCTTCTTGTACTCAGGGTTTTATCCCCACTTGTTGCAGGTTGTGATGTATCATGGCGGCTGCAAGAGTTGGTTGACTCCTGCCATAGTGGCGGAGTGTGATCATGGGCATGATCCTTCTGAGCTACCTTATCTCTAATGCTTTTGTTGGAAGACGACCATGGTACTGGCATGTATTTGAAATAAGAATAATGTTAGTTTCAAATTACTTTGCTTTCGCTACTTTTCAATGTAAATTAATAACTATGTTGAACTCCGATGTATATTGAATTACTTGTGAAATGGATGTAACATGTGACTTGTTATGTTGAATCACTACGATCTTGGCTTGTATGTTGGTTGGCTTGAAATCCCTCATGATTTCATTGGACTACCGGAGTTATATGGGCTCAAGTGTGAGAATTTGATCACTTCGGTGATTGTTTTTATACTTGTGCTCTTATAATTTGGACGGTTCTGTTACAGCTGGTATCAGAGCAAGATTCAACATTAAACTTGTTGTATGTGTATTTAAAACAAAAAAAATTTGTTTTATAAAATCAGTTTTATCAACTTATAGCTATATATAGGTTTGTGAAAACTAAATTCTAAATCTAAGTATGCCAGTGGTCAATTTTCTTATGCCCATATAAGGATTATTAGGTGGCTTATATAAGTACTAACTTGGGGGTTTTCATTTATGCATCTACGCCCAGGCCAAGGTATGTATGTGTGATGACTCTCCCACACTATGCTACCCGGTGTGTTAGTTTGGTGGTAGCCTTCATATATGAGATAGTCATATATGTCGCTAGTTTACTTTTATGTAACATCGCACCTACGCTCAGGTAAGTGTGAGTTGTGAGGGCATGACCGTACAACCTACGGTCTAGGGGAGAGCTAGTTTTGGTTACTGGATTATTTACATGTCACACGCATGTATATATGAAGGTACTTAATTGTGGGTGATTAATGATTCGGGTAGTTTTGGTACTACATGTACGTATGCAGGGGTATATGTATATGGGAGTGCTTAGAATTTCACCTTTCTGTTTTCATTGTGTGCTATATTGGGAAATGTTGGGCTGCAATGAAACTTTTCTACAGGTACGCTAATCACGAATGCGTAAGTCGAATGTAGCTGACGACTAGCTATATATCGAGAGAGTGCGTGTTATGCCACCGACATAGAACATGATCGCCACCTTAGGTTGGCAATCTTGTGAGGACGAATAGGACGAAACATGCATCTTCATGATTGTTGCCTTATGCATAGCGATGCTCCTCTCACCCTTGTTCTATAGTGCGTAACTTGTGGTTGATGTGGTACACTATCTTTCTTGTGTGGAGTAAAACAAGAATGTCTTACTCCATGTTGTTTGAGAAAAGTGTGTGCTTAGCCTTGCTAAAAATAGTTGTGGTTACATGTTTGAACCTGTAAATGCCCTCTAGTTTAGTCAAGGGGTGAATTTGTTGTCATACAAGTGTTTGCAAATGCTTTAGACCTCACCTAAGTAATTGTGATTCTTATTAATGAATTAAATTAGTTGGTCTAAGGTAATAATAATTAGAGCTACTAGAATAACATGTATGTGTTCTCTCTTGTTAAGTAGAACAAAGGCAAATTTAGTTTTGCTTGTCGAATGTTGGATGCTAGAACGTTTTCGGTTGTAGTGATGCTTTCGTGGTCATAATGGTGTTTTCTGTAGTTATGGGGAATACCAAAGTTGTAGCTAACTTACTTATCTAGCTTGTCCTAAAATTTTATGACCCTAGGTCTTATGGTTTGAGAGTTATAAATTTTAGAAGTTTGTTGTCAAAATCTGCTCATGTTCAGAACAGATCTGAATGTTTGGTTTGTTTGACCTATGTGCATAAGGAATCATGTCTTGGAGATAATAGAAGAAGTGTAATACTTTTTCTAAGCTTTCCAAAATGTCCTATAACACTAATTGTGGTGGTATAAATCTCTAGTTATGAGCTTGCAAAATGGAATGACAGAATCTGTCTAAATCGGGGCAGAGATGTCTTCTTTGTCTTGTTTGGCCTTGTTGGCTATAGAATGATTTTAATATGATAATGAGAAAGTTATAGACAACTTAATAAGCTTTACATAAAGTTAAGGCCCAGCCTTGTTGTGTCCCTAGAACTCCAGTTTTGCAAATTTGAAGTTCTTGTTAGTTTTCTGTCCATATTGATACAGATCTGAAGCATTAGCATTTTTTGTCATGTTAATCTATAAATTAGCTTTTGGTATGAATAACTAAAGTGTAGCCATCTTCCTAAGATTTCTAGAAAGTCTAGGATCACTTTTGTGGGATGTCTACAACCTTAGTTATAGTTGAAACAAGTAACTATTGTGCTGCTGTCCAGATTCTGTGCACATGCTAAGTTGGCTCCCTTAGCTAGTGTTTGTTTAGAGCTAAACTTGTAGTTAGTTCATCCTTGAGATGAATGCTTATTTTTGGGTAAGCCTTGTGTCTTGTATTGGTTGCTTAAGCCCATTCGTTTGAATTTTCTCCAATGTCTGCTTGACTATGATGTTGTATGTATGCTTGTTATCTAGGTAGTGCCCTAGTTGTCACCTCGTTTGTCCTCGGTGAGCATACGAGGGCCACATAGCTTTATCCTAGAAAAATGTTTACGTACGTAATTGTATGGTTGTTGTCTTCCATTAGGTTCTCTATCTTAGGAGCCTGAGCCTGTAGACTCGGTGGTTAGCCCTTGAATGTTTGTATCCATGCCTTTACTTGACCGAAAGCCCAAAGTTTAGTTCTCCTATATGGTTGCATAAGCCGTGGGTGTTTTGCAACTATTTTTGGGAAGACCCTTATCGACTGACCAACCAAGTTAATATTTATCAATGCTAGCCTTTGACCATGGTTCATACGTTGCTAGTTATGGAGACTGTACCCAAATCCATGTTGGACCTTCCGGTTACCTCTCTCAAAGGTTAGCTAATGTGACGCAAGTCGTACATAGAATTTAAGCAAGAGTCTCTTGCTTAGTTATCCTTGGCAATTGCGCGATGTTCTCTTGTGCTATATTTTGATCTTCGGATCATTTTTGTGTTGATTATAAACCTTGTGACTACCTTTGCTTGCTATCCCTCCTTGTATGGCACTTGCTCTTACAGCCCATTGGTGCCACTTAAAATTTCACTTTCGTTGTGCGTTTAGTAATGGTGTTATGAGTAGCCGCTGATGGTGCCGCGACGAAACCAAGGGCCTCCTGTGGCTGCAGACACATGGCTGGCTGCTTGGCACGCGCTGGTATCACGGTTTCTAGTCATGATCCATTATGAAACGATAGTCGATGTGTTATTTTCTCGTGTTCCTTTTCTTGATTATCTCTCCATATCGTATAGTAAGATCCATATCTTAGACCGAAAGTAGTGGAGCTTCCTTCTAAAGTTGCTAAGAGGAAAATCTTTGAAGAACATGTCAGTGACATAAACATTAACAGATGCAATAGGTGGTAGACAAGTGACTCTACTTAGTTGTCCCAGTATTGACGAACGACATCTAGTGAGCAAAGTATCTCATCCGTTGGATAAGACTCGATCGTTACATTATGCAAATCTTAACCTTTGTATACATAATGACCATACAATCGAAATCACCATCTCTGGTGTAACTCCTTATCTGCTGACTTTGATGGCAACCGTCTGTTCTGCATCAACCACAATTATTGTGATCAAGAATGAAGATTTGGAACTTTTTAAGTGTTGAGAGACAACTAATTAGTTATCCATAGGAAGGTTAATCTCCAACTAGGTAATGACTCCTTGGTAGCTACGAAGGCTATGTCTTACAAAGCAATAACCAACAAGAAGTTAATCAACTAGCCAACAACTTGAGTGATATTCTATCTTCTAGAGCCATTGTGATCAAGCCAATTCCATCTTGGGCAATCACACAGATAGTGCAAGGTGTTCTATCAGGTAAAGCAAAGAATTAGAGAAAGCAAGACATAATTTCAAAGTAGTATCCATGTGCCCTTAGGTGCCACAAATGGTTTGTTCATCACTCCATTGGACGATCTCTTAAGTGGTCTTAAGGACCCTGTTGGACACCCTTTCGCTTTACTTTTATGTTCTCTCATCAACAAGTATTGGGACAATCAAGGGTTCTACGAGTAAACTTGCAAATCAAAAGCAATTTGAAAAGTGTCAAACAACAGATTTCCCATCTTAGAGCTGCTGTTTGATCCTAGAAGATGAAGTCTCGCGGTGAAAAGTTAGCCTGACAAAGCTGGTTTCACTACGTTGCAAGTCAACTCAACTTACTGAGCAACTGCATCATGAAGGAAAATTTTACTCAATCGCTTGGTGGTAGACTACTCCCCGCGGTTTAGTGAATATTTTACAACTTTTGTTGTCCTTAAGGCCTCGCTACATCCTTTCTTTGGTAATAATTTTCCAATGATGACATACTTTGGTACCTCATAAAGGTTTTTACCCAAGAGGTTGCATCTGATTCAACCCAGATAACTGTTGCCTTTGGATGAGAGAATCTTCTTAGGTAACATTTGATAGAAATACGAAGCCGACAGAGTCAGCTATCACATTCACTAACCCATCGATAGACTCAGATAATACAGTGTTGTTGTCAGAGAAAGAGAACTGCACGCAAGGAATAGTAAGTAGCTTTCCATTAGCTGATATATGAATGTTTGAACATTTATGACCAACATAGACCCTGTCTATTGGTTAGTCAGTATCCTATAGCCTCAGAGTATATTTGTCGTCTATGATCTCATCCTTTTGGAAGGTTGTGCTCAAACCATTTTGGTAGAGGACTACTTTTCAAACCATGTGAACATAGAGTCATTTCAACGAGTATACTTCTGAAAATTTTGGTCTAGTGTTAAGTTCATATGGCCTATGTGGTGCTCTTTAGAGAGTTAGATACTTGTGAGTGGTTCACTCATGGACCAAATGATCTCCGTACACTGAGAATGCAGTATGTGCTATCTTGGATTCCTCCCAAAGTAACAATGCTTCATGGAAGTCAACGAAGGAAATTCTTCAGACAAATTTTACCATAAAGAGTAAGTATCAGAAAGTGCCTTTGACCAAATTGTTCGCCGATGTTGAAGCTTTATAGCTGAATGCTATAGCAGATGTTGAGAACTAGATAATGTGTCTCTCTTCCTTAAAAGATCTTCCATTCCGAATCTCGGGACGCGATTCTTTTAAGGGGGGAGGGCTGTAACACCCCATGTGTTTGTCACTCACTAAGTAGTGGGTTTGAGCTCAAACATGACAGATTAAGTGGAGATGAGCCTAACCCAAACTTGGATATTGCACCCTTGCTTACATATAGGCTCAATTAAAAGATATATGCTTGGGTATTGCTATCAAAGTATCTTCACGTGTCTCACCTCAATAACTATCTATATTAAGCCCTGGAAAAGTTTCATAAAGTTTGGAATCAAAAAGTCACATGAAATGATAAGTTACATGCTTGTTTGGAGTTGAACTGAAACATGCCTTTCATTCGATGAGAACTAGAGCTCATGCAACATATAAGTGCAACATGTGCAACAAACCTTTGCAACATGTGGAACAACTTAGGGCAATTGAAACATGGCTTTGAAACAAGCACCACAATGATAGTAACTTCTATGTTTCAAGGCATGTGAGGCCTATATTCTTGTGCAACCTAGACATGGTATATATGTTTAGCCTTTACAACACCTTACCTACACTTAGGACACTTAATGGAACAAGGTTCATGTTGACCATGTTGACTAATTGTGTCTCTAAGTGATGGTTGACCATGGGTGACCCTAGAACCTTCCTAGTTTGACCTAACCAAAAGTACAGCTTAGGTTGCTTGCATGGCTGGGTCACCTTAACAAAGTTTGTGCCAAATTTCATGAGGAACAAAAGTTGTTTTGGGGGCATCTCATGAAAATGCCTAAAACTTGCTCTAACATGGCCCACAAGGCAGCTAGGAGTGCTGATTTCAGCACTTAGCCTTTTTGGCTAAGTCACAACTGACTTTCAGTTTCCAAGTGCCCTTGTTTAGGACCCTGTATCTTACTAACTAGACCTAACCAGCCCTAACCCATATTGACATCTTTGTAGTACTCATATAGCTTTATGATATTGTCAATAGCACAATCATCTAGTTCTCACTGGTTAATGTGATTGACGGCATAGAAAACCGGGTTTTCAGTCGGATTTTAACTGAAACTCAGTTTCAGTTTTGAGGTACACCTCTTTGGACCCTTATATCTCTCTGACCGTCATGAATTAGCTCAAGAGCTAGTAGATTAGTAACAAGACCTCACGTAGTTCTATAATTAAGTCTATTTCACAATCGGCTAACTTGGATTGGTTTGGGAGATACTAAGCCCTCAAGTAGCTCTGTCAGGCGTCTCATTAACTGAAACTCAGTGTTTCACTCCGTGTTCAGGTTTCACAAACTGGAATTTCAATCATGGCCGACACACGCAGAGGATCATCGACGCGTGGTCACGACGTGTCGACGCCGGCTTGCATTTGCGTTGCTATAGACGCCACACACCGCAGTCGCCCTCACTCGCCTGCTCATTCCCTCCTCTCGCCTGCCTCGCTCCACGCGGCTCCGTCGCGTCGGCATGGTTGTCGCTCGCATTGCCGTGCACTGCACCGCCACCACCTGGCCCCTGCTTGCTCCATCTTGCGCAGAGCTTCGCTGACACATCCGCTTGCCCGTGCACTGCTCTGCGTGGCTGGAGGGAGCAAGGCGCGGCCGTATTTCGCCTTCCGCCACCTCGACATTGCCGGAGCGCCGCATAGCTCTCCGCCTCGCCGTGGCCAACACATCTGGATGCTCTCCCATTCCCTTCGGGTAGCATTCCGGGATCCCCTCAGTTAGTAGATGGGTGGGTCTAGATGTCACCGCACGATTTTGCCTCGGTAGCGAGCAACGCCGCCACTCCGGCGAGCTCCCGTGGTCGCCGCGAGAGCACCGCTCGTAGCCGCGATGCTACGGTCGATATCGTGTCGCGCTAGTTGGTTCATTAGCTTTGCCTTGTTGCCCGAAAACCTTAGTTGGGCTTGCCTTGCCTTGCGATGGCCGTTTGTGCCGCCGTCGACGAGCACCGCCCGCCGCCATCCGCCCTCATCGGCGTCGTGCGTGGCTCGGTGCGGTAGAGATAGGGAAAATGGTTTGCCGAGATGCGGGTCGAGGTGGGGAACACAGCCATGCCGTCGGCTTCACCGGAGGAGTCACCGGCGGCGAGCTAGCGCCGGCCGGACCTCCTCCCCTGCCTCTGAGCCCCTGACGGGCGGGGTCCCCGTGTCAGCGCTGGCCCCTCCCCTCTGTTCCTTAGCTGGGCCTCGAGTGGGCCGGCTGGCCTGGTTGGTCCCATGGCCTTCGCGGGCCAAGTGGCTTCGGCCTGTTCAGGTTTCAAATTTTATCTTTTCTGATATGTGATAAATATTTGTTGAACTTTGTAAATTTATAGAAAATAGTAGAAAAATCATAAAATAGAAAATGTGGGCTTTTTGGAATCCTTGAGAAATTGTCTACGCATTGGATCCATAAGATGTCATGTTTTAGTTTAATGATTTTGCTGTAAAAATGGATTTTTCAGATTAGGTTTTTAATACTAGTAGTATTTGTCTTTTTGATAACTGTAGTTGTAGGGCTCCAAATGAAATGAAATTTTTGTGGCATGCTAATCCTATTATGTTTGATGTGTGGTAAAAATTTCATGAATTTTTGTGGTAGTATGAATGAGTTATTGATTCATCTTGCTCTCACATGATTTATTGCAATAGCTATTTGTCTTGTTCATAGGGGTTGATATATATCTCCAAATGGTTTGAAATTTGGACAGTAGACTTTTGGTAGCATATTTAGGCCAGTGTAATTTTTGTAGAATTTATTGTATACTTTTGGTATATGTTCATTAAGTCACCTAATTATCTAAATAAATTAAGAAAATACATTAAAAGAATTTATTTAGGAATGGACACTATTTTTTCTGGTGTTCATTAGTCATGTGTGATATGTTGGTAAAGTTGGTTTTGTCTAATTATATGTTTTCAACATAAGTTAATAATTATTTCTTGCAAATGAGGTTTCTGGACAGATCTGGAAACTTGGCAAAGTTCTTCATGATAATGTGCTTTGTTGGGAAACTTGTTTATACAAAAGTTGTAGATAATTTATATATCTAGCTGCTGTTAAAATTTGGTGATATTTTCCCATGTGGTTTAGGAGTCATAGCTGTTTAAAGTAGGGTACAGAATTGTTTGCTCTCTGTTTGTCAGGAACAGATTCTGGAACTTTGTATTTTTGACTTATTTAACTTATGAATCATGCTGTGATGATATTATATGAAATGTAGATAATTTTATAAGCTTTCCATAATGTCTTCTTGCAAGTCATTTGGATTTATAAAACTCCAGATATGATTGATTTACTCAGCTACTGCATGTATGTCCAGAGTTGTTGAAAATACATGATTGCTTGGTTACTTTGCTTGCGTATTGCTAAGTGTGATTCATGTCTTTGGTGATTAAGCTAGTACACCTGAGACTTTGTAAATCTTATGTCATGCTTGGTATTGCTTTCTTTGCTATTTTAGCATGTTTGTTTGTGTAAGGTACTTAAGTAATGTGATGTGCTTACGTGTCTTTACTATAACCTTATACTTGCCTTGATTACGTGCGATGCATCACCTATTGCATTTCCTTGTATTCATGCACTTGCATCTTGTATTTCATTTAGGTACGCTAGCTAAAACGCGTGAAAGATGTGGTGTTGGAGCCAAACCCGAAGACGGTGTTTGGTGGAACTATCCCGAAGATGGAAGTACTCAGCGAGTTTCATCTGACCAACACTAACTTGAGTCGGATCCCAGGCAAGCCCCGGAGCATTATAAGCCTCCTATCTTCAAAGCAATTAATTCTATATATGTTATAAGTATTGTTGCATTAAGTGATAGGAGTTGGTTGGACACTCTTGCTGTATTATATCATTCCTTGTCCAGATATATGAATCCCTGAATCCTACATAGACTAGGATCGAGTAGATGCTTAGCCCTGCTTTAAGCGGTAGAAGTCAGGTGATTTCCTGTCACCTGCGAGATATAGGGATATTCATATATGGCACGGTTGGCTATATTTGCTATCGTGGAATGGAACCATGTGTTAATAAAATGAAATGAGACCGGGCAGGATGACGATAGTGAAGCAACAAGGCATGGAGGTCTTGGGTGTGAATCTATCCCCGTCTGAGTCGTTTAAGGACCGATTCGCTGTACGTCCTTGAGTCATGTTGAACGCAGTCTAACACTTACTTGGCCGGATAAGTCGTTCCGACCGCGAAGCCGAGTAATGTGATTCAGGCCGGGAATCGAATGGTAGGTTGCTTCTTGGAGGAGAGAAAGGATGTGCTTGGGACATTGGCGTGAGACCAAGGGGGGTTAGAGTCCCTATCACCTGGCAGAGTGTCGCCCTTGGGGTCGCGACATCATTCGGACCCGTGATTCCTGAATCATATGAAAAGGTGGCTTGTGCGACCCTGGCAGGGGCCTGCGCGGTGAGTGTTAGAAATACCCCACCAGCTGGATAGGAATTCGATTCGAATCGCCGTCGCTCCCGGTTAGTGAGCACTTGACTTGAGCAGCGGCAACGTAGATTCAATTAAATTGAACTGATGGTTAATTGGATCACGATGGAAAGGTTGCCTCAAATTATACCTGCTATGGTTAATATTGTTTGCTCCTAATAAAGTGAGTGCTCTAGTACAGGTTCTAATATAGATGATAGGTTAATGATAATTAACTTGATGCTTAAGCATTAATGATTAATCATCTATATTAAGCTTTTATGCAAAATGTTGTCAAGCTAGCCCCACTTCATATCAGCCTTGCATGATCCTTGGTGTCACCTTATTTCTGGTTTCTGACGGGTAAGTCTAGCTGAGTACCTTCTTGTACTCAGGGTTTTATCCCCACTTGTTGCAGGTTGTAATGTATCATGGCGGCTGCAAGAGTTGGTTGACTCCTGCCGTAGTGGCGGAGTGTGATCATGGGCATGATCCTTCTAAGCTACCTTATCTCTAATGCTTTTGTTGGAAGACGACCATGGTACTGGCATGTATTTGAAATAAGAATAATGTTAGTTTCAAATTACTTTGCTTCCGCTACTTTTCAATGTAAATTAATAACTATGTTGAACTCCGATGTATATTGAATTACTTGTGAAATGGATGTAACATGTGACTTGTTATGTCGAATCACTACGATCTTGGCTTGTATGTTGGTTGGTTTGAAATCCCTCATGATTTCATTGGACTACCGGAGTTATATGGGCTCAAGTGTGAGAATTTGATCACTTCGGTGATTGTTTTTATACTTGTGCTCTTATAATTTGGACGGTTCTGTTACACATAGGATAGAAAACTCCATTCATACTTTTTACTACTTGTACTTGCATTAAGCATTGTCGAGCTCTGTTGACCCTTAGAGGCTTGTCATACTTTTAAAATCAAGATCATGTACACTCCACTCAAATATGCTGCTTCTACTCTAGAAGTACGCAACAACATGCCTTTAGGTCCACCAAATATATTTTTCTCCTACACTGGGAGAGAACACCACTCATATGTTTTATAGGATTTTTGTCACCTATCCATATATTTCATAAGCCCCAGTTATTGTTGCTCCAGGTTATTATTATCTCTCAATCTTTCATTATAGACAAGAATGTTCTTTTTTTTGCGACGAAAGAAGAATAATATTATATGATAGCTGGGTATATCAACACGTTACAAGCACTCTAGATTACAAAATAGTACTCACACTGTGAATAGCACAACTCAAAACCTAATTTGTTAGATGCTTTGCAGTATGGATGACCGCATAGGCAAACACTCGGCAAATGGCCTGAGAACAAATGCCCAACGAACAACGACCAACATTCCTGTAGGCGGAATTGAGGAACTTCTTCTTTCTGGTGTCTTTCTTCTTCTTCTTTCTGCCACCGAAGAGGGAGGAAGACTGATCTAAAAATTATTCTCCCTAGTCCTTCATCGTGGCCAGATCTAACCATAGTAAAACGGAGAAGAGACCGGAGAAAATTATTCCATGGCGGCGACATCATCTCCGTCTTGATGCCGCCGTCCGGAAACAAAAGTCTCCATGTGGTCATGTCGATGAAGATGCTGACGCCAACGTTGTCGCCCTCATCTTCAACGGAGCCACCATGGAGAAGACGATTCCACCCTTCCTCTTCACCGTCGCCAGAGATGAGGAGAAGGAGGAGATAAAACTCCAGTACCAAATAATTTTGCATGGAGAGACACTAACCCTAATGACTCGATCTACTGGAAAAAACTTATTAAAATTTAAAAACAATGGATCCCACTCCCTTCAGCCCCCGGCGAGATGCCGGAGGAGAAGGGAGGGGGACCAGCGGTGGTGGACGGCGGGGGCTGCGGCGGCGACGGCGACAGCGCTAGGGCAGGAGTCCAGCGCAAACAAAATGATGTATGATCTGCACATAGACAAGAATGTTCTGGGCTTATATATCTATACCTAATAATAAAGAAGCAAAATTTCTCACCCCTGATTTTGGTTTGGTCCGGCTCCTCATATGTAGGTTTTTTTAAGGTAACCTAGACAGGTACAAATGCAAATCCTAATCAAATAAATCCTGTCATAGAGTCCATGTACGTCACGAACGGGCATAAAGAACGGAGAACCACGTCCTGTCTACCACGAGATTTTCGATTTCTTTCGCTGCTTGGATGTTCTTTTTCTTTTTCTTTCTCTTTTTTATTCGAGTTCCCACCGTGTTCAGTTACATCTGATTTCTTTTTTTTCCCGGTTGCTTCCTGGAAAGTGAATATATAATACACAATTTTTGTCCAGTAAGAGTCCATGACGACGATAAGCTCGTAATGGCGTGGTACAACTCATCAAACTCCGATTAGGTTCAGGTACGCTTTTGTTCTTTTTATTTTCTCACGTTCAACTAAACCTGTTTTTATTCTGTTATTTTCACATTCAACTAAATGCGATTGTGAAAATAGAAACATGTAGATAAATAATAACAAAAAAATAAAGAATAAAAAAACACAATAAATAGGCTTTGAACTCTAGAACTTTGATGGAGAAAAAATATTTTCACCACCAACAACCTGAATGCGAACATGAAAATAAAACAGGTAGATGAATAATAACAAAAAATAAAGAATATAAACAACACAAAAAATAGGCTTTGAACTCTAGAACTATGATGGAGAAATAAATATTTTCACCACCAAGTTATTAATGCAATATTGATTAAAAGCAAAACTTGTATTATTATAACCTGATTTTGTCGATGATCCAAAAAATCAAACTGTGAAACTACATCTTGAGTAGTTTGTTATCCAAATCAATCTAAATAAATCTACCTCCACATATGCACCCGTGCAACCCCTGACAATGGAATGATGTGAAAAATCAAGAGCAGCATTCTGTCATGATCATCATAATCATTAAGCATAGTAGCTCACTTTTTCTTCGATTGCAACGCACGGACATATTTGCTCCACCGCCCGCCGTGCCCGAGTCACCACCGGCCGCCCTGCGCCAGCCGCACCAAGCCGCCGTGCACGAGCCGGTGCTGGGACGCCCTGCTCCGGCATAGCTGGTTTCCCATCGGCCGCCGTGCGCAAGCTACACCACACTGCCTCGCACGAGCCGCTGATGGGTCGCCCTGCTACAGCACAGCTGGCCGCCGCCGACCACCCTACATGCACCGCCGCTGCCCGCCCTGCGTGAGCCACACCGGGACGACACGCGCTGCTTCAACACAGCTAGCCACCCCTGCGGGTTTTGGTCAATAAGCAAAAAAAATTGAAAAGCTTGCAGCACATGGGACAGCTTGGGACGGGGGAAAGGAGAAACCGATAAGGACAGGAGAGTTTAAAACTCGAGATGGACTAAGATCATGGACCATGGGTCCACATGTAAGAGAGTGAGAGAGAAGCTACTGGAGAATTCACGACGCTCACCTCAAGTTCAAGCCCTCCAACGATTATTTTTATGTTTGTGTATATATGTTTTCTTGTTTTAATTTCTACGGCCAGGGAATCAAGGTCTAATTAGCATAGTTTTCTATTTTTTTTCTTTGAAATCAGGGGTACTATGATGTCTCACCTTTTGATTCAAAAAAAGTATTTGATCCAAAGTTATATGAGCTTTGAATTAAAATACATGACGCGTCGATGGATAAATCTCCAATTTTTTTAATGTTCGTACAAGTTAGTTTGCAAAACAAATTTGATTTGAAGACGAATTGAAACACACGTCACTTTGGCTAAATAAATTTCGAGACAAAAATCATATAAGAGACCATTCAATAAATTGAGTGTCCCGTTGCAACGCACAGGTATTTTTACTAATTTATAAAAAAAGAAGAAAGAAAAATATATAGAGAGTAAAACATGGACAAGTGTCCTACCAAAACAATGGGTACTTAGATGCCCACCTCTCAAAAAAAACTATAGCCCAAAATATCTCTTAGTCTAAGTTCTTCAATTATTCAAAGAGATATTAAAATCCCTTTCAAATGAGCAAAAGTAGAATTAGATCCACTATCACCTTCATCATAAATAAATCCCTCCTTGATTCATACACATGCACTTCTTGATTTGATCGTATGCCTCGTTTCTCTAGATCCACTATTTGACTTTACAAAATATGCTTTGCAAGTATGTACACGCTGTCTCCATACCTATAAGCTCCAGATAAAGCATTAGATGTAGGATGAGAGAAGGCAAATCTTACTTTGCCTTAGAGAGGATCCAGAAATACCACATATATTGAGAGATTTGAGAGAGTCATACAAAAAGATACTCTAAGTTTTATTTTAAAAATCTTGCAAAACCCCGGAATAATAGTTGAATGAAGAGCTTGAGACCTAGTGCTTGATTTGATTGTTCTACTTTTCGACTGCTCAAGACCCAAGTGAAGGCTAATAAGCTCCATAGTTAAAGGTAATATGAGTAAGTCTGAAGGTTAGAGTGGTTAGACCTAATCCGGAGGAAAATTCTTGTTTGAACGCATGTGTACTTTTGAGGCGTGAAAGCATTATAGCAACTCCTGATCCATTATGAATATTTGCTAAGGGACTAGCAAAAGGTAAGCTTGGGGAGTTGTTGACGATAGTTATCTACCATAATAAAGGGTTAAAATAAATATATAAAGGACTAATAAATGATCACCAACATAGGTTTAGGGTGTCAACTAACGAAATTCCACGAGTTTTGGTGAATCTATATTTTGCAGGGGGTTATCAGAATAATTCAGGAATTGATATCTTCCACGAGAAGGAACCCACGTCAATCGGCCTAATCTCCACATCACGAATACGCAAGAGGCTTCTAGAGGACACCAGAGGACTCCACGAGGAGGGCCACCACGAGGTGCCGCCAGGTGGGGCCAACCGGCCTCAACCCTAGCCCGACCGGGCCCTGGCCGCCGCCCCTCGGCTCCTTCCTTTGCAAGCTACTTCAACCGCCTCCAAGGATGCATCCTAACCCCACGTGAAGGTCAGTTTAATCCAAGGGCCACAGTTCCATGCTCTGGGCTATATAAATGAGGCCCAGACCCCCCTCCAAGGGGAAATTCATCCAATCCATCATCATAATCACCTTTAAGAGAAAAGCTAGGTTTTAGGGAAGAGAGGTGTCCCTCGAATGGATGTCCTCTCAACTCCCAAGTTAGAATAGATCTAGTCTTCTAGATAGTAGAGAGATGGAGAGCGAGGGAGGAGTTCGGAGGAGGTGCTGGCCTGTCGGTGCCTCTTCAACAACTTGTACTTCGGCAGGATTGAGCTCTACGTGGGCTTGCTCCTGAGATGGCTCAGGCTCTGGCAATCAACTTCTGATTCAAGTAAGATTCATGTTTATATTATTCTTCTGGTTTGCGAGTCTCTTTTGAGCGCTTTAATCTAGTCGACTGGGTTAGAGTATAATTCGTAGTGTAAGCGTGGCGCTTAGACTAGGGTTACTCGTAGATGCAACCTATATTCCAGATCGGTGGTAGATCACGAAGGTGATAGCTTCGTTGAGTCCTCTGTAGTCCACCTCCTGTTTGTAGGCCTAGCAGGATATATAATTACATGGTAGATTCGTACTCTGTTTGTGGTCTTCCATAGCAATTCCCTAGTTGAATAGTAGAAGATGTGGACTGTCCAAGTTAGAGGTAGAAAACACTGATCGAGTTATCCTATCTATACTCCTACTATCGACCCCATACTAGATTGATCATCTCTTATGTTTTAGTCGTGTTTTCACTTTAGTTGTTCTCACCTTATTTATATTTCCAACTCATTCACCTTTTCTGGTTAAGTTAGAACACATAGTTGACTTACATGTTTCCCTGTGGATACGATATTTAAAACCCTCCAGATGAAAGCTACAACGGTATCCTTGCGCTTGCGGATCTTTTATGTTCGCGTTAATAAATACCAACAACTTGTGCACGTGAATCTTTAACCTTGGCTTAAGCAAAAAAAGGAACACCCAGTAGATCTGCAAGGCCATCTGTATTGGACGCAAGCAAATGTTAGTATTGTAGTTTTAGAAATTTTCTTGAGCATTTCTTCATCTAAATTGCGTTAGTTCCTAAATGTACATCTCTTATAACATTGTCTGATGATACATGCTGCTGCTTTCAACTTACTGGTGTATGATATATTTAAATTCATGTGTAAAGTATAATGTTAGATTAATGCATGATATTGGATTGTAGTTTATGAAAAAGGCATGAGCTCTCAATATGCTTGTCATTTGCCCTTTTGATTTATGAAAAGCGTACATGCCTATTATGATGAACTATAATTAAGTTGTTTTAGTGATGTCTTACAATCAGCATTTGTCTTTAGTTCCACTTTACTATGAATAAACTTATGGTTGGTTTAACTGAAATGCTTACTGATTGTGGTCTTATTTTGTAGAACAATCTGGCTATAGAAGGCCTGAGGAGGCAGCGGTGAGGTGCGTGGAGGCGGACGCCCAGCGGTCTTCTGCAAGCGTGTTTCACAATTTTTGCATATCATCTCTCTAGAAGAGATTCTGACCAAAGACAAGAGATGTTGATGTCGAGATAGGGGAAGTGCTACCCATTTGCCTTAGAAAAGATATATAGGTCAAAATACTTGTTAGTTTGATTGTGAATTGATAATACTAGTTAGCTTGATCATGAATTGATTGTTCTCAAACTATGTGATAGCAGTGGACTTGCTAATAAATGAAACTCAATGTTTGTTTGTATGATTGGTGTATTATGAGTTGTACTGCATGTTAATGCAATGATGATGTGACACCAATTTGTGATGTTCTTTTTCGTCACTATGGTTTGGATCTGGGCTGGTTATAGGAGACAGACAACTAATTCATGATGAACACAAATGCCAATATGTGACGGCTCAATTAGGTCCAACAAATGTATAACGCGAGATACATGATGGTTTTTTTATCGTCATGGCAAGTTAACCGTGATGTGTTTTTGATTGTCTGTGACCAAAGTAATCCGTCATGTAAAGCCTTAATTCTTGTAATGAAGACAACATTTATATCAAAATTATAGAATCCAAAGAGATCTAAAACTTTGTTGTAGATAGCTTTTTTTTAACTTGTGATGGTTTATATGTCGTCCAAATTTTCAATAAAAGTTCTTGAATCAGATTCAATTTGATATGGTTGAAAATGTTGAATGGACACAAAGTCAACATCAAAGTTATAGTAATAATTGATGAGATCTACAACTTTGCAGTTAATAATCTTTTTTCATTTGAAGACAGCTTAGAGTGTCAAACAAACAATATAAGATTCACAAATATATAGTTAAAATCATCAGTTGTATAGTCATAGGTGTTGCGTAGATCAGATGGTATATGTGTTTATTGAGAGAATAATAAGGAATCCAACTGTCAGATAGGAATCCCACAAACCCAATTAATCTCTCACTTGCTTGCACAAGTTAGAGTAGTTTGTTCAAGCATGAGGCAAAGTTCAATTCCAAAATAAATTGGAATATATATATAGAGTGTTTTCACGGTTAACCACACAAACTCTCTCTTCCGTGCCGCATAATTAGAGTACAAAATTTAGGCATGGTTTGGAGTCCAATCCCTAGATAAACTAGTTGCATGATACGATGGCCCTGTTCGCTTGTCTTATAAACAATATTTTTTCAGCCAATGAACAGTGTTTTTCTCTCACAATAAATCAGCGAACAGTACTTTTAGCCATGGCTTTTCAGCCAAGCGATAATATCTAAGTCTGACATGCCTATATGAGTTAGAGCAGCACACATCCAACCATTGTATGAAGTTTGATTCCAAAATAAATTGAAACACATGAACTGATTGTTGAATAAATCTCCAAGTCACAAGTCGTCCAGATAGACGCAACAAGTTGTATGTATCCAATTGCAATACATGAGTATGCATGTTTGTTAATGATTAAAAAATGAACAAGATTCTCTTAAATAATTAAATATGACAAAAAGCGTGGAAAATAATTAATTTTGGTCATCTCATGCACTCCTAGATAAGAAACATAATCTTACACAGGTAGAAGGTTTTGCCAAGGCAGCAATGCTCTTGGTATTCTAACCCTAAGGGTAGTGGTCGCGGAACACGAATTGTTCTAAAACACTATTTGCCCTTCCTCTTATATAAACATCATTATTAGCATACCCTATTCTGTTGGCTCCAGGGTACATATATCCAACGAGAGTGCTAGCGCCTGGACGTTTGGACCGACGCCCGTGTACAGACGATCGCACCTGCACCCCATTCCTGCGTGCTACACCCTGTGTACCGCTCGACCCACGCAACGTCTACACCCCCACCTGACCCCACGCGACGTCAGCGCATTGCCTGACCCCTCACGCCCCCTTCAGCAGCTGCAGCAAGCGGGTCACATTGCAATATGTGCAACACTCCGATCTACTTTTTAAATATTTAGATACAATACTTACAACATATGTCTGAAGACAGATGAAACACGTGAAACATGAGCCTGAAACACTTGCAAAAACACATGAAAACTCTTGAAAACCATTGCAAATGTACGCAACATCCAGATAAAAACATATGTGTGAAACATCTACAACATCCAGATAAACACACTTGTAACATACATCTAAAAACATATGAAACATTGGAAACAAACGTTTGCAACATACGTGTACAACCATTAAAGATGAAAACAGACTGGATAAATCCCGTTTTGTCCACAACCGTATTTTGTTTTTTCCCGTCTATTTTTGGTTTTCTGGGATAATACGAAAATAGGAATGGAAACGGGATGAGGTGGACCGGGATCGGGAATGAAAATGGTAGAGCGTTTGTCCGTCCGTATTGCCAGTATCCTATTTTCAACTGGGATATCCCGCTTTCATCCCGTTTTTTCTCAATCCAGGATAGACCACCCCCAGCTCAGACTCAGTCCGCCGTCCTCTTCCTCTTCCTCCAATCCACCGGTCCTCCCCTCTCGTTCCTGTCCAGCCGTCCTGCTCGGTTGCTCCTGCCTTGGTGCCCCTCGGAGGCTAGAGCTGGAGCCGTCGCCGCGCCCTATGCTGATGTCGTGCTCTCTGCTGATGTCACACCCTCTGCTGATGTCCCGCCTCCCCTCGTGGGCAACTCGACTTTGCTGCCGGCGCCACTGCTGCTCTTTGTGACTTTACCCACCTCGCAAGCGTGTCTTGGATTGGATCCACAAATGGAGACAGCGGCTCCCTGCCTGCCTCTCACCGACGGCGGCGGCGTGACTGCGGCCTGCCCCATGCCACTGCAGGCTATGGCGTGGGGACGGCCGGCCTGACGGACGGTGCGGCCTTTGATTCTCGAGCACCCACAACTGCGCCAACACGCCGCTGCCTCCACTCGCACGGTAGTGGTGAGCGCGGCTGTCACGGGCTGGAAAGAGGAAGACGTGATGTTGGTTGCCTGACTGTTGTTCGCCAGTTCCCTTTGCTAATGTCACGGCTTCATTGGGCTGCAAGAGGAGGATATCGTGTTGGCCGTCTTGTCTGTTCCCTGGACTCGTTCACGTGGTGTGATATAATTTGTGGTTTTACTCATGCTTTAATGATGTCAGCTTATTTGATTGGTAGTGACTCGCTTGTTATTTGCATATACACTTTCGTTTATGTATTTGGTTTGTCATATGTGGCATGTAGTTCCGGCTTAACTTCCCGCTTACCGTCCATTTTCGTCTATTTCCGATCGTATTTACCCGTTTTCGTATTACCGTTTATCCCGCTACCGTTTTCGCTCCCGGCTATCCCGTTTCCGTTCCCGTTTCCATCAAAAAATATGAAAATGAAAACGGTAGAGGCATTTTCCGTTCGTTTTGTTCCGTTTTCATCCTTAACAACCATTACAACATATGCAACATCTCGCTACTTTTGCAACATCCTTACGAAACACTTGCGACATACCTCTAAAATATTTGAAACACTTGAAACGTATGCTTGCAACATGTGTTTTTCAACGCAACATCTACTTGCTGCTTGGACGATTGGAGGCTCGTCGACACAAAGCTCGACACCGACACGGAGCTTGATACCACGGAGAGGCGCGCAGCTCCAATGGAGAAGGCGACCGGTGCAGTGGAGAACACCATGGCAGGCGGATGGCCCGGTGGAGAGGAAGGATGGCGGGCAGAGGCGCTGGAGCGTGGTGCAGAGAGAGGATGGCGGCCGGCCGGGCGCGGTAGAGAGTGCCTCCGCACCGTGGTTGCGCTGGTGCACGCGTGTAGTGGCGAACATCGCGGCAACGTGGTCACGCTAGAGAGTGTGGCTGTGCGGACGCGATGATGGCACGGTGAATGGAGAGGAAAGACGATGGACTCACGAGCCGATAAGGTTGCGCGAGCGGATACATAAGTGGGGAGTTGGGCCATTGGGCTGGTGTTGTGGCTCATCAGTAGGAGTGTCCAGACGGACGGACATCCTTAGCACAACGTTACCGTATATCCAATGTACTTACGAGTTACGACTGCGCACTCCGTATTAATCAAGCAAGTACTACTATATAGAGTACGCAACCGTAACTCGTACTCCGTATTAATCAAATTATGTACGTTTAAGATGGTTTATATTCAAAAGTTTAAGTTCAAATAATCATCAATATAAAAAATGAGCACATATTTGTATTAATTAATTATAAGATTGATGCTATTCAAGAAAACACTTAAGATAACAATCAATTATGAAATTGATGTTTTTATAGATAATGCAAATGAAAATAGTATATTGATGAGGTAGTGTTGATATCAACGGCTCTCTTTCATTTTGAGAAGAGAGATAAGTGTTTTTATGGAAGTCGGGGTTGATTTTTTGCTGTAGTGCATGGAGGAGCCGAAACAAATAAGTGTTTTTATGGAAGTCGGGGTTGATTTTTTTAAAAAAAAATCCAGGTATATGCTTCTACATTTGGAACAGAAGGAATTAAGCAGCTTGTTGAGATGACACCGTGACACTAGACCGTCACCTACAAACCCCTTGAAACGATTGTTGTGAAATAACTCGACTGGATGGTTGATTGAGCTGAAAGTCGACCAAGCATACTTGCTACGCGACTACAGAGTACTATACATTGTTTGGTTCAGTCATTTTAGGCCCGTAATCAGTCTACAGCACTATTTAATAGCGTCACTTGATATTCTACTCCTGTCTAATAGCGTCACTTTATATTTGGTTGGATCTATGGTTTTTCATTAAAAAAACTAGGCTGACATTTACATTTTTCTTTCTTCGTTAATTAGAAATCACGTCAAAGCTTTTACCGTCCTTTGTAGAAAAAAAAATATATATTTGGTTGGATCCATCGGAGACGTGTGGAATGTCGATACTGCTCCCGGCGATCCTGGCTCATCTCTTTGCGAGGTTGCTGGAATGGAAAACGATCAAGGGCAACCAAACAAAACTTGTTTTCCTTTACACTGTAACAGATAGCACCACTTACTGATTACATTAACACAGCACTGGACAAAACGCTCACTCAACTACTACTAACTCGTACTAACTATAATGGCTTGGGAGCGACAGGTGCTTGTCTTTCCAAGTTATCATGATCGTGACATTTTGGCTTATTTAGCATCGGTAAAATAGCTATATATACAGAGAGATGGCTACATAACACTTTATTCTGTAGCCGGACCCAACCGGTGCCCACGACCCACGCGTCCAAGCCCACGGTGGTATATCAAGCGCATGCACGGTCCCATCCAGCTACTAATTACAGCACGGCTCGGCTGACCCAGATTACAGCCTTCCAACTCGGCTCTCCCAGAAATTGCGCATTCTCTTTTACATCCGCAAAAAAGTAAGCACAAAATTCATCTGCTCGCCGGACGCCGACCGAAACCGCTCTTTTTCATTGCTGGTCGCTGGAGAGCGGAGACTGCAGAGTGCACACGTCCCGATCCTTCTCTGCTGTTTAGACACTCAAATTCATCCCCAAATTCTACTACGTAAAAAGAAGATTCCGTATCACATCAAAATATCGGCATATATATGGAGTACTAAATGTAGATAAAATCAAAAACTAATTGCATAGTTTTGTTATACTTTGCGAGACGAATATTTTAAGCTTAATTAATCAATGTTTGACAATTATTATTAAATAAAAACAAAATTACTACAGTGCAGCACAGTAAATCAGGACCGCCCGAATCGGTATCTAAACATGGCCTTGGATTTACTGCCGTCCGGGCCGGTGGAGACACTATCCAATCCATCGTTCTCGTTCGCCCGTACGTGCTTCAAGGTGAGCCTCCACACAACAATCACAATCCTGATGTGCTTTTGGATTATTCATTCAAGTTTAGGGCTAATCATCATCATGATTCGTTGTTATTCCTTCAGTTTAGGGCTAATCATCTTCATGATTCGCTGCTGCGAACGTGATGTCTAGACCTCGGATTAAAATCATGGTTTGGCTCATCCATGCACAAGTACGGGAGACGGATCACATTGCCGCAGACAACAACCTGACACCGACGATGCCAACCGGCGCCAAGTGTTTTTGTCGCCGTATTTTTTGTCCTTTCTCAAAGAGATGAATATTCAAGTATTGTTGTGCTACAACAAGTCTTTTGTGCTATATGTTTTTTTCTCCGCTAGATCTCCCACTGTTTTTTTTTTCTCAAGAGCTCCCTCGCTGCCACACTTGTCGGTGTACCTGCCGCTAGCCGGGAAGCTGGCGTACGTCGCCGGCACCGGGGACGTGGTCGTGGACTACACCGACGACTCCGATGTGGCCTTCGTCGAGGCCGACGGCGCCGGTGTCAACACCATGGACGTCCGCTGGCTCGCGGGCGACGAAGCGCACGACATCCCGGCGGCGTTCCTAGCGCTTGTGCCGGACCTCCCCACCAAGGTGCTCCCGGCGCCCGTGCTGTCGAAGGCCACGCGGATCCCGGCAGCGGCCTCGCGTTCGCCGACGGCCAGGCCGTGTGGCGGTTCATGGCTGCGTAGGTGTCCGCCGCCCGAGAGGGGTCGCCGGTCACCCCTCCCCGCGCCGCACTACTGCCGGGAGGCCATCTACGTCCCCAACGACGACGAGTCCACCGTACCTTGTGTCTGATCCGGGAAAGTAGCAGGCAGGCCGCCTAGGCTACCAGCAAAGGGAAATTCTAGTGAATGGATTACAGTAACTACTGACGAAGAAAGACTTACTAGATTCTAGTAAACAACGATATCCAAGGGCAAGGACTCTAGTATATCATTTGTAAAATTCTAGTAAATCCTACTAAATTCTCGTAAATAAATTATCATAGCTATATATGAGTTAGAAAGGCAAAAATTCTTGTGAATGGGTTACGTGCATGGGCAGAAAGCATATATTCTAGTAAATCAATTTCCATCCTGGGCACTCTGAATTATCGTAATTACTTTAGCATATTGGCAAAAGCCGCTGTTAAATTATGGTAACTCTATCTCCTAATTTCTTAATTAGTTACGGTAAATGCCATCAGAGTTACAATCTTGAGAAACTCTTAATTATCGTAATTAGTTGAGCATCAATTGGTTTCACCACGACCATGCATGTATTCTCGTAATTTCCTATTTTTTTTAAAAAAAAAGATAGTTTGCATGCATTAGTACAACATATGCATGCGCAATCTCAATCTCGTTTTAGTATTCTCGTAACCCCAGCACCTGCATGCAAGTCTATACTAGTATATACCTGTATCAAGTATTGTCGTAACCATTCTCGTTTGCATAGCATGCACGGAACTGTGAAGACGTGAACTTCAATTCCAAATATCCAGCGTCATTAATTACTGCAGTTACTATAGCGTCAATTTGCTGCTTGCCTCTCGCTCCGCTCATGAAGCCGGGCTGGATCAGGGAGGCGGGGCTCACACATGCGATGCAGTAAGCTTGGGTCGGATCCAATGGCAGGATGGCAGCGTTACATTGAGCGCGCTTGCTGGCTAGCTAATGCCGTGTCTAGCACACGAACGCATTCGCCTTCTTCTTCGCCGGCGGCAGGTGAGGTATCCGCTGCGCCAGGCGAGCAAAGTCGTCGGTCGCGCGAGATGAGCAACCCACCACCCGGCCGAGATCCAATCTCACACTAGAAAGGTAGCGCGTCTTTGGCGCGTCGGTAGGACCCGTGATATTTTTCCATTGCAAGCAAGTAATTGTTTCAAAATGGAATTAAGAAATAATAGTATTATATTTAATACAGACTTTATTTTATTTATATAGTAAAAAATAATCGTATGTAGGCAGGTATATATATATATATTTTTAATCTACTTAGATAAGATAAGTGCATTTTTTTTGTATATGTGTCATGGTTTGCAGCCTGTTGTTGTACTTTTTATATATTTTGGAAACTCTATCATATCTTTATGACTATATTTATCGTGGAGAAAGAAGGGGTTAAATTATTTACTAACGAGGGAGGAGCATAAGTAGCCGAAAGGTTAATGTAATTGTGAAACGAGGAGAATTTGACCTCGAATCATGAAATTTGGCTATACATAGCTATGATGGTATTTTCTTTAAGACGTAGGAGAACTTTTTTATAGTAAAATAGGACCTTAGATTGTTTTGGTACTTTGTTTATGAAAGTAGGTTTAGTGTTAGAAATGACGCATTGTTGTAATAGCTGTCGATATGATTTTACCCTAAAAGCATAGGTTAAAATTTATAGGAGAAACTTTTTACTAAAACATGTTATCTGAGTTTATCCCTAACAAAGCATAGGTAAAAATTTATAGAAAAAACTTTCTGTTAAAACATGTCATACTATGGATGCACTACATAGATCTACTCATGAGTATTCTAGATTAACTTGATTTTGTATTTTATGATTTTTTTGTGATTTAATAGGCATTTTTAAAGTTTAAGCTAATCTATTCACAAAAGAAAAAGATGTAATCAAAGGTGTATTGCGGATTGATTTCATAAAAATCTAAGGGGGTTTTCGCAAAATATATAGAGGGGGCCTCAACCTGCCTGGGAGTGCGGGTTGATTTTAGCTAAATAGAAGAGCTTTTTTTGTAAAAGGACCGTGCTTCGCCCGATCTAGGCCGTCCACGCGTCCAATCCGACGGCTGTGAACTGTAGGCGACGTGGCCACGTTCGTTGGCCGGAGCTTTCCTGCAAATTCGTTATGAAGAGATTATTCGCCTTGTCTGTGTCGTCGGATCATCGGAGCTGTGATCGGCTAGCCCGTCTAAGACAACGAAGGTATCTAGGCACCGTCACGTCGCTCTAACTGCAAATATATATACGTATACCTGCTAATAATAAAACAACAAAGCTACCGATCCGCTAGCTTCTTCACGTATACAGTATACTCCCTCCATCTCATCACAAATAAAAAAATATCATTAGCATTTTTTTGAGAAATCAAACTTTTTTTACTTTGTTCAAATATATATATATATATATATATATATATATATATATATATATATATATATATATATATATACTTAGTATTATTAGATGAACCGCGGAAACTTATTTAAAAATATAAATATTTTTATAAGAATTTATTTGAAGATACAAATATTGCTAGCTAGCGGCCTAGGGGTAAATAGTATATGTATATGTATCGATTAAAATGGGAGCAAGGTGTATACGGAATTTTAATTCTTTAGGGTGTGTCTACGGAACACTCGGGTGTTTCAGGGGCATATGCACCCAAGTGACACATCCTCCGATTGCAACAAACAAATATAATCGTGTGTCATATCCTAGCCAAACCCTCGATTCCTATAACCACTCGATCCAGATCTAACGATGCAAATAAAGTATATTAAAAAAATACAAAATATAATAAAAAAGCAAAAAAATCACATTATTTCTATGGAAGTTAAATTGGAAATTTTCAAAAGAGAACCAAATAAAACATATAGAAATTAAAAAAAACCAAAAATATATCAGATAACTGTTCGAGTAATTCGGAACATTCACATTTACAAATAATCAATTTACACCAATTGAACACAGGGCTTACACCAAAACAGAAATAGTAAAATATGGTCTAATAAGATGTAATTTATCTCTATTAAACAAATAAATCTGCATGCATACATGCCTATTGTTAGGGCTTAAAGGCTGTTGTTTTTACATGCACAAGGGCCGAGGTGTGAGCCTTCCTATTCTACTCGTAGGCAACATACACAGGGTCGAGGTGGGAGACCATGTGGTTTGGCCGTTCGGGTAGTTCTACGCGTAGGAAACCAGAGTGGGCGTGCCGTGTGTAGTCTCAGACAAATGTGGTCTGCATACAAGATTCTCGGTCAGACGCAGATCGCACGCACGCATGGCACGTATCCGACGGACTAGGAATCGAGTGACGCGAGCGGTAGAATAATCCGAGCGATGGTTAGATTTACCGGAAAAAAAAACCTCGTCGTCGCGTTTCCTTGGAAGGTCCAGCAGCATCTCCATCCATGTTCCATCCAACAACGTCGTCGCGTTGCCCTGTGTTGTGTGTGTCTGTTTCGAAAAGAAAATCCGTGAGCAAAGGCCTGCAAGCACGCACGCATGGGGCACGCTCGGGGCGTAGCTAGACTGTTGACGACTAGCAAAAAAATGTACGTGGTGCCTGATGCGTGCTAATTTGGGTCCTTGCCCAGGAACACTTCTGGCAAGGTGATTTATTAGTCTGTGCCTCGGCCGTCGGCGTCTGGTCCGCTGCATGCTGGCCGTGTTGCAACAAGCACAAGTCGCAGGTGCCAGGTGGTCGCGGCGTAGGCGCAGGCAGTCAGGCCGCAGCGCGACAGCGCGACAGCGCCCGCATGTGTCTACAGTATACTACGTACTGTATGCGTGTACGTACGCGGTACGCCGGGCGCGCGGATCGAATGAGCGGCTAGCTAGCGGCAGATCCATGGATCGAGCGCGAAACATGAGCCGGCCCGGGAGCTATGTTAGATGTTGAAGCAATTTTCATGTCAATTTAATCGAAAAACAACATCATAAAGATGATGACCTATAAAAATTAGCATAGTAATTATAACATCATATATATTTATATGAACCATAATTCAAAACATATAAGCATGATACATTTGTCATATAAAGTATACCAGTAAGATCATGTAGCATATGAACAACAATGACATGATCCAAAGCATCAAAATATAACATAACAAAGAGAACATATATAAATATAAAAATAAGAGTGAGTTTGCGGATATATCAAAGGAGGGTCCCATGTCGAAGGCATCGGAGGCTCCACTCGCACTAGTACCTCCAGTCATGGTGTGCAGATTAGTGCGTTGCTCGAAATAGTGGACCACAGCCGTTGCAGGAAGGCGTTCGCAGTGCTGACTCCCACGAACCAGAGGAAGAAGACGATGACGTGTGCGGATCAGGGAAGAAGACATCGACCGATGACGTGGAGAGGAGCAGTTGCGTAGTCGCTCCTCAAAAACCTAATCATCCGCACACCCCGAGCAGGGTTCTTTGACGAGCGGTGGTTCCGAAGGCACATGCTCTCCCGCAACCTCATGCACACGAAGTCACGGGACGGAGATCACCATCTAGAAGCAGAGTGATGTTGTCTGTGCTTCTGTTGTCTCTCAGAAGAAGAATGATAGGAGCGAGGACTCTTATTCCCGCAGCAGGGATGAGAAGGGACCAGCCGGGGAGATCAGGAGATGGTAACTCACGAGATTAATGTCAACTCACATTCACCATAATGCAAAAGAGTTGAAACTCTCGCAATTAGGACTCTTATTCCTGCAGCGGGGAGGAGAAGGGACCAGCCGGGGAGATCAAGAGATGGTAACTCACGAGATTAATGCCAACCCACATTCATCATAATGCAAAAGAGTTGAAATTCCCGCAATTATGAGAGGTGAGTGGCAAAACTGAGCCACGCCACGCCACGCCCTAGCCCGGTCGGCGGCGGGCGGCGGCACGCGCGCATGTGGCACGCCTTTATCCTTTCCTCAACCTCTCAATATAGACGGATAAAATCCAACCATATAAGTTGAGTCAACGTTTAGTCAAACTCTCATACGGTACAAATCATACACCATATAATGTTACGGACCATAAAGTTTATTGATTTATTAAATGTATTATGGGCCAAGCCCACAATAAATCTAACAATCTCCACCAAACTCTAGGGTTTGTAACAAAATGATTTCAGAACCACAACTCTTTTATATACTAGTGTTTCGATGGAGACTGTTAAGTTGAACATCCATTTAGAACAATAGTTTCACTTAGTCACAACTGAACAATAGACTATGCCTTGAATTGACAGTTTTGCGTGAGGTGAGATTCACTAAACTCCATTACTGATATTAGGCTGCAATAGGCATCTCCTCTATTTTAAAGCGTATAAGTCATACTTCAGTGTCTTTTATGAGCATTTAGAGGTTACCCAAACCTCATAGACTATGACCAGTAGTCTGACTCATATAGGTGCATTCCTCAAAAGATGTTCTGTAGGACAATATTTTTTCTTAATCAAGACACTTGAAACACATTAAGGTAAACGTCAACCTGCCTTACAGAAGGAAAGATGTGCATCAAAAATGAGCCTTTATAAGGGATCTTTTCTCACAATCTACTACTAGCTTGTTTCACCGTCCTACTTCACGGGATCTCCGATCACATAGGATAGGTTACCACCATAGTAGATTTTAAGTGGGTCTCATACCCATCTCTCTCGATGCACTCTCTATCACATTTCATGACAGACCCTTTATAAACTGATTTATCAGATTATTGGACGTGTGAACATAGTCCAACGAATAACTCTGGAGTTTTTCAATTTTCTGATGATTTTAATCGTCTCTTAACATGCCTCGTGGACTTCGTGTTATCCTTAGAACTGTTAACCTTGGTAATCACAGTCTGGTTATCACAGTTCATAGAAATAGTCGGTATCGGTTTTTCAACAACCGGTAAATCCATAAGGAGATCACGCAACCACTCGGCTTCAGACCTAGCAGTGTCTAATGTTATGAGTTCTGCTTTCATTATAGACTTCGTTAAGACAGTCTGCTTGTAAGACTTTCAGAAAATAGCGCCACCTCCAAGCAGAAACACATATCCGCTCGTTGCATAAAGCTCATCAGCATCAGAGATCCAGTTGGCATCACAATAGCCCTCCATCACCTTCGGGTGTCCGGTATAACTAATACCATAGCTCATAGTGCCTTTTAGATAGCGCATCACTCTCTCAAGAGCACGCCAGTGATCATCTCCTGGGTTTGACACAAACCGGCTCAGCTTGCACATGGCAAATGAGATGTCATGCCTTGTTGCACTAGCAAAATACATGAGCGAACCTATGATCTAGGAATGCCTCAATTGATTCCTTACTATTCTCTGATTTTTTCTCAATAGTATGTTAGGGTTATAAGGTGTAGGAGCAGGCTGACAGTCACTAAACCCAAAGCGACTCAGCACCTTTTCCACATAGTTAGACTGTAACAAAGTTACCCCACCATCACCTTCTCTTAAAAGCTTGATATTAAGAATAACATCAGCTTCTCCCAAATCTTTCATCTCAAAATTACTCGATAAAAATTTCTTCACATCCTCAATCACTTCGAGGCTTGATCCAAAGATCAATATGTCATCAACATACATGCACAAAATAACTCATTCACTCCCACCATACCGATAATACACACATGAGTCAGCTTCATTCACAACAAAGCCAGCATATGTCAAAGTTTTGTCAAACTTCTCGTGCCATTGCTTAGGGGCTTGTTTTAGGCCATACAACGACTTTAATAGCTTACACACCTTGCCCTCTTGACCATTTGCTACAAACTCATCCGGCTGATCCATATAGATCTTCTCCTCTAACTCTTTATTTAGGAAAGTTGTCTTAACATTCATTTGATGAATGATAAGATCAAAGGAAGCTGCCAGAGAAAGCAACACTCGAATTGTAGTCAGTCGGATAACTGGTGAATAAGTATCAAAGAAGTCTTCACCCTTTTTTGAGTATAACCTTTGGCCACAAGTCTTGCCTTGTACCTCTCGATAGTATCATCAGGCCTAAGCTTTTTCTTAAACATCCATTTGCAGCCAATAGGCTTGCATCCATATGGACGATCAACTACCTCCCAAGTTATATTAGACATGATAGAATCCATCTTACTCCGTACTACTTTCTTTCACGAGTCAGCATCAGGAGAGGAATATGCCTGTTCAATGGTTGTTGGTGTGTCATCCACAAGGTACACAATATAGTCATCCCTAAAAGATTTTGCAACTCTTTGTCACTTGCTCTTTCTGGTGACTACAATGTCATCCTCCTCAGGATTCTGCGTAAGAGGCTCCTCAATTTGTTCTATTGGAATAAAATTTTCATGCTCATGGAGAATTACAGATTCATGACTAGTCGTGCTAGGTGCAATTTTCATAGGAAATTCATTCTAAAAAATATAGCGTCTCTAGACTCTATTATTGTACCAACATGCATGTCAGGTACCTTAGAATTTATAATTAAGAACCTATATCCAACACTGTGAATGGCGTAACCAAGGAATACACAATCAACAGTTTTAGGCCTAAGTTTGCGCTTCTTGTTGACCGGCACATTCACTTTAGCCAAGCAACCCCAAGTGCGCATATATGAGAGATTTAATCTTTTCTTTTCTCATTCCTCATGGTGTGATTTCTTTATTCTTTATAGGAACTCTATTTAGGACATAACATGCAGTTAAAATCGTCTCACCCCACCATTCCTTAGATAGTTTCGTAGTGTCTAACATGACATTTATTAACTCAGTTAGAGTACGGTTCTTTCTTTCGACAATTCTATTAGATTGTGGTGAGTATTGCGGTGTCCTCTCATAAATAATACCATGTTCCACGAAGAATTTAGAAAATTCACTAGAGAAATATTCTCCACCTCGATCAGACCTTAACCGTTTAATTTTCCTCTCAAGTTGATTTTCTATTTCAGCTTTATAGGCTAAAATAATTCAATGCTTCATCTTTTGTTTTAAGTAGATACACATAGCAAAATCTAGTGTAAATATCTACAAAAGTCATGAAGTATCGTTTACCGCCTTTAGTCAAATCGCCATTCCTTTCACATAAATTAGAATGAACGAGATCTAGCGATGCAAATTTTTCACCTCAGCAGCCTTATGAGGCTTGCACGGTTGTTTAGATTATACACATACATGGCACTTAGAACCTTTGACCATGTTAAATTTTAGGATTAAATTCATATTTGCTAACCGCATGAGACAACCAAAATTGACATGATAAAGACGTGAATGCCATAAATCCGACTCATTCGAGATATCAACGGTGTTCACAACCTTATTACACACATCAAGCAATGATAAATGGAACAGACCTTCGCAGTCATAACCTTTACCAATAAATATACCATGTTTTGACACGACACACTTATTAGACTCAAGCACAATCTTGTAGCCATCACGACACAACATAGAGCCACTAACGAGATTCTTCCTGATGGAGGGGACATGCTGCACGTGCTTCAATAACACCGTTTTTTTCGAAGTAAGCTTCAGAACAACTGTGCCAATACCAAGAATACGCGCATGCGAGCTGTTTCCCCATCAGCAAGGCTCTAGTCCTGATGACCTGGTATGAGATAAAAAAAAGAAACATCAGCACATACATAAATCTTAGCACCGCTGAAAGGATCAAGATGCCCAAGAGGGGGGTGAATTGGGCTTTTCTAAAAATTAATTGCAAGAATTAAATCCTATAAGCCAAACTTCACCCCTAGTGCCTACTAGTGTTCCTTGTGATTCTACCGATAAAAGTTTTGCACCCTAAGTTCCAATCCCAAACTAGCATGACAATTCTAGGAAAGTAAACAAGCAATGAAAGTAATGCACGAAAGTAAATGCTTGAAAGTAAGGGTTAGGAACACGGCGATGTTTTGCCGAGGTATCGGAGAGTCGCCACTCCCCACTAGTCCTCGTTGGAGCACCCGCGCAAGGGTGTAGCTCCCCCTTGATCCGCGCAAGGATCAAGTGCTCTCTACAGGTTGATTCTTCGACACTCTGTCGCGACGAATCACCCAAAACCGCTCACAACTTGAGTTGGGTCACCCACAATCTCATCGGATGATCACCAAACTCCCAATCACCACCAAACCGTCTAGGTGATGGCGATCACCAAGAGTAACAAGCTAGAACTCTCACTTGACCACAACAAGCCTAATGAGAAGATGGATGCACACTTGCTACGCTCTTGTCACTAGAGAGGATTCTCAAACTTTGATTCATAAATCTCTATCCTCACTAGGGCTCTTGCACTCCCTTGCACTTCAAAGGTGTTTCTCAGCTGAACAAATGAGCAAGAGACCTGATGCACGACCGCGTCCGATCATAGGTGACCGGACACGTCAGGTCACCACGGGACCTTACTGGAACGTGACCGGACACGCCGATCACTTCACAGCCACGTCCGATTACGCTGTTTACCCTCTGAAACACGTGTCAGACTGACCACCGTGTCCGGTCCTCTCAAGGACCGTATCCGGTCGATCAGTTGAAACCGCAGTGAAGTGTTAGTACTGACCGGACGCGTCCGGTCATGACCAAGACCACGTCCGGTCATAGGTAAACGGCTCAAACGTCTTCTAAACGCGATGCAACTTGAACCAAGTTGCTTCCAACTGAACTCTGAGCTTTTCTCGAGCTACCTAGTGCTAAGTTTGACAAGTGTGCACCACACCTAAACACAAGACTCACCTAGGTCAAGCTACTCGCTCATGCCCCCCTTTATAGTACGGTCAAAGGAAGAAACAAAGATCCTAATGACTATTCCAGATGTAACTCAACACCTTGACATCCGGAACTAACCATCCTTAATCTTGTCGTTGATCCTTTGAAAACCGAAACGATTTCCATCAAGGGACATGAATACCATATTGCTCAAAGCAGTTATCATCTCCATGACCTAACTTACCAATGTTTCTGCAAAACACACGTTAGTCATGGTAATTAAGCGTTGTCATCAATTGCCGAAACCAACACCGGGGCCTAGATGCTTTCAATCTCTCCCTTTTTGGTGATTGATGACAACACTTAGATTCAGAAGATATGAGTTGAGGTTTTCGATCATGCTTGGTTCACATAAGCATAAAGCTGTAAGCACAAAGGGTTAGTCAATGCTTATGTGTTCCAAGCCAACTGAGTGTACTCATAAGATAAAACATGAAGAGTTAGTACACAAAAAAACATAGTTCATATGAAATCGGAGTAAGGCACAGAAGCACAACCTTATGAGCTAAACATAATTAAGTGACATAAAACATTAAGACATAGTCTCACAAACTCATAGTCACACAATGCAGGGCGAGAAAAGTAAACATGATGCATGAAAGTAGCACACACGAAAAATGAAACCCTCTATCACCACTCCCTCTGAATCTATGCTCTCTCTCCCCCTTTGGCATCAACCGCCAAAAACTAATCTAGGGATCTGACGGGGGAACAGAAGCTATCCTATCGGGTGCCGAGGAGCGCGGAGTGATCACGAACTGTGTAGCATCCTCCTCAGACTCTGAACTGTCAGGCTGACCCTCTAAAGCTGAATGTGGCAGTGAAGTAGTCTGGGTTTGTAGATGAGGGGCAGTGACTGAAGGTGTAGAAGCAACTATCGGATCGGTCACTGTCGCCTGAGCCTGAAGAACACCAAGAGTGGGAGGATCTGTAGATGCGACTGAGGAAGGCAGAGTGTCTGTAGTAGCAGACCCTGTCACTGGAAGCGCATCAGTCTCTGAAACCGACATGTCTGAGGTAGTCACAAAAGTAGAGTGCGACGGTGTCGGCTGTCCAGTCAGCTCGCTGAATGTAGCACTGAAATCAGTGAATGCCGGACCTAAGAGGAGGTGTGGTCCCGGCTGAGCTGGTGGAGTAAAACCTGTCTGGATAGGCGTGTAGCTCAGAGACTGAAACATCTGCGGTACCTACTGCTGAGGAGAGGTGTACTAAAAGCTCGGCTGCCTCTGACTCTGAAGTCCACTGGACTGTAAGGCTGGAGTCAGGACTGACGGTGGTGGCGGTACTCCCACAGTGACAAGGTGGCACAGGAGCTCTAAGTATTGCTGCGGAGTGGCTGCCTGCTGCCTCTGCATCTCAAACTGTTGTCGCTGAAACTCGAGCTGCTGCCTCTGGAGCTTGTCCTGGCGAGCCTAAATCTGTGCAAACACTGCAGCTGAGTCCTGTGCCTGTCACTGCATCTGTATCTCCTGTCGCTCCTGGGCCTGGGTCAACCTCTCAAGGATAGCCACCATGGCTGGATCTGAGCGGGAGGCTGAGCCAGAGCCACCGGCCTCATGGTCGTGAGGTCGAGGAGAGCGGTACGAGGGGATGGGCTGGTAGTCTTCATCTGGGCTGTCAGTGGCCACATCCTCGGCTTGATCAGCCGGCTGAGCATCTAAGTCTACAAGTTCTGCCTCTGCAAGACCCTCAACGGTCTCGTCCTGCTCAGCGGCTGTCTCTGGTACATCTGGTCTCTGTCGCCATCCTGGGCCAGGTGCCTGCTCTCTAGTCACTGATGCCCACAGCTGGCGGATGTCATACTCTGGGAAGGCTGTGGTAGTATCAGAGATTTCAGCTCTAATTTCTATAGGCAACTCACAGGCAGTCCTGATGATGAAGCAGATCCAGTGTGCATATGGAAGCTGCCTGTGTCCCTTGAATCCCTCTGCCAAGGTATCCTCCATCTCACAAAGTATCAGATCCCAAAGGTCGAACAGGGTCTGTGAGACGAGGTGATGTATCACCCATAGCTGCATGCGAGTGAGACCCTCTCTGTATCCAAGTCTAGGAAGAAGTGTCCTCCTCACTATAGCATCCAGCACTCTAACTATGGGTGTCAGGCTGGCTGGCGTGCGTCAAGACCCTTCGCCAAAAGGCTCACGGAAGCAGGGTCGAATCAAGTCAGTAGGAGGCACTGTCCCGCCATAAGGGCGTCTCGGAGGAGCAGTCTGTCCGAAGTACAACTGATGGATCTTGGTCTCTGAAGCGGGGAGTCTGAGAATCTCCCATACCCTGGTGTTGTATAACCTACGGTCACGACCTCTGAAAGCAAAGTGGATGAACTGATGTGCAGGGTCGATCCATAGTGACGAGTAAAACTCTCTGACCTAGGTTCCGCAGTATGCTCCAGTCCGTCCAAGTAGATCTGATAGTCCAGGCAGAAAAGACAGATGTGGACGAAGCTGCTCACCAACCACCTCAACCAGTACCTCTAGTCGACAGACTCTCTATGGTCTGAAAGCTATTCCACTGTCGACATAGGCCTTGTAGAAATCCTCGTGCAGAGGTTTGTAGAAGCCCTCTGACGCCCGGGGATCCCGCTGGGGTGGGAACCACCGAGATACCTCAACGAACCTGAGGGCCTAGACCTGTCTGGCTGTAGCACCCCTGAGGTCAAAGTACTCCACAGGTGGGTGACCTCTAGCCCTGGGAGGTGGACGACCTCCACGACGCTGACCCTCTGGCCTGGGAGTGACCTGAGCTCACGTACGTCCTGAGCGACGACGCGGTGGAGTCTATGCTGTATGTTCCTCAGTCTCCTATGGATCCTCTGAAGGCTGCTCTGTAGGGGCATCCACTGTCTCCTCTGTAGCCTCTACTGTCTCCTCTGTGGCCTCTGTGCCAAGTTGTCGACCTTCAAGATGAAAGCGACTTTCTCCAATGCGAATACCACTGCTCCTGCCACCCCTCTCTGCTGCATCTACTGCATCTGCCACTGCCTGAGCTATCTCTGCCTCTATAAGAGTTTGAAAGGATCAAGATGCCCAAGAGGGGGGTGAATTGGGCTTTTCTAAAAATTAATTGCAAGAATTAAATCCTATAAGCCAAACTTCACCCCTAGTGCCTACTTGTGTTCCTTGTGATTCTATCGACAAAAGTTTTGCACCCTAAGTTCCAATCCTAGACTAGCAAGGCAATTCTAGGAAAGTAAACAAGCAATGAAAGTAATGTAAGAAAGTAAATGCTTGAAAGTAGGGGATAGGAACACGGTGATGTTTTGCCGAGGTATCGGAGAGTCGCCACTCCCCACTAGTCCTCGTTGGAGCACCCGCGTAAGGGTGTAGCTCCCCCTTGATCCACGCAAGGATCAAGTGCTCTCTACGGGTTGATTCTTCGACACTCCGTCACGGTGAATCACCCAAAACCGCTCACAACTTGAGTTGGGTCACCCACAATCTCGTTGGATGATCACCAAACTCCCAATCACCACCAAACCGTCTAGGTGATGGCGATCACCAAGAGTAACAAGCTAGAACTCTCACTTGACCACAACAAGCCTAATGAGAAGATGGATGCACACTTGCTTGACTCTTGTCACTAGAGAGGATTCTCAAACTTCGATTCGCAAATCACTATCCTCACTAGGGCTCTTGCACTTCCTTGCACTCTAAAGGTGTTTCTCAGCTGAACAAATGAGCAAGAGACCTCTAAAAGAGGTGGAGGGGGTGTATTTATAGACCCCTCAAACAAAACCAATCGTTACCTTTTGAAACAGCCAGACGCGCACTGACCGGACGCGCCTGTCGATATGACCGGACGCGCCGATCAGGTGTAACGGTCGAATAACGGAAACCTGTGCTGAGTGACCGGACGCGCCGATCTGTGATGACCGGATGCGCCGGTCTGAGATGACCGGACACGCCGATCAAGGATGATCGGACGCGTCCGATCATGCAAGAGCTCTCTGGAAAACTGACCTGACGCATCACCGCGTCCGATCATAGGTGACCGGACGCGTTAGGTCACCACGGGACCTTACTGGAACATAACCGGACGCATGACCACGTCCGATCATAGGTGACCGGATGCGTCAGGTCACCACGGGACCTTACTGGAACATGACCGGACGCGCCGATCATTTTACAGTCGTGTCCGATTACCCTGTTTACTCTTTGGAACACGTGTTAGACTGACCACCGCGTCTGGTCCTCTTAAGGACCGTGTCCAGTCAGTCAGCTGAAAGCGCAGTGAAGATTTAGTACTGACCGGACGCGTCCGGTCATGACCAGGACCGCGTCCGGTCATAGGTAAACAGCTCAAACGTCTTCTAAACGCGATGCAACTTGAACCAAGTTGCTTTTAACTGAACTCTGAGCTTTTCTCGAGCTACCTAGTGCTAAGTTTGACAAGTGTGCACCACACCTAAACACAAGACTCACCTAGGTCAAGCTACTCACTCATGCCCCTCTTCATAGTACGGTCAAAGGAAGAAACAAAGATCCTAACGACTATTCCAGATGTATCTCAACACCTTGACATCCGGAACTAACCGTCCTTAATCTTATCGTTGATCCTTTGAAAACCGAAATGATTTCCATCAAGGGACATGAATATCATATTGCCCAAAGCAGTTATCATCTCCATGACCTAACTTACCAACGTTTCTGCAAAACACACGTTAGTCATGGTAATTATGTGTTGTCATTAATTGCCGAAACCAACACCGGGGCCTAGATGCTTTCAATCTCCCCCTTTTTGGTGATTGATGACAACACTTAGATTCAGAAGATATGAGTTGAGGTTTTCGATCATGCTTGGTTCACATAAGCATAAAGTTGTAAGCACAAGGGGTTAGACAATGCTTATATGTTCCAAGCCAACTGAGTGTACTCATAAGATAAAACATAAAGAGTTAGTACACATAGAACATAGCTCATATGAAATCGGAGTAAGGCACGGAAGCACAACCTTATGAGCTATAAACAAACAAGTGACATGATTTAAAACTGTGACTAGATAAACCATAGAGACTCAAGGTATCTCATAAGACCACATGTCACAAGTATGCAAATACCGTAAAGTAAATATGATGCATGAGTGTAGCACACAAGAGAAGAACGAAAACCCTCTACCAAAAACTCCCCCTGAATCTACTCTCTCTCCCACTTTGGCATCAACCGCCAAAAACTAATCTAAGGACCTGACGGGGGAACAGACGGAGTCGAGTCGGGTGCCGAGGAGCGCGGAGTAATCACGAACTGAGAAGTGTCTCCCTCGGACTCGGAGCTATCAGGCTGACCCTCTGAAGAAGCACGCGGCTGTGAAGCGGTCTGGGTCTGATCAACAGGAACAGGTACTAACAAAGTAGCAACAAGTGGAGCAGTCTCTGTGACCTGAGCCTGAAGTGAGCCAAAAGCTGGGGGATCTATCGAGGCAACGGACGAAGGAACTGTCTCGGTAGTGCCTGTCCCTGTCACAAGAGGAATCGCTGCCTCTGAAGCTGACAACCCTGATGAAGTAGGAAAAGTGGTGTGTGAGGGCGTCGGCTGACCAGTCAACTCGCTATATGTGGCACTAAGATCAATGAAAGGTGTGCCGGTAAACATGTGAGGGCGAGGCTAGTCTGAAGGAGTAAACCCCGTCTGAATGGGCGTGTAGCTCGGGGACTGGAACGACTGAGGAACCTGCAGCTGTGGAGAGGTGAACTGAAAGCTCGGCTGATCCTGACTTGAAGGTCCACTGAATGGTAAAGCTGAAGTCAGGACAGATGCAGGTGGAGGAACCCCAACTGTAACTAGGTGACACAGAAGCTCCAAATATTGCTGCTGGCTAGCTGCACTCTGTCGCTGCATCTCATACTGCTGACGCTGCATCTCGACTTGTTGGCGTTGTATCTCGAGCTGCTGTCTCTGGAACTCGTCCTGTCGAGCCTGTATCTGTGCAAACGCAGCAGCTGTGTCCTGAGCCTGTCTCTGTAGCTGAAGCTCCTGTCGCTCCTGTGCCTGGTCAACCTCTCAAGAATAGCCACCATGGCTGGGTCTGAGCGGGAGGTTGAACCAGAGCCACCGGCCTCATGGTCATGAGGCCGAGGAGACCGATACCTGGGGATGGGCTAATAATCCTCGTCAGTGCTGTCAGAGGCCTCATCCTCAGCTATATCAGCGGGCTGAGCATCTAGATCTGCAAGCTCTGCCTCAGCAAGACCCTGTACGGTCGTGTCCTGCTCAGCCGCTATCTCAGGTACCTCTGGCCTCTGTCTCTATCCTGGGCCAGGTGCCTGCTCTCTCATAACTGAAGCCCATAGCTGACGAATATCAAACTCAGGAAAAACAGTAGTAATTTCAGTTATCTCAGCACTAATCTCTGAAGGCAGCTCAAGTGCAGATCTGATGATGAAGCAAATCCAATAAGCATAGGGCAGCTGACGGTTTCCCTTGAAGCCTTCTGCCAGGGTGTCCTCCATCTCACTCATCATAAGATCCCCAATGTCAAAAGGTGTCTGTGAGAGGAGGTGGTGAACAACCCATAGCTGCATCCTGGTCAATCCCTCTCTGTAACCAAGTCTGGGAAGAAGAGTACGCCTGATAATAGCATCCAGGACTCGGGCAAGTGGTGTTAAACTGGCAGGTGTGCGACGAGACCCTTCGCCAAAAGGCTCACGGAAGCATGGTCGGATCAGATCTATAGGTGGCACAGTACCGCCATGAGGGCGTCTAGGTGGAGCTGTCTAACTGAAATAGAGCTGGTGAATCTTCGTGTCTAAAGCTGGGAGTCTGAGAATCTCCCGCACTCTTGTGCTGTACAGTCTACGGTCGTGGCCTCTGAATGCAAAGTGTATAAACTTATGGGCTGGATCAATCCATAGTGAAGCATAGAATTCCCTAACCCAAGTGCCGCAGTATACTCCTGTTCGTCCAAGAAGATCTAACAAACCCGGTAGAAAGGCTAGGTGCGGACGAAGCTGCTCACCCACTACCTCAACAAGTGACTCAATGCGACAGACCCTCTGTGGTCGAAAGGCAATGCCACTGTCAACATAAGCTCTGTAAAAATCCTCCTGTAGAGGAGTATAAAAACCCTCTGAAGCTCTGGAGTCCCTCTGAGGTGGAAACCACCGGCTGACCTCAACAAATCTCAAACTTTGCACCTGACGTGCAGTAGCACCTCTCAAGTGAAAGTGCTCGACAGGGGGTGAACCTCTAACCCTGGGAGGTAGACATCCTCCACGACGCTGGCCCTCTGGCCTGGGAGTCACCTGAGCCCGTGTGCGTGTGGAGCGGCGACGCTGTGGAGTCTGAGCTGACTGCTCCTCTGTCCCCTCTGGAGCCTCTACAGGTGGATCAACTGACATAGTATCTGCATCCATTGGCACCTCTGTGCCCTCAGTGGTCTCAGTAGTCTCTGTACCAAGCTGTCGACCTTCAAGATGAAAGCGACTGTCACCAATGCGTATACCACTGCTCCTGCCACCTCTCTCGGCTGCATCAGCTGCATCTACCACTGCCTGAGCTATCTCTGCATTAGTAAGAGTCTTCTTCTTCTTTCTGGCCATGATCTTGATGCGCTTTCCACGCGCAACCTCAGACATACGAGGAGGACTATCGTCCCCGTCACTAGGAGCACCACCAGCATTCTTGCAACGAACCATACTGTCACACTGTCGAAAAACCTCTGAAAGATGGTGTACTGACACTTGAGAGGCTTGGCCTCAATCCGTATTCGCAGGCTTGGCCTCGGATTCAACAACTGAACAGCAGTCACCCCGACACACCGACAACCTCGCTAAAAAGACGGAATAGATGGATCTACTATAAGCAACATATATGATCTAAAAGGTACGAAACCCTAGAGATAGCAAGCATATAAGATAAGATGTGAAACAAAACGTGATGGCTACCTCGGATCGATGAGAAAACGGTGTTGAGATGAGATGACCTAGGTCGCGAGACTTCCCGAAGCACCGGACGAGCGCTGATTTGCCGAAACAGAAGTCGATTAGGATAACGATAATGAAATTTCAGCAAACCCTAACACGAAGATCAAGGATGAGCGTAACCACCTCGGAGCGAAGACGTCACGCGAAGAACTTTTCGACAGAGGATGGTCGCGAGGGCAGGGGCCGGCCGGAGGTGGTGCTGGTGGAGGAGAGCGCAGCTTGCGGGCGGTAGCAGCTCACGGCGGCGGCGGCGTAGGCGCGGTGGAGGTGGCGGCACGACAGAGGCGGCTGCGCGGGCGCGGGAGAGGCGAAGCTGCGGTGAGCTCCGGCGAGCCGCGGTGGCGAGCTCCCGGCGAGCTAGGGCAAGGTGGCGGCGGATTCGCGAGGTGTACGGCGCGGATGAGGAAAAAGAAAGAGAACACAAAAGATTATATGAAGGATTAGATCTGCTCGTCATGCGATGACCGAACGCGGTGGTGAAGCATCACTGCGTCCGGTGCAGCGTCCGGTCCAGTGTCCGGTCATTGATTTTCGCCCTTCTTCATTCCGAACTTCGACGCGACTTCTCCCAATCAAGTTCCAATTCAAAGAGACACAAATAAACACCAATTGGAACATGATATGAGTGACCTCACTCAAACCCTCAAGTTTCTCAAAATAGTTTGCCTTAGGCTAATATTATTTTTAGGAAAATAGGCAACAAACACTCGAGGAGCAACGTATGGCCATGCAATAGAGTTTTTGAACCCTTGGGAGCGTCAAAATGCTCTCTCTATCCATGGACGAACACAGAGGTTGCTCAAAGCTTAACCAAAAAGAAACGACAAAGCAACAAACATGCATATGCAATGCAAAACAAGTAAGTAAAGCTAGGTTGCTTATCAAGTTTGATCCACGGTTAGGCTTTTTCACTCCTCCAAAGGAGGGTTATCGTAACCGTGTTAGCCAACCCCTAGATGCATTGCGGGTAATTAAACATGGCATATAATACAATGCAATGCAAGGGACAACACAAGCTCATTTTTTAAAGTTACTAGAGTCAAGCACATTGAGTTCACTTCTCAACCTACAAAAGGTAGCTTCATCCAAAGGTTTAGTAAAGATATCCGCTAATTGATTTTCACTTCTTACACCTTCTAGTGAAATGTCATTTTTAGCAACATGATCTCTTAGAAAGTGGTGGCGGATATCAATGTGCTTGGTGCGAGAGTGTTGTACCGGATTATTTGTAATTTTAACCGCACTTTCATTGTCACATAAAAGCGGCACCTTTTCAAGAACAACTCCATAGTCTAGGAGGGTTTGTTTCATGTATAAGATTTGTGCACAACAAGATCCCGCGACAATGTATTCTGACTCGACGGTGGACAAAGCCACACTATTTTGCTTTTTAGATGACCATGATACTAAAGATCTCCCAAGCAAATGGCACCCTCCGGATGTGCTTTTTCTATCAATTTTGCAACCGGCATAATCCGAATCGGAGTAGCCAACTAGTTGGAATCTAGCTCCTTTGGGGTACCATAGTCCGATGCTTGGAGTATACTTAAGGTATCTTAGGATTCTTTTTACGGCACTTAGGTGAGGTTCTTTAGGGCACGCTTGAAAGCGGGCACACATGCACACACTAACATGATGTCGGGCCTAGATGCGGTAAGGTACAACAAGCTATCAATCATAGAATGGTAAAGAGTTTGATCGATTAGTTTACCTCCCTCATCTAGGTCGAGATGTCCATTAGTTGGCATTGGGGTCTTGATTGGCTTGCATTCTTCCATCTTGAATCTTTTGAGAAGATCCTTGGTATACTTTTCTTGAGAGATAAAGATCCCTTCTCTCATTTGCTTGACTTGAAACCCAAGGAAGAATGTTAGCTCACCAATCATTGACATCTCGAACTCTTTTGACATCAATTCACCAAATTCTTTGCAATAGTCTTCATTTGTTGACCCGAAGATGATATCATCAACATACACTTGACAAATAAAGATCTCTTCTTTGAATTTCTTGGTGAATAGTGTGGTGTCAACCTTCCCAATAGTGAAGCCCTTCTCTATGAGGAAGTCCCGGAGGCGCTCATACCACGCTCTAGGGGCTTGCTTGAGCCCATATAGCGCCTTGGACAACCTATAAATATGATTAGGATATCTAGGGTCTTCAAACCCGGGAGGTTGTTCAACAAAGACTAGTTCATTTATGAAGCCATTTAAGAATGCACTTTTCACATCCATTTGATATAGTTTCATATCATGATGTGATGCATATGCAAGAAGGATACGGATGGCTTCAAGTCTTGCAACGGGTGCAAAAGTCTCTCCAAAATCAAGACCTTCAACTTGAGAGAACCCTTTTACCACTAGTCTTGCCTTGTTTCTTACCACTACCCCTTGATCATCTTGCTTGTTGCGGAACACCCATGAAAGCATCTAGGCCCCGAGGTTTGGTTTCGGCAATTGATGACAACGCTTTATTACCATGACTAACGTGTGTTTTGCAGAAACTTTGGTAAGTTAGGTCATGGAGGTTTTAACTGCTTTGAGCACCATGGTATTCATGCTCCTTGATGGAAATCGTTTCGGCTTTCAAAAGAGTGACGTCAAGATTAAGGACGGTTAGTTCCAGATGTCGAGGTGTTGAGATACATTTGGAATAGTCGTTAGGATCTTCGTTTTTCTCTTTTGGCCGTACTATAAAGGGGGGCATGAGCGGGTAGCTTGACCTAGGCGAGTCCTATGTTTAGGTGTGGTGCACACTTGTTAAACTTGGCGCTAGGCAGCTCTAGAATAGCTCAAAGTTCAGTTGGAAGCAACTTGGTTCAAGTTGTGACGCGTTTCGGAGAGTTTCGGGTCGTTTTCCCATGACCGGACGCGGTCCTCGGCATGACCGGACGCGTCCGGTCAGTACAGTTCCGCGGCTAGGGTTTCAGCTCTGAACACCGGACGCGGTCCTCGCGAGGACCGGACGCGGTGGTCAGAAGTCAACACGTGTCACTTGAGGGAAACACCCGATCGGACGCGACCTGGGTATGATCGGCGCGTCCGGTCATAGTCCAGTAAGGTCTAGAGACGACCGGACGCGTTCGGTCATCACCCATCGGACACGGTCGCGCGTCCGGTGCGAGTACAGTATGCTCCCTGCACGATCGGACGCGTCCGGTCACTCCTGACCGGTGCGTCCGGTCACTCAGTTGTTTTTTTGGATTTCGACCGTTACGAGCGACCGGCGCGTCCGGTCAGTTCGACCGGCGCGTCCGGTCAGCCTGTGTTTTGCTGAGTCAGCGGGTAATGGTTAGTTTTGTCTGTGGGGTGTATAAATACATCCCCACCACCTCTTTGAGAGGTCTCTTGCTCATTTGATCAGCTGATAAACACCTTTGGAGTGCAAGGGAGTGCAAGAGCACTAGTGAGGATAGAGATTTGAGAATCAAAGCTTGAGAGTTCCTCACTAGCGATTAGAGAGTAGCAAGTGTGCATCCACCTTCTCATTTGAGCTCGTAGTGGTCAAGTGAGAGTTCTAGCTTGTTACTCTTGGTGATCGCCATCACCTAGACGGCGTGGTGGTGATTGTGAGTTTGGTGATCATCCGACGGAGCTTGTGGATGACCCAACTCATCTTGTGAGCGGTTTTGGGTGATTCACCGCGACGGAGTGTCGAAGAATCAACCCGTAGAGAGCACTTGATCCTTGCGCGGATCAAGGGGGAGCTACACCCTTGCGCGGGTGCTCCAACGAGGACTAGTGGGGAGTGGCGACTCTCCGATACCTCGGAAAAACATCGCCGTGTTCCTTTCCCCTTTACATTCAAGCATTTACTTTCTCATATTTACTTTCATTGCTTGTTTTACATTCCTAGACTTGCCATGCTAGACTAGGATTGGAAACTAGGGTGCAAAACTTTGTATCGATAGACTCTCTAGGAACACAAGTAGACACTAGGGGTGAATTCCGGCTTGTAGGATTTAATTCTTGCATTTGATTTTTAGAAAAGCCCAATTCACCCCCCCTCTTGGGCATCTTGATCCTTTCAATTGGTATCGGAGCCGTGTTGCTCTATTTTTAGGCTTTACCGCCTAGAGCAAGATGTCTAATGGGGAAGGACCACCTCCCACTTTTGAGGGAGACGATTTTCCATATTGGAAAATTCGTATGGAGGCGTACCTCAAAGCCATAGATGTTGGGTGCCTTAGAGCCGCAACCGAAGGGCTTCCCCCCATAAGGGATCCCGCTAACCCAAGTGGCGACGAGGAGAAGTACGACCGGTGGAATGCAAAGGCCAAAAATGCACTCTACCGGGGCTTAGGCAAAGATATCTTCAATCGTGTGTGTAATGCAAAGAACGCTCATGAATTGTAGGAAAATCTTTGTGCTCTCCATGAGGGAACTAAGAGTGAGCGTGAGGAACGCTATCACATAGCTTTAAAGAAAATTAATTCTTTTGAGATGCTTCCCAAAGAAAGTGCTAATGACATGTACACTCGCTTGAATGTTCTTGTAGAGGACCTCAGTGCTCTTGGGCTCACCAAAATGAGCCAATCGGATGTTGCAAGGAAGATTTTGAGTGTGCTTCCCGTTGAGAAGTATGGTCACATTGTCACCGTGCTTCACCAAAGTGATCTTTCCACCGCAACACCGACTCAAGTATTAGGGAAAATCAATGCTCACGAGATGTACATGCATATCACTCCGGAAGAGGGCTCATCATCTTCCAAGAAGAAAGACTTGGCTTTCAAAGCTAGTCATGACAAGAAGAAGAAGAAGGGCCAAGCCATGATGGTGCAAGAAAGCTCAAGTGAAAGTGATGTTGATGATGAATCACTTGCACTCATGGTGAGAAAGACCACCAAGATGCTAAAGAAGCTCAACAAGAGTGGCATCAAGTTCGATGGCAAAAAGAAGAAATTCTTCACAAGTAGCAAGAGAAAGCCAATCTCGGAGATGGATTGCTACAATTGTGGTGAACTTGGCCACCTAGCCCATCAATGCCCTAGACTACCAAAAGACAAGTACAAGAACAAGAACAAGGGCAAGAAAAATGATTCAAGTGATGAAGAAGAAGAGAAGAAGAAGAACAAGCCATATAAGAAGAAGGATGGCAAGAAGAAGGAGTTCCACAAGAAGAAGAAGGGAGGAAAGACATACATTGTTGGTGATTGGCTCACCGACATTGAATCATCTTGTGAGTCCTCCGAAGATGAGAGCGATGATGAGAAGGTTGCCGCATTTGTGATGGGGCCATCATCTTCACCAACATCTTCATCACCACCTTCACCGCCTCCTTCACCATCATCGTCCACTACTCACCTATGCCTCATGGCCAAGGGTGAACGAAAGGTACAAAACCATGATAGTGATGATGATGATGATAGTGATAGTGATGATGAATATGACGCACCTTCTTATGATGAACTTGTAAAATTGCTAAACAAATACACTAAAATCATAAGAAGGACTAGAAGTGAAAATGATGATCTTCAAAATGAAAATGAATCACTCTCATCCAAGCTTGAAAATATTCAAAAGACTAGTGGTGAGCTTAGAGTTCAAAATGAAGTGATGTCTTCCACTCTCAAGGAGCTCAAAACCTCTTATAAAGAGCTTAAAGATCAACATGATAAACTTGAGAAGAAGCATGATGAGCTCATCACTAGATATAATTCTCTTAAGGACAAATACACCACATTAAAAATTGACTATGATAGTCTTGTGGTTGCTAATGAACTTGCTCTTGAGACACATGATGCTACTAACTATGTTGTTAAGTGTGATATAGCCACATCATGTGATGATTTGATCATTGAAAGCATTGAGCAAGGTTCTAGTAGCAAAGGCAAGAGTGTGGTTGAGTCAAGCAACTATGATGATTATGTTAATATCAAGTGTGAGAATGAGAAGCTTGCAAATGAGAACAATAAGCTAAAAGGTTTGATGGCTCTTGAGAAGCAACCAACAAATGAGTCACTCATTGAAGAAAACAAAAAGCTCAAGCAAGAAAAAGAGCATCTCAAGACCGGCCTAAGCAAGTTCACAAGAGGCCAACATTTGCAAAGTGAGCTCCTCATGAACACCGTAATGAAGATGGATAGAAGTGGCATTGGGTACTTGGCAAATCAAGAGAAGAAAGCAAAAGCTCAACCACAACAAAGCAAGTCAAAGCCCAAGCCAAAGAGATGTGTTGAGTGTGGTCAAGAAGGTCACTTTGCTCATGAATGCAAAACTCCACCACCACAACCCTTGCCCAAGCATGCTAGATCCTTCGCCTTCAATGCTCATTATATGCTAAGAAAAGATTCAAATGGAAAGATGAAAGTCATGTTTTTGGGTCCCCCAAACAAGAATAGGCCAAAGAAAATATGGGTTGCCAAGTCACTAGTGGATAAAGTCAAGGGCCCCTCTCAAGTTTGGGTCCCTAAACAAAAAGCTTGATCTCTTGTGTGTAGGTGAACTACAAGACCGGTGGATCTCATTGGGTTATTGATAGTGGTTGCACTCAACATATGACCGGTGATCCTCGTATGTTCACCACCATTGAAGAAAATGGAATATGTCAAGAGAAGATCACATTTGGGGATAATTCAAAGAGCAAAGTCAAGGGTATAGGCAAGATTGCAATATCACATGATCACTCACTCTCAAATGTGCTCTATGTTGCTTCATTGAGTTTCAACTTGTTATCCGTTGGGCAACTTTGTGATATTGGCTTCCAATGCTTGTTCACACCAAATGAAGTGGAAGTTACAAAGATAGATGACAAGCAAGTGATATTCAAAGGCTTTAGATACAACAATCTTTATCTTGTTGACTTCACCTCCGAAGATGCAAATTTGATGACATGTTTGTTCACCAAGACCTCACTTGGTTGGCTTTGGCATAGGAGGCTTGCTCATGTTGGAATGAACACTCTCAACAAGCTATTGAAGAAAGAACTAGTGAGAGGATTGAAGGATGTGAAGTTTGAAAAGGACAAACCTTGTAGTGCATGTCAAGCGGGCAAACAAGTTGCAAACACTCATCCAACCAAAGCTTTCATGTCAACTTCAAGAGTGCTAGAACTTCTACACATGGATTTGTTTGGGCCTACAACATACAAGAGCTTGGGTGGTAATCTTTATTGTCTTGTGATAGTTGATGACTACTCAAGGTATACATGGACTTTCTTCCTTCATGACAAATCCGAAGTGGCAAATTGCTTCAAGAAGTTTGCAAAGAGAGCTCAAAATGAATTTGAAGTCAAGATAAAGAAGATTAGAAGTGACAATGGCAAAGAGTTTGACAACACCAACATTGAAGCTTATTGTGATGAAATTGGAATCAAGCATGAGGTCTCTTCAACCTACACTCCTCAACAAAATGGTGTAGTTGAGAGAAAGAACCGAACTTTGATCACCCTTGCAAGAACAATGCTAGATGAGTACAACACTCCGGAGAAGTTGTGGGCCGAGGCAATCAACACCGCATGCTATGCTTCAAATCGCCTCTTCCTACAAAAGTTTCTTGGCAAGACCCCCTATGAGTTACTTAATGGGAAGAAGCCGGACGTCTCTTTCTTCCGGGTGTTTGGTTGCAAATGTTACATCTACAAGAAGCGTCAACACCTAGGGAAGTTTCAAAGACGTTGTGATATTGGTTTTCTTGTCGGTTACTCATCAAAGTCCAAAGCATATAGAGTATTTAATCATGCCACCGGTTTGGTTGAAGAAACATATGATGTGGAATTTGATGAATCTAACGGCTCCCAAGGAGCAATTGAGAATTGTGATGATGTAGGTGATGAACCCTTGAGGGAGGCCATGAAGAACATGCCGGTGGGAGACATCAAGCCAAAAGATGATAATGATGATGTACAAATTGTTGATCCACCATCTTCATCACATGTGCCTCAAGATGATGACAAGAATGAGAGAGTTGAAAATGAAGACACTTATGTCTCTCATGAACAAGCTGAGGCACGAGCTCAAGATGTTGATGCTCCCCATCCACCTCCTCAAGTGGTTGATAGAAGAAACTCATCACTACTTCAAGCACATCCACAAGATCTCATCATAGGGAGTCCTACAAAGGGAGTAATGACTCGATCTCAAAAGCTAGTTTCGTTTGTTGAACATCACTCTTTTGTCTCTTGTGTTGAACCTAAGAATGTAGAAGAAGCTCTTCGAGATCTGGATTGGGTGAATGCAATGCATGAAGAATTGAACAACTTCACCCGTAATCAAGTATGGACACTTGAAGAGCATCCTAAAGGTGCAAGAGTCATTGGAACCAAGTGGGTGTTCCGAAACAAGCAAGATGACCAAGGCATAGTGGTGAGGAACAAGGCAAGACTAGTTGCAAAGGGGTTCTCTCAAGTTGAAGGTCTTGATTTTGGAGAGACCTTTGCACCCGTTGCAAGACTTGAAGCCATTCGTATCCTCCTTGCATATGCATCACATCATGATATGAAACTATATCAAATGGATGTGAAAAGTGCATTCTTAAATGGCTTTATAAATGAACTAGTCTATGTTAATCAACCTCCTGGGTTTGAAGACCCTAGATATCCTAATCATGTTTATAGGTTGTCCAAGGCATTATATGGGCTCAAGCAAGCCCCTAGAGCATGGTATGAGCGCCTCCGGGACTTCCTCATTGAGAAGGGCTTCACCATTGGGAAGGTCGACACCACACTATTCACCAAGAAGTTTAATGGGGAGATCTTTATTTGTCAAGTATATGTTGATGATATCATCTTCGGATCAACAAATGAAGATTATTGCAAGGAATTTGGTGAATTGATGTCGAAGGAGTTCGAGATGTCAATGATTGGTGAGCTCACATTCTTCCTTGGATTTCAAGTAAAGCAAATGAGAGAAGGAATTTTCATCTCTCAAGAAAAATATACCAAGGATCTTCTCAAAAGATTCAAGATGGAAGAATGCAAACCAATCAAGACCCCAATGCCATCAAATGGACATCTCGACCTAGATGAGGGAGGTAAACCGGTTGATCAAACTCTCTACCGTTCTATGATTGGTAGCTTGTTGTACCTTACCGCATCTAGGCCCGATATCATGTTTAGTGTGTGCATGTGTGCCCGCTTTCAAGCGTGCCCTAAAGAACCTCATTTAAGTGCCATAAAAAGAATCCTAAGATATCTTAAGCTCACCCCAAGCATTGGTCTTTGGTATCCCAAAGGAGCTAGATTCCAACTAATTGGCTATTCCGATTCGGACTATGCCGGTTGCAAAATTGATAGAAAAAGCACATCCGGAGGGTGCCATTTGCTTGGAAGATCTTTAGTATCTTGGTCATCTAAAAAGCAAAATAGTGTGGCTTTGTCCACCGCCGAGGCGGAATACATTGCCGCGGGGGCTTGTTGTGCACAAATCTTATATATGAAACAAACCCTCCTAGACTATGGAATTGTTCTTGAAAAGGTGCCACTTTTATGTGATAATGAAAGTGCCGTTAAAATTGCTAACAATCCGGTACAACACTCTCGCACCAAGCACATTGATATCCGCCATCACTTTCTAAGAGATCACGTTGCTAAAAATGACATATCACTAGAAGGTGTAAGAAGTGAAAATCAATTAGCGGATATCTTCACTAAACCTTTAGATGAGGCAACCTTTTGTAGGTTAAGGAGTGAACTCAATGTGCTTGATTCTAGCAACTTTAAAAAATGAGCGTGTGTTGTCCCTTGCATTGCATTGTATAATATGCCATGTTTATTTTATCGCAATGCTTTTAGGGCTTGGCTAACACGGTTACGATAACCCTTCTTTGGAGGAGTGAAGAAGCCTAACCGTGGATCAAACTTGACAAGCATTCTAGTTTTACCTTCTTGTATTGCATTGCATATGCATGGTTGTTGTTCTTGTCGTTTCTTTTCGGTTAAGCTTTGAGCAACCTCTGTGTTCGTCCATGGATAGAGAGAGCATTTTGACGCTCCTAAAGGTTCAAAAACTCTATTGCATGGCCATACGTTGCTCCTCGGGTGTTTATTGCCTATTTTCTTAAAAATAATACTAGCCTAAGGCAATCTATTTTAAAAAATTTTGAGGGTTTGAGTGAGGTCACTCATATCGTGTTCCAATTGGTGTTTATTTGTGTCTTTTTGAATTGGAACCTGATTGGGAGAAGTCGCGTCATAGTTCGGAACGAAGAAGGGCGAAGAACAGTGACCGGACGCTGGACCGGACGCTGCACCGGACGCAGTGATGCTTCACCACCGCGTCCGGTCCCGGCATCCACCAGCGCGTCCGGTCATCCAGAAGACCAACTCCAGATCTAATGATCGGATGCTGCACCGGACGCGCCTCTGCTGACCACCGCGTCCGGTCCCGGTTACCACCACCGCGTCCGGTCATTCGCGATGATTTCCCGAGCTCCCCTCGACCGGACTCTGACCACGTCCGGTCAGTCCACACCGGACGCGTCAGGTCACTCCAGGAGCTTACTGGAGTGTGACCGGACGCTGCACCACTGCGTCCGGTCATAACGACCACCGCGTCCGGTCATCACGCGTCGAACGGATCTAAACCCTTCATATAACCGTTCGTCCTCGGCCGTGTCTTTCACCCGCACGCGTTTTTCCGCCGCCGCCTGCCCTAACTCGCCAAATCCGCCAAGTCGCCGTCGATTCGCCGGAACCGCCGCGCCCTTACCGTCTTCCTTGCCTCCGGCAAGCCCAGCCACGACCCAGCCGTGTCTCCTTGCACGCGAGCGCGCGCCAGCCTGCGCCTGCCCGCGCCTTGCCCGCGCCTGCCCCGCAGCCGCGCCACCACCGCCCGCTCGCCTCTCGCCGCCGGTGAGCCGTGCCCCTGTCGCCGGTGAGCCGCACCCTAGTCCACCAGCTTCACCTCTGGCCGTGGACTGCCTCGCGCTCGCCTCCAATCGGTCTTCGTCGAGTTCCCCTAACCCTAACCCTAACCCTAGGGTTCGCGTAACGTCGTTCGGCCGTTCGTCGTCGAGATTTCGTCACGCGCCGTCTTCTTCGCGAGGTTGTTTCGCGTCCCTTGATTTCCTTGTTAGGTTTTGCCGTAACTCATTCCTTAATCCTAATTATCTCGTGTTTCGGCAAATCAGAGCCCGTCCGGTGGATTCGGGGAATCACGTGATCTAGGTCATCTCATCTTGTCACCTTCGTCTCGTCAATCCGAGGTAGCTTCACGTTTCGATTCACATCTTATCTCATATGCTTGCTATCTCTAGGGCTTTGTACCTTTTAGTTATATATGTGCTTATAGTAGATCTCTCTATTCCGTCGTTGCAGCGAGTCTGTCCGTGTGTCAGGGTGAGATTAGTTTGCTGAATCCGAGGCCAAGCCTGCGGATACGGATTGAGGCCAAGCCTCTCGAGTGACAGTTCACCATCTTTCAGAGGTCTTTCGGATAGTTTTTCAGCATGGTGCGTTGCAAGAACGCCGGTGGTGCTCCTAGTGACGGGGACGACAGTCCTCCTCGTCGGTCTGAGATTGCACGTGGAAAGCGTATCAAGATCTTGGCCAGAAAGAAGAAGAAGACACTTACAGAGGCAGAGATTGCTCAGGCCGTGGCAGATGCAGCAGAGCAGGCAGAGAGAGGTGGCAGGAGCAGTGGCATACGTATAGGTGAGCGTCGCTTTCATCTAGAAGGTCGACAGCTCGGCACAGAGGCCACTGAGGGTACTGAGGATACTAGAGCTACAGAGGATATGTCAGTTGATCCACCTCCAGAGGCTCCAGAGGCACCAGAGGCTACAGAGGACACAGAGGAGCAGCCAGCTCAGTCTCCACCACGTCGCCGCTCCACACGCGCACGTACTCAGGTGACTCCCAGGCCAGAGGGCCAGCGTCGTGGAGCACGCCCTCCTCCCAGAGCTAGAGGTTCACCCCCGGTCGAGCACTTTGACTTGAGGGGTGCTACAGCATGTCAGGTGCGGGGGTTGAGGTTCGTGGAGGTCAGTCGGTGGTTTCCACCTATGAGGGATCACAGAGCTTCAGAAGGCTTCTATACCCCACTTCAGGAGGATTTCTACAGGGCTCTTGTTGACAGCGGTATTGCTTTCCGACCACAGAGGGTCTGTCGACTTGAGTCACTGGTTGAGGTTGTGGGAGAACAGCTATGTCCGCACCTGTCCTTTCTGCCAGGCTTGTCAGATCTTCTTGGACGGACAGGTGCATACTGCGGCACATGGGTCAGAGAGTTTTATGCTTCACTATGGATTGATCCTGCCCATGATTTCATTCACTTTACATTCCGAGGCCGCGATCACCGTCTATACAGCACCAGAGTGCGGGAGATTCTCAGACTCCCAGCATCCAACACGAAGATACATCAGCTGTGTTTTGGTCAGACTCCTCCACCGAGACGCCCTCACGGCGGGGCAGTGCCACCTACAGACTTGGTTCGACCCTGCTTCCGTGAGCCTTTTGGCGAAGGGTCTCGTCGCACGCCTGCTAGTTTGACACCACTTGCCAGAGTTCTGGATGCTATAGTCAGACGCACTCTACTTCCCCGACTTGGCTACAGAGAGGGACTGACCCGGATGCAGCTATGGGTTGTGCACCACCTCCTCTCACAAACACAGTTTGACATTTGGGATCTCATACTTAGTGAGATGGAGGACACCATAGCTGAGGGCTTCAAGGGTAATCGTCAGCTGCCCTATGCACACTGGATCTGCTTCATCATTAGATCATCCATTCAGCTACCAGCAGAGATCCGAGCTGAGATATCAGATACTACTACTGCCTTCCCTGAGTATGATATCCGTCAGCTTTGGGCTTCAGTCACTAGAGATCAGGCCCCAGTGCCAGGACAGCGTGTGCGACCTGAGGTTCCTGAGACAGCAGCTGAGCAGGACGCCACAGTTGATGAGCTTGCAGAGGCAGAGCTTGCCGATCTTGACGCTCAGCCTGCTGATCTTCCTGAGGATGTGACATCTGACAGCACTGATGAGGACTACCAGCCCATCCCCAGGTACCGGTCTCCTTGGTCTCACGACCATGAGGCCGGTGGCTCTGGTTCAGCCTCCCGCACAGACCCAGCCATGGTGGCCATACTTGAGAGGTTGACCCAGGCACAGGAGCAGCAGCAACAGCAGATACAGCGACAGGCTCAGGACACAGCTGCAGCACTTGCACAGATTCAGGCTCGTCAGGACGAGTTTCAGCGTCAGCAGCTTGAGATCCAGAGGCAGCAGGTTGAAATGCAGCGACAGCAGTTCGAGATTCAGCGTCAGAGTGCAGCTAGTCAGCAGCAGTACTTGGATCTCCTGCGCCACCTAGTCACTGTTGGGGTTCCTCCGCCTGCTTCTGTCCTGACTTCTGCTTTACAATCCAGTGATCCATCGAGTCAGGGACAGCCGAGTTTCCAGTTCACATCTCCACAGTAGCAGGTTCCCCAGTCATTCCAGTCCCCGAGCTTCACGCCTATTCACACGGGGTTTACACCTTCAGACCAGCCTCGCCCTCACCTCCTGACAGGCACACCCTTCGGTGATTACAGTGCTACCTACAGCGAGTTGACTGGTCAGCCGATGCCCTCGCACACTACCTTTGCTACTTCTTCAGGGTTGTCAGCTTCAGAGGCAGCTTTTCTTCCAGTGACAGGGACCGGTACTACAGAGACTCTTCCTTCGTCAGTTGCCTCGACAGATCCTCCTGCTATTGGCTCGCTACAGGCTCAGGTCACTCAGACAGATCCTCTTATTACTACTACGTCAGTACCTGTTCCCGCAGCTCAGACCCAGACCGCTTCACAGCCACGTGATTCTTCAGAGGGTCAGCCAGATAGCTCAGATTCCGAGGGAGATTCTTTACACTTCGTGATTACTCCGCGCACCTCGGCGCCCGGCACGACTCCGTCTGTCCCCCCGTTAGATCCTTAGATTAGTTTTTGGCGCTTGATGCCAAAGGGGGAGAGAGAGTAGTTTCAGGGGGAGTTTTGAGAGAGGTTTTTCGTTTTTTCTTGTGTGCTACTTTCATGCATCATGCATCATGTTTACTTTTCAGTCTTTGCACTCGTGTGGCATGTCGTCGTGTGATAAACCTTGAGTCTTAATGTTTTATCCAGTCGCAGTGTTAACACTTGTCACCGTTTTTAATTATAGCTCTAAGGTTGTGCTTCCGTGCCTTACTCTGATTTCTTATGAGCTATATCTGTATGTGTACTAACGTTCTTTGTCTTATCTTATGAGTACACTCTTTTGGCTTGGGGCACATAAGCAATTCCTAACTCCTTGTGCTTATTGCTTTTTGCTTATGTGAACCTTGCATGCTCGAAAACCTCAACTCAAATCTTTTATATCTTAGTGTTGTCATCAATCACCAAAAAGGGGGAGATTGAAAGCATCTAGGCCCCGAGGTTTGGTTTCGGCAATTGATGACAACGCTTTATTACCATGACTAACGTGTGTTTTGCAGAAACTTTGGTAAGTTAGGTCATGGAGGTTTTAACTGCTTTGAGCACCATGGTATTCATGCTCCTTGATGGAAATCGTTTCAGTTTTCAAAAGAGTGACGTCAAGATTAAGGACGGTTAGTTCCAGATGTCGAGGTGTTGAGATACATTTGGAATAGTCGTTAGGATCTTCGTTTTTCTCTTTTGGCCGTACTATAAAGGGGGGCATGAGCGGGTAGCTTGACCTAGGCGAGTCCTATGTTTAGGTGTGGTGCACACTTGTTAAACTTGGCGCTAGGCAGCTCTAGAATAGCTCAAAGTTCAGTTGGAAGCAACTTGGTTCAAGTTGTGACGCGTTTCGGAGAGTTTCGGGTCGTTTTCCCATGACCGGACGCGGTCCTCGGCATGACCGGACGCGTCCGGTCAGTACAGTTCCGCGGCTAGGGTTTCAGCTCTGAACACCGGACGCGGTCCTCGCGAGGACCGGACGCGGTGGTCAGAAGTCAACACGTGTCACTTGAGGGAAACACCCGATCGGACGCGACCTAGGTATGATCGGCGCGTCCGGTCATAGTCCAGTAAGGTCTAGAGACGACCGGACGCGTTCGGTCATCACCCATCGGACGCGGTCGCGCGTCCGGTGCGAGTATAGTATGCTCCCTGCACGATCGGACGCGTTCGGTCACTCCTGACCGGTGCGTCCGGTCACTCAGTTGTTTTTTTGGATTTCGACCGTTACGAGCGACCGGCGCGTCCGGTCAGTTCGACCGGCGCGTCCGGTCAGCCTGTGTTTTGCTGAGTCAGCGGGTAACGGTTAGTTTTGTCTGTGGGGTGTATAAATACATCCCCACCACCTCTTTGAGAGGTCTCTTGCTCATTTGATCAGCTAATAAACACCTTTGGAGTGCAAGGGAGTGCAAGAGCACTAGTGAGGATAGAGATTTGAGAATCAAAGCTTGAGAGTTCCTCACTAGCGATTAGAGAGTAGCAAGTGTGCATCCACCTTCTCATTTGGGCTCATAGTGGTCAAGTGAGAGTTCTAGCTTGTTACTCTTGGTGATCGCCATCACCTAGACGGCGTGGTGGTGATTGTGAGTTTGGTGATCATCCGGCGGAGCTTGTGGATGACCCAACTCATCTTGTGAGCGGTTTTGGGTGATTCACCGCGATGGAGTGTCGAAGAATCAACCCGTAGAGAGCACTTGATCCTTGCGCGGATCAAGGGGGAGCTACACCCTTGCGCGGGTGCTCCAACGAGGACTAGTGGGGAGTGGCGACTCTCCGATACCTCGGAAAAACATCGCCGTGTTCCTTGCCCCTTTACATTCAAGCATTTACTTTCTCATATTTACTTTCATTGCTTGTTTTACATTCCTAGACTTGCCATGCTAGACTAGGATTGGAAACTAGGGTGCAAAACTTTGTATCGATAGACTCTCTAGGAACACAAGTAGACACTAGGGGTGAATTCCGGCTTGTAGGATTTAATTCTTGCATTTGATTTTTAGAAAAGCCCAATTCATCCCCCCTCTTGGGCATCTTGATCCTTTCAATTGGTATCGGAGCCGTGTTGCTCTATTTTTAGGCTTTACCGCCTAGAGCAAGATGTCTAATGGGGAAGGACCACCTCCCACTTTTGAGGGAGACGATTTTCCATATTGGAAAATTCGTATGGAGGCGTACCTCGAAGCCATAGATGTTGGGTGCCTTAGAGCCGCAACCGAAGGGCTTCCCCCCATAAGGGATCCCGCTAACCCAAGTGGCGACGAGGAGAAGTACGACCGGTGGAATGCAAAGGCCAAAAATGCACTCTACCGGGGCTTAGGCAAAGATATCTTCAATCGTGTGTGTAATGCAAAGAACGCTCATGAATTGTAGGAAAATCTTTGTGCTCTCCATGAGGGAACTAAGAGTGAGCGTGAGGAACGCTATCACATAGCTTTAAAGAAAATTAATTCTTTTGAGATGCTTCCCAAAGAAAGTGCTAATGACATGTACACTCGCTTGAATGTTCTTGTAGAGGACCTCAGTGCTCTTGGGCTCACCAAAATGAGCCAATCGGATGTTGCAAGGAAGATTTTGAGTGTGCTTCCCGTTGAGAAGTATGGTCACATTGTCACCGTGCTTCACCAAAGTGATCTTTCCACCGCAACACCGACTCAAGTATTAGGGAAAATCAATGCTCACGAGATGTACATGCATATCACTCCGGAAGAGGGCTCATCATCTTCCAAGAAGAAAGACTTGGCTTTCAAAGCTAGTCATGACAAGAAGAAGAAGAAGGGCCAAGCCATGATGGTGCAAGAAAGCTCAAGTGAAAGTGATGTTGATGATGAATCACTTGCACTCATGGTGAGAAAGACCACCAAGATGCTAAAGAAGCTCAACAAGAGTGGCATCAAGTTCGATGGCAAAAAGAAGAAATTCTTCATAAGTAGCAAGAGAAAGCCAATCTCGGAGATGGATTGCTACAATTGTGGTGAACTTGGCCACCTAGCCCATCAATGCCCTAGACTACCAAAAGACAAGTACAAGAACAAGAACAAGGGCAAGAAAAATGATTCAAGTGATGAAGAAGAAGAGAAGAAGAAGAACAAGCCATATAAGAAGAAGGATGGCAAGAAGAAGGAGTTCCACAAGAAGAAGAAGGGAGGAAAGACATACATTGTTGGTGATTGGCTCACCGACATTGAATCATCTTGTGAGTCCTCCGAAGATGAGAGCGATGATGAGAAGGTTGCCGCATTTGTGATGGGGCCATCATCTTCACCAACATCTTCATCACCACCTTCACCGCCTCCTTCACCATCATCGTCCACTACTCACCTATGCCTCATGGCCAAGGGTGAACGAAAGGTACAAAACCATGATAGTGATGATGATGATGATAGTGATAGTGATGATGAATATGACGCACCTTCTTATGATGAACTTGTAAAATTGCTAAACAAATACACTAAAATCATAAGAAGGACTAGAAGTGAAAATGATGATCTTCAAAATGAAAATGAATCACTCTCATCCAAGCTTGAAAATATTCAAAAGACTAGTGGTGAGCTTAGAGTTCAAAATGAAGTGATGTCTTCCACTCTCAAGGAGCTCAAAACCTCTTATAAAGAGCTTAAAGATCAACATGATAAACTTGAGAAGAAGCATGATGAGCTCATCACTAGATATAATTCTCTTAAGGACAAATACACCACATTAAAAATTGACTATGATAGTCTTGTGGTTGCTAATGAACTTGCTCTTGAGACACATGATGCTACTAACTATGTTGTTAAGTGTGATATAGCCACATCATGTGATGATTTGATCATTGAAAGCATTGAGCAAGGTTCTAGTAGCAAAGGCAAGAGTGTGGTTGAGTCAAGCAACTATGATGATTATGTTAATATCAAGTGTGAGAATGAGAAGCTTGCAAATGAGAACAAGAAGCTAAAAGGTTTGATGGCTCTTGAGAAGCAACCAACAAATGAGTCACTCATTGAAGAAAACAAAAAGCTCAAGCAAGAAAAAGAGCATCTTAAGACCGGCCTAAGCAAGTTCACAAGAGGCCAACATTTGCAAAGTGAGCTCCTCATGAACACCGTAATGAAGATGGATAGAAGTGGCATTGGGTACTTGGCAAATCAAGAGAAGAAAGCAAAAGCTCAACCACAACAAAGCAAGTCAAAGCCCAAGCCAAAGAGATGTGTTGAGTGTGGTCAAAAAGGTCACTTTGCTCATGAATGCAAAACTCCACCACCACAACCCTTGCCCAAGCATGCTAGATCCTTCGCCTTCAATGCTCATTATATGCTAAGAAAAGATTCAAATGGAAAGATGAAAGTCATGTTTTTGGGTCCCCCAAACAAGAATAGGCCAAAGAAAATATGGGTTGCCAAGTCACTAGTGGATAAAGTCAAGGGCCCCTCTCAAGTTTGGGTCCCTAAACAAAAAGCTTGATCTCTTGTGTGTAGGTGAACTACAAGACCGGTGGATCTCATTGGGTTATTGATAGTGGTTGCACTCAACATATGACCGGTGATCCTCGTATGTTCACCACCATTGAAGAAAATGGAATATGTCAAGAGAAGATCACATTTGGGGATAATTCAAAGAGCAAAGTCAAGGGTATAGGCAAGATTGCAATATCACATGATCACTCACTCTCAAATGTGCTCTATGTTGCTTCATTGAGTTTCAACTTGTTATCCGTTGGGCAACTTTGTGATATTGGCTTCCAATGCTTGTTCACACCAAATGAAGTGGAAGTTACAAAGATAGATGACAAGCAAGTGATATTCAAAGGCTTTAGATACAACAATCTTTATCTTGTTGACTTCACCTCCGAAGATGCAAATTTGATGACATGTTTGTTCACCAAGACCTCACTTGGTTGGCTTTGGCATAGGAGGCTTGCTCATGTTGGAATGAACACTCTCAACAAGCTATTGAAGAAAGAACTAGTGAGAGGATTGAAGGATGTGAAGTTTGAAAAGGACAAACCTTGTAGTGCATGTCAAGCGGGCAAACAAGTTGCAAACACTCATCCAACCAAAGCTTTCATGTCAACTTCAAGAGTGCTAGAACTTCTACACATGGATTTGTTTGGGCCTACAACATACAAGAGCTTGGGTGGTAATCTTTATTGTCTTGTGATAGTTGATGACTACTCAAGGTATACATGGACTTTCTTCCTTCATGACAAATCCGAAGTGGCAAATTGCTTCAAGAAGTTTGCAAAGAGAGCTCAAAATGAATTTGAAGTCAAGATAAAGAAGATTAGAAGTGACAATGGCAAAGAGTTTGACAACACCAACATTGAAGCTTATTGTGATGAAATTGGAATCAAGCATGAGGTCTCTTCAACCTACACTCCTCAACAAAATGGTGTAGTTGAGAGAAAGAACCGAACTTTGATCACCCTTGCAAGAACAATGCTAGATGAGTACAACACTCCGGAGAAGTTGTGGGCCGAGGCAATCAACACCGCATGCTATGCTTCAAATCGCCTCTTCCTACAAAAGTTTCTTGGCAAGACCCCCTATGAGTTACTTAATGGGAAGAAGCCGGACGTCTCTTTCTTCCGGGTGTTTGGTTGCAAATGTTACATCTACAAGAAGCGTCAACACCTAGGGAAGTTTCAAAGACGTTGTGATATTGGTTTTCTTGTCGGTTACTCATCAAAGTCCAAAGCATATAGAGTATTTAACCATGCCACCGGTTTGGTTGAAGAAACATATGATGTGGAATTTGATGAATCTAACGGCTCCCAAGGAGCAATTGAGAATTGTGATGATGTAGGTGATGAACCCTTGAGGAAGGCCATGAAGAACATGCCGGTGGGAGACATCAAGCCAAAAGATGATAATGATGATGTACAAATTGTTGATCCACCATCTTCATCACATGTGCCTCAAGATGATGACAAGAATGAGAGAGTTGAAAATGAAGACACTTATGTCTCTCATGAACAAGCCGAGGCACGAGCTCAAGATGTTGATGCTCCCCATCCACCTCCTCAAGTGGTTGATAGAAGAAACTCATCACTACTTCAAGCACATCCACAAGATCTCATCATAGGGAGTCCTACAAAGGGAGTAATGACTCGATCTCAAAAGCTAGTTTCGTTTGTTGAACATCACTCTTTTGTCTCTTGTGTTGAACCTAAGAATGTAGAAGAAGCTCTTCGAGATCCGGATTGGGTGAATGCAATGCATGAAGAATTGAACAACTTCACCCGTAATCAAGTATGGACACTTGAAGAGCATCCTAAAGGTGCAAGAGTCATTGGAACCAAGTGGGTGTTCCGAAACAAGCAAGATGACCAAGGCATAGTGGTGAGGAACAAGGCAAGACTAGTTGCAAAGGGGTTCTCTCAAGTTGAAGGTCTTGATTTTGGAGAGACCTTTGCACCCGTTGCAAGACTTGAAGCCATTCGTATCCTCCTTGCATATGCATCACATCATGATATGAAACTATATCAAATGGATGTGAAAAGTGCATTCTTAAATGGCTTTATAAATGAACTAGTCTATGTTAATCAACCTCCCGGGTTTGAAGACTCTAGATATCCTAATCATGTTTATAGGTTGTCCAAGGCATTATATGGGCTCAAGCAAGCCCCTAGAGCATGGTATGAGCGCCTCCGGGACTTCCTCATTGAGAAGGGCTTCACCATTGGGAAGGTCGACACCACACTATTCACCAAGAAGTTTAATGGGGAGATCTTTATTTGTCAAGTATATGTTGATGATATCATCTTCGGATCAACAAATGAAGATTATTGCAAGGAATTTGGTGAATTGATGTCGAAGGAGTTCGAGATGTCAATGATTGGTGAGCTCACATTCTTCCTTGGATTTCAAGTAAAGCAAATGAGAGAAGGAATTTTCATCTCTCAAGAAAAATATACCAAGGATCTTCTCAAAAGATTCAAGATGGAAGAATGCAAACCAATCAAGACCCCAATGCCATCAAATGGACATCTCGACCTAGATGAGGGAGGTAAACCGGTTGATCAAACTCTCTACCGTTCTATGATTGGTAGCTTGTTGTACCTTACCGCATCTAGGCCCGATATCATGTTTAGTGTGTGCATGTGTGTCCGCTTTCAAGCGTGCCCTAAAGAACCTCATTTAAGTGCCGTAAAAAGAATCCTAAGATATCTTAAGCTCACCCCAAGCATTGGTCTTTGGTATCCCAAAGGAGCTAGATTCCAACTAATTGGCTATTCCGATTCGGACTATGCCGGTTGCAAAATTGATAGAAAAAGCACATCCGGAGGGTGCCATTTGCTTGGAAGATCTTTAGTATCTTGGTCATCTAAAAAGCAAAATAGTGTGGCTTTGTCCACCGCCGAGGCGGAATACATTGCCGCGGGGGCTTGTTGTGCACAAATCTTATATATGAAACAAACCCTCCTAGACTATGGAATTGTTCTTGAAAAGGTGCCACTTTTATGTGATAATGAAAGTGCCGTTAAAATTGCTAACAATCCGGTACAACACTCTCGCACCAAGCACATTGATATCCGCCATCACTTTCTAAGAGATCACGTTGCTAAAAATGACATATCACTAGAAGGTGTAAGAAGTGAAAATCAATTAGCGGATATCTTCACTAAACCTTTAGATGAGGCAACCTTTTGTAGGTTAAGGAGTGAACTCAATGTGCTTGATTCTAGCAACTTTAAAAAATGAGCGTGTGTTGTCCCTTGCATTGCATTGTATAATATGCCATGTTTATTTTATCGCAATGCTTTTAGGGCTTGGCTAACACGGTTACGATAACCCTTCTTTGGAGGAGTGAAGAAGCCTAACCGTGGATCAAACTTGACAAGCATTCTAGTTTTACCTTCTTGTATTGCATTGCATATGCATGGTTGTTGTTCTTGTCGTTTCTTTTCGGTTAAGCTTTGAGCAACCTCTGTGTTCGTCCATGGATAGAGAGAGCATTTTGACGCTCCTAAAGGTTCAAAAACTCTATTGCATGGTCATACGTTGCTCCTCGGGTGTTTATTGCCTATTTTCTTAAAAATAATACTAGCCTAAGGCAATCTATTTTAAAAAATTTTGAGGGTTTGAGTGAGGTCACTCATATCGTGTTCCAATTGGTGTTTATTTGTGTCTTTTTGAATTGGAACCTGATTGGGAGAAGTCGCGTCATAGTTCGGAACGAAGAAGGGCGAAGAACAGTGACCGGACGCTGGACCGGACGCTGCACCGGACGCAGTGATGCTTCACCACCGCGTCCGGTCCCGGCATCCACCAGCGCGTCCGGTCATCCAGAAGACCAACTCCAGATCTAATGATCGGATGCTGCACCGGACGCGCCTCTGCTGACCACCGCGTCCGGTCCCGGTTACCACCACCGCGTCCGGTCATTCGCGATGATTTCCCGAGCTCCCCTCGACCGGACTCTGACCACGTCCGGTCAGTCCACACCGGACGCGTCAGGTCACTCCAGGAGCTTACTGGAGTGTGACCGGACGCTGCACCACTGCGTCCGGTCATAACGACCACCGCGTCCGGTCATCACGCGTCGAACGGATCTAAACCCTTCATATAACCGTTCGTCCTCGGCCGTGTCTTTCACCCGCACGCGTTTTTCCGCCGCCGCCTGCCCTAACTCGCCAAATCCGCCAAGTCACCGTCGATTCGCCGGAACCGCCGCGCCCTTACCGTCTTCCTTGCCTCCGGCAAGCCCAGCCACGACCCAGCCGCGTCTCCTTGCACGCGAGCGCGCGCCAGCCTGCGCCTGCCCGCGCCTTGCCCGCGCCTGCCCCGCAGCCGCGCCACCGCCGCCCGCTCGCCTCTCGCCGCCGGTGAGCCGTGCCCCTGTCGCCGGTGAGCCACACCCTAGTCCACCAGCTTCACCTCTGGCCGTGGACTGCCTCGCGCTCGCCTCCAATCGGTCTTCGTCGAGTTGCCCTAACCCTAACCCTAACCCTAGGGTTCGCGTAACGTCGTTCGGCCGTTCGTCGTCGAGATTTCGTCACGCGCCGTCTTCTTCGCGAGGTTGTTTCGCGTCCCTTGATTTCCTTGTTAGGTTTTGCCGTAACTCATTCCTTAATCCTAATTATCTCGTGTTTCGGCAAATCAGAGCCCGTCCGGTGGATTCGGGGAATCACGTGATCTAGGTCATCTCATCTTGTCACCTTCGTCTCATCAATCCGAGGTAGCTTCACGTTTCGATTCACATCTTATCTCATATGCTTGCTATCTCTAGGGCTTCGTACCTTTTAGTTATATATGTGCTTATAGTAGATCTCTCTATTCCGTCGTTGCAGCGAGTCTGTCCGTGTGTCAGGGTGAGATCAGTTTGCTGAATCCGAGGCCAAGCCTGCGGATACGGATTGAGGCCAAGCCTCTCGAGTGACAGTTCACCATCTTTCAGAGGTCTTTCGGACAGTTTTTCAGCATGGTGCGTTGCAAGAACGCCGGTGGTGCTCCTAGTGATGGGGACAACAGTCCTCCTCGTCGGTCTAAGATTGCACGTGGAAAGCGTATCAAGATCTTGGCCAGAAAGAAGAAGAAGACACTTACAGAGGCAGAGATTGCTCAGGCCGTGGCAGATGCAGCAGAGCAGGCAGAGAGAGGTGGCAGGAGCAGTGGCATACGTATAGGTGAGCGTCGCTTTCATCTAGAAGGTCGACAGCTCGGCACAGAGGCCACTGAGGGTACTGAGGATACTAGAGCTACAGAGGATATGTCAGTTGATCCACCTCCAGAGGCTCCAGAGGCACCAGAGGCAACAGAGGACACAGAGGAGCAGCCAGCTCAGTCTCCACCACGTCGCCGCTCCACACGCGCACGTACTCAGGTGACTCCCAGGCCAGAGGGCCAGCGTCGTGGAGCACGCCCTCCTCCCAGAGCTAGAGGTTCACCCCCGGTCGAGCACTTTGACTTGAGGGGTGCTACAGCATGTCAGGTGCGGGGGTTGAGGTTCGTGGAGGTCAGTCGGTGGTTTCCACCTGTGAGGGATCACAGAGCTTCAGAAGGCTTCTATACCCCACTTCAGGAGGATTTCTACAGGGCTCTTGTTGACAGCGGTATTGCTTTCCGACCACAGAGGGTCTGTCGACTTGAGTCACTGGTTGAGGTTGTGGGAGAACAGCTACGTCCGCACCTGTCCTTTCTGTCAGGCTTGTCAGATCTTCTTGGACGGACAGGTGCATACTGCGGCACATGGGTCAGAGAGTTTTATGCTTCACTATGGATTGATCCTGCCCATGATTTCATTCACTTTACATTCCGAGGCCGCGATCACCATCTATACAGCACCAGAGTGCGGGAGATTCTCAGACTCCCAGCATCCAACACGAAGATACATCAGCTGTGTTTTGGTCAGACTCCTCCACCGAGACGCCCTCACGGCGGGGCAGTGCCACCTACAGACTTGGTTCGACCCTGCTTCCGTGAGCCTTTTGGCGAAGGGTCTCGTCGCACGCCTGCTAGTTTGACACCACTTGCCAGAGTTCTGGATGCTATAGTCAGACGCACTCTACTTCCCCGACTTGGCTACAGAGAGGGACTGACCCGGATGCAGCTATGGGTTGTGCACCACCTCCTCTCACAAACACAGTTTGACATTTGGGATCTCATACTTAGTGAGATGGAGGACACCATAGCTGAGGGCTTCAAGGGTAATCGTCAGCTGCCCTATGCACACTAGATCTGCTTCATCATTAGATCATCCATTCAGCTACCAGCAGAGATCCGAGCTGAGATATCAGATACTACTACTGTCTTCCCTGAGTATGATATCCGTCAGCTTTGGGCTTCAGTCACTAGAGATCAGGCCCCAGTGCCAGGACAGCATGTGCGACCTGAGGTTCCTGAGACAGCAGCTGAGCAGGACGCCACAGTTGATGAGCTTGCAGAGGCAGAGCTTGCCGACCTTGACGCTCAGCCTGCTGATCTTCCTGAGGATGTGACATCTGACAGCACTGATGAGGACTACCAGCCCATCCCCAGGTACCGGTCTCCTCGGTCTCACGACCACGAGGCCGGTGGCTCTGGTTCAGCCTCCTGCACAGACCCAGCCATGGTGGCCATACTTGAGAGGTTGACCCAGGCACAGGAGCAGCAGCAACAGCAGATACAGCGACAGGCTCAGGACACAGCTGCAGCACTTGCACAGATTCAGGCTCGTCAGGACGAGTTTCAACGTCAGCAGCTTGAGATCCAGAGGCAGCAGGTTGAAATGCAGCGACAGCAGTTCGAGATTCAGCGTCAGAGTGCAGCTAGTCAGCAGCAGTACTTGGATCTCCTGCGCCACCTAGTCACTGTTGGGGTTCCTCCGCCTGCTTCTGTCCTGACTTCTGCTTTACAATCCAGTGATCCATCGAGTCAGGGACAGCCGAGTTTCCAGTTCACATCTCCACAGCAGCAGGTTCCCCAGTCATTCCAGTCCCCGAGCTTCACGCCTATTCACACGGGGTTTACACCTTCAGACCAGCCTCGCCCTCACCTCCTGACAGGCACACCCTTCGGTGATTACAGTGCTACCTACAGCGAGTTGACTGGTCAGCCGATGCCCTCGCACACTACCTTTGCTACTTCTTCAGGGTTGTCAGCTTCAGAGGCAGCTTTTCTTCCAGTGACAGGGACTGGTACTACAGAGACTCTTCCTTCATCAGTTGCCTCGACAGATCCTCCTGCTATTGGCTCGCTACAGGCTCAGGTCACTCAGACGGATCCTCTTATTACTACTACGTCAGTACCTGTTCCCGCAGCTCAGACCCAGACCGCTTCACAGCCACGTGATTCTTCAGAGGGTCAGCCAGATAGCTTAGATTCCGAGGGAGATTCTTTACACTTCGTGATTACTCCGCGCACCTCGGCGCCCGGCACGACTCCGTCTGTCCCCCCGTTAGATCCTTAGATTAGTTTTTGGCGCTTGATGCCAAAGGGGGAGAGAGAGTAGTTTCAGGGGGAGTTTTGAGAGAGGTTTTTCATTTTTTCTTGTGTGCTACTTTCATGCATCATGCATCATGTTTACTTTTCAGTCTTTGCACTCGTGTGGCATGTCGTCGTGTGATAAACCTTGAGTCTTAATGTTTTATCCAGTCGCAGTGTTAACACTTGTCACCGTTTTTAATTATAGCTCTAAGGTTGTGCTTCCGTGCCTTACTCCGATTTCTTATGAGCTATATCTGTATGTGTACTAACGTTCTTTGTCTTATCTTATGAGTACACTCTTTTGGCTTGGGGCACATAAGCAATTCCTAACTCCTTGTGCTTATTGCTTTTTGCTTATGTGAACCTTGCATGCTCGAAAACCTCAACTCAAATCTTTTATATCTTAGTGTTGTCATCAATCACCAAAAAGGGGGAGATTGAAAGCATCTAGGCCCCGAGGTTTGGTTTCGGCAATTGATGACAACGCTTTATTACCATGACTAACGTGTGTTTTGCAGAAACTTTGGTAAGTTAGGTCATGGAGGTTTTAACTGCTTTGAGCACCATGGTATTCATGCTCCTTGATGGAAATCGTTTCAGTTTTCAAAAGAGTGACGTCAAGATTAAGGACGGTTAGTTCCAGATGTCGAGGTGTTGAGATACATTTGGAATAGTCATTAGGATCTTCGTTTTTCTCTTTTGGCCGTACTATAAAGGGGGGCATGAGCGGGTAGCTTGACCTAGGCGAGTCCTATGTTTAGGTGTGGTGCACACTTGTTAAACTTGGCGCTAGGCAGCTCTAGAATAGCTCAAAGTTCAGTTGGAAGCAACTTGGTTCAAGTTGTGACGCGTTTCAGAGAGTTTCGGGTCGTTTTCCCATGACCGGACGCGGTCCTCGGCATGACCGGACGCGTCCGGTCAGTACAGTTCTGCGGCTAGGGTTTCAGCTCTGAACACCGGACGCGGTCCTCGCGAGGACCGGACGCGGTGGTCAGAAGTCAACACGTGTCACTTGAGGGAAACACCCGATCGGACGCGACCTGGGTATGATCGGCGCGTCCGGTCATAGTCCAGTAAGGTCCAGAGACGACCGGACGCGTTCGGTCATCACCCATCGGACGCGGTCGCGCGTCCGGTGCGAGTATAGTATGCTCCCTGCACGATCGGACGCGTCCGGTCACTCCTGACCGGTGCGTCCGGTCACTCAGTTGTTTTTTTGGATTTCGACCGTTACGAGCGACCGGCGCGTCCGGTCAGCCCGTGTTTTGCTGAGTCAGCGGGTAACGGTTAGTTTTGTCTGTGGGGTGTATAAATACATCCCCACCACCTCTTTGAGAGGTCTCTTGCTCATTTGATCAGCTGATAAACACCTTTGGAGTGCAAGGGAGTGCAAGAGCACTAGTGAGGATAGAGATTTGAGAATCAAAGCTTGAGAGTTCCTCACTAGCGATTAGAGAGTAGCAAGTGTGCATCCACCTTCTCATTTGGGCTCGTAGTGGTCAAGTGAGAGTTCTAGCTTGTTACTCTTGGTGATCGCCATCACCTAGACGGCGTGGTGGTGATTGGGAGTTTGGTGATCATCCGGCGGAGCTTGTGGATGACCCAACTCATCTTGTGAGCGGTTTTGGGTGATTCACCGCGACGGAGTGTCGAAGAATCAACCCGTAGAGAGCACTTGATCCTTGCGCGGATCAAGGGGGAGCTACACCCTTGCGCGGGTGCTCCAACGAGGACTAGTGGAGAGTGGCGACTCTCCGATACCTCGGAAAAACATCGCCGTGTTCCTTGCCCCTTTACATTCAAGCATTTACTTTCTCATATTTACTTTCATTGCTTGTTTTACATTCCTAGACTTGCCATGCTAGACTAGGATTGGAAACTAGGGTGCAAAACTTTGTATCGATAGACTCTCTAGGAACACAAGTAGACACTAGGGGTGAATTCCGGCTTGTAGGATTTAATTCTTGCATTTGATTTTTAGAAAAGCCCAATTCACCCCCCTCTTGGGCATCTTGATCCTTTCAACCCACTTGGTTCTAATGACTCTTGCACCTTTTGGATGCTCTTCAAGTGTCCACACTTGATTGCGGGCGAAGTTATTCAATTCTTCATGCATGGCATTCACCCAATCCAGATCTTGAAGAGCTTCTTCTACATTCTTAGGTTCAAGACAAGAGACAAAGGAGTGATGTTCAACAAAAGAATTAAACTTTTGAGATCGAGTCACTACACCCTTTGTAGGACTCCCTATGATGAGATCTTGTGGATATGCTTGAAGTAGAGGTGAGTTTCTTCGATCAACCATTTGAGGAGTAGGATGGAGAGCATCAACATCTTGTGCTTGTGCCTCGGCTTGATGATGAGAGACATGGGAGTCTTCATTTTCAACTCTCTCATTCTTGTCATCATTTTGAGGCACATATGATGAAGATGGTGGATTGACAATTTGTACATCGTCTTCATCATCTTTAGGCTGGATGTCACCCACCGGCATGTTCTTCATGGCCTCCCTCAATAGTTCATCATCTACATCATCACAATTCTCAATTGCTCCTTGAGAGCCATTAGATTCATCAAATTCTACATCATATGTTTTCTCAACCAAACCGGTGGCATGGTTAAATACTCTATATGCTTTGGACTTTGATGAGTAGCCAACAAGAAAACCAATATCACAACGTCTTTGGAACTTCCCTAGGTGTTGACGCTTCTTGTAGATGTAGCTTTTGCAACCAAACACCCGGAAGAATGAGACGTCCGGCTTCTTCCCATTTAGCAACTCATAAGGGGTCTTGCAAAGGAATTTTTGTAGGAAGAGGCGATTTGAAGCATAGCATGCGGTGTTGATTGCCTTGGCCCACAATTTCTCTAGTGTATTGTACTCATCTAGCATTGTTCTTGCAAGAGTGATCAAGGTCCGGTTCTTTCTCTCAACTACACCATTTTGTTGAGGAGTGTAGGTTGATGACACTTCATGCTTGATTCCAATTTCATCACAATAGGCTTCAATGTTGGTGTTGTCAAACTCTTTTCTATTGTCACTTCTAATCTTCTTTATCTTGACTTCAAATTCATTTTGAGCTCTCTTTGCAAACTTCTTGAAGCAACTTGCCACTTTGGATTTGTCATGAAGGAAGAAGGTCCAAGTGTATCTTGAGAAGTCATCCACAGTCACAAGACAATAAAGATTTCCACCCAAACTTTTGTAAGTTGTAGGACCAAACAAATCCATGTGTAGAAGTTCTAGTACTCTTGATGTTGACATGTAGGCTTTGGTTGGATGAGTGTTTGCAACTTGTTTGCTGGCTTGACATGCACTACAAGGTTTGTCCTTTTCAAATTTTACATCCTTTAAACCTCTCACTAATTCTTTCTTTAATAGCTTGTTGAGAGTATTCATTCCAACATGAGTAAGCCTCCTATGCCAAAGCCATCCAAGTGTGGTCTTGGTGAACAAACATGTCATCAAGTTTGCATCTTCGGAGGTGAAGTCAACAAGATAAAGATTGTTGTATCTAAAGCCCTTGAAAATCACTTGCTTGTCATCTATCTTGGTAACAACCACTTCATTTGGACCAAACAAGCATTGGTAGCCAAGATCACAAAGTTGCCCAACGGATAGTAGGTTGAAACTCAATGAAGCAACATAGAGCACATTTGATAGAGAGTGATCATTTGATATTGCAACCTTGCCTATACCCTTGACTTTGCTCTTTGAATTATCCCCAAATGTGATCTTGTCTTGACATACCCCATCCTCTTCAAGTGAGGTGAACATACGAGGATCACCGGTCATATGTTGTGTGCAACCACTATCAATCACCCAATGAGATCCACCGGTCTTGTAGTTCACCTACACACAAGAGATCAAGCCTTTTGTTTAGGGACCCAAACTTGAGAGAGACCCTTAACTTTTTCAACTAGTGACTTGGCAACCCAAATTTTCTTTGGCCTATTCTTGTTAGGAGGACCCAAGAACATGACTTTCATCTTTCCACTAGAGTCCTTTCTAGGCATGTAGTGAGCATTGAAAGCAAAGGGTCTAGCATGCTTGGGAAAGGGTTGTGGTGGTGGAGTTTTGCACTCATGAGCAAAATGACCTTCTTGTCCACACTCAACACATCTCTTTGGCTTGGGCTTTGTCTTGCTTTGTTGTTGTTTAGCCTTTACCTTCTTTTCTTGATTTGCCAAATAGTCAATGCCACTCCTATCCAACTTCATGACGGTGTTCATGAGTAGCTCACTTTGGAAGTGTTGGCCTCTTGTGAACTTGCTTAGGCCGGTCTTGAGATGCTCTTTCTCTTGCTTGAGCTTCTTGTTTTCTTCAATGAGTGACTCATTTGAAGCTTGCTTCTCAAGAGCCATCAACTTCTTGTTCTCAACTTTAAGCATCTCATTTTCACTCTTGAGCTTGACATACTCATCATAGTCGTTGGCCTCAACCACACTCTTGCCTTTGCCACTAGAGCCTTGCTCAAAGTTCTCAACAATCAAGTCATCACATGATGTAGCTATATCAATCTTAACAATTTGGTTAGTAGCATCATGTGTCTCAAGAGCAAGCTCATTAGCAACAATAAGAGTATCATAATCAATTTTTAAGGCGGTGTACTCTTCTTTTAGCAAGTTTAGTCTAGTGATGAGTTCACCATGCTTCTTCTCAATTTTATCATGTTTATCTCTAAGCTCCTTGTTAGAAGTTTTAAGCTCTTTGAGAGAAGAAGACATAGTTTCATGTTGATCTATGAGCTCATCCCTAGCATTATGTGCACTTTCAAGCTTAGATGAGAGTGATTCATTTTCATGTTGAAGCTCATCATTTTCATTTCTAGTCCTCCTTATGATTTTAGAATATTTATTTAACAATTTTACTAGTTCATCATAAGAGGGAGCATCATATTCATCATCACTATCACTATCATCATCATCATCATCATCACTATCACTATTTTGTACCTTTCGATCACCCTTTGCCATAAGGCATAGTTGAGTAGTAGAAGATGATGGTGAAGATGGTGGTGAAGGTGGTGATGAAGATGTCGATGAAGATGATGATGGCCCAATCACAAGTGCGGTGATCTTTTCTTTGTCATTGTCACTTTCATCGCCGGAGGACTCACATGATGATTCAGTGTCGGTGAGCCAATCACCAACAATATAGGCCTTGCCTCCCTTCTTCTTGAAGAATTCTCTTTTCTTGCCATCTTTCTTCTTGTATGGCTTATTCTTTCTTTTGTCATCTTCTTCATCACTTGAGTCATCTTTCTTGCCCTTGTACTTGTTCTTGTACTTATCTTTTGGAGGCTTTGGGCATTGATGAGCTAGATGGCCAAGTTCTCCATAATTGAAGCAATCCATTTCGGAGATTGGCTTCCTTTTGCTACTAGTGAAGAATTTCTTCTTCTTGCCATCGAACTTGATGCCACTCTTATTTAGCTTCTTGAGCATCTTGGTGGTCTTCCTTACCATGAGTGCAAGTGATTCATCATCAATGTTACTTTCACTAGAGCTTTCTTGCACAATCATGGCTTGGGCCTTCTTCTTTTTCTTTTCATGACTAGCTTTGAAGGCCAAGTCTTTCTTCTTGGAAGATGATGAGCCCTCTTCCAGAGTGATGTGCATGTACATCTCATGTGCGTTGATCTTTCCCAATACTTGAGTTGGTGTTGTGGTGGAGAGATCACTTTGGTGAAGTACGGTGACAATGTGTCCATACTTCTCAACGGGAAGAAAACTTAAGATCCTCCTTGCAACATCCGATTGACTCATTTTAGTGAGTCCAAGAGCATTTAGATCTTCTACAAAAACATTCAAACGAGTGTACATGTCGTTAGCACTTTCTTTAGGAAGCATCTCAAAAGAGTTAATTTTCTTTAATGCAATATGATAGCGTTCCTCACGCTCACTCTTAGTTCCCTCATGGAGGGCACAAAGATTTTCCCACAATTCGTGTGCGTTTTTGGCATTTCGCACACGATTGAAAATATCTTTGCCTAGTGCCCGGTAGATTGCATTTTTTGCTTTTGCATTCCACCGGTCGTATTTCTCCTCATCACCACTTGGGTTAGCGGGATCCATTATAGGAGGAAGCCCTTCGGTTGCGGCTCTAAGGCACCCAACATCTATGGCTTCGAGGTACGCCTCCATACGAATTTTCTAATATGGAAAATCGTCTCCCTCAAAAGTGGGAGGTGGTCCTTCCCTATTAGACATCTTGCTCTAGGCGGTAAAGCCTAAATTAGGAGCAACACGGCTCCGATACCAATTGAAAGGATCAAGATGCCCAAGAGGGGGGGTGAATTGGGCTTTTCTAAAAATTAATTGCAAGAATTAAATCCTACAAGCCAAACTTCACCCCTAGTGCCTACTTGTGTTCCTTGTGATTCTACCGACAAAAGTTTTCCACCCTAAGTTCCAATCCTAGACTAGCAAGGCAATTCTAGGAAAGTAAACAAGCAATGAAAGTAATGCAAGAAAGTAAATGCTTGAAAGTAGGGGATAGGAACACGGCGATGTTTTGCCGAGGTATCGGAGAGTCGCCACTCCCCACTAGTCCTTGTTGGAGCACCCACGCAAGGGTGTAGCTGCCCCTTGATCCGCACAAGGATCAAGTGCTCTCTACGGGTTAATTCTTCGACACTCCGTCGCGGCGAATCACCCAAAACCGCTCACAACTTGAGTTGGGTCACCTACAATCTCGTCGGATGATCACCAAACTCTCAATCACCACCGAACCATCTAGGTGATGGCGATCACCAAGAGTAACAAGCTAGAACTCTCACTTGACCATAACAAGCCTAATGAGAAGATGGATGCACACTTGCTTGACTCTTGTCACTAGAGAGGATTCTCAAACTTCGATTCGCAAATCACTATCCTCACTAGGGCTCTTGCACTTCCTTACACTCTAAAGGTGTTTCTCAGCTGAACAAATGAGCAAGAGACCTCTAAAAGAGGTGGAGGGGGTGTATTTATAGACCCCTCAAATAAAACTAACCGTTACCTTTTGAAACAACCAGACGCGCACTGACCGGACACGCCTGTCGATATGACCGGACACGTCGGTCAGGTGTAACGGTCGAATAACGGAAACCTATGCTGAGTGACCGGACGCGCCGATCTGTGATGACCAGACACGCCGGTCTGAGATGACCAGACGCGCCGATCAAGGATGATCGGACGCGTCCGATCATGCAAGAGCTCTCTGGAAAACTGACCTGACGCATCACCGCGTCCGATCATAGGTGACCGGACGCGTCAGGTCACCACGGGACCTTACTAGAACATGACCAGACGCATGACCGTGTCTGATCATAGGTGACCGGACACGTCAGGTCACCACGGGACCTTACTGGAACATGACCGGACGCGCCGATCATTTCACAGTCGCGTCCGATTACCCTGTTTACCCTTTGGAACACGTGTCAGACTGACCACCGCGTCCGGTCCTCTCAAGGACCACGTCCGGTCAGTTAGCTGAAAGCACAGTGAAGATTTAGTACTGACCGGACGCGTCCGGTCATGACCAGGACCGCGTCCGGTCATAGGTAAACAGCTCAAACGTCTTCTAAACGCGATGCAACTTGAACCAAGTTGCTTTTAACTGAACTCTGAGCTTTTCTCGAGCTACCTAGTGCTAAGTTTGACAAGTGTGCACCACACCTAAACACAAGACTCACCTAGGTCAAGCTACTCGCTCATGCCCCTCTTCATAGTATGGTCAAAGGAAGAAACAAAGATCCTAACGACTATTCCAGATATATCTCAATACCTTGACATCCGGAACTAACCGTCCTTAATCTTATCGTTGATCCTTTGAAAACCGAAACGATTTCCATCAAGGGACATGAATACCATATTGCCCAAAGCAGTTATCATCTCCATGACCTAACTTACCAACGTTTCTGCAAAACACACGTTAGTCATGGTAATTATGTGTTGTCATTAATTGCCGAAACCAACACCGGGGCCTAGATGCTTTCAGAGTTCTCTTCCTTTTCTTGGCAGCAATCTTAACTCGCTTCCTGCGAGCTACCTCTGTCCTCCTGGGGGGACTGTCATCCCCGTCACTAGGTGCCCCACCAGCGTTCTTACATCGAACCATATTGACAAGAGGATGTACTGACACAAACTAAAAAGACAGATGATGTACTGAACCTTGTGAGGCTTGGCCTCAATCCGTATCCACAGGCTTGGCCTCGGATTCACAACTGATCACCTGAACCACTCAGCACTAACAGGACAAACTGAAACGATAGAATAGATGGATCTACTATAAGCAACATATATATCTAAAAGATAAGTGAGATCCTAGTAAGAGCAAGCAGGTGAGGTAAGATATGAGATGACCACGATAGCTACCTCGACGAGCGATGATCCGATGACTGGAAGACGATCTCGACGTATTAGGGTTAACCGAAGACGGCGACCAAAACCCTGGAATACAATCAACGATCGATCGACAATTGAATTAGTAATTCACCAGAAAATCGACGGTAAACCCTAATCCAAGGAGAAGACGTCACCTTGCAGAGACGGAGACGATCGCGAAGACGGAGAAGAATTCGAAGACGAAGACCTAGCGACCTAGGGTTAGGGTTTTCAGTGAACCTCGAGGACTTCGGAGATGGGCTTGCGTGGCAAAAGGAGATCTCCAAGGAGAAGCTAGGGCGTGGGGGATCTTGGCGGTGCGGCTGCGGCGGCGCAGCTCCGGCGAGAAGCACGTGAGCACAGGCGCGGCGGCGGCGGAGCTGCTCGGTGCTGCGGCAGCGGTGGCGCGGGCGCGGGTGCGGCAATGGCGGTGGCAGTGGTGGCACGGAAGTGGGCGCGGGCGAGATCTGTGGGCTCGGCAATGGCGCGGCGGCGCAGACACGGCGAGACGGTGAGACGGTGAAAACGGCGGCGGATGAAAGACGAGATTGAGATCCAATCATATGGTTAAAAGGGTGAGATCCGCTTTATGCGTGATGACCGGACGCGGTGCTCGAATGACCGGACGCGTTGGAGACAGCGTCCGGTCACATTCCAGTAAGCTCCTGGAATGACCGGACGCGTCTGATTATCCACGATAGGAAGCTGACAGCGTCCGGTTTGACATAGCCCGAAAAATTTGGAACGGATGACCGGACGCGGTGGTGGTTACCGGGACCGGACGCGGTGGTCGACAGGGGTGCGTCCGGTGCAGCGTCTGGTTAGAGGTTTCGAAGAAAAACTTCGGGGATGACCGGACGCGCTGGTGGACGCTAAGACCGGACGCGGTGGAGAAACTGAACCGCGTCCGATGCAGCGTCCGGTCCAGCGTCCGGTCGCTATAAAAAGCTCTTTTTCAAATCATTTTTCGACGCGACTTCTCCCAATCAAGTTCCAATTCAAAGAGACTCAAATAAACACCAATTAGAACTAGATATGAGTGACCTCACTCAAAACCCTCAAAATTTTCAAAATATTTTGCCTTAGGCTAGTATTATTTTTAAGAAAATATCCAATAAACACCCGAGGAGCAACGTATGGCCATGCAATAGAGTTTATGAACCCTAGGGAGCTTCAAATGCTCTCTCTATTCATGGACGAACATAGAGGTTACTCAAAGCTAAACCGAAAAGAAACGATAAAGCAACAACCATGCATATGCAATGCAAAACAAGAAAGGAGAGCTAGGTTGCTTATCAAGTTTGATCCAAGGTTAGTCTTTTTCACTCCTCCAAAGGAGGGTTATCGTAACCGTGTTAGACAAGTCCTAGATGCATTGCAGCAAAATAAATATGACATAAAATACAATGCAATGCAAGGGACAACACAAGCTCATCTTTTAAAGTTACTAGAATCAAGCACATTTAGTTCACATCTCAATCTACAAAAGGTAGCCTCATCTAAAGGTTCAGTGAAGATATCCGCTAATTGATTTTCACTTCTTACACCTTCTAGGGATATATCATTTTTAGCAACATGATCTCTTAGAAAGTGGTGGCGGATATCAATGTGCTTGGTGCGAGAGTGTTGTACCGGATTATTAGCAATTTTAACCGTACTTTCATTGTCACATAAAAGCGGCACCTTTTCAAGAACAACTCCATAGTCTAGGAGGGTTTGTTTCATGTATAAGATTTGTGCACAACAAGCCCCCGCGGCAATGTATTTCACCTCGGCGGTGGACAAAGCCACACTATTTTGCTTTTTAGATGACCAAGATACTAAGGATCTCCCAAGCAAATGGCATCCTCCGGATGTGCTTTTTCTATCAATTTTGCAACCGGCATAATCCGAATTGGAGTAGCCAATTAGTTGGAATCTAGCTCCTTTGAGGTACCAAAGTCCAATGCTTGGGGTATACTTAAGATATCTTAGGATTCTTTTTACGACACTTAGGTGAGGTTCTTTAGGGCATGCTTGAAAGCGGGCACACATGCACACACTAAACATGATGTCGGGCCTAGATGCGGTAAGGTATAACAAGCTACCAATCATAGAACGGTAAAGAGTTTGATCGATTGGTTTACCTCCCTTATCTAGGTCAAGATGTCCATTAGTTGGCATTGGGGTCTTGATTGGCTTGCATTCTTCCATCTTGAATCTTTTGAGAAGATCCTTGGTATACTTTTCTTGAGAGATAAAGATCCCTTCTCTCATTTGCTTGACTTGAAACCCAAGGAAGAATGTTAGCTCACCAATCATTGACATCTTGAACACTTTTGACATCAATTCACCAAATTCTTTGCAATAGTCTTCATTTATTGACCCGAAGATGATATCATCAACATACACTTGACAAATAAAGATCTCTTCTTTGAATTTCTTGGTGAATAGTGTGGTGTCAACCTTCCCAATAGTGAAGCCCTTCTCTATGAGGAAGTCTCGGAGGCGCTCATACCACGCTCTAGGGGCTTGCTTGAGCCCATATAGCGCCTTGGACAACCTATAAACATGATTAGGATATCTAGGGTCTTTAAACTTGGGAGGTTGTTCAACAAAGACTAGTTCATTTATGAAGCCATTTAAGAATGCACTTTTCACATCCATTTGATATAGTTTCATTTCATGATGTGATGCATATGCAAGAAGGATACGGATGGCTTCAAGTCTTGCAACGGGTGCAAAAGTCTCTCCAAAATCAAGACCTTCAACTTGAGAGAACCCTTTTGCCACTAGTCTTGCCTTGTTTCTTACCACTACCCCTTAATCATCTTGCTTGTTGCGGAACACCCACTTGGTTCCAATGACTCTTGCACCTTTTGGATGCTCTTCAAGTGTCCACACTTGATTGTGGGCGAAGTTGTTCAATTCTTCATGCATGGCATTCACCCAATCCGGATCTTGAAGAGCTTCTTCTACATTCTTAGGTTTAAGACAAGAGATAAAGGAGTGATGTTCAACAAAAGAATTAAACTTTTGAGATCGAGTCATTACACCCTTTGTAGGACTCCCTATGATGAGATCTTGTCGATGTGCTTGAAGTAGAGGTGAGTTTCTTCGATCAACCATTTGAGGAGTAGGATGGAGAGCATCAACATCTTGTGCTTGTGCCTCGGCTTGATGATGAGAGACATGGGTGTCTTCATTTTCAACTCTCTCATTCTTGTCATCATCTTGAGGCACATATGATGAAGATGGTGGATTGACAATTTGTACATCGTCTTCATCATCTTTAGGCTTGATGTCTCCCACCGACATGTTCTTCATGGCCTCCCTCAATGGTTCATCACCTACATCATCACTATTCTCAATTGCTCCTTGGGAGCCATTAGATTCATCAAATTCCACATTATAAGTTTCTTCAACCAAACCGGTGGCATGGTTAAATACTCTATATGCTTTGGACTTTGATGAGTAGCCAATAAGAAAACCAATATCACAATGCCTTTGGAACTTCCCTAGGTGTTGACGCTTCTTGTAGATGTAGCATTTGCAACCAAACACCCAGAAAAATGAGACGTCCGGCTTCTTCCCATTTAGCAACTCATAAGGGGTCTTGCAAAGGAACTTTTGTAGGAAGAGGCGATTTGAAGCATAGCATGTGGTGTTGATTGCCTCGACCCACAATTTCTCTGGTGTTTTGTACTCATCTAGCATTGTTCTTGCAAGAGTGATCAAGGTCCGGTTCTTTCTCTCAACTACACCATTTTGTTAAGGAGTGTAGGTTGATGAAACTTCATGCTTGATTCCAATTTCATCACAATATGCTTCAATATTGGTGTTGTCAAACTCTTTGCCATTATCACTTCTAATCTTCTTTATCTTGACTTCAAATTCATTTTGAGCCCTCTTTGCAAATGTCTTGAAGCAATTTGCCACTTCGGATTTGTCATGAAGAAAGAAAGTCCAAGTGTATCTTGAGTAATCATCCACAATTACTAGGCAATAGAGATTTCCACCCAAACTCTTGTAAGTTGTAGGACCAAACAAATCCATGTGTAGAAGTTCTAGTACTTTTGATGTTGACATATAGGCTTTGGTTGGATGAGTATTTGCAACTTGTTTGCCGGCTTGACATGCACTACAAGGTTTGTCCTTTTCAAACTTTACATCCTTCAAACCTCTCACTAATTCTTTCTTCAATAGCTTGTTGAGAGTGTTCATTCCAACATGAGCAAGCCTCCTATGCCAAAGCCATCCAAGTGTAGTCTTGGTGAACAAACATGTCATCAAGTTTGCATCTTCAGAGGTGAAGTCAACAAGATAAAGATTTGTTGTATCTAAAACCCTTGAAAATCACTTGCTTGTCATCTATCTTGGTAACAACCACTTCATTTGGACTAAACAAGCATTGATAGCCAAGATCACAAAGTTGCCCAACGGATAGTAAGTTGAAACTCAATGAAGCAACATAGAGCACATTTGAGAGAGAATGATCATTTGATATTGCAACCTTGCCTATACCCTTGACTTTGCTCTTTGAATTGTCCCCAAATGTGATCTTGTCTTGACATACCCCATCCTCTTCAAGTGAGGTGAACATATGAGGATCACCGGTCATATGTTGTGTGCAACCACTATCAATCACCCAATGAGATCCACCGGTCTTGTAGTTCACCTACACACAAGAGATCAAGCCTTTTGTTTAGGGACCCAAACTTGAGAGGGACCCTTAACTTTCTCAACTAGAGACTTGGCAACCCAAATTTTCTTTGGCCTATTCTTGTTAGGGGGACCCAAGAACATGACTTTCATCTTTCCACTTGAGTCCTTTCTAAGCATGTAATGAGCATTAAAGGCAAAGGGTCTAGCATGCTTGGGCAAGGGTTGTGGTGGTGGAGTTTTGCACTCATGAGCAAAATGGCCTTCTTGTCCACACTCAACACATCTCTTTGGCTTGGGCTTTGACTTGCTTTGAAGTTGTTGAGCCTTGACCTTCTTCTCTTGATTTGCCAAATAACCAATGTCACTCCTATCCAACTTCATGACGGTGTTTATGAGTAGCTCACTTTGCAAATGTTGGCCTCTTGTGAACTTGCTTAGGCCGGTCTTGAGATGCTCTTTCTCTTGCTTGAGCTTCTTGTTTTCTTCAATGAGTAACTCATTTGAAGCTTGCTTTTCAAGAGCCATCAACTTCTTGTTCTCAACTTTAAGCATCTCATTCTCATTCTTAAGCTTGACATACTCATCATAGTCATTTGCCTCAACCACACTCTTGCCTTTGCCGCTAGAGCCTTGCTCAAAGTTCTCAACAATCAAATCATCACATGATGTAGCCATATCAATCTTAACAATTTGGTTAGTGGCATCATGTGTCTCAAGAGCAAGCTCATTGGCAACAATAAGAGTATCATAATTGATTTTCAAGGCGGTGTATTCATCTTTTAGCAAGTTTAGCCTAGTGATGAGTTCACCATGCTTCTTCTCAATTTTATCATGTTTATCTCTAAACTCCTTGTTAGAAGTTTTGAGCTCCTTGAGAGAAGAAGACATAGTTTCATTTTGATCTATGAGCTCATCCCTAGCCTTATGTGCACTTTCAAGCTTAGATGAGAGTGATTCATTTTCATGTTGAAGCTTATCATTTTCATTTCTAGTTCTTCTTATGATTTTAGAGTATTTGTTCAACAATTTTACAAGTTCATCATAAGAAGGTGCATCATATTCATTATCACTATCACTATCATCATCATCACTATCACTATTTTATACCTTTCGATCACCCTTAGCCATAAGGCATAGATGAGTAGCGGAAGATGATGGTGAAGGTGGTGGTAAAGGTGGTGATGAAGATGTCGGTGAAGATGATGAAGGCCCAATCATAAGTGCGGCGATCTTCTCTTTTTCATTATCACTTTCATCGCCGGAGGACTCACATGATGATTCAATGTCGGTAAGCCAATCACCAACAATATAAGCCTTGCCTCCCTTCTTCTTCTTGTAGAACTCTCTTTTCTTGCCATCTTTCTTTTTGTATGGCTTGTTCTTTCTCTTCTCATCTTCTTCATCACTTGAGTCATCTTTCTTGCCCTTATACTTATTCTTGTACTTGTCTTTTGGAGGCTTCGGACATTGGTGAGCTAGGTGGCCAAGTTCTCCACAATTGAAGCAATCCATTTCGGAGATTGGCTTCCTTTTGCTACTTGTGAAGAATTTCTTCTTCTTGCCATCAAACTTGATGCCACTCTTGTTGAGCTTTTTTAGCATCTTGGTGGTCTTCCTCACCATGAGTGCAAGTGATTCATCATCAATGTCACTTTCACTTGAGCTTTCTTGCACTATCATGGCTTGGCCCTTCTTCTTTTTCTTTTCATGGCTAGCTTTGAAGGCCAAGTCTTTCTTCTTGAAAGATGATGAGCCCTCTTCCGGAGTAATGTGCATGTACATCTCATGTGCGTTGATCTTTTCCAATACTTGTGTCGATGTTGCGGCGGAGAGATCACTTTGGTGAAGTACGGTGACAATGTGTCCATACTTCACAATGGGAAGAACACTCAAAATCCTCCTTGCAACATCCGATTGACTCATTTGAGTGAGTCCAAGAGCATTGAGATCTTCTACAAGAACATTCAAACGAGTGTACATCTCATTAGCACTTTCTTTGGGAAGCATCTCAAAAGAATTAATTTTCTTTAAGGCAATATGATAGCGTTCCTCATGCTCACTCTTAGTTCCCACATGGAGAGCACAAAGATTTTCCCACAATTCATGAGCGTTTTTGGCATTACGCACACGATTGAAGATATCTTTGACTAAGCCCCGGTAGAGTGCATTTTTTGCCTTTGCATTCCACCGGTCGTACTTCTCCTCGTCACCACTTGGATTGGTGGGATCCCTTATAGGAGGAAGCCCTTCGATTGCGGCTCTAAGGCACCTAACATCTATGGCTTCGAGGTATGCCTCCATACGAATTTTCCAATATGGAAAATCGTCTCCCTCAAAAATGGGAGGTGGTCCTTCCCCATTAGACATCTTGCTCTAGGCGGTGAAGCCTAAATTAAGAGCAACATGGCTCTGATACCAATTGAAAGGATCAAGATGCCCAAGAGGGGAGGTAAATTGGGCTTTTCTAAAAATTAATTGCAAGAATTAAATCCTACAAGCCAAACTTCACCCCTAGTGCCTACTAGTGTTCCTTGTGATTCTACCGATAAAAGTTTTGCACCCTAAGTTCCAATCCCAAACTAGCATGGTAATTCTAGGAAAGTAAACAAGCAATGAAAGTAATGCACGAAAGTAAATACTTGAAAGTAAGGGTTAGGAACACGGTGATGTTTTGCCGAGGTATCGGAGAGTCGCCACTCCCCACTAGTCCTCGTTGGAGAACCCGCGCAAGGGTGTAGCTCCCCCTTGATCCGCGCAACGATCAAGTGCTCTCTATGGGTTGATTCTTCGACACTCCGTCATGGCAAATCACCCAAAACCGCTCACAACTTGAGTTGGGTCACCCACAATCTCGTCGGATGATCACCAAACTCCCAATCACCACCAAACCGTCTAGGTGATGGCGATCACCAAGAGTAACAAGCTAGAACTCTCACTTGACCACAACAAGCCTAATGAGAAGATGGATGCACACTTGCTACGCTCTTGTCACTAGAGAGGATTCTCAAACTTTGATTCACAAATCTCTATCCTCACTAGGGCTCTTGCACTTCCTTGCACTTCAAAGTGTTTCTCAGCTGAACAAATGAGCAAGAGACCTCTAAAAGAGGTGGAGGGGATGTATTTATACACCCCTCGGACAAATCCAACCGTTACCTTTCGAAACAGCAAAACGCGCACTGACCGGACGCGCCTGTCGACATGACCGGACGCGCCGGTTAGGTGTAACGGTCGAAAACCGAAAGCTACGCTGAGTGACTGGACGCGCCGATCTGTAATGACCAGACGCGTCGGTCTGAGATGACCGGACACGCCGATCAGGGATCATGCAAGAGCTTACTGGAAAAATGACCTGACGCATGACCGCGTCCGATCATAGGTGATCGGACGCGTCAGGTCACCACGGGACCTTACTGGAACGTGACCGGACGCGCTGATCACTTCACAGTCGCGTCCGATTACGTTGTTTACCCTCTGAAACACATGTCAGACTGACCACCGTGTCCGGTCCTCTCAAGGACCGCGTCCGGTCGATCAGTTGAAACCGCAGTGAAGTGTTAGTACTGACTGGACGCGTCCGGTCATGACCAGGACCACGTCCGGTCATAGGTAAATGGCTCAAATGTCTTCTAAACGCGATGCAACTTGAACCAAGTTGCTTCCAACTGAACTCTGAGCTTTTCTCGAGCTACCTAGTGCTAAGTTTGATAAGTGTGCACTACACCTAAACACAAGACTCACCTAGGTCAAGCTACTCGCTCATACCCCCCTTTATAGTACGGTCAAAGGAAGAAACAAATATCCTAATGACTATTCCAGATGTAACTCAACACCTTGACATCCGGAACTAACCGTCCTTAATCTTGTCGTTGATCCTTTGAAAACCGAAACGATTTCCATCAAGGGACATGAATACCATATTGCTCAAAGCAGTTATCATCTCCATGACCTAACTTACCAACGTTTCTGCAAAACACACGTTAGTCATGGTAATTAAGCGTTGTCATCAATTGCCGAAACCAACACCGAGGCCTAGATGCTTTCAACCGCTATCCATCCACCACTTAGGTGAATGACAAACTGAAAGAACAAAAGGTAAATGATTACCATACCCAGATGTTCCTCCTCCAGTCTCGCTAATTACCATATTGGTTGTTTTCTTCTCTTGCTTAAATTTGTGGTCTGGGCACGCACTTGCCCAATGATCATCCATACCGCAAACAAAGCAACCTATATCTTTCTTGTTGTTTTCTTCTTGTACTCAGTTGTTTGCTTAGGCTTGTTCTGATTGTTCTCTTATTGGTTCTTCTTCTTGTTATTACAGAATACAAATGAGTTTTTCTTTTGTATCATGTTTGCAGCAGAGGTCTCAACCCATTTTCCACGGCCGTCTTTTGCTCTCATCCTATCCTCAACATCAAGAGTACCAATAACCTCAGACACACTGAATTCTTGTCTCTTATGTTTTAGAGAAGTAGCAAAATCTCTCCAAGAAGATGGCAGCTTAGTGATTATACCGCTGACCACAAACTTGTCAGGTAATAGACATGGGAAAAGCTCAAGTTCCTTAGCCAGTGCCTGAATCTCATGAGCCTGTTCCACCACAGAACGATTTTCAACCATCTTGTAGTCATACAGCTGCTCCATGAGATATAGCTCACTCCCAGCATCAGAAACTCCAAACTTTGCCTCAAGAGCATCCCATAACTCTTTGTTTGATGCACAGGATATGTAGCTTTTCTGATACTTGTTGTGAAGAGCACTAATCACAGCGCCTCGAAATAGGTTATCGGCAACCCAAAACTTAAGCTCATCCTCAGGAGCCAAGTTCTCAGGCTTCCCCTATGCGACGTGATAGCAACTCATAGCAGTTAATCATAACTCTATCCTAGCACGCCATATCATGAAATTTTTTCCATCAAAAGGATTTGGATTCAAAGCGACAACAAAACCACTGAGAGAAAATTATCTAATATTAGGTTTTTGGATTGTTAGATGTTTAAGCAATTTTCATGTCAATTTAATCTAGAAAAATAACACCATAAAGATGATGACATATATAAAAATTATCATAGTAATTATAACATCATATATACTTATATGAACCATAAAACCATGATTCAAAACATGTAAGCATGGTATATTTGTCATATAAAGCATACAAGCAAGATCATGTACCATATGAACAACAATGACATGATCCAAAGCATCAAAACATGGCATACGTGTACCAGAAAAAACATATATAAATATAAAAACAAGAGTTAGTTTACGGATATACCCAGAGGAGGATCCCATACTGAAGGCATCGAAGGCTCCACTCGCACTAGCACCTCCAGTCATGGTGTGCAGATTAGTGCGTTGCTTGAAGTATTGGACCACAGTCGTTACAGGAAGGCGTTCACACCTCCAGTCATGGTGTGTAGATTAGTGTCTTGAAGTAGTGGACCACACTCGTTGCAGGAAGGCGTTTGCAGTGCCGACTCCCATGCACCAGAGGAAGAAGATGATGGCGTGCGCGGATCAGGGAAGAAGACGTCGACCGATGACGTGGAGAGGAGCAGTCGCGTAGTCGCTCCCCAAAAACCTAATCGTCCGCACACCCCGAGCAAGGTTCTCAGAAGAGCGGTGGTTCCGGAGGCACCTGCTCTCCCACAACCTCATGCACGCGAAGTCACGGAACGGAGATCGCCATCTAGCAGCGGAGTGGTGTTGTCTGTGCTTCTGTTGTCTCTCAGAAGAAGAAGGATAGGAGCAAGGACTCTTATTCCCGCAGCGGAGAGGAGAAGGGACCAGCCGGGAAGATCAGGAGATGATAACTCACGAGATTAATGCCAATGCCAACCCACATTCACCATATAATGCAAAAGAATTAAAACTTCCGCAATTATGAGAGGTGAGTGGCAAAACCGAGCCCGCCCACGGCTCGGCGGCGGCGCGCATGTGACACACCTTTATCCTTTCCTCAACCTTTAAATATAGACAGATAAAATCCAACCATATAAGTTAAGTCTTCAAATCATACACCACATAACGTTACAGACCATAAGTTTATTGATTTATTAAATATATTATGACCAAGCGCACGTTAAATCCAACAAGCTATACGCCGGCCTCGGCCTCGGATCCTGCTGTGCTGTGGACGCGCAAGGTAGGGCATCACCGTCACCGGCCGGTGTTCCGCCGTACGAGGACCACGCACGGGCAGCGGCGGCACGCCGTGGTGTGGTTGGACCGACGCCTGGCGGCCCTGCGCCTCCGCCGCGCGCGTCTCCCAAAGCGAAAGCGAGCCACAGGGACGGAGTGCATGTGTGTGCACTGCGGCGCTCCACCAGGCCCGGCCGCGCAACGTACGTAACCTCTGACGCCTTGCGTGGTGCGTGCCTCCTCCGTCCGATCCAAACCGCAACGCAAGAGTACTACTCAACGATCATCGTACATCAAGGCATTATTCCTCTCGCTTACGTAGAGTACTACTACTACAGATACCGAGATACGTCTTGTGTTCTGAAAACGACCGACCGACCGAACGACCTCCTCAGGCATCATAAACGCGCGCACGGCTACATATCCTGCCCAAAAGATTTAACGCATGCATGCATGCATGGTCCGCCGCATATAGGGTGTGTTCACTTCGCGAAAAGTAGTTGAAAAGTTACTGTAACATCTTTCGTTGTTATTTGGCAAAAATTATCTAATTATGGACTAACTAGGCTCAAAAGATTCGTTCCGACATTTACAGACAAACTATGCAATTAGTTATCTTTTTTACCTACATTTAATGCTCCATACATGCGTCGAAAGATTTGATGTGATGAGTGGAAGAGGAAATATTTTGGGTTGGGAGGGGAAGTGAACAAGGCCATAGTAATTTATTTTTCCACAACCTATTCGATCGAACTCTTGTGTAGTTTGTGTACATACTACTATATATGCCGCACGTACGCGTGCGACCACAGCGATAGCGCTTTGGCCGGTGATTTCGCACATTCCGTGTGTCTCTACAGGGCCACCAGTAGACTTTGCTCTTGACCGACTCTAGCTTGCTAGTGTAAACACACGTACAGGTCGATCCACGTACACATAGCTGGCAAGAAAAAGACTAGCTTGTTGTTTGCATCCTAAAACTAAGGCCACGTTTAGTTTTCAAAAATTTTGAAGATAATACATGTGTGGGATAGCTCTCACCCGTCATGCTAGATTTTTTAATTGAGTTTAGGATGAGGGCGGCTTCGTTCATACTGGGATCTTGTAGATGTGCATGCACCTGGTGTGCCACCGGCTCGTGAGACCATATTTTCTACAAACTATAACAAGCGGTGCGATTATCATAGTAAATGGTCAGGAAATTAAACCTGGAACATCTCGCAGTCACATGAGTCAATAGGGGAAGCCCCGACGTTAACTCCCCTATACACCTCATTAGTCATGAGATTTTTCATGCGACTGATGCCTATTGTTGTGTCGACAAGAAAGTCTGTGATAGGTTAAAGGAGGAGGGTTTCCGTCTTCTCTTAATAATCTTCGGTGGTAGCACACCAACATGGCTGAGCGGGGTTTGGGAGGAGGGTTTTTCATCTTCTATGTAGATCGTCGATGGCGGCGGTGGGATGACTAGAGGCCCGGTTGGAGGCGTCATTGATGAGGGCATCAATTGGATTGTGGTTAGTGTTGCAATGGTGTTTGTGGTGATGGATGAAGGCATAAGAATGGTCTGGAGTCAGAACGAAGATTAAGATGATGAAAAAAAAAGACTAACTACTAGATCCATTCGATCGTGACCTAACTAGAAACATTACCTAATGTTTTTGCTCATTTTCATGTGTCTATGGTCTAGCATTTTCATTACCAATTCACCAACTATTTAAAGCCCCTTTACAATGTAAGAGATTTATAGAAATCACACGAAAATTTCACAAAAATAAATCTATTTCTATAGAAAAGCGTACGATTTAGAAAATAAGTTTCATGTTCCAAAAAGAATGTTAGTGATTTATTATATACTTCCTTTGTCTCAATATAAATTAGTTTTTAGCTATATATCTAGACAAGTACTCACTCCGTTTCTAAATAATTGTCGTTTTCGCTTTCTGAGAAATAAATTTAACTAAATATATATTAAAAAATATTAATATTTATAGTACAAAATTAATACCATTAGAGATCATTGGCGAAGGGAGTACTGTCTATGGTACAAAAAAATATTAATATTTATGATACAACTTTTGACGGAGGGAGTACTGTCTATGTACATATAGCTACTAGAACTTTGATAAAAAAAAAAAGCTACTAGAAATTAATTTATTTTGAGACGAACCGGAGTATAGTTTATTGTTTGACCAACTCCTGTCACGTTCTCACCGTGGTGTGTAGTATTCGTATCAAGTATATTCTGGTGGACAAGCAAAGTTTCCCATTCCCAACTCCCAACTTCCCAGCTGCCAGTCCAAAAGGAGCCTCCCTGTTGGAACCAAAGCAGGTAGCCGAGGTCCTAAATGCAAATGTATCGCCGGCACTATAAAAGCAGAAGCCTATATGCTTGTATGCTACTACAGGCAAGCAGTGCCGCACACCCACACGCTGGCACTTCAGGTTCAGTCACCATATAGGCAGTGACAATGGACGACCTGCTCTCCCCGTGCTCCTCCTTCTCCCCACCGTCGCTGCCGTCCTTCTTCTCCCACGCCGGCCACCCAGTCATCGAGTTCGCCTCCTGTGAGGTCCCCGAGCAATGGCTGCTCGATGACGTCGTCGTGGCCAAGAACGAGGGCTACGACGACGTGGACGACCTGTGGCCCGTGGGGAGCTCGCTGTCCCCGGACTCTGAGCTCTCCGAGCAGCCGCTTCCTCCTCAGCCGCCGCCGCCGCCACCGAAGCAGAAGCAGGAGCTGACAAGCGTCACGGCTCCGACGCAGCAGCGCCCCGGGAAGCGGCGGGGGCGGAAGACCGGGCCCCGCCCAGACGGCCCCACCGTCAGCCACGTGGAGGCCGAGCGCCAGCGCCGGGAGAAGCTGAACCGCCGGTTCTGCGACCTCCGCGCCGCCGTCCCCACCGTGTCGCGCATGGACAAGGCCTCCCTGCTCGCGGACGCCGCCGCCTACATCGCGGAGCTGCGCGCCCGTATCGCGCGGCTCGAGGCCGAGTCCAGGCGGTCCGCCGCGGCGAGGTGGGAGCCCGTAGCCGCGGCCGCCGCCGCCTGCGGCGCTCATGAGGGACGGGGAGTCGGCGCTGCCGACGATGAGATGGTGGAGGTGCGGATGCTGGGGCCGGCCGCGGCCGCGGTGCGCGCAACGAGCGCGGCCCCGCACGCGCCCGCGCGGCTGATGAGCGCGCTCCGGTGTCTGGAGCTGCACGTGCAGCACGCCTGCGTAACCCGCGTGAACGGCATGACGGTCCAGGACGTCGTGGTTGACGTGGCAACCCCGCTGCAGGACGACGACGACGGCCTCCGCGCCGCGCTGCTCCAGATGATGCAGGACAGCGCGGCTACCTAGCTTAGCTAGTGCTTGCTAGCCAGATCGTAGAGCTAGCTCACCGGCCGATCTCAACCCCAGTCGTCGTCTATCTCTCCGTACGTAACGTAACATCGCATCACTCGCGTCACGTACAAGCAGTGCGAAAATGTCGCGGGTCAGGTCAGGGTAAGTAGATGCTAATGTTGATTTAGAGGCTAAAACGACGACGATGGACCATCGTGACGTACTAATCCATTGCATTGTGTGTGCTCTGGAATCTCGATGTTGTCTCTGCCAGTCCATGGAATAAAGTGTATGTTAGCTATGTAGCTACTATTGAGGAGGGCTTGGATCCTGTGAACATCATCACATCTCATGATTCATTCAAATAGCCAAAATAGGTTACCCAATAATGATTGGCCATGGTGTGCGTGTGTGTGTATATATATATATACACACTTCGTGTACATATACTTCGTTAGGTCATATATACTCTAAATCTAGAGATATAAACATGGGAGTAACTACTCCCTGGGAGTAGATATATATATATATATATATATATATATATATATATATATATATATATATATATATATATATATATATATATATATATATATATATATATATATATATATATATATATATATATATATATACTGTTTTGTTTGGAGGTAGGATTCGTATCAATCCACGTGTGTTGGGGCAGTGGCGGATGTGGGATGCGGGATAAGGGGGGGCTAAAACAACAGAGATGTTGATTTGCACGAAGATTTAACGGTGAAATCAAGTTTTTGCTACAGTAATTAGCATTGAAATCAAGAAATTAGGGGGGGCTGGAGCCCCCCCAGCCCCCCCTTTGGATCCGCCCTTGTGTTGGGGTGAATTGGAGTGGAACTTTTTGACCTCAACAAATGTGAATCGAGGTGAACCCAGTAACATCCAAATAAGTCAGAACGTGTCAACGACATGTGTAGTAGACTGAATTAATTAATTTTATTGTTGTATGGTTTGCTAAAATTATTATAGCGTGTATACTACTACGGATAGAAAGACACATCTGTTTTGCTGCCCATGTCAGCTTCATATACACGTACGTGCTGGGAGCTTCCTCGTTTCTTCAATCAAAGCGGGATCTAGCTATGTTGAGTTCCCTTATACACGTACGGCGACATAGAGACTTGATCCATTCATTGATAAAGTAGTCTTCAGGTGCAGTTTAATTACTTATGCCTTTGGAATCGACGGTAGATTTATTCTTGCTTTATCAATTTGCAAGCTGTACAGTAGTAGATCCGGTTTATTATCTGGGCCAAAAAGAAGCGTGTGTAGCCATTTTGTATGTATGTACTATGATATACTCTCCTTCATCATTCAAATATACATTTACTACGTCAGAGTGGAACCTGACTTTATTTAGTCAATTGAGCTTAGCAAAATGTTCACATAACTGTCTGAGTTCAAGTCCTCGAGTTAACATAGGTGTTCTCATTTTGCTAGATTTATTCTAGGATTTAGATACACAATCCTTTTAGTGGTAGACGATGTGCTCATGTGGGTGTGGGTGTCGACGCCTGTGCTGTATCATTGACAAAAGAAAACAATTAAGTTACCTGACATTCTGTAAAGACGGCCATCCCCAAAAAATCGTATTTTCAGATGCGGTTGTCTTAACTGAACCGCCCCTAGAAATGGATACGTTTCTAGGGGCGGTCTTTCTTAAGGGACTGCCCCTGAAAATTGATTTCAAGCGACGGTTATGAAGCTACAGTGCCTCCCGCCAAGGTAGAGGCAACGTCCTAAGTCACCCGCCTCTGTTCGAAAAGAGAGGCGTCTGTAAAAATCATTTCTGTACTAGTGTTAGAAGCCATCATTGCCTTATTTCCTTTTCATACCTTCTCTTGCACTTTGTCGTGCATTTTCTTTTGTAGACAGATAAGTGAATCTACAACCTTAGCTTTTTTTTCTCCTCTGTGAGAGTTCAGTACTAACAATACACATTTTAAGTTAGGCATTCCCAGCCCACCAACAAGAAAAGCATGTGGTTTTGGATCTTGGTCATATTATGAGTTTATGACCCGTGACCACAGTGTAGAGGCTCCTTGGGGATATAAGTTTTTTCATGAGAGATCTTGAGCTGTCATCTTTAGGCAAACCCTCATTTGAAAGACTTCTTTTTTGTAGAAAGTCTCCAATATTCAAGGCCCTCTATTGCATGGATTTCGAAGAAAGCAAAGTCATAGGTTTACTAGAATCAGGCCAGCTCTCTGATGTGTGTTTTTTTTATATAAAATATTGGAACGTAAAAGCTTCTGTGTGCTTGAATTGGATGGATATGTGGTCGTTGATCGAGGAGCGACCTATTCTTAAGTAAGATAATTTATTTAATAGTAGTCTATTCACTAAGTTAGAATCTTTCACAAAGAGTTGTAACAATATCAAAGGATTAAATATGGCTACAATGAAGGTAGCAAGATATTAGGATTCTATTTTTTTTTCAAAAGATCCGCAACCGGCTTTTGTATTTATATTTATACGAAGAATCAGCAAGTAATGCATTGCGTGCAACGGGCACACATAGATTTTACAAGATTTCCAGGTGGAAGCCTGGGTTCTTGCCACCCCAAACTGGACAGTACTACTGTGTGTCCTAATAAGTGGAGGCAGAGGAGTTACATGCTCGGATTTTCGTCAACTGAAAGTTATGGTGGGAAGAGATAAGGTAAGAGAAATTTGGTCTCTTAATTTGTTTTTAATTTTTTTGACATTTAATCATGTGTCACCTAACGCCGGTGGTAAACGGAAACTTCAAGTAAAATTACAAAGTTAGAAAAACAGCTGTAAATTACAGGACTCTACAGCAGAAACAAAAACACCAAAATTCATTGTGCATGAGAAATGAGTTCTTTAGTTTCCGCGGCAACTGGCAACGCGCGGAGTTAATACCTAGTTGTACATAAAATTAAGGCCCCGTTTGGCAGAGCTTCTTCGTCAGCTTCAGGAGCCGTTTAGAGTCGTTTTCTGTTAAATGGGGTAAAGTGAAATGACTTCACTGGTGAAGCCCCTAAAAACATGCTCTCACAGTGATTTGAGGTGGGATGGAGCAAAAAAAAAAGTGGCTTCTCCCGGCTCCTCCTCCAGGCTCCTAAAAACATGCTCTCACAGGGAAGCCGTTTTGCCAAACAGTTTACCAAAACAGATTTAGCTCCACTGATGGAGCTATTCGTGGAGCTGAAGCAAAAAAAAATAAATAGCTTCACTAGTGAAGTGAAGCTCTGTCAAACGGAGCCTAAATATAGAAGCCGTTGATTTAGTCACTATCACGACACTGAATTTTCCGGAGAGTTCAAAACCACTAACGAATGTTTTCTTATCGGCCAACCATCGAGCAAACGTCACACGTTTTTAGTTGTTTGAGTTTGCACGTCATTTTCTTTGGTTTAGGGGGGTATCGCCATAAAGTTGCTATTTCCTTTCACAATTTGCATCTGCCTCTTACGCAAACTCTCCACCATTGACCATCCTTCATGGTTCCAGATTAGAATATCTATTCTATTATTTATGTGTTATAAACAGTAGAACCGAGTCGCGTGGATTTCTTTCCGTTATTTTTAGAGAGGTCTTCGAGTCTAGTAGGGCTTATTCCTGACTGCCAAGAGGGAAGAGGATTTTTTTTTTGAAAGGATGACAATAGTTTTATCGTGATTTTTATTAGATGAAAAAGGGAAAACAAAAGCGCACCAATTGACAAAACACGTCACACTCATCGATGTGGCTTATGCAGGTTCCCCTTTATGGTTGAAACAAAAAACATTGTTACCCAAATCTCATTTATAAGTAATCAGTAAAATTCTCTCTAGTCTCTTTCTTAGCTCTGTAGCTCATAAACTCACATCCGTGCTAGTGTAGTGCATAGAACCAGCACTAGGAAGGCGACACAAAGAGATGTGGTAGGGATACTCACTGATGTATCCATGGTGCGCCTTTGGATTACTCTTGGGGGCCTAGGACCTTTATAGTTGTTGCCTCTTATTCTGAGCGAGCATTGGTGACTTATCCTTGATGCACGGTTCCAAATTTACATGTTTGGAATTTGGATGAGTGTTTTTAGTAGTGATGTTTGGGTTCAAAGTATGTATGAATCATTTGGTGAAAGCTTAAAAGTTCAGGTTAGAAATTCAACTTATCAAGTAAGATGAGAGTTTGAATGTTTACAACTCCCTTCGTCCCAAATTATAAGTCATTCCAAGAATTTTGAAGAGTCGAAGCATCTCAAGTTTGACCAGATTTATATAATAAGATAATAACATTTATGATACCAACCAAGTATCGTTATATTCTTCATTAATTATATTTTTATAGTACACCTATTTGATGTTATAAATATTTGTATTTCTCAAGTTTGGTCAAACTTGAGATGCTTGAACTCTTCAAGATTTTTGGAATGACTTATTATTGGAACGGACGGAGTATTAATTACGTAGTTAAATACTTAAATTGTTGTGTTCCCTAAGAAAACACTTTTTTCTATCGTGGGCAAGCGCAAGCCTAAATTCACTATTGAAAGCAACAAAATTACCAGCATTTATATTCGAGTATTGCTACTACTATCATAGAAGCTAGAATCAAACGAAAAAGACGGTGGGCTATCCGCACTGCTTCCTCTATTTCCTCCCTAAACACTTCTAAATCCTTACAGCTTTTTAGTTTTGTACACAAACAAATCTAAACGACCAACTACTCTTACTGACCTTAAAGTAAGCAAGCACATACGTTAGCATGCCATGCTCGCATAACATGCAATTCGAGCTCCTGCAACCAACCGACGTCCGTTCGGCTGCTGGGTTTTCTAGCCGGCTGGGCTGCTGTTTGGACCTTTCGATGTTTTTGTACTTCTTAGACCACGGCCCCATCGTGAATCTTCGGTAGCCTTGAATCATTCAAGTCCTGCTTCGCATGTTGATGGAAATGGTGTGTTTCTGCCCCTGCATCAGCTAATATAAAGTTGGTTCTCCTTGTTCTGCACAGTAAGATAGAGAGGCACACATTGAGCACACCATCTTATTAGTTTGAGATTTCATCTTCATATTTGTGAAAAGAGGTTTTATCTGGCTTCCAGAGTTCCCAGCAAACGGCTTCCAACGTATTACTCTAACAACATCCTAGGTCTCATGTCACTCTTGCTTGGGCTGCATCCACGACCATCGCCACCAAGCTTCTCCCCCTCTCGTGTTCTCAACCATGTTACCACTAGAACCTAGTAAGCATGGTGACTGCAAGGATATCTGTGGCGGCGCCCTCGCGCGGGAGGGAGGGCCCCGACCAACATGAGCTGATGTCACGGGACGTACAATGCCTCATGCAACATGCGTTCCACGATGGGGACGTGGAGGGCGACAATGCGTACCAACGGGGGGTGGACGGTGACGGGCCGGTGTCTCGTGTCACGCGCGTCATCATGCTCGACCAGGGGTTGCGGTCGGCGACGGCGAGGCTGCAGCCAACGGCGCCAAGAGGGATGCACGTACGGCAACACACAAGCAGCGGCAGCACTGTCGATGGGTTTCTTTTCGTCTTCGCAGCTATAGGTTTGCATCGTTCAATGTTGGAACATTACATTAGATAATTTTTTTCGTTGTAACGCACGGACATATTTGCTAGTATAGTTAAGTTGACAAATTAAATATAAAAAATTTCTGACCAACTAGAAACTTTTTTTATAATTAATATCGTTGTCGACAATGCTTCAAAGCACCAAAACCACAACCCCCTGAACCCTAATCACCCCACCTGTGTTATTGAAGCGTGAAAAAAAAGGTGCGTTAGAACTTAGAAAATGATACAAAGGAGAGCCATGTTTTGAATCGTGATAGTGAGCATGCATCCATGTTTAGGGCGACATCTAGGATTCATGGACTTTATGATGGAAATATATAAGCTCCACGGTCATCTTTACTATAGCGAAGAGAAAGTGCAGAGGTGCCTCATGACATGCTCCTGTCCTGTGCTTCAGATTTATCCATGGCATATACCTCGATCCCATACGTCCCACTGTCAATAACATTATTAGTAGAATTAATCTACGAGCAAGTCCGGAGGTTATTATACGCTTGTGCACCGTAGAAACCACAATACTTCGTAGTGTGAACGAGGCTACTCGCTAGCCTGCAGCCTCTGGAGCAGCGCCAAGCGTAGACCTTCGTCGTCCTGCAGCGCGGTGGACCCCGGGGGCACGTCAACGACAACATACTGGGTGGTCACGCCGTGCACGCGGCTCACGCACGCGTGCTGTACCTGCAGCTCCAGCGACCGGAGCGCACCCAACAGCAGCGCGGGTGCGTGGCGAGTGCCGCTCGTCACGCGCACCACGGCCGTGTCCCGGCCCACCTCCCGCACGTACAGCTCACCGTCGTCGACGACGGCCGCGGCTTGGTCGCCGTCGCCGTCGGCGCTGATCCGCTCCCACCTCGCCACGGCGGCGTGCCTCGCCTCGGCCTCGAGCTGCGCCACGCGGGCGCGGAGTTCGGCAATGTACCGCGCGGCGTCCGCGAGGAGGGAGGCCTTGTCCATGCGTGACACGGTGGGCACGGCGGCGCGGAGGTCGCAGAACCGGCGGTTCAACTTCTCGCGGCGCTGACGCTCGGACTCCACGTGGCCGGCGGCTGCCCCGGCGCCCGGGCGCGGCCCTGGCTTCCGGCCCCGCCGCTTCGCCGGGCGTTGCGGAGCCGGCGCAGAGAGGCTCGGGAGCAGCTTGGCGAGCTCAGAGTCAGGGGAGAGCGCGCCGCCGTCCGCCGGCATCTCCCACAGGCAGGCGCCAATATCATCGTTCTCGTTCTTGCCCACAAGGACATCATCGGCGAGCAGCCACTGCTCCGGGACTTCGCAGGAAGGTAGTTCGAGAATCGTGCATGACGGCTCGGAAAAGGAGAACGAGGCGGGTAGCGGGGAGGACGGGGAAATAAGCTTATCCATGGCAGCTTACAGCGTCGTCGCTACTCGGTACGCTAGAGCTCCCCACACGTACAGCGGCAACACAGCTGAAGACTGATGGTGGCAAATGGCGACCATGACTCCCTGAGGATGAGGTTTTATTTATATTGGCGCTCAACCTCAACTTTCACCGTTCACAAAGATGCCAATGTCAAGCATCTAAGCATGTTTGGATCCACCAACAGCTATAGCTCGTTACTGACTAATAGTTCGTCGCTAATATTATATATCTATTAGTAGATGATATTTGGATCCGCTAACTAAAAGGTGGATGCATTTATGGTTCCGTTTATGAAATACCTTTTCTTTTCTATTTGTTATTGTAGAGAGGTGAAAGGGCAAACATGTATTTTTGTAATCTATTAGCCGCTATTAGATGTGTTGGGACAGCTAGGAAAATAGTCGTTAGCGGCTTGCCAGCTAATAGTTAGCAAACCTCTTAGCTAGATCCATTTGGACCCACTCTAGCTAATTATTAGCATCTAACTAGCTAAGTTATTAGCTAGATGGATCCAAACAGAGCCTAAGGATTATGTGATGCTTCTGGATGACATGAACAATGCTAAGTTGCAGTGACTGAAAGAAGGGAAAACATATGCACATATTTAGTGGTTGGTTGCCTACCTAATTTTCCGGCTAGGATTTATTAGTATGTAACATCCTAGATCAGTCTTAACTCATCTTATGGGTTTGTTTGGTTGCTTGGATAAGTTTAGTCCAACCCCATTGGATCGTGCTTGGTTTTCATGGCCAGTTTGGTGGCTACACTATTTAGAGTTTAGAATACATGTTTTCACACCCTAATAAGTTTTGACAGGTCATGTTTTAGACTAGAAGGATCTTGCTGGAGCATACGTCGTGTAGCTTCGCTGGAGTACTTATGTACTTGACGAGGCATCCTCTACAACTACAAGTTGTGCACATCAAGGGCTGAATCACGCAAATGTGGTACCAAATATGGTGGGCTGTTTTAACCGTTAACACTAGTATAATACGATACTTTATCCATCCCTAAGAAAAGGTCACTCTACCATTCAAATTATGCCCCCAAAAGATTGTCATTCTAACCCCAATGTGTATGCTGCACGTCCCATGGCAAATGCAACACATGTGTCAAATAGGGGCAACCAAGGTCATTTTACCAAAATTTTTTCTATTTAGCTTTTTAAATTATATTTTAAAATAGTTGTATTCAATTTTTATTTTTTATTTCTAACTATTTTGGCCGCGCCAGATCACATGGTGTGACAAACTCACTCCATCGTATCACATCTATTACCATAGCAAGGTATGTCACGTTAGACCGATCCATTAACACATATTTCACAAGAAATGTTTGCCACGGCACTCTATAGGATAGTTTATTTGTCATGGCAAGGTTAGTGCGGCAACTCTATTTTAGCACACCACCTAGGCCGTTATGGTAAGGCTACATTTCTACCTTAGAAACTCTCTCTATTACCATGCATGCTATGTATATGACCAACACCAACCCTAAGGTGGCCCCCTTGACTCCAAAGGCCATATCCGCTAAGGCCTTCCACGGTGTACTCCCAGAGTGATGCCCAAATCCTGTCTTTTTGCTTTAGGCATCCCTTCCTACATTGCGGCTACCGATGCCAAATTCTCAAGATTCTGGAGCGGTGCAAGATGAAGCTACGGTGCCTGGCAATTAAACAAGAGCATTTTCTTGTATTCGGTGAGAGAAGAGAAGGTTTTGATGTCACATAAGACAGAGTAGACTGCATATATATGGGTCCCATACATGCACATAGCTCCGGTTTCAAAATTTGTTAGACACTTCAAGTAGGAAGAATGATGCCCACTTTTTCACCGTGGCATCCGTATTTTTCTAGCTCTCCTTGCACATTGTGGAGGATCTAAGTATGAGACCTGGATTGACTTTTAACTAGGCCCTACACCAAAATAAAAAAAATGTTATCGATGTTATCTTCTTTACTGCTACTTCGCCACGCAGTCTACACAGCTGCCGTACCATTCCCCATCACCACCTACATCTCAATCCACCGTTTCTGCAGCCATTGCTCACCGATTCTGCATCGTCCAAAGCCAATGAGCCTATGCCACCATCATTTACCGCATTTGGGGTTCTCTTCTTCCCCACTGTCACAACTACCATGGGAGGGGACAAAGAATGGAGTCGTGTCCGGGTGGGCGCTAGTCAGAAGATGAAGAAGTTGCGTGGTTCTCTTCGCAGTTATCTCGACCGGCTGCCAATCAACGCCCTTCCTGTTCCTTCTCCCTCCTTGGCCTTACAGGGCATGTCGATGGCAACCACTTGATTGTGATGCATTCTACTAGCAGCTACTCCATGTTTTTTACTGTTGTTTATTCGTAAGTTTGGGTATCAGACTTGAGACCCTGGCCACAAGTTTTTTGTACTACCTAAGGTCAATATTGCAGTGTCTGAGGTCAACCTCAAAAACGCCACATCTATAAGGATCATGGGTCCTTGATCATATTTTTATTTTGGTGATTTGAGAAGATAATACAACTTAAGTCTAACATGTGTGCGAAAGATGTGTTAGATAGATTCTAATTGGTCAAAGGGATGCAAGGTTAAAGTTTAATCAAGATTCTGAGTTAGAAACGGAAAAGAAACAGCTGACGGCTAGGGATAAGCCTGTGTTCTTCCTTCCCTCCTGTCTACTCCAGCCCATCACCTATGGCCTACGGACAAGGGCACTGCTGCGGTGGCCAACAGCACCAGGGCGTGGGCTATGGGGGCTTGGGCCGGCCCGGGAGACGGTGGGCACGGTGTGCGCGTGGCTGTGCAGGACGGCGCAGCTGGCGCGAAACGCGAGGTCGGAGCGACAGCGGTGGTCTTCATCGAGTTCAAGAACACGGCGGGGCATGCTTGGCCGGGACATCAATCTCCGGCCGTACATCACGGATGCACCCACGGCTTGTTTGAGAATAGACGGGCGGCAGCGGATCAAGAACTCGAGGTGGAGGCAGGCACCAGGCAGGATTCAAGGGCGGCGGTGCGGGCAGTTCTGCGCTTGATCGAGTCGAAGTCGGTGGCGCGGTCCAGTTCAAAGTCCGGCTCTGCTGCTGATTGCGGTTGCGGATGGGATGACCGTGGGCTCGCTCGGTCAGGGAAACAATGGAGAAGAGGTGCTGGCGGCCGGCCTTACTGGGCCATGGCCCAGCCTGCAAGGGAGGAACATTGTCCGGAGAAAATTGAGAATGTCGCTTGTTGTCTACATTTCATCCATTTTTTCACGTATCATTGTTGAAGGAAGCACTCCGTTCTTCTGCTCATGTCAATGATCAAGTTCCACCAGCTGACATCTCCTTCCAGGTACCTAAATTTATTCTAGACCATCGTGTGCACAATTGAATCTGTTGTATTCCTCAAGTGCTAATCAAGTGGTCTTCTTGGTTGGCTTCAATGGCTACACGGGAGGATGAACATGCATTGAAGTTGCAACTCCCTGACGCACCAGCTTGGAGCAGGGGCGGATCCAGCGGTGGGCGCGGGCGGGGCTCAAGCCCTCCCTACCACTTCCGTGACAACGGAGCTCCTCCTTGAGCCCCTCCTAATTTTTATAGGCATGAAAGAGATGGAGAAGGGACTTTAGAGGTTGAAGATGAGTTGAGCCCCCTCTTCTATGAATTCCTAGATCCACCACTGGCTTGGAGGCAAGCTGTTTCTCAAGGAGAGAGGGATGTCAGTATGCCTCGTGCTGAGCGTCTTTTTTTGTTTTTTAGCCATTTTTCGAAAGATTCTCTCAAATATACCCCTTGCGGAAAGATTTCAAAAAATAAACTCTTATCTTGACGTCATAGTCGTCGGCGCCAAGATATAACGGCATGGCGCCATGGTCACTGGTGCCATGACCCTGCCGTCGTGGCGCTGACGTGGCAGGAAGCATGGCGCCATCGTCATTGGCGCCATGCCTTGGCGCCATGGATCTTGGCGCCAAGAGCCCACGTTATAGCCAGCCCCCTCTTCCTCCCCGAGTCATTCTCGTTTTCTTTCTCCTTCTCTTCGGGTTTTTCTTTGTACACTTCGGCCAACCTCTTCAATCGACCTATTGGACCATGAAAAGTTGAATTTTATCCGTCGATCTTTGAGAGCTAGGTATCCTCTCACCCTTCCTTATTTATTTCGAATCGATTTGGTAAAATGAAGTCATATTCTTAACCTATGAATTTCACATGTTATTTGTTCATTTACTTTTTAAAATTCGTATGTATTGTATAACCGTAGGATGCCTAGGCGTGGAAAAGCTAGAAAACAAAGGTATGCGTAGATCTTTTTCATCATATATTAAACCCTTAGTTTTTAGGTTTATTGTTATTTATTTTGTTATATTAGAACAGAATTTGTTGAATTGTAGCTATGGACGGATGACCGAAAGTCAGTATGTCCCAAAGCCGCTCCCTAGCGGTGTGTCAATACTCATGTGCTTCTGTGACGATCCTTGCAAGGTAGATATTTCTGAAGATGAGGCAACATATAAGCAGAGATATTGGATGTGTTCCAATTTTGTATGGGAGCCTACGGAGCGTCAGCGCCGCAGTACATTTATTGTGAGAAATTGATTTTGTTTATTAATTAATTTGTGTCTTATGAAGTTTTGCATATTAATTGGATTTGAAACAATTCCATTTGTTGCAGACCCTCCACCGCTTTGTGATTTTGAGCAGTGGATCGACACTGAGAACAAGGAGGCTGACATGCGGCTTCTACAAGGCCAGAAGGAGTGGGATGCGGAGCGCCTGGAGATATTAGAGAAGAGACGCCGAGAGAAGACAGCAGCAAAGGAGCACAAGAAAGAGGAGGAAAGGAGGCGTGTTGCTGCGTGTAGGGAGGAGAGGGAGAAGAAGCTTGAGCGCGTGCGCCGAACGAAGACAGCGATGGAGGAGAATCCCGATGCCCAAAAAAAGGGAAAGTGGCCTCGTTGTACTCAGTAGTATGCTAGTTGTATGGTTTAATCATAAACAATGTGGTCGATGTAGTATGCAATGTGTTTAATCTAATGTACTTTAGGTAAATCATGTACCTAGGGCATGTTCTGTGTTATTTATTTCGTCGTCATGTACTTCATATGCACTTTAAGTTTTTGGACCTTGCATAGTATTGTCATATATCAGGTTTAATGTTACTGAGTTACTAAAACTAGTTCTCGAGGTGCACATAAAACATAAGAAAGTACTGGATTTCACAATTGAACACACATAACATAGGACATGGCATATCAGAACTTGTACCAAACTAGGGCACATATGTCCTAGACTAAACCTAACATGCTTTAGGTAATTAGAGCGAACAACAAGCACATTATATGGCATGTGTAAACTATAGATTTGTTCTATCTAGTAGTGCGGCCACATAGCAAACTGTGTAGCCCCTTCTCCACAGTACCCTCCTATTGTTGATGGTGGAGATGGCGGGGGTGGTGGCGGAGACCCGTTGTTCTTGTGGTTAGGGCAGGTGCAATATGGATCATGGCATGATCCGTCCTGTGAAACGGCACCACTATTGGTATCGTCTGCTTCATCGTCCTTTTAACTGTTGCTAACTTCCCTTTCTAGTTCGAAGATACGGTCTTGCAAGTAGTAGATGTACTGTGCGTGCGGATAGATTGGTCTAGGATCGACCCACCTAGTGAAGCCACAGTTTTCTTTGGACTCTAAACACTGCATTTCAAAGATTTTAGTGAACATGCAGTTACTTTCGCCTATGAGATGAAAAACAAGCTTGTAAAAAATTTAAGTAATAAATTTTAAAACGGCACCACTACGCGGGCGGGCCGGCGGCGGCGCGTGGCCGGCCGGGCGGGGGCGCACGGGGCGCGCGGGGGACCGGAAGGGCCGGCCGGCGGCGGCGCGCGGACGGCCGAGCGGCGCCGCGCGGGCGGGCCGGCTGCGGCGCGCGGGCAGGCCGGCTGCGGCGCGTGGCCGGTCGGGCGGGGGCGCGCGGGCGGGCCAGCGGCGGCGCGCGGACGGCCGGGCGGCGCCGCGCTTGCGGGCCGGCTGCGGCGCGCGGCCGGCCGAGCGGGAGCGCGCGGAAGGGCCGGCGGCGGCGCGCGGGCGGCCGGGCGGGGGGCGCTCCGGGGGGCCGGAAGGGCCGGCGGCGGCGCGCGGGAGGCCGGGCGGCGGCGCGCGGGCAGGCCGGCGACTGACGGCGGCGCGCGAGCGGGCGGTCGTGCGGGCAACGGAGAAGGAAGAAAGAAAGAAAGAAAAGAAGGAAGAGAGGAAGAAGAAAGAAGGATACATTTTTACCAGGTGCATGGCGCCATGCATGGCGCCAATGACGATGGCGCCATGCTCCCTGCCACGTCAGCGCCACGACGGCAGGGTCATGGCGCCAGTGACCATGGCGCCATGTCGTTATATCTTGGCGCCAACGACTATAGCGCCAAGATAAGGGTCTATTTTTTGAAATCTTTCCGCAAGGGGCATATTTGAGAGAATCTTTCGAAAAAGGGGCTAAAAAAAATAAAAAAAAAAAAAAGACGGTCGTGCTGACGACGTCCACCAAGAAGCCGGAGATGTTTTTTTAGCAACAGAAGCCGGAGCTGATGGACCGGAAGAAGGCGAGTCAATCCAGCCCAAAAGGAGGTCCAAGAGAGCTCGAAGGCCCAACTCAGGTTACGAAGGCTCCACCCTAGCGAAAGTGAGTAAGAAGGCCCAACACGTTAGAGAGTACAAATCAACGTCTTCAGGCTATAGACAGGAGTGGGAAGGAAGTAGAAGCCAATAGGCTTGGCGACGGCGAGCTTTGTTCGTTCCGGCGAGGTCCGGCGCGGCGAAATCTTGTAATCGAGATGTCGTAATCGGTATCGTGACACCCACCTAGAACGGATAGGCGGGCGTGACTGATTCCAGTCCCGTAGGTAAATCAAAACCGTTGTTTCTCGGTCAGTTCAGTCCCCCCTCCATGGACGCCCACAAACATCGAGTACCCGACGACCCAACCCCGGCAAATCAGCGATCCGCGTCATTGATCGCTGCCCATCGGCGGCCGGCCAGACGGACAACCGATCACTCTCGCCATGCTTGCAGGTGCGCGCGCACTTGACCTGACAGCTCCGTGGCAACCAACCAACCTACGCTTCCAATTCTACTTTCACCAGCCGAAGCAGCGACTACTGAAGAGTACTGACGACCGTCCTCAACCATGAGGATGCGGTGCCATCCACGGCTGACGGGTGACGGCCGTCCCTTCTCATTCACCTAGCTTGTCAACACCTGCTGCAACGACTTCTTCTTCTTCGCTCCTCGCAGCTGAAAGCGAAAGGTTTGACCACTCTGGCCGCGCTTGAGCCGTGCCCGTGAAAACTGGCGTGTCGCGGTCGCGGTTGTTGAGAATCTAAGGAAGGTTGAGCACCATGGGACACTTCTTCGTCCGTCTAGAAAGCAGGTGTATTGGAAGGTTTTGCCTGTGCTCAGAAGTGTTTTGTGTGCCCGGTTTCAAGGGAATGGACGGTGGCCTGTGAGGGTGAGACTTGGTCGGAAACGTACCGCGGATCAATTTCAACGACGACACCTGGACACCCGCACGAGCTGATCGTTTCCAACGGTTTTCATGTCCAAACTTCAGAGTTCAGAGTTAGCACCCTGCTGCTTGCAGCCAGGTACCATCGTCAACAAGACTGAGACCACAGCTCCGTGGCCCTCATGTGTTCAGCGAGGAACCCTCCTGAGTTTCAGATTTGCAGTTTCCTTCTTACTTTTTACAACTTCAACTCAGACAGAACTCAGAGCACCCAGAAGGCCAGAGCAACCATCACACAGTAGCCCTGTCGCGTGGTTGAGGAACATGCTCCACAAGTCCATGGCAGGGACGACAACACACGCATTGCACTGACATATGAAAATCTTGCCTGCATCACATACATACATCTGACGCTCGCTTTTCATGTACTTTGCACACGTGAGAATTCCAGTACTTCTCCTGAAACCTAAACCCAGGCGCGCTGCTGCTTATTCCAAAGTCCTGCTCCTAACTGCCATCAGATTCGCCACCCAAAACGCACCAACCGGAACAATCACCCCTCACCAACATCTCAATTTTTTCTCTTTTCCAATCTTATATCTTATATAACAAGAATAAAGTACTCTTCTCTAGGAATCTAAAAAAGGATCATCTTTTTTATACGATGGCTTGTTTTATACTATCTTCGCTCCAACCAAAGAGTGGGAATATATCAAAACTAATAACAACCGCTGCTAGCTGCAGCTCTCCCTACCTATAAATATAACGCAGAATCCAAAACCAAATCCTTGGATAAAAATCTAGCTAAACCGAGGAATAAAGGAGCGATAAGATAAGGTGACTCCAGAAGATAGAGCCGCAAACGGAGACAAAGGAGACTCTTTGTTGGCGTGCGTGCGTCATCATGAAGCCACGTCCACCGGCGGGGGCGTCGTCTGCTTCCGCCGCGCCGGGCAGGCTCCGGCCGCACCTCTCGCGGCTCGCCTCCTTCCTCATCGTCTTCGCCGTGGGCTACTCGCTGGGCCTCCTGACGTCGTCCACCCGGCCGTCACCGCGACCGTCCCAGACGACGATCATACGGCCGCACGCCGCGCACCTCACCGACGCCGGCTCCAACACCGCGTCCCCCGCGGCGTCGAACGGAACCGGCGCGGCGGCCGTGTCGAGCTCGAGCTACCCGCGGTCGCCTCCGCACGATCTGTTCCGGTTTAAAGAGGAGTGCGGGGAGCCGGTGCCGAGCGACGCCGTCGTGCGGACCCTGCTCGACAAGCTCTTCGACGGCGAGAGCCCCTACGCGGGGTTCCCTCCCAACCACACGGCGGCTCTGCTGCACCCGGCCGCGGCGCGCCCGCGCGGGTGGGGGTCGACGGGCGCCGTATTCGCGGAGCTCATCGAGGCGGTGCGCCCGGAGGTGATCGTGGAGCTGGGCGCGTTCCTGGGCGCGTCGGCGCTGCACATGGCGGCCGTGTCCAGGAACCTGTCCCTCTCCCCGGCCATCCTCTGCATCAACGACTTCCGCGGGTGGCCGGCGTTCCGGGACCGGTTCCGCCGCGACGTGCCCGCGCAGCGGCACGGGGACGCGCTGCTGCTGCCGCAGTTCATGTCTAACGTCGTGGCGGCGGGCGCGGGCGCCGAGGCCGACGACGCCGGCGTCAGCAGGCCGCGCGTGCTGCCGCTGCCCTTCTCGACGGCGTCCGTGCTGCGCGCGCTGTGCGAGTGGGGCGTGTACGCGGACCTCATCGAGGTGGACGCGGGCCACGACTTCCACTCGGCGTGGGCGGACATCAACCTGGCGTGGGCCGTGCTCCGCCCCGGCGGCGTCATGTTCGGCCACGACTACTTCACGTCCGCCGACGACCGCGGCGTGCGCCGCGCCGTCACGCTGTTCGCCAAGGTCAAGGGGCTCACCGTCCGGCCGCACGGCCAGCACTGGGTGCTCTCACCGAAGCCCCCGCGAGGCGGGCGCGGCGACGACGACGCCCGGCGACGGTGAGGGCCTGTCGCTGTCGCCGCCGGGCCCGGCCGGGACCGGCCATGCACTCCACTCGACTCGACCGAACCTGCCTGACGTGTCCCGTTGCACCAGCGTCCATAGCCGTGTTCGTACTTGCAGGTGCAGGCGTGCAGTGCAGCACCCACCACGGCACTACCACCTCGATCAAAAGTCAACGAAAAAGGTTGCGCCGCCCCCGCCACTGTTCTCTTATCTGAAGCACTCGTCTCAACCACCATTGCTTTTGCTGTAACATTCTTCTCTAACTTCGCGGGGATCATATTAAAAGTATATATAAGAAGGCATGCATTTGTTCTCGTCTGTGAGACAATATATATATTCAAATACGAGACATTTATGTGTAGATATGGACGGACATGGCGATTTCAAGTGTTTTTCTGGAGTAAGTAAAGCTGGTTAGATGGAATGTTGTTGTTGAATGTTGATGGTTTCTTTGCTCTTGCTTGTTTATTTATATATAATAATAATCATTCATCGGAGAGAAGCGAGTACATATATACAGCTTTCATGGATGGAAAAGGTAAGGTAAGGTTCTTCTCATCTTTTGTGTGGGATAGGGAAGTGCAGCGCATGTGTATGGGCTAGACCAAATGAACCGATGCGGCAGGGCAGTGATTCGGTGATGATGGTGAGGTGACGTTCCATAGTGGAGGGTGACGCGGTATGCTTGCCGGCCGCGGCTGGAGGAGGAAGATGATGCATGGTGATGGTGTCAGCTCAACTCTAAACGAAGTACAGAGTAAAGGAGATTAGTGGGTGGATAGATGGGCGTGATAGCTTGAATAATCATGGCCAACAGACCTTCTGGTTATCATGCACCATTCTAGTGTACATGGAGTAATTTACAAGGCGATCAAGACGATCGAGCCACTGGATGGTGTATTGATTACGGCCCCGTTGGGCTGTGCTGATAAGCCGGTGGAAAAACACTGTTGGCTGATTTTTTGTGAGAAAAAAAATAATGTTCCGGTTGAAAAAACAAGCTGAATAAAACGGATTATAAGTCAGATGAACAGGGCCTGTGTTACTGGATTCGGGGACGGCAACTTGGTTAGTTCAGTACTTCAGTGGAGAGCCATGAGCACAAGGATTTTTTATGAGATTGAAGTAATAACTGGGTAGCAGCTGTATGACTTGCATCACACCCGTGACCGCCCGTGTAGCTGTAGCATCATATATGAGAGCGATAGCTTTAAACCGTGCCGCATCGATTGTGATGGAAGACGAAGGAAGAAAGCGAAACTGCAGGCCATACCAAATTGAAATCGAATACCGATGCCATCGATCCTAGACCCCTCATCATTTCAGATGATCAGATCTCATCTAACTGCCCTACATATAAAACTCAAAAGAAAATAAAAACATCTCAAACAAATAAGTTTTAATTAGGATGCTACCTCCGTCAATGAAAGAATGTAATTCTCAGATTTTGAGGAGTCTAATAGTCTAAACTTTGACTTAATTTATATAAGAAAAGTACAAGCATTCTTGATACAAAATAAGTATCATTATTAGATTAGTTATATAATATATTTTAATTAATTTATTTAAAAATTTAAATGCTAATATTATTAACTATAAACTTGATCAAACTTGAACTCAATTGATCGGCACAGATACCATAATTGCTTTTTTTTTGTGGACGGAGGGAGTAAGGCCAGTCTCAGTGCAAGGTTTCATCTCTCAGTTTCCAAGACATGAAACTTAACATGAAATAGGTAGCCCTCAGTGCATAGTTTCATTACCTAGATTCATATGTTTATTTTAGTCTTTTCACGGGTCCCACCGGTGTCTCTCCCTTCCCTCTCTTCCCTGCCGTCAGCCAGGCTCTGCTCACCTGTGAACATGACGAATCCCATGGCCGTGTTGGCCATGGACGCCCATGGAACCACCAGCAGGCTGTCGTGCATCCGCGACGAGCAGTGGCGGATTTACAGGGGGGCTGGGGGGCTCCAGCCCCCCCTAATGACTCGATTTACCACTAAAAATGCTGTAGCAAAATCTCAAATCACCATTAAATTTTCATGCAAATCAACATCTCCATTGTTTTAGCCCCTCCTTAATTCTCATCATGCATCCGCCACTGGCGACGAGTCATAGGTCACGTAGGAGTTCGAAGCCGCGGTCGGCAGAGCCGTGCCCGGCGGAGTCACGTCCTCCATGCGGGGAAGAGAGGGACCAGTGTGGCGACGTAGGACCAGTGCAGCGACGCGCCAAGGTCCACGAGCTCGCCCAGCCGGTGGCGTCGTCATCCTGGACAGCCGCGCCCCCTCACCGCTCCCAGCCGGCGGCGCCGCCCCCCGCGGCCGCCATGACCGCGGCCCCGCGAGCTCACCCAACCGGCGGCATCGGCATCCCGGACAGCCGCGCCGCGCCCCCACACCGTTCCCAGCCGGCGGCGCTGCCCCCCACGGCCACCATGAGAGAGAGAGAGAGAGCAGGGGCCATGGAGCGGAGCCTGCCCGACGCCCGTGGAGGAGCTGCTCGGCCTGCGGCGGAGCTGTGACCGCGGAGGAGGTGCTCGGCTCGCGGCAGACTCGCCCGCGACGGACACGCCCGCGACGGACTCGCCTGCGGCGGAGTTGCTCGCTCGCGACGGAGGAGGAGCCCATGAAACGAATCAGCCATCTCAACGCAGGTTTCGTCCGGTTTCCCAGACGTTGGAAACACCGCTCACTCGTGTCGTGGGGATGAAACCTTTCCCTTCTCTCTCCTACTTGTTTCATGCAAAAACTTCCCATCTGCTGATGTGGTATCTCATTTAATGTGCATGAAACCCCCATGAAACTCCATTGAGACTGGCCTAATAGCATTAGCTGACCGCATGAATTCTGGTGTGTCTCTAAAGGAGACATAAAAAAATGGTTTGACCAAAAAAGAAAAATTAGCGTATAGGATCAGTGATGGGTGAGGAAATGACTTAACTACATCAATTGTTAGAATCATTTTTCCTTGTAATTAAACCTAGCCTTCCGTGTTCGACTCTCTAGACTAAGCACTGATGATCGCATATACTATCATTCTCGGCTAGATATTCTTTTAGTGATAAATAACGTGTGACGACTTCATTGATATGATGAAAATCTACCGCCCGTAGTCTCTTAAAAGTCTCCGTGTATACGTAGAGGGTGAAGAACGTGCAGGAACCTCTGATTTGGTAGTGAGTTTTCGAGGGGATAATAAAAAGAAAAGAAAGTGACGAGTCAACTACGGTACGGCCTGCCAATGCTTGATTTGTGTAATGATCCAGGAACCTGCAGGTGATGGATGATGACTGCATTGCAAATTAAGCCTTGCAAAAAATATCCAGGGCTAGGGCGCGGCCGTGGGTGTGCGTACTCTCCAGCTTTTGGAAGGACGTACCAAGACCCTCATCCGCGTCAGGAACATTGTTTAGTCTTTTTTGCCAGCCCGTCAGCATCTGATGCCGACTATTTCAAATTGTGATATAAATATTCGTTTCAGAAAAACTGTGGTATAAATAGTGATGGTGAGGTTTAATTTTTTGAAGATAAAGGATTTTTATAAGGATCAAACATTCCATCAGATATCAAGGAAACTTCTTTTTTTACAAGACACAAACATCCATGCATTTACGGTTCTTTGTAGCAGAACCACCGCATAAGTATTCTCGACTTGACATGGATGTTCGTATTTTTTTTAGTGGAACTTGACCATCTGGTTATTGGTTAGGGTCTTTTAGTGCAACTTATTAATCATTTTCTATGGGATATGGAATTTTGAGAAATATGTATAAAAATTGCTATTTATCTTGTCAAATTACATTTTAAACCACTGTGTTTCTAGTAGCCGCGAAGTTAGTTTTAAGAAGATAAAACAAGGTGCGCCAGTGCGCCACAGATTCTGCTCACAGGTTAGGAACAAGGTACTCCAGTCTCCAGTCTCCTGTGACTAGCCCTTCAGCAGGTCATGCTACTTCGTTTCAAAAAAAAAAAACAGGTCATGTGTTACTGCCGTGCTCCACGGAGAACGGCAGTCGAGTACTTCAGTTGCACGAACTGCCGAGCAAGACGAGAGGACTTGATGCTGCAGGTGCGACGAGACGTAGCCGGCTTGCGGCGGTGAAGTCCCCGGTTTCACTTTGCGGCACCCGGACGCCTCACGTCGGGGCGAAAAGCATCGAGGCCGCTTTACTGGGATCGCTGCCATCCGATCCGGTCAAACCATGGCTCCTTCGTTAATCTTTGCTATTCCCACCGCAGAAAAGAATTGTAATTCTCGGGTTTTTTTTTTGACAATGTAGTTCTCGATTTCCATGAACCTATAAAAAAATACTCCTACATATCAAATAAGTATTATTAAATGAATGATAACATATTTTCATGATACACCTATTTGGAATAAAAATGATAATAATACTTTTTATAAGCTTAGTCAAACTAAAAATTCAACACATTGCATCAAATGCAGTGATTTTTCTCGGCCAAAACGTAGGTTCAACAATTATTTACCCGCTTAAGTATAAAATGCGCACAGCTAATCTGAAATCTTTACTATCATGTGATTTTAGTTTCATAAAGGACTGAAAGGGTCCAGAGGTTCAGTTCAAGCCAACGCAAAAAGTTACAGGTCACACCACCTGAACATTATGGGGCATCATAGAACAACTTCTCCGGAAAGACAAACGGTAGATATGCATCTGGATCCACCACTATAATCGTCGAGTGGAACTACCCGTGCTCTGATTTGAGTTCCTGCATTCTATAAAAAGCATGCGAAATGCAAGCGGACTACATTATGACAGGAAACAACTTTTCCAAAAGACATGTTAGAGGCCAATACTGAGATGACCTCTCATCAACTGAAACTATCCATGTGCTCCAAGTTCCTCCTATATACTCCCTTCCTTTCAAATGGTAAGTCGTTCTAGCTTTCTTCTAGGTACATAACTTTTGCCATGCATATTTATAGTAAAGTTATGTATCTACAGAAGCCGAAACAACTTAGAATTTGGAACAGAGTATCAAAAGTACTAGAATGTAGACAGCAAATAGACTCCCCTCATCAATTGAAGCCACATGTGTTGTGAGTTCCCCTCACCTATCAAAAACAGAACACGGGCGAACTAAATCATGTTATCATTACACCTCAATGTCACAAGCTTGGCTAGAAACCAAAACTGGTTGTGGAGATTGTGGGCACATCACTAGTATCCCTTGTTCCCGCGTATACGGGCCCGCATGTCAACCTGTTGCATGATTAACAAAATTGTTATTTGCATGTTTACTTCAATAAATGTGTGTGCAATTCAGTTCACGCAAGCAAAATAACAGTATCAAAGACCAAATCGGAACAATGATAATATGGAAGACCATGAATAGTATATTCAGGCATGGTACTGAAAGATGTCACTTGTACAATTAAAAACATCAGGCTTTCATAGATAAGTTGATAATCGTACTTCAATTGGAAGAAACAAATGAACTACCGAGCAGAAGTATTATCATTATTACATAATGCACAAGAGTAGCACACAAGTCTTTAACTTTGTATATAAGGATTACCAGGTGTTTCAGCCTTTCAGGTTTAGTGTTACTCAAAAGGGTACATAAAGATGAGCATATTAAATTATATTTCTTTTGTGTTTAACAAATACAAGAGATAAATCAAAGGTGTACGTCTCCATACTCTTTTAACAACAATGATGTGAACAATTAATTGGAAGTTTGGCAGACGGGAGAAAGATGCTAATTCTGACCACATTCCAAGTTTAAGTTTTTCAAGTCATTGAATCAAGATCAAAGGAAAGATTTAAAAAAAAAACTGAACTGGTGGGTGAAAGGCTGCCCGCTGCCCCCACAGATTTGCAGTGAGAAGAAAACCCAACCAAACCGGCCCAGAAAACCCCCAAACCCTGGCCTCGCCTGCCGCACCGTAACCTGGGCAGCTGGCTGGGCCGCCGGCCGCACCGTAAACCAGGCCAGTGACCACTGCCATTATCTGCTGCTGCTGGTAGGACCGCACCGTAACCACAGGCCAGCTCCCTGCCACTTTTTGTTTTGTGCGGCAGTGAGGGTATCTGTTTTGTGCAAGCTAGGATTTGAAACCCAGGTGGCTGTTACCACTACTCGGTGACGAACCACCACACTACCATTGCGTTCACCAAGGGAAAGATTAGCATCATTCTACAGCCACTATTTCTTTTCGCTAGATTGAAATTAATTTCTAGCTTCATTTGTTGCACACAGTCCAGTTCCTCAGACTCTAAGCAGTAGCACCCATAAAAACTAAGAAACTGACAACATTCATTGAGACAGAGCAACACTGTGAAGTAACTGAAACAAATAAAACTGGCAAAGCTAGGGGGGAGGGGGGCGAATGCTCAACCTCATCTAACTGGGACAACTTTCATGTTTTCCAATTAGCCAAACAACTGCAACAGAGGTCTTTCACAGCATACACATTGACATAAAACAGTACTCCCTCATTTCTAAATTATAAGTCATTCCAACTTTCTTGGAGAGTCAAAACATCTCACGTTTGACCAAATTTATATAGTAAAATAATAAGATTTATGATACCAAATAAGTATCATTAGATTCTTCATTAACTATATTTTCATAGTATACCTATTTGATGTCAGTTTTCTCTATAATTTTGGTCAAACTTGAGATACTTTAACTTTCCAAGAAAGTTAGAATGACTTATAATTTTGGACAGAGGGAGTAACTTTTAATCTATTAACAATCTTAACATTCAACTCAGGCATAGATGGAAACCTAACTCACCACCTGTCACATAATTCTGTATTGGCATTGGATCAGCCATGTATTACAGGACTGGGATCAGATATAGTGTCCTTGAACATTCCCCAAACTAATGGACTCCCATGAACATAACAGCATGAGCATGGACACCATCTTATTTAGGCTCAGGCATGGGTATTTATGCGATGCCAAAAAAATGTCTAATTGCTAATTATTCGGCTCTAAATGTTGATTATTGGCTCCTCCATAAAACCTAACACCACGGCCAATTCAAGAATCAACGATCAACAGTCACTAGGCACTGCTTCAAATGTGAGAGAACCCCCAAACAAATGGAGAATCAATGTCTCCAGTGAAGCAGCAATACATTCAAGTCCACGACATTATCATCTGGCACTCCAAATCGCAGTATGACCTATCAACAGGAAGCTAGCAATAACTAGTACGTACAAGTAATTTGCAAGGATCAGGACACACCTGGCCTCTCTTGCAGTTGAAGTAGGTCTCCCGCAGGCCAACGCACTCGCTGGTAATGTTGGGCACCTTCTCCCCGGCGCACTCCTTGTACGGCCTTTTCTGCACCTGCAGGCAACCGCATCAGGAGACTAGAAATAGCCCGGGTCACGAAAACTCCAACGATGAACCAGTATCACCCATTCTGGAATCTGGATCCAATCGCCCGGCACTAGCTTGCAGGTGATGTCCGCCGCAGCTAACTACGCTTGCGCCTACTCGGATCGAAACAAGCAGCGGGAACCTAAGGCGTGGGTGGATTGGGAAGAAGGAAGGAGAACGGAGCCGACCAACCTTGACGCAGTCGGTCTCGCTGAGACACTTGACAAGCTCCATGGCCAACCCCTTGCACGACTTCGCCATCACTCCTGCAATTCTGCCCCTATCGTCGCGTATTTCCCAGAGGCCCCACGACTGCGAGCCGGCGGCGACTTGCGGGAGGGGAAAGGCGGAAACGAAGCGAGCGGCGACACGCCGTCTCCTCCGCTTGCTACCGGCGGCCGGCTTGACGGGCCGGGCCAGAATCCGTTCTGATTGGGCTCTTCGAATGCATGCCTGTGGGTCTGTTAACAGTAACGGTTCTTCGGCATGTTCAGCCTCCTAAACTGGGCTCGGCCTGCGTGTAAAAGTACGACTCTGTACCCTACTTTCAAAATGCACTTTTCCTGCAACAACTGTTTCCATTTCAGATTTTCAAAATTTGCTAAAAAAAAATCAGATTCTAAAAAAAAAACTGTTTCCATTTCAGATAACATAGCTTTTACCTCCCTCCGTTTTTATTCAGTTGATGATGTTCGGACCAAAATGATTGGCTTGGAAACAGGCCTTCTGTGAATCTGTCCGGTTTAAATTATACTAGTTCATTATGGCTTTGTTCTAAACTATTTCTAATTTAGACCAATTTTTTTTATTTTGAATGTAATATAATAACATCTACAAGTTCAAATAAATATACACTATGAAAACATGTTTCATAATTCGATGTTGTAGGTGTTGGTGGATTTTTCAGAAAAAATGGTCAGAGTTTAAGAAATTTGATTTAGAACAAACTTTTTGAACTAAAATTTGGACGACACGGGGAATAGAGATACAAGCAAGAGTTAAATTGATCCTATTCTTTTTCTCAAAAAGAAAACGTGTTGTAGAATTGAACTGAACTAATAATATCCGTACATGTTACATTTATTATTATAAAGAATAACGAAGATGTTCAGTAAAAAAAAAAATCAGAGAGAGAAACAGCAGGAACGTGTTCTTCCAGGAGTGATCGACAGCATTTACATTGATGAAAGAAATATCATATTGTGGTTATAAACATGAGTTTTTTTTACGATGGTTGGGAAAGTACCATGGTACTTCCAGGTACTCTCACTTTTAAAATTTGTACAAGTCACCTAATTGGGGAAGAAAATTTATAAAATTTATTTTTTAGTTATTGAGGGTATATTGGCACTTGCGGTGAGCGGCTTGATGTGCTTCCTGCAGTTTCCAGGCCAACTGAACTCGAACCTTCGGAAGCTGGCGGTGAACATGATCCCGTTTGGCTATTGCCGCGCGGCTGTACTTATATTCATGGTGGGGTTTGTGCCGCTAGCCGGCTATATTGAGCAGGTCGCAGTAGTGCCGTGCGTTGATGGTGCTGGAGCTGATGCAACAGATGCGGCTTGTGGGATGCCAAGAACATGATGGTCAATGTTTCAGGGCAAGATGAGCACCAACGAGGTCGCCAAGCAAATGGTCAATGTGCAGAACAAGAACTCCTTCACGGAGTGTTAAGTGGATACGGTCAATATGCAGAACAAGAACTACTTCATGGAGTGGATCCCAACAATCTACCAATGTGTGCAACACCCGCCCGTTTGGCTGTTCATGGCCTCCAGCCCTCCACCTTCATGGACAACCCTGCCTCCATCCGCCGATCTGCGTGAGCAAGCAGTTCACGGACTCACAGCCATGTTTCAGCGCAAGGCCTTCCTGCACTGGTACGTACACCAGCGAGGGCATGAACGGATGGAGATCATCGAGGCAGAGAGCAACATGAACGACCTCATCACCGATTACCATAAGTACCAAGACGCCACTGTAGAGGAGTACGACGAGGAAGAGCACTACGGCGATGGGGAGCTAGCTCGACGCGTCGGCGTCATCTTTGTTGGGCCGGCAAACAGGTCACGGAGCTATCCTTCAATCCATGGCGTCACCGCGGTCCGCGCCACTACTGGAGCTGTGCGCCTGTGCCCATCGGTGGAGGTGCGCGCAGTGGTTGCACCGCACTCGCACCTGGCCTGTGTTGCCTTGGTGGCGCGCCCGCTTCCACAGACCCGGGCGCCGTGCTCGTGCTTGCCTCCTGGCAACGATCGGCGGGGCTGCTCGAGCGTGGATAGAAGGCGATGGAAAAAGTGACGGAGGAGAGAGACTCTTTTACCCTCAACGAAAAAAATAACTACAAACAAAATCTTGATCTAGCCCATCTATTTTGGTACTTTTAAGCTGGTACTTCCTATTTCTACGCTGTCCGATTTCCTTTAATGGAGGGTCCCTAATTTTTCCGACCATTATAAAATTTCTCTATAAACATTTTACATTCTTATTCAGAGGCTGCGATGGAAATATCGTATAGATTTGTCCCCGTATAGTATTAGATTCTTTTTTTTTTTTGAAAAAAAGGTTGGAGCGTAGGTGCTCTGTGCTGATAAATGATAATGTATGGTTCAGAGGAGACGTGTGCTCGCGAGTAGCGACATGTACTAGCCGCTAGCCGGCGGCTAACTCCGTATGATTTAGTTTGATGAAACATGAAAGTACACATATATAAGAAGAGTTGTGGCATGCAGAATCGTAGAAGGTGCTGAAAAGCCAAATACCGATCAATACAGAAGTGCATGTGAAGCAGGTACATATATTTTGTTTATTCTTTGTTTTCTCGATGATTGAATGTCTTACAGAGGTACGAACGCTGCAGGTACATGCATGTCTATTTCTATGGCAGTTAGCGCATATACTAAATTACAAATGCAAAATATCCAAAGCCGCCACACGACGGCCAAAGCATATGCTCGATCAGTCCGTCTGTGCATCTAACTGGAAATCAAACTCTAGCACACCCCCTTTCTGGTTCTGCGTGTCCTATAAGAAACCCTGCAATGCCACCATATTGTCCTCCGACCTATGAATTAGAAGCGATCGACGACTGTCGTTGATTCATTTCAGGAAAGAAAACCTACACATCCTTGCTCTCGGTCCGCTGCTCGCCTGCTTTACACACGAGCGGGCGGGTCGTCACTGCGAGATGAGGATGGAGGGGCTCATCCCAAGCGGAGGGCAACGAGAAGGACGATGCACTACGACCTCATGTCCTCCCTTGGCGGCTCTCCTCCTCCTCAGACGCGGGAGCGGCCCCCGGCGGAGCAGCGGTACGCCGGCGGCGCCCACCGTCCTCAGAGCCAGAGCTGCCGCTTCGTTGTCCCGCGTTCGCTGGCCGACGAGCTCCATCTCTTGCGCGATGACGGCGACGGCGACGAGCCGGCGGCCAGCGACTGGCGCGGTGGGTTGTCCAGGTCTCGAAGGTTCAGCAGCATGCGCGTGTTTGGATGCGTAAGTGGTGTGCACGTGCACGAACCTGTAGTCATCTAGCGCGTCGCGAGCATATATCTTGTAAGTGATGAAAAAAAGTTATTTGAAGTGCATATGTATGCTACGAACATTACGCATTACTGTACCACTGTACCATTTTGCTGCTGGGCTTTTTTTTTCTCCGAGAGGAATCAATTCCTTTTCTCATATAGCAATCAATCAATATCCTTTCCTATAATGGCCCAAAGAATGTCTAGTGCCGGTTCACTGCCCAGCTGTTGTTTCATCCTCCAGTAGGATGTACCGTTCAAAACTTATCTTTCGATAATACTATATAATAATATACTTCATCCGTTCCAAATTATAAGACGTTTTGGCTTTTCTAAATTCATAGCTTTTGCTAAGCACCTACATATATGTTATGTCTAGATACATAACAAAAGCTATAAATCTAAAAACGTCAAAACGTCTTATAATTTGACACAGAAAAAGTAGATAAGATGGTTCTAAATAAAACTCTAAAAGAAACCCTACCAATTAGGCCTAGATGGCCCTACAGCTTGAACAGGCTTCAAATGACTGTGGTTTAGATGACCAAATGGACCGCTCGGCCAGCACGAGCACGGGTGCCGGGCCCATTAGAAGGCGGGCCGGCACGACACGTCTGGCTTAGCGGACTGTGTTGGGCCTGTCCACAAGCTGCACCTTAGGCACAGGCATGGGTGGCCCTAGCTGCCGACCTGGGTGGCATGAAGCCATCCGCCGACCCTCCCTGCGCGTGAAGGGGAAAATAATTTCTTGGCCTCCTGTTCTGCGCGCGTCCGGCGGTTGTTTGCTCTACGCACAGGACTACTTCCGCGCGCAGCCCATTTCTTCTGCGCATTCTTGCCGCTTGTTCCACGCACCACCAATCTTTCTGCACGTAGAATGGTGAACGGTTTTGGATCTTTCTCCATGCATGCAGGTATGTGGGAAAATGAGCCAAAAATTTCTATAAAGTTTAAAAAGTTGTGGTTGCTAAACTAAGAATCAAAATTAAATTTTGATTTCACCATTGTATTTGTTACGATAAATTCTTGAAAACAAGATCCCACATAAATATATTTAGATAAAATTTTATTAACGAACAATTATCTCACAAAGATAAAAATAGTTTATTTTATTGAAAAGTGTGATGTTATATATCTCAAGATAAGATATTTCGTCTTACTAAGACAAATGTTCTAAGTTCAGAAAACAATGTTTCATATTTAAGATAAAAACGTTCTAAGGAATAGTATGTAATAACCATGATAATAGAGAAAAAGATGAATAACAAGGGTTATAATATATACAGAAATAGATAAATAAAATAACATAAATAGAAGCAAAAAGTAATAAAAGATAGAACAAAGTATAAGGAAAACAAAATAAATAAATAAAATATCACATAATAGCACATCACATGTATACTACGAGAATATCATAACATACATCATAGAACGTCACATATACACTACGTGAACATCATAATATACATCATAGAACATCACATATATAATATATGAACATCTCAAAATACATCATAGAACATTACATGTAGACTACGTGAACATCATAATATACATCATATAACATCACATATATAATACGTGAACATCTCAAAATACTTTATAAAACATCACATGTATACTATTGAACATCATAATAAAACATATACAAAAATAGAAATAACAAAAAGAAAAAAATCTAATCGAAAAAATTAAAAAGAGCATCACATAGTCATTACTTGAACAACCTAAACATATCACAGGATATTCCACGAGAGAAAACAACCTGAAATACATCATAGAACATCACATGTATACAACATGAACATCACAAAATTCATTCATAAAACATCGTATGTATACTACATGAACATTATAACATACATCATAGAACATCACATATATGCTACATGAACATCTCAAAACACATAGAACATCACATGTATACTGCTGAACATCACAATAAAACATATACGAAAATAGAATAACAAAAAAGAAAAAATCTAATAGAGAAAAAAAGAACATCACATAGACATTACTTGAGCAACCTAAAAATATCACAGATATCCCACAAATACTATACGAATAGCAAAAAATAATCATGGAATATCTCACTTATACAATGTGAAAATTGAAAAGCATATCATAGAACATTACATCTATACTATACAAACATCGTATATATTTCATAGAAATATAGTAACTAAAAGAATAAAAAACACATAATAGAGAAAAAAACATCGTATGGAATTATGGATGCTACTAATAGTGGACTAAAAAGAAGAAGACAAGAAAAGCCATGTATTAGTGGAATAAATAAAAGGTGAGAAAAATCAAGAAAGTAATTAGTTTTGGTTAAAAAACTAAAGGGAAGATAAAATAAATTGAAAATAAAAAACACAAACAAAAAAGAGAAAAAATAAATAGAAGAAATAAAAGTAAATAAAGAATAAAAAAGAAAAGAAAAAAATAGAATAAAAATAAATAAAATACAAAGAAGAATAAAAACCAAAAAAAGAAGAGGAAAAGAGAAATACAAGATAAAAAGGAAGAAAAGAAAATAAATACAAGAACGTAAAAGAAAACAAAAAACAAAATATGAGAAATACAAAAAGAAAGAGTTTTGATAAAAAGTAAAGAGAAGATAAAACAAAAGAAGAATAGAAACCATAAAAGGAAAAAGAAAAAGAAAAAGAAAAAGAAGAAAGAAAATAAAATAAAAATGAAAAGAATAACAAATGGAAAAGAAATAAAGTAATAAAATAAAGATAAAGGAAAAGGAAAAAGAAAAAGAAAAAAAAGGAAAAGAAAAACTCATTGTTTGATGAGATTTTGTACCAAATTTCTCTCACATGTGCGTATATTTATACGTGCTATCGAGAAGGATTTTGTATCTTAAGAAAAGAAAAGAAATAGACAACATATGTGCGCATGTATATTCACGTGTGCTATTTGCATGAGAGATAAGAGAAGCAAGCTAATAATTATATATTGGCTTTAATTTTGGGTATACGTATATTATTTAATATACATGTTGGGCTAAGCCGAGGATGTATGTGTATACGGTATCTTCAAGATCAGTAGTCCAGCTGACAGCCAGCATGTGCATGGCGTCCATAATTCTAGAGGGAGTACGTACACATACATGCTCCTGAGGATCACTCACCAAGTACGTACGCGCGTATACGGAGGATGTCCTCCCTCCGAGTTACGTACGCGCGGCGTATACGGCCGGCCAACGTACGGTGTACGATTAATCATCTACGCAGCGAAGCCGAGCCCCATAACTCAGCAGTAGGCAAGGAAGCTGATCTAGATATCTATCTCAGCCCGGAAGCTTCTAGAATCAAGAAGGCTCACATACATCTCACGTGCGGCTGCTGCTGAATGGTGGACCTGCTCTATGTTTTGAGCCGTTGACCTCATGTACCAGCGAATGTAGGTTACCAGGATCATGTAGCTGCCGGGCGAGCGTATTTATCCCCTTTGCATTGGTGGTGGCTATCTGATCCAACGTCGCTACTGAGTATCACCACGTATGTCGCGCGATCCAACTGAACGGCGGCAGGAGGGTGGACTCTCACGCCCTAGCTAGCCGCTGCCTATATAAAGGACCCCCAGGACCCCATCGTGGGAGAGGATCAGCTGTCGCCGCTACGGCACGGTGCCAGGGCATGAACAAGAGGAGGCCGCCGCGGCGAGGCGCCAACTACCCATCTACCCGATGCACAAGGGAGTCGCAGAGGAGATGCTGCGTCGCCGGTCGACCACGCCGGGACGGAGTTGACGCCTCCGCGTCGGCGAGCGCGACGTCCTCGCCAACACCTCGACAAAACCACGCACGTCGTTGAGACGCCGACGCCGGACGATCACACCGAGGCGGAACAGATGCGTCCCGACGCTGGAGGACCACGCCGGGAGCGACGCCGGAGGAGACGCCCCGACACCGGCGGACGAGTATTGCGCCGAGCCGGAGGCGACGCACGCTGAGCATAGCACTGAGCTGCCAGGCGGCAGACCAAGTTCGCCACTAGCGCTCAGGAGCACCATCACCCACATCTGTGCCGGGAATAGCGTCCATGTCCGGCCAGCGGCAGCGACCGCTCACAATCGACATTTGCACCCGGAGGAAGACGAGGAGCGCATCTAGGCCTTCTCTTCGTCAGCAGCGGCCCATTGAATTCCATACGCACAGATCCAAGTCTGGTGCATCTACGTACAAGCAAGAAGCGACCAGGCTGTGCGCATGGCCAAGAGCGCGACGCCGATCAGATGCATCTGCCACATCGGATGCAAGTCTTCACCAAGCTACTACAACTTCAACAGCCCCGCCGATCAAGTTCAACAGCCTACCTGCGATGATGTTGCCGAAGGAGTCCGAAGCGATCCAAGCTACACCAACCATGCAAGTGCTACTACCACAACACTATGTGTCGTGACGAGGCGAACGACGCAGGCGGCATGACTCATATTCCAGTCATGTTACACCGGCTCATGGACCGACGAGGCCATGGACATGCCGACGCCACCCATATCTACACCAACCCACAAGCATGGAGACGTGAAGCGAAGATTCAAGACGACGACCAACGCAGCTTAATCGGAGGTGCTATGTAAGCTTGACTTACAGGGGTAATTAACAGGGAGCCTTCCGAGGCCCCAGGAAACATGAAGACTACATCGCCTAAGTTAGATCGCTGCCAGCAGGCTATGGAGCGCACACTTGTACAAGGGACCCCCATATTTTGTATTTCTTATAAATATGAATAAAACTTGTGTTCCCTTCTTTTTGTTTATTTTGTGTACTTTAGTACACTGGCACGCCCGCACATTTTATTTTTCTTTGTGGCAGAGAAATATGATATTTTTTCTGTCCAAACACTGATCAACACATCGCAACACTTGGTGTCAACGGAAAAAAGAAAAGCGCCTCATCCCGTCCTCTTGTGCCACGCTATCGTGGGCTTGGTCCAGCTCGCGTACGTCCTCCTATGGGCCACGGGTTCAATTATTATACGTAGCTTCAATTATCGCGTAGGGGGCCGGCGCACACATCCTGTTCGACTGGTCGGCAGGGAAGAATTCCGCACAGGCATGTCTTGGGCCGTGTTGGGCTGGCCTGTTGGCCCGGCGAGTCGAGGCCAGCTCGGCTAGCATTCACGCAACATAAATAAAAAAGATAGCTCATACACACACAAAAATTGAATCCAATTACTGCAAAAAAAGAAAATTGAATCTAATTCTTCGTAGATTACACATGACTGTGCATAGCTAGGGGGTCGTGCCGCCACGCCACTGCTTGCACCGGTGGGGTGGAATAAGAGATGGAGCGGGGCAAGGGGGGCGTTAGGGTTTAGGGTGTCGGGGAGGTTGGTTGGGGGATTATATATGGTGAGCTAAGATATTGGGCCGTGGTGAGCTGAGCCAAGGCATGACCCTTTAGTCGTGCCAGGCTGGCATGGGTCCAACGGCCATCAGGCCGAGCCGTGCCTAGGCGGGGCCAAAACCATGTGGCTTGGGATGGGTTGCGAGCCTTTTGGCCAGCTATAGGCGCGGCATGCGTCGGAATCCCAAACCAAGAACTGCTATTGCCTAGACATGCTTATATCACATTCTGAGGGCAGGAAGGGACATATCTCATCTCTACCTAATAATAATAGTAAGGAACAAAGGGTTTCCTTAGACCTGCTTTTTTTTTACTTTCGAAGTATTCATGCGTCATGAATATCCCATATATATGATCTAAACTCACGATCCATGCTCATACGAGTTAGAACGACTCACGTCCAACGATGATATGTAATCCGACTTAAACACGTATTAGATCTCGTTAAAGCACACGAGCACATTTGCTAGTATAAATAAAGTGTTGACCTAGAAAAATAGATAAAATTAGATGTTCTTTCTTGTGGAAGGGCTTAGACAATGCTAACGGTGGACATTGTCTTGTTAAATAAACTAAGGCCACAAGACCCAAGGCATTTGGAGGATTGGGCACCCTCAATCTCGATCACTTTAGTCGAGCATTTGGACTAAGGTGGCTCTAGTATGAATCTAGGTTGAGGAGATAAAGCGAAATTTTAGCATTCTTGTGGCTAAATGGAAAAGCTCCAATGGACCTTCCTCCAAACCTATATCAATTGGCATGGCCCAAGAATAAGACTGTGTTAGGGAGGAGCTGTCCAATTATAATTGGACAAAGAGAACTTTGGAGAATGGAGAGAGTACAACAAATGGCCGATTTTGTTCAACTTTGGGGCCTTGTTCATCAGGTCTGGGCGTCCGGCTCTCTGATCTAGAAGATACAAAAACCTGGAGGCTGGAGGTGGACAACAAACGGAGAGTACACTGCTATATCAGCCTATCTAATTCAGTTCAAAGGCTCTTACTGCCCTTTCATTGTAAAATCGATTTGGAGGGCATATACTGAGGGAAAGCACAGAATCTTCACCTAGCTCTTGGTTCAAGCAAAGATACTAACAGCCAGTAAGCTATCTGTGAGGAGTTGGCCTTTCAACCCCTTGTGCGTCTTGTGTGATCAAGGTCCTGAAACAAGAAACAACATGACACCTCTATTTGCATTGCCCTTTCGCCAAAGAGGTATGGCGCTCATGAGCTCCTGGACGAGTGGTGCCATACAAGTTCCAGTTAACGACGCCTTGACAGTTGGAGTAGTGGTGGGCGTCATCTCTGCAGGGACAAAGTCCTCAACAACAAAGATTAACTACGGTTTTCCTCATATACGCCGTAAGCGAGCTGGAATGTTTGGAAGGAACAAAATAGAAGTTTTGATGGACGGGAGCCGGGAGCTAACACCAGTTCAGGTGTTTGGCCTAATCAAGGAGATGGACCTCAGGACTCAGGAGGCGACCGTGTGGCCATGGCCAACCCGGCAACCATCGGTACTTATTTAGATGGCTTTCACTATGCGTTTGTGTAAATCTAGTATGATCTATGTAAGAAAAAACTGCAAACTCGCATGCTTTCCATACTTGAATGATATGACAGTGCTCCTGTCGGGTCTTTCAAAAAAAAAAGTGTCGATAGTCCAACACAGCAGGGTGGGAAAACCGCCCGGTGAGGTCAAGCGATAAACTGGACCAAACTGTGGACCGTGGTAGTAATCTTTTCATGAATTGAATTTAAATCACGGTACAGTTAGAGAGTGGATTGTTCCAGGGAAGGAAACTTGAAAAAGGATTGGGTGATACGAAAGGATGTAGATGTTTTTTGAGATGGCCTGTAATCAAGCATTGCTTCCTCTCCATGTGAAAGGCAATACGATACGACTACCATCCTGAAATGATGTAACTGTGTGGGGACGGTGAGTGTTCAAATAGATGCAGAGATGTTGCTTGAGGCAGCCTGCGATCAGTATTCAGATGGCTGGAGCTCGAGAGGTTATAGACATGTGTTAGCTCCTGAATTTCATTTCAGTGCAACAGTATCTAACTCTGCACTTGACAAGAACAGGTCAACAGGATGTCTCATACAGAGATTGCCCGCAGATGCATGTCAAGCCTCTGTATATCAGTTTATTCTTTCTCGAATTATTAATCGTCAGGAAGGAAACGCATACAAATTGGACCTCTTCATGCATACCCGCCTGATTGCACTATTGAACAGATGTCATAGACACATGCTCATTCAGTGGCTTCTGTACTGTACTGTACTGTACTGTACGTGTAGCATCAAGGAAAAAAGCTACTTGGCTTTGGCTAACAGGCAGGTAACCTGCACAAGTCTTTGCTATGACACTGCATTCCTCAACCTAAAAAATCACAGGAATCTACCAGAAGACATATGGGGCACAATGTCAAAGTTTTCAGATTGTGCCTTGAAGTACTTCCTGGATCATGCATCTATGATTAAAGAAATCCACATGAATACATGGTGTAGCAACTTTCAGTAACTCATAATAAGTGCACGCTCGCAAGTATTTTTTCCTAGAACACGTCCGTTGACGCGTGTTTCATTAAGAGGAGTCACGCACACATGTATAAATCACAGTTCACAAACAAACACACTGCTTAAAATTCAGAGACAAACTTATCTGTTTTAGAGTTCAGAGACTGAGACAAGCGAATTAAAAAAAAGACATCCAGCACAACTTGCACGGCAAGTGACCCAGAAATCCAGAATGAAAGATTGCAGGCTGCAATGCAGCTAAGATAACCTACATGAACGGTGAGCCCACGGCGCCAGCCGCCGGCAGGATATTGGTGAAGGGGCCCAGGGTTTACCTGTGACAAAGGAGGGAGCGCTCACGGCGCGGGGGCGTCGTCGCTGGGCTGATGACAGCAGCAATCTTGCAGCGTCGCCGAACAGCAATAGCAGTACTCGGGCGATGCCGGGGTTTGTACCTTGTCCGCCAGAGTTATGTCTCCCCAAACATCGTTGAATTCTTCTGGAAAATGACCTGGCGAGGTGGGGGAATAGGCTGGCGATCCCAGCAGAGCCGGAGATGCATGATCGTTGAATTCTCCAGGGCAGCAACCTGGCGCGGTGGGGGAGACGGCCGCCGTTGAGCAGTTGCCATGAATCGGTGAGGTCTGGGAGTGGCAATAGACCGGTGAACCCGGCGCCGGAGATGTATCACTACCCCACTTGTTGAATTCTTCGTCCGGGCAATAATTAGGCGAGGTGGGGGAATGAACCGCGCGGTAAACCGGTGAGGGTGGGGGTGGGGAATCGTCCGTCCAGCTGGAGCAGTAATGGCGAGGCGAGATGGGAGAATAGATCGGCGAGGTGGGGGAATAGATCGGCGAGGTGGGTGAGTAAATCGGCGAGGTCGGAGAGCTGGTGGAGTAAATCAACGAGGTAAGGTAGGGTAATAGGCCGGCGGGGAGGTAGTCCGGCGGCGAGACAGGGTTCGGCGACCACCACGCCGCGTCCAGAGTTGACATAGGCGATCCCGATCTGGGCGAGGCGGGGGTGCCCGGAGCTGGAGGGGGAGGGCTGGTCGGGATCGGGAGCATGCTGTCCAGCAACTTCTGACGGTACGACGGGGACGCCGGCGAGTAGGATCGCGACCCGTCAGGTGGCGACGCCATGCCCGCCGCCGATCCGCCTCGAGCTCGAGAGTAGGCGGAGCAGATCGGGTGTGATCGTGTCTGTGTTGCTTGCCCTAGGCGGCTAGCCCCTAGGGAGCGGTCGTGTCATGAGTAACGGTGATCGTGGGTATTATACTTGCAAACGGCGACGGGAACGCCACGAGCCCGCTGGGCTGCCTGCACCGCAGGCCTGCCTTAGCCCGTGCCGCAAGCCCACATACTTGATGCGGGTTTATGCGGCTAATACGTATCGTCCAGCGGCACCGCGAACCCGTCTCGACTCGATGCAGCGAAGTGCGAACCTCCCTCCCCCTCCGCCGTCGTAGCCGCCTCTGCTTCCACGGCCAGCTAATAGGCACTCTTCCAGCATTGCGCTGCTGAACCACTTCGAGCTCCCATGCTTGAAGCTGCTGGTTGCCCTGGCGTCTGGTATTTTATGCTTCATCTTGTTCTGAAACTTCGACAGAAACGGCAGGTACTTCCATGTCTTCTTGTTTGGAAGAGCATTTGGACCTAAACTACTGCTTTGTTCATGTTTCGATGCGTGGCCTGCTTCTCCCCTGATTTGACATGAGAATTGACAACAGTTCAGGCTTGAGATGCAGGGTGTAGATGTGTGATAAAATGATGGCATGGTTAAGATTTGATGGGATGAAAGAATGCCATGTGAATGTACAGAAATTCTGAAATCTGAATGGGAGGGTACACCGAGGTCACCTTGGACTCGTCCTAGTGGGGAGCACAAGCAACCCTCCCAACAGGAGCGGAGACAGGGGGGCAGGGCCCTCTATGAATGTGAATTTTCCACTAAAAATTTTAAGATTCAAATAAATTTTAAAAATTCAACACTATAGTCACTCCTAACATTCAAAAAATCAACTTTCTAGCTCTGCCTCTGCCTCCCAGAGCAGCTCTTCTTCGTCACCTGAATCTCACACCGGCGGAAACATAGGAGGAAGAGCTACACTTCACAAATGGTTGAGACAAGAGCAAGTCATGGATGGACAAAATGTTAGTGAGTTAGTCCCATAAATTGGTTTATTTGACAAGTGGCCTCGTTACAAAAGCCAGCCATAAGTACAACTGCTACAACTTGCATGCGTCGACAAGGTGTAAACTTACATGCGCATAAAAGATGCTAACTTGCATGTTCTTGCGATAACTCATGAATGTTGAAAAAATGTAAAAAAAAAAATCAATCACATATACTCATAGTATTTTGTGTAATTTATGTATATTTTTTAGCTAATATACGGATCACTAGAAAAATTTGTGAAGTAAAAAAGAAAATGAAAACACACGTACACAACCAGAGTCACTAGATTCTCGTTTCCATGCAAGGCAGCAAGTTCAGGCAAGAAACGGGGTTGCAGCCGCTGCGAGAAACGTCACATGCGTATGCGGCAGAAAATGGGCCGCTGCACGAGCCCGCGAACAAGGATGCTGCAGCTAGGTTATGTAGGCCTTATTTTTATTTTATTATTTTGAGCAAATGTAGGCCTTATTTGCTGTGATGAGTTTAGGTGAGTCCTTATTCGGCCCGGCCCAACCGTGTGTTTTAAGAAATGCTATAGAACAACTCGAATTTTCTCGTCTTCGTCTCAGTCCTCTCACTCTCTTCTTCTCCAAATCCTGCGGTGTTTGAAAGGGCTTGGGGGAGATCGACAAGCCGGCCAGGCGGTGAGGACGACGGGAGGGCGGCATTAGGGTTTCGACGGCGGCGCATGCGGCCAGGCCAGGTTGGCGCCACTACTACATTATTTTTTTGGGCATGTGGTCATAATCACTTTACTCAGGTGGGCAAGCAGTCCGCCTGCATTCAAAGGTCTTCGTTAATTGCTTTTAATGATGGTTTAAAGGACCACCTCCGCGGACGGATTACAAAGGCCACCTACGAATATGGTATTTTCGAAGATGGACACATTACAATGCCCGCCTATGAAAATAAAAAAGCTCCAGGTTCTGGATTCAGCTCCAACTTCTGGAGCTGCCGTCGCCGAGAACCTCCACACCGCCCTCCATGCTCCCATCGCGGCATCCCCTAGATCTACCTGCTCCAGAGTCTCGCCGCCGTGGATGTGCAAAGGGGAGAGGGAAGAGTGGGAGATTGATTTTTTTTCTAAAAAAAAAGAGAGATGAAGAGGGAAGAGAGAGAGAGATGGAGAGAGCTGTACCTGCCACGCCGCCGCTGCCTTCCACTGGATCTGGCCGCCATCCACCAGATCTGACCACCCTCCACCGGATTCCCATCGGATTGAGCCCACAGGATGCAGGACACCGGCCGTCAGAAAAGCGAGCCCGCAGGACGTGCAGGGCCCCACCACGACCACCCGCTACCTGCTGGGTGCCTGGCGACACGCGCGGAAGGAGGGCCCGCGCGTCCTGGTAGAGAGGTAGGGCGCGAAGAGGAATGGAGAGGGAGCAGCGGCGTGGAGATGGAGTGGCAGTTGCTGCTCTGCTCTAGGAGTCGCGAGCGCAGAGGGGATGGGGAAGGAGTCGCGAGCGCAAGAGAAGGGGAAGGAAACCACTGCTCTGCTTTGTGCGGCGGCTGAGAGATGGAGAAGTGGGGGAGAGAGAGAGTTTCCTTTTATAGTTAGGGTTTGGTAGTGGGTTGCTGATGGGCCTCGAGCCTTTTAACCCAGACGGGCCTTCTTAGGGGTCCGCCTTTAAAAATGGATCTATTTTTCGAGGAAGCCTGCCTCCGTAAATCGATTTTATGAGACAGACAATTTAGACCGCCTCCGTAAATTGATTTTACGAGACGGGCAAACTTGACTGCCTCAGTAAATAAAATGTCCATCTCCGTAAATGTATTTTGCGAGACGGTTAATTGTGACTGCCTTTGTAAATAAAAACGTCCGCCTCCGAAAATCCTCAGGCATTTTATGAGAAGGTTGGATTTTGTGACCGCCTCCGTTAATGTTTGGGTAATGTCTCGCAAAATTATTTTTATAGTAGTGTGCAAGGGCGCCCATGGCCACGGTGGCGCCGGGAGGGGATGAGGGAAGGAGGAGGCTGCTGTGGGCGTGGTGGGGTCGTCTCACTGGAGCTCCACGACCACGCCCGCGGCCGCGGAGCTCTAATGAGACCATACCACACGCCGCAAAGGGGTGGTGAGTGCTGGGCAGCGGCGGCGCATCGAGAGGAAGAAGATGTCTGAACAAAAGAATCGAGTGTTTTGACTCCCAAAATGCTCGAGTGCCATATAAATGGGCCCTTGTTTTTTTCGGTCCAGATGGCGATGGGGACATGATGATAATGGGAACACAAATACAAATTGGACCTCTTCACATACCCGCCTGGTTGCACTATTGAACAGATGCCATAGACACATGCTGATTCAGTGGCTTCTGTACTGTACTGTACTGTACATGTAGCATCGACGAAAAAAAATTGCCTACTTGGCTTTGGCTAACAGGCAGGTAACCTGCACAAAGTCTTTGCTATGCCACTGCATTCCTCAACCTCAATCAATCCTCACAGCAAGCTAGAGTATACCATAAGACATATGGGCCAGAATGTCAAAGTTTTCAGATTGTGCCTTGAAGTACTTCCTGGATAGATGATGCATTTATGATCAAAGAAATCCACATGGATACATGATGTAGCAACTTTCAGTACTGTAAGTTGCAAGTGCCCGCGCGCAAGTATAAATCACGGTTCACAAACAAACACACTGCTTAAAATTCAGAGACAAACTTTGAAACTTATCTGTTTTAGAGAGAGACAGGCAAATAAGAAAAAAGACATCCAGCACGACTTGCACGGAAGTGACCCAGAAATCCAGAATGCAAGAGATTACAAACTGCAGCTAAGATAACCTACGTGAGCTGCCCACGGCGCCAGCCGCCAGCTGCCAGCGGGATATTGGCAAAGGGACCCAGGGTTGCCTGTGACAACTGACAAAGCAGCCGGGGAGCAGCGAGCGGCGTGGTACAGTAGCTCACGGCGCGGGGGCGTCGTCACCGGCCTGACAGCAGCAATCTTTCAGCGTCGTCGAACAACAATAGCAGTACTCGGGCGATGCTGGGGTTTGTATATGTACGTTGTCCGCCAGAGTTATGTCTCCCCAAACATCGTTGAATTCTTCTGAAAAATGGCCTGGCGAGGTGGGGGAGTCGTAGGCTGGCGATACCAGCAGAGCCGGAGATGCACGATCGTTGAATTCTCCAGGGCAGTAATAACCTGGCCCCGTGCGGGAGCCGGCCGCCGTTGAGCGGTTGCCATGAATCGGTCGTGAGGTGTGGGTGTGGCAATAGTCCGGTGAACCCGGCGACCACCAGTCGTCGAATTCTTCGTCCGGGGAATAACCAGGCGAGGTGGGAGAATGGACCGCGCGGTAAACCGGTGAGGGTAGGGGTGGGGAAGGCCTCAAGATGGCAATGGGACCCGCGACCCGATATCCGATGGGTATTTACTCCATTAGGGTATCAATATGGAGTAAAACTCATACCCATGGGTACGTAAACGGAGCAAAACCTTCACCCATCGGGTACGTGGGTACGGAGACGGTGTAGCAGGCCCCATACCCATTTACCCATGGGTAAAAAATACCTGACCCAAAATTAAAGAAGCCCAAAATTAAAGAATTATTATGGTGCTATGTGACTTGTGGTTGCAATAGAAATTATTATGCTACTATTTTATCTATTTTTTTTGTTCTAGGAGTGATGGTTGCTTGTGATTTGTGAATCGTTGATTTTCTATGTGGCAACAAAAGGACTTTTGGTGGGTATGGGTGACCCGCCGAGTATAATTTACCCTAATTTACCCTAATGGCAACAAAGGACTGTTTCAAGAAGCTGTCAGCTGAAACAACCCATGGAACTAGGCACTTACATGATCATTTGAAGTCATGTACACTTAGAAAGCTCAAGACCGAATGACTTCTATGATGTATTGTCGGTCTTCTAGAACTTGCAAATTGTAATGTCTTAACTCTTAAGTGCTAACGACTACTGCTAGGTGCTAGCAAAGTACTACTCTCTGCTACGTAATGTGTATGGATCATGAACTATTATGGTGCTATGTGACTAGTGGTTGCAGTAGAAATTATTATGTTACTATTTGCCAGGTATGGTGAGGTGGCTTTGTGACTGATGCTTGTGAATTGCTACTACGTGACTGGTGCTTCCGTGCTTGTGAATTGCTGATGTTTGGCGGGTATGGGTGACCCGCCGGGTCTAATTTACCCGGCCGAGTATGGGTCTGGGGAAATTCCCCCACCCATGACTATATATGGGGATACCTGTGGTGTCATATTGTTGTCACGGGGATGGGTCTGGGGAGTCCATACCCGATGGGGATTTACCCATTGCCATTTTGAGGAAGGCCAGTGGGGCGAGCCGGTAAACCGGTGAGGGTAGGGGTGGGGAAGGCCAGTGGGGCGAGCCCGAGCCTGGCGAGGTGGGGGATAGTTCGGCGACGGGGGTGAGTAAATCGGCGAGGTCGGGGAGTACATGTACACAGTGGCGGAGCCGGAAACCATGAATAGGGGCCGGTCGAAGAGTTTCAGCCATAAAATAATTGAGTGTAGCTTATTTATTTGGTTTTTTGCATTATAGATGGACTCATCCAAAGATAAAATACAAATTTATGTGATTTTATTGTCCAGAAGTCATCAAAAAAATATATGACAAAACTTTTATTATATCTTTCTAATATGGATTATTGAATTATATATTAGCTAAAATTTTTTTTGCTGTGATGTGGGGGGGGGCATGGCCCCTGTCTGCCCCCCTGGCTCCGCCAGTGCATGTACATCGGCGAGGTAGGATAATGGGCCGGCGAGGTAGGGTTCGGCGGCACGTGCGGAATCGAGATAGGCGATCCTGACGAGGAGGGGGAGTCCAGAGCCTGAGACGGAGGGCTGGTCGTCGAGCGCATGCTGTACAACAACTTCTGACGGTACGACGGGAACGCCGGGGAATATGATCGCGATCCCCCGATCCGCGTCGAGCTCGAGTAGGCGGCCGGAGCAAAGATCGGATCTGAATTATGATCATGTCTGTGTTTCTTAATTACCCTAGCTCTAGTCCTAGTCCTAGGTCGGTCGTGCCATGAATAATTGTGACCCTGGGAGGGCGGCTAGGTTAATTATATATATAGGCCTTTTTTTAGTGGTATATGTAGGCCTTATTTGCTGTGATGAACTTTAGGTGAGGATTATTCCAAAACTTTAGGCGAGTCCTTATTCGGCCCGTCTTTTCGGTCCGGCCCAACCTTGTTTATTTTTGGGTCCACATGGGGATGGGTAAGGGTGGTAAGGGTAAGGGTAAGGGACGTGAATCGTGATGACCTTATTTGCCTAATGATGAATAATGATGGTTATCCCTGTACAGATAGATGCAGATGTTGATTCCCCTCCATGAGCATCTCCAACAGTTTTGCATTTTTAGTTTGGCAATTCTTGTTGTTTGCCAAGTCCCAAAACAATATGGCAAGTTGAAAAATAGTCTATCTCCAAGTGTTGGCAAATTGGACTTGGCAAATCCAAAAAAGAGGCCCACAACTAATTTTTTTTCACCGGCCATTTATGTTTCCGCGCGAATTCCATCTCCTTCGCGCAAAGGAGGCCGCAGTCGCGCGAGTTTGCATCTGGCGACGCGTTCTTTTATTTGTGTAACGAACAATTTATTTTATTTAAGTGTTTACTGAACCAGCTTGCTTCATTCAGTTGTTATTTATTTGTGTACGTTCATGTTGGATCATCATATTATTTAATGTTGCTTCTGGCGGAGGGAAGAGCTTGTTTAATCGTCTCTGTCACATCTTGTCGGCCACCTGGAATGGATCAGCTTGCTTGTCGTCCCCGATACATGGACTAAACAGGATGCCATCATTGATCAGTACATGATGCAGCAATCAACGATCAGCTTTACCAGAACGCAGGATCAACAGGTTGTCCACTCGTGGAAAAATGGTGGATGCCAAGCGCGACCACGCGCGCATATATTCGCGTCTACAGCCTGAAATTGCCAACTCTCCAAAAATGCCAAGCCCATATGACAAACTATTGGAGCCTCTATTTTAAGCTTTTTGTCAAAAAATAAGAATGCCAAACAAGAATGCAAAACCGTTGGAGTTGCTCAGCTGCTCGTCCAGGTAAGTTCAGCTGGGTTGAGCACTCGATGAGCTACACAACTGCACGTATTAGCGTCTGAATATAATATTCTTAATTTCTTATACACATGTATGTAGACTAACCCAAGGTTTATCTGTAATCAGCTGGACTTGGCCGTTGGGCAAAATCATGTTGATCACTACCCGAGATTATCGCGAATGCATGTGAAGCCTCTGATGTGAGTTTACCTTTTCTTTTTCTCAACCGGCGGTCATACTGTCGAAGAGGAAACATACAAACTGGAACCTCCGCATGCATGCAGATCCAATTGCAGGTGCAGTCATATCAGCGGCAGTCACCAAAGGATTATAAAATTCAGGGATGCCTCAGTTGCATGCTCCATCAGCGGCTAATAACGGGGAAGTCAGTGCGAACTATGACATCATGCATGATCTGGTTCTGGTTTCCTATAAGAATCGTCGTTCGTTGAAACATGAAAACCACTTCTTGCCATCTCCACATCAAGCTAGCAAGAAGCCAAGAACCGACTCATGTTCCTCCTGCTGCTCCAGGAAAATCCCCATCTCGATCGCTAGCTGCTGCTGAGGTCGGCAGTGCAGTGCTGATCATTGCAACATGAGCATGGAGGGGCTCATTCCGTTCGTCTGCGGCGCGATCAAGAAGCGGAGGGCGGCGAAACAGGCCGTGGACTACGAGTGCCTCTCCTCCGCCGGCGCTCCGCCAACGTGGGGATGGGCACACGAGCGCTTCCCCGGCGGCGCCTACGACCATCCTCGGAGTCGGAGCCAGAGCTGCCGGTTCGCCGCGCGCTCGTCGGCCGATGACGAGAGCGGTTTCTCCCGCGGCGAGGGGGTCCGGGCACTGCCAGAGGGTCTCCACCGGGACGAGCCGTTCCCGCCGGTCGCCGGCGACGGGTGGCGTGGTCTGTCCAAGTCCCGGAGGTTCAGTAGCATGCGCCTCTTTGGATGCGTCAGTGGCGCATGTTTAGATTGAAAAAAATTTCAAACTGATGAATAGTACCACTTTCGTCTTATTTGACAAATATTGTCCAATCGTGGACCAACTAGGTTCAAAAGATTCATCTCGTGATTTCCAACTAAACTATATAATTAGTTATCTTTTTTACCTACATTTAATACTCCATGCAAGCGGTTAAAAATTGATGTGATGGAGAGAGAGTGAAAAAACTTGGAATTTTGAGGGGAACTAAACAAGGCCCTGTTTGGATGTTTGGTATCGTGCGCTGCGAGCACACTTTTGTACAGAAGATCGATCTGACGAGTAAATCGAGTGAAATGTAGCGCTTGCTGCGACTGCGAAGCACAAATCTTGCGTTTTCGCTGATGGCAAATTAAAAGAAATACACAACGGACGCATTTTGGCAAATCACTGAGCTTGTTGCATCACCATGACATAAACCAGTGAACTTTTCGACTGGGAAGACAAAAGGAGAAAGATACATTTTTTTCCTGATGATGATGACGATGAAAGCAACGGATCTGATTCCCTGAAAGTTGAGAAGCTAGGCTGATTTCTTTTTAGTGGAAAAAGTCTAATTGACCCCCCAACTATTGGGGGTGGTCTAGTTTACCCTCTCAACTATGAAACGGTCTAATTTACCCCCTGAACTTTGCAAAACCGGTCAAATCACCCCTCGAACGGTTTTAGACGGCCGTTGCTACAGTAACAGTAGTTTTGTCCTTTTCTTTTTATTTATTTCGTCTGAATCTTTGAAAAATCATAGTAAATCACAAAAAAAAAATCATAAAATGGAAAATCCAATTTTGTTGGACTCCACATGAGTATATCTACACAGTAAATATATAATATAGTATGCTTTAGTACAAAGTTTTTGTTGTATGAATTATTCAAATTAATTACAGAAAAAAATAGATCAAAATTTACAGCAAAAACTTTGTACTAAACTATACTATATTATATGTTTACTGTGTAGATCTACTCATGTGGAGTCCAACAAAATTAAATTTTTCATTTTGTGATTTTTTTTGTGATTTACTATGATTTTTCAAAGATTCAGACGAAACAAATAAAAAAGAAAAGGACAAAACACTGTTACTGTAGCAAAAACCGTTGTTACTGTAGCAAACCCGCCGTCCAAAACCGCTCGAGGGGTGATTTGGCCAGTTTTGCAAAGTTCAGAGGGTAAATTAGATCGTTTCATAGTTGAGGGGTAAACTAGACAACCCAAATAGTTGGGAGGGTCGATTAGACTTTTTTTCTTTCTTTTTATCTTGCTGCTAAGGAAAATGAGAATGATAACAGGTGTATTCAGATTCCTGAATTCTGCCCTGCAGCCCCCTGCTGCGCTGCACATCTGTTCGCCTTCCTCCGCGCCAGGTGCCTCCCATGCGGCCCGTGGGGTGCCACGCCTGCCACCGGCACCTGGGCCCACCGCTCAGGAGCTTTCCCTTTCCCGTGCCGGGCTTCAGGTTGAGGCGTCCAGCCCGGCAAGTGCCAACGCCGAGCAGAAAGCCAAGCCAGAAACCGAACCCAGGCGTTGGCAATTGGCATCTCCCTCCCTAAGCCATGGCCGCGGGGCGGTCTGTACGACTCGTGCTGGATGCCTCCCTCCTCCTCAATCCCTCCTCCACCAGGGAGGCGGCGGCGGTGGCGCTGCGGCCCGGGGTGGAGGAGCTGCTGCGGCGGCTGCGCTACTCCAACCTGAGCGTGGTATGAGTGACTTTTTTTTTGTCTGTCGGTGCGATTTGTCATTGTTTGGCTAGATATATGAGTTGACTGAGATCTTACTGTTTCATAGTGCCGTACTGTTCGAGGAAATGCTCTTGCTGATAGATTGCCCCAGGAAGTTGGCTAAAGGCTCAATCTTTTACAATTTTTCTCCTGTTGATTAATGCCATATGCTTGAATGTTTCTTACAATCTATTAGTTTTCCTTGATATCTAGAGTTTAGGATTCCATTGAAGTGTACATCATCTTGTGGCTGATGGGATGCTAGTTCCCTGTGTTCAAGTTTTAGCCCAACAGTTCAAATGCCTGCTGCCTGCCAGTGGATCAGTAGAGCTTACAAGAGTTCATAAACTGAGCAAAGCCATGGGCAACTGCGCTGACTGTTTTTACATCTAAACGCCGTACTCGTAGTCTTAGCACTGTTTCTTGAGAGATCCGTATAATGAGCCCACATTGCTTGCACCTTAGTATGGCTCACTTTTTTGTATGTTATGCTTTGTAATGTGATTTCAGTATTTACGTTACCAGCATGTTGTAATGAATAGACATATCTGACTATGTCCTCCTTTTTTTTTCAGGCAATCTGTTATGCAGAGGGCATGCCAACTAATGAGGTGCTCTACTGATCTATATTACATCCCTTTGAAGTTGTCTCTTCAGAAGTTCACATCGACTTAGTTATCCATGGCCCATGGGGTACTCTAGCTTACCATGTTGTCTTCAAAGAACGGCAATGTGTTAATAAGAATGAATGAGAAACCAGTCATGTCTAATGGAAAGACAGTTTATTACTGCTGATCTGAAGGCAATGTCCTGTTAAATTTCTGATGACTGGCATATTTCAATAATCTTTAGGCATGGTCCAATATTTCTAGCATATGTCCTGATATAATCAAGTGCATGATAAAGCATGTCAAATTCTTTATGAAATACGGGACCATTGAATTTTCAATTGATCATATGTAATTACTATCCTTCATATCAGAAAAAAATGATTATTTCCTTTGAGTTCAACAGTTAAGACATGTGTTGCCTTTTTGCTTCAGTATAAGGATTTTTTAACTATCGGAACTTCCATATCACTCAATGTGTCCCTATGAAACTGTTATGAAAATACTTCTGTTCACTTGTTCTAATATTTAACAACTATGTTTTTTAGAAAAAAAATATATAACAGCATATTTCCTTTTATTAGTCAGGCTTTCTTGAGAAGGTTGCAAGCTCACACTTGTTTGGCTCTATACTGCTTCTTGCAAAAAGTGGGAATCTTTCTCCAACTGAATTAATGTTAGAATGGAGCCGGACAAGTTTTTGTTTTTATGTGACTTCAAGAGTTGACAAAGGTTTAATTTCTGAGCTTCAGAATCAGAACTGGAGAGTTCTTTCTGTAGGTAAGCCTATACTGGAACTGAAAAGCCAGGTTTTATTTTCATGCTATTTTTAGCAGGTCATTTTATATTAGGATTTTGCACAAGATATGAGTGTGGCGATTGCTGTATTACATAATGGAACATTTGTCCTCGCGAGGGTTGATGGGAACTGATACTCTTCACTGGTCCAGGTAATGAATGTAACATAGATGTTCCTGGTGTTTTAAATGTTCAGAGGCTTCAGGAGTTGCTTCTCACCTTGGCTTCTCTAATAAAAAGGGTAAGTTTGTCCTTGCCTTCTACTTAAACACGTTCTGTAATTACAGTGTGCATTAATTTGAAGCGTCTCCCTCTTTGATTTAAGGAAATATGTGGCTCATCTGTTCTGGTGATTGGATATATAATGAAAAAATCCCGTGAGGAGGACTTTGCAAAGGCAAGTTTTCTTTATAGTGTAACTGAATATTAACAACTATGTGTGGGATTCCAGCATGAGCATCATGCTTTTTCGTCTTGCTTACAGAGAGGAGCATTTCCCATATATCCTAGTAAGGATAGTCTTATCTTCGTTCCCCTCTCTTTCGAACTTCCTTTAAGTTTGCAACTGCAAGAAGTTGATATGGTCCTCCACAAAATAACCGATGAGATTGTCAAGATCGATCCAAACTGCTCCATCAATTTTCCAAAAGGGATTTCATTTTCTGCAGGAATGTTTGAAATTATAAGGTATAAAGCACTAACCAACTTAGATATGAAGGGAGTAATTTCTTGGATGTGCATGTGAATATACTCAAGTAATTATGTTATGGTATCAGTTTAAAACAATCTCTTATTGTCTTTCTCTGAAATATTTGTACATAATTTCTGGGGAGCTATCTTATGCCTACCAACTTTCTGTACTGAATAGACTGATATTCGACTATCAGAGCAAGTCACTATTCTGAAATTGTTTCCAGGACAATGTTAAATCTCAGCTTATCGGAGTTGTCATGAAGAAGCTTGAACTCTATCAACCCAACTGTTTGTGCATTGATCAATCTAGAGCAGAAATATTTAGGGAGCCTTTGCCTTTCTAATAATGTTTCCAAACATATAGGGAGACTTGTTTTAGTTTGCTATCCATTTCTGGTTGCGGAGACTGGTGATACTGAAACAACAAGTAACAGGCAAATGTAGCCATGTGTTCTGTTGCTACTTGAGCATAGAAAAGTGAAGATTTTCTCAATAATATTTGATGCTTTAAACATATTATCTGCTCTGTTGGACTTCATTATTCTGTCTCACCGCAGCCCTCCGTTAAATCAGGTTTGTGGAAGAGCACCCTGATTTTTGCATCATGGATCCATTTAAAAATATTTACCCATTGCTCGATCGTCTTCAAATCCAAAAAATCCTTGTCCGGTTGCAAGAACTTGGCGCTGAAGAAAAACCAAAACTTCGAGCACCATATTCTTTGAAGGTAATTTTGATATGGTTACTCTTTGAGTTATTGGTCCCTTCTTCTGAGAGTTCAAGTATACCATTTGCCTGACTAACTATTTTGTAAAACAGGTTGACAATTTTCATGATGGTGAATTAGATAAGCATCTAGCAGAAGCTAATTTATCCTTCCCACTCATTGTAAAGCCACAAGTCGCTTGTGGAGTTGCTGATGCCCACAATATGGTTTGATTTTTGTCTTTGTTTTTGTATTGTTTTACATGCTGGACCATATGTTAAGTCAGTTTTCTGAATCATCACCTTTACATAAAGAAATTAAGCATTCATGTTCTCCCACCAGTCCACCACTGCAAACCCAACCTTTTAAATTCAGAGTTTGCCTTGTCTTCTCCACTTGCAGCTGAATCACATTTCTTGCTGTGTGCAGGCATTAGTTTTTCAAATTGAAGAATTTAGCAACCTTAGTGTGCCCCTTCCTGCTGTACTACAGGTACCTGTATAACATCGTGCCTTTTCTTGAATTTTTTTCCTCCTCATTATAGCTTTCGCTGTACAGGTCTCAGTAACTCACCAGCTAAAGAACATTTTACAGGAATATGTGGATCATGGATCCAAGATTTTCAAATTTTATGTGATTGGAGACAAAGTTTTCTATGCTGTTAGAGATTCAATGCCTAATGCACGCTTTCTGAAGTCATCATCAGGAGGTGAAGCTCTTACGTTTAATAGGTAATTAAAAGTGCTGGATTGCTTTATTATCATTCCATCGTAGGAGCTTGGTACTATAACACTGAGGTATGCTTGAATCTGGCTTATCTCAGTTTGAAGACTCTTCCAGTGGCTACCAAGGAGCAGCAACTGCAAACCGGGGTGCAAGATAGCAAACTGTTAGATGCCAATCTAGTAGAAGAGGCTGCAAAATTTCTAAAGGGACTGCTTGGACTTACAATATTTGGTTTTGATGTCGTTGTAAGTATATTTTCTGACCCTACATATTTATGATGCTCGTGAAGTTCAGTACAACTACAAGCAATTATGGTTCCGGTTGCTCTGTCTCTCTAATTAGGATATGTAAAAAAAGGAAATCCAAAAGCAGCGCTATAGCAAGATAGCTGCTTAGTGAGTATTCATTGAATATGCAGGTTCAAGAAGGCACCGGAGACCATGTCATAGTGGACCTAAACTACCTCCCATCTTTCAAAGAAGTTCCTGACTCAGAGGCGGTGCCTGCATTCTGGGATGCAGTCAGGCAGGCATACAAGTCGAGGCGAGGGAATGCCCAGGTTTAAACTCAAGGCTTCCCCAAGAAGTGAATCTACCAGAAAAGCCTAGCAGAGGTTGCTTGTCATGTAGAGGAGAGCTTCAGTTCAGGCAATGTGATGTTCACTGTCTGTAATGGTTCTGGAGCAAACACGAAGTAATGTTCAGCTCTAGCTGTGGGAATAAGTGAAATAGGGAGTGTAATAATTAACACTGTGACACACCGCCTTGTTTAACTGTTGATCTCACCGTCGTGGTGTGCTCTATGACGGTGTCAGTTTCTGTTACTGTTTTTTTCGAAGAGCCGTGAAACTGCTAACTTAGCCAGCCCACTCTGAGACGGCAGACGCGTAGCATGTTTGTAGATTCTTTTGTTTCATTGCTTCAACGGCTCAACGCAATCCGAAAGGGTTCCGTTGGTCATATGCGGCAAGGTCAGACAGGATTGTGAGACGTTTTTCAGAATCTGGAGTCTGGAGCTCTGTGAACTGATGTTTTTGTTCGGGCAGGGGTGAAAGCCCACTATTCTAATCCTGCCCAGCGACGCTTCACCAGGGGCCCGGCGCCCGTGCGGTTCATGCCTCACGGCGAGCGGCGGCGCTTCTACTGCCTCTTCCCGGCGCGGGCCCACCATGGCAACCGCCGCGCCGCCGCCCTGGACGGAGATTCCGCTGTGGGAGAAGAAAACTGGGTCTCTGGACGAGTGGGCATGCGTGGACAAGAACCTAGTGGGGGAGGCGTCAAGGAGGGAAGGGAAATCAGATTTCAGATGTGATCAGGTGAGAAGCACCTTCCAGCAGGCTCCTGTTCAATTCATGCCATGGTTTTCATTTCTGAATCTGACGCAGCGTGCTGCCACCAAAACGCCATATGGGTGCTACAGATGGGATGGCCTGCAGGCAGAGGACATAAACAAAACTGAAGAAAAACACATTTGTGCCATATGGAGGCCAAGGAGAACGGAACAACACACCGAATGAATCATCGACTCTGACAATTTGCCCATTCTAGTGGCATCATGCCTGTCCCTTTCACCAACACATCTGTTATGTTTGTTCACAACGTGTGGAGCTCCAGGGATGGTTTCAGCATTGCCGGCACAGTTTTGGTGCCATAGTATTCTGACTACATGTGTGGCAGGACACGGTGATATATGCTCATGCTCTCCCAGCGTCTCAGGGCCTTTTGTGGATTGCTGTTAAGAGAGAACACCTTGTGATTAACGCCCGGAGCCCCTTCAGATGGATCGCGTGAAGAAATTCACTGGCATGTCGAAGGGCACGCCTGTGGTCCCAGTTCGGAGAGATGAAGATGAGAGCTTGGTTCTGTTTGGGGAACTGTATAAGCATGAGAAAGAGAGAGATATGAACCTCCTTGAGCCAATGTTCTCAGTGGAGTTTGAAGCTATTCAAGGTGAGGGTTTACTTCTGTTTAGTCATTCGCTTGTTCTTGTTAATAGCAAATGTCATCCATTTTGCTTTTGTTATCATCACTGCCTAGGGTCTAGAGCTAGTCGAAAAGAATTTATGCATTCTCATCTCATTTTTACTAAACAATAATTTTGATTGACTGATTTATACCATATCTTAAAAAAACCAAGAAAAGTGCAGTTAATTAGCTTTCCAGAACAGATCATCTGATGAGAGTGCGTTCTGATGACTGAACATAGGAGACGGTCGCATGTTCAAGCTTCCTTCAGGAAAGAGAGATTACCTCCTTCCAGATAGTGAAAAGCATGATTATGACTGGTAAACACATATACATCCCTAGTTTTAATTACATCCAGATGCACCCATTACTTCAGTTGAATTGTAAAACATAGCAGCTCGTTTTCAGGCTGAAGACTCCTCCAGCGACCCCATTGTTCCCCTCCCTTGAGATGGAAGCCAACTCATCCCAGATGATTTTTCAGAAGGAACTGCCTATACTTCAGCCAATCAGAACTTCAAGGGTATGATGAATTTTGCACTCGCCCTTTGTGCGTAAATGATGAAGTTAATTCACCAAGCTAGAATCCTCCATCAGGAGTGCAAAAACATTAAGTATTCTGAGACAATTTGCTGAAAACTGGTGTATCTAACATTTCAGCACATATCCGTTTCAAACCGTGTTTCCTCAAGTTTCGAAGCCAAAGATAAATATTTTATATTGGTACACAGTAGTATCAGGTTTATAAAATAAAAAAATAATAGAAAAATGCTGCGTTCATCTTTCCTTGATCTTTCTATGATATTGTGAAACTGGTACAGTTCTCAAGCAAGCCCGACTCTACAACTGCATCAACAACGTCTGAATCGCCTACCTCCAGCTCCACTACGTCTGTAACTCCGACAGCGAGGCCCAGCTCTTCATCATCATCAAAGAAAAAACTCAACAGAGAAGCTCCTACTCCATCTAAAGATCAGGACTCAGCTTACAGAATGGATAAGAAGTCCAGCTATACACCTCTGACCAATAGGCAGCACAATTCAATTCCTGCAGCCCCAACAGCTACTACTACTACTACAGCCACCAAAGCATCCAAGAAAACTTCGGGCTACAAATCTCAGCCGTCAAATGCAGTCAAGAATGTGGCCGGACTGGACAAGGCACCGAAGAAGAACGTTACAGCAACCACAACGAAACCTCGGCTGAATGATTCTTCAGCTGGTGCGAAGGATCAGAAGGTGGATGCGGGCACCACCAGGAGACTGTCATGCCCACCTGCTGGAACAACAGACAACGCGCAGGTTACAGCAACACTGAAAGGGAGGAGCAGAGCTGCCACTAGTGCTGTGCCTACTGCCCGTAAGGGTGCCGGTGCCACTGCCACCGATGCGGTACTGAAGGGGAGGAGGAGAGCAGGAGAGCAGGAGCAGAGGCCAAAGCTTGGAAGCCATGCAAAGAAGTGAACTGGTTTCAGCTGACGAGTAGATGGGACGCTCTCATTTTCAGGAAGGAATGCAGAGAGAGTAACATTCGTTTCCACCCAATGTATGCAAATATACCTATTGAGTTATTGGAATAAACTTAGTTGCCGTAATTTATGAAAATACAGGTAACTTGAAAGTTCTTTGCAGTTCATGTTTTATGTTAGTGATGTTTACCATGTAGCTTTTTGATGGGGACTTTTCACAATCCTAAATCACTGTGGTTTCTTGACAGAGATTTTGCACGATGTGTTGAATGCACAATCAGAAGTTGACAAAAAATACAATTTAACACAAAATATTTTGTCGCTCAGAAAATGAACTTGTTCACACACATTAAGTCAGTAAATACAACTCCTAATTTGCAAGGTGTTGAAATACTAGAAGCAGTTAGTTTAGACTCCAAGGAATAGACTCTTGCGCTTTTAGCAGAAAAGAAGATAGCAACGTGTACACAACTGCGCAAATTCCTTCGATCGTCAACCCATGGTTTCGTCTCCATCTTCATCACCACTTCACTTTCCGTAGAAGTTTCTGAATTTAAGCCTTGTAAGTATCCCATATTCCCATGTAATAGAAGCACAAAGGTTGACCACTAGCACCTCTAGTACAGAGCAGAACACGGGAGACTGTTACACGAGTAAGCAGTGTTGAAATAATGGAACTGTGACCCCGACTGGAATCCAATGTTCTCCACAAAAATATTCCCCCCCTGTTCTTCGTGACCATCAAGTCGCCGCCTGTTGTTTGCGGCATGCGGAATTGTCTGCAGACTTCTAACTGAATGATTGCCGGGGCTGAAGTGATCTGGTCCAATCGCCAACTCCACGAGTCATCCTGTGCGTGCGCAGTGTTCAGTCGCTCTACGTGACTACGGTGGACCAAACAGCTGGCAAACTTCAGGGTATCTGAATTGGTGGAGTGTTGCCGATGACACCGTGGTTAACCAGCTGGAAACGCAAGAACAGGTTTCAGAGGTGAAGATGGACTGTATTTTTTTTCTTTTTCTTTTCTTTTTTTTTTTTGCGAAAAAGATGAACTGTATTCTAAAATATCTTCTTGTTTTACTCCAGGGAAAGAGCAGCAATTTTGTCAATTTTTCGGTCATATCTTAACTCGGAGATAACAACAGCCCATAGGCATTTACATTTCACAGAACGGCTGCAAATGGCGCATAACGACGACGGTCAACAAAGTCTGCCAGTTTTCCCCAGTTCAAGTCCAAAAGGTCATTTGTGATCATTGTTTTTTTGCCTCAGTCCACTCCAGTCTCATGTTGCATCATAAGAGCATCCACGACCACATTACTTTTGACATAAGGGCAACTTATTCCATACTATTCTACTATACAGATACAATCTCATGGTTTTCACTGCCATCCACAAAAATAAGCATAAGATAGGGACATCATGCTTGGCAATATTTGTATTTTGCCAACAAAAAGTGGCTACACCTGTCACCTAGACTTCACCCTACGTTCGTGGACGGAGGATGCAGATTGCAGTTACATACATGTGCCATGTTCTAGGACTAAATATAGTTTTGATTGAGTCAATCCCACTTAATGCCATGGACTGGTCTCAGGCAAATGGGTATCAATATATACAGGACTCGAATGACAAGCATGGCCGATATCCTAAAGGGCATACATCTTCTTGTACTCACTGTTCATCAGCTCCGTTTCCGAGTCAATTGATATGGAAAATGACTGGCTCGTGGAGTTCCTCCTGATCTTCCTCATGCTCTTCTCTTCCATCCTGTGAGCAACAATGCAATAGCACATGGAACCGAGAGTGGCCACCATGATAACAGTGCCGATTGCCATTGTACACCAAGCCAGCCATTCATCATCTCGACCCACTACAACGTAGGTTAGTGCTATGAAGGCTGCCGAGATGCAGAGGCATGCAAGCCACATCAACTTGTTTATCACAAAGACCATCTTCTTCTTGGCCTTCTGTTCAACAACAATTAGAGATGTCTGGACTACTACGACAGCAAGCGAAATAAAGAGAGCCAAAGCATCAAAAACCAAGAAGATTATAAAGGCTGGATCACTGGCTATCAATGCTTGCCCCAAGGTCATGTCTGGATCAGGTGCTTGACTCATATCCTCCAGAAAATTACCAGGGAGTTGGAATATGGCGGCAAAGGCAACAGTGGCAATAAGCACCGCAACAACAGTGTTGGAGTTAATGGCATTGTTTAGCCCACCAATGTGGAGCTTTTGAATTCTCTTCTTGATTTTTTGGAATTGCATCTTGGTCTGGCGTGTTTGCTTGATCTGTGATTGAACATCATGCCTGATATCGCTGACTGTCTGCTTAAGCTGCTTTGCTGGATTAGGAGGATTTACTTGCTCTTTTGCTGTTTCTCCACCAACCTCTCTCAGTATGTTAATGAGCTCTTCATTACCTTGTTTCTCTGCAATAGCAAAAGCAGTCTCTCCAGCTCTATTAACCGCATTGATTTGAATCCCCTCAACTGATATTAGGGTCTGAACCATCTGTAAGGAACAGACGAATTTCAGATAAAGCATAAGTAATCAGTTCTTTGAAATGCAAATTGCATGCTATTCTTAAGATTGAGCAATATTCAATCCAAAACCTCTTAGAAATTCCTTGCTTTTTTAAAGGAAGAAAGTATTCTTTTTTAGTATAACCTAAACCAAACTTTTGTTTGATTCCTGAAAGATACAAATTATTCTTAGAATTCTTTTATAAAACATTGGAGACTTAAGTATTAAGCAAGTAATATCTCACGAATGTGAGTAACTCTATGTTAGTAATTCTCCTGAGCAACATAGCTTCAACCATAAATACAACAAAACATCTGATTGTTAAAATGTAAAACGGGAAGACTCAAACCATGGCAGAAATCAGAACATTCTGAGATAATGTCACTTACAATGGTGTTTCCCTTCCGAGTTGCAACATGCAATGGTCTATTCCCCTTGCCGTCTTCTACATGGATAACTGAGATATCAGGCTTCAACAACTCGAGCAGAATTTCTGCATTTTGGCCTTTTGAAGCCATGTGTAGAGCTGTTTGTCCCTTCTTATCTGTTCTGAAACCAATCCCTGGATCCTTATTTAACAGTGCAGTGACCACCTCCACATGGCCCATTCTTGCTGCTGAATGCAAAACTGTCTTGCCATTATTTCTTGCAATCCTAGCAAGGCTTGCATCTGTTTCTAGCAGAAGATTAACAATGTCAATGTGGCCCTGAGTTGCAGCAGTGTCCAAAGCTGTGGCATTTACAGAATTTGTTGTCATTGCTAATGAGGGAAAGGCCTGTAACAGCTCCTTTAAGACATCTGCAAAGATCAAAATTGAACTAATATGATCTCTTTCTCTGAAAGAAGAGAATATACACGGTTTGAAAAATAAGATTAAATAACAAATGTGTAATAGTTTGCTCTTCGACACAGCATACTAACTCAAATATCAGAAATTACATAGCCTAATTGGTCTGGTGAAGGCTCCTGGCTGAGCAGACAAGTAGTAGGGAGCATATCTCGTCATTAGATATAGGATTGCCAGTTCTTTGATTTAGACGCAACAACATGGCAAGATTGTAGACAATTGCCAACTCTGAGAAATCAACAATTTGTCTGTAAAACCAAGAAAGACAGACATGGTAGGTTGCAATCTAGACCAGATCAGCCAAGTAAATTTATCAGCCATCTGAGCAAAGGAAATCAGGGACTCAGTGTCACTGTTTTAACACTCTATGTTCCGGAAGGGAAAAAAATGAGGGAAACAGTTCCTTCATGATCATAGAGATTTGCAGAAGTCAATGAGATACAAGTCAATTTTCATAAAAATACCAACTGCAAGCATAATGACCAATACAAAAGATCACATAGAACTGCCAGTACAAGCGAGTGAATCCAAATACTAAAGAATTCCAATTCACACTAGCCTAATCCTCAACTAATTAATGATGAAGGAATGAAAGCTCACCCAAATGGCCTTGCTTTGCCGCAATATGGAATGCATCGAAGCTGTTACTGGCCTTGAGTCCGGCTGACTGCACATCAGAAGCCTTCAAAATCTCACACACAACTTCAACATGCCCCTTCTCAGCAGACACATACAACGCAGTCTCGCCGTCCTGATTCTGGCGGGCAGCTAACTCCACCACCAGCTCTGGATCACACTCCGCAAGGATCCTCTGGACATGTGCAACACTGCCAGCCCTCGCAGCAAGGTGGAGCTCGGTGTCACCCCGCTTCCCAGGGCTGTCCTTGTTCCTTTTGAAGCTCTGCTGCTTCTCCATGGACAAGAACTTGAAGCTTCTCTGCTTCTCTATCCCCCGGAAGCTCTTCAATTTCTCTAGGGCACCATGCCGAGTGCTGGATTGCTTCTCCATGTCCAAGATCAAATGGCTCTTTACTTGTTCACTTAGATGGGATTGTGACGAATCCTAAAATTGCGAGGCTTCTTCTTAATCCAAGAGGGGCAAATCCGGCCCCAGTTGATGGAAAAAATATCAACCAATAAGAGTGTCTTTGCAGAATCCAACAAGCCCTTCTCCTGTATCTCCTGTATCCTCACCAACTGCTGCAGCTTTAGCTTTGCTGCTTGACACACAGACTATATGGTTCGTTCCCAAATTTGTCCATACAAACAGGGAGAAGGAATCCCGCAGATTTTTAGAATCGAGATATCACCTCAAACTGCAAAAAGAATCAATAAATTATCATGCATACAAATTTCAAGGAGAAACAATAAAAACGTCTTATCCCCTAACAAGGAAGGAAGGTAGTTCCTCACCACTAGAAAACAGGCAACAAATTTAGAGGCCAAATCAAGAACACGCAGGGAGCGAGGGGCGTCTGAAGCGCAAGGATCAGAAGTAGTTGTCTTAGAGCTCCAAAAATCCCATCTTCCTAGCATCAGCCAAGGGTGGAAAGAACGCGGTGGGAGGCTGGGAGCTAGTGGGTATCTTGGAAGCTGGGCGCCTCCAAAGTTCCACTCCACCGGCAGTCCCTCTCCCCGACCTGGAAGCTCACTTATTAGGTTCAAGTGATCCACCTCTCCAGCTTATCATCGAGGACGACAACTGCTGAAGGAAGTGAGCACACGTTCGGTAGTCTCCGGCTCCTGATTTTTCTATTTTCACCCGTGGGGGAGTAATTGTGCGACTTGGCTGCCTTCTTCCGTCCTTGCGTTAAAAAGGCAAACTTTTTCCGGCGCTTTTTTTTTAAGGGTCGTTAGGTCAGTGTTAGCGGAGTTTTATCAAAGTTTCATAAACATTAAATAGGCTGAAGTGGCACCATATTAACGAAGAGAGATGATAAGTGTTTTATGGGAGCAGAGAGAGTTTTATGAGAATAAAATTCTTTTGCACTGTTTCCAAAATATATATGCATTGGTAACAGCGCCATAAAATCCTCACTGAAATTGACCTTATTGATAACTCTAAAAAAAAATAGAGTTAGTAACGATTTGCTCCACACACACACTGTCAGCAAGACGACACACCGCATAATGTTTATTTTTTTCTAAAATCATTTGCGCAAAGTCACGTGGGGATGGCAGCCGGTCGAGTATGATGCGGGCAAAATATTTACCTACTAGTGGAGGGGCGCGCGCCATCGCGTGCAGATGTAGGCCCAAATTCGAGGGTAAGAGAACAGTAATATGTATATAGTCGATTGAAACATAATTATACAGCTATTGTACATTGAGTTATTCCTGGAACGTGTCCATGAGTGTACAAACAAGCAAGGACTTGGCTTGCTAGGTGGAAGAGTTGAGTACCTATACAGTCATATAGAGGCATTACAGGATGTTGAGCCGATATATTATACAAGGTCAGTAGCAAGTTGACTGGAGCCTTTGTCAGTGTTGGAGATAGATGCAGGAACGATTATGATGTTCTTGAGCACCTTAACAAAAGCATGGCCAAAATAAGGGTTTCTGTGTGATGACAGAAATATTTTTAAAAATTGCAGGCCAATTGCTAGAGGCTAAATATTCGCTAGAGATGGCCAAGATTTCAGCAGCATTACTGAACTTTGCAAAAGTTTCAACTTGTAAGAACTCTGGCAACACCTGCATAATTCACTGATGATGCTTACTTCAGGACTTGTAGTATAATTCAAATTCAAGTGATTAAGCTATTTACTTTAGGACGTGAGGCAGTATAGTTAGACGAACTGTCCATAAACTGAGAGAGCACTGTTTGTTGATATGAACACTTGACTGGGAAAATAAATGTAGAAATGATTTCAGTTCTTGGTGAAATAAATAGGAATTGCATGTGAACTCGGAAAATAAATCCAAATATGTAGTATTCAGAGTTTGAGCTTGGTTGAATCTATTTATTGTACAAGGTAACAGATCAATGGCATATACAACTTGTATCTATGTTAGATATTGTACTGAAAACATAAGGACCATAAATGATATTTTCATCATCTAAACATACTGCCATAGTATGGCAGCGCACAAATACAGTCATAGCTTAGTTTACTCTCACAGGCACTGATTTAATCTCCCCCCCACCAACCAAAAAAAAGTAGAGACATTATGAATCATTGAATTGGTATGTATGTAATATACAATTAACATTAGCACGTGATTTAAGTCCATGTTAACTTATTTTAGAAGGCCACTTGGTTGCAATCATATCTGACGCCATGTAAATTGTAGATTTAAAAAACCACCAACTGATTTTGAAGGCAAAAAAACACCAGGCAAAACAAGGAAAGGTATAAACTCACAGCAGGCAAGCCAATTCCTTGGTTGGCCAAACGAACAACAGGTATTAGGATGGATGGTCTAACTGGATAATGGATTTAATTACCTCTGTGATTCATGTGGTATGGTAAATTGCAGGGTAAAATTTGAAGGAAGGAAGGCAGGTTCTGCCTTAGGTTAGAAGGCTGCAGCATACCTGATGGTCCATCCGGACGCATGCGAGTCCGTTCGTTTGTATAAAATTTTGAAGAACAAATTGAACTGCATCGTTAATACTTTGTGCATCCCTGCATGAACTAAATTACAAAAGATAGTGGGATATATAGAGACAATTCCATGATGAACGAGTTGTATATATTTGATGGGGTTTGTTGTATTCTTTATGTCCCAACTATCTAATCGAAATAAATGTAAGTAACCACAGTTTTCCCCGTTTCCGTCGATCTTGCTCAAGTAGGCGAGCAGAGCAATAGGAAGTGGTTGCTGGAGAGCTAGGATGAAAATATACAGCTGTGTTCAATATGTTTGAAAAACTCTTAAGACTGATTAGTGACAGGGAAGGGCTGTCAACGAAGTGATGGCAATTAATGCCAGGAAGTTGCAGCACGAAAAAGCAGTAGAAAGCAGCACAGTAAGTGAACAGTGAAATCATGCCATGGATTAGTGCTCTTCCTGCAAAGGTCTATGTGATACACTAAAAAATTAATGTTACACATGTAACATTTACAACCAAATGAAACAGCTTAGGCTAACCTGACTGGGAGCACCATGTCTCATGCTAAATCTATAGACTGTAAATTCTTTGCTGTTAGTCAGAACTTGCAAGTTATGTTTGTTAATTTCTAATAATGCATTCACTTGGCAATATAGACATATTTTGTATATAAAGAAACCAGATTTCACAAAGCATGTAAGTTTGGTTTGATACCACAGTTCTGAGGCAAATTAATATACACAATTATGTGGTAACATTAGCAAAATCAGAACCTGAACATGTATTTTTACACAAAGAAACATACATGTTGGATGGAACCCAAATTGTATGGAAAAAGCCTTGAAGCAACAGGTAGTTATAAGGGCATGTCAATAAAGAAACGAGAAGAATTTTGAGAAGAAGGAAAGTGAGAGCAGCCTTAGGATGCAACAAAATGGTAAGGTTGTTGTAAGGGTAGGAGAACAAAAAAATAGGAAGAATCTAAGGAATAAGAGTAGCTCCAGGGAAAAAAAAGATGGCATTATTTGGTCTGTCGTAGTAAGGCACAATGGCATGCACCGAGAAATACCGTTGTTTGCAATAATCCAAGATTGCGGCACATACAAAAAAAACAATCAATGTAAAGAGGAGCTGGGCGTAGTGATACGGTAAATTAATAAATACCAATACATGTATATACATGAGGATGCCCTGGGCCTTTCAACATCATCAGCCTATATTCTGGAGTTAAATGAGAGTTCCTCTTCATCACAAGCTATGTAGTCAAAAAATATATATCCATCACGTGCACTGGGCATCAGGGATTAAACAGCAATCTAGTCACATTCATGTATGGTAGCAACTACCCGTGAAGCTATTGGTGAAGCAGCGGAAACAAGGAGGCTAAATCGAAATAAAGCTTAGTAGGAAAACAAGAGGGTGAGGGAGAACCAAAATGAAACGCAAAGAAAACATGCGATGACAGAAGAACAAATAAAAGCAGAGATAACAGGTACCAAAAATGATAGAACTGTTTTCAGCATAACGAGGAACCAAAAAATTAGTTCTCAAAAAGTTGAAGAAGTAGTGGCGATTTCATAACTGTTCTTGAAAGTGGCTCATCATCGCATACGCTAAAGTGGCTCAATTCATTAAGAATAACAAAAACGACAATATACATGTAATGGCCCGTGTGAATCCATATGCCAAATGGCTCAGCTCAATGATATATCACTACAATTTGCCACTGTCACCGAGAATACTAAAAACTACAGAAAAGGAACCAAGGGACTGAAAGCAGGGGACTGGTTACATCACAAGGTACCAGAAACAAGGTTTTTTTAGGACAAGAGGATAGTATAACAAAGTTGAAGAAAAACATAAAGGCCGGACATCATTTTTTTTTCCAGTTAGCAGTCAAGTGCAGGAAATAAGATTGGATTGTAGGCTCAGAAAAGTAGGTCATCATTGCATATGCCAAGCGCCTCAGTTTACTAAGAATAACATAAAGGACAATATATATGCAATGGTTTGTCACTCCATATGCCAAATGCATCAATTCAACAAACTTGGAATAGAAATATCATAAAAGACCGAGTATTAGCCATAACATATGCTGAGGCCTCACCTCAAATGCAAATCAGACGAGAATGAAACGATGATAAAAGAGTGATAATCATGCCTGTTCTCATATACCATAGTTGGGGGGAAAAAAGACACTTGTTTGCAGCATCATTGGCACGGAAATATAGTCAGCAAAAAATACAAAATAACGATGGCATGAAAATATGCTCAGGTTTATTGGATGCACCTCGTAGGCACTATCATATGGTAAAACTGAAATGGCTACTTCATCAACAATAGCATATTCTGTGGATAAAATAAATCAATCAGCACCATAGGATTTGTACCTCACAGGCATTGACATATGGTAAAATTGGAATGGCTACATCATCGGCAATGACATATGCTCAGGATTAAAATAAATAAATCAGCAGCATTGGCCTATGGTTATATATGTTAAGAAGATCACAGCAGTAGCACAACGCATACAAACATGGTCAGACTATACTGGCAGATGAACAGGAGCATCTTGAGTAAGGCAAATCAACCCACACACACAGAAAACGAAATCAAGGAGCAAAGGTTAAAGGGGAATTTTTTAGGTGACCGGACAAACACCAAGGAAGTTCAAGTAGGAAGAAATCGAGCGGAGCACAGAATCTGCCATGGAGACATGGCCTACACAGGAACAGGAAGATTTGAGAAAGAGAAGCAAGCAATTGACTGCAGGCTCATAGTCCGCCCCGGGCCTAATCTGTACAAAGGACCGGCTCTGAGGAAGCAGCACCTAGAAATCCCGCATCCACCGGCGCGGATGACAGAGGAGGGCAGGGAGGCGAGGCGCGTGCACTCACCAGAGACGGCGGCCCATATCCGTGGCCTTCGCAGAGTCCCACGAGGAGAGCCGGCATGGGAGGGATAGGGTTTAAACGCCATACCTTGAGGTGGCTGCCATCCACGGAGCCAGCGGGGGGTAACAACCTGGTGGCCGGCTCTCATGTCCCCGGCGAGCACCTCCACGCGGGAGCAGGGCATTGCCGCCGAGGGAGGGTCGGCGCTAGGCCGCCGTGAGCCATCGCACAGACAGCTAGGGTCTCCTGTAGCACGGAAAACACGCGGACCAGAGAGAGGAGGCAGCAGCTGGGGGCGGTCGTGCCGCATTGTGGCTGAGGACGACCACCGGCGGTGGGCAGGAGCGGCGCCGCACCGCAGCTCGGGAGTGCCGTCACGCCCCGGCAGATTTGGAGAGAGAGGGAGAGAGCGAGAGGGATGGATCGAGAGGGGTCGAGAAGCGTGACGGAGCGAGGGGAAAGAAGAGAAGGTGAGTATATATCGGTCGTACGTGGCTTCGAAGGAGAAGCCGCGGGAGGCCACGAGAGATAGAGGAGAAGTCGTAGAAGGGACGTAGAAGAAGCAGAATTTAGGAGAATCTGCTTCGGAAGATCTCCGTAGGAGGAACCGTATCCGTCGGATGGAGAGATCGAACGGTGGAGGGAATTCCGGGCGACGTGGCCGGGGCTCCCCACGGAGGAGCAGGCCATCCTTGTTTCTCTTAATCCGTGAGCATACAGGTAAGATTTTTGTAACCGCGTCCACGTGCCGATACCCTGAGTACGGAATACCCGTCAGGTATATTTAAAAGAGATTACATAATAAAATTTCAGTGATATAAATAATAAATTTACTGTTAATAGCACACAAATACAATTAATCTCGCTTACTTAGAGTTCAATAGGATAATATACAATAGCTCACAAGCTACAATACAACATAGATTCATAATTCGATCCTCCATGCTCATACAAATAACACAAGACAACTTAAACAAGATCAAAGGTAACAAGTTAACGGTTTACACAATCACTTTATCCAGTCATCCATAAAAAATATCATCTTTATAGTTTAGCATGCAATATACATGCTACAAAATATATATTAAATGAGTCAGTCGACATGGTGTGCATATGCCATAAGTTACATATATTCATATGTATTTTCAAATTGCAGGTATCTATCGGGTATCCGCGGTTAAAATTTGATACCTGCATCTTTCTAGGTATTTGACGCTCATATACCCGTGGGTGAGTTTTCGTACCTATGCCTAAAACCATGAAGGTGGACCAATTTCTTATGTTTTTCATACGAAACTTTGCATGTAGGATTGTCATCCCTATGTGTGCGTATTATGTGTTGTATTAAAAAAAAAGAGTTTTCAAAGAGACAGAACGTAAAACAAGGGCGGAATCATGTAGCATACAAGCTGTCAGTCGTATCAACACTCCCACAAAAAGCGACTCTTAACTGCAACAGCCTAATTCCTTGACACATTGTCCTAAGACGTAGAAATTATTCCTGGTTTCTACGTTGGGAGTGCCCTTAAGAGCTCACTCTGTCGTTAAGATATGATTATAATCAAATAGATCCCATCTATGAGTTTGGTGCCATACTCCTACATTGGAGCGAATTTAACGGGTGACATCATATCAATTATAGGTACCTACTACAAGGACCAGAACGACCCCCGTACGTTGGAGCATACTATACTAGTATTTGTCTATACGTTTTTTCAATGTCTAATCTTTGGACAGAGTGATCTAGATTATGACCCTGTTCGGCAGGCTGTTTTTTAGCTTATAAGCCGGCTGTGGCTGATTTGCTGTGAGATAAAAACATTGTTCTATGGCTGATAAGCCGTGCTGATAAGCTCAGCCGAACAGGGGTATGTATTATTTTCCAGTTTTGGTGATTTTTTTATTTACATATTCGTCTGGTGGCGACATAACATACTATGCATGAGAACCAGTCGCACATGCAAGTGGTGTTTTCCTCTTTTTGTCTTTTGGGAAGGAGATGAAGACGGCTGGGCGGCCATAGGCTGTCGATCAACGTCACCGGTGTGAGCAGGCAAAAAAAGCAAATGGCAAGCATATCAGCATATATATATACATATATATCATGAACCCCACACGTTAATTTCTGACGCCGATGTTTGTCCTGGCCCCGGAATATCGAGGGCCCCAGTACACGTGGCGTGGTGATCATAACATATTGCGGCCAGCACGACTAACTGTAGACCCAGGCCCAGCCCACCAGTCCAAGTCCGTTTGGTTGGTCCACTGGAAGAAGAGCGAGTGCAAAAGGAGACCGGCACGCACGATGGTGGTTGCTGCTTTAGCTTTGCCTCCAAAAGTTAGAAGACAGCCATACATACAGTGTCGTGTCATATAATAGTAGTGGTATAGTTACCCTTGTTTAGTTCCCCAATTCTCCCCAAATTCCACTATGCAAAAAGAAGATTCACATCAAAATGTCGGCAAATACATGGAGTACTAAATGTTGATGAAATCAAAAACTAATTGCACAGTTTTGTTGTACTTTGCGAGATGAACATTTTAAGCTAGTTAGTCAAAATTTGGATAATTTTTACCAAATACAAACGAAATGCTACAGGAATTCTGATACAGTGTTTTTCTCCCCTATCCTCTGAACTAAACGAGGCCCTAGTACTACTACAGTAGTAGATCATGTTGAGCTTAATAAAGCTGCTTGCTTTGCGATCAATCACGCATCAAAACAAAAAGGCATCTTTTCTCGCAGGCCAATCAATCACCAAGCCACAGACCGAGCACTAGCTCGTCTCTGCACCCCACGTTTGTTCTTTCGTTTCTCTGCACGAATCTTTTTTTTAGAGCAGACTATATGTTTGTATTTCATTAAGCAGAAGAAAATGACCGATAGACCTACACATAGTTGATACAAAAGGATCCGTAGGTAAACCATGAATTATCAACGAAGTCTTCGGCAGCATCATAACCTGGTCGAATTCCAGGTCCGTCCAGGTGCACGTCGATCTGCCCATCTGTGTGCTGGCCGTGCCAACGCTCGCTGCAACTGCAAGGTGAAAGTGTAACTGTGTACGTACGGACTAGTAGGAGGTTGGTTGGAGCTGGGCTGCCCTTTGCTGGGTTTTCTTCGTCACCGCGTCCACACCGAGTGAAAGAGAGAGGGAGCATCATGCAGGCAGCAGACGACACGGGACACGGGTCAAATGGTCAATTCAGCACGATTAAAAAGTGATCATCACGCACGCGTTCACTCGGTGCTTTAATTTGCTTCCGTTAGTTGTTAATCCGATCGGTTGTTGTGGAGTGCACGTACTGCTGCTGTGCTGGTTCTGCGTGAGCGTGATAGGGTGCTGCTGCTGCTGGTCCACGATGCTTTTATTTGCGAGGCAGCAGTAAACAAGGGTTCAGGTCCCGGTCGGCACCCAAACAATCATCATACCTATCTCTGCAGACCAAACATTCAATAGGCCTTTTAGTTCATCCAAAAAAAAAAAATTACGCTCTATCTCATCAAATATTTAGACACATGCATAGATTATTAAATATAGATAAAAAATAACTAATTGCACATATTACGACTACTTTACGAGACGAATCTTTTAAGCCTAATTAGTCTATATTTGACAATGAAATGCTACAGTAACACATGTGCTAATGACAGATTAATTAGGCTTAATAAATTTGTCTCGCGGTTTACTGACGGATTCTGTAATTTGTTTTCTTATTAGTATCCGAACACCCCATGCGATACCCCCATGTAACACCTTATATGATACCATAAAACTTTACACCCTGGAACTAAATTAGGGTCTTGTTTAGTTCGTGGGTGAAAAGTTTTTGGGTGTCACATCGGATGTTTCATAGGATGTCGGAAGGGGTGTTCGGATAATAATAAAAAAAACTAATTACATAACTCGCCTGGAAACCGCGAGACGAATTTATTAAGCCTAATTAATCCGTTATTAGCACATGTGTGTTACTGTAGTAATCATGGACTAATTAGGCTTAAAAGATTCGTCTCGCGGTTTTCATACAACTGTGCAATTAGTTTTTTTATCTATATTTAATGTTATGTGTCAAACATTCGATAACGGGGTGAAAATTTTTTTGGTGGAGCCTAAGCCAATCACCATGCGTCCAGTCCCGCTTCATTTCTCGGCCGTCTGTGGTCCGTCCGCTCATTTATTCAGGAGGAGGACGAGGGGATTTTTTACATCAGCTGAAGAGGAACCGCACAAGAGACAGGTGCATGACGACGGCGAAAATTCATCCCCCCACGGTTTCTCTTTCAGACGTGTACGGTTGGATTGGGATTTCCCTTCCCCGGACCACAAATGCGGCGTTTCGCTCGTTGATCGGTCAAGGGCCTCTAGAAGACTGAAGACGCTTGCAGTTGCAGGTTTCTGTTTCTTTCTCGGCCAAGCCCAGGCTTGCCAAGTTGACCTGCGCACACACGCCCTGTTTGCTTGAACTTAGCCAACTTATCAGCGGCAAAAGTCATCAGCCGAACAGCCGCTCAGTTTAAATCGCCGGGGACACATGGTATACCTACAAGGCTACAAGACGTCGGTCAATTGTTTCGTTCCTTAAAAAATTCAGGTCATAATCCAAGTGGCACCACCTGAGCAGCACTATAACTAACTCTGAAACGATACATACAAATTGGAAAAGAGTTGACTGTTACTTATCATGAACTCTTCCGATTTCGGCCTGCACCAGCAGGCCCGGCCCACACCAACAGATCCGCGCACTTGGCAGGCCTGCCTGCTGCCTTGCGCGGGCGGGCCGTGCTACACTGCTAGCATACGTCTCCTAGCCTTCCGCCACGCACCTCCGGGCTCCGGCATCCAAATTCCATTTTTAGAGCGTTCACTCATTTCCAAACCAGCGAATGATCCGACCGAACAAACACTCTTCACCATGCGTCCACACCGCGCGTTGCTCCTTCTACTGTAAAGCTTCCGGTGTTCTCTGTCTCTGCCTTGTTTCTCTGTGTTACACGGAGCGGAGGTCGCCGAGCCGTTTGAACAAGACGGGTGCAAGTGTTCGCACGATACCGGTTTCGGTACTTTCGGTTCGGTTTCGGTATTTACCGAACAATACCGAACCGATCACAGAGACATGTAATAGCAGGTTCAAAAACTAATTTTGACATGATTTTATAGAGAATAATAGTGCAAAATAAATATACATATAAAAGTCCACGAGACTATAAGAGTGAGTACCACAAATACATAATGTAATAGTTTATAATAGTACAATCAATAATATAACAACTCTCAAACTCAGCACATTTCGGGTAATTCGGTAAATTCGGTTCCCTGAGGTAAAGAACCGAATTTACCTCGGTAATTTCGGTTCCTGGGAATTAGGAACCGAATAGGGTACCGAAAAATTCGGTTTCGGTATTTTAGGTTCGGTTCTCGGTATTTTCAGTTCGGTTCGGTTCTCGGTTCTCGGTATTTTTTGCCTAGAGCTAGGTGCGCCCATCTTCTCCTTTTATTTTTCTACTTTTTCCTTTACCTTTTTGTTTTTTATACATTAACCTATCTATTTTACATGGTCATATATGTATCTATATACTAGTTGTAGACGTATAATATAAGAGACAGGCTAGCGTCCGGACGTCCGCGCATAAGCTTCGATTCCCGCGCGGGTGGTCCGTCGGCCCTAGCACGCCCTGTCCGTAGGCCCATGGCTCCCACGGTCTGCAAGCCCTCCGACTCGTTGTAAGGTCCAAATGGCTAAAGGGGGGTGAATAGCCTATATAAAAATCTACAAGCTTCACTAAACAACCACGTTAGTATAAAAGATGGCTAAGCTAATTCTAGCACTAGCTCAACTACACTATGCAAGCCACCTATACAATTCTAGTGAAGCAAGGCTATAATCTCTAATACACACCAACAAGACTAAGTCACTAAGCTACTTACTCCTATGTGAAAGAAGCTACACTAAGAATAGTACAAGAAAGTAAAGAGCAAGTGACTTGATTCTTATACCAACGATGTAGAGAAGTAATGCACTCGAAGAATCAATCACAAGAGAAATCCTCGGCAAAGAGATGACACAAGATTTTTACCGAGGTTCACTTGCTTCCCGGCAAGCTACTCCTCGTTGTGGCGATACACCCACTTGTCGGTTCACGAGCTAATCGACTATCAAGAGTCGAGCCCTCGACGGGCGCCGCACAACCGCACACAAGATAGGGATCCTCCAAGCCACGAGCTCCACTAGAGTATCCAATTTACGAACTCCCGCGGGAAAGGATCAAGAACCCCTTACAACACTTGGTGAGGGCTCCAACAATCTTCAATTGAGTATAGAGGACGCAGTGAAAAACGTACTGACCGGACGCACCGGTCAGGGTGACCGGACGCGTTCGGTCACTACAGGACAAGCGTGAACAGTGCGCGTCAGAAGTTGCCGTTGTCGTGACCGGACGCGCTCTAGCGTTTGACCGGACGCGCTGCACCTGCGTCCGGTCGGAGTCCAGTAACTCCCACCGTGACCGGACGCGTCCGGTTGGCTCTACGACCGGCTCAGCCCCTCTGGGTGCCTGACCGGACGCTCCGGTTCTGTGAGGGACCGGACGCGCCGGTTGAAAACCCTAACACTCGCGCACCTAACAATTGCTGAGAACTGACCAGACGCGTCTGGTCAAACCGCAACCGCGTCCGGTGCAGCGTCCGGTCACCACAGTGACCGCCGTTCGTCTCTGTTTCTTTTCTGACTTCCGGCGCAGTAGAAAATAGACATTTCACTTCCCCAAAAAGCACCGAATCCCGCCTCGCAAGCTCGTCGGGAGGGAGAGAGGAACCCAAACCCCTCTCTACCGCTTAAACTCCACCGCCTTCGCAAAAGTGCTAACACCACCAAGTGTACACCACCATGTGCATGTGTGTTAGCATTTCACAAACATTTTCAAGACGTTATATTAGCTGTCTACTAGATTCTAATGCATATGCTCAAGACATTATCTAGTGACACTTGATTCCTGAGCTAACCGTGATTGCCCCTCTTGATAGTCGGCTATGTATCCTAAATCCGGTCAATCACTTCTCTACTCATCTTAGACCGGCAAAAGAAAAACCCTATGGTTATACCTTTGTCTTGCGCTCTTAGATCCTTTTCCTCCACTTGATCATCAAGTTCATCATTTTATGTGCATCTTCACTATGATCATCATTTCATGTCCATGCACCATCTCTTTGTGATCTTGTGGCCACCACTCCTTGCCACATACACCTTCATCACATGTGTTGCTTATGCCTAACTCAAAACACTTAACGCATGGCATTAGCAACTTGGTGTCATTAATTACCAAAACCAAACTTGGGCTTTCACTCGTCGTGCCCCATCCTTCGGCGCCCGGGTCGCGTCCCATGACTCTCTGAACATACCTCTGAAACATGAACCACTTGAGTGCAATATACATCTGAAACAAAATGAAATATCTGAAACATACACTTGCAACATATATGTGAAACATATGCAACATCTAAATAAAACACTTACAACATACATCTGAAAACAGATGAAACATTTTTATGTACATATTGCAACATGTGCAACATCTAGGTGTATTTTTGCAACATCCAGATAAACAACTTGAAACATTTATCTAAAACAGTTGAAACACCTGGAACATACACTTATAACATGCGGTTGCAACGCCATGTCACCTTGCTGCTTGGGTGGGTGGATACTTGTCGGCGCGGAGCTCGCCGGTGCAGTAGCGGTGCGGGCAACTCGCCGGTGGGGCGGTGTCGAACGAAGCTCCTCCCCTCGCTTGCTTGATGGAGCATCCGTTGTGGAGACTCGGTGGCGCATGCGTGGAGCTCGACGACATGCCAGTGGCTGGTAGTGTGCGCAAAGCTCGCCAGCACGGCCGTCGCAACCTCTGCCCCATAGTCCCACTTCGAAGTCATCGACGACGAGCCTAGAACAAATGGACAAGAACGAAGGCCACAACGGGCAAGGAGGAAGGGAATGCATCCAGAGCTGGCCTATCGGGTCGGTCCGCAGGCCCAGGAAGGTGCATCCGGGCAGATGGGCGCCCTGCACAAAACATTATCGAATAAAACAGTGCACCGTGCTTTTGTTCTTTTTTTTTCCCATTTTGCTCTCTTCTTTCACTTTTTGTCTTCTTCTGGTCTAATTGAATCTTACGATCAAAAGTTATAATGAGAAGTTGTGTCGATAATTTGTCACGTATAAAGTTATGTACATAAGTTGTGAGTATAACTTTGTAATTTTTTAAAAATAAAAGGTTATGAAATTTTGTTTCCAAAAAAGAAAAGTAAAAAAATATGATGACAAGTTATGATGATAACTTTGCAACTTTCTAAGAAAATATGGTGATAAATTTTGCATAAAAAGTTATACGTAAAAGTTACGAGTATAACTTTGTAACTTTTTAAAAAAGAAAAGTTGTGGAAATATTTTTTCCAAAAAGGAAAGTTACTGGGCTAATGGGTTGCTGATTAGCTGGGTCGGACAACCGACGCGTACGTGGCACAGCACGCGAAAAGAAAATAAAGGGTGTGCACGGGGCACTGTTTAAATAGGGAAAGAGGTGGGAATTTTTTTTTTCCAAAAAGGGAACTCATGGGACGTGTGGGATTGATCGCTGATCTAGAATTGATGAATCCGCGAATTAGTGGGGTCGCGCCGGCGTACCTCCCATTAAAGGTCGAGTTGCGCGGTGGACAGTGTCTTACTGCTTTGCCGGCAATTGTGGTTGGATCTAGTGTGTCCCCGCGGCCTCTGATAGCTGCAACCTGCATTGTCACTTTCGGAGTATAATGGATGATGAATGCCTCACATAGTGACATGTTTAGTCGACAGCTTTGTACTAAGTCCGTTCAAATATTATCAAATATATCTATTGATGAATTCAATGAAGTCTATTTGATATCCTTTTATAAGCTTAATCAAACTTAAAACTATTTAACTCAGTGCTGTACGAAAATTGTATTCTTTTCAAGACAAACGGAGCAGCCGGAATATTTACTTGTGATAAATTTGTCACCGTGGTGAAACTCCATACATTCCATACATCAGCAATTTGCGTACACAATAACATCTGCTACATGGCATGACGGCAAAATGTGAAACCGACCCCATCAAATCAAGTGCTTCAACCACTAGATGCAAGTTGCAATTCAGTGACTATTTTGTTACACAAATGCAATACTTTATCAAAAGTGTAGCCTAGGGTGTGTTTGATTGGTAGCCGTAACATGACATGATTAAGGTTACGCATATACCTAAACACTATACATGAAGATATGATTTTTTTTGAAACATAATGGTAAGAATTCTGCCTTTCAATTAAGGAGAATAGAATTAGCCTAGTTTATAAGGAAAACTAGGACTTAAAAACCTTACAGACGCACGGATTAGTACACAAAAAAACCCCGTGAAACCATAACATCATAGTCCTGACGACTAACCCATGACAATATATGAAGATATGATGATGCACACTTAGAACCTGTTTGATTGATAGCCGTTACTTGCGGTTAAGGTTAGCATATGCGCAAGTCGTGGCATGGCCAACACTTTATAGTTTATACCAAGATGGATCACTTTTTTGAAAACATTATGCATAGGGTCACCATGCACGATGACAAGATCAGCACAATGGTGTTTTGAATAGCCCGATGTCCCTTGGATTACGCTTGAGAATACTCCTCCGTTTTTATTTACATGTCACATTAGTTTTGCTCTAAGTCAAATATTATTATCTTTGATCATCTATTTCAAAAAAAAAATCTTATAGTTTCACAACATATGACTTATAAATGATGAAAATATTTTCTCATATTTAACCTAAAACATAAATCTTATGTCATGAACTTATACAAAGTTTTTGAAATCGATGGTCAAAAATATAAATGTTTGACTTAAGATAACTAATGTGACGTGTAAATAAAAACAGAGAGAGTAGAAAAGGAAGTCGATGTCAATAGTAAAGATGAAAAAAAGAAGATAGACTAAAAAAACAGATCGATGCTTACTTGAAGAGAGCAATAACAGAAGACAAATGACACTGAAACAATGAAGTCCAAATACACTGTCATTTAGTTTTGCAGTCCAAGTTTGCCAAGGAACTCTAGGATGTTTTTGTCGGAGCTGCCGCCTTCGCTCATGGCCCTCTTGGCCTTCTCCTTCCAATCGGCAGCGTTTCGGATGTACTCTGAGCTCCTCTCTCCTTCCATCACCTCCCTCACACACTTCTCAAGCTCCTCCTTCCTCACCACACCTTTGTCGTCCGGGTGCACTCGCACGCCTACACGCCACACGTCCTCGATGTACTTGGCGTTCATGGTCTGGTCCGACCATTGCGGCATCGCCACCATCGGCACACCGGCACCCAACCCCTCCATCGTCGAGTTCCACCCGCAGTGTGTCACGAAGCACCCGACAGCCGGGTGCGCCAGCACCTCAAGCTGAGGGCTCCATGCCACGACGAGGCCCCTCTCCTTGGTCTTGTCGGTGAAGTTTTCAGGTAACTTTGAGCTCTCCGGGGCCCTGACAACCCATAGGAAGGCCTTGCCGCAGTTGTACAGCCCCTCCGCCATCTCGGACATCTGAGCCGCGTCTGGTTTGGCGATGCTGCCGAACGAGGCGTACACGACCGAGCGCGCCGGCCGAGCGTCCAGCCAGGCCTTCGTCGTCTCCGTCAGAGGTGTGAAGATGTGGAAGCCGTAGGACGTGTCGTCCGGCAAGCGGTTGTCGAGGTACGCCGACGGGACCGCTGGACCCACCGTCTTGGCTCTCCAAGTAGACGCCATGTAGTCCGATTCCTTTGCGACGTGAACAACAACAATTCAGTCAGCACACGTACTCTGATCCTGCTTGTCTTGTCTACCACCAGCGGCTTCTGAGAAGCTTGGCAGTGGAGTGGAGTACGCACCTGAGGCTGCAGCTCATAGAACGAGTTGACCAAGACGTGGTCGGCCGTGTCCAGGCCGCAGAACTGGTTCACCAGCAGTTCCAGGTACCCGCGATCGTCGGGATCGGTCAAGAACGTCGGCAGGTCGCCTGGCCTGAGCCCGGCCGGGAGCCCGGGCAGGTCGAGCGGCTCCTCTTCACCAAGCGCCAGCGGCGGCTCCACCCGCCCGGCCCAGGCGTGCCCGTACGCCACGTCCACCGCGCACGGCTGCGTGAAGAACGCCGCGCACGCGGCGCCGTGCCGCCGCCCCACCCGCTGCGCCCACGGCAGGAACGCGTCGTACACCAGCGCGCGCACCGGCCGCCCCTGATCCGCCTCGGACCGGAGGAGCTCGCCCACGGTCTCCGACCCGGCCGACTCCAGCCGGGCCGTGTACGCCTCGATCCCGCCGGCCTCGCCGAAGCCGCCGCGGTCGCAGCCGTCGGAGATGGGGGCGATGTGGACGGCGCCTCCCGCTCCCGGGGACGGCTGGCCGCTCTGGCCGAGCACGAACCGGGTCACGGCGAGAGTGCACCGGACGCCGCGGTGCGCGGCGAGGCGCTTGCCGAACTGGAGGATCGGGTTGATGTGGCCTTGGCTCGGGTTCGGGAGCAAGACAACGTGGATGCTCTGCTCTGAATCTTGCTCTGCCATGGCTGTTCACTGGGCTGCGCGCGCTGCGGCCTGCGGGCAGTGCAACTACAAGTCCACAACAGCAGAGCAGGTCCTGCTGATTTAGGCCTCGTTCCTTTTCTATCGGATTGGTCCGTTGCCAGGTCTATTCCGGGTGGACGGGTGCGGCCCGTTATTAATTCCGATGGAAACTAAAAGCAAAAAGTCTAATTTTTCTCCCCCAACTTTCACGAAAGTCCGCTTTTCCTCCCTCAACTCCAAAACCGGGCAAATCACCTCCCTCAACTTTTCAAACCATGCATTTTACCTCCCTGGAGCGGTTTCGAAGGCGGTTTTGCTACAGTAAACGGTGGTTTTGCTACAGTGAGGCGGTTTTGTCTTTTTCTTTTTTATTTATTTCGGCTGAATCTTTGAAAAATCATATTAAATCACAGAAAAATCATAAAATGAAAAATCCAATTTTGTTGCACTCCACATGAGTAGATCTACACAGTGAACATATAATATGATATCCTTTAGTACAAAGTTTTTGCTATGAAGGTTTTGTCTTTTTCTTTTTTATTTATTTCGGCTAAATCTTTGAAAAATCATAGTAAATTACAGAAAAATCATAAAATGGAAAATCTAATTTTATTGGACTCCACATGAGCATATCTACACAGTGAACATATAATATGGTATGCTTTAGTACAAAATTTTTGCTACCAAGGTTTTGTCTTTTTCTTTTTTATTTATTTGGCTGAATCTTTGAAAAATCATAGTAAATCACAGAAAAATCATAAAATAGAAAGTCTATTTTTTTGGACTCCACATGAGTAGATCTACACAGTGAACATATAATACGGTATGCTTTAGTCCAACAAAATAATTATAGAAGCTGCAGCTATGAATTATTTCAATTAATTACAGAAAAGCATAGATCTAAAGCTACAATAAAAATTTTGTACTAAAGCATACCATATTATATGTTCACTGTGTAGATATGCTCATGTGGAGTCCAACAAAATTAGATTTTCTATTTTATGATTTTTCTGTAATTTACTATGATTTTTCAAAGATTTAGCCGAAATAAATAAAAAAGAAAAAGACAAAACCTTCATAGCAAAAACTTTGTACTAAATGATACCATATTATATGTTCACGGTGTAGATCTACTCATGTGGAGTGCAACAAAATTGAATTTTTCATTTTATGATTTTTCTGTGATTTAATATGATTTTTCAAAGATTCAGCCGAAATAAATAAAAAAAAAGAAAAATACAAAACCGCCTCACTGTAGCAAAACCACCGTTTACTGTAGCAAAACCGCCTTCGAAACCGCTCCAGGGAGGTAAAATGCACGGTTTGAAAAGTTGAGGGAGGTGATTTGCCCGGTTTTGGAGTTGAGGGAGGAAAAGCGGACTTTCGTGAAAGTTGGGGGAGGAAAAGTAGACTTTTTCCAACTAAAATTGGCTTCTCTTTTCCTAGTCTCCATGGTCCGAAACAGAACCGGACCTCCCACCATCCGGATCCAACTCGTTCCTGGGCTGCGAATGAGTGACAGGCACGGTTCCACTCGTTCCTGGGCTGAAAGAAATCTGCTCCGGTATTAAATTCTGAGCAAACGAACAGACCTTACTTTTTTCAACCTACTGGGATGGAATGCATATAGCCACTGTAGCACCTTTTGTTTTTTAGTGCAAAAAATTGTCCAAAAATGATTAATTAGACTTAAAATGTTCGTCTCGCAAAGTACAACAAAACTGTGCAATTAGTTTTTTATTTCATCTACATTTAGTACTCCATGCATTTGCCGACATTTTGATGTGAATTGGGAACTTTGGGGATGGAATTGGGAACTAAACAAGGGCATAGTATACTGGCCACCGGGTTTCTGCGCCGAAATACTTTAAAAATGATGACCGAGAGGCGAGAGCACATGATTTGGTGCAAAATGTCGCTAGCTGTCATCTTACTATAACATGAATTGGACATATTTTATTTTCTTTATAAAGTTACTCGTTCCATTTCAAATTATAAAATGTTTTGACTTTTTATATATATATATGATTTTTACTATATGCTTAGATAGTATATACTGTTGTCTACATACATAGTAAAAGTAAGGTATCTATGAAAAATAAAAACGCCTTATAGTTTAGAACAGAGGAAGTACTTATCACAACCACTGTAAAAAGGAGGTTTTGTATTCATACCCTATTTTAAAAGTAAATGATGAGTTAATTCTATATATATGGACTAATCTGACTTGCATATCACGTAAACCCTGCGCATCAGCATTCAGCCATGATAATGTATTGTATTTTTAGATGGCTATTCAAGATCGAACAACTGACGTCAAAATACAGGCAGTTCCAAATTGTAAGTTGGCAACAACAATACACCTTCGGCTAGCTGGACTAGGGTGTTTGGATCCTTAGCTAAATCTTAGCTTTTGTCACATCGAATGTTTGGATGTTAATTAGGACATGTTTACAGAAGCCGCAGCTAATCTATGAGACGAATCTATTAAACCTAATTAATCCATCATTAGTATATGTTTACTGTAGTAACACATTGTCAAATCATAGAATAATTACGCTTAATAGATTTGTCTCGCGAATTAGCCCTCATTTATGTAATTAGTTTTATAGTTAATCTATTTTTGATACTTTTAATTAGCATCCAAATTTTTGGTGTGACGAGGCTAAAGTTTAGCCCCTAATGTCTAAACATACGTACGTAAGGTATGACGTTACGCGCAATTATTTAATGCGTGGCGATTAAGTAGGTGTTTGAGACTGCTCTGTTTCATGTTTTTTAGCCAAACGGTGTTAACTCCACGCACTCCGTTCAAAGAAAAAATGGTAAAGTTGTGAGAGTATCTAAAGAGATGTTCCATAAACTCTAGTTTTTTTTTCTTTTAGAGTTGCTCCACGATAGAGTTCGTACAGTGTGGAGCAGTCTCAATCACTCTCTAGAACGTAAACAGGGTGACACTGGAGTGCTGCACGGTCTAGGATGTGGGATCGGATCGCCCGTCGAGGCGTCGACGATTGCCCCGGCCGCTGTCAGGCTCAACGGCCGGATGGGTTGCGGTCCATCGGCTGACCCGCACGGCCGCACCAATCGTCGTCGATCGTCAGTGATGACATCTGAAACCTGTCCTGTATCCTGTCCTCATGCTGGAAGAAGGGAAGACAGTGACCCAGCGCCAAGCCACTATAGTACTCTCTACCGGACCACTCCTACTGTCGTAGGAGTATGGCGTGCCGCTCTTCCCTCGCCGCCGCCGCCGCCGCCGCCGCCGCCAGCCCGCCAGGAGACCGCGATACTGGGAACCCTGGATAGCCGCCCTACCCATGTGTCTGCTACTATAGCGCACTGTTGCGATGAAGAAAATACTTTCGGTCAATTTTTCTACGGTGGCGCTGAAGAAAACACTGTTCTACCGACTTTCCTACTGTTCATCGCACATCCTAGTGGAACTTGCATTGAGGAGTAATCAGCCCGCCAAGAATCGCAGGGGAAGGTTTCACCGAGGCCTTGTTTAGGCCATGTTTATGTTTAGATACCTAAATTCACCTTCAAATTTCACTATACAAAAAGAAGATTTTCCATCACATTAAAATACCGACATATACATGGAGTACTAAATATATATGAAATCAAAAATTAATGGTATAGTTTTGTTATACTTTGTAAGACGAACATTTTAAACCTAATTAATCAATGTTTAGATAATTATTACTAAATAAAAATAAAAATGCTACAGTGCCGCACAATGCACTATAGTGCATTCTGGATGCCCCGAATCGAGCATATAAACAAGGCCTTAGTTGGCTGGATTTGGCGCTGCCAAATTTACTGTGCAGCACTGTAGTGTAATATAGTATTTTGTTTGTATTTGGTAATAATTGTCCAACCATTGATTAATTAGGCTTAAAACGTTCGTCTCGCAAAGTACAACAAAACTGTACAATTAATTTTTTATTTCGTCTACATTTAGTACTTCATGCATGTACCGCAAGTTTGATGTGACAGGAATCTTCTTTTTGCATAGTGCCAAATTCAGAAGTTTGGGGAACTAACAGCCTGTTTAGTTCACGAAAAGTGAACCCAAAAAGTGCTACAGTATCTGTCACATCAAATCTTGCAGCACATGCATGGAGTACTAAATGTAGACGAAAGAAAAAACTAATTACACAGTTTAGTTGTAAATCACGAGACAAATCTTTTGAGCATAATTAGTCCATGATTGGACATAAATTGCCAAATAAAATGAAAATGCTACAGTAGCCGAACCCAAACTTTTTCACCAACTAAACAACCCCTAAACATGAGCCGATTTTTCTCGGTCACTGCGCTTGTCCCGATTAAAGTTTATCGTCTTTTACTGTTCATCAGACGCTGTTCGCCTGAAAAGGACGGGCGCGGAGGAGCGCGCCAACAACCCCATGAGAAAGACGACCACCTGTGATTTGGCGGTTGTGCTGATAAGCTGACTGAAAAACAGCGTTGGTTAATTTATTGTGAGAAAAAAATATTATTTCAGCTAAATAAATGAACTGAAAAAGACGAATTATAAGCCGGATGAACGTATCCTTGGTCCTGCGCCGTTACGGGCAGCAGACCAATGAACCGTGATCTATGAACAACGGCCCGCCAACCCACCACCATCCTTGGCTAGTTGCGAGTCTTGTGACTTCTTGGCAGGGTCGTAGCATAGGAGATGTGGCGGGTGCGACGTCCTAGGGCCCATCTTACTAAGAGGCCATACCCAGGTATGTGTATCTCCTATAATGTCCATTATCCAATCTAATAACGGTCTCGTCACTCTATTCTAATATTGTCATTGCTCATCAATTAACTCCTCTGTATATATACCTTTATACAATTGCATATTAGCACATACTCCCTCCATCCCAAATTATAAATCATTCAAGAATATTGGAGAGTCAACGCATCTTAAGTTTGACCAGAATTATAGAAAGAATTACAAAGATTATGATATCATATAGATATAATATGAAACTATAATTAACGAAGAATCTAATAATACTTAGTTGGTATCATAAATGTTATTATCTTATCATATAAATTTGATCAAACTTGAGATGCTTTGACTCTCCAAGATTTTTAAAATAACATATAATTTAGGATGGAGGGAGTATATAATTAAACATATATGATTAAACATATATGTAGTCGTAAGGGCCCATTGTCAAGTTCACCCTAGAGCCTTTGAAAACATAGAACCGGACGTGCTTCTCGGAACATTTCTCTGCTATATGGTGAGTTTGAGTCCGATCCGCCCGTTCGTTCATGCTTTTTTGGTATTTTAAAAAATGATTCTTTGAGGAAACGCTAGCTTTTAAATAAATTAAATATTTCTTTTTAATTGACTTTCAAATTAATCGAATGTATAATACATATTTTTCAATTAATTGACTTTCTAATTAATCGAATTGAAAAGAGCATCCTACGTAAGTACGTAAGCGAGCAAAAACCCCTCTGCCACGCGTTTCGGTCTCTACTAGTACAAATGCAGCATTTGACTTCTAGAAGCAACTCTAAAAATAGATTGGTTGTTTCCATTTTTCGCTTTTACCCTGAAACCAAAAGCAGAAGTTGGGGCAGAGAGGGACTGAAGTTTTTCAGGCAAGCTCTTCCATATGGACGGTTTCCTGGCAAATTCCTCAAAAAAATAAGACTATTTACTGGCAAAAATATAACCAATAGCTACATGTATATACTCTCTCTGTTCTAAATTGTACTCCCGCCGTTCCCAAAAAAATATATAATTCTAGGTCTACGATGAGTCAAGCTTTCTTAAGTTTAACCAAGTTTACATAAATAGTATAGGAAATATCTCAAATAAGTTTACTATAAAAATATATCTCGTAACAAATCTAATAATATTTATTTAGTATCATAAGTGTTAGTAATTTTTCGTATAAATTTGGTCAAATTTCAAATAGTTTTACTTCTTGGGAAGTGATCGTCACATTCTTTTTAGGACGGAGTGAGTAAGAGGTCTTGATTTTTCTACGTACATAGTTTTTGCTATATTCCTAGATATACACTATAATTAGATATATAAAAATAATAATGTATTTAACAAAGTCAAAATATCTTATAATCTAGAATAGAGGGAGTAGTAATCTTTCTCAGCCAAAGAGAGGCCGGAGCTCTGTTCACCTTGACCTCCAATGAGCGAAACTATTTTATCGTCACCATATGATCCAATGGACCTTTATTCTTCTCGGCGGATGATCTAGTGGCACTATTGTGCACACATATACTTGCCTGCACTATGAGCTCTTTTGACCGCACTATCAATCTTCTAAGATCCCCTGAGAGCCGAAGAGGGGGTGTTAAATTGGATGCCTAATTTCAAGTAATTTGGTCTGGCACAATGATAGAAAATCGCCATTGATGCCAAAAATAAATCAGTTGGTCATGGATGTTAGAGATCCATGTCATTCCTCAGACATCTCAAAAATTCTAATACACACAACCATATACCAATCAAAATTGTTATCTGGGGGTGGTGGTGGGGAAGTGGGGAATATCAGAGACTTTCCTTGAGGTGCTCCTCGTGCATAGGTCACGGAGGCCGACTAAAGGGATAGACATCAGTGGCAGACTGGAGATGAAGACCACGAGGGTAGCAGCAACTCGATCTGATGAGAAGATGAGACAAGTTTATTGGGACTGAGATCAAGGTTGGCTTGGGGTTGTCGCCTGTGGATGTTGGACCTTCTCTGACGAGACTGAAGTAGTAATCAAGTGAAATTTGGGGGTGCCACTAGGTTCTTAGAGAAACTCCACTAGATCTATCCCTTCACCCATATAAATATATACAGTATATCTCCTAAAAATAACTTTTGGACACGAGGATTTTGCTCCAGAAGATTGCCAAAAACCTCTGCCTGATTTGTATCTTGACAAGGGTGCCCATATATCAGCGTTTAATCATTATATTCTTCCTTCTTCCCCTATCCTTGACCTCTTCTCTCACACACCCTGCACGCTTCCACCTCTCCTTTCTCACTCATGTGCGCTGGCAGCTGCAATGCTGCATAGAGAAAGAAATTTTATGCTGACAGTACCGCATCACGCTTTTCGTGTGAGATCGCCCCGATGATCTTCATGCGGCATCCCGACCCCAATGTGCAGTCCAGCGCCGAAACTACCAGGCGAGCGCCTAGGCTTGCTCTCCTAGCACGGGTGGGATTTGTAACATGGGTAGGATCTACATAGCAACGTGGACACTTGCTGATCATCAGGGTGATTTTGCACTGTAAGTGCAGTGTGGCTATAGTTGGAGTAGGGCCCATAGGATATATAGGAGACCCCTCTATCTCTCCTTTCTTTAGGGGAGAGTAGATTAATTTCGAGATATCTCCCAAAAGTTAATGGGAAAGAAGATCATATAGGTGATCTAATGGACCAGAGCAAGTATATCTCATATTTTAGCGATAAAATAAGAGCAAATTAGAGATTTGGTGGAGTTATTCTTAGCCTGTCGATCGATTGTCGGCCGAGCGAGCCGAATGAAAAATAGCAGTTGCTCGCGGATCCAACAAAATTAGATTTTCTATTTTATGATTTTCTGTGATTTATTATGATTTTTCAAAGATTCAGCAGAAATAAATAGAAAAAAAGTCAAAACCGTCGTTACTATAGCAAAACAATGGTTACTGTAGCAAGCCGCCATCCAAAACCGCTCCAGGGTGTAATTTGAATGGTTTTGAAAAGTTCAGGGTGTAAAACAGACAATTTTATAGTTGAGGGTGTAGGTTAGACACTAGCTGATAGTTCAGAGGGTTAAGTAGACTTTTTTCTTTCTTTAGGGGAGAACAGATTAATTTCGAGATATCTCCCAAAGGTTATTGGGAAAGAAGATCATATAGGTGATCTAATGGACCAGAGCAAGTATATCTCATATTTTAGCGATAAAATAGAGCAAATTAGAGATTTGGTGGAGTTATTCTTAGCCTGTCGATCGATTGTCGGCCGAGCGAGCCGAATGAAAAATAGCCGTTGCTCGCGGATCCAAACGAGTGGGTTGAGTAGGACACGTGGATCCAGTCGAGTGGGACATCTAGTGAGACTGTCCAGACGTGCACATTGGGTTCGATCACACAATTATCTATTCTATAGCCGCCATAGAGAAGTATACTCTATATTAAAAGAAATTTTTGATGGAAAATAATTGGCAGGATTAAAATATATGGATTTTGTGCACTCCGCAGAAGCTCACGTAATAAAATGTATGTCACTGCTGACAGAAAATTCATGCATTCGACAGGAAGCTTAAGTCATCGATGACGTGCGAGATAAAGAAAACGACCAAGCTAAGAAGTGACGATTCCGCACCACGTGCGTATGTAGGAAAAAAAAAACCCCGGAGAAATCGACAAACAAGGAAGAAGTGCGTCCCGTGTTGTGATCCTGTAGTTTCTTCAACTGCCGGTGCAGATCCAGAAGATCCGTTTTTCACCGAAAACTCAATAGAAATAGTTGGCCGCTTGGGCTTTGCTTCAGCATCTGATGATTTGTCACTGAAGCATCAGGACGGACGTCTATGGTCTATCTATATATAGAGAAACACCTGCACTCTCGTACTTCCCAACAACAACATCGCCATTGTTGCAAATCATATATCTGTGATAGAATCGTCAAATTCATTCATTTGCTGAACCATGGCGGCGAGGTCGTCCGACCAAAGCGTAGTCCACGTCCTTCTCCTCCCGTTCCCCACGCAGGGCCACATCAACCCGCTCCTCCAGTTCGGCAAGCGGCTCGCCGGCCGCAGTGGCGTCCGGTGCACCCTCGCGGCGACCCGTTTCGTCATCAACTCGACCAAGCCGACCCCAAGCTCGGTCCACGTCGCCGCCATCTCCGACGGCTGCGACGAGCGCGGGCCCGACGAGCTAGGAGGGATGGGCGTCCCCTACTTCGAGCGGATCGAGTCGGCCGGGTCCGAGACGCTGGACGAGCTCCTGCGGTCGGAGTCGGAGCTGGGGCGGCCCGTGCACGTGGTGGTGTACGACGCGTTCGCGCCGTGGGCGCAGCGCGTGGCGCGGCGGCGCGGCGCGGCGTCCGCGGCGTTCCTCACGCAGCCGTGCGCCGTGGACATCCTGTACGCGCACGCGTGGGCCGGCCGGGTGCCGCCCCCGCCGCTGCGCCCAGAGGAGGTGCGGGACCTGCCCGGGCTGTCGACGCAGCTCGAGGTCGGCGACATGCCCACGTTCTTGGTTGACATCAGGTATCCCCCGTGTTTCCGGGAGCTGCTGCTGAACCAGTTCCTGGGGCTGGACACCGCCGACCATGTCCTCGTCAACTCGTTCTGCGACCTGGAGCCGCAGGAAGCGGACTACTTGGCGTCTACGTGGAGAGCCAAGATGGTGGGGCCGACCGTCCCGTCGGCGTTCCTCGACAACCGCCTGCCGGACGACGTGTCCTACGGCATCCACCTGCACGCCCCAATGGCGGCAGAAAGCAAGGCGTGGCTGGACGCCCAACAGGCGCGGTCCGTTCTGTACGTCTCCTTCGGTAGCATGGCGTCGCTAGGCCCGGACCAGATGAGCGAGATAGCCGAGGGCCTCTACAGCAGCGGCAAGCCCTTCCTGTGGGTCGTCCGGGCCACGGAGACTGCCAAGCTACCCAAGGGCTTCGCCGACAAGGCTGCTAAAGCCAGCAGGGGGCTCCTGGTGTCGTGGTGCCCGCAGCTGGAGGTCCTGGCGCACCCCTCCGTCGGCTGCTTCTTCACGCACTGCGGCTGGAACTCGACGGTGGAGGCGCTCAGCGCCGGCGTGCCCATGGTGGCGATGCCGAACTGGTCGGACCAGACGACGAATGCCAAGTATATTGAAGACGTGTGGCGCGTCGGCGTACGGGTGCGCCCGGATGCACAGGGGGTGGTGAGGAGCCAGGAGGTGGAGAGGTGCGTGCGGGACGTCATGGAAGGGGAGATGGGTAAGGAGTTTAGGAAGAGAGCTTTGGACTGGAGCAGCAAGGCGAGGAAGGCCATGGGTGAAGGCGGTAGCTCGGATGTCGCCATCTCAGACTTCCTATCCTGTTTTGGACACTCCACTCGTGTCACTCCTGCCAACTGATTGATGGCCGGATATGCACCGTTTGATTGATGTCTCGTTCATTGCTTATAGGATTTTACCTCTTAATAATATATACAAAGATATCCGCGTCTCCTATACATTTAAAGAGATGATTGATGCATATGGAAGCTCTCAATTTCCCAGGTATAAATAGCACCCCAACATTTTGTGAACACAAAATGTAAAATGTTGTTTGGTAGGGCGTGTGCAATATATATAGCATACAAGTGATATATAAAAAGTTTGTTAAAAGTATAAGCAAATTGTCTCCTATTTTACCGTTTAAAATATTTAGTTTAACTAATCGGTGCATGCAACTCACAACTCAATATGATACAAGGACCAGAGATCTCAAATTTGAATCCAACTAGGCAAAATATATTGTAGCCAGCTCATATATATTCAGTGGTTGACCTAGGGCCCGATGACTCTGGGCGCCGGCTCGGGCTCCGGTGCCATCGCATATTGAGAAATTCGTTGTTTTTGCACTGTGCTGAAAGGTTAATGCGAACACAAGGTTGACAAGTATCCTTGTGTGTTCGTTTTGTGATGAGTGATTGTCAATGTGATCCACGAAGTAGGTTGAGTGGTGACTAACCCTACCATAGCGAAAGCTATGCGTGCATGTCTCTTGGCTCGTGATGTGCAGGTGTGGAGCACGGAGGCGGTAGTCGACGGCGAGGTGAAGGTCAAGGAGGACGTGCCGTGCCGACGGACCGGGAGTGGTGAAGGGCGGACGTGAGGCTTGGATCGAGGGACCAAGAGGCCGGGTGACTAGCCGCGGTGGCTGACACTTGGGACATCGACGAATGCAAGTGTACATGGTGATGAAGACGGCGTCGGCCAAGTCAAGATGGAGACGATGGCGTCGTGGCACTTGGCGGAGGCCGGTGGGCCGAGTCAAGGAGGAAGGCGAAGGCGTCATGCTTGGCGGGAGGTCGAACACGCGTCGACATCGGGGGTTTGGTGGTTTCATCCTCAAAACCATCGGCGGGGGGCACGTATGGAGTACCGAGTACGCTACTCGCGAGCGGTTTGGTGGTTTGGGCCTCAAAACCATCGGTGGCGGGTTTACGGGTTTGGGCCTCAAAACCCGGACGGAGGTTCCGAGGAGGAACGGACGGCACGTGGTGGCATCGAGGAGTTCGCGTCGAGGCGAAGCTGTCTCATGAAGGGCGCGGTGGCCGTCGGATCGATGAAGAAAAACTTAGACGGATTTACCCCTAGCGGGTATTTGGGATGAGTACTTCATGTGAGGGCGTTTGTGTCTTTTGGCGTGCGCCTATATATATGTGAAGAGGCTGGTTGGGCAGCTATCCTTGGAGGGTCACTCTCATTTGTGTGGTGTTGAGAGGAGGCTAGGGTTAGAGAGATGAGAGGCTCTTGTTCTTGAGCTTTTTGTCATCCATAGCTTTGATTTGCTAGGAGTGGCTTGTAATCGGATATCTTGAGCTAATCCAAGGATCGAATTCGTGCACCACTTGTTCCCTCTCCAAATCTTAAGTATATCTTTTTCTGTCATTTTCGGAGCTATTTTTGGAGATTTTTCGTTCGTCGGATTTGGCTGCGTTTGGGGAGAAATTTCTTGAGGGTTTTTGGTGCAGGGACATGTGTGATGAAGGCTAAGGTGATCCCCTAACAAATCCTTCACTTGAGCACCACGAATCGACTTGATTTCGTTTTTGGGAGAAAAACTGTGTATTGCACGCGATCTGAATTTACTTGAGGTAGAGCTCGATTTGGGCGATGATTTCTCAGGAATAGCTTACCTACGCTGTGGTGATTGCCTGTGCAAAGTTTGAGCTCGAATCCTTTTGCTTTGATGGAGATTCAGTCGGTTTTTGGTTGAAGACGACCTGCTGTTCGTGTTGTCTGTTCGTCGCCCTCTCTGTGTCTGTTCGTGTGCCAGGGTGTTGGTCTCCTGTGTTCTGGCTAGAGCAAATCAGCACTTCACCGTGCTTGCCCTTGGTGGGCTGCTCGCCGAGCTTGAGTTCAGCACCAAGCTGGGAATCGAGTTGGGCTTCAGAAGCCGAGCCCTCCAGGTGCTCGTTCTTCTCTGTTCTTGTGTCAGGCAGCTGTTCGTGCGGCTTTGTTCGTCGTTCGTCTGCTCCCAGCTCTCAGTCCCTGGTGTCCTGTTGCTTCGGAGTGCAGCACCTCCATCTGCTCTTCGCCCAGGAGTTGCTCGCACAGCAGCAGGCATGCAAATCAGCTCCTGTGCACCTTCGGTCATAAGTCAGGCAGCAGGGCATTCATTCAATGCAGTTTGTGCTTGATCTATGCTTGTTTTTGGTTGGTTGAGAGCTTTGTTCTTGCTACGTGGTTACTCCGAGCACTTGCGTGCAGGGGCGGATCCAAGGGGGGGGGGGGGGCTGGGTGGGCTCCAGCCCCCCTATAATCCTGATTTTTTCATTAAATATGTGTTCATTAGTCTTAAATCTCCATTAATCTCTAGCTTTAGCCCTAAATTTTTACTATTTAGCCCCCCTTTGTGTTCATCCTAGATCCGCCACTGCTTGCGTGTGGTGCTCAGCTGCAAGAGAATTTTATCCAACAGCATAGCTCGCATAGGCAGCTGATGCTACTTCTAATTGGCTAGCCCAGTTTGTTCCCTGCAGTGCCGATTACAGCTTGGGCCTCAGTTGCCCCGGCCGCTCTCGTGCAGCAGGCAGGCAGCGCTCGGTGTGCTCGGCGGTGTGCATCTCCTCCGACCGAGCCATTGCCTGTGCGTGCGTGCATTCGGCGTTGGACTCCAGAAAGTGCCGCTCGGTTCATCGGTGCTTGGTTCTTCAGATAGCGGAAGGAGTTCAAGCACACCCGCATATCGGCATTTAGGAAAGCAGGCCATCGACCAACAGTAGACAGCAGCAGGTTTTCGGCAGCGCAGGCGAGCAGCAAAACCGTGAGCTTATTGATATTTGAAATGTCCTTTCATGCAACAGTGTGATAATCATTGATTGTCTATTTACTTCTTTTGATTAATTAATCATCTCTTGTACACTGTTGCTTATTTGTATCTAGTACTGGCAGCTAGCGTGTCTGGCCTTTTTAGATCATATTTCTTTGTGGTATTATCTACAGGTTTTCATTCAAGTAGTATGCTGCAAGTTCCTATATTAGTGTTTGCTTACTCATGATTGATAGCAAGTCTAGCTCGTTTATTAAATCCGGCTACCATGGCACAATAGCTAGCAGTTTTGCTTTGGAGCTCCAATTATTCTCACATGCTTATCTGAGTTTTTGTTAACCGGTTAATTAGTGATAAATTAATTCATGCTTTAGCGCTTTGCTTGCACGCTGCTTTGAGAAATTCCTAATTGTTTCTAGGGTCAACAAATCTCTAGTTGATATGTGTGACCTTGGCAATTAGAAGAGAGCCGTGTTGAGTTATAATCGAGATATATACCAAAGTTCTTTTAGGCAAAGAATTTTTAGACGGCTCCCATTCATCCCCCTCTGGTCGCCGTTTCTGGTCCTTCAGTTAAAAACACATAATCGTATATACTTGACGTGTGAGACAAGCGAGAGCATGGAAATAATAGGGAAATCTGTCCAAAATGCTATATGTCACGCCGACTAAATTTGTCTTTTTGCTCCAGTTCTTTTGCTATATGAAAAAAAATCATATTTTGGGAGACGAATTTAATTTTCCGCAAATGCATGATGCATGTTAATACTTAACCCCAACCTCCAACGAGCCCCTCCCCAACCTTAACCTACCCGAGCAGCCGAGCCGACACCTTTTCTTCGTCGTGCAGTGACGAGCTGACGGCACGGGTAAATCGTCGTGTCGATACACTACGTTCTGGTCATCTGGTGCTGTGCCCAGTTCATGTCGATAGCAAACGGATAACGTGACAAGCAGGTTTCTTGTCTCCGGCTCGCATCGTCATGCGTTTCGATACGACCGCGCGACAGACATTTGAAGCCTGTCGGCTACGTGCCTGGCTGGAGAAGGAAAAACCGGCGCTGTCTAACGCCCTGTTTGGTTGAGCTGTGGATTTTAAAAAAGCTGCTGTGAGCTGTGGGCTGTGGAAAAGCTGCTGTGGGCTGAGAGCTGTAGGAAAAGCTGAGAGCCGTTTGGTTAGAGCAGCTCTGAAACTGCAGGATGTGTAGAAATGTCTGTAATGCCCCTGAAGGCCTGAGGGACTATTTATATTCAAATTGCTTGTAAATAAATAGTGTATTCACTTATTTGTATGTAAATGACTATTTTGGTAAGGAAAAATAAATTTGTTCCAAGTTTTTTAGCATTCAAAGTGATTTGGTCCATACAGATATAATATTAGCATTTTACAAAAGATAAGGGCTCATCAAATCATATCATCCCTCAACATAACTATCTCACACTAAACAAAGCATCGGCTATCCTACTACGAATGATATTCATGGCATCCTCATTCTCCACATCTTCAATCTCATCTTCCAGTGTCGTGTCATCCTCTTGTACCAAGTATTCATCATCAGCATCACATCTTTCGAACTCCTTATCATGCAAATTGCTATCACGAATAAAATTATGCAATGCCAAACAAGCAAGAATGATGTGCTTTTGAGTACGAGTTGAGAAACTTGGTATGCCCTTCTGAAATTGCACCTCTGAAATTGAATGAAAATTTTTAGCACGACACACCATATCATACTATGGACAAAATATCAACAGAAATAGTGCTTACAGCAAGGTGTTCATCCCACCAATCCTGGGGGCAATCAACAGTTCCCTTAGCTGCATCACATCCAAGTCCAGTGGCATAATTCTTCAACTCCATGAACCAAACATATTCTTTTTTTAAGTTATCTAATTTGTTCTTCAATTGTATCTTTGTTCGCTTATCATCAGTTTTGGCTTCAAACTTGGCTACAATATTTTTCCAACCAGTGCTAGTCCAAAGCCCCTGGGGCCTATTCCCAGCTTCTATCTCCCCTTTGCATACATCAATCAAATGCTTCAAAAAGAAATCACCCCAATCTGCCTTGTCACCCATTCTTGAATCAAACAAAACAAATTTTTCAGACATTCTAATTACCATAATATCATGCCATTATTTCTATCAAATACACAGCACACTGAACTGAGAATAAATAACATGTATCAAACCATTTATGAGAGATTGAGATACCTTCTGTGCAGATCCGGTCACTGGAAGCGTAGATCGATGGAGCTTGGACTTGGTTTGCCAATGTCGTTGAGCCCAGGAATCGCTCTTAGCAGCAGAGTGTTCTGTGATGAAACAAGAAAAAGAAGGAAAAGGCTCCTCTTTCAGAAGACAGGACCTTTATCTATCATCCGCAACTGCAATCGAACACTATACGTGGATAGAAAGAATGGAGCTCATTAATCCAAGAAAGCTAACCTGCTTGTCGAGTGGGTGGCGGAAGTCGTTGGCGTCGAGGCCCGACCTCGACCTGCAACCGAGAAGGGGCAGAGACAGGGACTCCCGCCGGGGTGACCATTAGGGCGACGAGGATGGGGACGGCGCCGGAGAGGATGGGGACGGCGCCGAAGAGGACCGGGCGGCGCCGGAGAGGATGGGGACGGCGACGGAGAGGACCGGCCGCCGCCAAACCCTAGCTCTGCCTGGGCGTCGCCACCTGCGGAAGGGCGAGTCGTCTCGCGCGGACGGGAAGAAGAGGAAAAGATCGAAGCGTTTTCTTTGTAACCGGTGGCAGTGTGGGTAATTTCCATCCTCCACAGCCGGTGAAAGCAGCCCTCCCCTGCTGTGAAAAATGAACTACCCAAAAGCTAGCTTTTGTACAATCTATTAGGCTAAGTAAGGGCCTTTGGTTAGCTTCTTGACTTCTACAAAAGCTACAGCAGGTTGGAAGCCAAACGAAAGAGGGCCTAAATCCTTGCCTAGCGCGGACGCATGCGAGCAGAGCTGGCTGCCGCGCGCCCGTTGTGGTCAATTTGGCCCCGCACCCGCAAGCACAAGCACGGCGCGCCGCCCGTTGCTGTCGCCGCGGCCATCGGAGGCCCGCCGCTTGTCGGCGAGATGGGCCGCGCGCGCGGCGTGAGCTGCTCTGGCTCGGGCTGAAGGCCTGTCGCGCTGCGGAGAAGCCGCCATGTGCACGCCACCTGGGAGCACACGCGCGTCGCTGGCCGGTGGGGCCAGTCCACAACACCCGTCCGCCGCGGCCTTTTTTAATTAGTGCAGCGGCAGCGCCACTTGGACTTGCACCTGCTTCTCGACAGTTGACTTGTCTACTAGCTCTCCTTCCTCGTGTACAGTAATCTTTTTTTAAATAAATAAACACTTAGGTCCTATTTGGATTCAAGGATTTTTACAGGAATTTTGGAGAATACAGTTCCTCAGGAAAGGAAACTTTGGTTGCGTTTGGAACAAAGGAAAACAGATTTCCCTTCCGGAGGAAAGGGACCGAGCCATGTGCATTTCACAGGGAACAAAGCATCCACTCCGAATCGATGGAAATCTTGCGCGCTCTCTCGTCACGCCAACCCGTGCTTGCGTGTTCTTCACTCCTCCCTACTGGGGTTGACTCACAAATCGCAAGTTCGCAACCATTGCCAGCAGAGAAAAAAAAACATCGATTCGTGGAGGCAAGGCAACGAACGGAACAAGGAGAAGAAGAGAAGCTTTCCTGGCTGCGACGAGCCTCTATCATCGATGGAGCCTGCAGCCTCTCCTTGAACTCTCATGCGCTGAGGATGGAGAGAATACGAGGAAAGAGACACATAGAGAAAGGAGCGGCTAAGGAGAGAGAACACAGTACAAAGAAGAAGATAAGAACGAGCAACTGCTATAGAGATGTGGTAGTTATGAATTAAATAATAATAATAATATGATAGGTGATATATGACTCGGTGAGCCCCTAAATCACTCTAGGATGCAGCGACAGCTAGAACTGATCTGTTATTTACGACATGCGATGATTCAACCATATTCATACAATCCAAACAGCTCCAAGTATTTTTTTCCTCTGTTTTAGAATCCTATAGTTTTTCGCTTTTCACCTTACCCTATTCCTGTGTTTTTTTGCTATTCCTCTGTTTTGTATTTCTTCGTTCCAAACAGGCCCTTATATAAAACAAAAGTACAGGAAAAAAAACTTCAGGTGAGCTCATGCTAATTCGTGAGCTCATTTTTACCACTCCGCGATGGGGGGTGGGGGTGGGTGGGGTGTGGGGCGGAAATCCGTGCGCACTCGCCAACGGGAGTAAAGTACGTAGGTGGTGGAAATTTTTACTGATCTCACGTACACGTACGTCCACGCGCCAAGCGTGGTGAAAAGATCTACTCAACTCACCCAATCGCAACAAAACTCCAAAACTGCGTGTCAGTTTCACGACCTCCGTTCTTTTGTCGCAGCTGGAATTTGTGCTATGCTAAACAGAAATACGAAACCACAATGGAGTGGGCGCCCTCCCCTTATCTCCCCGCGTACATTTCGCATTAAGATTCGTGCTGTAGTGCTCTAAAATCCGTGCCCCAATGTTTTAAAATCAGTGTCCAAGTGTTTTTTTTGACCTGCACGAATCACGGAACAAAACTGAATGGTGGGATAAGGAGTGTGCGCCCACCCCGTTGTGGAAATTGCAAGTTGTATGCTAAACTACACCACCTCATGCGCGATCTCACTTGACAGCGCGCGACAGCTACGCCAAGCACAAGATGGCACCATCCAGGTCAATTTACCATTTGGCCCCATTTCACCGTCTCCTAATCTTGGCCATCACGCTATGCTTTTACACGTCAACATTTGATTGCTACCTGCTCAAAAGCGACCACTTTCTTAACAAACAACATGATTACTCTCACTCACTCACACTGTCACACAGACACACACACCCCATCTTTGATGAACCACCGTCAATGATTAAATTCATTTTTTTTAAATAAAAGCAAGACCCTTCGAGAGAGCGGGAAGCAAGAACAGCGACAGTCACTCGGCTAGTCGGCTTGGTCACTTGCATTGTAGCTTCACTTTGCCTTCGACCAGCGTGTACGCTCCACTCTACGGGCTGTGATACAGGCTATCTTAGCGGATCGGAGGCCCGCCGCTTGTCGGCGAGATGGGCCGCGCGCGCGGCGTGAGCAGCTCGGGCTGAAGGCCTGTCGCGCTGCGGTGTGCAGGAGACGGGTCCGGTGGCCACTTTGGCCTTTTCGACCTTTCCCTTCGCTACAGTACAAGAGGGCGAAACCGAGGCCACTTCAGCTCCGGCTCCGGCGTCGCCTGCTCCCCGTCGTGTCCGGTGGCCACTTTGGCCTCGGAGGGGATGGGGAGCTGCGATTCTGGAGTCCGATGTATATATTCCACCTTACTAGCTTAGATCTAGATAGGTTTGGAGCTTGTGTGCCTGTGGGCTTTTTTTTTTTGCTGCTCCTTCTCCTGAGGCGCCGCTGCTGGTGCTGTTCCCTCGGTGGAAGAGGGCATGACGGCATCCCTCCGGTGCGGATCTCGTGGTGTTGTCAGCGTCGCCTTTGTCTGCGTCCTCCCCGGTGTGGGGCTATGGAGGTTTGTGCTGCTCTTTCTAACCGTGGATGAGATGGGGCTTCTACTTTTCCCCATGTGTGGTGGAATAAAGCTCCCCTCCCTCGTTTTCGTCGGCATCGGCACCGATGCTGGATTCTCCGACGGATTTCTTGAGAGGTATGTCTACCAACTTATGAAATCAGGTTAGTCTTTTGCTCCCACCTTTTTTTGGTGGTTTCCTTCCCCTTCGGGGTGGTTTGTTGGCCGGCGTGCTGGGGATGTCGGTGGTTGAGGCGCCAGGATCCCTGTTGTCCGGCGTTCAGATGGCTGCTGGCCATCTTGTTAGGCCTGTGCGTTCAACGAGTAAAAAGCATGTTGGTGTTGTCGATATGCTGCTCTTGGTGTCGTTTAAAACCTTTGAAGATCCTTCGTCGGGAGGGTGGTCGGCTTCAACGCGACTGTTCCGGCCGCCGACGATGAGGATGACCCGGAGAAGCTTGTAAGGACCTGAACATAATTTTTTTTCTTTCGAGCGTGTTGTTGTAAGCGTTGGGTTGTAAACCATCAGAAATATTTATGAAATATATACCCGGTTTCTCAAAAAAAAAGGAGACGGGTATGAATCATTTTGGAAAAAGTCTACTTAAACCTCCCCCACTGTTCAGGGTGGTCTACTTTAATCCCAACTATAAAACCAGATTTTCTACCCTTGAACTTTCTAAAACCGGTCAAATAGCCTCCCAAGTGGTTTTGGATGGTGGTTCTGCTACAGTGACAGTGATTTTGTCTTTTTTCTATTTATTTCGACTGAATCTTTAAAAAATCATAGTAAATTACAGAAAAATCATAAAATGGGAAATCAAATTTTGTTGGACTCCACATGAGTAGATATACGTAGTGAACATATAATATGATATACTTTAGTACAAAGTTTTTCTGCAGATTTTGATCTATTCTTTTCTGTAATTAATTAGAATAATTCATAACTGCATTTTCTATTGTCCAATTGTGGTGAAATTTTTATGGTAAACCCTAAATAAATCTATAACTAAGTTATACATGATCCAATGAGTATAAAATTTTTACTACAGTTCAAGCATACAATAATTAGGTTGCCATAAAAATTTCACCATAATTGGACCATAGAAACTGCAGTTATGAATTATTCTAATTAATTACAGAAAAGAATAGATCAAAATCTACAGCAAAAAGTTTATACTAAAACATACCATATTATATATTCACTGTGTAGATCTACTCATGTGGAGTCCAATAAAATTAGATTTTTCATTTTATGATTTTTCTGTGATTTACTATGATTTTTCAAAGATTCAGCCGAAATAAATAAAAAGAAAAAGACAAAACCAATGTTACTATAGCAAAACCACTTTCACTGTAGAAAACCGCCGTCCAAAACCGCTTGGAGGGTTATTTGACCGGTTTTAGAAAGTTCAGGGGTAGAAAATCTGGTTTTTATAGTTTGAGGGTGAAATAGGCCTCCCTAAATAGTTGATGGGGGTGAAGTAGACTTTTTCCAATCATTTTCATGCAGCCAATCAATGTTTTCAATAGGAATCTATACTTCCTCCAACCTCGGTTCCAAACTGTCAGTTTTATCTACATATAATGTATATCTTGATGTATATAAAAAATTATATATAACTAGAAAAGCCAAAACGACTTAGTATGGTTTAGATTGAAGGGTGTACATCACCAAGTCTAGCCAACAGTGATATTTTAGTAAACAAAATTTGATTTATTCAGTTGACTATATAAAATAGAAAATCATTATTTTTTTTTACGGTCACCGGGAGAGGCTCCCCACCTGAATTTTATTGGATCAAGTTGCACAAAGCAGCTATAAAAAGGATGTTTACAAGATTTACACCTTTAAACTCTCATTTGCAGAACACCTATTGTGCTAAACTAACAAAAACACCATGCCAAACATCAGCGATTGCTCTATCTCTTTTTGGAAGCCTAAGGCCTTAAAGCTTGGTGTCCCTTGCACAGGCGAGCATAGTTTGCCTGATCCAACACCAATCGCCAGGACCTCGTGTGGGCACTAGATAACCAACCACAATCGCAAAGCTGTTGCCGCATCAGTCTATTCCCCGGCTAACATATCCAGGGTTAATGCCTAGATTGAATTCCGGATTAATACCTTGGCCTTGACCTCCGATGACACTGCCGTGCCTGCACTTGGAACGCTAGTGGCCGATCCAAATTTTTTCCCTCTTTGCCAGCCATTAATAAAGGACGCTCAGCATGAACCATGTCAGCAGAGTGCGTACGACGTTTAGAGGAAATATGCGTCCGATGACTGTTCTTTTGTGTTAAGGTATCGATGATTTGTCTCCATATACGCGAGAAAAGTGCAACTACCGTTTTTGAAGACTTCAAGCAGCAACTTCAGGTTCTTTTTTCATGGAGATTGTCAGGTGCGGAATAAATTCATTTTTGAAGGAATTCATCCCACACTGGGGGCAGTCCGTCAGGTTTCCAAGCAGGAATTCGATATGGGCCTTGTTCACTTCCCCATCCCAACCCAAAATATTCCATCTTCCACCCATCACATCAAATCTTTCGACGCATGCATGGAACATTAAATGTAGGTAAAAAAGATAACTAATTGCATAGTTTGTCTGTAAATGTCGGGACGAATCTTTTTAGCCTAGTTAATCCATGATTGGACAAATTTTGCCAAATAACAACGAAAGATGCTACAGTAACTTTTCACCTACTTTTCGCGAAGTGAACACACCCATGGTTATCGGGAATTCTGGTAAGTGGATGTCTGTCGACCAGACGCTCTGTTGCTGGTCGCGCAAGCCCAACGACCGTCTCTTATTTGCCCGTTCACTCGCCCCAAAACCATTCTAAAAAAACTCACTTCACTGTAGCTCCGTGACCACACTCCGGCACGCTGCCTCGGCGATCGTGCTCTCTACCATGCCGCCCTCTCCATCGCCCCTTTGCTCCGCCGGCCGGTATCTCCACCGCGCCTAAGCGCGGCAGCCGGTCTTTCTCCCTATCCATTGCGTCTCTTGCCCGCCGCAGCCATGTCCAGCACGTGGAATTGCCACGGCCTTCTACACCAGACCTGCCACGGCCTTCTCCACCGGAGCGGCAAGCTCTGAGCCACCGACGAGCTCTACACCAGTGAACTCCACACGACGACGATCCTCCATTCGTAAGCAACAAGGAGATGTTGCGCTGAAAGAGCATGTTGCAAGCCTATGTTTCAGAGGTTTCAAAGGTACGTTGCAAGTGTTTCATATGGATATTACAAAAATAGATCGGGATGTTACATATGTTACAATGGTTGTACATGTATGTTGCAAGCTTCTGTTTCCAATGTTTTATCTGTTTTTTCAGACGTATGTTGCAACAGTGTTTATTTGAGTGTTGCATATGTTTCACACATATGCTGCAAGTGTTTTACCTAGATGTTGCATATGTTTTTACAATAGTTTCAAGTGTTTTTAGGTGTTATGGCAAGTGTTTCAGATCCATGTTTTAAGCGTTTTTTCTGTCTTCAGACGTATGTTGCAAATATTGTATCTAGATGTTTCAAAAATAAATCGGGTGTTGCATATCCCTTCTTGCCTTCTGCTACCTCGCCTTGATGTCTCCTCCTCCTGGCATCGGCTGGGCATCTGAACCAGAGGCGCACGTGAGCACTGCCTCCTCCTCCTCTTCTCGATGTTGGTGATGTTCGGGATGGCGCAGGCCTCGCGTGAGGCGCAGGCATCCGGACATGGGCGTCCGTCCAGACATCCATGCGCTAGGACTGCTGTATGGTTATCCATATGGTGAAAACAAAATACTTTCCACATATTGTCACATGGATAGACTCTTTGTTGTAATTGCCACTCTCTTTTTTATTTTTTTCATTTCCTTCTTTGTTCCGTGAGTTCTTCTGTAAGACTTTTCCCTCCCTTTTTGTAATATAATAAAATTTTCAGTAGGGGAAACCCCTCCTATTGCCTCAAAAAAATCTAAACCTTTGGTGGGCCGAAACCATTTGCTAGGCCCAATTAGCACCTAATCACCACACGTATCTGATTTGTCACTGAATTTTGAAAAAATCCTGAATGAATCTAATGCAATTTTTGGTGGAATGGGCTCTGAATGATGTTGCACCTGACTGGTGGGTACCGGTCTTGCCTCGGCCATCGCCGGCGACGAGCTTAGTATACCCTTTACTTTCTCTTAAGACTACAGAGGTCGTAAAGTAGAGGTCCTTCAATTCAACTATCTCTGAATACTTTTCTGGGTGACCAAGACAGAGACTAAGATTCCTTTGTATCCGTGCGCTTGGATCGATGCTTCACCTCATCCGTGCTCATTAGAAAAACATCGGACTTGCCATGCATGGTAGTGTTGATTGTGAAGTCCAGCACGTCCCCTAGAGTACGTGGATGCGAGACTCTAGAATCTAGATGGGGCCATGGGGGCAATGGTCCTCGCCAGAGTCATGATATGACAAACCATGTCATAAAAGATTCTCTTTGACAAAGGTGTATTGTCATTTTGGTCACGACCAGATAGCATACCTGATCCCTAGAAGAAATCTCCTTTTCGGCTTGCTTCTCTTACTACCAATATTTCACAGCATGCTTTGTATCACCATCCACATTTGGCGAATTAACTTTTGCCTATGTAAGTGCTAGTCACGTTGAAATGATGCAATGTTCATGTCTGAACAAAAACACATCTCAACAGAAGTGGGATTAGATATGTAGTCACTCTCTGATGCAATTCGTTGGGTGAAGATAGGGAACAACACTAATTTCCAGTAGCTGTCGGCCATCTAGGTCTAGAACAATAATAATGTTTTTCTAGAAAACTTGTGCACCACAATAACAAACATTCAAGAAGATACACATCGGCAAAAAGCGTTATATTTTTATTGCAACTGATGCTAGAAAAACGGGCCGATGGGTCCGATCGAGAAAAAATTGAGGCCACAACTGACCACACCCGGAGTTAGTTTGCCATACTGAATCTAATGTTTAGTTCAGAGTAACAGTTCAGTGTGCCACAAACCTGAAGCTACAAAAAAAAGTTGATTTTGCATATCAACAGATGGATGCCAAAGTGCTACGGCCACTTGGTGGTCTAATAATTTCTGTTAGGTGTGCCCAGCTGCGAATCTAGAAACATATGTTAAAAGATTCTCCTTATTTTCTACATTTAGCCTCTCCTTATTTTTCATAAAGGAAATATTAATGGTACTAAGTAATCATGCTTGCGGACTTGAAGACTCCTTAACAGAGCCTCCACGTTATGCACCACTCGCACCAATAATATGGAATCATCTTATAGACAACAGTTGTCTAGATCACTACGCTTGTCCTAAGCAGAGGCGGTTGTGTTGCTTTTATAACTTTTGTGGGCATATATGAAACTTATATTAATGGAGCAAACACATTGAGTCATTGGCCTAGCAATTGTCATGCAAATTTAACCCTACAACTCGATCGTTGTTCGATTTGGACTTCTTCGTGCTAATAGTGGAGATAATTAAGATTTATAACAAGGTGGTTGAGTCATCGTCAGCCCGATTTGATCATACTAGGATCTTAAACTCTTTGTTGTTATTATATAATGTTTTGCGCTGATAGACTAAGTCGGGTGTTTGTTTTCCTTATATAAATAAGTTTAATTTGATAGGTAGTACATGCATATTACCAGAGCAATCACGTGGACCTAGCTAGCTATCTGTCCTGTAAAATTTGAACTTCTAATAAGATACTCAGTTTGGACTTTTCTCCGTTTTCGAGAGAAGACTTTCATGGTTGTACAGTCATCAGATCCCTATTTGGTCAGAAAGGATCCGAAACTCTGAGCTGATACTGGCTAGCACCAATGAACAAACTGTGAGGTAGGTTTCTCTTACATAATTTTGGCGGGTACAAGCACGTTACGGAAACAAAACATCATTTAGACTTTGTCTTGCCAAGTTACAATCATCGTGGTTGGTGATGTCGTCGTCGATAGGATCTGAACAAGTTCAACTACACATGGAAACACGGATTGGTGCGAGTGGTGCATGACGATGTTGTGACTTGCATAACCGTCCATGTGATGGGAGGCATGACGCATGAGTGCATGACTACTGAACCTCGAAGAAAACTGAGGTGAAATTTCATAGGTCCATTTGAACTATAAAAAAAATTCAGAGGTCCATTATTTGGGGCGCTCTTTTATTGGGATTCAGCTTTCTGAGATGAACAACAAAATGCACACTCATATCAGGAATAAAATTTGCTGAGGTCTTGTTTGGATCTTCAGCTAATGTCACTCTTACCGGCAGAACCACCTAATCTAACGCCCTCCCAGGAGTACTTGTCTTCCATTAGACACTAAGTACCCAAGAGAGTGCATTAAACTATGCGATTCTGTCGAGCACACCCAAAGGAGAGTTTAAAAATCCCCATCTTTACATCAGGATCATAAATAAGAGGATAAAGCTTACAACATTCTTAACCATTTTTTTACGTCACTGTATTACAACATCAGAGTATTATACCAATTAATTATAACAGCGGAATTTAACAATGTTATCAGAGTTTCAGGGGAAATAAAAATCATTTAATGACAAGTTAAACATTAACATGATGAACTTTTATATACATGAAATAATAATGGTTATAAGCTTTTCCCTTGTAAAACATTTTTGTGAAAGTTTAAATAAAGCCTACATCCACAACATAAGGAAATCCTCTTTGAACCCACTAGAAGGTTTCCACACATATGGTCAGCTTTATCAACATCTGTCACATGCAACAGAGTAGAACAAACCCTGAGTACTCCATCGTACTCTGCAAGACTTACCCGTTAGAAGAAAATAAAAATACTCCAATGATATGCAAGGCTATCTGGCTCGTGGGTTCATTACATTTGCAGGAATTATTACTAAACGTGCATCCTTATATCCAATTTTATTAGCAGTCATCATTAGTTCATTAACTAACCATTCTATGTAAGCACCTATACTACTTTCAAGCAGAAATTGAGCAATCAGAATCATTTTATCTTCTTCCATATTCCAATTCTTACTACGGTGCTAAACCATAGCAAAGCCGTACCATCTCAAAACGGAGATTCGCGAATCAATGTATCCCAGCTAGGTACCTCGAAATACACGTCTCATTTGTACCACAGGCACAAACAACACCAACCCGTTCCACTCCTGTCAAGGGGTCCAGATCCCCATCCAAACTTGGACTCCAAGCCTCCAACACTTGAGACCCGGTCTCAGTATGGTGCTTAGACCTCCACTTAATACCCACCTCTAAAAGTCGGTCTGAAAAGAGTCGGAACCCATGACAAGAGAGTAACAAGTCTTCCCGCTCCCATAAACAAGTATGTGCTTAGGATAAGAAGTATGTGACCTGACTATCATCCACAGCAACGAACGACCCTTAATCGACACAGGTGGGACAAATGCAATCTGAGCCTCACTCAGTTGCCAACCAGGTCCAGATCCAATCAAATATAGCCCCGCCCGGTCTCTAATTATTATCCATATATATTTATATTCCATGTGTAAGGTCCGAATGGCTAGAGGGGGGGGTGAATAGCCTATTAAAAATCTACAAGCTTCACTAAACAACCACGTTAGTAAAAAGATGGCTAAGCTAAAACTAGCACTAGCTCAACTACACTATGCAAGCCACCTATACAATTCTAGTGAAGCAAGGCTATGATCTCTAATACACACCAACAAGGCTAAGTCACTAAGCTACTTACTCCTATGTGATAAAAGCTACACTAAGCAAACCATACTAGAACTAGTACAAAAAAGTAAAGAGCAAGTGACTTGATTCTTATACCAACGATGTAGAGAAGCAATGCACTCGAAGAATCAATCACAATGATCAACCACAAGATAAATCCTCGGCAAAGAGATGACACAAGATTTTTTACCGAGGTTCTCTTGCTTCCTGGCAAGCTACTCCTCGTTGTGGCGATGCACCCACTTGTCGGTTCGCGAGCTAATCGACTATCAAGAGTCGAGCCCTCGGCGGGCGCCGCACAACCGCACACAAGATGGGGATCCTCCAAGCCATGAGCTTCACTAGAGTATCCAATTTGCGAACTCCCGCGGGGAAGGATCAAGAACCCCTTACAACACTTGGTGAAGGCTCCAACAATCTCCAATTGCGAGCTCAATCACCTCCGCTGCTCCAAGCCGTCTACCATGTCGGGAAACACGGAAGAGTAACAAGAAATCCGCAGCAACTCGAAGATCAAGTGCCTCTAGAATGCAACTCTCAAGCAATGCACTTGAATCTTACTCAATCTCACTCAAGATGTGCAACTAATCAAAGAGATGAGTGGAGGGGTTGTTCTCTAGCTCAAAGTATGTCTCTAGTTCTCAAAATGTGCAAGAGTTACGCTCAAACCCCGGCCAACGTCTATTTATAACGAAGGGGTACGCAGCTAGCCGTTACAGACGACGCAGCGAAAAACGCGCTGACCGGACGCTCCGGTCAGGGTGACCGGAGCGTCCGGTCACTACGCGACGGCAAGAATCAGTGCGCGTCAGAACTAGCCGTTGCCGTGACCGGACGCGCTGAACCGATTGACCGGACGCGACAGTGTCCGCGTCCGGTCGCGTTCCAGTATGCTCCCGTTGAGACCGGACGCGTCCGATCACACGTGACCGGACGCGTCGCGCGTCCGATCGTCACTCCGCTTCGCTCTGCCCCTCTGGACGCCTGACCGGACGCTCCGGTTACGTGAGGGACCGGACGCGCCGGTCGCGCGCTCTGGTTCGCTCAGAAGAACTGACCGGACGCGCTGTTGAACTGACCGGACGCCACAGTGCCAGCGTCCGATTAGAGTCCAGTAAGCTCCCTGGATGACCAGACGCGTCCGGTCATCAGTGACCGGACGCGCTGCGCGTCCGGTCATCAAACTGAAAACCGCGCAGACGCTGAACACTGACCGGACGCGTCCGGTGCAGCGTCCGGTCATCACTGTGACCTCCGTTCGCCTCCGTTTCTTTTCCGACTTTCGGCGTAATAGAAAATAGGCGTTTTACTTCTCTAAAAAGCGCCGAATCCCGCCTTGCAAGCTCGGCGGGAGGGAGAGAGGAACCCAAACCCCTCTCTACCGCTTAAACTCCACCGCCTTCACAAACTGTGCTAACACCACCAAGTGTACACCACCATGTGCATGTGTGTTAGCATTTCACAATCATTTCTCAAGGCGTTATGTTAGCTCTTTTACTAGATCCTAATGCATATGCTCAAAACAATGATCTAGTGGCACTTGATTTCCGAGCTAACCGTGATTGCCCCTCTTGATAGTCGGCTATGTATCCTAAACCCTGTCAATCACTTCTCTATTCATCTTAGACCGGTAAAAGGAAAACCCTATGGTTATACCTTTGCCTTGCGCTCTTAGATCCTTTTCCTCCACTTGATCATTATGTCCTTCCTTTTATGTGCATCTTCACCATGATCATTATTTCATGTCCATGCACCATCTCTTTGTGATCTTGTGGCCACCACTCCTTGCCACATACACCTTCATCACATGTGTTGCTTATGCCTAACTCAAAACACTTAACACATGGCATTAGCAACTTGGTGTCATTAATTACCAAAACCAAACTTGGACTTTCAATCTCTCCCTTTTTGGTAATTGATGACAACAATCACAAAGATATGAAATGAAATCAATTTTCAATTTCGATAGTATTAGCTCCCCCTACATATGTGCTTTCATGAGTTTGGTTCAATTATGCACATATGTATGGATTTGAATTTTGGAAGAGTTACTACTATCAAATTGATGCTAAGGTATATAGAATGGACCTTTAAAGCGTGATACCAATCGGAGTTGCCTTTATATACCATCCTTAGCATCGATGTAGCTAGACACCACTTGTAATACATCACTTGTAAAGATCACAAACACTAAAATACCTCGTGAGATCAACATCATAAGTAAAAGGTGTCTAGATATCACTTGTAAAGCTACTCTTCACAAATCATCATTCAAATTCTATTTCTAGCAATCACCATACACTCATGAATATGAATTTAAGCTTTGCAATGCAACAATTCATCATGTTAATGCACATACAAATGCAATAAATAATTCATGAGCTTGCTCCCCCTACTTGTGTGCTCAACTTTAATTTTTCCTCTTTGTGACTTTTCTATCTTTGTGCTTTCTCTCCTCCTTTGACTATTCTCTCCCCCTTAGTAACTTAACCTTTTATCTTTGTGACTTTTCTCTCTCCCTTTATCAACAATCACCAAAAAGGTGCCAATTTTAGTGAGAGATAAGTCAATCAATTATGAGGGAGTCCAAATTATGGTTCAACCTAGATCACTTGCCTAGAATATGTAATTCGGTTTGATCCAAGGACAAGCTTTTTCACACCTCATAAAGTATAAAGGTTATCTTGACCATGTTGAATTACACGTCATGAGCTCGTTTTCTAGATTCAACACTAGGTTTGTAAGCTCACAAACATGTCATATGCTACCACTAGATTAATCAAACATAGAAGCAATAGTGGTACCATATATACATCAAAATCATTTGATTTTCATGAATGAGCTTATCTTTTATGCAAATATGTCTATATGTTCTAACCATGTCCTTAGCAAAGTATGAATAATATGCCAAACAACTTTACCTTGCATTGTCGGAAGAAAGACATGTCATATAAGAATGTGGGGGTGCACTTATTTCAAGTTGGAGAAGTCAAGTATGTTCAATTCATTCTTCAACTTGTAAAATCTCTTCTCATCAAGTGGCTTTGTAAAGATGTCGGCTAGTTGATCTTCGGTGCCAATGTTCTCAATGCTAATATCACCCTTTTGTTGATGGTCTCTTATGAAGTGGTGCCTTATGTCAATGTGCTTTGTTCTTGAATGTTGAACCGGATTTTGTGTCATCTTGATAGCACTCTCATTATCACAAAACAAAGGCACATTCTTGAATTTAATTCCAAAGTCATTCAAGGTGGCCTTCATCCAAAGCAATTGTGCACAACAACTACCGGCACTAATATATTCGGCCTCGGTGGTAGATAGTGCAACACTATTTTGTTTCTTTGATGACCATGAAACAAGAGACCTTCCAAGCAATTGACAAGTGCCACTTGTGCTCATTCTATCAATCTTGCATCCACCATAGTCGTAGTCCGAATATCCAATCAACTCAAAATTAGACCCCTTTGGAAACCATAATCCAACATCATGAGTGCCCTTAAGATATCTCAATATCCTCTTGGTTGCTTTCAAGTGACTTTCTCTAGGTGAAGCTTGATATCTTGCACACTTGCACACACTAAACATCACATCCGGCCTAGAAGCGGTGACATAGAGCAAACTTCCAATCATAGACCGGTATTGCTTTTGATCTACCATATTGCCACTAGCATCAACACCTAATTGATCATTTGTGCCCATTGGTGTACTCATTTGTTTTGCATCTTGCAATCCAAACTTCTTGATCATGTCCTTGATGTACTTGCCTTGACTTACAAATGTGCCATTCTTCATTTGCTTGATTTGAAGTCCAAGGAAGTAGCTAAGCTCTCCAATCATAGACATTTCAAACTCATTAGCCATCATATTTCCAAACTCTTCACAAAAATCTTAGTTGGTTGATCTAAAGATAATGTCATCCACATAGATTTGCAACACAAACAAGTCATTTCCAAGCTTCTTGGTGAAGAGGGTGGTGTCAACCTTTCCCATCTTGAATCCTTTAGAGAGAAGAAAGTCCCTCAATCTCTCATACCATGCTCTAGGTGCTTGCTTCAAACCATACAATGCCTTCTTTAGCTTGAAAACATGGTCGGGCTTATTTTCATCTTCAAAGCCGGGAGGTTGCTCAACATAAACTTCTTCATTGATGTACCCATTGAGAAATGCACTCTTGACATCCATTTGATAGAGCTTGATGTTGTGTGCACAAGCATATGCTAATAAGATTCTAATTGCCTCCAATCTTGCAACCGGTGCATATGTCTCTTCAAAGTCAAGACCCTCAACTTGAGTGTATCCTTGTGCTACTAATCTTGCTTTGTTCCTCACAACCATGCCATCTTGATCTTGCTTGTTTCTAAAGACCCATTTAGTACCAATCACATTGTAGTTCTTTGGCCTCTCAACAAGTTTCCAAACTTGATTTCTAGCAAAGTTGTTTAGTTCTTCATGCATGGCATTTACCCAATCAGAATCCTTCAATGCATCTTCTATCTTCTTTGGTTCTTCAAGTGACACAAATGAGTAGTGCTCACAAAAGGATGCTAGCCTTGATCTAGTTTGAACACCACTTTGAATTCCACCAATGATTTGATCCAATGGATGATCTCTTGCTATGCTAGTAGGTTGGAGTATTGGGAGTTGATTGCTTCCACTTGCTTGACCTTGAACTAGCACTTCATCATGAGAACCACTTGAGCTTGCTTGATTTGAATCAATTTGCACATTTTGGTTGATCACATGAATATCATCATCATCAACTTGCCTTGGCCTAATATCACCAATGTCCATGTTCTTCATTGCATTTGACAATTGATCTCCTCTCACATCATCAAGGTTTTGAGCTTCATTTTAAGATCCTTGGGTTTCATCAAACTCAACATCATGAACTTCTTTCAAGGTGCCATTTGTGAGATTCCAAACTCTATATGCTTTGCTTGTGGTAGAATAACCAAGTAAGAAACCTTCATCACATTTCTTTTCAAACTTGCTCAATCTAGTGCCTTTCTTGAGAATATAGCATTTGCAACCAAACACTCTAAAGTATGCAATGTTGGGCTTTCTTCCATTCAATAGCTCATATGGTGTCTTTCCAAGCTTCTCATGGCAATAGAGACGGTTATTACAATAGCAAGCCGTGTTGATAGCTTCACTCCAAAATGAATGACTCACATTGTATTCACTAAGCATTGATCTAGCCATATCAATCAAGGTTCTATTTTTCCTTTCAACTACACCATTGGATTGAGGAGTGTATGTTGGTGAGAATTGATGTCCAATACCAAGATCATCACACAACTCTTCAATTCTTGTGTTCTTGAACTCACTACCATTGTCACTTCTAATCTTCTTGATGGTAGTCTCAAACTCATTTTGCACCCTTATGACAAAAGACTTGAATAGATCATAAACATCACTCTTGTCATAAAGAAAGAGCACCCAAGTGTATCTAGTGTAGTCATCCACAATCACAAAGCCATACTTGTTGCCACCAATGCTAGTGTATGTTGTTGGCCCAAACAAGTCCATGTGCAATAACTCAAATGCCTTTGATGTGCTCATTTCACTCTTACTAGGATGTGTATTTCCAACTTGTTTGCCGGCTTGACAAGCACTACATAGTTTATCCTTCTCAAAGGTGACATCCTTCAATCCTTTAACTAAGTCATGCCTCAAAAGTTTGTTCAATTGTTTCATTCCAACATGACCAAGCCTTCTATGCCATAACCAACCCATACTAGATTTACTAAGCAAGCATGATGTCAATTGTGTCTCACTATCATTGAAGTCAACCAAGTATAAGCTACCATGTCTAAATCCTTTGAATATCAAGTTTGATCCATCAACACTTATGACTTCAACATCATCACTACCAAATATGCACTTGAAGCCAAGATCACAAAGTTGTGCCACCGATAAAAGATTGAAATCTAAGCTCTCAACTAGCAACACATTAGATATGCTTATGTCATTTGAGATAGCAATTTTACCAAGCCCCTTGACCTTGCCTTTCTTGTTGTTGCCGAAAGTGATAGCATCAAAACCACCATTTTGACTTGTATCAATTGATTTGAACATACAAGAGTCTCCGGTCATATGTTGAGTGCACCCACTATCAAGCACCCAATGCCTTCCTCCGGCTTTGTAATTGACCTACAAGACAAGATCAATTCCTTTTAGGTACCCAAACTTGTTTGGGTCCTCCAAGGTTAGAGACTAAGCTCTTTGGTACCCAAATGGCTTTCTTCTTTGAGCCCATCCATGGTGTACCAATGAACTTAGCATGAACACCATTTGTACCCTTGGTAAGCATATAGAAAGAATTAAACTTGATTGAGGATACATTTGCATTGGATTTCTTGTTCATGCAATGTTGCTCTATGTGACCAACTTGCTTGCAACTTTTGCAATAGCTACCATTGTTCTTCACAAAATGAGTCTTATGAGGAGCAAAAGCGGCCTTATCTTTCTTGGGGTTATAGCCCAATCCCTCTTTGTAGAGAGAAGCTCTTTGGCTACCCAAGCACATAAGCAAGCGGTCCTCACCACCATAAGCCTTAGCTAATGTGTGATTGAGCTCTTTTACCTCCTTCTTGAGATTTTCATTCTCAACTATAAGTGTGGAGTCATAAGTGAAACCATCACTACTAGATGAGGATGATGTAGATGCGCTACATGAAGGGTTAGTTGGAGCAACAACAATAGGCTTTAAAAAAGATTCATCAATTATATCACATGATATGCCTATGTTGCAAGTTTTAGCCTTCTCAATATTAGTTGGCATGTTTTCACATTTTTCAATTAGAGAGGAATGAGCTTCTTCAAGCTTAGTGTGAGACTTTTGAAGCTTCTTATGGTCTACCTTTAGACTCTCATAAGATGCTCTAAGCTCATCAAGTTCTTGCCTAAGGTTTTTCTTTTCCTTAAGCAAGCCCTTGCACTCCTTTCTAGATTCTTTATAATGTTGAGTGCAATCTTCTAGCATAGTGATTAGTTCATCTTTAGTGAATTCTTCTTCATCACTATCACTATCACTAGCATTATCATTATCACTCTCATCATTGGATGATACCTTAGCGGCCTTAGCCATGAAGCACGATGGAGTGTCGAAGAGGGAGACTTTCTCTTGAATGGCAATGCTAGCATGTCCCTTCTTCTTGCTCTTGTTGTCATCCTCATCATCACTTGAGGAGTCATCACTATCCCATGTAGCAACATGAGAATCATTCTTCCTTTTATAAGAGCTCTCCTTCTTTTCTTGCTTCTTCTTTTGCTTCTTCCTCTCCTTCTTGATAGCATCTTCATCATCACTATCATAAGGACACTTTGCAATGAGATGGTCCTTGCTATGGCATCTAAAGCATCTCATGGTATGCTCACTCTTCTTGGATGAGTTCTTCCTCCTTCTTGCACGATAGCCTTTCTTCTTCATGAATTTGCCAAATTGCTTGACAAATAGAGCCATCTTCTCATCAATGTCATCACTATCACAAGAGCTTGAGTCTTCATCACTTGATGATTTAATCTTGGATTTGCCCTTGGATGTGGTGGCTTTGAATGCCACACTCTTCTTCTTTTCATCATCTTTCTTCTCACTTTCCTTCTTCTTCTTTTTGACCAACTCCTCTTTCTCATCATCTTCTCTATATGAATCATCGGTCATCACTTCTTGAAATATTTATTGAGGAGTTGAATCCTTCAATGTAGTCCTCACTAGCACAGTGATCAATGTATCAAATCTCTTGGGCAAGCTTCTCAAGAACTTCATAGAGAATTGATTGTCCTTGACCTCCTCACCAAGTGCCTTGAGTTCATTGACAATGACTTGCAACCTATGAAACATCTCCGGTACACTCTCATAATCTTGCATCTTGAAGCTTGAAAATTTTTCTTGCAAGATATATGCTTTAGCGGTCTTTGTGCCTTCGGTGCCCTCAAATGTTTCTTCTAGCTTGGCCCAAGCATCATGAGCAATCTCTATGTTCTTTACTTGCTCAAATGTCTTGTCATCTAGTGCCTCATGAAGAGCACTAATGGCAATATCATTGCATTGGAGGTTCTTTTCCTCTACCGGTGTAGGTGCTTCCGGATTAGCAACCTCAAATTTTGTTTCGGTGACCTTCCACACTTCTCTATTGATTGACTTTAGGTGTGCGGTCATCTTAACCTTCCAATATGCATAATTTGTGCCATCAAAGTGAGGTGCCTTCTTGGTGTTGTTGATGTGCAAGCTTAATTGAGCCATTTCTTTTTCACCGTAGGTTGTTAAGCCTTAAATAAACGGTGCCTCGGCTCCGATACCACTTGTAAGGTCCGAATGGCTAGAGGGGGGGGTGAATAGCCTATTAAAAATCTACAAGCTTCACTAAACAACCACGTTAGTATAAAAGATGGCTAAGCTAAAACTAGCACTAGCTCAACTACACTATGCAAGCTACCTATACAATTCTAGTGAAGCAAGGCTATGATCTCTAATACACACCAACAAGGCTAAGTCACTAAGCTACTTACTCCTATGTGATAAAAGCTACACTAAGCAAACTATACTAGAACTAGTACAAAAAAGTAAAGAGCAAGTGACTTGATTCTTATACCAACGATGTAGAGAAGCAATGCACTCAAAGAATCAATCACAATGATCAACCACAAGATAAATCCTCGGCAAAGAGATGACACAAGATTTTTTTACCGAGGTTCACTTGCTTCCCGGCAAGCTACTCCTCGTTGTGGCGATGCACCCACTTGTCGGTTCGCGAGCTAATCGACTATCAAGAGTCGAGCCCTCGGCGGGCGCCGCACAACCGCACACAAGATGGGGATCCTCCAAGCCACGAGCTTCACTAGAGTATCCAATTTGCGAACTCCCACGGGGAAGGATCAAGAACCCCTTACAACACTTGGTGAAGGCTCCAACAATCTCCAATTGCGAGCTCAATCACCTCCGCTGCTCCAAGCCGTCTACCGTGTCGGGAAACACGGAAGAGTAACAAGAAATCCGCAGCAACTCAAAGATCAAGTGCCTCTAGAATGCAACTCTCAAGCAATGCACTTGAATCTCACTCAATCTCACTCAAGATGTGCAACTAATCAAAGAGATGAGTGGAGGGGTTGTTCTCTAGCTCAAAGTATGTCTCTAGTTCTCAAAATGTGCAAGAGTTACGCTCAAACCCCGGCCAACGTCTATTTATAACGAAGGGGTACGCAGCTAGCCGTTACAGACGACGCAGCGAAAAACGCGCTGACCGGACGCTCCGGTCAGGGTGACCGGACGCGTCCGGTCACTACGCGACGGCAAGAATCAGTGCGCGTCAGAACTAGCCGTTGCCGTGACCGGACGCGCTGAACCGATTGACCGGACGCGACAGTGTCCGCGTCCGGTCGCGTTCCAGTATGCTCCCGTTGAGACCGGACGCGTCCGATCACACGTGACCGGACGCGCCGCGCGTCCGATCGTCACTCCGCTTCGCTCTGCCCCTCTGGACGCCTGACCGGACGCTCCGGTTACGTGAGGGACCGGACGCGCCGGTCGCGCGCTCTAGTTCGCTCAGAAGAACTGACCGGACGCGCTGTTGAACTGACCGGACGCCACAGTGCCAGCGTCCGATTAGAGTCCAGTAAGCTCCCTGGATGACCAGACGCGTCCGGTCATCAGTGACCGGACGCGCTGCGCGTCCGGTCATCAAACTGAAAACCGCGCAGACGCTGAACACTGACCGGACGCGTCCGGTCATACCGTGACCGCGTCCGGTGCAGCGTCCGGTCATCACTGTGACCTCCGTTCGCCTCCGTTTCTTTTCCGACTTTCGGCGCAATAGAAAATAGGCGTTTTACTTCTCCAAAAAGCGCCGAATCCCGCCTTGCAAGCTCGGCGGGAGGGAGAGAGGAACCCAAACCCCTCTCTACCGCTTAAACTCCACCGCCTTCACAAACTGTGCTAACACCACCAAGTGTACACCACCATGTGCATGTGTGTTAGCATTTCACAATCATTTCTCAAGGCGTTATGTTAGCTCTTTTACTAGATCCTAATGCATATGCTCAAAACAATGATCTAGTGGCACTTGATTTCCGAGCTAACCGTGATTGCCCCTCTTGATAGTCGGCTATGTATCCTAAACCCGGTCAATCACTTCTCTACTCATCTTAGACCGGCAAAAGGAAAACCCTATGGTTATACCTTTGCCTTGCGCTCTTAGATTCTTTTCCTCCACTTGATCATTATGTCCTTCCTTTTATGTGCATCTTCACCATGATCATTATTTCATGTCCATGCACCATCTCTTTGTGATCTTGTGGCCACCACTCCTTGCCACATACACCTTCATCACATGTGTTGCTTATGCCTAACTCAAAACACTTAACACATGGCATTAGCAACTTGGTGTCATTAATTACTAAAACCAAACTTGGACTTTCACCATGTGATAGCAACATGATAATAATACAATAATATCTTTCCTATCTCCCGCGAGTGACAAGTAATCACTCGACTTCTACCAGGGTCCTATAGCATAGCAAGCTACACGATCCTATCATACTAGTAAGACTCATGAGATAAGGATATATATATATGCAAGTGGATTTCATTCAACTTCTTAAAACTTAATGCACAAGCATGAAATAAAGTGCAGAATAATAGGGGTTATACACCGAGGTTTGCATGGGTATGATATAACCAAAAGTTAGCATTCCGTCATGGCAACACAATCATTAGGCACCATCTTTTCCGCTATCTCGGTCGACTCCATGCTCATCATGGTTCCTATTATGACATACGTGGATGCAACGCAGAGACATAAATAATCAACGGTAACAGCAACGCTTAAAATACGATCACGCCTCTCAAGTTAACAAGCTTACCCTAATGACTAACACACTGGCTACGTATCTACGTTGTCGAACAAGGCGCTAATTTTCCACAATGTTTTAGTTATACGATCCCTAGGTGTTTCTTTATTTTCTTTATATATATATAGAGAGAGAGACACTCTATAAAAATTACAGTGAGCACAATACTAGGAATTTACGGTGAAATTTCTAAGGTCAACACTATCACCAATTTATTACAAAAATTCGTACAAGTTTATATTTTAATAATATTAAAGCATCTCAAATTAATTAGCTAACTCCTGAAAATATTATGAAACTAAACAAGATATACTAGCAGATAGATCATGATTTTAGGATTCTAACAAAATTAGTTTCATAATTTTTGGGTTCCTGCAAAATTTTATATTGAATTTACAAATTTACCTCAGAAACTAAATTAGAAAATGCTTAGAAAACGAAAAGGGCCGGTGGCCCTCAATGCGGCCTAGCAGCCCAGCGCAGCCCGCACGGGGGCACGGTCGCGCTCGGCGCAGACGGCCCAACGACGGCCCAAGGAGGGGAGTCCATGCGTGCGCTGCACAATTGCAAAAGTGTCCTTGGCTTCGGCACAAATCCATCTGTCATCCATCCCACTATTCCCCTCTCTCACTGATGTTCTCACTTAACCCCTTGACTTTTGCCCTATGCAAGCCCTCAGGTCCCCAATGACCCTGCGGACGAAGGCGCGGCGACCCGCGACATACGGCGGCTACGCAGGACAAACTGTGGGAGCTCTGGCGAAATTAAGGGACCGACTACATCCTAAGCCAAACTCGCATAGATGGGTGGCGATTTGGAGCATGGAGATGCACTAACGCGAACAACAGCGGCGGGCGGTGGTTCACGGCAGCGGCGTGGCCATTCCGGCAAACTATGATGTCGGAGACCAAAAAACGGTGGGGGAGCATTAAGACCTTACCCAGGACACGGATACGGTGATGGTTGAGGCAAAAGAGTGCCGAGGTGGCCTGGCCACATGCGCACAGCGAGGCCAGCGGCGTTCCGGGAATGGCACCACCGCGTCACGTCGTCACCGGCGAGGTTTTAGGACAAACTGAGGTGAGCACCAGATAGAAGAGGTCAAGGCGAGCTTAGGGATGCAAGTGATTGAACTGCAACTGACGATTTAGACCTTACCCCCAAATCCCAGAGCACATCGGCGATTTTGATCGGCCGCGAGCCAAATGCCAATTTGGCCGACCACAATGCTCGTCTGCGGCTAGGTGTGGGTCGAGCTACTAGATAACCACCTAGGATACTTGTTGGTGCGAAGAATTGGGCTGCAAAACCTTGAGCAAGGTGAATTGGAAGGGCAGGGAGCGCGGTGCCCCTGCTGTGGTCACGTCGCGGAGAGGTACACGGGCAAGCCAAGTGGGTTAAGACATAGGTGGCACGAGCACGCGCTCCCAGCTGACGAGGCAGGGGAGAGCTTGGCGAGATGCGCATGGCTTGAAGAGACAAGACCCGAGCGTGCTCGCCGGTGTCGGCTAGCGAGGACAGGGCGAGGCAGCGAGAGATCCCATCGCCCCTGTGGCCGGGCCAATGACCAGGCTTGGTGGCAGTGGCATACACCTCGGGGCACGATGTGGTAGGTGAATCGAAAGGGTGGGGCGGCGCCACGGCGACCGAGCGATGGTAGCCGCAACCTCGACTTGGCCCAGCGCACGACACAGTGGAAGCCAGGCCGCGGTCAGCCTGGGCCGGCCGACACCAGGGCGAGGCGCTGCGCGGCACCGTCAGGACATGAGAGCCGGCCAGCGGCAACAAGCCTGCCATGGCCTGAGCTCTGCACCAGCAATACTCACGCGCCGTGGTGACCTTGCCCACGGGCCAAACAGCCGAAACAGTGGCCTGCACGGATTTTGAAGCGTGCCAAACTTCGAACCCAGCTCAGTTGAGGCCAAACCAATTCGACAGGGCTCAAGAGAGTACTAAGGGCTATCAAGAGGAGCATCAAACGCAAGCTTAGATGAATTATCGAGAGAGATAGAGACACACCAAAATAGGTTCGTCAAGCAGTGCGCCTGTTCTGAACTGTGCTCAAAACTAGGCCACAGCACGTTCTATGGAAGTTTGAGCAATGTTTACAATACCAACCCAAATTCAAACTAGACCATGAACTACCCCATGCTAAAGTACTCACTACGGTACAACCAACAGTGCAAAAGTATGAATCTAGTGTTTAAGAAATTTAATCAGAATTTAGATGCCAAAACGGCATTGCCATTAGATTTTTAGGCTTGGTCATTTTAGTTCTAGAAGCTGGAATTAAATTCCAAATTCAATTCTTGAGCTATCAAATATACTATTGAACAACATTTATTTACCAAAACAAAAGTTGCATTTCCATCAACTAAACTTGCGCTTCAAATTTTATTTAAGTGCTATATACAAGTTATACTTTATTTTCGTTTATATAAATTGTTTTTCGTGCCAACGGTTAAAACTACTTATTTTATCCTTTTTGTTAGGGTTTTCAGTAGCACCTTTATGCACTGAGTAAACTAACTTATAATATTTATTTTGATTTTTCTCAACCACAAAAGTGAGCCACACAAAATTTGTTTATCATTTTATGTGAGTTTTAAACCTAAAATCCAAGGAACTTGTTTTGATAATTTCTCTTAGGTGTTAACAGCGGTGCTAAGCAAGCTCTTAACGCCAGGGGCGTTACACCTTGTCATGGTCGAGAATAGTTATAGACGCAGGAACAGGGGCTAGATGGCAAGGAGAGGCCTAGGAGATCATGTAGCTCAGGAATTAAGCGCAGGAACACGAGCGCCTGATTTAACAATAAGGAAGAAGTCAATTAGCAAATGAGAGGCTAGGAGAGTTTGTAATCTTGATCAATGAATGAATCAAACAATTGCAACCAACTCTAGTTCTCATCTCCTTTCTCTGTTGTCTCATCTCCTTTCTCTGTTATCCCCTCCCTTACTGTTATCTCTACCACCATCACCACGGGCAGGGAGCCAGTGGCCAAGCGGCCGGCAACCTCTCATACCTACCCCATCCGGTCACTACCTAACAGCCGTGACATACCTGCCACTCAACTAATAATTAGATATTATAGCTGGTTTTTGGACATGTTTGAATGCATAGGGCTTACTGTTAGCCAACTAATTTTAGACCTATATCATCAAAACAAAATAGGGGTTAATACGAGGGTTAATTTGTCAACCAAGTTTACAACTACTCCCTCCATCCTAAATTATAAGACATTCTAAGAATCTTGGAGAGTCATATGATCTCAAGTTTGACCAAATTTATATGATAAAATAATAATATTTATGACACCAATTAAGTATCATTAGATTTTTCATTAATTATATTTTCATAGTATACCTATTTGATGTTATAAATTTTTTTGTAAATTTCTCTATAATTTTGGTCAAACTTAAGATGTTTTGACTCTCCAAGATTCTTAGAATGCCTTATAATTTGGAATGGAGGGAGTAGTGTTCTTACAACCAGGAAGTGATATACATGTATATATTTTGACACGTAGCACCAGCAGTAAGACTCAATAAGACTCGCTAGCAGTTGTCTATGAAATCAAGCCGTAGGAGAAATTTTTTATTTTGCTAGTTCTGTAGAGGTAGAGCTTAGTTTGCAAACTGACCATGTACTACATATTTATATATGCATATGTAATAGAACAAGCAGCTTAACAGCTCAAAGACCAGACTGTCCTAACCTGAGTTCCAGCCACTTCAGTGAACTGAGTGTTTTCTCTCCTCCTCCCCTGCTGCAAGACCAACGTACAACGCTGCAACTGAAGGCCATAGACAGCTGGCTGAAAGGTATAACAACACTTGTCGATGTACAAAAAGCACCAAGAAGATTTTTAAATGGTCAGAGACATCTCATAGTGGAGATATTGTACCTGATTAAAGCAGATGCTAAATCAAATATGAGAAGAATGAATATAAAGAAAAGGAGAACAATTTCAGGGAAAGTGGGGCTTTTTCCATTCAGCATGGCAGATTCAAAAAGGATTTGCTAGCGCCCGGAAGTCTGATTCGAGTGCTAGCATTCAGACGCTACCTGCACAGGGAGGGAACGAGCGCCTAGCGCGTCGGGCTCACCCCGAGCGCACCAGTAGTGGGCCCCGCACCGCCATAGACATTGTCTGTGCCGCTAGCCACTTTCCACAGTATCCCATGTGCAACACCGATCTACTTTTGAAACATCCACATGCAGCAGTTGCAATATACAAAAAAGACAGATGAAACACTTAAAACAAGTGTACGAAACACTTGCAAAAACGCCTGAAAACATTTGAAATCATTACAAACATATGCAACATCAATATGAAACACTTGTAAACATAAGTATGAAACGCTAAAAACACTTGAATATATGCTTGCAACATGCATGTATATACAACATCTATATCTACTTTTGTAATATCAAAATAAAACACTTTTCAACATACGTCTAGACCAGACGAAACATTTGGAACATACATTTGAAGCATATGTGTATAGCCATTCCAATATATGCAACATCCCGATCTACTTTTGCAACATCGATATACGACACTTGCAACATACCTCTAAAACATCTGAAATACTTGAAATATACTCTTGCAACATGCGGTTTTTACCCTTCTTCTTTCTTTCGACGCAACACAGAGCGGGGGAACGGCCGATTCCGGTAAGCCGGCGGCCGAGGATGATGGCGCGGCTTGGCAGCAGCCAGCTGCGCCTTCGACTGGCCTGGGCCCGGCCAGCGATAACCCCCTCTCCTAGCCGCCTGGCCACACGCAGCAGCCAGAAGGAGCCGCCGATCTCGGTGAGGTCGGAGAGGATGCCCACAAGGAGCGACAGGACGGCGGCACAGCGATAGGGTGCGGGCATGGGAAGCAGCGGTGTGGCGGCGCGGCCCGTCGAGGTGGGCAGCGGGGAGTCGGTGTCGGTCAGGTTGAGGAGCAGGTGCAGGAAGCAGAATGCGTGCTCTTGTACGAGTAGACAGTATAGCGGATTCAGTAGAATTTCCAATTCATCTCGCATAGACAAGAGTTAGGGTTGCTTCGGCCTTCGGCGGAGCTCTTGGTATGCCGAGGTTGGGCCACAGCCATACCTTGAGTTTGCACAATTGCACATGTCTACGGTATCACGTCATTTCATCAGCTCGATCAGGTGCTATGCTCATCGTTACGTCAGTGCGTCTACGTCATATCTCAGATTCTCACTTCTCCTCCGCCACTAATAATATACTTTTGCTTAATTTTAATTAATATTGAAAAAAATACTTCAGCTTAATTTGCTTCATTGACACACACGACAGCAACAGCGCCAGGGCGTCTCTCTCTGTATATAGCGTGGACCTCTTTCGTCTTTCCCTCGAACATCGGGCTAGCATTGTTACCACCCGCCGAAACTACAGTCATGGTGAACTACTCCGATCACAGCATCCACATCCTCCTCCTGCCGTACCCGTCCCAGGGCCACATCAACCCGCTCTTCCACTTCGCCAGGCGCCTCGCCGGCCACAGCGGCGTCCGCTGCACTCTCGCGGTCACCCGTTTCGTCGCCAGCTCGACCAGGCCAGCCACCGGCTCGGTCCACGTCGCCGTCTTCTCCGACGGCTGCGACGACGGCGGCCCCGACGGGGTAGGAGGGCACCGCGGGCCCTACTTGGAGCGGCTCAGCTCCGCGGGGCCCGGGTCGGTGGACCGGCTCCTCCGGTCGGAGTCGGAGCTGGGCCGGCCGGTGCACGTGGTGGTGTACGACGCGTTCCTGCCGTGGGCGCAGAGCGTGGCGAGGCGGCGCGGCGCGGCGTGCGCGGCGTTCCTCACGCAGACGTGCGCCGTGGACGTGCTGTACACGCACCTGCTGGCCGGCCGGATACCGTCCCCGCCGGTGAGGGAGGAGCTGCCGCCGGAGCTGGCTGGGCTGCCGGTCCGGCTCGAACTGACCGACCTGCCGACGTTCTTCGTTGACGAGAACCGTCCCCCGGGACTTTTGGAGCTGCTGACGAGCCAGTTCTTAGGTTTGGGCACCGCGGACCACGTGCTTGTCAATTCATTCTACGACTTGGAGCCGCAGGTGAGTGGCTAAGCCCACACATGAACGCTGCACGCATGAAAATGTCGTGCCACTGACTGGTACTCTGTGCTACCAATTGTGTGGACAACTGGACATGTATTAGTTTAGACGTTGGGCATCATGTCATCCTCTGTATATCACATTCACAGGAAGCAGATTACTTGGCTTCGACGTGGGGTGCCAAGACGGTAGGCCCAAACATGCCATCGGTGAACCTCGACCACCACCTTCCGGACGACGACGACGACGACGACGACAACGTATCCTACGGCGTCCACCTCCACACCCCAATGGCGACAGAATGCAAGGCCTGGCTGGACGCCCACCCGCCGGTCTCCGTCGTGTACGTCTCCTTCGGCAGCATAGCCTCCCTGGGCGCGAGGCAGATGGAGGAACTAGCCGAGGGGCTTTGCAGCAGCGGCATGCCATTCCTGTGGGTCGTCCGGGCCACGGAGACCCCCAAGCTACCCAAGAACTTCGCCCGCGAGGCAAAGGCGAGGGGGCTCGTCGTGCCGTGGTGCCCGCAGCTGGACGTTCTGGCGCACCCCTCGGTTGGGTGCTTCGTGACGCACGGCGGGTGGAACTCCACCTTGGAGGCGATCAGCTCCGGCGTGCCCATAGTGGCGATGCCGCACTGGTCGGACCAGCCGACGAACGCCAAGTACGTCCAGGACGTGTGGCGCGTCGGCGTGCGGGTACGGCCGGATTCCGATGGAGTGGTCACAAGGAAGGAGGTGGAGAGGTGTGTGCGGCAGGTGATGGAAGGGGAAAGGTGTGAGGAGTTCAGACTGAAAGCTTTGGAGTGGAGTAAGAAGGCAAGGAAGGCCATGAGCAGTGGTGGCAGCTCGGATATCAACATCTCTGATTTCCTATCAAAGTTTAAGAGCCACAAATAATCCACATCAAGGTCATGAAAGGCCGCCTTCAGAATAAATGTGATCGACTTGCAACACCATGAAAGCTTCGCATTGTATTTAGCATGTGGTTATAACTGTAACGCGATCCTACATCATGGAGAAATTCCGAGAAATTGGTTTGTTTATAAATATATAGTACTAAATATCACCACTCTAGTGGTAGCGGACCTATATATACTGGGTACCGCTACAAGACAGCCGTCCAAAGATAGTGTGTTTGAACTTAGCGGCTGCTATAGCACTTAACATCCGTTATTGCTATTGGTGGATCCGTTATTTACTATGTGGATAGTTCAAATGATAACGTAGATGGTTCCAATGAAAATAAAAACGTTAAGATGGTGATTTAGACCATCATAAAGAATAACAAGATGACTAATGATATTAATTTCAATACGAGAACTTTGTAATAATTTGTCTCCGTGTGTCTCTTTATATCTTCTTTATTTATATGCTTATATATGTAATTAAATGTAATAATTAATTAAAAGGTTCTAATTACTTTAAGCAAACGTGATATTAGTATTGGTATATGCTCCAAAAATATTTCACGATTAGAACTTAGTGTCCGCTCTAGCACACCCACTATCACGATCTTCTACATCGACACTAGTTGGTTGTGAGACCCAGTCCATTGGGCCAGCTGGGCCGGACTAAATTTGTGACACTGTAGCGACAAGGTATTAGTATTCCTTTAGTCTTGTACCGAAAACGGAACGAACGCTGGACCAACTTAAAAGCTTGGACCTGGAAGGCTGTTAACTCCGGATCGATCCTTTTGTGTAAAGCGAGGACGAAAGCGCAAAAGGGTTAATTAGCAGGTGTGGTTTATTCAACGTGCAGAGTGGGCCTTAATTGTCTTCCCGGGTCGGGGCGTTACAAATGGTAATCAGAGCCAACTCTCGCGGTTTCACAGTTGTGTATGGTCCAGAAGCCTGGACATGTTGTGCATGGCTCCAGAGAGGGCATGACACTTGGGCCAGGGAACTAGAAATACGGACGTGGCCAAGAGAGTCGATCCTGAACATTTGTCCCGTATGGGTTCGATAGCTCGATGAGGACCTCAAATCCTTTGAGGGCGGGTGGATGTGAGCCCCAGCCCATTGGGCTAGTTGGGCCGGACCAAATTCACGACACTGTAGCTATGAGGTACTAGTATTCCTTTAGGTGGCGTTTGGATATAGGGACAGGGCGGACCCAAGATTGACTAAAGACTAGGGCCATTACATTAGGCATAAGTGCTAATTGAGCTTGGATATAGAAAAAATAGTAATTTGTCCATTGTACTTAAGTGCTAAGACTAGGGCTATGGCCCTAGTGGCCCTAGTGCTAGATCCGCCACTGTATAGGGATATAGGGAGTGAGATAGGGAAAAGAAAATGGATAAACGGCTAGGATTAAATGGGGTGCAAAGAATGAATGACTAGGATACAATATTACACTTTGGAGGGGTGGGATATCCCTATCCCAGTGCCATCCAAACGCCACCTTAGCCTCGTACTGAAAACAGAACGAACGCTAGACCAGCTTAAAAGTCTACACCTGGGAGACTGTTAACTCTGGTTCGATCCTTTTGCGCGAAGCGAGGATGAAAGAGAAAGAGAGTTAATTAGCAGGTGTGGTTCATTCAACGTGTAAAGTGGGCCTTAGCCATCTTCTCGGGTCGGGGCGTTACATTCGCTCAATGTTTTCCTAAACGGTAAACGGCCTTTACACGGTCGCCCTCCGTTTAGTGTTTAGGTTGTTTACTCGGTGTTTAAACGGAGTTAAACGGTCTAAACGGTTTTATACTTTTTAAAAAAAATACATATAATTATATATGTGCATGTAAAAAATCAAGTATTCTATCAAATATATGTATTTTGTCATTTTAAATAAATAAGTGCTCTAGTCTGTAGCACAACATCAAGTATTGATTCCACATTGACATGTCAATCAAATCATGATTAATGATAAAGAAATGAGTCAAATGATAGTCAATAGCAAGATAAATCACAATTGACACGCACTCACAAACTGACAAATGACAGCTATTTAGCATGCTTCATATCAGTACAATAGTGCATAACATCACATGAGTACATAAATTCAGATTACACCATGTTTAAACTAAAAGTCATTGCCGCATTGGTCATCACAGGCTCACATCACAAGACCACAGACCAAAGGCAAATTAGTAAATATAAGCAAAAGGACAACAGTTGAGTTCTCACGTCACAACACTCTGTCACAGAAGCACATTAGGTCATCACAGCAAGACCGCGGTCAATTTCAATCACATGTCATAACCAAAAGATCAGCCATTACTAGCTACTAGCCATGCAAAAGCAAAATTCAGCAGCTCTGTATGTCATTGTGACTGTGAGTGACTACTAACTGGTAACTACTCATCATTCTTCCCCTCCTCATCCCCAACAATTGGGACCACATCCTCTTGGTCAGATTCAAAGTCAATCTCATCCTCATTGATTGGTTCGTCTTCTTTTTCAGACTCAAATTCATCTTTACTAACATCTCTCATTTGGGCCAGCCTTGCACTTCGACGAAGTTTCCCACATTCTTCAACACCACAAGCCTCTTCAATTAATTTCCATGTCAGCCCAGAAACAGACTCACCATCCTCTTCATCACCACCTTCAACAAGCCATCCCTGAGCTTTAGTTGCTTCAGTTCCCAAAAGAGGATCCATGTTCTGATTCTTCTTGGCCTTCATTTTTTTCGCATTCATCCTATTATTGTATTGAACAAATACAAGTTGGTTGAGACGCTCACATGTCAGCTTGTTTCTTTTTTTTGTATGATTCTGCATAAGCAAAATTAGTTTTAGTTAACAGTCTGAAATCACAAGTTATATAGACATAATTAGAGTTTATAGAAGTACAAAGAGTTCGGAGGCTTACAGATTCAAAACAGCTCCAAGTCCTTTCACATCCAGAAGCACTAGAAGTTAAAGAAAGAATCCTTATGGCCATTCTTTGCAGAGTTGGAACCTGTGTTCCATAATTTGTCCACCATGTTGCTACAAGTGAAAATACCAAGGTATATCAAGTTATTGCAGAATTAGTCCTTAGAACCAGGTTTTATATCAACTTAAATTACACTAAAATAAATTAGAAGATGTAGATTCTAGCAGGAAAAAATATTGCTGTAGATTCTAGCATGGAAAAAATGTTGCTACAGATTCTAGCATGAAAAAACATGTTGCTATAAGTGAAAACAGCAAGGTATATCAAATTACTGCAGAATTACCTGGGTTGAAATCATATTGCTTGCAGCCAGCCTTTGCTACTGGTTTTCCAAAGTGACCTTGTTTCTCTCTAAACTTGCATAGCTCCTCATTGAGCACTTTGTTTTGCTTGTCATAGTCACCATGGTAAAAGGTCTCAACAACAATGAAGAATCCATCCATGATTTCCTCATTCATGAAGATGGAATCATCATTGTAGCTGTAATATGGATTCAAAAGATAAGCAGCCTTATGCAATGGAGTGTCCAGCCTATCCTTCATCTTGCCATCAATGATCTCTATAACATTGTTGTACAGATTGAGATTTCCTGTGTTCTCAATGTTGCGAAAGCCCATCTTGATTTCTTCCTTGGCCTTTATGATGTCCCCATACAGAAATGCCATGGATGGTTTGATATCACTATCAACCATGCGAAGTACCTTGATCAGTGGCTCAAATACCCTCAAGCAAAGTGCAACCCCACTCCAAAAGGTAGGCTTTGTCATTGTGGAAGTAGCTAGGACACCTTTGCTATTCTTCTTGATGTGGCTCAAACCTAAGAATTTGTCCCATTCATCACATTGAGACATTGCCCGTAGTTGCTCCTTCTTCTCATACAAGCTTTGCAAAGTTAGAAAATTGGAAGCAAATCTAGTTACACCAGGCCTCACAATATCTCTCTTCTTTGTATATTTCCTCATCAAAGCCAAGGTTCTATGGTGTGCATATATAAAGATGGTCAGTGACTTAGCTTGATCAATGTAGCCCTTGAACTTCTTCATCTTCCCAATTCCTTCAAGCATCAAATTCAGGGTGTGAGTTGCACATGATGTCCAAAATATGTTTGGCCTCTTCACAAAAAGTAAATCCTTTGCTGCCATATTGTTTGAAGCATTATCTGTGACAACTTGGACTACATTTTCAGCACCTACTCTCTCAATACAGCCATCCACATACTCAAAAATAAGTTGTCCAGTGTGTGAATCTTCTAAGGTTTCTTTTGATTCTAGAAAGCTTGAGCCAATGGTGCAGTGCATACACATATTCATGATGCTTCTCCTTTTCTGGTCAGTCCATGCATCTGTCATGATTGAGCAACCATTCTTAGCCCATTCCTCTTCATGTGCCTTCATCATCTTCTTTGTCTCCTCAACTTCCTCAAACAATAATTTCTCTCTCAACTGGTGTTGGTTTGGTTTCTTTCCACCAGGGCCAAATCTACCAGCTGCTTCTATAACTTGATCAAACTCTACATTGTTTATCTGGTTAAAAGCCACACCTAAAATGAAACCAAGATATTCACAGTTAGACATTAAAAGCACAGAATGCAAAAAATTCACAGTTAGAACTTATAATGGAGCAAATGGCAAGCTGCAGGCAAGAACTTACCACGCACATACACCCATCTCGCAATGTAGCGCTGCAAGCTATGCATTCTCTCTTTCATTATTGATTCAGTGATTAATTGTTGTCGGATCACCCTTGTGTTGCTTAGGGAGTCTTGATCAAGAGGCATTGTAAACTTATCCATAGGCCCTATTTTCCTAATAGTCTTCCCTCTAGCCGCATCAACCTCTTCTACCTCTGCTATGTTGGTGTCCTCATCAGCATCCGGCGCACCATCAAGGTCCACAGCATCTCTAACCTCTTGTTGTTCAGTAAGCCTAGACTTTTTAGCCTTTTTTGAGTCATCTAAGGCTTTCTTGCACTTTTCTTTATCCTCTTCCGTCGATAATTTGCAAGGTCTAACCTGCATAATTAAAAAAGAAACATTAAGTTCTCAGCAAGAATATAGAATCATGGCTTGATAGAGAATATATATAATATATTAACCTCGCCACGAATCCCAGCAATATGGAGCTTTAGCCTATGTATTCCTGCTGTCACCTGTAGGCCACAATACTTGCACTTGATCACATTCAAGTTGTTTGGATCCACCAACACTCCATACTCCCACCCAATGTCACTAGAGTTCCTCTTTAGGATCATGGGTTTGCTAGTGGAACTAGAAGGATTAGATGCAGCGGATGACATCCTGCAACTACAAATAATTTAATGAGCAAACTTTAGACAACACCAGCAAACCAAATTGCAGAGAGCAACCAATCTTGTACTAGTACAATATACTAGGCAGCCATTTATTTAACAATCCATTTATAACTATTTAGTATTTATCATTGCATCCTATTCTATCAGAAAGGAGCAGCAGATGCAATCTTGATGTGTGAGATACTCCATGTCCAGTTCTAAGCAGATGCAGTCACCACAAAATTTTTTAATACAACCATCTCCTTTAGCTGCAGATGTCTGAATAATACAATTACATAAGATACTCAGCAGAAAGTGTCCCCAATTCACAATTCACAAGCTAACTAGTTATTTATCCCATTTGCACGTGTCCAGACATGCCCCAAAGCTAACCAGACAGCAGGCATCTAGCCGTGAATGACATCCAACAAAGAAGCTGACATAACTGAAAATGCAATGTACATCGCCATGGCATTAGAGACTTAGAAAAATCAATGTACAGCAGAAAAGGCTAACTAGCTAGGCTCAATTTCAATCTGTTAGTGAGCACATATCTGAAAATGGAGATGCACAACAAAAAGCTCCAGGAAAGCAACTAAGCAAGCACAGACATTCAGATCTACTCGTGGAGAGAGTGCAGAACCAAGGCAGTACAGAAGAGTGGATCACCTTGAGCCTAGCACGGTCGTAGAGTTGGAGAAATTAGAGGATTGGAGAAGGCGTCACGTCGTCAGTGCAGCCGACGCCAATGTGGGTCGAGGTGTGTGCAGCCGGCGTCCGCAGCGAGAGGGCGAGGCTTCCTGATGTCTTCACGGTTTCACGAACAGCAAGGACACAGGCACACAGCTTCACGAGGTGGAGCCGTGGAGGCCATGATGGAGGGCGGCGGCTGGTCAGCGAGCTTGGACGCCGGAACAAGCAGCCGCGGTGGCTACCTGGTGACGGCGGCTGAGAGGCTGACTGTCTGAGACGAGTGGCAAATGGCAAATGAAAACCCTAGGCGACTTTGTGGGCTTATCTCTTACCAATTGGGCCAAAATCGACCGCGAGATTTGGGCGCGAGTTTGTTTGGTCCAAAATTTCACTCCCGCCCTTGGGCTTGTATCGCCTAAACGGCTCGTTTACCCCGTCCAGTCTTGTTTAATATCGTTCCGTGTCGCCCGTTTATGCCGTTTTTTAGCGTTTTGGACCGTGTAAACGGCTGCGACGTTTAATGCAACGAATATGGCCTAAACAAGACAGTAGGGTGCCGTTTCCGTTTTCTAAACCATGTACACGGCCGTTTAGGCCGTTTAGGCGAACATTGCATTCGCTATGAAGCCGCTATCTGCTATTTATTAGTCTGGTTATAAATTGTGGAATTTTTAGGTGAGTGATGTTTAGCACTTCGTAACTATACGCTGCACTTCAACTTGTCCATGGATTTGTGTAGTTCTTCGGGGGTGTATGGTGCAAATCACATCTTAGGTGCAAATATGTAAACCATTTCAAAAATCATACTACGATGATTAAAAAATTTTGAAACTTGGTATGTCCATTGTGCATTGATATATTTACTCATATACAAAAGTTAAGATACAGACTCAAGCTAGATAAAATCATACGAAAATAACAAATTTCATATTTCAGGTGCATGTGCACTACAAGACAAAATTCTTAGGTTTTTGTCTTGTAGTGCAAATACATTCTATGAAATTTGTGCATGAATTTTTCTTGTTTGATTCAACTTTTACATGTAAGTATATATATGGATTCATTATGGATGTACTACGTTTCAATTTTTGAATAACCAAAATACTTTTGCAGGCTTCTCTCCTTAATCGGGCCGGACGTCTCACTCTCTGCACTTCTGTTCTCAGCGCTCTGCCCCTCCATTACATGTATGCCCTCAAAGACTGTCATCAAAGCCATTGATAAGTGGCGTCGTGCATTCTTCTGGACCGGTGAAGAGTCCTGCCATGGGTCTCGCTGCTTGGTGTCCTAGGATGTTGTTCAAGCCCCAAAGCACAGAGGAGGGCTTGGTGTGAAAGACCTCGAGCTTCAGAACCGATGTCTTCTAATGAAATTCATCGTCAAACTTTTCGGTGATGAACAAACTGGTTGGAAAACCTGGCTCCTGGATGTTTCCTCCCCCTCTTCCGTTATTGACAGTAGCTCATCTGGTTTTCTCTGGCGGATCATCAATGATGAGCTAAACACCTACCGCTCCATCACCACCGTCCGCGTTCGTAATGGGGCTGCTACCTCTTTTTGGTTTGATCACTGGCTCCCTGATGGTCCTCTCTGCTCCACCCACTCCGCCCTCTTCTCTCACACCATCATGCCTAACGTTTTGGTGCAGTTTGTCTTCCAAAACGGTTTTGATTTGCGCCTGCGACCCTGTCTCACTAATGCTGCTAGCCAACAGTTAGACAGCCTGCTTTCTTCCCTGCAGGACATACACCTAGACGACGGCCCTGACGTATGCCTGCTGAAGCTCACCGGTCGCCCCTTCACAACAAGAGACGCCTATGCTGCTCTGGACACCAGCGGGGACGCCAATGACATCAACGGGAGAAGAGTCTGGGAGACGAAGCTGCCCAACAAGGTCAAGGTGTTCGCTTGGTTGTACTTCAAGGACCGGCTCAGCATAAAGGTCAATCTGCACGCTAAACACGTCGTTGACACCAACAATTGTGAGCGCTGCTCACGCCAAGCGGAGGGCAGGGAGCATGTGTTCTTCGGATGCAGCGACAGCGCCTCAATCTGGGCGACAATACACATGGCCGGTTGGAAGGTCTTGATAGCTAGAGGGGGGTGAATAGCCTTTAAAAAATTTCTACAAAGACAAGTTTATCAATATAACAAGTAGCGAGATGCGAGTTTTGCTTAGCCTACGGGGTGTTTGCAAGCCACCTAACCAATTCACAATTCTAGTATATTTGCACTCAACCACACAAAGTCAAACCGAGAAAGTAACTACAACTACAACTAGCAAGCTACACAAAGGAGAGTTTCACCTAGGGGCAAAGTAATGAGCCAACCAATATGATCAACAATGAATACCAAGACAACCGAACACCGAGATCAATCAATCACAATATGAAAGTGATGACACAAAGATTTATCTCGAGGTTCACGTGCTTGCCAGCACGCTAGTCCCCGTTGTGTCCCTCTTCACCACGTGGTTCGGTGGCTAATCGGTCTCACACCGAGCCTCTCAAAAGGCGCCACAAGAACCTACCAAATGGCAAAAGGTTGCAATGACACGAGCAATTTACTAACGTTGCCTTTGGCGCTTCACCGAGGTAGGCACAAACCCCTCACAATCACCGAAGGTGGCCAAGAACAATCACCAACTCTTGCCAACGCCTCCAAGCTGCTCCAAGCCGTCTAGGTGGTGGCAACCACCAAGAGAAACAAGAATCCCGCAACAAATCAACCACCAAGTGCCAACTAGATGCAATCTCACAATGCAAATGCACTTGGATCACTCAATCTCACTTTGAATATGCAAAGAAGCAAGAGAGATGAGTGGGAGGGGAGTTGCTTAGCTCAAAGTGCTCACAAGTATGTCAAATGTCCAAGAGAGAGAGCCTTGAGCCGGCCAACGAGTATTTATAGACGTACCCCTTCGAATATAGCCGTTAGGCACTTGAAACAGCCGAAGTCGCGCTGACTGAACGTGCTGGTCAAACTGACCGGATGAAAGGTCTTGATGGCTAGAGGGGGGGTGGATAGCCATCAAAATTTCTACAAAGACACGCTAAACAAGTTTATCAATAAAACAAATAGCGAGATGCGAGTTTTACTTAGCCTACGGGGTGTTTGCAAGCCACCTAACCAATTCACAATTCTAGTATATTTGCACTCAACCACATAAACTCAAACCAAGAAGGTAACTACAACTACAACTAGCAAGCTACACAAAGGAGCTACTCTAGCAAAGCTAACTAGCTAGCAAAGATAACTAAGAAGGTAAAGCGGAGTTGAGTTAGGAGAGTTTCACCGAGGGGCGAAGTATTGAGCCAACCAATATGATCAACAATGAATACCAAGATAACCGAACACCGGGATCAATCAATCACAATATGAAAGTGATGACACGAAGATTTATCCTGAGGTTCACGTGCTTGCTGGCACGCTAGTCCCCGTTGTGTCTCTCTTCACCACGTGGTTCAGTGGCTAATCGGTCACACACCGAGCCTCTCAAAAGGCGTCATAAGAACCTACCAAATGGCAAAAGGTTGCAATGACACGAGCAATTTACTAATGTTGCCTTTGGCGCTTCGCCGAGGTTGGCACAAACCCCTCACAATCACCGGAGGTGGCCAAGAACAATCACTAACTCTTGCCAACGCCTCCAAGCTGCTCCAAGCCGTCTAGGTGGCGGCAACCACCAAGAGAAACAAGAATCCCGCAGCAAATCAACCACCAAGTGCCAACTAGATGCAATCTCACAATGCAAATGCACTTGGATCACTCAATCTCACTTCGAATATGCAAAGAAACAAGAGAGATGAGTGGGAGGGGAGTTGCTTAGCTCAAAGTGCTCACAAGTATGTCAAATGTTCGAGAGAGAGCCTTGAGCCGGCCAACGAGTATATATAGACGTACCCCTTCGAATAGAGCCGTTAGAAACTTAAACAGCAGAAATCGCGCTGACCGGACGCGCTGGTCCAACTGACCGGATGCGCCGGTCGCACAACGGCTAAATCGTGAAGCACCGATCGGACGCGCTGGTAGCGCAGACCGGACGTGCTGGGGTTGACCGGACGCGCTGGTCCCATGACTGACCGGACGCGCTGGTCAAGCCTGAGCAGCGCACAACGAAACAGTGACCGGACACGTTGTAGAACTGACAGGACGCCACAGTGCCAGCGTCCGGTTTGAGTCCAGTAAGCTCCCTCAACGACCGGACGCATCCGGTCGACAGTGACCAGACACGCTGCGCGTCCAATCATCAAACTGAAACACGCACAAACGCTGAACACTGACCGGACGCGTCCGGTCAAACAGAGACCGCATCCGGTTCAGCGTCCGGTCACCTCTGTGACCTCCGTTCGCCTCCGTTTATTTTCTGACTTCTGGCATAGTGGAAAATAGTCGTTTCAACTCCTCAAAAACGCCTGAATCCCCAAACCCTCTCTACCACTCAAACTCCACCGCCTTCGTAAACGTGCTAACACCACCAAGTGATCTCGTCATGTGCGAGTGTGTTAGCATTTTCACAATCATTTTTCGAGGTGTTATTAGTTCTATCCAAATGCATATGATTATGAAATGCACACCTAGAGGCACTTAGGAGTTCAATAGCCGCGTCATTCCCCTCTTTATAGTACAGCTATCTATCCTATAATGTAACCACATCCACTAGGTGTCTTGGTTACTAAAACACAACCCTTAAGCATATACCTTTACCTTGATCACGTAGGGTTGCGTCCAAATCCAAGTGTGGCCATCATGATCACCATGTCCATCTTGCCACCAACCTTGGAATGTACTAATCCTCATATGCTACATACAACTTAGGCATATGATTAGTACTTAGGCATTGTCACTAATTACCAACACCAAACATAGGACTTTCAATCTCCCCCTTGTTGGTAATTGGTGACAAACCTTTCACAAAGATATTATGATAAAATTTTGATTGAACCCATGTCACATTGTCCAAGTATATTACCATGTGTAAGAATTATGGACATGTGATCATGAATTCAAATTGATAGCAATGGCTCCCCCTACATGTATGCTATATGTTTGGATTTTGGAAGCATACATGTTAGATAGGAAAGATTAGGAGCATTGACTACCAATAGGTGCTAAGTGTTTGAGATTATAGACCTTTGAAGCGTGATACCATCGGAGTAGCGATAAACACCATCTTAGCACCTTGTGTAGTTAGATACCACTTGGAAAAGCACAAACGTAACTAGAAACCTCGTGAGATCAACATTATAAGCAAGGCTCTAGAACCACTTTGAAAAACATGAAGCAAGAAGAATCTAACTACTGCCTATTCATGCTAGTACCATAACACATCATTCAAATTATACTAGCAAGTCACCACACAAGCAATGTATCGGAGAAAAAGAAATGCATAACTATGCATCCAACACCTTGTGTATGCTTTAAGTACCTCAATATTCTCTTTGTTGCCTTCAAATGACTTTCTCTTGGTGAGGCTTGAAATCTTGCACACATGCATACACTAAACATTACATCGGGCCTTGATGCCGTCACATAGAGTAGGCTACCAATCATTGATCTATATAACTTTTGATCCACCATGTTGTCACTCTTGTCACTATCTAAGCTTCCACTAGTGCTTATTGGAGTAGTGATTCATTTTGCATCTTCCATACCAAACTTCTTTAGCATATCCTTTATGTACTTGGTTTGGCTTACAAATGTTTCTTCCTTCATTTGTTTAATTTGAAGTCCAAGAAAGAAATTAAGTTCACCAATCATTGACATTTCAAATTCTTTTGCCATCATTTTCCCAAACTCATCACAATAATCTTGATTGGTTGAACCGAATATGATATCATCAACATATATTTGCAACACAAACAAGTCTTTCCTAATCTTCTTGGTGAATAGTGTTGTATCAACTTTGCCCATGACAAATCCTTTAGATAGCAAGAAGTCTCTCAATCTTTCATACCATGCTCTAGGTGCTTGCTTCAATCCATACAAAGCCTTCCTTAACTTGTATACATGATTGGGTTTCTTGTCATCTTCAAAACCGGGAGGTTGCTCTACATACACCTTCTCTTGGATGTACCCATTGAGAAATGCACTTTTCACATCCATTTGATATAGCTTGATATTGTAAGCACAAGCATAGGCAAGTAAGATCCTAATTGCTTCCAATCTTGCAACCAGGGCATAAGTTTCACCAAAGTCAAGACCCTCTATTTGTGTGTAACCTTGAGCCACTAGCCTTGCTTTGTTCCTTACTACTATCCCATCTTGATCTTGCTTGTTGCGAAAGACCCATCTTATTCCAATGACATTGTGATCCTTAGGCATTTCAACTAGTTCACATACTTCATTTCTCTTGAAGTTGTTGAGCTCTTCATGCATTGCATTTACCCAATCCGGATCTCTCAATGCTTTATCAATGTCCTTGGGTTCTTCCATTGACACAAAAGAAGAGTGAGCACAAAATGATACCAATCTTGATCTAGTTTGAACTCCCCTTTGTATGTCACCAATGATGGAATCCAATGGATGATCTCTTGCAATGTTAGTTGGTTGAAGCACTTGGACTTGATTGCTTGGATGTTGATGTTGATCATAAGTTGGAGATGATGAACTAGCCACTTGTTGATCTTGATGCACTTGAGATGATGTACTAGCTTGATTTTGCATTAGAGAACCACTAGCTTGTGTAATTGGACTTTGGAGCACTTGATCTTTGTTGTCATCCACATCAATCACTTGCTTTGGCCTAATATCACCAATATCCATTTCTTTCATAGCATTGGTCAATTGAGTTCCTCTCACATCATCCAAGTTATCTTCTTCATTTTGAGAACCATTGGTTTCGTCAAACTCAACATTATGCACTTCTTTAAGTTGACCACTAGCCAAATTCCAAACTCTATAAGCTTTGCCAGTGGTTGAGTAACCAAGTAGGAATCCTTCATCACATTTCTTCTCAAATTTTCTTAATCTAGTGCCCTTCTTCAAGATGTAGCATTTACAACTAAATACCCAAAAGTATGCAATATTAGGCTTTCTTCCATTTAAGATCTCATATGGTGTCTTCTCTAAGAACTTGTGGCAATAGAGGCGGTTGCTATAGAAGCAAGCCGTGTTGATTGCTTCGGCCCAAAATGAATGACTCACATTATACTCATTCAACATTGATCTTGCCATATCAATTAAGGTTCTATTCTTCCTCTCAACTAAGTCATTTGATTGAGGTGTATACTTGGCCGAGAATTGATGTTTGATTCCAAGCTCATCACATAGCTCATCAACTCTTGTGTTTTTAAACTCACTTCCATTGTCACTTCTTACCTTCTTGATTGTGGTCTCAAACTTATTTTGCACTCTCTTGATGAACTTCTTGAATATGTCAAATACATCACTTTTGTCCCCAAGAAAGAATACCCATGTATATCTAGTGAGATCATCCACAATCACAAAGCCATACTTGTTGCCACCAATGCTTGTGTATGTAGTTGGCCCAAATAGATCCATGTGCAACAACTCAAATGCCTTGGAAGTACTCATGATGCTTTTCAATGGATGAGTGTTGCCTACTTGCTTTCCGGCTTGACATGCACTACATAGCTTATCTTTCTCAAATATGACATCCTTCAAGCCTCTAACTAAGTCATGCTTCACTAACTTGTTCAATTGTTTCATGCCAACATGACCAAGTCTTCTATGCCATAACCAACCCATACTTTATTTGGTGAGCAAGCATGTTGAAAGTTGAGTGTCACTAGCATTGAAATCAACCAAGTATAGATTCTCATATCTAAAACCCTTGAAGATCAAGTTAGAGCCATCAACACTAACTATCTCCACATCATCAACACCAAATATGTACTTGAAACCAAGATCACACAATTGAGCAACCGAGAGAAGATTGAAGTTCAACTTTTCAACTAAGAGCACATTGGAAATGCTATGATCATTAGAGATTGCAATCCTTCCAAGAGCCTTTACATCACCCTTGCTATTGTCACCAAATGTGATGCTATTAATGCCACTATCATTTGATTTGAGAGAGTTGAATATTCTTGAATCACCGGTCATATGTTGAGAGCACCCACTATCAAGCACCCAATGTCTTCCTCTGGCCTTGTAATTTACCTACAAAACAATTTAATGTCTTTTAGGTACCCATACTTGCTTGGGTCCTTAGAGGTTAGTAACTAAGCTCTTTGGTACCCAAATGGCCTTCTTCTTTGGACCCACAATTGGTGTACCAACAAACCTAGCATGCACACCTTTCTCACCCTTGGTAAGCACATAACAAGAATCAAAAGAAATGTAAGGTACATTAGCATTTTTCTTGTTCTTATTCATTTTGTTGCAATTAATCTCTAGATGCCCAACTTGCTTGCATCTATTGTAATAACGACCATTGCCCTTCACAAAGCGAGGCTTTAGAATAGCAAAGGCCGCCTTGCCCTTCTTGGGAGTATAGCCCAAACCCTCTTTGTTAAGAGAGAACCTTTGGCTATCCAAGCATTTTAGCAAGCGGACATCCCCACCATAGGCATTGCCTAATGCGCGGGTGAGATCATCCACCTCTCTCTTGAGAGTCTCATTCTCAACCACAAGTGATGAATCACTAGTAGTAGAGATAGAGTTGGTTGTGGTGGATGATGATGAGCTATAAAGCTGGACTAACGAGCCAGCTCGGCTCGTTTGGCTCGGCTCGTTCTGGCTCGTTAAGATGACAAGCCAGCTCGGCTCGGCTCGTTATCTTAACGAGCCAGAAGACCGGCTCGGCTCGGCTCGGCTCGTTTACGAGCTCGAGCTGGCTCGTTTGGCTCGCGAGCCAGCCATATTAAAACATAAAAAATATAATATGTGTATTATCTAAAGTTTGATAATGGTAATAATATAAAATTAGTCCATTCATAAGTCTTAATAAATCATACAAAAATAATATGTACTATTATATTATAATATTATACACCATACATTGTCTATGATTCATACTCTGTACCATATATGATTCATCTATTATCCATACATTCATTTAAAATAAAAAGAGTCAAATTAATCTAAAATTTATAGAGTCAAAGTCCAATCATCAACAAATTATAAAGTGTAAGACATAAAGTTATATAACACTAATAAAAGTTTAAGGCCAACAACTTTGGCTCGTTAGGCTCGCGAGCTGGCTCGAGCTGACTCGCGAGCTAGCTCATTAAGATACGAGCTAGGATGCTTGCTCAGCTCGTTTGAGAAATTAAACGAGCCGGGCCGAGCCGAGCCACTATCGATCCGAGTCGAGCGAGCTATCGAGTTGCGAGCTTTTCGTCCAGCTTTAATGAGCTACATGAAACATTAGTAGGACCAACAAATAAAGAATCATCAATAATATCACATATTAGTCCAATATCACAAGTGACAATCACTTGCTCCTCCTTAGCTTCCTTCATGAGCTTCTCTAGCTTGAGGTCCTTTTCCTTGATGAGCTCAAGTAGAGTGGAGTGGGCTTCCTTAAGCCTAGTGTGAGCAATTTCAAAATCCTCGTGGTATTCCTTTAGACACTCACGAGAAGCCTCTAGCTCATCAAAGGATTTCCTAAGGGCTTTGAGCTCTTGTTCAATTCATTTGCACTCCTTACTCTTTTTGAGAGCTTCAAGCTCCTCCATCAAGGTATCATTTTCATTGCTCTTGGCAATGAGCTCATGTTCCAAGATTTTATATTTCTTGGTTGTCCTCTTGTAGCCCTTGCTCATTTGATCTATTATGCCTAATAGATCATCCTTGGAGTAGTCCTCATCCTCCTCATTATCACTCCTACAATCATCATTAGCACAAGAATCATCATCACTATCATCATGTTTTACCTTGGTAGGCTTGGCCATAAGGCATGTCGATGTAGTGTCGAAGATGGATGGCTTGTTGGAGAGGGCGATGCTTGTTATGGCTCGTCGAGTGGTCCTCTCATCATCACTAGAGCTATCATCATCACTATCAGAATTATCACTATCCCAAGTGACCACATAGCCACCACCCTTCTTCTTCTTGTTGATAGTGAAGTTGTTCTTCTCTTTCTTCTCCTTCTTGTTCTTCTTCAACTTCAACTTTCCATCATGATATCTTTTGTCTTCATAGGGGCACTTTGCCACTATATGATCGGGGCTATTGCAATTGTAGCAAAGCACCTCCTTTGCCTTTACAAAGTCCCTTCTCTTTCTTGCACCATATCATTTCTTCTTTATGAACCTCCCCATCTTGTGCACTAGGAGGGCCATGGTCTCATCATCGAATGGATCATCATCATCGCTCTCCACCTTGCTCTTGCCCTTAGAGGATGAAGCCTTGAATGCAATGGGCTTCTCTTGCTTGACCTTGACCTTCTTCTTCTCATCTTCATCTTCATCATCGTCATATTGAGCATCGGTCATGACATCTCCAAGCACTTGGTTTGGAGTCACCTTGTCCAAACCCTCTCTTTGGATCATCTTCCTCAAGATAGCAAACTTCTTATGTAAGTTCATCAAGAACTTATGTGAGAAGTCTTTGTCCTTGACATCTTCTCTTAGGCTCTTGAGATCATTGACAATAACTTGTAGCCTATAGAACATCTCCGGTATGGACTCATCATCCTTCATCTTGAAGCTTGCAAACTTATCCTTGAGCATATAGAGCTTGTCACTCTTTACCGTTGAAGTGCCCTCATATGTTTCCTCTAATCTTGTCCACACTTCACTTGCCATCTCAAGATCCTTGATTTGCTCAAAGACCTTTGCATCAATCCCATTGTAGAGAGTATTGAGAGCCATAGTGTTGCATTGGTTGTTGATGCGATCATTGTTGGTGAGGTTGTCAGGATCAATGATAGCATAATCATGGTGTGTCACCTTCCAAACGTTCTCATGAATAGAGCCAAGATATTGCTTCATCTTTCTTTTCCAATGATCAAAAGATGTGACACCATCAAAAAATAGAGGCTTGCCCCCGACATGGTTGAACACAACTTGAGCCATCTTACACCGAGGTTGTTAAGCCTTGAAAACGGTGACCACGGCTCTGATACCACTTGAAAGGTCTTGATGGCTAGAGGGGGTGAATAGCCATCAAAATTTCTACAAAGACACGCTAAACAAGTTTATCAATAAAACAAATAGCGAGATGTGAGTTTTGCTTAGCCTACGGGGTGTTTGCAAGCCACCTAACCAATTCATAATTCTAGTATATTTGCACTCAACCGCACAAGTCAAACCGAGAAGGTAACTACAACTACAACTAGCAAGCTACACAAAGGAGCTACTCTAGCAAAGCTAACTTGCTAGCAAAGATAACTAAGAAGATAAAGCGGAGTTGAGTTAGGAGAGTTTCACCGAGGGGCGATGTATTGAGCCAACCAATATGATCAACAATGAATACCAAGATAACCGAACATCGGGATCAATCAATCATAATATGAAAGTGATGACACGAAGATTTATCCCGAGGTTCACGTGCTTGCCGGCACGCTAGTCCACGTTGTGTCCCTCTTCACCACGTGGTTCGGTGGCTAATCGGTCACACACCGAGCCTCTCAAAAGGCGCCACAAGAACCTACCAAATGGCAAAAGGTTGCAATGACACGAGCAATTTACTAATGTTGCCTTTGGCGCTTCGCCAAGGTAGGCACAAACCCCTCACAATCAACGGAGGTGGCCAAGAACAATCACCAACTCTTGCCAATGCCTCCAAGCTACTCCAAGCCGTCTAGGTGGCGGCAACCACCAAGAGAAACAAGAATCCCGCAGCAAATCAACCACCAAGTGCCAACTAGATACAATCTCACAATGCAATTGCACTTGGATCACTCAATCTTACTTCGAATATGCAAAGAAGCAAGAGAGATGAGTGGGAGGGGAGTTGCTTAGCTCAAAGTGCTCACAAGTATGTCAAATGTTCGAGAGAGAGAGCCTTGAGCCGGCCAACGAGTATATATAGACGTACCCCTTCGAATAGAGCCGTTAGAAACTTAAACAACCGAAATCGTGCTGACCGGACGCGCTGGTCCAACTGACCGGACGCGCCGGTCGCACAACGGCTAAATCACGAAGCACCGACCGGACGCGCTGGTAGCGCAGACCGGACGCGCTGGTCCCGTGACTGACCGGACGCGCTGGTCAAGCCTGAGCAGCGCACAACGAAACAGTGACTGGACGCGTTGTAGAACTGACAGGACGCCACAGTGCCAGCGTCCGGTTTGAGTCCAGTAAGCTCCCTCAACGACCGGACGCGTTCGGTCGACAGTGACCGGACGCGCTACGCGTCCGATCATCAAACTGAAACACGCACAAACGCTGAACACTGACCGGACGCGTCCGGTCAAACAGAGACCGCGTCTGGTTCAGCGTCTGGTCACCTCTGTGACCTCCGTTCGCCTCCGTTTATTTTCTGACTTCTGGCGTAGTGCAAAATAGTCGTTTCAACTCCTCAAAAACGCCTGAATCCCGCCTCGCAAGCTCGGTGGGAGGGAGAGAGGACCCCAAACCCTCTCTACCGCTCAAACTCCACCGCCTTCGCAAACGTGCTAACACCACCAAGTGATCTCGTCATGTGCGAGTGTGTTAGCATTTTCACAATCATTTTTCAAGGCGTTATTAGTTCTATCCAAATGCATATGATTATGAAATGCACACCTAGAGGCACTTAGGAGTTTAATAGCCGCGTCATTCCCCTATTTATAGTACGGCTATCTATCCTATAATGTAACCACACCCACTAGGTGTCTTGGTTACTAAAACACAACCCTTAAGCATATACCTTTGCCTTGATCACGTAGGGTTGCGTCCAAATCCAAGTGTGGCCATCATGATCACCATGTCCATCTTGCCACCAACCTTGGAATGTACTAATCCTCATATGCTACATACAACTTAGGCATAGGATTAGTACTTAGGCATTGTCACTAATTACCAACACCAAACATAGGACTTTCAATCTCCCCTTGTTGGTAATTGGTGACAAACCTTTCACAAAGATATTATGATAAAATTTTGATTGAACTCATGTCACATTGTCCAAGTATATTACCATGTGTAAGAATTATGGACATGTGATCATGAATTCAAATTGATAGCAATGGCTCCCCCTACATGTATGCTATATGTTTGGATTTTGGAAGCATACATGTTAGATAGGAAAGATTAGGAGCATTGACTACCAATAGGTGCTAAGTGTTTGAGATTATAGACCTTTGAAGCGTGATACCATCGGAGTAGCGATAAACACCATCTTAGCACCTTGTGTAGTTAGATACCACTTGGAAAAGCACAAACGTAACTAGAAACCTCGTGAGATCAACATTATAAGCAAGGCTCTAGTACCACTTTGAAAAACATGAAGCAAGAAGAATCTAACTACTGCCTATTCATGCTAGTACCACAATACATCATTCAAATTATACTAGCAAGTCACCACACAAGCAATGTATCGGAGAAAAAGAAATGCATAACTATGCATCATACATATGAAGTGCACATGAAAATGCAACATTCATGTTTAAGAGCTTGCTCCCCCTACTTGTGTGCTCAAAATTTTAATTGATCCCCTTTAGGTTTTCTTCCCCTTTAGAATCTATCTTTGTGAACAACATTTTCTCTCCCTTTGGCACCAATGACCACAAGGAACCAATTTTAGATAGATTATCATATTGAATTATGGGGTGAGGATCAAGTTTGTGATTCAACCTAGATTGCTTGCATAAAAAAATGCTTCGGTTTGATCCAAGGGCAAGCTTCTTCACGCCTCACTAGAAGGGTTATCATGCACCATGTTGAAGCAAATATTTAGACAAGTTTTTTAGATTAAATACTTAGGATCACAAGCTACTTAAACAAGTTATATGCTACCACTAGATCATACAAGTCATGGAAACAATAGTGGCACCATATAAACTTCAAATTCATAGTACGGCTATCTATCCTATAATGTAACAACATCCACTAGGTGTCTTGGTTACTAAAACACAACCCTTAAGCATATACCTTTGCCTTGATCACGTAGGGTTGCGTGCAAATCCAAGTGTGGCCATCATGATCACCATGTCTATCTTGCCACCAACCTTGGAATGTACTAATCATCATATGCTACATATAACTTAGGCATAGGATTAGTACTTAGGCATTGTCACTAATTACCAACACCAAACATAGGACTTTCACCGGTGTTCCACACTTGACGGATAACGACGCTTGGAGCGCTACTACACCAGCTGGACTTGATCGGACGCTCTGGCCGTTCATCTTTCTGACGATCTTATGGAGGATCTGGGACGGTCGCAATGGCCATGTTTTTCGCGAAGAAAAATTTTGTAGTCGTTTGATTATCTCCCGGGTGTGTGATGATCTTGTAACTTGGCGAAAACGCCTCCCCTCTGATCATGTAGACGACCTTCTAGGCTGCTACGCCCATCTCCGCGGCTGTATTTCAAACTCTTCACCGCGCTTAGAGTTCTAAGCGTGCGCACTTGGAATGAAAAGGTGGGGAAGCTCTCCCCCATTTAAGTTTCAAAAAAAAAGATGTATATTTTTCCCGTTCAAAGGCCTATGCGCTCGTGAACGGATGCTGTCGGTTAATAATTCCATTGTAGGGCAGATGTTTCTAGCCCATAATTTCAGCTCATGTAAGCGAACATTAGCAAGCTTGGGCCTTTAGAGTTTGGACAGCCTATAAGACCAAAAGCAACTAAGCCTAGTAGTGCTCTTCTATGGGCCAGTCCTGGCTTGACACTGTACCACAGGTTATACATCACGAACTATATATATAGTAGCAAATAGTGATGTTTACATCATTACATTCCAGGTATTGAAATGCAGAGTTGTAGGTAAGGTTAGTTAGATCAGATGTGTTTTGGTACAACCCTGTGTAGCAAAACATCCGCTGTGAATCCTAAAACTACATAATTTGGATCATTACCGGTTCCGAAAACCCCTTCACTATGAGATTTTGAATTGGTAGTAATGTTTAAACTAGAGTTATATCTTTGGATGTGCTGTTCCCTATAGGTAGGCCCAAATGAATTTCACTACTACTGTAGTTTATTAAGTGAGCACTGTCAGTATGAGGCTCTCTGATCCATCGGCCGTCATTATCAGTAATAACATCTGGAGTGTACGCAGATGGAATAGTGCATGGTTTACTACTGGCCATATGTTCCATGGAAAGACAAATTACATGTAGCAAAACATGTGCCGTGCAGCACCTCGATCGTGCGCTTTTGTCGAGCGCCGTAGTCATCGCGATGGCACGAAAGAAGCTTGCACGCTCTTGAATTCATTCATCCGCATTCATATCAAATACTCGTACATGCCTGTATACAGATTTGCTACATATACGCAACCCAAAGCGAGAAAGCGTATTGGTTTCTCTGCTGCTGCTGATCACTTGGCGTCCGAGGCGTACTTGGCCACGAACTCGGCGATGTTCCTGTCGGAGCTGCCGCCTTCCCTGCTCGCCGCCCTGGCCTTCTCCATCCACACGTCGGCGCTCCTCCTGTACTCGGCACCCCTCTCGCCGTCCATCACCTCCTGGATGCCCCTGACCACCTCGCCCCTCCGCACGAGCCCGTCGGGCGCGGCCCCGCGCGCGCGCACGCCCACCCGCCACACGGCCTCCACGTACTTGGCGTTCATGGGCTGGTCCGTCCACTGCGGCACGGCCACCATGGGCACGCCCGCCACCAGCGCCTCCGCGGTGGAGTTCCAGCCGCAGTGCGTCAGGAAGCACCCCACGGCGCGGTGCGCCAGCACCTCCAGCTGCGGGCACCACGACACCACCAGCCCGCACGCGCCCTCGGCCTCGGCCTCGAAGCCCGCGGGCAGCTTGTGGGTCTCGGACGCGCGGACAACCCACAGGAACGGCCGGCCGGCGTCCAGGAGGCCGTGCGCGATCTCCCGCATCTCCAGCGGGTCGAGGTCGGACAGGCTGCCGAAGGAGGCGTACACCACGGAGCGCGGCGGGTGCGCGTCCAGCCAGGCGATGCACGGCGCGCTGGTCAGCTCGTACAGGTGCAGCCCGTACTTGGTGTCGGACGGGAGGCGGTCGTCGCCGATGTAGGACGCCGGCACCGTCGGCCCGATCGTCTTGGCGCGCCACGACGACGCCATGTACTCCGCCTCCTGCAAGTGGACGCCATGTACGCTGCTGCGTTAGTGCGAAGGCCAACGTCGTCGATCGACATGGCTGACCCAGCTCGGCCAAGATATTTTCTCGACACAGCTGTCAAGTGCGTGGTCTGTGCAAGTTGAGAAAAAAAATTGATCCTGACGGATTTGAGCTACTCCGTAGATGGGCACCACACGACCACTGAAAGATACAACTGAAAACGATGGAACTTGGAAGCATGCATGCATCTACGGCTGCACACGAACTCATGTAGCTAGTATGTGCACGGCAGCGACAGGGACGACGGACGAACAAGCACGCAGCTCACCTCGGGCTCCAGCTCATAGAACGAGTTGACAAGCACGTCGTCGGCTTGCTCCAGCCCCTGGAACTGGCGGATGACCAGCTCGAAGTAGGCCGGGTACGGGCCGGTCCCGACCTTGAGGAACAACGGCAGGCCGTCCGGCTCGAGCGCCGGCAGGCCAGGGAGCCGGAGCACCGCCCCACCATCCACCGGCACGCGCAGCCGGCGGCGCCACACGTGGCCGTACGCCACGTTGACGGCGCACGGCTGCGTGAAGAAGGCCGCGGCCGCGGCGCCGTGCCGCCGCGCCACGCCCTGCGCCCACGGCAGGAACGCGTCGTAGACCACGGCCCGGACGGGCCGGCCCCGCGCGGCCTCGTCCCGGAGGAGCTCGCCCAGCGTCTCCGAACCCGCGGCCTCGAGCCGGGACAGGTACGCCGTCACGTCGCCGCACTCACCGAAGCCGCCGCGGTCGAAGCCGTCCGAGACCGCCGCGAGGCGGACCGCTCCCGCGCTGCCCAGGTCCTGCAGCGCGGCGGCGTCGGGCGCGCAGGTGGCGAGGATGAAGCGGGTGACGGCCAGCGTGGGCCGCAGGCCGTGGTACGCTAGGCGCTTGCCGAACTGGAGCATCGGGTGGACGTGGCCCTGGCTCGGGTACGGCAGGAGGAGCACGTGGCTTCCGCCGCCGCCGCCGGCTTTCGGCTCGTTCTCGCCGGCGTGGGAACCCATGCCCGTGTCTTTGCTAGCTAGCTAGCTAATGCCTAGTTGCGTTGCGTCTACGAAGCGGTTTGTGTGGTACTGTACCACTGCCGTGTAGAAAAACTGATCTAAGGCCTTGTTTATACGGTGAAAAGTGAATTTTTCTAACGATACCACTTTCGTTTATATTTAACAATTAATGTCTAATTATAGACTAATTAGACTCAAAAGATTCGTCTCATAATTTATAACTAAACTATGCAATTAGTTATTTTTTATTTATATTTAATGTTTTATGCATGCGTGCAAAAATTGATAGGATGAAGAGAGCGAAAAAAATTCAACTTTAGCCTGACATCTACACACGGCCTAAATAAATACTGTATGCTAGTGGTACGTGTGCGGCTTGGTACAGTGCGTGTATTAACTGATAGCGACTATAATGGCAATCGCCACCGTATCTCATCTTTTAAGTCTTTGGCCACAAACTGTTCTGAAAAAAAATGTCACTGTAATCATGGAGTTGTGGATTTGAGATCCGTCTGAATAGATGATATACTAGAACCTATGCGCGTCGTTGCCGTGCAGTGGGGTGTTTTGGGCAGCCTGTGATGCGTGAGTAATAAAGACCCCTACCGGGTCCTGTGGGGGCGCTGCCCTTTAGCTCATTAGGGAGCTAGTTGCGTAGAAGGCCAACATAGTTTGAGCTATTTTTTATTTTCATTCGTTTTCTTTTTTAAATTGAATATTTAATAGTATTAGAAAAGTCTTTTTAGGAAATTATTATAGGAGTTTATCTGTATAATGTGCCATGTATATGCGATACTAAATATAGCAACAAACAAGTTGTATTGTTTGTATAAGAACATATGCTCTAAGGAAGGAACATTTTATATTGGAGAGACGCAGAAGTCACGGAATCGGTTACCATGAGCAGTAGAAGTATTTCTCTTTATGATTTAATCAATTAATCTACTCGGTTTAAGCTTTTTAGTTTGTCACTGGCAATGCATGTGTTTTCTCGAATGGTAATATAAGCAAGTATTGTTTCAATCTATAAACTGGGCTACGTGCACCTGGTTGGTTAATTGTGCCTGTGTTTTTTATGCGCTATATTACAATATTTGATGGACTGTTGTGTGTAGGCGAATGTGTTTTTTTTAACGATCGTAAAGGGGGTAAAATCACTCAAACGTTTTATTTGGTTAGGGTGAATGGATGAGTATGGGGTTAGCCATGCGGCGGTGTAACTGTCGTCACGTGTATCCATGCGTGTTTATATATTTATATGTACCGCATATAGTGGAAGTATATTATTTTATTTGTGCATATTCATTTGAAGTATTTATATATGGGACATGATGTACTCGTGTATGCAAATGTACCGGATATCATATACCATATGTATTCAAGTATTATTGTATGTATAGGTATATGCACGAGTATTTATACTACGGGTTAGCGTTAAATAAAAGAATCAGGAAACAAACATATTTAGAATTTAATTGGCCACCAAAGATTATGAAAAAGGGTATATGATATTGGAGTTGAGGCAGATGAGATATTTTTAGTTCACATATGATACAAACAACAAATTAATCAATCACGTAAAAGCATAGATCTACAACTATACCAAATAAAAATACACTAAAGCATATGATATTTTAAGTTTAATGCACAGATCTAGTCATAAGAAACTCAACAAAACTGGTTGGTATTTTTATGATTTTTCTGTGATTTTATATGAATTTTGAAAGATCTCCGATTTGAAAAAGAAAAGATAAAAACAAAGAAAAGGAAAAGAGACTGACGGACCGATTTTGGCCCATTGACGTAGGCCGGCCCTTTTAAAAAGCATGGACTGTGGGTTGTTTTTGGTAAAGTTTGAGAGTTTTCTTGCAAAATAACATGAGAGGAGGCTTGGACTGCGGGTTGATTTGACTAAAGTTCGAGGGTTTTTTTTTGCAAAAAAACAGGACTGGCACGATCCAGGCCGTCCGCGCGCCCGATCAAACGGCCAAGAAAAGCGGACGACGTGACCAAACGAGGGCTCGAGTTTTATTCGCAGGATTCGCCTTGTAAAGATACTCATCGCCGGTCTCATACTCTCGTCTACGTGTGAAGATTTAGAAACCAGATGTGACTTGCAGTAAGCAGTCATTTTGTGTTCACTCGCCCACGACAAAACAACATATCGGTCTACGTACGCAGTCGATGCATATCCGTTCGCAGCTGCTCAACTCCAAGCAACGCGGTCGGCTTCGGACGATTCCCCAGCGATTTGGTTTCCCACCGCGGTTGCTTTCCGGCCGAGCCCCCCGGTTGTCGCACGCACGTATGGTCTGATTGAGAAATGGTCAACAGCATCTGAACGGCTGGCAACCAATGGGCCGTATATTAGTCCAGGCCTTTTCAACCTCAGCCTTTTCGGCCCATTTCATTACGCGCTGTAAAGTGTAAACGGACCATACGGTACCGAGCCACCGACGCACCCAACTACCCAACCGTCTGACTCTGACCGCAGTCGAGGGCTCAACGCGAAAAAAATGTTGCGAGGAAGCCGTGGCCCACTTGCCCCTCTTCTATCTACCCCACATCTGATCCACCCTCCCGCAAGGCCGGACGGGAGCCCCGCATCCGCGGCATCCATGACGACGAGGCTGACAGCGACGTCGCTGCTCTCCAGAACTCTCCTCCGCCGCGTCACCTCGCGAACCCCGACACCCCTCCTCGGCCCCACCGGCCTCGAACGATCCGCAGGATTCCCCACCATTTCCCAGCCAACACGCGCCTCCTCGACCGCCTCGGGAGATCGGGGCCAGGAACCACCGCCACCGGCCATGGATTCGCCTATCAAGGTGGTTTCCCACCTGAGGGGCGGACGAGGAGGATGGGGAGAGGGAGAGGGAGGAGGGGCCGCGGCGATCGACGCGGGGAAGTCGGCGCGGAGGCCGCTCAGCCTGTGGCCCGGGATGTACCACTCCCCGGTGACCAACGCGCTGTGGGAGGCGCGGTCCAGCATCTTCGAGCGGATGATGGACGCGGGGAGCGGCGGCGCCACCTCCTCCGCCGAGCAGCGGCCGCAGACGGAGCTGCTCGTCAAGACGCCCGCGCAGAGCCGGACCAGCATCGTGTACAAGTTCGCCACCGACGACATCCTCAGGGAGCAATACCGGGACCCCTGGAACGAGGTGCGCATCGGCAAGCTGCTCGAGGATCTTGACGCCCTCGCCGGCACCATCGCCGTCAAGGTAACGCCTAGTGCGTTACTCATTTCGACCTTCTTTCTTGCGTTGCGTGTCTCCTAGTAGCACGTGTGATCGGTAAGAGAGAGATAAGTGTACGTCTGCTGCAAGTATTCAGAGTTTTAGTTATTCCCGGTGTTTGCTTATGATTTGGTCATCTTTGACTTGACATCATCATCGGATGAATTGGCGCCCACCACCTGGCCCCATGCCTTAATTTGTTAAATTAAACCCATGAGTGTATGCTAAGGGAGCACGTGTGCCAATTTCATGATCTTTGAATTGCTAACAGAATCACAATTTTGAAGTAGATTTACCTATGAAAATCTTAAAAATGTAGAGTCTAGACACTCCGCAGTTTAACAATTTCCTTTCTGAGGCTGGTTGAGTTGAGTTGAGACCCTAATGGTTTATGGCATCAGGCCTGAACAATTCGTAGTGACATAAGACACTGGTAAAATGTTGGAACTGTCTCCCTGACTCCCTCAACAACATAAATGAAGCAGGTTCACTGAAGTGTTACACTTATTGACTGAGAATTAGCACAAGATTGTTTATACGGCCTCTATATGTTGCCACTAGAATTTTTTGGGAGCTTGTTGTTGCTTTGTTCTCGTGAAGAAATATTGGCTTAATGAAATTGATTGTAATGAATCTTGCAAACTGTTTAGTTATGGGCTACTGAAATTATGAAATGTGAATCCTGTGAGGCTGTGAATGTGGTCTTTGCTCTTTAGCACCATAAAACATTTCTTTGTCGGTATGAGATATCTACAGGTTGTGGTGCTGTTGAATTAATGGTGCCAGTGTCGTAGTGGAAGCAGATGCTACATTGGACATTGGTCTTACCATTCCATTGACTAGCTCACTGAGTAGTTGAGTTCTGTGTTACTCTTTGTTACAGACTTATATTTTGTCTTCGATGCCAATGGGTGATAGACGTGCACTTTTGTCTTCTCTTTGCTTCCTGATTCTCATGCTCTTGGGTAGTATGATAGTATCTTTTGGCATCCTGCTCGGATTTTCTTGACAACTTGATTTACATGCAGCACTGTTCAGATGAAGATAGCACAACAAGACCCCTTTTGGTTGTGACTGCTTCTGTTGACAAAATGGAGCTGAAAAAGCCAATTCGTGTGGACACTGATTTGAAGATAGCTGGAGCTGTTACTTATGTTGGGCGTTCATCTATTGACATACAGATTGAAGTGACTCAGGTTGATAAAGGTATTATTGGTTCAGTTGAAGGTTGATCTAGCCCTTTATTGATTTGAACAAGATGATGCATATGGTAGATCTTGATTTCTGCTTTTCTTTAACTGACTTATCTCAAATGTGGTTATATTGCAACAGATGGTGATAATCAATCTGATCCCATTGCATTGACCGCTAACTTCACCTTTGTTGCACGTGATTCTAAGACTGGAAAATCTGCTCCAGTGAACCGCCTTTCACCTGAAACTGAAAGAGAGAAGCAACTATTTGGAGAAAGAGAAGCACAAGATAAGATGAGAAAAAGGAAGAGAGAAGAGCAGAAGGGAGGACGTGAAAACGGGATACATAAACTCCGTGCTGAGGCTGAGAGGCTGGGTGCGTTGCTTGCAGAGGGTCGTGTTTTCTCTGATCTGCCTGCTTTGGCTGATAGAGATAGCATCTTGCTGAAGGATACCCGTCTGGAGAATTCTCTTGTCTGTCAGCCTCAGCAACGAAACTTACATGGTCGAATATTTGGGGGTTTCTTGATGCACCGAGCATTTGAGCTTGCCTTCTCAACCGCATATGCTTTTGTTGGGCAGAGACCTTGCTTCCTTGAAGTTGATCATGTTGACTTCTTGAAACCAGTAAGTGAATAGCATATTCTTTTTGGGTAATATGAACAATGCAAAATGAACTGGTATTGAAGTATTGGGCCATATTTTCCTATGTAAATTGGTAGTGTCCACAAATGAACATGTTATATATTTTTTGAAACTACCAATTCATTTTCCTATCCTATCAGCAAAAGGTGCAAAAGGTATAAACATGTCGTCGTGCTTGCACAGGTGGATGTAGGGGACTTTCTTCGATTCAAATCATGTGTCTTGTATACCCAGCTTGACAATCCAGAACAACCCCTGGTCAACGTTGAAGTTGTCGCTCATGTAACAAGACCTGAGCTCCGGAAAAGTGAGGTAATCCCAGAATCCCACTCAGTTTATCACGGATGCTACTCGCCTTGCATAAGCTCCACCCTGAAATCTTTTTCTTCTTGAATGCTTGATGATTTGCTGACCATGTTGTCCAACGAACAGGTTTCCAACACGTTTCATTTCACCTTCACAGTCTGCAGTGACATGTTGAAGAACGGCTTGAAGATTCGCAATGTTGTTCCCTCAACGGAAGAAGAGGCGCGGCGGATATTGGAGCGCATGGAGGCAGAGGGTTTATGTAACTAATCCTTCTGCATCCACTTGTTTCGGACGTACTTTACTTGCCACGGTACCAGCTAACGGGGAATTTAGCGACGATTTGAGCAGCAGCTATCAGCAGATATAAGTAACACGCCGACAATAGAACGGCATAGCTGTAGCTCCATGGTACCTTTTTATGTTTTTTTTACACAGACCGCATGTTGCGTATAATAACGTACTCCTCGAGACCAGTGACGGAAAAGGGGGCTAGCAGGGGCCGTGGCCCTCAAGCACAGTAAGTTCCCTTTAATATCTATATAAATATATAAATTTACAGCTAAAAAATATTAATTTTCACCTTTTTTTATTCAAATATTATGATTTTGGTTATAAATAATGTAAAATATTTAAAAAGTTGTTGAATCATATAATTACATATATTTTAGCACACTAAAAAAATATGATCATATTTGTTTGGCCCCTCTAGTCAGACTCGCTGGTTCCGTTTCTGCTCGAGACTCAAAATGTTCTTTAGAGAACGCACCACTTGCGTACAATGGCCATTCCCATGTGTCCCTTTTTTCTCAAAAGCCTTTTGCATCATCGCTTTTTGTCAAACGGTTGTCGGTGTAGCACGTTGCGATGATCAATTCGCTTTATGCATCTTTTGTGGTCAATTCAGCAAGTGCGTTCATTTCAGCATGCTGTAAAAGCTTATTAGTTGCCCATGAAGTATAAAGTAAAATAAAACTAGTGTGAAAAGCAGAGAAGGGTTATAGTGAGAATTCCGTCAGAACAGGACCCTCAAACCAGGATAAACTTGTCCAATACTTTTTATCAAGAGCTAGCGACTTGTCCAATGCTTTTTATCAAGAGGTAGCGACAAGATAGTACCATCTACTTTTTATCATGAGACTGAGGCCTTGTTCAGTTGCAAAAAATTTTGCAAAATAACCCCGTAGCACGTTTCGTTGTTGTTTGATAATTAGTGTCCAATCATGGTCTAATTAGACTTAAAAGATTCGTCTCGTCTATTTCGTCTAAACTGTGTAATTACTTTTATTTTTTATCTATATTTAATGCTTCATAAATGTGTCTAAAGATTCGATATGACGGGGAATCTAAAAAATTTTGCAAAATTTTCTAGGAACTAAACCGGCCCTGAGCTTGATCATCAGTTGCTCAAAAGCTCTCATCCAACAGTAGCTCTCAGCATGCAGAATCATGTACAATGCCACTTTTCAGCTTTAGTAGGCCATTGGCAGGACAATGTTCATCATGCTGAATCATACTGTAGGCTTTACTTTACTCTACAAACTATCTTCTCCAGGTACAAAATATTTAGTAGTATATCATGGTCCTACTACGTCTGAGCCTGCACTGCTGTTCTTCTAGACAACAAGATGCAGATTCCTGCTCAGACAATCAGTACTGCATGCCTGCATCCCAACGGCTAGGGCGACAAGCTCTCCTCCGACGAGCCTGTGGATCGCACCGCGTTAAACACCGGAGGAACGTTCATGTTCCCCACCCGCCGCGACGACCCACTGGCCGCTGCCCGCTCGTTCATCTTCACAACGTCCTTGCAGACGTGATCAAGGGCCCTGAGGAAGTCGCGAACCACCATGAAGATCCTCAGCGGGTGGCCTTCCTCTTTGGCCGAGTCACCATGGAAGAACTCGGTCGTCTCCCTGACGAGGGCGAGGGCGCGGCCCTCCTGAGCCTGCACCCCAGCGATCTCAGCCTCGGCCTTTCGCAGGAACTCGCCAATGGAAGCGCGGAACCTCTTGCAGCTGTCTTCGGAACCGAGAAGCTGCTGGTTTAAGTGCAGGACCTCACTGATCTTGCTGACGCCGGAGGAGAGTTTAGAGACGCAGCTGGCCAGCGCGTCGGAGTCCATTGCTGCCGCCTTCTTGACACTGTTGAGCTCACCGCCAAGGCTTGCCACGATTTTCAGACCTACCTTCTTGCATTGCAGATCATCTGCAAGGGCACTCGCCTGATCAGATGTTTGACCGGTGGCTAAAATGTTAGCTCCTTCAGACTTGATGATTTCTTCGATGACGAAGTGTAGGAGAGTCGTCTTGCCATCGGCACCCTTTACATCGACTAACTTGAGGAGTGCGTCCAGCTTGAAGGCATGGGCGTTTCCACGGTTCGTGCCTGTGTTCATGCGGTTACCGGTCTTCAGGACTGCGTCTAATATCTTGTGGAACAACCTGCTGCCCTGCAGCTCTTCGCATGCTGCCTGAAATGACAACAAATGTCAGCAATTTGTCTGTGCTACTTTATTTCCAAATAAACAGATAACGAGATGAATTTTGATCAGGCATTTGGCATTTCTTGTCTTATGCAAATGAGATTTAGACTTCGGTGATAAATTCTTAAGTAAATAGATGATTCTGAAACGCTGATGGTTGCTCATAGAACTGTCAATCTGTCCCCAAGTCGTTCATTTACCCATCAGGACAAACATACTGCCATGGCTATATGGAGATAGAGTGTAGGGAAGCAAAATGATCTGAAAGAATGCATCACATAAATGAACAGCAGTCCTAAAATCTGATTTAGAACCATTGTTATGGCACACCTCATTTCTGCATTCTTATTCATTCAAGTCTCTAAATGGAACTATGCATGTGAAGTCGTAAAGATTACTACCTCAAGAGTTTTGTAGGAGGTCTTGAGGTAGTCAACCTCTAAATCGAAGTTGGTGATGTACAGCATCGCTTCCACTCTCTTGAAAGCGAATGGAATCGCGAGCACCGCCTTGAGGAAGCTCTCAGCAGGGCCAAGCTTAGACACAGCATCCTCCCTGTATTCTTTCAACTTGATCTCCTCTTCCCTGCTAGGCGCCATCTTCAGCAGCATCTCCAAGAGCTCAGTTCCAAGGCTCTCTGCCTGCCCTGCTTCCAATAATGGTAGCACAAGCGAATGTTTATGAAGCTGAATGATGAACAGTCAGAGGAGAAGCTCTGTGCATGCTTGTTTACAGAATGATAGATGTATTAGGATTATTTCATCTCAGTGTACTCACCATCTAAGAGTGCCTTGCACACTTCTTCCTTGGTCACATTGAGCGCCCTTAGCATTATCGCAATGTTTTGTGATTTCTTCGGGTCGAGGACCTTGTTCTCCTGGCTGCACAAACTGGAATTTGGCCCCTTGGTTCCATTCTTCGACGATCTCCATGTCGAGTTTGAGACGAATAATGTCTCAATCATTTCTTCATTCACTCTATTCGCATGCACAAAGAGTTGAAGCACGTTAAGTTACAGAGTTAAGTTATCATGGCAGTGATTCTAGTCGAGTGCAAGCAATGCCAATACGCAAGAACGGACAGGGCCTCACCGGAAAGAGCTCGCCTTCAGCTGATCCCACACCGTGGGTCGGCCAGAGCTCGCGCGCACCTTGTCCCAGTGCAACGGCTTCAGCTTCGGCAGAGCAGCCGCGTCCGCATCCGCCTGTTCCTCTGACGGTGCGCGCCCTGGAGACTCTTCTGGGTGAACTGCGCTCGCCGAGGCCCTGATCACCGTGGTCGCTGGGCGCTCGGAGTGCCGCCGGGGCAACCAGCCGCTGCCGTTGCCGGCTCGCGGCAGAGGAGGTGGCGGCGCCGGAGGAGCAGCTGCTGCTGTGGCGCAGCCCTTGTCTTTCACCGGTGGCATTGGAGGCGGCGGTGGAGGAGGCGGCGGCGGCGGCGTAGGAGGAGGAGGAGCACCCTCTGATGCTCGCTTACCTCCTGTTCCGGCGTCAATAACGGATTTTGAACATGACGGCAAGTTCATCCGCGTCTGCTGGAACTGCCGGGGCAAAGGTGGCATCGGCCTGAGCTCCGGCGAGTTGGTGCTGGAGACGGTGGCCGTCGAGCCCCGGCCATGCTGGTCGCCACCATCGTAGAACACGGGGTTAGCCGGTGCAAGCGAGGAGGGTTTTGTGTATATTGGAGCTTCCTCCTTGGGAGAGTGACGACGTTGGCGGCGGGCGAGGATGTAAACGAGCGCGGCGGTGAGCACTGCCGCAGCAACGGCGGCGACCAGGACGAGGACGGTGAGGAGGCGGTGGGAGGAGAGGAAGGACCGGAGCGGCGCGGTGTGAGAGGAGACGGGCAGCGCTGTCAAGGACGAAATGTTGGCCGGCGCCGTGGGGTGCGGCGACGAGGAGGAGGACGAGGACGCGTCACCCGCGCCAGTGTCCGCCGGGGTGGAGGCGGAGGCGGAGCCAGCCTCCGGCGTCACCGTCGGCGGCGCCGCGACGCCTGGCAAGAACGGGAAGAACGGCGCGGGCGGTGGTGGCGGCAGGGCGGGCGTGCTCTCCAGAGGGAACAGCGGCTCGTGCAGCGCCCTTCTGCCCCAGTAATGGCGGTGGTGGTCGGCTGAGGACGTGGCGGCGAGGAGGAGGAGGTGCACGAGCGGCACGAGCGCCAGCATTGCGGCGGCTGCCGAGCCCGGGAACGGCAACGATGTCCCCAGTCCCCACGAGGTTGCTGAGGATTGCACAGAAGAAGTGAACAAGCTTGCGAGGTGGGAGGGTAAAGGAGGACTGGAGGAGAGTGAACGCGCTTGTGAACGCTGAAGCGACTGAACTAGACAGGTCACAGCTGTGAGCCTGTGACTGCTGCGACCGCAGGGAAAGGAGGGGTGGCGGGGCACCATGGGAAGCGGTGCCTATGCCTGCCATGGGGCGGTGTACTGGTGTGGTGTGATGGGAACGTGTGCTTTGGATTCTTGCCGCATTTTTTTCCCCTGTGACATGGAAGGAAGAAATGATGCGCTGCGCACTGCACTGCAATGCCTTTTTGGCTATTTGCCTACGGGTGTTTAGGCCCGTTTAGTTGCCAAAATTTTTGGAGAAAAATTCTTGGAGCACTTTTCGTTGTTATTTGGCAAAATTTGTCTAACCATGGACTAACTAGACTTAAAAGATTCATCTCAACATTTACAGACAAACTGTGCAATTAGTTATTTTTTTACCTACATTTAATGCTCCATGCATACGTCTAAAGATTCGATGTGACAGTTACTATGCAAAAATTTTTTGCCTCTTTTTAAGCATCTAAACACGGCCTTAGTTAGCACCTAAAATTTTTTCAAACCTACCTACGGAATATTTGGACACAAAGATAAAAACAAACTAATTGCACAGTTTAGTTGGAAACCACGAGACGAATTTTTTAAATCTAATTAGTCTATAATTAGCCTTAAGTGCTACAGTAGCACACATGTGCTAATGATGACTTAATTAGGCTTACTAAATTCGTCTCGTGGTTTCCAGTCAAGTTATGTAATTAGTTTTTTAATTAGTATCCAAAAACTGCTTCCGACATCCCATAAAACATCCGATGTGACATTAAAAACTTTTCGCCATCCAATAAACACCCCCTATTTAGCCTGCCTTTGGTTCGCTCAACGCCCCGACCCCCCGTCCCTGCGCTTTGCCGTAGAGCAGAGCAGCTCTATTCTGGAGTTTTTTTTTTGAAACTGCTCTATTCTGGAGTTACCAAAGCAGATAAACCTGTTTGGCATATAGCTCTACTCTCCTTACGGGGGTGGGAGGTTTTGGTGACAATGGCTTACAGGGGTGTTTAACTGGACCATGTGTTGGAAGGTCAGTTTCAACAATCGACTTTTAAGCTAGCACGAGTCTAGAAAAAATAGATTAAATATTAGGAACAGAAGATTGCAACACACATATACAACCATTACAACATATGTAACATACCGATCTACTTTTGCAATATCAGCATAAAACACTTGCAAAACATACCTCTGAAACATCTAAAACACTTGAAACATACTGTTGCAATATGCGCTTTTTAGCACAATGTCACCTTGTTACTTGGACGAATGAACGCTCGTCGTTGCAGAGCTCGACGCCGACGCGGAGGTCGGTGGCGGCGCATGGAACTCGCTGATGCAGCGGCTGCGTGGCCCTCCTGTGATTCTCCAACGCCTGCTTACGGCCCAGGCTCGTGCCTGTCGGCGCGACCTTGTTGCTACTACTCCAGCGTCGCTACTCACTGAACTGCAGTTGTCCAGCGCCGTTCGCTCGTAAGGCACAGCAGGTGATGGGTGCGGTGGGGCGGACTGATGAGCGGCTTAGAAATGCTTAGCCACGTCGTGGCGAGTGGGTGAGCGGCGTGGGATTTTTTTAGAGGCCAGTTCGCTGCGCAGGAGGTAGAACTAGAAGCCGCGTCCGACGCCCGTGGGCCATGGCTGAGCGTTTCCGATTTTAAAATTGTATCATTAAAGTAGGTTAAGTTGGACCAAATTTATATAAAAAGTTACTAATATTTATCATACTAAATTGGTACCATTGGATTCATCATCAAATATATTTTCATAATATACTTACTTCATATCTTAAACTTTAATATTTTTATTTATATATTCGGTTAAACTTTAGTCTTTAATCTAGAATACATCTAGAATTGTTTTTTTCTTGAACGGAGGTAGTAGAAAACACACAAAAGAAGGTAGGCAGTGAGGTAGACATGCCACCATAGTTAGGCCCAGTTTAGATCCAAAAAATTTCAAAAAACAGTAGATTCTCCGTCACATCAAATCTTTGAACACATGCATGGAGTATTAAATATAGATACAAAATAAAACTAATTACATAGTTTAGACGAAATACACGAGACAAATCTTTTAAGCCTAATTAGATCATAATTGTACACTATTTGCCAAATAATAACGAAAAGTTCTAGTGTGCTACAGTAGCATTCGCAAAAAAGTTTTCGAAACTAAACAAACCCTTAGCTCCAAAATATACAGCCTGCTGGGCTGCCATCTGCAGGGCTACAACTACAGTGATACTTCCTCCGGTCTTAAATAACTGTCATATTTAGGCCTTGTTCACTTCCCCACCCAACCCAAAATATTTCCTCTTCCACCCATCACATCAAATCTTTCGACGCATGCATGAAGCATTAAATGTAGGTAAAAAAGATAACTAATTGCATAGTTTGTCTGTAAATGTCGGGACGAATCTTTTGAGCCTAGTTAGTCCATAATTAGACAAATTTTGCCAAATAACAACGAAAGATGCTACAGTAAATTTTCAGCTACTTTTCGTGAAGTGAATACACCCTTAGGTTTATGTGCCGTAAGTTTGATTAGATTTGTAAAAAAATACGTATAATATTTGTATCTCTAAATAAATTTATTATAAAATAGATTCAATGATCTATCTAATGATATTATTTTTATATCATAAATATTATTTTTATATATTTAGTTAAAATTATTTTTTAAAAATAAAAATAACAGTTACAGACGAAGAAAGTACATGAGAGGGAAAAAGCGGATGCGTAGTTTGATGGGGCGACTTGGTGACATGAAAGCTGCCGAGGATGGGTTAAAGTGGACATTTGAGTGACAATATGGGTTACTGTACGAATGTGGGACGGTGGCCTAAGGACCAGAGGTTGCAAATGAGACGGAGTGATGGACCATTCCATATATCCTTCGTCTACAAATATAAGTGGATTACTAGCGAATATGGCGGTATATCGCAACGGAACCTACTACCTAATACTTTTCCGAATCAGACTTCGACATAAATTGTTCTGGCTCGTATTAAGTACGGATGGTAAGTTCGGATCAAGCCTATGTTTGATCATGTTTTATAAAAAATAAAAATAATATCATAGTATTAAATTAAGAGAAATTTTACGATGCTCGAAAAAAATGAGAGCCATCTGTTAGGCTTCGAATGGTTAAGAAATAGGAGGAACCTACTAAGAGAAACTTAAGTTGTGAGACGGAACCAAAATTTAGTGGGCCCAAAACTAGCTCTAATTAAATCGTGAAGGGCAAAATGGTACTCTTTTTCGCAATTATCGGCAACGCGGGCATCTTCATTTGCATGCGCGGTGGGAGACCTTCTCAGCTTCCTAGCGCTCCTCCGTGGTGAATGGGCAACAAGTAAAATGCTGTGTCCTCATCTGGGATATTGGGATTGCTTGGAGTTCGACTTGTACATACTGGATCTACTGAGACTATCCGCGGTGGGTACTCTAAAACGATATTCTAAAGCTTTGGAGTATGAATATAGAGTAAAAATTATTGCACTGGATACTCTAAAACGATAATCTATCATTTCTCTCACTCTATATTTAGAGTGATACTGTACTTACTATATACTCTACAGTGGCGGGCCCCACTAGCTAAACAAATGAAAAAAATGCTATAACTCACAAACCAAAAAATCTAAATTAAATTTCGATTTCACCATTAAATTCGTCTCAATAAATCCTTCAAAACTAGATCACACATGAATATATTTAGATAAAGTGACAAGTGGGTCCCACAGTGAATAGAGAATGATATAGAGGATGCATAGGTGCGGGAGAATTGAATATAAAGGAGAAAATCTGGCTGACTAGTACGTATAGAGAATGAATAGAGAAGTCCATGAGTGCGAGTAGTCTAATTCGGTGCATCACCTAGTAGTGACCTCTAGGAGACTAGGATTGCCCTTCGCGGCGGCGGCGTCCCCAGCCCCGCGCTCCGGCTCCGCACCTCCCGTATGTTCAATTGTAAGAGGAGGGCGTCGAGGATGGCAAGATCCCTGAGCTCGGTTGAATCTCGCTGGAGGCTGCGCAGCGAGCGTGGGCGTCGGAGCGGCGGGCGGATGGCCGGCGGCGCGGCACGGTGGGTGGCGGCGCGAGGTGCACGCAGGCGGTGTGTGGCGCGATGATGCAGGTGAGCGTGGAATATGCGTGCCTTCGTCAATCCGTGTCACCATCGACGAGTCCAGCGCTCCACCCTTGGCCACTCACCCTCGTCATGCTCCAGACGATAGGAGAGGATCTGTAAGCCGACTATGGTGTGTAGCAGTCCTGTCGCGACCAAGCTGTCCTTGGTGCCTACCGCAAACCCCTATTCCTCATGGCGACCCCCGGAAGGTGGCAGGCAGGCAGCAGTGACCCAAGGAGGCAAATGGCGGCGACTAGGTGCAGGTTGCCCCGTTGGCGGTGGCGATGCGGGAGTCAGAAAGATCTGTGGCGGACTAAAAGTACTAAGTTACCCTTAGTGACAATTAATAAATATTTTTCATGATGAACGGTTGGCAAATTTTTCTTTAGGGAGGAAACCACCGGTTCCACCTAAGCACTGTAACAAGTCTCTTAAATTAAAAAAAATAGTTTTATAGCATTGAAAGATCACGAAAATCGAAAAATAACACTGAAAAAACTCTATCACATGAAATACCGTTGAAAGATTGAACTGTTATCAAGAATAGCATTCGGTCACGTTCGAGGCAACTGCGTCGGCACTCGGCAGTGTGGATCTCCGTCGATCTAATCCTAGGCCTTGTTTAGATGCATCCCAAAAGTTGAAATTTTTTCACTCTCTCTCCATCACATCAATCTTTGGACTCATGTATGAAGTAGTAAATATAGGTAAAAAAAATAACTAATTACACAGTTTAGTTGAAAATCACGAGATGAATCTTTTGAGTCTAGTTGATCCACGATTGGACAATATTTACCAAATAAGACGAAAGTGGTACTATTCATCGGGGTGAAATTTTTATCAATCTAAACAAGGCCCTATTAAAAAAAAATCCACTCCAACCTCGATAACGCGGGTTGCGCATGCGCTGGCGGCCACGATGCCGAGCTCCGCCGCGCCAGCACCCTGCCTCCACCCAGGCTGGGGCTGGCTGGCGGCGCGCTCCACCCTGCCTCCGCCCACGATGTCTGGCGTGCTCCGCTCCACGTCCGTGCTAGTCGGGGGCAATCGCGGGGGCCATGCCCGAGGCTGGCGGCGGCGGTAGCAGCGGCGGCACTTGGCCTCATCGATGCCAACGCCTCTGCACGCCTGCGCACGGCGGCGACAACGCCATCTCCCTCAGCGGCAGGGGCCATGCCCGGCAGCGGAAAATAATATTCCTACTGTTTATTTATTTGATGTGATCAATGGTAATGTTGTTAACTTAATTAAGGGAGTGTTTAGTTCAGGGCGGTAAAGTTTTCGATGTACTGCAGCGTATGTGTAACTATAGGAATTAGTACAATCATGGACTAATTAGGCTTAAAAGATTCGTCTCGTAAAATACATATAAACTGTGTAATTAGTTATTTTTTTTATTTATATTTAATGCTCTATGCATATTTCCAAATGATGGGGTGTAAAGTTTTTGTGTGGGAACTAAACACCCATAAGATAGTCCGATGAGTTATGTCAATCTCAAAATCTATCATATCAACGGAGGGATTAGATCTAAAGACTGAAAATATTTATAAAATCCAGGTGCCTCAAATATACGGAGTACTAGCATTACTTTTATTCTAACCGGCTACGCCGAGAGGGCACTTGACCCGCAAACGCCGACCAAAAACCAACGGGCTGTGTTTAGTTCCTAAATTTAAATTTGGGTGTCAAAATTGACCGTAGTGATATTGTAGCATTTCGTTTGTATTTGATAATAATTGTTCAACCGTTGACTAATTAGGTTCAAAACGTTCGTCTCGCAAAGTACAACCAAACTGTGTAATTAGTTTTTGATTTTATCCATATTTAGTACTCTATGCATGTATTGCAAGTTTGATTTGACAGAGAATCTTTTTTTTTTGTATAGTGTATTTTTCAATCGAACTAGACACAGCCGTAGTACTCCTAGTTGAGACAGCCTAAACAAGGTTTGTCGAGCTATGCTGAGTAGTAACTTTGGGTGTGTTTAGATGGTGGTAAAGTGTGTGTAAAGTTCTTGTAGTACTTTTTGTTGTTATTTGGTAAAATTTATCCAATCATAGACTAACTAGGCTCAAAAGATTCGTCTCGACATTTACAGACAAACTGTGCAATTAGTTATTTTTTTACCTACATTTAATGCTTCATGCATGCGTCCAAAGATTTGATGTTACGGGAAATCTTGTAAAATTTTTGGAATTTTGAAGGAACTAAACACTGCCTTTGTTTATAGAACAAAAAAACCAACGTAACTTACGTACTACACCTAGTTGAGACAGCCTAAACAAGGTTTGTCAAGATTAGCAGGACCACTGACACTTTGGCTAAAGGGTGTTTGGTTTGAGGAGTTAAAGTTTAACAAACACTGTAGCATTTTCGTCTTATTTGATAAAAAATTTCCAATCTTAGACTAATTAGGCTTAATAGATTCGTCTCGTAAATTACTCCTAATATATACCGACATACATACAATTAATCTATATTTAATACTTCATACATTTGAGAAATCATTGATGTGATGAGAGTTAAACTTTAACAAAACCAAACCACCGAGCAAAGAACACGGCAACAGTCTGTTAGTGCCCGTGTTTAGATCCCAAGTTGGGTGAACCAATTTGGAACAGTTGCCGTCACATCGTACTGTAGCAACTTTTGTTTTTATTTGGTAAAAATTGTTCAAACGTTGACTAATTAGGCTCAAAATGTTCGTCTCGTAAAGTACAACAAAACTGTGTAATTAGTTTTTAATTTCATCTACATTTAGTACTCTATGTATTTACCGATATTTCGATATGACGGAGAATTTTTTTTACGTAGTGGAATTTGAGAGAGAAATTGGGAACTAAACAACGCAGTGCTAGTGCCCAGTGTCCTCCTGTGGCTCGCCTCAGCCTCACCCGTCAGCGTCACCTCCTCAGATTCCTCGTGCTCGATGCACGCTCTGCAGCCTGCAGCTGCACGCACGCGTACTAGTCGCGTACTCACACGAGGATGGGGTCACTCCGTCACTGGAAGTACTGTAACTGCCGACAGGCCATTATCCCCATGCTAAACTTGACGGTAATGGTACGGTAACTCGCTGATTAATTGCTACTCCGACAGTACTCCAGTGTGAAATGGGGGCGTGACCGGAGGAAAAGCAGTAGAAGGGCTGTGGAAAACTGGAGAGAGCATACGACCTCTTTGACCAACGTTCGGCTGCAGGCGTGCAGTATAGCTACAGCAGCGTGTGATACTGTGGCCTTGTTCACTTCCCCATCCTAACCCAAAATATTTGCTCTGTCATCCGTCACATCGAATATTTGGACGCATGCATGGATCATTAAATGTAGGTAAAAAAGATAACTAATTCATCCACCAAATTCATCCAGGGCACTGATCGAAATGCATGCTTGCTGTATTCTTCTTTGCAACTCGGCAGCTCTGATGCTATCAGATGGTTCACAATTCGTAAGTGTATTCTCTTCTTTCGTCTACCACTAGTAGAATTGCAGTGTGCTCTACGCTCTGCATGCTCCATTCCATATTTCCATCCATCCGGTGTCCATCAACACATTTCTTGCTGTCCCAGATGGGCTGTGGCCAAATTATGCCCAAGGGAACGGACCAACTTGCTGCAACAACCCAGATTTCGACATGGCAAAGGTCTGCTACTGCTAGAGAGCTAGTAACTGAGCCGAAGCCACATCTGATTGACAGAACATGGCATCTATAAACCCTGTAGCACTGCTGTGTCTCTGCCAGATCTCAAACCTGACGACGGAGCTAAACAAGTACCGGCCCTCGCTATACTGCAGCTCACCGTCTCTCTGCTCCGGGGGCCATGGATCTCTTTGGGCCCATGAGGTAAGCAACGGACCCGAAACCAGCTCTCCTCTTGCTTCGTTTCAGGCTTTTCAGTTGCCTTTCATGGGCTCATACCATCCTGTAAGCTGTAATGCATGTCATGGGCGCGCACGGCCGGCTGTTGCATTTCTGGAGTGGGGTAATTAGGCAGTGTTTAGTTACTTCAAAATTTCAAAAATTTTACAAGATCTCCGTCACATCAAATCTTTGGACACATGCATGGAGCATTAAATGTAGGTAAAAAAATAACTAATTGCACAGTTTGTCTGTAAATGTCGAGACAAATCTTTTGAGCCTAGTTAGTCCATGATTGGATAAATTTTACCAAATAACAACGAAAAGTGCTATAGGAACTTTACACACACTTTACACCCATCTAAACACACCCTTAGTCTGCATCCAGTTGCTCACTTTTGATTCGTAGCATCAATGCCACTGAAATTTCGTATCAGTAATGTTCAGTTTTTCTGGTTGCAGAAAAGCACGGGACATGCTCGTACCCAGTGATACAGGACGAGTACAGCTACTTCTCTACCGCACTGCACCTGTACTCTAATTACAATGTCACAGTAAGCAACGCCGCAATCCGAGATTCATGGACGACACTCATGGGCTTCATGGCACTTCACTTCTGATCTGACTGATACGAGCGCGTTTTGTTCACATCTTGTGTTTGGCACATTTAGCTGATGAATAATGATGATAGTGTTGCTGACTTCGCATCGGGCGTCAGGCTATGCTGGCAAGCAAGATCAGCGTAGGCGCAGATGATGGTGCCAAGTATCTGGTGACTGACCTGGTTGCCACTATTGGAGCTTCTCTTCTGTTGCTGTGTGAGAAAGGATCGATACGGGAACTCAGGTTGTGCTTCGACAAGGATCTGAAGGTCATTCATTCTCTTGCAAGTTCTGCATCTTAGCTGTTTGTTTAGTTTCTAGCATTTTTTTTCACTCGTTTATTTCGTTCAGCCTCAGGACTGCATAAATGGAGAAAATGACAACGAATATAATACGACGGTAGAACATGGCAGGTCTTGTCCTAGGAGTATCAGCTTGCCTTCATATAAACCTCATGGTACATCTAATACGCATGTTCGTGAAGTTTGATATTCTTATGAAAATTGAGGAACATGTGTCTTCTTCAACACATCACCTTTTTCTTTTTTGAAGCTATGATTTTGTTGCAATTTCAGGTGGTGACACCAGCGGCGCCATGAGAAGGTTCACTGCTAACAAAATTGTGGCCTTCATCGCCTGCGCCCTGTAATCGCTGACCTTGGTGTATGCTCCATCCGTTCGAAAATATACTTCGGTTTAACTTTTTTTTAGTTACATAGCTTTTGTTATGAATCTAGGCATAACATGTATAATAAAGCTATATATAAAAAAGCCAGAATTACTTTTTAGCATCATACGTGGAGCATGTCGTGACATACACAAAAGCTTATTGTGGTAACCACTGTCGAGGCATCATACTTTTTAGCATCAACTAGGACTAGTTACTGGTTGGGCTAACAACTAGTCGTAGACTTGCTGACAAATCACCCTGAGTCTAACACTCAACAAGACTTAAGGGTGGACCTGATCAAATCTTAGGTTAGGTCATATTCAGGTTGGGCTTTAAAAGCCAAATCCAAAAAATATCGCTCAAGCCACCGTACCATTGGTCTAATGAAAAACCAAGGTTTCAATAACTAGCAAAGTTATTTAATGGTGGTTTTTTGCTGAAGCTAAACAAATCCATAGTAGGATATAGAAGAAGTTATTCGATTAGCGATTTTGTTGAAATATGAAAAATTCTTAACTAATTATGAAAAAAATATGGAACTAAGGAAATTTTATGGACAAATACTCAAAAGACATGTCCATGGCTCTAGGAGAACATACGTAAATGTCTATTATTTCAGTCACAAGTCAATTCATATTCTCATGGGTATAGCCAATATTCATATTGATACAACATTTAACAATATAAACAACTCAATAATTTTTAATGGTTCACTACTTCATTTATTAAGTAAAGAATACAATAATGAGCATATATTATAGTTTGTAGAGTGCAGAATGAATATTTTTCTCTGTTAGGGTCGCTAAATTTTTGTGTGGCTCAAATAGACATGTACATAGTTCATATATATGAGGGAAAAAAAGCAGACAACTGTTTTTTCCATAATAATGGAGGAAAAACATACATAAAGGGTATTGGAGATCTATGCTGAAAAACAAATGTTTAGTCCTCGAAATGCCAGGCTATCCATTAGGTCAAAAATCAATCTTGTTCCCAACCCAAAAAGGAAACTCGAGGGTTCCCAACATAAAGTCTCAACCTAACAGGGTCTGGTCAGCTTAGGTTAGCGGTGACAGGCGGTCCATGGTCCAGGGCCCGTGTTGCACCTTGGCACCTTGCATTGCATGCATGAGGTCAGCAGTTTTCCTCCCTTCTAGGCTAGACTAGATCCTCATTTTTCTCACGCACTCATGGTTGTACACAATGCCAACGAGCGGCGTTGGAAGGCAAAATTGAGGGTGCAGTGCTGTCGGTGTCTAGAGAACCGGGGGTCTAAACAGAGTGACGAGTAAATTTGTATCTACGCGTCTAGGCCTGAATGGTGCGCAAAGCGGACACAAGGATATATACTGGTTCAGGCATAAATAACCCTACTTACAGTGGGTTTTGCTGCTGCTCGTGTTGCCTTGTACCAGAGTCCTTGTAGTAGGGGTTATAAGCTTTCGAGAGAGGGACCGGATCCCAGGTCTCTTGTGAGGGGTGGTGCGTGGATGCGTGGATGTGTGAGTGCTTGATTGCGGTGAACTCTCGTTGATTGCTCTCCTCCTCCTTTTCTGCTCTGGCCCCCTGCCTCTCCTTTTATAGCTTCTAAGGGGAGGACTCAAGTTACATTCGTGGTAAAGAGGTAAAAAATAAAAGAGAAAAAACAAAAGGTTGCCTCGAGCATGGCTGTCTTCCTCCTTATCCGGTGGGAACAGTTCTCCTATCGTGCAGAGATGCAACAGGGGTTAATCTTTTGGCCTCTCCGTCTGCTGGTGTTGCGTTCTGTGGCCATGCCTTGTCCTATGCGTTTCTGTGCCGTTGAGGATGGGCAACATGGGCGCCCGGATTTGCGTTGAGAGGGGGTTAGGTGGTATAGTGATCGTTACTCCCGTCGTTGTAGAGGTATGGATGTCGTGGTGGTGGAATGACCGGGGTCATGTTGGGTCTAGGCGTGGTTCCCATGCTCCTGTTGATTATGCATGGTTGTAAGGTCCAAATGGCTAGAGAGGGGGTGAATAGCCTATTTAAATTTTCTACAAGCTTCACTAAACAACAAAGTTAGTATATAAGATGGCGAAGCTAATTCTAGCACTAGCTCAACTACTTTTATATGCAAGCCACAAATATAATTCTAGTGCAAGGCTATGATCTCTAGTTCACACCAACAAAGCTAAGTCTCTAAACTAATTACCCCTAAGTGATACAAACTACTCTAAGCACACTAGACAAAATATAGTGCATGAATGTAAAAGGGAAGTGAATTGATTCTTATACCGATGGTGTAGAGATGAGATGTATCCAAAGAATCAATCACACATAATCACAATGAGAATCCTCGGCAAAGGATGACACAAAGAATTTTTACCGAGGTTCACTTGCTTCCCGGAAAGCTACTTCTCGTTGTGGCGATGCACCCACTTGATGGATCGCGAGCTAATCAACTATCAAGAGTTAAACCCTCAGCGGGTGCCGCACATCCACTCACAAAATGGGGATCTTCCAAGCCACGAGCTCCACTAAAGTAGCCAATTCGTGAACTCCCGTAGGGAAGGCTCAAGAACCCCTCACAATCGCTTGGTGAGGCTCGAAACAATCTCTAATCACGAGCTCAACACCACCGCTGCTCCAAGCCGTCTAGGGCGTCGGGAAACACCCAAGAGTAACAAGCAATCCGCAACAAACTCAAGAATCAAGTGCCACTAGATGCAACTCTCAATGCAATGCACTTGAATCTCACTCAATCTCTATAGAGTATGCAACCAAGCAAGGAGATGAGTAGAGGGGAAGTGCTCTAGCTCAAAATATGTCTCAAGTGTTTAAAGAGTTAAGAGCAAGCACCCCAAACCCGGCCACCATCTATTTATAGCGAAGGGGTAAGCAACTAGCCGTTACAAGACAACGCAGTAAAAATCGTGATGACCGGACGCACCGGTCAGGGTGACCGGACGCGTCCGGTCACTATAGGACAAACAACAACAGTGCAGTCAGAGAGAGCCGTTGCCATGACCGGACGCGCTACACCGTTTGATCGGACGCGCTGCACCCCGCGTCCGATTGGGGTCTAGAGAGCTCCTCGCACGATCGGACGCGTCCGGTCGCACGTGACTGGACGCGCCACCGCGTCTGATCGGCACTGAGACACGCGCTGCCCACTGGGAGTGTGACCGGATGCTCTGGATTTGCAAGGGACCGGACGCGTCGGTCCGTGACCTTCACGCGTGCGTCTCTGCCTACGATTTGAACTGACCGGACGCGCAGGTCCACCTTGAACCGCGTTCGGTCCAGTGTCCGGTTGGAGCTTTTTCAGAGATAAACACTCCAGACTTTCGCTACCTTTTCTCGCCTCTGACGCAATAGAAAAATAGGCATTTTATTTCCTCAAAAATGCCTGAATCCTGCGCTCGCTTACCGCTCAAACTCCACCACCTTCGCTAATGTGCTAACACCACCAAGTGTACACCATCATGTGCATGTGTGTTAGCATTTTCACAATCATTTTTCAGGGCGTTATGTTAGCCCTCTACTAGATCCTAATGCATATGCTTAAGATGATGACCTAGTAGCACTTGATTCACGAGCTAACCGTGATTGCCCCTCTTGATAGTCGGCTATCAATCATAAACCCGATTAATCACTTCTCTACTCATCTTAGAACGCCAAAAGCAAACCCTATGATTATACCTTTGCCTTGATCCCTTTGTTCCATATCCATCTTCTCATGCTTGATCACCATGATCATCATTTCATGTGCATCTCCACCATGATCGTCATTTCATATCCATGCACCATCATGCTCCTTGCTCCTTCTTCACATGTGTTGTTATGCCTAACTCAATTCACTTGACACAATGGCCTTAGCAACTTAGTGTCATTAATTACCAAAACCAAACTTGGGCTTTCAATCTCCCCATTTTTGGTAATTGATGACAACCACCACAAAGATGCAATAAATTCAATTTCAATTTTGCACACATGCATGAATTGGAGTTTTGGGAGAGTTACTACTACTAAAATGATGCTAAGGTATATAGAATGGACTTTTGAAGCGTGATACCAATCGGAGTTGCCAATATATACCATCCTTAGCACCAATGTAGCTAGACACCACTTGTAATACATCACTTGTAAAGATCACAAACACTAAAATACCTCGTAAGATCAACATTATATGCAAAGAGTGTCTAGATACCACTTGTAAAGCTACTCTCAATAATTCATCATTCAAGATCTATTTCTAGCATTCACCACACAATCATGAATATGAATTTAAGCTTTGCAATGCAACAATTCATCATGTTAGTGCACATACAAATGCAACAAGTGATTCATGAGCTTGCTCCCCCTACTCGTGTGCTCAATTTTAATTAATCTCTTTCTAACGTCATATCTTTGATTTCTCTCCCCCTCATATCTTTTGCTTTCTCTCCCCCTTTCTATATCTTTGTGACTTACTTCTCCCCCTTTGTTAACAATCACCAAAAATGTGCTAATTTTAGTGAGAATTAAGTCAGTCAATATGAGGGAGTCCAAATTATGGTTCAATCTAGATCACTTGCCTAGAATATGTAATTCGGTTTGATCCAAGGATAAGCTTCTTCACACTTCATAAAGTATAAGGGTTATCTTGACCATGTTGAATTACACATCATGTGCTCATTTTCTAGATTCAACAGTAGGTTTGCAAGCCCACAAACATGTCATATGCTACCACTAGATCAAACAAACATAGAAGCAATAGTGGTACCATATATACATCAAAAACATTTGATTTTCATGAATGTGCCTATTATCATGCAAACATGTCTATATGTTCTAACCATGTCTTTAGCAAAGTATGAATGATATGCCAAACAACTTTACCTTGCTATGTTGAAGGAGAGGCATGTCATATAAGAATATGAGGGCACACTCATTTCAAGTTGGAGAAGTCAAGTATGTTCAATTTATTCTTCAACTTGTAAAATCTCTTCTCATCAAGTGGCTTTGTGAATATATCGGCTAGTTGATCTTCGGTGCCAATACTCTCAATGCTAATATCACCCTTTTATTGATGGTCTCTTATGAAGTGATGCCTTATGTCAATGTGCTTGATTCTTGAATGTTGAACCAGATTTTGAGTCATCTTAATTGCACTTTTATTATCACAAAATAATGGCACATTCTTGAACTTGATTCCAAAATCATTCAAGATGGCCTTCATCCAAAGTAATTGTGCATAACAACTACTGACACTAATGTATTCGGCCTCGGGGGTAGATAGTGCAACACTATTTTGTTTCTTTGATGACCATGAAACAAGAGACCTTCTTAGTAATTGACAAGTGCCACTTGTGCTCATTCTATCAATCTTGCAACCACCATAGTCGGAATTCGAATATCCAATCAACTCAAAGTTTGATCCCTTAGGATACCATAGTCCAACATCATGAGTGCCCTTAAGATATCTCAATATTCTCTTGGTCGCTTTCAAGTGACTTTCTCTAGGTGAAGCTTGATATCTTGCACACTTGCACACACTAAACATCACATCCGGCCTAGAAGCGGTGATATAGAGCAAACTTCTAATCATAGACCAGTATTGCTTTTGATCTACCATATTGCCACTAGCATCAACACCCAATTGATCATTTGTGCCCATTGGTGTACTCATTGACTTGGCATCTTGCAATCCAAACTTTTTGATCATGTCCTTGATATACTTGCCTTGACTTACAAAAGTGTCATTCTTTATTTGCTTGATTTGAAGTCTAAGGAAGTAACTAAGCTCTCCAATCATGGACATATCAAACTAATTTGCCATCATTTTTCTAAACTCTTCACAAAAGTCTTGATTAGTTGATCAAAAAATGATATCATCCACATAGATTTGTAACACAAACAAGTCAACGTCTATCTTCTTAGTGAAGAGAGTGGTATCAATCTTTTCTATCTTGAACCCTTTAGAGAGGAGAAAGTCCCTCAACCTCTCGTACCATGCTCTAGGTGCTTGCTTCAAACCATACAATGTCTTCTTAAGCTTGTAAATATGATCGTGCTTCTTGTCATCTTTAAAACCGGGAGGTTGCTCAACATAGACCAACTTATTTATATACCCATTGAGGAATGCACTTTTTACATCCATTTGATACAACTTGATATTGTGGGCACAAGCATAGGCTAAAAGAATTCTAATTGCCTCTAATCTTGCAACTGGTGCATATGTCTCTCCAAAGTCAAGACCCTCAATTTGAGTGTAACCTTGTGCAACCAATCTTGCCTTGTTCCTTACAACCATGTCATCTTGATCTTGCTTGTTTCTAAAGACCCACTTGGTGTCAATTATATTGTAGTTCTTTGGTCTTTCCATAAGTTCCCAAACTTGATTTCTAGCAAAGTTGTTTAGTTTTCATGCATGACATTTACCCAATCGGAATCCCTCAAAGCATCTTCTATTTTCTTAGGTTCTTCAAGTGACACAAATGAATAGTGCTTACAAAAGGATGCTAATCTTAATCTAGTTTGAACACCACTTTGAATTTCACCAATGATTTGATCCAATGGATGATCTCTTGCAATATTGGTAGGTTGGAGTATTGAGAGTTGATTGCTTCCACTTTCTTGACCTTGATCTTGAGCTTCATCATGAGTACCACTTGAGCTTGCTTGATTTGTATCAATTTGCACATCTTGATTAATCATATGTATGTCACCATCATCATCAACTTGCATCGGCCTTATATTACTAATGTCCATGTTCTTCATTGCATCTGACAATTGATCTCCTCTCACATTATCAAGGTTTTGAACTTCATTTTGAGATCCTTGGGTTTCATCAAACTCAACATCATGAACTTCTTCCAAGGTGTCATTTATGAGATTCCAAACTCTATATGCTTTACTTGTGGTAGAATAACCAAGTAACAACCCTTTATCACATTTCTTGTCAAACTTGCTCAATCTAGTGCCTTTCTTGAGAATATATCATTTGCAACCAAACACTCTAAAGTATGCAATGTTGGGCTTTCTTCCATTTAATAGCTCATATGGTGTCTTCCCAAGCTTCCTATGGCAATAGAGATGATTGCTACAATAGCATGTTGTGTTGATGGCTTCACTCCAAAAGAAATGACTAACATTGTATTCACTTAGCATTGATCTAGCCATGTCAATTAAGGTTCTATTCTTTCTTTCAACTACACCATTGGATTGGGGTGTGTATGTTGGAGAGAATTAATGTCTAATACTAAGATCATCACATAAATTTTCAATTCTTATGTTCTTAAACTCACTACTATTGTCACTTCTAATCTTTTTTTATAGTGGTTTCAAACTCATTTTGAACCCTCTTGACAAAAGACTTGAATAGATCATAGACATCACTTTTGTCATAGAGAAAGAACACCCAAGTATATCTAGTGTAGTCATCAACAATCACAAAACCATACTTGTTGCCACCAATGCTAGTGTATGTTGTTGGCCCAAACAAGTCTATGTGCAATAACTCAAATGCCTTAGAAGTGCTCATTTCATTCTTACTAGAATGTGCATTTCCAACTTGTTTACCGGCTTGACAAGCACTACAAGGTTTATCCTTCTTAAAGGTGACATCATTCAATCCTCTAACTAAGTCATGCCTCAAAAGTTTATTCAATTGCTTCATTCCAACATGACCAAGCCTTCTATGCCACAACCAACACATACTAGATTTGCTAAGCAAACATGATGTCAATTGTGTCTCATTATCATTGAAGTCAACCAAGTATAAGCGACCATGTCTAAATCCTTTAAATATCAAATTTGATCCATCAACACTAATGACCTCAACATCATCACTACCAAATATGCACTTGAAGCCAAGATCACAAAGTTGTGCCACCGACAAAAGATTGAAATCCAAGCTCTCAACTAGCAAGACATTAGATATGCTCATGTCATTTGAGATCACAATTTTGCTAAGCCCCTTGACCTTGCCTTTCTTGTTGTGGCCGAAAGTAATAGAATCAAAACCACCATTTTGACTTGTATCAATTGATTTGAACATACAAGAGTCCCCGGTCATATGTTGAGTGCACCCACTATCAAGCACCCAATGCCTTTCTCCGGCTTTGTAATTGACCTACAAGATAAGATCAATTCTTTTGAGGTACCCAAACTTGTTTGGGTCCTCCAAGGTTAGTGACCAAGCTCTTTGGTACCTAAATGGCTTTCTTCTTTGAGCCCATCCATGGTATACCAATGAACTTAGCATGAACACCATTAGTACCCTTGGTAAGCATATAGAAAGAATCAAGCTTAATTGAGGATATATTAGCATTGGATTTCTTGTTCATGCAATGTTGCTCTATATGACCAACTTGCTTGTAACTTTTGCAATAGCTACCATTGTTCTTCACAAAACGAGTCTTGTAAGGAGCGAAAGCGGTCTTGCCTTTCTTGGGGCTATAGCCCAATCCCTCTTTGTAGAGAGAAGCTCTTTGGCTACCCAAGCACATAAGCAAGCGGTCCTCACCACCATAAGCCTTGGCTAAGGTGTGATTGAGCTCTTTTACCTCCTTCTTGAGATTTTCATTCTTAACTATTAGTGTGGAGTCACAAGTGAAACCGTCACTACTAGATGAGGATGATGTAGATGAGCTACATGAAGGGTTAGTGGGAGCAACAACAATAGGCTTATGAAAAGATTTATTAATTATATCACATGATATGTCTATGTTGCAAGTTTTAGCTTTCTCAATATTAGTTGGCATATTTTCACATTTTTCAACTAGAGAGGAATGAACTTCTTCAAGCTTAGAGTGAGACTTTTAAAGCTTCTTATGGTCTACCCTTAGACTCTCATAATATGCCCTAAGCTCATCAAGTTCTTGCATGAGGTTTTTCTTATCCTTAAGCAAGCCCTTGCACTCCTTTCTAGATTCTTTAAAATATTGAGTGCAATCTTCTAGCATAGTGATTAGTTCGTCTTTAGTTAGATCATCATCATCATCACTATCACTAGTACTAGCACTATCATGATTACTCTCATCGTTGGATGATACCTTAGTGGCCTTAGCCATGAAGCACGATGGAGTATCGAAGAGGGAGACCTTCTCTTGGATAGCAATGCTTGCATGTCCCTTCTTCTTGCTCTTGTTGTCATCCTCATCATCACTTGAGGAATCATCACTATCCTATATAGCAACATGAGAATCATTCTTCTTCTTATGAGAGCTCTCCTTTTCTTGCTTCTTCTTTTGCTTCTTCCTCTCCTTCTTGATAGCATCTTCATCATCACTATCATAAGGGCACTTGGCGATGAGATGGTCCTTGCTATGACATCTAAAGCATCTCATAGTTTGCTTATTCTTCTTGGATTAGTTCTTCCTTCTCCTTGCATGATAACATTTATTCTTCATGAATTTACCAAATTGCTTGACAAAAAGAGCCATTTTCTCATCAATATCATCACTAACACAAGAGCTTGAATCTTTATCACTTGATGATTCAATCTTGGACTTATCCTTAGATGAGGTGGCTTTGAATGCCACACATTTCTTCTTGTCATCATCCTTCTTCTTACTTTCCTTCTTCTTCTTGACCAACTCCTCCTTCTCATCATCTTCTCTATAGGAATCATCGGTCATCACTTCTTAGAATACTTGGTGAGGAGTTGAATCTTTCGATGTTGTCCTCATAAGTACGGTGATCAACATATCAAACCTCTTGGGTAAGCTTCTCAAGAACTTCATGGATAATTGATTGTCCTTGACCTCCTACCAAGTGCCTTGAGCTCATTCACAATGACTTGCAATCTATGAAACATCTCCGACACACTCTCATCTTCTTGTATCTTGAAGCTAGAGAACTTTTCATGTAGAATGTACACTTTGGCGGTCTTGGTGCCTTTGGTGCCTTCATATGTTTCCTTAAGTTTTGCCCATGCATCATGAGCAATCTCAATGTTCTTCACTTGCTCAAAGATCTTGTCATCTAGTGCCTCATGAAGAGCACTAATGGCAATGTCATTGCATTAGAGCTTCTTCTCCTCCACCGGTGTAGGTGCTTCCGGATTAGCAACCTCAAATTTGGTTTTGGTGACCTTCCACACTTCTCTATTGATTGACTTAAGGTGTGCGATCATCTTAACCTTCAAATATGCATAATTTGTGCCATCAAAGTGAGGTGTCTTCTTGGTGTTGTTGATGTGCAAGCTTAATTGAGCCCTTTCTTATTCACCGTAGGTTGTTAAGCCTTAAATAAACGGTGCCTCAACTCCGATACCACTTGTAAGGTCCAAATGGCTAGAGGGGGTGAATAGCCTATTTAAATTTTCTACAAGATTCACTAAACAACAAAGTTAGTATATAAGATGGTGAAGCTAATTCTAGCACCAGCTCAACTACTTTTATGCAAGCCACAAATATAATTCTAGTGCAAGGCTATGATCTCTAGGTCACACCAACAAAGTTAAGTCTCTAAACTAATTACCCCTAAGTGATACAAACTACTCTAAGCACACTAGACAAAATATAGTGCATGAATGTAAAAGGGAAGTGAATTGATTCTTATACCGACGGTGTAGAGATGAGATGTATCCAAAGAATCAATCACACACAATCATAATGAGAATCCTTGGCAAGGGATGACACAAGAATTTTTACCGAGGTTCACTTGTTTCCCGGCAAGCTACTCCTCGTTGTGGCGATGCACCCACTTGATGGATCACGAGCTAATCAACTATCAAGAGTTGAACCCTCAGTGGGTGCCGCACATCCACTCATAAAATGGGGATCCTCCAAGCTATGAGCTCCACTAGAGTAGCCAATTCACGAACTCCCATGGGGAAGGCTCAAGAACCCCTCACAATCGCTTGGTGAGGCTCGAAACAATCTCTAATCACGAGCTCAACACCACCACTGCTCCAAGCCATCTAGGGCATCGGGAAACACCCAAGAGTAACAAATAATCCACAACAAACTCAAGAATCAAGTGCCACTAGATGCAACTCTCAATGCAATGTACTTGAATCTCACTCAATCTCTCTAGAGTATGCAACCAAGCAAGGAGATGAGTAGAGGGGAAGTGCTCTAGCTCAAAGTATGTCTCAAGTGTTTAAAGAGTCAAGAGCAAGCACCCCAAACCCAGCCACCATCTATTTATAGCGAAGGGGTAAGCAACAAGTCGTTACAAGACAACGTAGTGAAAATCATGATGACCGGACGCACCGGTCAGGGTGACCGAACACATCCGGTCACTATAGGACAAACAACAACAGTGCACGTTAGAGAGAGCCATTGTCGTGACCGGAAGCGCTACACCGTTTGACCGGACGCGCTGCACCCGATGTCCGATTGAAGTCTAAAGAGCTCCTCACGTGATCCGACACGTCCGGTCGCACGTGACCGGACGTGCCACCGTTTCCGATCGGCACTGAGACACGTGCTGCCCACTGGGAGTGTGACCAGACGCTCCGGATCTGCAAGGGATCGGACGCATCGGTCCGTGACCTTCACGCGTGGGTCTCTGTCTGCGGTTTGAACTGACCGGACGCGTAGGTCCACCCTAGACCGTGTCCGGTCCAGCGTTCGGTTGGAGTTTTTTTAGAGATAAACACTCTGGACTTTCGCCACCTTTTCTCACCTCCGGCGCAATGAAAAATAGGCATTTCATTTCCTCGAAAATGCCTGAATCCCGTGCTCGCTTACCGCTCAAACTCCGCCGCCTTCGCTAATGTGCTAACACCACCAAGTGTACACCATCGTGTGCATGTGTGTTAGAATTTTCACAATCTTTTTTCAAGGTGTTATGTTAGCCCTCTACTAGATCCTAATGTATATGCTCAAGATGATGACCTAGTAGTACTTGATTCACGAGCTAACCGTGATTGCCCCTCTTGATAGTCGGCTATCAATCATAAACCCGGTCAATCACTTCTCTACTCATCTTAGACCGGCAAAAGCAAACCCTATGATTATACCTTTGCCTTGATCCCTATGTTCCATGTCCATCTCCTCATGCTTGATCACCATGATCATCATTTCATGTGCATCTCCACCATGATCATCATTTCATATCCATGCACCATCATGCTCCTTGTTCCTTCATCACATATGTTGCTATGCCTAACTCCATTCACTTGACACAATGGCATTAGCAACTTGTTATCATTAATTACCAAAACTAAACTTGGGCTTTCAACGGTCATGTCCGTCCCATCGATGGGAGTGGGTGCCGTGGTTGGGGGGTCCCCGTGGCTTACCATCTTGCCAGAGGGTTACACGTGTCCCTCGGGCGAGTTGGAAGTAAGCTGAGAGGGTCGGGCGCCTTTGATGACGCCGCGGGGGCTCGGGCGAGGCGGAGAAATGTCGCCCGAGGTGCTCATCTCGCTCGAGACCTCTCCACAAGGCTCTGGTGGGATGGAGTTTGTCATTTATGTCGCAAGCGATTGACATGCTATCCGCGCTTTCGGTGAGTCGACTTTACTGGGGCCCCTATGATGGGGCTTTGGCGATCATATAGGGTGCCATATTTCACCGTCTGTTGGGTACCCTGGTATTTTGATACCCGATAGTAGCCCCCGAGCCTGTGGAGGAGTGGAGCACTCCTTCAGAGGCTTAAGAACAAGTGACCGTGGGTAGTTTTTGTTTTTGGTGTTAGAAGAGGACTGTCCGGTGTGTGCACGCGAGCGCATCCGGTGGGTGTAGCCCCCGAGGCCTTGGAGGGATGAGTTATCCCTTTAAAGGCTTTTAATTGAGCGAGTATGTTGTTTTTCGTATGACCGCGGGATGGGTAAGGAGCCCCCAAGCCCTTGGCTTTGACCATTCGCTAGGTCAGGATGCGAGAGAAGCCCTCGAGCCCCCGTGCGTTGCAAGGGACTGACCGGATGACCTCTCTACTGTCGTATTGTTTCCCTTGCGCTCTTTAGTAGAAGAGAGGGTATACGTGGGCCCTCGTCATCTGGGTGTAGCCTCCGAGGCCTTGGAGGGATGAGTTATCCCTTCAAGGGCTTAGAATCGAGCGAGTGGGTCCACCTAGGGAAGACGAGGGGTCACGCCGAGCAGTTGCTGTTGTGACGCTTCGTGTTCCGGTGCATGGGAAGGTAGGGGTTCCCAGTTTTTCACAATCTTGGGGAGTTGGGTGACTGGCGCGTAGTCGGTTGCCCTTTCACACGGTTCCATTGCCATGATTAAATGGGCTGTGAACTGTTTGCGAGAACGGTTCACCTTCCCGAGGTGTGGCATGAGACCGACACAGCTCCCTTGGGAGACGGTGGGGCAGTTGGGTGAATGAGCGACGTATTGAATGCCATGGGAGTCGAGAGGCGTCCCTAGGGCCCTTTATAACCCAGGCCATGGTGCCTGACCCTGGTATCTTTGTCCCTGCTTTCTTTCTTTTCTTGCCACCTTAGCCATCGTCATAGAGTACGATGACTCTTCCAAGGGCTCCTACGTGGGTACGCTAGGGAGGGGGACGGGGCACCCTCACGCCATCATCGCCTTAATCTTGGCGTCGCCTCCACGTCCAGGTATGGGCAGGCCCAGAACGCGCTGTCTTAGGGTGTTCCTACCCTACTCCAGGAGGCCCAGAAGGAGTTGGCTACCGTCAAGGCGGCAGTGACTTCTCTAGAGGAGGAGGCGGCGCTCGCCCGTTCACAGCGAACGAAATCCGACCGTTTGTGCGCAGGTAAGCGATCTTTTGTCTCCTCATTTCGTTCTTTAGCCGATGTAATGTCTGATGCTCGGTATTTGTTTTGAGCAGAGCTACTTGCAGAGGTGGAGTCCCTCTGTAGTGCCGCCGACGTCCTGGCGGACTTTGTGCAAACTCCAACAGGGCATCGGGAGGAGCGCCTCCTCAGTGCGGGGGTGCTGATCCGGGCGGCAATCGAGTGCGGCGTCCATCGAGGAGCGGCCATTGCGCTGACGATGGCCTAGGCGGCCATAGACATAGAGCTCCAGGACGTTGAAGGCTTCCCGATGGGGGAGGGGCTGGGAGACTAAGAGGACCTCCTCTAGGGCTCTGAACCAGTGGCGAACATCATTGCTGCCCTAGTCCTTGCGGACCAGGTCCTCAACGAGGACCTGTAGGCTTAGTCTAGGACTCCTCCCTTCCCCTAAAATGTAAAATAGCTTATTATCTAAGAGAACAGTTCGTCCGATCATTGTCGTGTTCATTTTGTTTCCCCATTCCCATCGTTTTGCCTTGGTTGATCAATAATGGCGGTCGGTGATGTCGCCGAGACTTTGCTCGTTGATGATTTTTGGGGAGGAACAGACTTGTGTGTGCGTAGCTTTCATGGCTTTTGACAGATCGATCGAATGTTTAGGTGTAGCTGTTTCTCGTGTCTCGAGGCGGGGTCAGATGCGTTCTTATCGATGCCTCTGCCATCGCCTAGGACCGTAGGCTCGCCAAGATGCTCGGGAGAGTTCGCTCACGGGTCAAACATTTCTGCCCCTGGGTCCCATGCCCCGAGGAGGGGTCAGATGCTCCTACCTATGCCTAGGGTCGTAGGCCCGTCGGGATGCTCGAGAGAGTTTGTTCATGGGTCAGACATTTCTGCCCCTAGGTCCTCCGAAATCTCTGCTTGTGTGTGGGCCCGGTTAAGTGGCTTTGTTAGCATATCCCTCACGCATCTTTTTCGCAAAGAGGAGGGTTTGGGCAACGCCACGACATCCCTCGTAGGATCGAGCCGTGGTGCCTGTTGAGTTACAATCAAGTCGGTTCAAGTGAAGCCCTTGTTCCCGTTTGCGGGGATCTGATGGAGGTAAGCTAGTGACCGGCTTCAAAACTTCCTGACGGTTGGTTTGGGGAGTTCCCAGGGTCGTTCGATCGTCCCCGAGGGCTCGTTGCCTTTTTTCAGAAAAAAGCTCCCGAACTTTAAACCGGCCTCGACTTGAACATGGCTCGAGAAGGCTCATGACGCTCAGCGCGTCTGGGTGCTGGCCGCTAGTGTGCCCCTTCTCACGCCATCCCTCACTCGGGTGACTCCAAGCGGCTGTCGAACCCTTCGTGGGCCAGCCTTTGAACTCCGCGTCGTAACGGACCGTAAAGGGCGAAAACGTATTACATAATTATCGCTGATAATTTAACTCATGATTCAACACGTAAGCAAGGAAATAAATTACTGCGGATAATGTGCAAAGATTTCATACGCACGAACAGATTGTATTCGAACAAAATAATAGATCTTGGACAGGGGGTGATGCGGTGATCTACCGGCCGTGGCGTGTCGACGCCATGCGCAGCCTTCACCCTCCGGTGTTACGGCCACGTGAGCTCGTAGCTGCCGTCATCGGAGTCACCATCATAGAGGAGGTAGTCACAGATACCGACGAAACGACGTAGAGCCCCCGGGTCGTCGAGCCGGAGAAGTCGACGCTGGCCCAACCGCCGTCATCCTCGTCGGAGCTGGTGCTAGAGGCTGTCTCAGTGGTCGCGAGTACTTCCGCGATAGCCTACGCATGGTGAGTCAGTAGATCTGTGAGAATCTCCCCCGTAGATGAATCAAGATGAATTGTAGTCGAAGACTAGCCATGGGCCTTCCTGTGGTTGTGCGGCTTACCGGCCTGCGTCGTTTTGCCCTGGGAACTTCCTGGATGGTCGTTCTCGAGGGCCTCGGAGATGGCGTCGATGTCGACGGAAGGGGGAAGAAGGACCAGATCGTTGTCTACTTCCGTGCAGAGGAAATCTATGTTTCTGAACCGGCCATGGGAGCCTAGGGAGAAGCAGATGCGAGGGTTGGCCATCGAGACCTAGGAGATGGATCGTGACGCACAGAAGTTCCCCTACCTGGCGCGCCAACTGTCGGTGTCTAGAGAATCGGGGGTCTAAACAGAGCGACGAGTAAATTTGTATCTGCGCGTCTAGACCTGGATGGTGTGCAAAGCGAACACAAGGATGTATACTGGTTCGGGCATGAATAACCCTACGTCCAGTGGGTTTTGCTGCTGGTCGTGTTGCCTTGCACCGGAGTGCTCGTAGTAGGGGTTACAAGCTTTCGAGAGAGGGAGCGGATCCCAGGTCTCTTGTGAGGGGTGGTTCGTGGATGTGTGAGTGTTTGATTGCGGTGAACTCTCGTTGATTGCTCTCCTTCTCCTTTTCTGTTGTGGCCCCTTGCCTCCCCTTTTATAGCTTCTAAGGAGAGGGCTCGGGTTATATTCATGGTAAAGAGGTAAAAAAATGAAAGAGAAAAAAAACAAAAGGTGGCCTCGGGTGTGGCTGTCTTCCTCCTTATCCGGTGGGAACAGTTCTCCTGTAGCGCAGAGATGCAACAGGCATTAATCTTTTGGCCTCTCCGTCTGCTGGTGCATCGTTCTGTGGCCATGTCTTGTCCTATGCGCCTCTGTGCCATTGAGGACGGGCGACATAGGCGCCCATATTTGCGTTGAGAGGGGGTTAGGTGGTATAGTGATCGTTACCTCTGTCGCTATAGAGGTATGAATGTCGTCGTGGTGGAATGACCGGGGTCATGTTGGGTCAGGGTGTGGTTTCCGTGCTCCTGTTGACTGTGCACAGTCACGTCCGTCCCATCGGTGGGAGTGGGTGTCATGGTTGGGGTGTCCCCGTGGCTCACTGTCTTGCCAGAGGGTTACACGTGTCCCTCGGGTGAAGCGGAAGTAAGCTGAGGGGGTCGAGCGCTTTTGATGACACCGCGGGGGCTCGGGCGAGACAGAGAAATGTTGCCCGAGGCGTTCATCTCGCTCGTGACCTCTCCGCAAGGCTCGGGTGGGATGGAGTTTGTCATTCGTGCCACAAGCGACTGACATGCTGTCCGCGCTTTCGGTGAGTCGACTTTGCTGGGGGGCCCTACGATGGGGCTTTGGCGATCGTAAGGGTGCCGTATTTCCCTGTCTGTTGGGTGCCCTGGTATTTTGATACCCGACAAGTGCCAAATGGGACCGTCATTGGAAGGACTTTTAATCACAGATTAAGTTGCCTTACCCTAGTAGACATGGATTCTGAAGCATAGAAGTGGATATCAGCTGAGCCCATATTGAAAGATAAGAACACCAACTGCTCCATAACCATTATGCCTAGCAAGATGAGGTTGAACAGAATAATTTAGCCTTCGAACTCCTCACCCATTCTCCTATTTGTTTTCCCAAGCCTGGAACCCCTTTCCAATTCCCTTCAGCCTCTGTCAATTTCCTTCCATAACCATATCAACTGCACCAAGCACCACAACCACAGCATACACGTCACCAACACACCCTAACTTTCTAAGTGCTCAGCGATGATGTAATCAGACAACACCTCAGTTCTTAAATAGTTCAAATTTGTGGCTGCTAATTCTGTCAAGACCATTCATACAGAATCACAGTTATTTATGAATTATTTCAGTTAGGAGTAAACTATGTAGGAAAAGTACCTATTGAAAATCGAACCCTTAGTCAAGGTTAAGTAGCACCTAAGTATCGTTTGCACCACTAATCTGCCACTGTTACCATAGTTGTTTTTCCTCTATTCCCAACTCAAAAATCTAAGCTTATATAGATCAAATTATAAGTCGCTTTGACTTTCCATTTTTGCTATACATATAGATAAATAATATGTCTAGATACATAGCAAAATGGATGAACTAGAAAAGTCAAATCGACTTATAATTCGGAACGGATAAAGTAGTTGACTAGTAGGTAGGAGTAAGACATTAATTAGCTGAAATCCAAACAGGACCTCAGCTAATTTTATTCCTGATATAAGTGTGCATTTTATTGTTCATCTCCGAAGCTGAATCCCAACAAAAGAGTGCGCAGATAACAGACCTCAGTTTTTTTTAGAGTTCCAATGGACCTATTACCTACCATGACAAGGTAAGAGTGACATTAGCTGAAGATCCAAACAGGACCTCAGCTAATTTTATTCCTGATATGAGTGTGCATTTTATTGTTCATCTCAGAAAGCTGAATCCCAATAAAAGAGCGCCCCAAATAAGGACCTCTGAATTTTTTTATAGTTCAAATGGACCTATGAAATTTCACCTCAGTTTTCTTCGAGGTTCAGTAGTCATGCACTCATGCGTCATGCCTCTCATCACATGGCCGGTTATGCAAGTCACAACATCGTCATGCACCACTCGCACCAATCCGTGTTTCCGTATGTGTAGTTGAGAACTTGTTCAGATCCTATCGACGACGACATCACCCATCACAATGATTGTAGCTTGGCAAGACAAGGTCAAAATCTTGATTGTTTCCATAACGTGCGTGTAGCCGTGTACCCGCCAGAAAGCTACGTACGTCACAATTTGTTCATTGGTGCTAGCCAGTATCTGCTCAGAGTTTCGGATCCTTTCTGACCAAGGGCCTGTTTAGTTCAAAAAAAATTTGCAAATTTTTTCAGATTTCCCGTCACATCGAATCTTTGACACATGCATGAAGCATTAAATATAGATAAAAAATAAAACTAATTACACAGTTTAGACGAAATGGACGAGACGAATCTTTTAAGCCTAATTAGATCATGATTGAACAATATTTACCAAATAACAACGAAAACGCTACAGTGCCCATTTTACAAAAAAAAATTACATCTAAACCGGGCCCAAATAGGGATCTGATGACTGTGCAACCATGAAAGTCTTCTCTCGAAAACGGAGAAAAGTCCAAACTGAGCATCTTATCAGAAGTTCAAATTTTAGTCCGTGTTTAGATTGTGAATTTTTTTTTGTATGTAGCACTTTCGTTGTTATTTGGCAAAATTTGTTCAACCATGGACTAACTAGGTTCAAAAGATTCGTTTCGACATTTGCAGACAAACTGTATAATTAGTTATTTTTTACCTACATTTAATGCTCCGTGCATGCGTTAAAGATTCGATGTGACGGCTACTGTAACACTTTTTGGTAAAGTTTTTGGTAACTAAACAAGCGCTTACAGGATAATAGCTAGCTAGGTCAACATGATTGCTCTGGTAACGTGTACCTATCAAATTAAACTTATGTAAGCAAAACAAACCCCGAATAGGCATGCCATTGTATGAATTGTTTGGGAGCAGTCTAAATAGCGTCCAATTATTAAATGACGTGTGGCCTTATATAATAGATGATCCCTTTCTAGTGGAAAAAATGTTGTCTACCACTATTAGTATAAGAGATTTCTCTCATGCTACATACCGTCAGTTAATTATTAGACGACATTTCTTCTATCTCTTTCACGTTATATAAAATCATTCGTGGCACTTTTTTAGACGGCTTATGCCACCCTACTGGACCTGCCCTTACGCGGCAGATGAAAAGCACTAATACGAAGGCTTTGATTTAGCCTCGGTTAGCAATTATACGCCCGCGAACTGAGACCAGCTCAGTTGGTTAGGTTTCTTGTGATGGAATCTGTTCATCTGGCTTCAAGTGCTCGACTTGGTACGAGTGCTCGCATTTTTCTGGATTTATACCAGGACTTAACGGCATTGTACTTCGTCAATCTCGAGATGTGCCGGCACAGTCTTTCGGAGGTGCTCGTAGGTTGAGTACGTGTGTTTATAAGGGTGAGTATGCATGCATGTAGTTGGAGGCTTATGTGACTCTAATACAATAGGACAAGGTTGTGTGACTGGTCGCAGAGCACGTGACCCTTCTTCCTTGTCGCGACGTGTTTCCCCCGCGGTCTTTTTCTTCCTCCCCGTGTCCTTCCTCCGCCACCCCTCGCAACGGTATATAAGATTGGAGTTGGAGGTTTATTAGACTCTAATACAATAGGACAATGTTGCGTGACCGGTCACGGAGCACTTGACCCTTCTTCCTCCTTGCGATGTGTTTCCCCCACGGTCTTTTTCTTCCTCCCCGCGTCCTTTCTCCGTCGCCCCCTCCCCCACCCTACACCACCAGCGGCTGGCAGCTCCCGCCACCTCACCGCCCCACCCATCGTCCGCCCTAGCCTCCTCGACCCCACCCTCCCCTAACCACAAGGCGCGCACGCCGGCGGCGAAGTCCTCCTCCTCGCCCTTGCCGCACCACCCGCAACCCACCTCTGCCTCTTCGACCCCGCCCACCCTAATCATAGCAGCTCATCGGCGAGCACCGCTAACCCCGCCCAACCACCATCTCACGCAGCCCAGCCCTGCTGCCGTCTCTCCCGGCACCACCGCCGTGTTGCATCTGTCTCCCCCGAAATCCTCCTTCTAAGGCCGCTGGGGAAAACCTTAACCCCGTTGGAACCCTACCGCCAGCAACCTCCTCGCCTTCTTCCTCTCCAACGTGGACGCGGTGCGGGCGCCGGGCGCAAGCACGGGGCGCGTGGCACGACGTGTAGCGTAATAGAATTTGCGAATACAATAGTAGCTAGGTGACATTCATGTGCCCGCAAAAGTTAAAAGAGCAACACGACTGCCCCTTGCTTAGGCGGCAGGTTGGAACAAGGACAACAGCCAGCTGGCCCAGGCCCACACAAGATGGAAGCGGCGGCCCTGAGCTTGGCGAGGTCCGTGCTGGGCGGCGTCCTGAGCGACGCCCGTGTGGCGGTCTTTGCCGAGGCCGCGCGCCTCATCGGGGTCGCAGGGGAGGCGGACTTCATCCGCAACGAGCTGGAGATGATGCAGTCGTTCCTCCGGGTGGCCTCAGCCCACCCGGAGGCCGCGGCGCGGAACGACACGGTCAGGACGTGGGTGAAGCAGGTGCGCGACCTTGCGAACAACGTCGAGGACTGCCTCCTCCACTTCGAGCAGTACGCGGCCAGGGCCTCGTCCTCGCGGGCCGGCTCGCAGCTGCTCCCTGGCGCCATCGCCGAGCGCCGCCGCATCGCGGAGCGGATACGGGGGCTCAAGGCCAGCGTCGTGCATCTCAACGAGCGCAACCGGCGGTACCGCATTTTCGTGGCGGGCGGCCTCGTGGCCGGTGCGGCGGAACAGGCAGCTACGCTGCCCGACCACGACGCGCACTCAGCCGAGCTCGCGTTCCAGGAGTCCGACATCATCGGCCGACTGGAGGAGAAGGCTGAGCTGACGAGGCTGATCTCCGGGGCAGCGCCGGGCGAATCACTAAGACGCCGTATGCCATTCTTGTGGCTACTATCTAATTTCTTGTTTAGTCAGGTCGTGGACCTGTTTTGTGTGCCTACTCTAGGGGCGCCAGGCGAAGTGGTCCACGCATCACCACGAGCCGGCGGCGGCAACGGCTCTGAGCACCTGCGCGTGGCCGTGGTGTCGGTGTGGGGGATGGGCGGCATGGGGAAGTAGTCGCTGGTGTGGAAGGTGCACAACGACCCGGTGCTCCTGGATGAGTTCGACTGCGGCGCGTGGGTCACCGTGCCGCACCCGCTCGACAACCCCGAAGGGTTCGGGCGGCGTCTGAGGAAGGAGCTCGGCCTGGCGAGCAGCCAGGATCTCTGGCAGTACCTGCGGGAGAAGCGGTATCGGGTCGTAGTGGACGACGTGGAGAGCAGCGAGGAGTGGGATAATATATGGCAGGTTTTCCCGCGCAACAACAACAACAACAACAAGGGAAGCCGTATCATCGTGACGACGCGGAACAAGGATGTCGCCCGGCACTGCCGCACGCACGTGGCAGAGTGGCAAGGGCATGAGTACGAGTTGAAACCATTGGGGGATGCAGAGTCCATGGATCTCCTCTGCCTGAAGGTTCGTCTTTCCCTTTTTCTTATTTTTCTCGAATATGTAAAAGGTTTGAGCATCTTTGTATTAAGATCGAGAATTAGTTAATGTTACAAGGACGCGCCACGAACATGGCACACTAGGACGGGGGAAGTGTTATACAATCGGTTCTGTCCTCCCTAGCACAAGGTGATCATAAGTTATTACTCGCTAATCACGCTACCTTGCCATCACCGGCGACGCCTTTCCCTTTTCTTATTAATGAATCTTACTAACAGATCTACTCCAAACGCCATTGGGGTCAACTTAATTTGTGAGTTTCAGTTAGGTCCGAATTGGTCTTCTCATCATCTACCGGGTTACCCATGTCGGTGTGCCACTGTGTTGCTTATTTTTATTTTCTAGGAGACCGTTTGGTACAGACTAGCTTCAATAATGAAGCATGTTTTTCTTCGGTTCTACGAGCAGCTTCACTAGTGAAACTAAAGCTATTTTCAAAAAACGTTTGGTAAAATAGATAGGAGAGAGAGAGAGAGCTCTGAGAGAAGAAGTATTTTCAGCTTCACCAGAGTTCCTATGCATGTGAGAGAAGCTAAAACCAAATTTTAGGAAGAAGCTATTTCAAAAGGGTCTGTTTCATAGAAGCTACAAAGCAACTTTGTTAATATATATCTAACAAGCCCTAGATATCACAACTACTTTGAAAATTTATCCAAGGCAGGAACCAGTGCCCAGGGTCCTAATAACGCTCCACTAGCGCTTCTACATAGTTCGGATGACCAAAATTGATTAATTATAGTAGATAACGAGAGCTTCTACTAGCAAATAAGCACAAAAAATGACTCCATCAAAATTTAAACAATTTCTAGTTAAGCACCATAAGATAGAGCATGATTTTTTTTAAAAAAAAATCTGAAACTAGTCTCATAATTTTCTGAGTTAAAATAATTTTTCATGATTTTTCTAAGATTATACCAAGTTTTAGGATTTTTAACTGCATTATTTTCTATGTAAATATTTGATATTTTTTCTTGAAAATTTGTTTTTATGAATTTTTAGATATTTTTTAAAAATATTGCTAGTCTAATTTACCTTCTTGAACTTTCAACTTAGTCTGATATACCCCCTTTTGACGTGACGCCATATCAGCAAAATCACCATCTAAACCGTATAGGATGCAAATACAAATGATTTTAAAAGTTGAGGTGGTGAGGGTAAAAAAACTAATTTTGTAAATGGGGAGGAAAATCGATTGACCATGAAACTTGAGGGGGACAGGGGCAGGGGTTCTTCGAGCTTTCTAGAATGTAATGATCAGGATTTCGGCCCTAAAGTCTCTGGGTTGTTAGAAAAAAATCAATAAGACAAAAACCTTATTTGGATGTTGTAGTATTAAGGGACTATAGTATCAAGAAACTATAGTCTATAAATCATTGATGTGCAAAACATGGTTTAGAAAAAAAGTCTAGAGTGGAGTTTTTAAAACTCTAAAAGACTACCGTTTTAGCAATGTCATGCTATTAAAAACCATAAAGTTTGTTGCATCCAAACATTTCATGTCTCTCAAAAATCAAAGTATTTCACAAACCCATGGTATTATTCTAATAAAACTCTAAAAATACTTTACATCCAAACTTAGTCTTAGTTTGGCTCACATTGAGTCTAACCCTCAGCAAGACTTAAGGGTGGACTCGATCAAATCTTGGGTTAGGTCATATTTAGTTTGGGCCTTAAAAACCCAACACAAAAAATGTGGCCCAAGCCCATCGCACCCCTTGTCTAATAAAAAACCAAGGTTCCAATAACATGCAAAGTTATTTAGTGGTGGCTTTGTGCCGAAGCTAAACAAATCCATAGTAGGATATAGAAGAAGTTATTTGATTAGCGATCTTGTTGAAAACATGAAAAATTCTTGACCAATTATGAAAAATATGGAACTAAGGAAATTTTATGGACACACTCAAAGGCATGTCCATGGCTCTAGGAGAACATACTAAATGTCTATTATTTCAGTCACTCAGTCAATTCATATTTTCATGGGTACAACCAATATTCATATTGATACAACATTCGACAATATAAACAACTCAATAGTTTTTTATGGTTCACTACTTCATTTGTTAAGTAAAGAATACAATAATGAGCATATATTATAGTGTAGAGTAGAGAATGAATATTTTCTCTGTTAGGGTTAGCGATGCTAATTTTTTTGGCAGCTCAAATAGTTGTATTTGAGCTAAAGTATCCTTAATTGCAATAACAGAATAATTGACAATGTTATAGTGGCACGCGGCTATTTAGAACTATGTGAAAAACAAAAGGTTCCGGTTCATGTCTCTAATCTCCATTTCTCCATAGTCCATATGCACACACACAACACATTTTGGATTAATTTCCCACTATTAATCACAGTAGTCCCAAACACTATATGTACATAGTTCATATGAGAAAAAGCATACAGCTGTTTTTCCATAATAATGGAGGAAAAACATACATAAAGGGTATTGGAGATTTATGCTGAAAAACAAAGGTTTAGTCGTCGTCAAGCTACCCATTAGGTCCAAAATCGATCCTGTTATTCCCAACCCAAAAACAGGAACCCGAAGGCGCCCAACATAAAGTCTCCTGCTGTTGGCTATATGAATTTTTGCGGTTTATCTCTCAGCCCACTCATATAATAGTAGCTCTCCATAGTTAATACATGACTCACTTGTCTCTCTCATAAAGTTTCTTGGTTTTCGTATTTAAGCCGGATGTAAGCTTACAATCCGCTTCTCCTTTGTCTTCTCTTCTCTCTTCTCCACCTCACAGCCCCTTACTATACTTGCTCTAACAGGGTCTGATCAGTTTAGGTTTAGCAGTGCCAGGCGGCCCATGGTCCAGGGCCCGGGTTGCACCTTGGCACCTTGCACGCATGAGGTCGCTAGTTTTCCTCCCTTCTAGGCTAGACTAGATCCCCATTTTTCTCACACACTAATGTTGAACACAATGCCAACGAGCGACGTTGGAAGGCAGAATTGAGGGTGCAGGACCAAATGGGACCGTCGTTGGAAGGCAGATAGGAGCGCGTGCCTCTCTGCATAACACTCTCACTTGCATCCCTGAGCTCCACTCCAGTGCACTCCTTGTGTTCGGCCACCACTAACATCATTCCTTGATAAAGCATGAATGTAAGTTCTTCGAGGCTTTCCTTCTTCAATAGCATCTATCGTCACATATGGCATGCTTGTGCTGTTGGGCAAGGGCAAATGCAGATAACTGGGAGCCTGGAACGATACTACAAAATTAGGATGAACTTGTATGATGGTTTGCCACATGTCATGTGCATTTTAAGAACCTTTTATTTAAATACTTAAGGGATGACTGGAAGTACGCCAATACGTGGTTTTAGCGTGAGAAAAGCAATTGCTATGTTTTTCAGCTACTCCTTTATTAAGGGAGTATGCTGTATGACTATAACTTATTTCTTAAGCATTTGGAGGAAGCTGCAAGAACATTCCCATTGAGTCTATGGCGTCAAATTTTGCTTGCCTAGAGTTGGACATAGTGTAGGCATTGGTCTCATTTTTGTAGGTGCATAAAGAAATCAATAATCATTTACAGCTGCTTCTCTATTTGTCAGTAATTGATTCCCTTTTTTCAAGAGAAAACTAATTTATATATTACATTTCCATCATTTGTAGATCTACAAAACAACCAAGATCACTTTAGCAAAGGACATGATGGAGCAAGCCAAACATATCTTGAAGAGATATCGTGGGTTTCCACTAGCCATATCTACAATAGGAGGGTCCTCGCCAACAAGCCTAAAACAAGCATAGAATGGAGCAATCTGCACGAACACCTTCCCCGGTATCAAAAAGGTGATTGACTCAAGTTTTGATGGCTTGCCATATTACCTGAAACAGATCTTCTTGTACCTCAGTATCTTTCCTGAGAACCATGATGAGATCAAACGCACCCGCTTGATGAGGCGGTGGATGGCAGAAGGCTACATAACAAACAACCAGAACATGCCTGTGGAAGATGTAGGAGAGCGTTACTACAATCAGCTCATTAACAGAAGCATGATTCAAGGTTCCAAGGCTAATCGTGTAGTAGGAGCTGGTCGTTGTTCGGTTCATAGCATGGTGCTCCAGGTCATCCTTTCATTGAGGAGAACCAACTATTCCGCGTCGAGAAGCCCTTCAATGACATTCCACAAAGTAAGATACGACACCTGGTGGTATCTGGATGGAAGAGGAGGGATGAGAAGCTGCATAGAATTAATCTGTCATATATCCGATCATTGACAGTCTTCGGGGAGTACCCTTCATCTCTCATCTCTCAAAAATGCGGCTGTTGCGAGTGATGGACCTGGAGACACTGTAAATATGAAGAGTGATGACCTCAAGCACATAGGGGAGCTAGAACACCTAAGGTACCTGAGCCTGAGAGGAACGGGTATTTCTGAACTTCCTTCTTCCTTGCAGAACCTTCGGTACCTAGAGACATTAGACATCCAAGACACGTGTGACATAACTCCCGGGCGGCATTGTCAAACTTGAGAAGCTACGAAATCTTGTTGCTGGTGTCAACTTCACAAAAGATTTGCTGAAGAAGATGAGGGGTTCAGGGGAAAGAAACAATGAAGCCCACATTTTTGGAGAATCCTATCTACGCTGCAACCGCAGTGAGTGCTATGAGATTCTCAACGTGAACCATATAGGTGTAAGAGCTCCTGATGGAATTGATGAGAAATTAAAGAACTTGCACATGTTGGAGGTGGTCAATGTTGCCAAGGGAAATGGTGTGTCAGGAAGGCTCAAGAAGCTGACGAGATTGACAAATCTGCGACGGTTAGGGATCTCAGGGCTCACGGAGGAAGAAGGCCAGGAGTTGTGCAGGTCAATAGGAGGGATCAGCCGATTGCAACGGCTTGAAGTGCGCTCTGTCTCAATTATGTTTCTTTTACAGAATGGATGAACCAGAAATACCAAGACATCTAGTTTCACCTAGGCTTTGTGGTAAACTTATTAGTGGGATTCCTGAATGGGTCAGTTCACTCAACAATCTAGCGAAGGTAAAGCTTCTGGGAACACAACTGAATCAGGAAGACATCGAGCGCCTTCAGAATTTGAGCAACCTAGTTGTGCTCGGCCTATGGGAGAACTCCTACATAAGCGGCCGTTGCGCTTTTCTGCTAGTACATTCCCAAAGCTCAAAATCCTTGATATTGATGGGCTAGACAACATTGAAAATGTGACAATCTGGGAAGGCGCTATGCCTCAGCTTGAGGAACTTTCGCTGAACAAGTGTCCTTCACTTCAGGACAATAGTTTTGGCTTGTCTGGAGTGCAATATCTGCCGAGCCTTAAGGAGCTTCTTCTTAAGAATTGTGGTGAGAAACAAAATCTGATTGACGTATTGCAAGGACATGTCAATAGGCATTCCAGACGTCCTAAATTCCTCATTAGCAAGTCGAGGATTGTTTTATAAATGCATGTCAGTAATAGTATGCATTTTTTCTTCATTAAGCATATTAATATATGTTACTGCATCCTTACAACAATGGCTTTGGGTGCCTTCATTTGCTGAAGGAGATTATACTTTAGACAACTAAGAATTATCACTGAGCTTTCATAATTTGATCACACCGCAGCAGCATATCTTACAAAATGAAGTTATATGAGAATATGGGTTTCAACAGTCTTCAATTATCACCAAGCTTCTGATCCTTTTCTTCCCTCATCTTGGCCACAACTTTCCTCATAGCCTCTTTAATTTCCAATTACTGCTGAGAATTATTTTAGCCTGCCACACTACTCCAGGAGCATTGCCATCAAGGCCCAGCATTGTCTGATACTAAATAATTACCATATTTTGCCATTATCAAAAGATAACATAATGTGTAACCCCTGTCTAAATTTCGGACCTATGCCATTATGGAACATAATCTGAAGTAACAACCAAATTTACATCTAATTACTACCTACCATTATAATAGATAATATAAATAACCCCTCAAATTTGCATCTAAATTACTACTTTTGCTATTATTTAAAAAAACAATATCCTATTATATATACATCTAAATTACCAACATATGCTATAACAAAAAATGTTTAAATAACAAAAGAATACACATATATGTTTCTAAGTTACACACGTATACTAATATTAATATATTAAAAGCTGACGAAAGTAAACATATATGTTATGCCATCATGCAGATTAAGTACACATACATAAGCGATAAAATATATATGTTATGCTTCATCAATTATAAAAAAAAATTCCTTAACGACTCATATATGAGTGGCACTAATAAATGATTTAAGATTATATTAATGTATCTATGACATAATTTACGTAAATTATTTACTTAATAAATACATCTTATCAGTTACATTCACATATCTATATTGATAGCATAAATATAAATACTCTATTTTCTATAATAAAGCAAAATTACTGTACAAATAATTTGTTTGTAAGAAAAACATCTTAAGAAGTGGGAGAGATTGGTGTAGTCCAAAGGCTGATCTTCTGGATCTTTGAGATTCTTCTAGAGGAAACAACAAATATAAGGCTTAAATATTAGTATTCGCTTGAGGTCATTCTAGCTCTCATATTAAGTTCCACCACGAATCTTGAGTGACGCAGTGTTGATTCAAATGACTCTTTATACCATTGTAGTACTTAAGAGTCACCTAAAATCTTTATCTTAATAAAAACAAAAAATAGTTAGTAAAATATAGTAAGCACAAGAGTTCTAACTTAATTTGGGGGGAAAATGTGGTGACTAAAAAGATTAAAATTAAAAAAACCAAAATCCAGAGACATGGGCTGCAACAAGAGCCGCCATAGCTTAAGCTAAGATTGTAATTTATACTGAAGATATATGGAGATACTATGTAGAGGACAAAAACTATGAATATGGATAATAAAACATATAGATTAGTAATTGATATAACAATAGATAGAAATTGTAGATTATCTATATGTATATTGTGTAAGAAATGAATAAAGAGAAAAAAAGTATGCAGATTAATATAAGTTGTGCGTATTAAATATGAATATGTAATATTTATGTCTTATAAGATTCTAGATCGTGTGAGAGCAAAGGTTGATAGACTAGCTATTATAAATAATACTAGGGCTAGTATTGTGCCAGCAATGACATCAATCTTAAAAAAATTCCTAGGAAAATAGGAAACTTTATTCATCTGCATGGAATTCTGTGTTTTAGTGCATATTGCAAAATGAATTTGAAACTTATTTTTTGTGGTCGTGTATATTATGTATAGATACGCTATAAATTACGCATTGTTTGAAATTTATGAAAACTCCTAAGCAAGCTTTTTAGAGATTTTTCACTATTTATTACATAAAAAAGACATGGTTTGTACCAAATATCTTTCTTTATAGATGGGCCCACGAAATTTCACACCAGTTTCTTCGTAGTTCAGTAGTCATACCTACAAGCACCGGGCGGGTTACACCTACCGTATGGCGTGCGTTACAACACCATCTTGTACCAATCATCCACCGCTATCATGTACTACTACTAGTTAAGAACTAAGGACTTCTCCCAATACATACATAAAAAAAACTACAAGTCACCACGACCGTACAACCTTTGCAAGTATTCTTTCTGTCTGGAATGAAGAAAACTCCAAATTGAGCACCGTTGAAAGCGAAATATTGGGTTTGAAAAAGAAAGAAAGCGAAGTATTGGACAACGCGGTTACACTTTGAACGTGCATCCACTTGCTTGCCAGTTCATCAATCAAAGTAATATATAGGCAAAGCAATCTCCTGAGCACTTATAGTTCAGTTCATTGGTTAAGGAGTAGAGAAAGAGATGGAGGCGACGGCCGTGAGCTTGGCAAGGTCCGTGCTGGACGGCGTCCTGAGCGGCGCCGGTGCCGCCGTCGCCGACGAGGTGGCACGCCTTCTCGGCGTGCCCAAGGAGGTGGAGTTCATCCGCAACGAGCTGGAGATGATGCAGGCCTTCCTCAAGGTGGCATCGGCCCATCCCGAGGCCACCGTGCGCAACGACACCGTGAAGACATGGGTGAAGCAGGTGCGCGACCTCGCGTACGACGTCGAGGACTGCCTCCTCGATTTCGCGCTCTACGCGGCCAGGACATCCTCGTCGCGGGACGGGTCCTGGCTCCCGCGCGCCGTCGCCGAGCGCCACCGCATCGCTGCACGGATCCGGGACCTCAAGGCCAGCGTCGAGGAGCTCAACCAGCGCAACCTGCGGTACCACATCGTGGTGGACAGCCCCGCGGTGCCCCGTGTCGAGGAGCAGTCCATGCTCCCGGACCACGACGTGCACTCGGCCGAGCTCGCGTTCCAGGCGTCGGACATCATCGGTCGGGGCCGCGAGAAGGCGCAGCTGACCCAACTGATCTCTGGCCGCAACGGCGCCGTGAGCGTGGTGTCGGTGTGGGGGATGGGCGGCATGGGGAAGTCGTCCCTGGTGCGGACGGTGCACAACGACCCGGTGCTACTCGACGAGTTCGATTGCGGCGCGTGGATAACCGTGCCGCACCCACTGGACAGCGCCGACGCGTTCAGGAAGCGGCTGAGGAAGGAGCTCGGCTTGGCTCGCGACCAAAACATCGGCGAGCACCTGCAGAAGAAGCGGTACCTGGTCGTAGTGGACGACCTGCTTAGCCAGGACGAATGGGAGAACATATGCCAGGTTTTCCAGTTCGAAAACAGCAAGGGCAGCCGTATTATTGTGACAACGCGGAGGGAAGACGTCGCCCGACACTGCGCGGGGTATGTGTCGGAGTGGGATGGCCATGTCTACGAGCTGAAGCCATTGGGGGATGCTGAGTCCATGGATCTCCTCTGTCAGAAGGTGCGTCCTCCTCAACCTGATAACCTTTCCCCTTCTAGTCATCGATCAAGGATCAAAATTATGACGATATTTGGTTGTCAATTTGCTTATTTTTCTAGTAACACAGTTTAAACCGGCATGCATGTCGTTGATTTCAACTATCATGAATAGGATTTAAAAGGTATAAATGATATTATTTTACGCAAGATATTGTTTAAAAGGCATACATGAATAGGATTTAAAAGACGGGCACACATGGATGGGGTTGAGCAATTCAGAATACCTTATAACTTGGAACAATCTTTGAACTTTTAACATCTGGTATTTCAGGATAGAGGGTGTACCAAATTGTATTTGAGAATATAAAGTGCACTGAATGGACCGATATGTAAATATAAAATATTTATAGAGGTTATTTAGAAGTTTATGACTCAACGGACATTCCAAGAAAAAAGAGATAAGGTTAGTAGTCTATTTGCAGACAGGCCTCCTTTTTTCCTTGGTTCATGGCCTGATGGCCACGCGTAGCGATAGGGATGAAAATCGATGAAAACAGGAGAAAAACCCCTTAATCATTTCCATTTCCGTATTTGATCAACAAAAAGGGAACGGCAAGGTAAACGGGATATTATTATGAAAACAAACAAATACAGATTAGAACCGGAAACTTAAACTAAAATCATGACATGGCTTAGTGTGCATATTTGACATGTTAGGAGCCGTATTGAAGTGTATCACGGGCTTCTTGATGCCCCTTAGAAGAACTTTCTAAATCCTTAAGCTAATATTATTTGATGTAAAAACCTAATGTTCAAAGGTCGCTTAACTAATAACTGCTAAAGCTAATCCCATATTTTGTAAATACAGTATGATTACGGGTCCATCCCACCTAAAAGCGGGATCCCACAATAACTATAGATGGTCAAATGAATCGCCCCGCACAGCCCCGACGAAAGCATGGTCCAATGAGGCCAGGCCAGGCACGACATGTTGGGCCACCGGGCCGTGCCAAATTGGGCTTCGTGTCTAGCCATCGGCCCAGGCATGGCCTGCCAAGCCGATTCTCGAGCCGGTCTAGCCCGATAAGCACGGCCTACAAAGCAGGCCGGGCAAGTCTAAGGCCCCCCTAATGCTAGTAGAGACCAGTGAGGGGGGGAGGGGGAGGTAGCTACGCCTGTGAGCCATGGGAGGTGGTGGCAACGACCAATGCGCTCGCCCCCAAGGAGAGGCGGATGAAGAAGGCATCGGGGCGAAGCTTGGGGCCGATTGGGTGGCCTCCCCGGGGATGACACCCCACGGTCGATAAGTTTGCCTTCTGAGCGGTCGAGGCCGGATCAGCGCTGGGTGAGCCTATGGCTGCATGGAGGGGAGGAGCCCACAACAACGCATCCAAGGTGCGACCACGTGGAAGAGAGAGGAGCTCGCGGTAGCACACCCTACCGATGAAAGAAGGGAAGGAGGCGAGGCGAGCAACGGGGGAGAAGGGAAGGAGGTGGCCATGTGGCGTCCATGCGTGCGTCATGCACGGATGGGGAGAGAAGGGAACGAGGTGGCTGTGTATGCACGGATGGGATGCGAGGGAGAGTGCATTCGGGATGTGGCATCTATGGGGTTATAAATGGGAGCGGGCCTCCATCGAGCCTCCTATTAAACACCGGGTCGGTCGTGCCGCCCAGCGTGCATGAGGAGCGGACCAGGCACGACCCTATGTGTCAGGCCGTGAAGGCCCGAGCCCGCACAACATCGGGTCATGTCATGCATGGACCAGGCCAAAAAAAACCATGCTTCGGGGTAGGCTGTCAAGTCACGGTCTGCATGGCCATCTTTAGCAATAACCGATGGAAAACACTTCATCCCGCTTCCTGTCCCGGTACCATATATGTCCGCAAATACGAAACAAGCGAGATAAATATACAAAGCAGAATGGGATAGGAAGAGAATTTTTTCATTTGTTTTCATCCTTAGCGGCGATTGGATAAGGGGGGGCGGGTGCTCGGTCGGCCAGTTGTAGCACCAAGTGGGCAGCAGCAGCGGCCTATTGGTGGTAATGGTGGTGGTGGGTGGGTGGGGGTTAGTGTGGCATAGTCGGCGTGGGGTGCAACGGCTCCACATGTCGGCAGGAGCAATGCCGGAGGATGACAGCTCACATAGAAACAAGATGACTTGCGCGTGGGGAAGGCCACAATGCAGTGGATGATGAGTGTGTCAGCCTATCTTTCTCTAGCGGCTACAATCGGTATCTTCCCCAAATCAGGGCTCCTACTTTCGGGTTGAGGGCTCTCCCTACTTTTGAGGGCCTTCTTTTTTCATCTACTCTAGTAGAGTCCTCAAACTATTTCATAATCACTGGCATATGGGACCCACTACTCAAGTTCTCCAACATAACAATCTACTGAGCTCCGGTGTGGGATCCGGTGTGAGATCCGGTGCCACATACACGTGAAAACCTCAGTTACAAAGGCTCTATAACACCCATCTGGTGTGGCGTCCGGTGCGAGGTCCCGTGCTACATCGGACTCAAAGGTGCTCGGCTGAAAACTGCAAGAGAGAACCTCACAGCCACCGTATCTGAAGCCATGTTCGGTGTCACGTCCAGTGCCACGTTCAGTGTGAAGTATGATGCCTACTCAATAGAACCGAGAGCACTCAAGCGCCTCCTTCTAAGCGAGCTAACTCTTAAATGTTTTTTTACAAACATGTTAGTGCCAAGTTAGCAATTTTAAAAGTGTTTTCCATAAGCATTTTCGCTTTATCTCTGAGGTGTCACTAGGCCTAAATGCACATGCAAAGTATTGCAATACCTAGTGGCACTGGATGACCGAATTGTCCAATTAGAGCTCCTCTCTTAATAGTACGACCATCTATCCTAAATCCAATCACGCACTCTATTGCGTCTTGACCGGCAAAACAAAATGTCCTAGCTTATACCTTTGTCTTGGGCCCTTGCATTTTGTTTTTCTCTTTCTCTGTTTCCAAGTTGAGCACTCCACCATCATCACATATGTGCCATCCTTGCTCATCCTTGGATGTGAACCAACCTTTATCAATCACAACACCATAGTAGAAGGTTAGTCCACTTGGTTGCACCAATTAGCCAAAACCAAACTAGGCCTTTCATGGGCCTCACTGAGAAAAGGAGCCAGGACAAGGCGCCTTGAGCTGCATCGAAGAAAAGACGGCCTCACTCGAGAGTGAGGCCTCATTGAGAAGAGGGGCCAGGGCGAGGCCACGTGAGTCGCATTGGGGGGAGGTCATCGGGAGGAAGGTGCCACACTACCTGGGAGGGAAACTGACGTCGTGCCACTGTGGAGGGGAATCACACCGGTTGGGAGGAGAGTCTCACCAAGGGACAACTTTGCTGGGAAGGCGGAGGCATGAGGATGAGGACAAGCATCAAAGGCTGATGGGTGGGCATCATTCCATGAGTGAGCGGGGAATAGAACAACCACAACTATCGTTTGAGGGCCTAAAGCATGTTTATAAATGGCCATTCGGGTTGTCCGGCCTGGCACGACATGGGCCTGAGCTAGGCACGGCCCGCATTGACTGGGCCAGGCATGGCACGCCACGCCCTTCGGGTCGTGCTGAGCCAGGCGCTGTGCCTGATCGACGCCCAGGCATGGCCTGCTCCTAGGCTATTTTTCGAGCCGGGCCGACCCGAGGAGCATGGCCAATCCAGCGTGTTGGGCCGGCCCAAGGCCCTCGAGGGAGCGCTCGCTGCACCAGCATCGACTGTCAGAGGAGGCCACGGTTGTAGCGCTGTGACGAAGTTGGAGAGGGAGCCTTCGTGTGGTGCCTCCGCACGGCCGCACCCATGTGCAACCTGCACGCGCTCTCCAAGGCAGGAGGGAGCTGCCGCCGCACTCTACTCCCATGTGCTTGCCGAGGTTTGCGCCTCGGGGTTGTCAGATTTGGTGGAGGTGGAGGCGTGGCACACACCGACATCGAAACTGGTGCAGGTGGAGGTGAGTCTTGTGGAGGTAGCGTGGCGCTTGCTCAAGCTCGGAGTGTGGAGCGAGCGGGGCTGCAAGTGGGGAGCGGGCGACGAGCGCGACTCGCGAGTGTGGCACGGGGAGGGAGGGGAGCCAGGCACGAGTCGTGGCTGCGGCACGGGGAGGGAGGGGACCGCGCCCGAGAGAGTGCGGTGCGAGGAGAGGGAATGAAGTTAGGGTTGGGGGAGGGGCGTAGCGCAGGGTGCTTTTACCGGGCCGCCACCGTGCATGCTTCTGTTGGCGGGGCCGGGCCGGGCCAGCACATTATGCCTGGGTAGGCCCAGGCATGGCCTGCTCCTTCAGGCCGGGCCAGCCCTGGCACGATGAACTCTGGGGCGTGCTGGGCTCGGGCCAGGCCAAAAATGCAGGCTTCGGACTGGGCTGTCACACCTCGAGCTGCATGGACACCTAGGGGGAGATTTCAAGAGTAATTTTTAGGGTTCTAGTAGGGGCACTGCTAAAACTCATTTTTTGAGAGCTGGAGTTGCTCTAAGAGGCAACCTATTCAACCTATTTGCCAAACATTCTTATATAATACGAGTATAACTCTTAAAATTTTGAATTGTGGTGGACCACTAGGTTTTGTTGCTATTTATTGTAGGGTTATTCCCTCTGTCTAAAAAAATAACTTAATTTTGGAACATATATTAAGAAGGAAAAAAATGACTATGATGCCTCCTCAATCAAGCACAAAACTGTAGTGACCCAATTATCGCATATCTTTTCAGCTTACTAATACCTCGTCAATCTATCTCCAAAATTATGATGATACAATTAATGCAAAAATATTCAGCTGCCAATGTCCCTCGATCGAGCAACAAGGGTCCCGGAGTCGTAGATCCAAATATTTTAGGACAAATTTAAATACTAGATGTCTTTATATTTTGGGGCAGAGACTAGAGAGTAGGTAATTCTAGAGTTCGTTTAATAATAATATAACAAGTGTTTCATGGTGATAAGGGCGTGTCTACCGCACGCTCGGGTGTTTTGGGGCTTTCCAGCATCCGAGTGTTCAACCACCGGAAACACTCGATTCCTATCAAAAATAAACTCGAGTGTTACTGATGCATGGAACACTCGACTGCTATGACCATATGATCCAGATTAAACGAACCAAATAAAACTTTTAAAAATAATATAAAAATAATAATTAAATAAAACAGAAAACAAGTTATTTCTAAGAAAGCCAAATTGGAAGATTTTCAAAAGAAAACCAAATAAAACATACAGAAATTCAAAAAACAAAAACAAAAACAGATTAGATAATTATTCAAGTAATTCTGACCAATTCTAGTTATGAATAATCAATTTACACTAATTAAACCAAGAACTTACATTAAAATAAAATGAGTAAATATGGTCTAATAAGATATAATATGCTCTTACTAAAGTCATGAATCTATCTACTCCCTCCGTTTCATTGAAAACGTCGCCCGGGAAACGTGTTTGTGAGAGGGACACGCTTTACAAATAATATTTTTAATGGGACAGAGGGAGTACATACATATATGCGGTGAAGTGACACAACGGAGACAGGTCCTGTAGCATGCACTGTGCAAAGTAGGCGTGGTGCCTGTAGCCATGCTCGGCGTTTTGCTTGGTGAGCAGGGATGAAAACGATCGGGAACCATTGATAGAGGCCAATTCATTTTTATTTTCATATTTTTTTTCTCAAAAACAAAATCGATATGATATTGTCGGAAATGAATAGGACATCGATATTCTGGTAATTTCGAAAAGGATATTAGTCGATCGGAAAATACATAGATAATGATCGGAATCCATAAGAGCGATATCCTAAAAGACGATAAACACGTCAAACCGTAGAACATGAGAAGAGCCATGAAACTCAACCTATCTCACATGACAATAGTAATAAATAAAGACACAATTGACAAGACCACAGTCTAAAACCACAATTCATACCATCTTAGGTCTCAAACAAGCTAAACCCCATAGTCTGTTCATGTAAGTGGTGGTTGTCTAGAGTTAGGGTGGTGCAGTATGTGATTTGCTGATTGCCTTGTTATTCCTATACGAATGAAATACTTGCCATATAGTTTCTTTCCACAAAAATATTTAACTTATGTGCTTGCGTGTGCACATGGGATACTTAGAGGTGGGTCAACTGGACCTAAAGTATATGTATTACATAGTTTACAAATAAATTAGGATCCAAGGTCTTTGAATTGATAACTACTGACGGTAAATTATCGGCTAAATACGGCAATCTTTGAAAATGGTCGGAAGAAGGCAAAATCATTTTCGCTTTCGTTTCCGATTATTTTTATTGTTATCGTTTTTATTTTTTCGATTACCGCTACCATTTTCATTTAGGCCTGAAAATGGAAAAAACTCAAAAACGATTTTTGAAAATAAAAAATTATCATTTTTTCCTTTTCATCCCTATTCATGAGTGTAGCACATGCAAGGAGCACTGGGTCCCGCGTGGGGAACATGTTGACCCAGCGTGAGGAGACACATATGGGAGAGGGTTCGCCGGGAATTTATATGCAAATCAATTTTTTTTATTTTCATAGGAAATTTTACAAAACGAGTTTGAATCTCAAATTTTGTCATAATGCATGTCTATAGATGCACTATTGGTATGCATAGTTTCAATTTTCTTGAAAACTCCTAATTATGGTTTTAATGTGGTTTTTACGGATTGCACTGAAGATATGGTTTGCACTGAGTATTAATTAGTAGTTTTCAAAAAATTTGAAACTATGCACACCAATAGTGGATTTATAGATGTGCACTGTCACAAAATTTAAGATTGGTTTGCACTGAATATTTTGCCGCATAGCCTCGCGGTACCGGTGAAAGGCTGCTCTATCTCGTATCTGCTGTTGTACGTACTCGCTCCGTCTAGAAAAGAATACAACTATGAGATCCATGTTGGTCAAATTAGTTCAAGTTTAACCAAGTTTATAGTAAATAGTATTAATGTTTATGTCTCTAAATAAATTCATTATGAAAACATTCCTATAAAGAATTTAATAATACTTATTTTATATCATGAATGTTAGTATTTTTTATAAATTTCATCAAAGTTTAAACTGTTTCACTTCTCAAAAAGCAAAAATTGCATTATTTTGTGGACGGAGGGAGTACACCGCTAGACGCCTAGGCCAAAGAAACGCGCCAGATCAAATGATAGACCGCTAGACGCCTAGGCCTGAGAAACAGACGCGCCAGATCAAATGACAGAGAGATCGGACGGCTCCAAAATCGAGCGCGGGATGCCCATAAATCACTCCGACGACAGATAGATTTAGCGAAAAGAAAAGGGCTATAGCCTGGCGAACAACAAAAATAACTAAAAATCCAACATAAAAAAGAAATTAAACCTGCCTCCTCCTACCGTGAAATTTGACTATGAAACAAGATACGATCTTGGTAGCTTTGTGTAGTCATGTAATGAATGTGCAGGTGTACATAAAAGGGTTTGATCAAACACAAGTGTATACCTTATTTACATATCTATATGATTTATTTACGGTCAAAAACACATGTTGGTGGTATGTACTCCCTCCAATCAAAGGTACTTACATTTGGACCAAGATTTGGCCAAGCCTGGAAAAACGTTGATTGTCAAAAATCATATAAGTAGCAGACTAAACATAGATTCTTTGTTGTGGAAGCACCCTATATGAGATATGTATATGGCCTTTCATGGGGGGCTGGTTTGGCTGACTATTTTCTTTCAAAGATATAAGCATCGTGCTCATCGATAATGAGGATCTTAAGATTTGGTGGAGTTTCTTGATCATAATAGTACGGTGTAGATGTAGTTGTTTATCGATAATGAGGATCTCTAGATTTGGTGGAGTCTCTTTCAAAAATGACCTCTGAAGCTTTCTTTTGCTGATAGCATGTTGCTACGCACATGCTATGCGTATGATATTTGCCACATGGCCTGTGCCTTTGATAATTCTAAATATATTTTTTTAAGGAAACAGAAGGGGTTTAACCCCTAGTGAAATTTTATTAAAAAGCAAAAACCAAAAAGTAATACAAGTCTTCATGAGACAATAAATATTTAATTAAGCAATGATCTACTCTATAATGGTAACTTCTAAAATTTGTACTGAAATATAGTACATTCTACATGGTATCATGCCTAGATTTGGTAAAGTTCGTTAAAAAGAAGAATTTTTTTACAAAGAAAACCATACTTTAAGAAGAAACACCTTAATTGGGTTTAATCTATGGATACATGTGTCATTTGAAAGTTCCCTTAAGTTATATTAAAGTATTTGGAATGCACTATATTATACGACGGAGTGAGCAGTCCTTACCGATTCCTGTTTTCATTTTAGTTGGGGTGTGTATCAAATCATCCATTTATCAGTGTTTCTCATTAACCATTCTTTTCTTTTCTTTTCTTTTCTTTTCTTTTCTTTTGGAAGAAAATCATTCATCTGTTCCAACATTTGTAGGTCTACAAGACAACTGCTTATGTCTTGCCAACGGATATGGAGGATCAAGCCAGCCATATATTGAGGAGATGCCGTGGGCTTCCACTTGCCATATCTACCATCGGAGGTCTCCTGGCCAACAGGCCGAAAACAAGCATAGAATGGAGGAACCTGCACGAACATCTTGGGGCAGAGTTGGAGTCCGACCTCCGCAATATCACCAAGGTGATCGTCTCGAGTTATGATGGCTTACCATATCACCTGAAATCAATCTTCTTGTACCTTAGTATCTTCCCTGAGAACCATGAGATCAGACGCACCCGTTTGGCGAGGCGCTGGATGGCGGAAGGCTACATAACAAAGAACCGTGACATGCCTGTGGAGGATGTAGGAGAACGTTTCTACAGTGAGCTCATTAACAGAAGCATGATTCAGCCTTCCAAGGCCAGCCCTGGAGTTAGAGCCGATCGCTGTCGGGTTCATAGCATGGTGCTACAAATCATCCTATCCAAATCCATCGAGGAGAACCAACTATTCCTCATCGAGAAGCAATCCAATGAGGTTCCACAAAGTAAGGTACGCCACCTGGTGGTATCCAGATGGAAGAGGAGAGATGAGAGACTGCAAAACATAAACCCATCATACATGAGATCTTTGACAATTTTCGGGGAGTGTCCTGCATCTCTCATCTCTCCAAAAATGCGGCTGCTGAGAGTGTTGGACCTGGAGGACACAAGCAATCTGAAAAATGATGACCTCAAGCACATAGGGAAGCTACAGCACCTAAGGTATCTGTGCCTTCGAGGAACGGATATTTCTAAACTTCCGTCTTCCTTGCAGAACCTTCGATATCTGGAGACACTGGACATCCAAGACACACAGGTTAGGGAACTTCCTGGTGGTGTTGCGAAACTTGAGAAGCTGCGCTATCTTCTTTCTGGCGTCAGCTTCACGAAAGATTTGCTGCAGAAGATGAGGGAGTCAGGGAAGGTCAACTATGAAACAAGTCTTTTTGGGTACATAGAATCCTGTCTATTCTGCTGCAGCAGTGAGTGCTGTAAGGTTTCCAGTGTGGATCAATTCAGTTTAAGAGCTCCTGAAGGTATTGAGAACTTGAAGAACTTGCACATGTTGGGGGTGGTCAATGTTGGCAAGGGCAATGGAGCGGTAGGGATACTCAAGAATCTGACAAACTTGACGAATTTGCGAAGGTTAGGGGTCACAGGGCTTTCTGAGAAAGAAGGGCTCGAGCTGTGTAAATCATTAGGTGAGCTCAGGCGATTGCAACGGCTTGAAGTGCGCGCTGATTCACTTCAATTTCTTGCCGGAATGGATCAAGAATCACCAACCCCACCCAGAATGCCGAGACATCTAGTTTCACTGAGGCTGTGTGGTGTTCTCAGCAGTATGCCTAGGTGGATTAGTTCACTCAACGATCTAGATAAGGTGAAGCTGATGGGAACACGACTGAAGCAGGGAGACATTCAGCACCTGCAGAACTTGCGTAATCTGTCTTTGCTAGGTCTGTGGGAGAACTCCTACATGGACAAGTCATTGCATTTCTACACCGGCACATTCACAAAACTCAAGTTCCTCGACATTGACGGGTTAAAGGAGATTGAAACAGTGACAATAGTGGAAGGTGCGATGCCTGAACTTGAACAACTTTGGGTGAATAAGTGTCCATCACTTCAAGACAACAAATCTGGCTTGTCTGGAGTGCCACACCTGCCGAGGCTTAATGAGCTTCTTCTGAAGAAATGTGGTGAGAAAGAGACCCTGATTAACACATTGCAAGCACAAGTCAATAAGCACACCAGACGTCCCAAATTCCTCATTGGCAAGTCAATTGGTACGATCACAACAATAGAAGAGTGAAGGTTAGAAGAGTGAAGGTAAAGGTTGGGGCCTTGGAGGATTATTGTGTGAAATGGGTAATTGATTTGCGTAGTACTTTTCCAGAAAATTTGTCAAATGTTGCTGTATGCATACAATATTATCAACTGTTCCCCAACATCAATTTCCAAGGTTCCTTCTGGTTGCGTGATATCCTCAATAAGCTACTAGATTCTTTTAAAGGCATGGCAATGGTGTCTCTAAAGGATGGCGCCTCCTATGTTTTATGGCATGATCTTTGGGGAGGTAGAGTCTTGAGCCAAGCTTTTCCAGAGCTGTACTCTTTCACTCGAAACCACCGTATCTCAGTGCAGTTGACAGCTTCCACGCCTATGTTACAGTCCCTGTTCCATTTGCCTTGTCTAGTGAGGCCTATGAGCAGTTCCAAGAATTTCTTACTAACATCCATGGCCTGCGGTTACTGTTTGCGGATCTAGGATTTGAACAATGTAGTCCAAGTCAAAAAAGGGTTTTTTTTATTCACTCATTACAATTTTTGAACTTTTGAGATATGAGATTTCTATTCATTTATTTGGAAACTTGCCATTATATTTTTTTTTCGTCTTGAATCGTGCTATTTTCTATGTATTGGATAGCATTGGGCCCACGCGCAGGTGGCTGAAGGCAGTGTATTTTTGTATTGTCTAAAATACCCCCGCTGCTTCTCTTCATCCACCCAATGATGTGGGGGTCCCACTCCCACACGTCAACTTCTCTTTCGACCTCAAGCAGTTCTTCCTCCTTCGTTCTCCTATCCCTCCACCATCCTCAGCCACCATGCCTCCCCGTGTCCAAGCCTCCCTCAGGCCAACGGCGCACCGCGACTCCCGCCGCTCGAACGCGTCGCGCGCCAGCCTACTTCTTCGTGCTGGCTGCGATGGGCGAGCAGATGCCCGCCCACCCGCAGTTGTACCCACGCTCCGGCGAGGCGAGGCCAGTGTCTCGCCAGAGATGGCCTCCGCAACTTCCCAGCTCACGCGAGCCACTGCCGCTGCGCGGACGCAAGCTCCGCGAACACCGCCTTGTGCTTCCGCAGTCCGCACCTCCGCGGTGTGCTCCAACGCCTCCTTGCCGGCGCGCTCCCGCAGCTCCTCCACCGCCTGCTCCGCGGCCCGTAGCCGCTCCTCCGCGCCTTGCCGCCTCTAGCTGGGATGGGCGCATGCGCAAGCTGAGTCGTAGGAGCTCCAGTAGATTCTGGCGAGGTAGGATGCGCTTGCCTCTGCTGGCGATCGGGCTCGCCGTCGCGTGCGCCGAGCCACTGGCCGGTCTGCAGTTGAAACCGGACCCAGACACTGTACAGCAGCTGGTGGGTGAAGAAGAAGCTTATGTGTGGGGCCCACACATCAGTTAGTGGAGGAAGAGAAGCAGTATAGGTATTTTAGGCCATACGAGAATACACAGTTATCTGTGCGTGGGCCCAATGCTGCCAAGTGCCTAATATGTAGAAAACGACACGATTCAAGTTGGAGAAGAATTGTAATGGCAAGTTTTCAAATACGCGAATAGTAATGGCATATCTCAAAAGTTCAAAAATTGTAATGGCGTAAAATCCAATAGAAAATTTGATAGAACAGATATAATATAATGTGTATGTTCGGTATAGACAGCTATAAATTAGTCAAATTGCGATAATATATTTAAAAGGTTCAAAATTATATAAATAGATTCGAAATTTACACAGCTGGAATAGATGGAGCACAAGTTGCAACTTTTTTTTTCTTCATGCTTCTAAAGATTTCTTCATTCCTCAACTTTCTGGAAATTGACAAAAGATTTCATTCAATTCTAGGCTCTAATTTTAATCACACAAACAAATCCACAATCCTTGAATCCAATTTTCATCACTGTTTCCACGCTATGGTGGATAATAAGGTCCTGGCCTCCTGGGAGGTGGGAGCCGCATGGAGTCCCTCTTTATCAGAACCAGGAAGAAGTCATTGCGTAGTAGATCAAGCTGACATGAGAACTTGCTTCAAGGGAAACCAAGATGTAGAAGAAAGTCGTCTAGTACAAGAACCTAAAATAATGAAGGGGAGATGCCGAATCTAGCCATGGTGAGCTAAGGTACCATCTCCACCGTGCTGTTCGACCTGTTCCGCGGCATATCCATGGGCGTCATGGCTGCAAATCACCAAGAAGTTGCTGTGCAGTGGGGAAGAGAGGAAGAGCATCCTTGCTTGGTGGACGGGGATGAACAAGATGATTGAAGATGGTGTCGGCGGTAGAAGGAATCGATCTATCGAGTTTGTCTGGTGGATGTGGATGAAGAACGGTGCCAGCGGTGGAGGAGCATCCTTGCCTGCGGTGGCGGAGGGTGAATCACAAATAGGGTGTACTCCGGCTTCTCTACAGTATCACACTGTAGTTGTACTGTAGCAAGAAGCCGGTGAAGCCCCCAAACCAACTTCGACAGCTCCTCCATTCACCAGTTCATTTTCTGGTCGCTGACAATGGAGTGGCCCTCCTACAGTGATGTAAAGTGTTAAATAGTGGCCAACAATACGCATGTAGATGGAGCTGGAGCCCTTTGAAGCCACGCCAATCGGGCTCTAAAGCAATTGTGGGCTAGATTTTAGGGTACTCCAAGGCCTACCTAGACAACCCACTGGACCAGTCACTGACGGTTACAACAAGAAAATGATAGGTGAGTTTACATTTGGGGCTTCCAAAACTTCTCTTCCAGCAAAGCATACTAGCACCTCATTGGCCATTGACATGTTCATCAGGCCTTCAAGTGGTTGTAGAGATCTGCTTGTCAAAACAAAAGAAAATTCTTCTTTTGTCTTCTCTTGAAAGATCAACTCAGCACCTGAGAACTCTTAAGCGTAAGAACATGCCCCTAGAAGACTACAACCGTGTTCTCTTCCTGCTCCTTGGCTGTGGAAGAGAGCTTGTTTCACTTAATGTTTGACTGCCTCTTAGCAAGCTGGTTTACTCTGAATTTGCTCGTGCCTAACACCAATGACCCCTTTGATGTCTTGATGAGCTTCAGAGATCAACTTCAGCTCATTTTCTTCATCGAGATTATCCTCACAATGTATTGGGTTATTTGGATAGCGAGGAATGATGTCATTTTCAGCAACATTCAACACTTAGTGCAACATTGTAAGGTTATATTTAAGCAAGAATTTGCTCTAGTTATTCTAAGAGCGAAAAGCAAAATATCATCCTCTAATTGATCTATGGCTAGAAGCCTATGTGTAATCCTTTTTATTTTCTTTTGTGATCTTTTTTGTGTCTTGAACTTTGTACTCAGATTCTTTATTTTAGCCTTTAACTAGGTAGCGTGCCCGTTCGTTGCTACGGAACATCTAAACTTTTGTACTACAAACACACGGATCGCACGATAAGATAACAATACTGTGAAATTAAACAGTATAATGATCGTGCTAACGCTACGACGTATAACCAGACAAATCAAATAACTAAAAGACATATATGTCTAACTTATTAAGCATCACTGATATATAGCTGACTACAAAATAACTTATTCTATAGCCGATAGTTACTATGTTAATTTATGAGATTATAGTAACTCCTTACTAAGTGGTTTACTACACAGTTACGGTAAATATCCCCATGTGTTATAGTAACCCAACTATCGTAAATATGTATTTACATTATCGTAAATTAGTATATAAAATTATCGTAAATGGAGGTGACTACAAATAACTTATTTTGTAGCTGGTTACTGAATATACTCTCCCTATATATATATATGCAAGAAGAGATTGCATGTTATAGCTACATATTTCCACCAAGGCAGCCAACATTCTTACTACACCTAGCAACACCAAATCAGCAGCCAAAAAGATAATGCAAAGACAAATACATCTGCAAGAGCACACTCCTCTTCATGCTCCGCTACATTCAAAAGCCACCCTCAGAGCTACCAATCAACTGGTGAATGATCTTCTAGATGTCGAGTGTTTAGCCAGAACACACTTTACGATGGTCAATAGTTCCTTCTTCCCTGCAGCGTTTGAAAAGTCAAGTAACAAATCTTTGTGAACATCAACACAGGCTTAAATAAAGAAATATAATAACCCAAGAATTTACCTACCATCTGTCTAACAGAAGTATAGGACTTGAGTTGACCCAAGAGAATACAACATCAGTTGCTATTTGGTTCTAGAAACTAAATGACAATTGAAGTAGACAGTGCAATATCCAACAAGAACCTTCTAACTATTTTAGAGAGCGCTTTTTAAAAGATCACTGACATTTAATTGGTTAACAAAAAAATGAGAGAAAGAGTATATTTTAGATAACAAAACCGGGTCACGAATTGTATATACTGCTTCATTAGGGGTATGTACTACTGTTCTACAACAAAAACAAGTATGATATTATTTTGTAGTTAGTATATACTACTAATTCCCAAAACAAAAGAAGTATATATTTTAGTAGCAGGAGTATCATACTACTCTTTTCATGGTGATATATATATTTCTTTTATAAAGCAGTATCAAACTATTTCAGAAACAGAGCCTTCATGTCATGTCATGCATCTCAAATCCTGGCAGAATTAAAAATTGACATGTTGCCTAATCTGTTTTAACACTCAAGTGGACCACGGTGCATGAAACTGAAAATACAGTATGTATGTACCTATTTGGGATCAGGAACGGACCATTAAATCCAAAAAGACTATGCAGTTTCAACAAACTGACTCCAACTTTAACCAAAGGAGAGTCCTTTTCACTTTCTACAAAAGGAGATAGGCAAACTGTTTAATCGACAGCTCAAGCAAAGGTTTCTGGTTCTTCCTCAACAGCTCAAGCAAATATATACTTATTAAGAATCTAGTTATCCAGATATTAATATATGCAACCTCAGTAAAAACAAAAATACAACTTTTGTCAACTAATTTCTTCTAAATGAATCATCCAAAAACAGGGTGATTGAGCACCAAAATAAAAGAGTTAATAGGTCCATCCATGTTCAAAAGGAGCATCTGACAAGTTTATTTAAACCCTATATCATGTAGGCAAAGGTAAAATAGCTAGCAACCCACAACATATCATGTACATATATGCATAGAGCAGGCCATTTAACCAACTTTCTGTCTGTAAAATTTTTCAATCTCTTATAGCCCAAACTGAGAACAAATTCCTTTGTCGCATATATCAAAATCTAAACTTGCAAGCAATTGTAAGCTGCATAGTAATTTTTTTTTAAAAAAAATCAGAGTGAAAAGGAAGCTATAGGTACCTGCATATAGCCCTGGACCTCATCTTCATCTTTTTTGCCACCTGACGAGATAAACCAGCTAGGCCTAGGAGCACATAAAGAAAAAGATTATAAATGTGATGAGCTTGACTTTCAGGCTTTTCTGTAAGTTAAAAGAAAAGATACATAATCCACGTACATCTCCTTATTTCTTGGATGATAACAACAACTGCTTAGCATAGTAATGAATAAAAAGAATTTATTCAGTCATTTATTCATAAAGAGGAATCGATTTAGATATTCAGTGATGTATTTATTGTGGCATGGTTTGGCACTGCCTAGGATAGTAATGAATAAAAAGAAAAAAAAAACACATGTAACAGTAACACAGCCCCTTGAATCACTGTCATCGCTCTCCTCATACAAAGGCACAGATTGGATTATAACCCGACCTCATACAGTTTTAAAACTGATTCTGCAGTGGATGGACATATGAGAACAGTGAGAGGCAACTAAACTTTCTTCGATCTTGATCACATCCTTGCCCTCGTGGAATGACTCTGCTCTCGCAAAAGATAGTTTACCCAGTGATGGATCACACATCCTTATAAAAAGAATTGTTCCATGGTGCACTGATGTCATCCACAAGTCACATTTCATTCTGCACTGAATCAATGGATGCACATAGTACCATTAACTTATTCAACAAAACGAATCAAGCTAAATTGGAAAAATAAAAAGAAACAGAATCATGACTTAAAGACTATCGACAGATCACTCATGGTTACCTAGATTGGGAACGCCTGATGCCTTCATCTCCAGTTGCACCTTTTCCTGTATCCATGCGAAAGGAATCCTTTTCAGTTCAATGTTTAATCAGTCTGAAAGAAAAGATGATATATGTTTAATCAGTCTGAGAAATAGAATAAGTATATCTTGACAATGAACCTTCCCTATATCAGAGTAGGAATGATAGCAGAGTTTGTCATAGACTAAATGCAGGTTACCAACATATTTTGAAACCAGCTTCTAATTGCAGTAGTGCTGTTCTTTCAAAAAAACATGCAGCAAAGCACTTGTTTTGCTATTAAGAAAAAAAACATATCTGTGTTGCAAAGTAGTAACAGTCGACATCAAGTTCTTATATAGAGAAGAATAAATGTCGCAGCAATTCAACTCCCTGCTTGGATTTATGCAATTTATGAAGCAAAAATTGAGACCCTAGTCTCATTAGAAGGTTTTGCAACCAGAGGCATCATAATCAGATGGATTTGTCACCTTCAAGGAGCGCATCCAAATCGTCCTCGTGCCCTACAGCCGGGTGTTGTTGTCGCAGCTGCTGAGGCCTGCCGACGATGTCTAGGGTTTGGCGCGTCGTGGCCTGCCGCCATGCGTCCTGCCAAGCGTCTCGCAGCCTGGCGCCACCAGACGTCCGCATGTGAGGTGGGCTAGCAACTACACGGCGGCGGGATGTCGGCGTGGGCTAGCAACTGCACGGCGGCGGGATGTCGGCGACCAGGAAATCGTCGTCCTTGTCCTCGTCTCTGGCATTCTAGGCCTTGAGGGTGCAGAAGGAGAAGTCGACATTGTCGACGTAGAACACCCAGGTGGCCGCGTCCTCATCCCCAGCGGCCGCTGCCGCCGCGAACGCGTCGTGCCGGCCGCAGTGGAGCACGAGCGGATCTGGGTGGTGGAGACGCCCGATGCAGTGTGGCCCAAGCCACGCCGCCGTCAATGCCTTTGCCATGTCCGGCGGCGCAGATCCACCGCGGATCTGGAAGGTAGAGAGAGAGGAGGGCGATGGGGAGAAGAGAGGTTGTGAGTTGTGACTCGGCGGCTCGCGATGGGAAGAAGGGAAAGATTTTTATTATTATTATATTTTTGGTAGAAATGGGCTGACTGGGATTCGAACCCTTGTTGACTAGCGTGTAGGGATGCCTAGGTTGCGGGGATGCAGGAGAGACGTCGTAGGATCGCACGGAAGAGGAATGGCGACCCCAAAATAAACATCTCATCAAAAAATTGTGTTAGTTTTGTTCTGTTTAGTTGTAGAAGATAAATTTTCAGTAGAGGGTCACACCCCTCCTGTTTCATCTAAAAAATATTATCAATTGTTGTTTTTAATCACTTAATAGAATTGTGTATGTGAAGGACCAAAGCAGCGATCACATGGTGGGGGATGGTTGGGGTTTGAACGAAAGCCAATCTAAATTCTTTTTTCAAAACTCGACCTATGTCCCAAACTTTCCTAAAAGCTTCTCACTTCTACCAAACTGAAGTCCCCATAACCATAACAAAACTATTGTAGTTAGAGATAGTTTTAGGAAAGTCAGATGGTAAACAGGAAGCAAGAGCAAGTTAGAGAAGCACCTTAGAACCTCAAAAAGTTGTTTTCAGCCCAGCAGTCATGAAAGTTCTGTGTACACACGCAAAACTTCAGCGTCGCGGAGGTTCCGCATAGACAGTTTTCAGCAGGCCAAAGCAAGAAAGAAAATTTTGCAAAACTCGATCAAACAAAATCCAAATCACATGAAATTTTGGACATACCCTCCCTAGAATATGTTGAAGGTATTGCATAAGGTTACGGCCAAAAGCTCAATGCTTGGCCATGAATCTTGAATTTCCTCTCTCAAATTGGGGTTTTCACATATTTCTTGAAATTAAGGAGGGTGTTTGTGAGAAATTTGTTGGAGGCAAAGCTATGTTCTCAAGACATCATGTCACCTACGAACCAACAAAAGAACACTTCAAAAACTTCAACTTAAAGATTTCCAAGAATTTTACCAAAGATGTTAGAAAAGAGATGTTTTGGGGTTCGGATCAATAGAGATAGGTACTGGGCTTCAAGCCATGTTTTGCTAGGCTTGAAGTGCGCTATGATGCACGTCTTGTTTCCCTGAGGTTATGTGGAAATCTGAGCAGTCTACCTAATTGGATCGGTTCACTCAATGATCTAAGCTAAGGTGAAGCTGCTGGGGACACAACTGAAGCACAAAGACACTGAGCGCCATCGGAACCTGCGCAACCTGACTTTGCTAGGCCTATGGGAGAACTCCTACATAGGTGACTCCTTGCATTTTTGTACTGGTACATTTCCAAAGCTCAAGTTCCTTGACATTGATGGGCTATAGAAAATAGAGAAAGAGTCAATCGACAAAGGCGCCATGCCTGAGCTTAAGAAACTTTGGATGAACAAGTGCCCATCACTGCAGGACAACAGTTAAGTTCTGGCTTGTCTGGAGTGCCAGACCTGTGGAACCTGAATGAGCTTCTTCTTAAGAAATGCAGAGAGAAAGAGAACCTGACAAAGATACTGCAAAGGCAGATCAGTGAACACAATAAAATGCCCCAGGTTCCTCATTGGCAAGTCAATTGTGCCTACTAGCCCATCCACACATTGACAACTAAGCAATGTAGATGCGCCATGCCAAATTATTTCATATATTGTATGTATTTGTATAAGCTGTGTATGTTCTTGTTTATATTTAACTGTAAACAGATGTAGCTGCATTAATACAACATTGGCTTTCATTACATTGAATTTCGGAATCAGGTGTTGTGGATTAAGATGCTATTGCAATTCAGTACCATGTTAGACGCAATTATTGATCGAACTGGATAGATACAGTTAGAGTTCACATGAAACAATGCATAGACAACAGCAATTGAGTCGACTTTTACATACTTGGATTGCATAAGCAATTTAGCTTCATATGTACTCAAAATGTGAAGAACTCTGTGCTAGTTGGTATCCTCCAGCCACAATGAGCCTGCTGGCTCTAGTCTTCACTTATGAACGGCTTCCCTTCCTATCACAGCTCAGTAGCCCACAGATTTCTTCATAGCCTCCTTAATCCCCCTTCTTGCTGGCAAAGACTTTATTAGTCTACACACCCGCTGACATTTGGGTCATTGTTCTCCTCCATCGAGGCTGATGGTATGCAGAGACAGTGTCTTGGAATCAGCCAGGGGTAGCATTGTGCCAGCAACAACAGCAATCGAGCCACATAAAAATGGCCTATAACAGCAATGCAATGAAGACGTTGAGTTGTAACTGACAAAGAAATCAGTCAGAAGGGAAAGGACTCGAATGTGTAATTCTTTGTATCTTTTTTTAGAACACGTCCGTTGACACATGTTTCATTAAGAGGATTGAAATGTTTCAATACAAAACAAGGTCCCAACACTACTGTAGACGGGCTCTTTGCCGAGTGCTTGGGGCACTCGGCAAAGCCCCTATTGCACTCGGTAAAAGGCTTTGCCGAGTGCTGCACTCGGCAAAGAACCCGTCGGCAAAGGTTTCTTTATCGAGTGCCACATATCGGGCACTCAGCAAAGCCTTTACCGAGTGTCACGTAAGCACTCGGCAAAAAAAATTCACCGTCAACTGTGATGGCCTCTTTGCCGAGTGACACGTCAGCGACACTCGGCAAAGAATTCTTTTTTTTGAAAAATCTTTGTCGAGTGCCGTAGCCTTGCACTCGGCAAATAATTTTTTTATTTATTTTTTAATCTTTGCCGAGTGTCGTGGCTTAGCACTCGGCAAAGCTGGGAAATTGGGTCTCTACTTCCTAGCTTTGCCGAGTGTCATAGTCATGGCACTCGGCAAAGCCCTCTTTGCCAAGTGTGGCACTCGGCAAAGAGGGAAAAATGCTATTTTTTGTTTTTTTGCTTTCCATCAGCACAAACAAAGAAATGACATATATATCAACATACAGCATAGGATATATCACATACACATCCATATTCCATCACATACACATCCATAACCCATCATATACACATCCACCATCCATAATACATCACATACAAATCCATTGTCCATAATCCATCACATACATTCGCATCATCCATGACAATATCCATCACAATATATATATATATATATATATGTCTCTAGCAGTAGTTCAACATAAGGCTAAGTCTAACACAAGTCCATGCAACATGAAAAGAAACAAATAAACGGTACCTACTGACACCCTCCCCACCCGGAGTGTGAACTGCCACCTTGAGGAGGGCCACTTAGCCACCCGGCCTGTGGAGAAGGGCCACCTCGAGGAGTCAGGTTCAAACCCGCCAATTATGGCTGCATAAAGGAGAAGCAAATTCATGAGTATTTGCAGGAGGGTCGCACAAGCTAAAGGAATAAACAACCATATATACTCACCGGAGTCTCTACAGGACGAGGAGGAGCCACAACTGGAACGAGTAGCAACTGGGGCACGACCACACCTGGCAAGGCTTGAAGGCTCGCCAAAAAGCTAAACATGTCCTGCATCCTCTGCGCCTCGAGCACCCTCTAGGCTTGTACAGCCTCCATCTCTAGCCGATGGGCCTCCGCCTGGGTCATCTGCTGGGCCTCCAACCTCCGCAAGTCGGCCTACAACATTCCACCCGTAATGTTTAAACAATGCAAAGGCAAGGTAGATGTGTAAAAGCAATGAACGACGAATAAAACAGTAGTAACCTGGAGTTTCGCCATCTGCTGCTGTGAGCTCTGCTGCCGAGAGCGTATGGGGAGGAAGGAGCTCGTGCTCCTTGCTTGAATCTCGGCGAGGTTGGGAACAGAGGCGGAGTCGACTGTGTTGTCCGCCATCCAGTACCGGCCGTGTTGCTTCCCTCCTCCTAGCCTCATTAGGAGGTCTGTGTCTAGGGGTTGGGTGGCCGGATAGAAGTCCTCCCCATGGCGCTGGCGGGCCGCTGAGGTGTACTCGCTAAGCTTGCTATGGACGCTCGCATTGGTGTATGTCTCGGGCCCGTCCATCGGGTTGTAGGTGATTTCTAGGGCCGTCGCCTTGCCCTTGTGTGCCAGGGCGTACGCCATGAACTCATTGCATTCCTGGCCTTGGTGCGCCTAGGACTATGAGGAAAACACAGAGATGATTACAAATAATGAGAATTGAGCGTTAGAATAAATAAATAAAGATGAAAACACAAAGAAGATTACCCATGTCTGGGCGTACGCGCTGAGGCTCCGGTTACCTTGGTGGTGTGGTGCCCCACCCATATGTAGGCGGCAGTCCCGACGGATGTTGTGCTTCTTTGCCCACTCCTTCGAGAGCCACCTGTCCACAATGGCCTTCCAGCAAAGGCGGTGCCTGGCGCACCAATCAGGACATTGCTGCATGCAATCAAGTTATTGATATGTTAGAAGATGAAATGAAACATACCTATTCTTCATGGAAGGAGTCAGTATTAATGTTTCGTACTTACCGAGAGGTACTGCTCCCTGGTGAGCGTCCTGGTCCTGGCATCGGGCTTCCTCACCACCTGACCAAGGACGTCGGCGCTATAGTTGATGATGCACTAGAGTCACGTCTCGTGGTACAGGTCTGAGAGTCGGGACCTACAGACCTTGTCCTGCACTCACGCCGCCTGGTCCTCAAACCCTTCATCGCACCTGAAGAAGTCCTGCATACAGACATCATGTATCTTTTTGGCACGCCCATGGGAGATAATAAACTTGCATGGCCTGTTGAGCCATAATGTAGACATCCTCTCCTTGATAGACAGAATCTTATCGAATTTTGACTTATCCACTCTCAGGGGTTGTTCTCGTGACATTAGGATCAAACCAATGGCATTTGAATACGACTGTATTAGGAGCTTTGCAACACTCAAAATTGAGCTCGTATATTTCTTCTACTATGTCGTAGTAGTCGCGCTCATCGGTGCTAGGCGTACGAACTCTGGTATTCGTGGTTTTCTGATTGGGCCAACTCCGCTCGTAGTTTCTTGTGTGAAAGCAATAGCCATTCACATCATAAACTAGGATATGAAATCGGGCACACCATCTTTGAGAAGACTATCTTCTTCTTAAGGGGAAGGAGCCATATTCCCTCTCCGGTATTTATTCAGAAATTCCCTAAAAAACAAGAGACAAGGGGGTTGGATAGATGGAGGATAGTGACAAGGGCGTATGTAGCAAGCTCATTGAGAACTTACTGCACATAAGGCTTCACTTCGTCAAGGTTCAACAACACATACAGCATGATAGTGCGCCACTCATCATGCCGCAAGGTCTTGGTGCCTGATGCGCTTGCCTTTCCAAGTTGCCCTTTGAAAAGGTTGAGGTTCGATGAACTCTCATCTGCGATGTAACGAGGGGGACAATTGTGCACGCTGGGAAGGCCATCCTTATAGTATGCTGTTGTGAAGTTTGAAACCTCCTCTAGAATGAATGCCTCTGCCACAGAAGCCTCAATTTTAGATTTATTTCTACACTTTTTCTGAAGAATCTTTAGATATCTCTGAATTGTATAGCACCAACGGGCCTGCACAGGCCCTCCATTCGTGCCTCATACAGTAGGTGCAAAATCAGATGCTGCATCGCCAGGAAGAAGTCGGGTGGGAAGATCTTCTCCAACTTGCAGAGCAACACAGGTGCCACTTTCTCCAAGTCATCAATCACGTCCCGAGATAACTCCTTGGCACAAAGCTGGCAAAAGAAATAGCTCAACTCTGCCAGCACACGCCACACATGCTCGGGGACGTATCCCCGGGTCATCGCAGGAAGGAGCCGCTCAATCCATATGTGGTAGTCATGACTCTTCATTCCTAAGACTCGCATAGTGGACAAGTTCACTCCTCTACTCAAATTCGCCGCATGCCCATCAGGGAACATTAACGTCTGGATCCACTGTAGTATTTCCTTCCTTTTGTCCTTTTTCAAGACAAAATCGACTGGAGTCCTCCATTTCTTGCCGAGCGCGGGAGGCTTCATCACTTGATTTAGCCTATCACACATCATTGCCAGGTCCAGTCTAGCCTTAACGTTGTCCTTTGACTTATCAGGAATGTCCATGAGTGTTGCAAAAAGCGTCTCGGCGATATTCTTTTCTGTGTGCATTACATCAATATTGTGTGGAAGAAGGTCATTGAAATAGGGGAGCCTAGTCAAGCCCGATTTATGAGTCCACTGGTGTTCCTCACCATATCCAATAAAAACACCTTTCTTTTTATCATCTTTGAGAGCCTCTATCTCAGCACGAACCTCGGCACCGGTCATCATCTGAGGAGCAGGGTCGGTGACTTGAACCCCTTTTCTGAAGTTCTTGACGTCTCGTCTGAATGGATGGTCAAGAGGGAGGAATTGATGATGTTGGTCAAACGAAGAAAACTTGCCACCCCTCTTCAGCCAAGTGAACCTCATAGCTGTCTTGCATATTGGGCATGGGAAATTCCTGTGAACACACCACGCGCAGAATATGCCATACACTAGAAAGTCATGCAGGGAGTAGTGGTACCACACATGCATTGTGAAGTTCTTCTTTGTAGCTCGGTCTTATGTCAGTACCCCCTTTTCCCAAGCAAGGATCAATTCATCAATGAGAGGCTCCATGAACACACCCATCTTGTTCCTCGGGTGTCCAGGAATTATTAGTGACAAGAATACGTTCTTGGGTTGAAACATGACGCCAGGGGGAGATTGAGGGGGATCACGAACACAGGCCAACAAGTGTACGGGGCCGCCAGCAATCCATAGGGGTTGAACCCATCTGTTGCCAGCGCTACACATACATTCCGAGCCTCCTCAGCTTTACCATGATGTATGCCATCGAAATGGGTCCATGCATCGCCATCCGATGGGTGTACCATCTTGTCAGCATTGTATCTTTTGCCATGTTTGTGCCATGTCATCTATTTCGCGGACTCCTCTGTCATGTACAGCCGATGGATCCTCGGTATGACAGGAAGGTACCGTAGGACCTTCGCGGGGATACCAAGTTGTTCCTTCTTGCCATCACTAGTGTCGACCTCTAGATACCTAGAGGATTTGCACTTTGGACAGTGCGTTGTTTTCTCGTGATCTTTCCTAAATAGGACGCAACCATTCAGACAAGCATGGATGTGCTCATACGACATCTTAAGGGCATGAAGAAGTTTATGTGACTCGTACAAGTTCTTCGGCAGAATGTGACCCTCCGGAAGCAGAGATCCAACAACTGCCAACATACCATCGAAGTTGTCTTGACTCATGCTACACTATGACTTGAACACCATTAGGCGTCCAATGGCATCCAGTTGCGAAACCATTATCTTTTGGTGAAGGGGCTTCTGTGCCGAAGACAACATATCATAGTACGCCTTTGCGGATTCCTCTGGCTCTTCCTCTAATCCTTCACCGAACCGTGCCTCCTGAAAGTCATCCATCCAGTCTGTTACCTTGGCATCTCCATCCAAAGCCTCGAGGCATGGTCTCACCACCTCCTCTCTAATACGATTGGCTTCACCATGGTGGATCCAGCAGGTATAGTTTGGCATGAATCGATACTTGAAAAGATCTTCCCTCACGTTCTTCCTATTCTTTCTTACACGGTTGTCACATGTAACACCCGAGGTGTTTGCCACCAGTTAAGCAGTGGGTTTGAGCTCAAACATGGTAGTTTAAGTGGTGATGAAGATGTCAAGGTCAAACCTATGGAAGCGAGCCCCAACCTAAACTTGGATGTTGCACCCTTGCTTTACATATAGTCCATTTTTAAGATATATGCTTGGGTGGTGTTATTGCAATATCTTCATATGTCTCACCTTAGTACCTATTTATATTGGTCACTGGAAAAGTTTCATGACGTTTGGAATCAAAAAGTCACATGAAATGATAAGTTATATGCTTGTTGGAATGACTTTACTAAGTGCTGGAATTGCATTATTAAGCGGATGGAAATATAGACCATCACCAAAATCTTGTAACCTTGCCCAAATGACTCTAGATGGACTCTACAACAAAAGTCAAGAAAGGTTCGTGTTGAGCAAATGCCCAGAAAATGCTCCAATTAATAAAAAAAGGATAATTTAAGCTTTATCGTGATCCTACTTTGGTCAAAGTAGAAATGTAGGTTCTATACCAGTTTTGAGGTTGGACCTTAAATGAAAGTTGTAGTTCATGTTATGTAGAAGAAACTTTGTTTTTGGACCAAGAGCTAGATCAACTTGTAAGCTTGTTAAACAGATGCTCGAAGTTTGGATCAGCTGCTGTTTTTCAAGGCCCAGGAAATATTCTAAGTCCTGGATTGACAGCAGTGAGTTGCTATGTTTATGACCTTTTATCTTCCAAATTCATGTGGAAGCTCAAGTGGAGTCCTTAATACGAGTTGGAGTACACCTTGTGAAGGAAAGAATAGATCAAGTCTCACCAGATTTGGAGCTTGGTTGGACCTTCAAAATCAATTCACAAAACTGCTAGTTTTGTCATGTTCATGAAGTTAGACCGGCAACGACAAGACGGTTGGCACGTCGCGTTCTCGTGTTTTTGCTAAACAACTTGAGTTGAGCCAAAAATAAAAGTTTGAGTTTACATCTTGGAGAAGAGCATGCAAAAAGTTGGATTAAGTTTGATCAAGTTTTGACCCTTGCCTCTAATCGCTGTTAACTCACTGACACTGTCACTTTGGAGCATGATTACTCACTAACATACAGCTCTAATGGCCATGCAACCTTAATAGAAGTTGTAGCGTATCGAGTGGGCTCCAACTTTGCTTCTTGGCCCATATCCAAATTCGGACCCGAGCAGGCTCAAAATGGTGCCCCAATATGACCTCAACGTCACCCACCACGTGTTCGGTAATAGGCTTCAATGGTCGACGGGTGTCCATGGACGTGGCCTCCATGCGCGAGCCGCGCCTCCACCATCGCCTGTTGCCGCTGCCGCGTGCCTGAAGGGTCGAGATGGCGGACTAGAGGGGGGGTGAATAGTCCTTTCTAAAACTTAAACGTGTTGGCTAACCAAAACAAATGCGGAATTAAACTTATCGGTCTAGCCAAGACTACACCCCTCTAACTAAGTTCACAAGCACCTCACAAAGATCCTAATTAAACAACTAAGGTGCTTTCCTTAGCAAGAGCTCTCCTATTTAAATCTAGAGCAAGGTCACTCAAACCTATGCACTAGTACTTTGCAAGCAAGAGGGAGCTCCTACACAACTTAGTGAAGCAAAAGCACAAAGCTCCTAAGCTCACTAGCAATGCTCAATAACAAGGCAACTAATGCCAAATTAGAGAGCGCAAAACACTTAGCTACACAAACTAAGCAATGTGACTAACAAGGTTACACAAACCAAATTAGTCACGCAAGGGGAAGCTTCTAGCTACACAAGCAAGAAGACAACTAGCAAGCTACACAAGCAAACTAGTTACGAGAGCAACTACACAAGCACAAGTATATATGAAAGTAAATACAAGCTTGTGTTACAAGAAGGCAAACCACCGAGAAGAGTAGACAATGTTGACACGGTGATTTTCTCCCGAGGTTCACTTGGTTGCCACCAAGCTACGTCCCCGTTGTGTCGACCAACACTTCGTGGTTCGGCGGCTAATCGGTCACACACCGAGCCTGTCAAAAGGCACCGCAAGAACCTACCAAAAAGTGTGGTAGCTCAATGACACGATCAACTAGAGTTGCTCTTCGCGATCCCCGCGGGGTGAGCACAATCCCCCTCACAAAGCTTCTCCGGAGCCTCGCACAATCTTCTTGCGAGCTTCGACGGAGCCACAAGCCACCAAGCCGTCTAGGAGGTGGCAACCTCCAAGAGCAACAAGCACCACCGGCTTGCAACACGATCACCTAGTGCCACACGATGCAATCTCTCAAGGCAACGCACTAGAATCGATATCTCACTCGATCCGATGAACACTATCAAGCATGAGTGAGTTAGATGGCTCCCAAGCACTACCACACAAGTCACAAAGACTATAGTGTACTCAGCTTACGGCCACAACCGGCCAAGGCATCTATTTATAACCCCACGGTCAAATAGAGCCGTTACCCCTTCACTGGGCAGATTTCGGGACGACCGGACGCGCCGGTCGTAACTGACCGGACGCGCTTCACCGCGTCCGGTCGCCCTGCGACGTCCACATGTCCCTCGAAATTCAAATGCGACCGTTAGATCTTCCAACGGTCACTGACCCCAACGGTCAAAACAATGACCGGACGCGCCCCAGGCAACGACCGGACGCGCCTGTCAAACGACCGGACGCGCTGGTCCAAACGACCGGACGCGCTGGTCGCCCAACGGCTAACTGCGAAACAACGACCGGACGCGCTGGTCCAACTGACCGGACGCGCCGGGAACGACCGGACGCGCTGGTCCCGTGAAGGACCGGACGCGCTGGTCGCCTGAGCAGCGCTCAACGAAGCAGTGACCGGACGCGCTGAAGAAAAAGACCGGACGCCACAGTGCCTGCGTCCGGTGGGAGTCCAGTAAGCTCCCTGAACGACCGGACGCGTCCGATCATCAGTGACCGGACGCGCCTCGCGTCCGATCATCGAACTGAAAAACGCGCAGACACTGAACACTGACCGGACGCGTCCGGTCCTGCAAGGACCGCGTCCGGTGCAGCGTCCGGTCACCTCTGTGACCTCCGTTCGCCTCCGTTTCTTTTCCAACTTTCGGCGTAGTAGAAAAAAGGCGTTTCACTTCTCCAAAAAGCGCCGAATCCCGCCTCGCAAGCTCGGCGGGAGGGAGAGAGGAACCCAAACCCTATCTACCACTCAAACTCCACTGCCTTCGTAAAAGTGCCAACACCAACAAGTGATCACCACTTTGTGCACGTGTGTTAGCATTTTCATAATCATTTTACCGAAGGAGTTAATCACTCAACTTGCCACGCCACTCGATCCTAACACGTATGCAAAGTTAGATCGCTCAAGTGGCACTAGATGACCGATATGCAAACAAGTTTGCCCCTCTTGATAGTACGGCCATCTATCCTAAATCCGGTCATAAACTTCTCTACACACCTATGACCGGTGAAATGGAAATGCCCTAGGTTATACCTTTGCCTTGCGCATTCCACTCCATCTCCTCCGATGTTGATGCAACACATGCACCAATCAATCACCAAATGATATGATCCACTTCATATCATCACGTGACCGTATTGGTTCATCGATCTTGACCTCACTTGCTCTTCACCGTTGCCTCGGTCCTTCGGCGCCAAGCCATCACACAACTTGCCCTTCACCCTAGCAACCGGTCCATCAAGCCAAGCCTCATCTTGATCTTCTCCACCTTGGTCACATGACTCCATGTCATGTCTCATATGCAATGAGCTCCTTCATGACACCATTACATGTGGACTAATCTCCTGTGTATCTCACATAACCACATATTAGTCCACCTAAGTTGTCACTCAATTACCAAAACCAAACAAGGACCTTTCAATCTCCCCCTTTTTGGTAATTGATGACAACTCTACAAAGATATGGAAATTAAGCTTTTTCAAGCTAGCACTTCACACAAAGTGTAAATTGCTAACTTGTTTTGGATTTAATGTTACTTATCCAACTTTTAAGCTCTATGTCAAGATTTGGATAAGCACCATAAAATCTGACTTGGTAGTGATAGCTCCCCCTACATATGTGCTCAAATGGTTTGGTTTTAAGCTCACACATATGCATGAATATGAAATTTGTGGGAGGGTTAGCACTACTAAGTGATGCTAAGGTGTATAGAATAAACCTTTGTAGCTCGCTACCAATTAGTAGTTTGATACCATTTGAAAATCACAAGTTTGCCATCATCCTTAGCATCATGAGTAGCTAGACATCAAAAACACTAGAAACCTCGTGAGATCAACATTATAAGCAAGGTTCTAGTTTTTGCATGATAATCATAAGTCTAGCTAACATCCTATGCATGCTAGTTATCAAATCATCATTCAAGTTCTATAACTAGCATACACCACACAAGCATGCATATTGAATTTAAGAACTTTATGCAATGCAAGCAAGCACATGAATTATGCACATATCAAATGTAAACAATCAAAGTTCATGAGCTTGCTCCCCCTACTTGTGTGCTTTCTTTGTCCAAGAATGTTTGATCCCCTTACATTCTTCAATGTTACTCCCTCTTTGTCCATGTCCATGTCTAATCTTTCCAATCTCTCCCAAAGCTCAAAAAGCTTTCATATCTTTGTCCAATCTCTCCCCCTTTGTCATTAATTTCCATAAAAGGTGTTCTTCTCAATTGATACAAAGGCTTGTATTGGGGTAGATGGTTGAGACTTGAATATTGCATTTTTGATGGACATTACCACATATGTTGGAATGACAAACTTTATGGTTGCTCTTGAGATTCCACATAGGATCTTTGACCTTGATACCAATTGGTGGGGCTCCTCCCCCTATGTCATAGCATGTGTCATTCACTTGAGATACCACTTGGAGATGAGGGTAGCATTACTTGATTTGATCACTTAAAGTTGAGGATCACTTGTGAAACCATTGTCTTGCATGAATGATACCACGTGAAGATACCATGAGTAGAAATGTGATACCATTTGAAAGAATTTTCTAGTATGGATTCACTTTGAAGGATTTGACAATAATATTCATTTCTTGAACATTCACTATCTTCATGAGTACCATTTGTAAGATATCACTTGTAAGTTGATGATCTAGACACCACTAGTGAATACCACTTGGAAGATCAATTTGAGTCTAGATACCACTTGAAACAAACTAGATATCTATTTTCATTATTGTCTTGTGCTTGTACTCTTATCATTGTTATGAGCTTCTTGTATGACTTGAACTAAGTTGATTTGCCTAAGATTCCAAGTCCGGTTTGATCCAATGACAAGCTTCTTCACACCTCATGCTAAGGGTTATCTTGCCAATGTTGTACTTGTCACTTGTTAGCAATCCAAACTAGATCAAGTACTTAGGTTCACTAGCTCATGAACAAATTCATACTCATACCACTAGAACATTTAGACAATCAAGCAATAGTGGTAGGCTATGAATCTAAAATTTTTATTTGTTATGCATGATCCTAATAAGCATGTACTATATGCACTAACCGCATACTAGTAAGGAATGAGATGATCATGCACATTTCAATGATACCTTTGCTATGTTGGAGTAGAGGATAGTGACATAGATTCTAATTCATTACTCCAATAGCAATGTGAAGTCCAATTTATAAGCTTGGTGAAGACCAATCATCATAGATAAATCCATTCTTCACCCATATGAAATGTAAACCACTTATGATTAAGTGCACTATCTCTTGAGTTGTGGTTGGCTTGCTTCATCTTTTTGATCAATGCTTGCATGAGAGAACTACTTAGAATACCACTTGAAATATATGACTAGCTCTCTTTTGGGTGTTGCTTGCTCTTTAGATCAATTCTTTTGATTGCTTCAACTAAGCATCACAAGTTCCTCGGATCACCACTTCCATGTTAGCCTTCCAAGTCCCAAACTTGGTTTCACCTACACACGGCGGCAAGCCCCTCACTAGGGAGAAGTGACCTTTCTCCAAAGAACCACTCTTGATACTTACTTGAAATGATATAGTTTGATTGATCCAAATGATGAACTCAATCTTGATGAATAATTCTTAAATCTATATTTGAGTCCAAATCTTTCTATTTGTTTAAGTCCTTGTCTTTCTACCAAATGATCTCCAATCATCACTAGAACTTAAACTTCACCTTCATCTTAAGTTTGATCTTGATCTTCAAATTGAGTACCAAATAAGTATACCAAGTATATTTCACAATACAAAAGTCTTGTACTCATTGCTTTTCATGCTTCTAGATCAATCCAAAACCAAACTTAGGTACCTCAACCACTTGTAAGCATGTTTCCAACTTGAGGACCTTTCAATTAAAAGTGACTCTAGATTAATCCAATGATTTTCACTTTTCTGGCAGATTCTGTACCCTTCAAAGAATAATTCATATCTCACAATATACAGATCCAAATGCCATGAAATTTGTTGGAGATGTGCTTCACTAAGTCATCTAGCAACTGTAAAAATTTGAACTTCTTTTGACTTCTATATTGCTACCAGATTTCAAATCTTCCACCACTGCTACATGCTGAAAACTGCTGCACTATAGCTGACAAGATGTACTCCAAAACCGAAGCATTTCTTATCCAATTCTCATGAAATTTCTACAGCATCTTCTTTCATAAGTGTAGAGCATGTATACCAAATTTCAAGCCAATCCAAATAGATTTGATCACTCAAACATGGCTAAGATCACTGCTAGCTCAGATTTTAAATAATGGACAGATTTCAATACATGAGCTATTCTTCATCAAAAGTGAATCAAACTTGAAACTAACTTGTTTGAATACTTTCATAAGATATATATCCATTCAATCCACTTGCTAAATGTCATCTCATAAATTTATCCAACACAAACCAATCCAAACTTGATTACTAAACTTTTAATCCATTCAAACATCTCATAGCAAGCAACATTGCATATATATATCCAATTCAATCAACTCATATGCACCCAAATGAAATAATCAACAAGAGATATACCTTGGTTAGCTCATGATTATTCACAGCAAGCTTTCAACTCAAATAAATTGCAAGCCATAAAATAATTCCAATAAATCATCCACAACTTGATCATGACACTTGTATGTTGTAGCACTTGGACTTCACTCATTTTGACTTGGCATTGGGATTGGATATGCATTGAGCTTCATAACTTGACTCAATATATGATGAACAAAATGAAACCAATTGAATCAAGCCTCCAATGCCATGGTACCTACAAACAATCATCCACTCTTTGATGGTACCCAAACAAGTTTGGGTCCTCTCAAGTTAGGTGCAACATACTTAGGCATTGCCTTAGTATGAATAGCGGGATGTTTTGCAATAGCAATCATAGAGGTACCATTGCCATCCTTTCTAAGCATATTAGTATCAACAATTGAAATGAGCTTAGAATTGTTACCTAGGGGACATGAATGAGCCATGTGTCCCCTTTCCCGGCATAAGTAGCAACTTCTTTTAGAGTGAGCCTTTTCTTCCTTGCTCATGTGTTACTTCTCAATGCCTTGCCTCTTATGAGTTGCTTGAGCCTTCTTCTCAAGCTTGGTAGGACACCCCGAGATAAAGTGTCCCATATCTTCACATTTGAAGCACTTGATGTGAGTCAAATTTCTTTTCTCATTTTGATTCTTGCTCATCATCTTGGCATCTTGAATTTGTATTGGATGCCTTGCTTTGCCACCCCTTCTTGTTTTCTTTTTCTTCTTTATCAAGTCACCATCATCTCCATGGTTGATCTTGATTTGTTCTTGGGGTGTCGCTTTTGACTCAACTTGAGACTTCTTGGTAGGGCAATACTTAGCAGTATGTCCCATTTCATGGCATCGGTGGCACATGAGTTGGGATAGCTTCTTTGCATTTTGCTTCTTCATAATCTTGCCCTTGCTCTTGTTGTAGCCAATACCACTCTTATCACCATATCTTCTTTGATTGGTCATGATGTGCTCAATGGCGATTTTAGAGTTGTAGCACCTCTCTAACTTGTTGCTCAAATTCTTCACTTCACTTTTAAGCTTATTGTTCTCCTTCAAAAGGTTAGTCTCACAAGATATAGAAGTAGAACAAGCATTTAATTGTGAAGAACATGGTATATCTAATAAATCATCACAAGAGGTGGATACATGCTTTTTGCCTACATCACATGGGTTAGTAATATGTGATTGATCATTTGACCCAAATGATGAGCTCTCACTAGTTTTGGTTTCTTCATTAGAAAGCTTCTTAGTGAGTAAAGCATGTTCTTGTACCAAGTTATCATGAGCAACACTTAGTTTCTCATGAGTTAATTTTAGCTCCTCATGTGAACAAGTAGTAACATAAAGTAGATGCTTTTGTTGTTCACATGTGGTCTTTAGAAAAGAGTTATCATTTTCCAATTCACTTACTCTTTCTATTTTCCTTTTCAAGGCTCTTGAGAGTTTATAAAGAAACTCAAAATTTGGATCATCACAATCCACAACAAAACCACCAACATGTATCTTAGTGTTACCATGTGATGATGTTGAAGAGCTTGTTGAAGCATCACTCTCATAGCCATCATCTTCACCATCAAGTGTGCATGAGGTAGAATCAATGTGTGCATCACTTGTGGCATTATCATTCTTCTTGTCAGGTGATGTTGTGATATGATCATCTTTGTCATCACTTGACCGTGAGGTGGAGCAATCCTCCACAACCACCTTGTTGTGGTCATGCTCAACATCCTCATGTACCTCCATCACTATGTGATCATCCTTCTTGAATTTTCCATCATCCCAAATTGAGGAGTCACCATACTGATGCTTGAGCGTCGTCCACATGCTATGTGCACTTGGGAGACCCCTCACCTTGTCAAAAATCTCATTATTCAAAGCTTTGATTAGATAAAACTTAGCTTGTGCATCAAGTGTTCGGCAATCCTTTTGAGCTTGGGTACGGTTACCACACCCATCCAAGTCATGAGAAAAGCCAACAACTATGATCCACCAAAACTTAGGGCCAAGAGCACGAAAATGATCAAGCATGTGATTTTTCCACCGTGCATAGTGAGTGCCATCAAAAATGTGTTCCATACAATCATCTAGCGTATAAGTCACCATCCTCTCGGGTCGGTGAAGACCGCAAATGAGAGACCCGGCTCCGATACCACTTGAAGGGTCGAGATGGCGGACTAGAGGGGGGGGTGAATAGTCCTTTCTAAAACTTAAACGTGTTGGCTAACCAAAACAAATGCGGAATTAAACTTATCGGTCTAGCCAAGACTACACCCCTCTAACTAAGTTCACAAGCACCTCACAAAGATCCTAATTAAACAACTAAGGTGCTTTCCTTAGCAAGAGCTCTCCTATTTAAATCTAGAGCAAGGTCACTCAAACCTATGCACTAGTACTTTGCAAGCAAGAGGGAGCTCCTACACAACTTAGTGAAGCAAAAGCACAAAGCTCCTAAGCTCACTAGCAATGCTCAATAACAAGGCAACTAATGCCAAATTAGAGAGCGCAAAACACTTAGCTACACAAACTAAGCAATGTGACTAACAAGGTTACACAAACCAAATTAGTCACGCAAGGGGAAGCTTCTAGCTACACAAGCAAGAAGACAACTAGCAAGCTACACAAGCAAACTAGTTACGAGAGCAACTACACAAGCACAAGTATATATGAAAGTAAATACAAGCTTGTGTTACAAGAAGGCAAACCACCGAGAAGAGTAGACAATGTTGACACGGTGATTTTCTCCCGAGGTTCACTTGGTTGCCACCAAGCTACGTCCCCGTTGTGTCGACCAACACTTCGTGGTTCGGCGGCTAATCGGTCACACACCGAGCCTGTCAAAAGGCACCGCAAGAACCTACCAAAAAGTGTGGTAGCTCAATGACACGATCAACTAGAGTTGCTCTTCGCGATCCCCGCGGGGTGAGCACAATCCCCCTCACAAAGCTTCTCCGGAGCCTCGCACAATCTTCTTGCGAGCTTCGACGGAGCCACAAGCCACCAAGCCGTCTAGGAGGTGGCAACCTCCAAGAGCAACAAGCACCACCGGCTTGCAACACGATCACCTAGTGCCACACGATGCAATCTCTCAAGGCAACGCACTAGAATCGATATCTCACTCGATCCGATGAACACTATCAAGCATGAGTGAGTTAGATGGCTCCCAAGCACTACCACACAAGTCACAAAGACTATAGTGTACTCAGCTTACGGCCACAACCGGCCAAGGCATCTATTTATAACCCCACGGTCAAATAGAGCCGTTACCCCTTCACTGGGCAGATTTCGGGACGACCGGACGCGCCGGTCGTAACTGACCGGACGCGCTTCACCGCGTCTGGTCGCCCTGCGACGTCCACGTGTCCCTCGAAATTCAAATGCGACCATTAGATCTTCCAACGGTCACTGACCCCAACGGTCAAAACAATGACCGGACGCGCCCCAGGCAACGACCGGACGCGCCTGTCAAACGACCGGACGCGCTGGTCCAAACGACCGGACGCGCTGGTCGCCCAACGGCTAACTGCGAAACAACGACCGGACGCGCTGGTCCAACTGACCGGACGCGCCGGGAACGACCGGACGCGCTGGTCCCGTGAAGGACCGGACGCGCTGGTCGCCTGAGCAGCGCTCAACGAAGCAGTGACCGGACGCGCTGAAGAAAAAGACCGGACGCCACAGTGCCTGCGTCCGGTGGGAGTCCAGTAAGCTCCCTGAACGACCGGACGCGTCCGATCATCAGTGACCGGACGCGCCTCGCGTCCGATCATCGAACTGAAAAACGCGCAGACACTGAACACTGACCGGACGCGTCCGGTCCTGCAAGGACCGCGTCCGGTGCAGCGTCCGGTCACCTCTGTGACCTCCGTTCGCCTCCGTTTCTTTTCCAACTTTCGGCGTAGTAGAAAAAAGGCGTTTCACTTCTCCAAAAAGCGCCGAATCCCGCCTCGCAAGCTCGGCGGGAGGGAGAGAGGAACCCAAACCCTCTCTACCACTCAAACTCCACTGCCTTCGTAAAAGTGCCAACACCAACAAGTGATCACCACTTTGTGCACGTGTGTTAGCATTTTCATAATCATTTTACCGAAGGAGTTAACCACTCAACTTGCCACGCCACTCGATCCTAACACGTATGCAAAGTTAGATCGCTCAAGTGGCACTAGATGACCGATATGCAAACAAGTTTGCCCCTCTTGATAGTATGGCCATCTATCCTAAATCCGGTCATAAACTTCTCTACACACCTATGACCGGTGAAATGGAAATGCCCTAGGTTATACCTTTGCCTTGCGCATTCCACTCCATCTCCTCCGATGTTGATGCAACACATGCACCAATCAATCACCAAATGATATGATCCACTTCATATCATCACGTGACTGTATTGGTTCATCGATCTTGACCTCACTTGCTCTTCACCGTTGCCTCGGTCCTTCGGCGCCAAGCCATCACACAACTTGCCCTTCACCCTAGCAACCGGTCCATCAAGCCAAGCCTCATCTTGATCTTCTCCACCTTGGTCACATGACTCCATGTCATGTCTCATATGCAATGAGCTCCTTCATGACACCATTACATGTGGACTAATCTCCTGTGTATCTCACATAACCATATATTAGTCCACCTAAGTTGTCACTCAATTACCAAAACCAAACAAGGACCTTTCAGTGCCCCTACGCCCGCTGGAAGTGGAGAATCACCAAAGCACTCGCTGAACTCTTTCTCCCCTCTCTGCTCGCACTCTCGTGCACGCAAGGCCACAGCACCATGGCCGGCCGAGTAGAGCTCCGGCCGCCACCGCGATTCCTTGTCTCTGGCTTCCCTTCGCCCGAATGAACCACCTCACCATCTTCCTCACCTCGTGCTGCACCTCCCGCGCCCATTCATTGGCTGCCTCGGTCACCGGAGCACCGCCGCCGCTGGCACGGCCACCGATGGGCCGCCTACGCCATGGCCGAGCAGCTGTCGACCGCCTCACGCCGCTCCTCAGCCACCCATGGGTGCGAAATGGCACAGCAGTGCTCGTGCCGCCCTTCAACGCCGCTCCTCTGCCACCGGAGAGCCGCCCCGCCGGACGGCCGAGCCGCTCTCTCCATTCCTCTGCTTGCTGTTCGGAGGTAGAAGATGGTTCTGTCCCTATGAAGAGTGGGCCCCACCTAAAAGAGCAATACCACATCAAATCTACAGATTTTCTTTTATCTTGTAAAATCTATATCTCATATTTGGTAGCTCCAAAAATTGTGCAATTTGTTTTGTTGGAATCCTTGTGAAGTGCTCTACAGGTTAGGGTAATCGGTTGTGCCATGCATGTATGTGTTTGTGCTGTAGAAATTCATCAGTGAAAAGTGGTTTTGGAAATGGATTAACTTGCTTTCATCAATATTTGGAGTTTTAGAAGTCCAAAATTAGTGATTCCAATTTTGTTGGTCTTCTAGTAATATGCATTGTCTAAGAAAAATATAAAACTTATAGGTTGTTTCCGGTTTCAGGATGTTTTACCTAGATCTTGTTAAATGGAAAATAAATGCTTGTTTTCCTTGTTATTTTTATATCTTGAGTTGTGATGCTCCAATTGATGTAAAATTTTTATGGTAGGATTGTCATACTATGGATGTAATGTGATATAAATTTCATGGTCATTGCTTACTGTATGCTCAAGTTATTGATTTAACTTGTTTATAGCTTGATAAATAGCTTATAAATAATACGTAAATGATAAAATAGAAAATGTTGTTCCATTACCTTAGTATGATGTTTTTCTATCATATTGATTCATAATATGTCCTTATGTTCACAGAAAATATTGAGTTTTAGGTTTAATTTGCTCTTACATGAATTATTGCAATAGCTATTTGTCTTTTTCATAGAGGTTGATATACTTGTCTAAATGGCTTGAAATTTTTACAGTAGACTTTTTAGAGTATTTGTAGGCCACTGTAATTTTTGCAGAATTTATTGTGCACTTTTGATAGGTGTTCATAATTCCACCTAATTATCTAAATAAATTAAGAAAATGCATTAAAAGAAATTATTTAGGAATGGACACTATGTTTTCTGGTGTTCATTAGTCATGTGTGACATGTTGGTAAAGTTGGTTTTGTCTAATTATATGTTTGCAACAAATGTTAATAATTATTTCTTGTAAATGAGGTTTCTGGACAGATCTGGGAACTTAGCAAAGTTCTTCATGATAATGTGCTTTGTTGTGAAACTTATTTATACAAAAGTTGTAGATAATTTATGTATCTAGCTGCTGTTAAAATTTGGTGACATTTGGCCATTTGGTTTAGGAGTTATAGCTGTTTAAAGTTGGAGTACAGAATTGCTTGCTCTCTGTCTTGTTAGATCAGTTGCTGTATTTATGTAAATTTGACATGTTAAACTTTGGAATCATGCTGTGATGATTATAAATGAAATATAGATAATTTCATAATCTTTCCATAATGTCTTCTTGCAAGTCATTTGGAGTTGTAGATCTCCAGTTATGATTAAATTACTCAGCTATTGGTCTGATGTCCAGAAGGTAGCAATTTCTAGTTCTAGTACTTTTGATTAACTTTGTCATGCTTGGGTATTGAAGTGTGACTCATATTTTTGATGATACTTGGGTGGTACCCTGTGATCTTGTGAGACTTGTTTCTTGATTGATGTGCTTGCCCTCTTCTATGTTATGTCTTAATGAGGATTAAGTTAATTAGCTCTAGGGTTTATGTGAACTTTAGTGTGCTTGCATGATTACTTTGTTTATTGCACTTCTATGCATTCATACATATGCATTATTGCACCTCATTTAGGTATGCTAGCTGAAGCACGTGAAGGACTTGGTTTGGAGCCAAACCCGAAGATGGAGTTGGTGGATCTATCCCGACGATAGAAGGACCGGACAAGTGATAGATTGGGAGATGCTCGCCAAGTGAATTCATCTGACATACTCTAATGTGAGTCGGATCCCAGGCAAGTCCTAGAGCATTCTAAGCCTCCTACTTTACAAAAGCAATTGAGTATATATATGTTATATATGTATTGTTGCATTAAGTTATAGGAGTTGATTGAAAACACTTGTTGCATATATATATCCTTTTCTTGTCCCGTAAATATGCCTGGAATCCTATTTTGGTTTAGGATCGAAAATATTGCTTAGCCCTGCTTAGACCGGTAGCGATCGGTGATTTCCTGTCACCGGCAACTATAGGTGGTTACTAGAATACTTTAGCTATGGAATGAATGATATCCTAGAAATAGCCAAGTGTTGATGGATAATTTGGAGACCGAGCGGAATAAGTATGGGGCAACCAGACAGGGTTCTGGGGTGCTTGTAGTTTCCACCTGTGTCGATTAAGGACCGACCGTTGTTGGACCTCGAGTCATGTTGAACGCATGCCTCACATTTAGCTGGCCGAATAAGGTACCTATCGACCGTGAAGCTGGGAGATTATTCGGGCCGAGTGGATTGCCCGCAACACACTGTACCGGAGCAGTAGTGGCAGGATACGGGGGCGCGATGATAAGGCCAAAGAGCAGTCGGGCGGCCCCCGGGTACATGTGGTTCCTGGCAAACTCGTGACTTTACCTGAATAGTTGACTCGGTGACCAATACCTCACTTTAGCGGGTGAGTGAGGTTTGTGTGAGGAATAAATTACCAGCTAGTTAATAATCGATTCGAATCACCATCGTTCACTGGATAGTGAACACTTGACTCGAGTTACGGCATCGTAGTAATGATGATGGAACACGGATGGTTATGTGGATAATGTTGGAAATGCTAAACCTGAGATGGTAACCTTTAATGTTAATGGTTAATCAAGTGATTGCTTTAGCATAGGTGCTTACCTAGATTGAATAGGTTATAATAAATATGATGAAAAGGACTTAAATTAGTTTATTCATGATAACTTATGCTTTTCGCAAATGAGTCAAGCTAGCCCACTGAAAGAAAGCCTTGCATACTCCTTGGTGTCACTTTATTTTTGGTTTATGACGGGTAAGTCTAGCTGAGTACCCTCTTGTACTCAGGGTTTTATCCCCACTTGTTGCAGGTTGTGATGTTTCATGGCGACTGCAAGAGTTGGTTGGCTCCTGCCGTAGAGGCAGAGTGTGATCACGGGCATGATCCTTCTGAGTTATCTTTTCTCTAATGCTTTTGTTGGAAGTCGACCGTGGTACTGGCATGTATTTGAAATAAGATTAATGTTAGTTTTAAATTACTTTGCTTCCGCTACTTTTGAACTTAAGTTGTAATAACTATGTTGAACTCCGATGTATATTCAATTACTTGTGAAATGGTTGTAACATATGACTTGTTATGTTGAATCACTATGATCTTGGCTTGTATGTTGGTTGATTTGAAATCCCTCGCGATTTCATTGGACTACCGGAGTTATATGGGCTCAAGTGCGAGAATTTGATCACTTCGGCGATTGTTTTTGTACTTGTGCTCTTATAATTTGGACGGTTCCGTTACATCACATTTGCTGCAGGGACACGACATCCGACTCGACCCTCTAGCAGCCTTGTCAAATGAATGCTCCAAGAAAGCATTAGTCTTAGTCATCCATTCTGGGGTCATACTTGTGTGGCCCATGTACATCCAATCACGGTTCTCCATCCTCTGGCATATACATATGTAAGCGAGTAATATAACCAGCAATTGCATCTGCATGTCATTTCTACCATCTAATAGGTGAGGATAGGTCCTAATCCCACCCGTGGATGTGTAGATGAGATCAGTTTCAATGCTCCGCTCCTATCCGAGACAGAATTTTAGCAGCACCTCCCCGCTGTTCTCCCGATACACGTCCTGCAAGGGAGAGTGTGTATCCGGAGAACATCAGGGAGGTGATGCTGAAAGTCTGTCTTGGACCAGAGCGAACCATGGAAACTAACCTCATCCACGCATCCGCGGGCTGTCCAAAATACATGGACAATCCGAAAGAGATATGAAGATCTGCATACCTTCGACCGTATCTCTTTTGAACGGGAGACGCCTAACTGGGCTACGTGACCATATAAAACATGCATGCAAAGGAGGAAGGGGTTATACCTAGGGTGGCGGTGAAGTTAGACTAGCGGGACAGTGGCATGTCGGTGCAGTGGTGAGGCGATGCGGTGCAGGCAGACCAGCAGCGCCGACGAAGACAATCGGGGTCACCGAGTCCCTCCCACGGGTCCTTCTCCTACATAAAAGGCAATAGGTTATAATCCATTGAAAATTTTGGTAGCACCTCCCCTACATGGGGAGGTTTTCAAAACCTGCAAGAAACATAGGCACGATGGCCAACAACCACATATATACCAAACATAGGCACGAAGGCCAACAAACATATATATACCAAGACGAGCCATGTACTTTAGTTCTCTTTCCATGCAGATGAAAGTATCGAAGTAGTACAACAAGTACTACTACCACTACAACTACTACTAACACTAACACTACTACTACTACTAACACTACTACTATCACTACTTACTACTAACAATACTACTGACACTACTAACTACTACTCTACTACTTACTAACTACTACTAACACTAACACTACAACTACTACTAACACTAACACTACTACTACTAACACTACTACTATCACTACTTACTACTAACAATACTACTAACACTACTAACTACTACTAACACTACTAAGTACTACTACTAACTACTACAGGTGTAGGGCATACCTTCGCGACGAGAATGGCAACAACGAGGGCTGGCGACGACAGCGGGGATGACCGCAGTGGCATGAGGGTTTAGGGCGGTGGCTGCGGGGATGATGGCGGGCGAGCGGTGGAGGCCGGCCAGGGGCGGTGGCCACGGCACGCCTCCTCCTCCTCTCTTCTGCAGTGGCCAACAGCGGGGGCGATGGCCGTGGGGACGACGGCGGGCGGGCGGTGGCCGCGGCACGTCTCCTTCCCCTCTCTTCTGCAGTGGCTGCTGGTGGGGGAGGTGGTCACCGAGGGGGGAGCGCAGGCGGGGGAGGTGGCCGCCAAGGGGGCCGGCGCTGGCGGTGGAGGCCGGGCGAGGGCGATGGCCACCGGCGGGGCGTGCCGCGGCGGCGCTGGGGCCCATGCGGGGAGGCAGCCCGGGGCTACCGCATAGGGAGGCCGCGCGAGGCACCGGCGCGGGGAGGCGGATGGGGATGGGCCTGCTCGGGGAGACGCGGTGGCCAGGGTGGAGGCGCGGGCCACCGCCGGCGGCTAAGGGAGAGAGAGGTGAGAGGGAAAGAGAAATGAGAGAGAGAGCGCACCGGCCGAGGGTGAAGGGATAAAGCGGCTTTGCCGAGTGTCAGATCGGCGGCACTCGGCAAAGTCAAATTTCTTCGCCAAGTGTCGTGATCTGGCACTCAGCTAAGTTTTAAAAAATTCAGAAGCTCTTTGCCGAGTGCCCCACGTTTAGCACTCGGCAAAATAAATTTTTTTAGTTTTTTGCCACCAATTTTTTTGAAGCTTTAGTACACTACCACAAACATGTTTAAATTTGGTACATTTTCATTGCCTTTTGGCATATTTCTATAGTTTATTTTGTTTTGTTGAATTTTTCTAGAAAATGAAATTTGAACTGCAGGTGCATTGAATAATAGATTACATTCGTTCAAAAAATGTTATCTTCGTTTCTTAGTGTAAATTTAGGCTAAATCCAGGAACTGTCTCGAAATTTTTATCAACGTGCTCACGGGGCAACACCGCCAACTTGCATGGGAGTGGTTTTTAATTGTATAAAATGCGAACGAATTCGGAAAATCATGAAACTTGTCGAGTTTGTGAGCAAGCGCTCAAAATGACGGTCTATTCTAGCTCAAAACGTTGGGTCACTCACAGCTTCCACAATGGAGAGTAGGGCTCATTTGGTGAGGCCCGTACTTCGATCAAATAAATTGTTACATCTTCTATGTTGGTTTACTTCACTTTACATTTACATTGCATTTATTTCATATATTTTGTGAACTTCCACTTGTGGCTACTTGGTTATGTGTATTTGTGGGTGCTGGCATAAGTTGAGCAACTTACTTAGGTACCAAGAGCACCCATTATAGGATCGAGATGGTGGACTAGAGGGGGGTGAATAGTCCTTTCTAAAATTAATCACGCTGGCTAACTGATATAAATATAGAATTAAAAATATTAGTCTAGCCAAGACTACACCCCTCTATATAAGTTCTCAAGCACTTTATAAAAGATCCTAATTAGACAACAAAGGTGTCGGGCTAGCTAGAACTCATCTAACCAATTCTAGAAGCAAGATCACACACAAACCTATACAACTAGTACTTCAAGTACCGGGGGAGCTCCTACACAACTAGTAAGCAAAAGCACAAAGCCTCTAAGCTCACTAGCAATGCTCAATAACAAGGCTATACAAGCCAAATTAGAGAGCGCAAAGAGAGCTACTTCTATGATACACAAGCAAAAAAGTAACTAGCAAGCTACACAAGCTAACTAATTACAAGAGAAACTACACAAGCACAATCTATATATCTTATAAAAGAAAACCCCACTATCCTATTTCTCTGTGATTTCGTAAAGCCACGTCATCACAAGGGCCCCACCAAATCATTACGTTCAAACACTAAGTTACATTTGTTGGGTCAATAAGTGTTTCTTATATTGGTTCATCGTCTGGCTCTCCATCTCCCGTGGACCCTATCCAAGCCAAAGTAGAAGTAATCAACCAAGCACTTTCTTTGTCGGTTACTAGACTCCTCAGTTCCTTACAACAGCAAGCATTTCAATTCAGCCGAGGAGTCCAGATGCAATTCATCTCCTCTGCCATGGAACGGCAGCAGTGGCCATTAAGCATGCACTACTCTCTGTGGGAACTCATTGCCTGATCACATCCAGTAACAGGTGATGGCCTATTTATATATCACCAAAGAGCCAAAGAGAATCATACAGGTCATCAACAAAAGCTGTCGCCATCCAAGGTGATTAGCTTTCTTCACCGTCATTTTGAGCGCTTGCTTCACTGTCATTTTGAGCACTCAAAATGACGGTCTATTCTAGTTCAAAATGAAGGTCTATTCTAGCTAGGTCCAGAGCGACCTCTTTCCACTCTCCACTAAGATGATCTTTTTTCTTTTTTTCAAAGGCAAGATCAACTTGCACAAACTGTCCGGACATGCACCACACCTTGGTGACTTGCTGACAACACCTAGCCATCTAGTAGCAAGGCTCCAAGAGTAACAAATGCTTTACACTAAAGTGTTGCCAGAAAATGCTCAAGGGTCGCTCAAGTCTCTGTTGCTCACACACAAGCTCACAATGCTCTAATCTTGCTCTCCAATTCAATGGATTTGGCTAAATACACTCAAGTGCGACAAAGGGTGAATTGGGAGCTCTCTCTAGGATTTGTTGGTATATATGGACATGAGAAAGCTTTAGCAACCAAACAAAGGCCATGGGAGGGGTATAAATAGACCTCCCAGAAAAAATAGTCGTTTCCACTCTACCTGCCAAAACCGACTTGGTCGGTTTGGCAAACTGTCCTAGCCAGTTTTTCAAACTAGCTAGCCTTGGGACTCTAACAAGTTGTACAGGATAGGAAAACTAGCCTAGCTGATAAGAAAGTGGCCTAGCCGGTTTACCCAGCCTCCCTCCAACAAAACTCTCTTAAGTGCTTATCTCTCGGGTTTCTCACTTGTGTTGGTTTTGAGCATTTCTAGGACACACCTAGTGTTGCATCCCTATTGGTAGTACGACATGCCTATACTCAAGAATTATAAATTCACATTTAATACCACTTGAGCTTGTCATTCTTCAAATAATGCTGCTTTCTTGACATTGATCATTTGAGGGCTTTTAACACCTTCAATGTCTTGACTTGAACCACCTTGAGTTGTGACTTTGATTTTTTCAAACCATTTGATCGGGACTCCATATTTCAACCAAAGTCACCTTTCTAATGATTTGATCCTCCACATCAACATGGCCACTATAGTTTGATTAGTACTTTAACTCAATGCAAGTACTTTCTTCTTCACCTTATTAGCTAGGTTCTTCAGCTGCCGAGCTGTCGCTTGCCCTTTATCTTTGCATAGTACCTCAAAGCCCTTTCCTTTCTATCTTCACCATCTCAAGCCATCAATCCACATCTTGTTTTGAATCAACAATAAGTGTATATTGAATATTATTTCATTTGTATTATTGTCTTCAACTTGAATAAGATTGTTTCTATGAGCTTCCTTTTCAGTGATCATTCGTCTTTCTAAACAATACAAGCACTGACAATTGAATATCAATATGAAAACAAATTCTTCATCTTGATTAGAAAAAGCAAGCTCCAAGAGTGAGAGCATTCCATATGCAAATCCTCATGCCTCATTTAACCTTGACACACATAAGCTTGCCAATTCATTACACCAATATGCCTTAGGTTCATTTGTATGTCATTTGCTTTATTGATCCCAATTACAATAGAACATGCTCGGGACTAAATACCTGCAAGTCTAATGAAATTCATTAGTCCCTTAATCGTGTTATCATTCAATCCACCAAAACCCACTTAGGGCCTAGATGCACTATCACAATTAGCCTAAGCCCAATACATGGGATAAACAAATAGGACACTAATAACAATCTAACACTAAAAGTCCTATGTTTGGTTTTGGTAATTGAGACAACTAGTGGACTAACCTTTTGCTAGATGTATGATTAAGCTAGGTTAAGTCCACACCAAGGTTGTGAGCAAGGCTTGGAAATGGATGAAGGGTGATCAATCCAATTAGAGTAAGCTCACACATGGAAAGAAGAAAGACAAAAACAAAACCCTATGGAGTTGAGGGCAAAGGTATATGCTAGGGATTTTTTTTGCCGGCCAAGACACAATATAGGGTGTGGTTGGGTTTAGGATAGATAGCTTTACTACTAAGAGGGGAACTCTAAAGTCTAATCAGTTATCTAGGTGACACTAGGTGTGAAATGACATTGCATATGCGTTAGACCTAGTGGCATGGTGAGATGCAAGTGAAAACCCTTTGAAAACTGTTTGGAAAAAATGCTAACAGACATGCACATGTGGTGGACACTTGAGCGAGTTAGCACATTTGAAAATAGGGCTAAAAAGGAGTGAATTGGTATGTTTCTTCACCCATTGGATGAGTCCATTGCTAGGGTGGCAAAGGCACTGGACCATGCACCACGTGTACAAGAGGCTGAGCAGTCCAGACTCAAACTAGGGTTAGCCACTGGATTAGTTTGATGAGTAACCCCAGGGACCAACAGGTGAAGTGCTGACATTGTTCCTCGCGCGGGATATTCAAGGGGGTCACCAGTTTGGCGATACTAGGCATCAAACCAATCTGGTGGCCCAAAATCCTCTCCTTCGCTCTCTGGTGACCTGATTAGTCCAGTGGTGCACCAAGGGATGGTCACCGAACCATGTGCTAATAGTCAAACGCTGGGGAGTCCAATGACTAGTTTTTGGTCTCGGGTGCGCAAAGTCATCAAATTAGGTGCTGACTCTGGGGCATCCGACGACCATGCACTAGGCAAAACATTACACATACCACATTGTCAGGTGGGGGTGTCCGGTGATTACACAGACAGCCCAACTACTAGTTTTTGGAGGGGTCTATTTATAGTTGTTAACTGCCTCTTTCAGAGCTCTCTTGGCATTCTAAGCAATCCAACACACTTATGATCCTCCAAAAACACCTCCCACTCATCTCTTGGTTTATGGTTGATCCAAAGTGAGATTGGGAGAGATCTAGTGTATTTGCTTTGTTGATTTGCATCTAGTGGCACTAGTTCTTCGATTGGGCTATGGTTTCTTCGATTGTGCTATGGTTTTCTTGTTACTCTTGGTGGTTGCCACCACCTAGATGGCTTGGAGCAGCTATGGTTATTGAGGGGAGTGTTGGTGATTGTTCACCACCTCCAACTGGTGATTTGTGAGAGGTATTGATCCCTAAAGGGATACTCTAGTGGAATGCCCGTGGCTAGTTAGAGTACACCATTTGATTGATTCTTGTGGCTCCCAAGTTGTGGATCTATCTTATCATGCTAGTTAGTGCATGAATCATCACTTGGGGATCAAGTAACCAACATATTGCGGAGCAGCCAAGTAAACCAAGAAATGACTTAAGTAATCCAAGGGCAGAGCAATGTAATCCAATAGAGGGGCTATGTGATCCAACAGAAGAGCTATATAAACAAGGAACACATGAACCTGATAAGGATCCATTCCACCTGCCAAGTAGACCAATCATAGGAGCATCGAGCCAAGAAATTCAATGAAGTAATCCATATCCATACGCTAATTCAGCAAGTCAAGCAAGCAAGAGGATGCGCGTTAGCGCAATGGCTTTCTGCGTACTAAGTAGTAGACACATATAGGATGTGAACATCACTAAGAGAAACTTGTTCACGAAAAAAGTGCAGGTCAGTGTCCACATGTTTCATGCGCTGATATTGAATGGGGTTGGTAGACATGTAGATATTACTAAGAGGAGTGTGGAGCTCCAGTAACAATTAGCGCAACCAAGTAGCTTCATCGACCACATTGGCGACAACACGGTACTCGGCCTCAATGCTAGAACATGACAATGTACATGATCTGCCGCTTAGTTTTTAGCATGTGCTCTATCGCTTGGAAGACTAAGATATGAGGTTATCACCATGAAAGATTGCATAGCGGTACATAGGCTTGTGTGTATCGGGGCACACGACCCAGTCGACGTCAGAGTACACCACATGATCAGTCTAAAGCGACGGACAGAGTAGACCCATATGCACGCGATTGTTGCAAGGATGCGCTTTAAAGCAGCAAGGTGAGGTTCCTGCAGGTCATGTGTGTGAAGCCACACCTGTTGAACAACATAGGAGATGTTGGCCTGGGTGAAGGTTAAGTACTGAAGAGCATCATCAAGACTACGGGATTCACTCAAATCGTGGATAGCAGCACTGACTTTTAGTGGAGACTTTTTGGCTTGGTATGGTGTCGACAGGTATGAGACAAGGATTACAATCAACCATGTCAACAAGAATGTTGAACATGTACTAAGATGGAGAAATAAAGAGGCCACTAAAGAACATTGAACCTGCATTCCTAAAAAGTGGTGAAGCTTACCGAGGTCCTTCATAGAGAACTCCAACTGAAGTGCCTAAATAGTGCACTGAAGGAGTGTCGCAAAGGAGGCAGTGAGGACATGTCATCAACATAGAGAAGCGCCCGAGCGGGTAGGCGATGTCATTACCCCAGTGGTAGACAAGAGAGAGCTTTTTGACTTGGCCTCAACAAAACCAGTTGAAGTAGAAATGCAGGGAACCAACTGTACTAAGCACGCCAAGCGTATTTGAGACCATAGGATGAGCGATTGATGCAGCACACGAAGTCCGAATGAGTGGAATCCTCAAAACTTGCCAGTTGGTAGCGGTAGACTATCTTAGAGAGAGTACCATGAAGGAACACGTTCTTAACATCAAGTTGATGGATTGGCCAGCTGCTGAGCAAAGCTAGGAAGAGCACTCTGTGCACTATGGTGGACTTGACGATATAAGTAGCATAAGAATTTTGTAGTTAGCTACAAACCCTATTGCTTACACTAACAATAACACTAAACATTTCCTTTTTCCTTTCACAAGCTAGAGGTAAAATAAAAATCTAGGCATCTTGGATACACATATCTAGCATATCAAAGATGTAAATTATAAAATAAACACACTCTCCGTCTTGGAGTACAAGGGATCCAATTTATGTTCTAAGTCAAATAATATTAAGTTTGAGTAAGTTTATATAGAGATTTAACATCTACCATATCAAAGATGTAAATTATGAAATATATTTCATAATGCATCCAATAATGCTAATCCATGAATATTGTTCTTTATACATTAGATCAAACTTAACACCATTTAACTTAGGACAAATTTAGGTTCTTTATATTTCAATACGGATGGGAGTACATACTCATTACTCCATTCACGTGTGGGAAAATTTTCACTCATTCCTCCTCGCTCATTACTCCATTCATACATGAGAAAATTTTCCAAGAGCATATAGAGTGGATGTTTTATTTTATTTTTTTCCATTTCATATAAGAACGGAAAACTTTATTCCTCCGTTCTAAACATCATGTAATATAAGCAAAATATAGAAGTTGGATTCCTTGAAAAAAATTATAAAAATCCTCCAATTCAAACAAGCCCTAAGTGGCTACGTCTGCAAAAGACGGCGTCGGCGTGCGCATCTATAAACTTGCAAGGTCAGAAACCAATCCCTCAACGCAGACATCATTAGTCCAACACCACTTTTTTACTTATCAAAACCAACACCAGTTCAAAACACGGAATAATCCTGGCTCAACAGTAGTTTAGACAAGGGTAAGCCCAATCGACTCGCAGCTTACGCTCACCGACTTCACAGCAGTTGAGTGCCTCAATGGCCTCCTCAGCATGCTCACGGTGCTGGAAGACGACACAAGCGTATCCCTTGCAGGCCCCGGAGCCACGCGTCTCTATATGCCACATCCGCAGCTGACCAAACCTGCTGAACAGTGCGGCAAATTGCTCAGGGTGGTAGCGCCGTGGCAAGTTGTTCACACGCACAAGGCACCGCATGAACTCGAGGTGCCTCGAGTTCCTTTCGTCGTGCATGGGAGGTTCTCTCATTTCTTCCTCTCTATGCCTTGGGCACTTGTAACGAAGTGTGGTTGTGTAATTACCCCAAAGAGCAAGTCGTGCTCTGCAGGGAACATATGTGACCGGGGAAAGATAGTTGTACGGACACTTCAGCTCCAAATGCACTTCCTGGTCGTCTCCACAGATGATGCAAAATTTTGCATCTGGATCCCTCCAAAAACATGTGGTGGAACCTGTGCACAGAATCATTTCCATAAAAGCAGAGCCAATAGAAATTTGTGATGACACAAGATACATGCACTGATGCATATCATATTGTATATGTTGGGACAAAGAAAGAAAATAAGGAAAAAAAGAACAATAATCAAGCTAACTATTGATGAATCCAATCTCTGAGGGAAACTAGTGGTGAAAATCATTGATCACAGCCCAATAATGAAATTCAGATGCCACATGAAAATAGCATGAAATATATACTTCCACAATGTTACACTTTAAGTTATTGTGTTAATACAAGTAGTCAAAGTTGCATCTTGGTACCATTCATTGAAAGTCAAAATTACAAAGAATTTGTGACATGAAGGAGCATTAATTAAACATGATCATAATAAGATATAAACAAGTCAATGCATACATTCCCACGAAAGTTCCTACCATGTATCCTTGGCTACTATAGCCCTCTCTTCCTAGACTATTCTTCAGGTATAGCAAATCTATAATAGTGTTGAAATGGGTGCACTAGACCATACACAGGATTCAGGGGCTCTGACTGGTTACCACATATAATCGCTAGTTTGACTAAGTAACCGGAAGTCATACAATTCAGTTCTAAGAGGTAAAAATGGCTAACTGAGTCTTACAACAAGGGTCAAGCACAGGCACATTTATAACATCAATGACTAAACCTTTGTTTCACTTCCACACGCACTAGATGTTGTGGAACGAGGCCAAACACTCATTAGCACTTGGGAAAAAAAAACTTTGCATAGAAATATGCATGCATGTGCTGTGGAGAGACAGTAGTTTTTGCATGTTGATACAGTAGCCCCTTTCTTTATCCCAGCTTTATGTTGTATATAGACTCAGAAGTCCACATAAGGTGAATCTCCACTGACACAACCCCAGAGCCCAGACAGATCATCCACCCCCATATCCCAGTCTGAACATCAGTTCAAACTGGAGTAGCTACCATGCACAAGATGGCCATATGGCAATATGGCATGGCTCGAGGGGGTCAGCATGTATTGTGCAGAAAGGAATGAGAATGCTGAGTCCAAGCTAGAGAACGGAGGTACTACTTCAGCAGAGGCACTACTCTCTATCTCCAGAAGTAGCAGAGCACAGATAAAAAAAACATGTTGTGTGGGGTTGTGTGTGGCGTGTGTTGTAGGGCTCTAGCCCCTTTCTTTCTTTTTAATATAATGAAGCGTAACTATCCTGCGTTTTCAAGAAAAAAAATGATACATCTGACTAAACTTACTATTACAGGGCAACAAAACGCACTAAACTTACTATTACGGAGGGGACGAGGCCGCACGTGGCTGAGTTTTTTAATTTGAAGTCGTTAAAATACTCAAAAAAATTAAACAAATTTTTAGCAGTATATTAATTTCTGAAAGTTTGTTTAATTTTTTTTTAACATCTTAACGACCTCAAATTAAAATAAACTCAAAACTAGAAAGTTGTAGATCCTATTAAGAACTATAACTTTTATATAGAAAGTATCTCCATTTGACAGCATATAAGAAATATATGATTTTTTCAAGGCAACAAGCGCTTGTACACGATTAATATACTGCTGAAAACTTGTTTAATTTTTTTGAGCATTATAACAACCTCAAATTAAAAAAAACTCAAAACCATAAAGTTGTAGATTTCATTAAGAGCTACGACTTTCATATATAAAGTATCTCCATTTAACAGCATATAAGAAAGATATGATTTTTCCTAGGAGACAAGCGCTTGTACGTAATTAATATACTGCTGAAAATTTATTTAGTTTTTTTGAGCATCTTAGCTACCTTAAATTAAAAAACTTAAAACTAGAAAGTCGTAGATCTCGTCAAGAGCTACAATTTTTTATATAAAAGATCATCTTCATCTAAGATCGTATGAAAAAATACAATTTTAGAAAATTTAAGGCATTGTAGCTACAGTACCCTGAAATAGAAATAAAAATAAAAATAAAAATAAAAATAAAAATAAATAGAAATATAACCAACTGACATGTTGGTCCCACATGTAGGACCGAGCCACGTCAGCATCCATAGCGGGTTTGGACCCGTTGGGACCTGGATGACACCTAAAGTCAAGTTCAGGGACCCAGATGATACCCGAAGTCAAGTTCTGGGACTCAGAAATGGCATTTTGAAAGTAGAGGGACTTATATGACATCTCTTGCTAAATTCAGAGATCCAGAAATGACATTTTAAAAGTAAAGGAACTTATGTAACACCTCTTACCAAATTTAGGGATCCAGAAATTGTTTACCTAAGGAAACGAGCAATACGTAGTAGGTAGAAGTTAGAAGCGGCATGAATTAGCCCCTCCTTTGTTTGATGTCACGCTCCGCCGCTGTCCGTAATGTGTACTCGTAGTCTCAGTGTCACTCTGGCCTCCGTTTCAATTTCCTTGTCACTGATTACGTGTTGCGGCAGATTTGATCGTAAGGCTTTTTCTACGGGAAAAAAAAAGAACACATGACCTCTTGAGACATACGTACTCCACTTTATAGTGATTGTACAGTTTTAAGTATCTGCTGACTTTTGTAGGGAAAAATGAACGGTCGAAATGCTACAGTTACAGTATTTTAGTAGTGATAACTGTGACAAAGTAACCTCAAAGCGGTTAAATATTAGCACACTCTTTTTTCATATTTACCCTGTAGCCTGTAGACTGCATTCACTTGTCATATATTCCCAGGAGTTATCCAAACCTGTTTATTAAGGGACTATGCATCACTGAGGCAATTGGGGGTCTGAGCTAAAATGAAGCCTTCTTAATCTCAAACAAGCAAAGTATCAGTGGGTTGAACTAAATAAAACTGAGAAAAGCATCGCTCAGAATATGTATATGTTCCTCGTGCCTTATCTTGTCTGAAGCTTTTGCAACCAATAGTAAGGTGACATAACACCTTTTGTGGGGTCGTATCTATCACTTCTCTTGTTCTCACCTGCAGGAAGCATCCATGCTAATGGCTACAGAATAGGGTGTGCTAGCTCCTTCCTGTTTCTGGAGGTACCAAGCACCAGGGCGGCAATGGCGCCTCCCATGCCTCCCCTCTCAGCATCACAGAGCACAATCACCATTCTGAAGATTTTTCCAAAACCTCCTGCTCCGGAGAGCAGCAGCAATAACTTCACTTTTGGGGCCAAATTCGACAACAGGAGGTATCTCATCACATAAGTCAGTTCCTCTTATCTCCAGGATGTGCTCCTAGCTCGCTGTGAGTTTGATACATGTATTGCTGTTCTAGGGCACTTTTATGCGGCTTGGTCGCTGCTGCTGCTGGCACCATGCTGGGCCCTGACATCGCCGGTGCTGCTTCGAAGCGGCGACCTCCACCACCAGGGCCGGCAGAAGAGAAGAAAGACCCGAATGTCAGCGGTGTGCAGGCTAAGGTGCTTGCCAGCAGGAAGAGGAAGGAGGCCATGAAGGAAGCTGTGGCCAAGCTCAGGGAGAAAGGTAAGCCAGTCGATAAGTGAAGGACAGAAGCAGTAGCCTCATTAAGGCTTGAGAAATGTAACTTACTAATAAATAATATAATTGTTACTCGCTTGATGTGTACAGTTGAGAATAAAAATACAACTATCTTGCTTGTATGCATTTTGTTCAAGTTAATTATTTGTTGCGTGCATTCCTGTTCTTGCCACAGACTCTGATTTGGAAACTCAAAGTAAGGGATAGCAAGGAAATAACTCTAACAAGGAACAACCTCGGAAGAACAAACTCAGGCCTTGATCTCATCTAACAGTGTTATGAGACATGTTATTCTTCACAGGACAAAAACACCAGGGCAGCCCCTTAAGGCCTTAACATAATGGACTCTTAAGTTTTAAGACAACTTATTAACTTGCACTACCTGCTACCTGCAAAAATCTCACTTAGATCGAGGACAGAGAAGTTTGAATGTTTAATCTTCATCAGCTACACACAAGAAGGGTAAACCCAATCAACTCGCAGCTTCAGGCCACCGGCCTCAGCGCCATTGAGCTCGTGGATAGCTCTCTCCCCATCCTCACGCCTCTTGAAGACGACCACGCCGAAGTTCATGCGGACTTCACTCTTGCAGCCACAAATGTCATTCCTGAACCTGGGAACATCCCACATCAGCAGCGGCCCGAACGGGCTGAAGAGGTTCTCAAGCTCCCACACCCTGAAGCCCGGCGGCAGGTTGCTCACGCGTATGAAACGCCGCAGGAACTTGCGATGATCCCTGCAGGTTACTCTGTGTTCTCCGACAGGGTATTCTCCTCTGCAGGTATCACCGAAATACCGCCCATCTTGTTCGCTTGATTGAAAAGTCATGGCTGAAAGCACTGTTCACTGATTTGTTACGAGATAAAACACCGTACGTTGAAAGGGCAGAAGTGCTCCATGTGGTTGTCAACGCCATCTCCGCAGATGTCTTGCTCTGAGGACCTTTGCTAGGCCATGATACTAAACCGAATCATGCCAAGGTTCCATACTTCAACCTCTGTTGTCAGCAAGAACAATCACCCACATATGTGTTAGTTTTCGTCGCAATCAAGGTGGCTACATGTTAATTAAGAAAAAAAAATTACCATGCGGATAGTCCAAAGCACAAAGTGAAGGAAAACAATCAGAGGGTTTCGCTACTACTCATGCATCGTGTTATTTTCTATTTGTGGTCATCTAGTGGTGTCAAATTTCTGTTCACTGGATTTTTGTTTTTAGTAATATGCATGGTCAGTTTGCTTCAGACTAAGCCCTGTTGGTATTGCTTATCTTATCTATCAAATAGTGAACTGTTTTCTGCAGGGCTCATCACAAGGAGCACTGGAATCACAACTAACGAAACAAAATGAAGTGCTATGATCTGGGTTTACTTCAAAGACGCATACATTAAATATAGAAAACAAACTAGATTTAAAGAATTAAGCCGGTAGATGCTAACTTGCAAAAACTAGAGATCGATATATGTTATTGCACGTGCCTTCGAGGAATATACTAGTACTGGAGATGGGCGCACGAAAGAGCCAGATAGAGTTCTGACCGTCGAATGTTGATATGCACCACAATCAAGTGCTGAAGATGGGTCGTTGGGTAAGCCTACAGACGGTGACAGATCCATGAAATACGAAGCAAACGAGATTCAACAAAAGTAAGGATTAGGAAGCACCTTCCTGCGAGTGTCGCTTCCTCGAAATCCTCTTCCTCCTCGACCTCGTTTTTGTGGAATTGTACTTGCTGACGCGTTTGCGTTTCTCCCCACGTATCCTGGCGGAGGCCATCCTCACCAATCCGGGTCTCCCCTAGCGGCCGTAGTTTAACCCAACAAGCCGGAGGCTGAACCCGTGTACATTTTTGGGCCACGTCGCCCGGAATTCGCCGAGCGTGTCCACGTCAGCGCAGGGGCGGACCCACAGGGTATGCCGGGTGGGCCGCGGCATACCCTGGGGTCCAGGTGTAAGTGAACCAGAATATAATTTTTTATGTAAAAAAAAAGAAAAAAAGCTTACCTGGTAGACACGCCCGAGTACCCGACGCCTCCCAGCTGTTCGACTCTGTGCGGGCACGCAAACTCGCGCATACGGCGCTCGGTGCAGTTACTCCGCTACGCCTCGCTCGAAACCCCACCGGTCCCACACATGACGCATTGACTCACGCGCGCCGCCTGCAACCATCCCGCTGGATCGTCGCAACTCGCAAGCGGCAGAGTCGAATCCGCGCGGTCACGCCGACGCCATCACGGAACGGCGCCACGCGGCCACGACGGTCGCCGACTCGCCAGACTCGGAGGCGCGGCCGCGGCGAAGCCCGACGCCGGAGGGCCTGCAACGTTATCGTCTCGGCCGGCTGCCGCTCGGCGAGATACTGAGACGCACAGCGGCAGACAGGTTTAAGATTAATCTTCTATTGTTCTTCTTACTTGTGTACTTAAATAGTTTTAAAGTTCATTCATCCGCATCACTACATCAGATCAATAATTAGTATCTGGTCATTAGTCCATCATATCCTGTGACTTGTGAGTTTTCTAACCGAAAGTTCCAAACAGATCGATTCTATATTATGAATTATTTGTATTTCATTTGAACAATTTATATCGAGATTTGTTGTAACACTCCGGTGTTACGCAAGCATTTGCATTGCAAATCATTAGCATAACATGTCATGGCATTCATAATCATATGTGCTTAGGGTGTACCTTTAGTAAAATAAAAGTGTGGAAACTAGTATTGCATAACATGTTGTGATAATGTGCTAATTACCTTTCATCAAAATTGTGCAACTAAAAATTTTATATCACTTAGAATTATAGGTCAAATTTTTGGAGTCACTAAATCACTCAAAGTTTTGTCAAAGATTTGTTTTAAAAATGTTATTTGAAAATATTCAAAAATCCTCCCTAAATTAGCTTTTATTCTAAAAAATCAAAATCTATAAGAGTTTTGAGGTTGGCCCCTTAATCAAAGTTGGAGAGAAGTAAATTCTAAGCAATTTTTATTTTTAGGTCATTTCCAGAAAATGTCTTTTTCTTGCTCAAAATGAGATTTGAAAACTATTATTTGAATTTATTTGAAAATAAAAATTTGAAAAACCAATTTCTCACCTAAGCGGGCCTCCGCCTCCCTTTTGGCCCGCTGGCCGAAACGGCCCGCGCCACCCGCGCGCGCTGCAGCCGCCGCCTCGGCCCGGCCCGCGTCCGCTCGGCCGCCTCCTCCCGCTCGCCCCGCGCCTCGCTATCCGCCGCGGCAGAACGCGCCCGCCGCGTGGCGGCCGCATGCCGGCGATGCCCCCGCGTGGCCGCCCGTGGACCCCGCGCGCGCTCCGCCTCAAATCTCCGCGCGCGTCCGGTCTCCATCCCACTCGCCACTCGCTCGCTCCCTCTTTCCCTTCCTCCAGAGAAAACCGAGCGGGAGCGCCGCTCACCACCGCCATCCTCGCCTTCACCGCCGTGTTCCGACACCGGTGGACCACCACCGTTCGATTGGTCGTGTACGAAGCTCCGCCACCTTCTCCTCTCCTCCGAACGGACCTCCGTTTGCCTTGTTCTCCTCCGGTAAGGCTTAATCGAGCTCTTCTCGCCGCGCCACCACGACGGGGCCGCCGAGCTCGTGCTCCGCCCACCGTCTGCCTCGCTCCCTCTCCATCCCCATGAGCCCCTCTCCTAAGTTCGCCATCTCCTCGCGGACACTGTGCGCGCGCCCGCTGGTCAGCTCATGGGCGGAGATGGCCGTTGGCCGTCGGCCACCGCCACGCCGTCGCGGTCCAGAGCGCCGGCGAGGCCGCCCTCTGTTCCTCCCCCTCGATTTCCACTGGGCCACCGCGCCTGTGGGCCGCGCCTCTGAGCGGGCCTGCTCGCTCTTTCCCCGCGCGCGTGAACCAGGCCGAGAACGGCCACGGGCCGGTTTACTTCCATGGGCCGGCCCAGTATCAATAATGAAAATCGTTTTCTGTTTTCTTTTATTATTCATGATGAAAAATATTGTAGAAAATGTTTTTGTATTCATTTGAGCTCCAAAAATTGTGAAATAAAATTCTATGGACTCATTGGAACCAGATCTACAATATAAAAATATTACATGTCATTTTTTGGATACTTTTCTGTAGAGCTTTAATTAATTCTTGATATTGCTGATATCTTGTAAAATGGTTAGTAAATCCTATATGTATCAGAAAAATGTGATTTCAAGTTTGTTAATCTTCTATATCATGTACTTCCTAGGAAAAATATGTTTCATGCATGTGCTGTGGAAAACTTTGAAGGAGTAGTTCAAGTACCTTTAATGGCTGATTTTTGTTATTTTTGCTAGAGAGCAAACTTTGTATAAAACATGCATGTGATAATTTTTGTACAGTCGTTATATGCTATGAAGAACCTAGGAAAAATATTAATTCTGTTGTTTGACAGTTTTCATAGTACAAAGTAATTTCATGCTCATTTTTATGCTATAGCTTGTCATTTTTGTACAGGATAGTTTACTTATCCAAATGCCATGAAATTTTTATGGAAGTCGGTTTAGGGTAGTATTATGCTACTGTAATTTTCTTAGATTTTTAGGAGCATCAGAAATATATGTTGCTATTCAAACCTATTATTATTTAGGGTTTAAGCAAGTGTTGCTTTAAGTGTTGCTTGAAGTGTGATTAAGAAATTAGTAAAGCTTTGGTGTATCTTTGGAGCATTTCATAAGATATGTTAACTTAACATAATAGTAGTAGAAGAGAATGCAGTAGATGACATGTGCTTGTAGTATATAGTTTCTTGGATGATGTTGACTACATATCCATTGCATTCATCTCCTTCGATGCACGTTTGCATAATCACTTACGCACATTACATCATACAGGATCGCAAACCGAGAACCCAGTTGTCATCCCCGAGGAGCCAGAGGAGCAGCTCAAGGTGCAGTAGCAGGAGATGACAGAAGCCGAAGAGGAGGTCGGTGAAGAGCTCCCAGAGTGCCCCGACCACCGTCCGAGCTCTTTTGAGAGAGGCAAGCCCCGAAGCATTTATCTCCCCGTTTGCAAATAATTTATTATTAACTTTACTTAATTTGATGCATTACATTTAGGAGTTGTTTGCAAACGTTGCTGCATTATACCTTGCTTACCTTTATTATACTATATCCTTGTTACCCTGGTATCCGCAGTCGAGTCAATGCTTAGCTGGCTTAGACCGGTAGAAGTCGGGTGATTTTCTGTCACCTGCGAGCTATAGGTGGTTACCTGGATCTGCTTGGATGACTATAAAGTCATGGTATAACTAAGTGTGAAATGAATTTGAGACCGGGCGAAAACTTCCAGGGTTTCGGACTGTAGTGTTTTCCGTCTGTGTCGATTAAGGACCGTCCGTTGTTGTTCCTCAGGTCATGTTGAACGCATGCCTCATATTTAGCTGGCCGGATAAAGTACCTTCCGACCGCGAAACTGGGAGATTATTCGGACCGAGTGGATTGCCCGCAACGCACTGTACCGAAGCAGTAGTGGCAGGATACGGGGGCGCGATGATAAGGCCAAAGAGCAGTCGGGCGGCCCCCGGGTACAAGTGGTTCCTAGCAAGCTCGCGACTTTACCTGAATGGTTGACTCGGTGACCAACACCTCACTTTAGCGGGTGAGTGAGGTTTGTGTGAGGAATAACTTACCAGCTGGTTAATAATCGATTCGAATCGCCATCGTTCACTGGATAGTGAACACTTGACTTGAGCTACTTCATCGTAGTAATCTTGATGAATCACTTGGATAGTTATGTGGAAGATGACATGATAACTATTGTTAATGATCAATGGTAATCCTTACTTGCTTAATTACATGTTACTCTAGCACTAGTGCAAACATAGTTGACAGGGTAATAAAGAGTTAATTACTGCATGCTTTTGGAAAGAAATTGTTAAGTTAAAAACGCTTTTCTTGCAAATAAGTCAGCTATCCCACCAGAAAGCCTATCATGATTCCTTGGTGTATTTTATTTTTAGTTTATGACGGGTAAGTCTAGCTGAGTACCTTCTCGTACTCAGGGCTTTGTTCCCACTTGTTGCAGATGGGTAGATGTATTACGGCTACTGTATCAACTGCCTCTATCCTGCGATGGACGAAGCTTAGGACCATGGGCAATGGTCATTCGCTACTTCTCGTCTGATGCTTTTGCTGGAGATGATCACAAGCTGGCACTTTATTCCAAAATGTTGTGTGTGTGCGTGATTTGAACTACCGCTTCCGCTACTTTTATTCGAACCTGGTTTTGTAATAACTATGTTTAAACTCCGATGTATTTTATGCCACGAACTTTTATGTAACTTATGATGGTGACCGCTAAACTTAGTACGATCTTGGCTGTTATGTGAAATGGTTTGAAATCCGTCGAGATTTCACGGACTACCGGGTTATACGGGCTTAAGTTTGTTAAATTGTCCTTCTGTTGGATGATTTTCCTACTTAATCTCGTATAATTGGGCGGTTCTGTTACATTTGTCATCATTTCTAGCTTAATCTTTTAATTTAAGGCTTATCATATTATTTAATGTAGTTGGTTTTACCAAATTAGAATATGGTTTTACCAAATTATAAATAGTTTACCGAATCATATAAGAATTTTTTTTACGGCATACCCTATGTTAAAATCCTAGGTCCGCCACTGCGTCAGCGCTCTGCCTTTCTGATTGGTCCGCCGCGGTCTCGTTCCCTTGCTTTCCTTCGCGTGCCTACCAGCGCCCCACATTATTCTCGAACCGTCTCGCTGTCTCTCCCTCTCTCCTCGCTCACGGCGTGGTGCCGCGCGGGAGGTGCCGCCGCCGCCGCAGGGCCCGGCTCACGCCGCGCTCCACCTCGGCGCCAGCGCCTGCGCCGCGCGCCCGCCTCGCCTTCTTCCTGCTCCCTCTCTCCGTGGCGGCGCAGCGGGAGGACCTACAGCAGCGGCGGCATGGCCGACGTCGCCGACGGTATCTGCCCCTCGGTCCTCTCGCTCCTAAAATCCACACGCGGCTCTTCCCGCTCCCTCTTCCTCTCCGCATGGTGCCGCAGGGGCGGTGCTGGCCGAGCCTCTCTCCTAAACCCTAGATCCAGCCGCGCCTCTTCCCGCTCCCTCCTCCTCTCCGTGTGCTGCCACAGGGGTGGTGCTGGGCGAGCGCCTTCGTGGAGGTGCCGACCGCCCCTGCACCCGCCTCGCTTTCCTCCTCCTCCCGACGCCTGCCGCCACCAGCGGCGACCGCGACAGCAACGGCCGCTACCGGCGTGCCGCGGCCGCCCTCCCTTCCCTCCGGCGGCGGCGGCGGGGCGCCAGGCGGCCGCGCGTCCTGCAGGCGGCGCGGCGGCCCAGGTGAGGTCCGGCGACCCCTCCCTCTCCCCCATCCTCCTGCCCTCCTCGCGCTGCACAGCCATGGCAGGCCCGAGCCGCGCCGTCGTGGCCGAGCCACCACAGCACGGGCCCCAGCTGCCGCCGTCACCGACGACGGCGACGCGCCGACGGGCGCCGCTGGTGGCCGCCGGCGTTGCCTCCTCCCGCCGGTCCACGTCTGCTACTGTTCCTCATGAAACCCTAGCTGCATCTTCTTCTCTCCGCCCTTAACTTTACTGAAACAGGCGTGTAACACCTCAGGTGTTTAGCTCCATAATTTCATTGCATTACATGAGCATAAGCATGCATCATTTCATGTTATTCCATATGGTTGCAACAAATGTGATTTGTTTTTAAAGTTTTATTTGGCTCACATCATGTGACCCTAGGGAGTTGGTGTAACTAAAGGGTAGAGTAGCCAATTATATCTCACAACACTTTAGTTATACTTAGGGTCACTAATGGAGCAAGGTTCATGTTGACCAAAATCACCAAATTGCCCTCCAGGGTGTAGTTGACCAGCATTTAGCCCTAGGAAGCTCTAGTTTGACCAATTAAAAAGTCTAGCTTAGAGACCTTGCATGGAGGAGCACCCTTAAGCAAAGTTGTAGGGAATTTTATGGGGAACAAAAGTCTCAATATGACCATCTCATGAAACTAGCCAGAACATACTCAAAAATGGCCCACAAGTCAGCTAGAGGGGTTGTCTCAACACTTAGAATTTTTCTAAGTCTCAAAAGTGTCCCTCCAGTTTTACTGTGGCCTACTTTGGAAGTTTGTAGTTTGCAAACCAGACCAAACCAGCCCCAACTCATATTGGCAAACTTGTAGTCCTTATGTAGCTCTACAACATTGTCAACATGACCATCACCTAGTTCTAAATGGTTTAGGAGTTGTGGTGTCTTGAAAATAGGGTTTCAGTCGGTTTCACTGACTGAAAACATGTTTCAGTTTCACAGTGCACCACTTTGGAGCTCTGTGGTTTCAAATCCAGGCCGAATCAGTCCTTGAGCCAATTGACAAAGTTGTAGTCCTCATATAGCTCTACAACATTGCCAACATCACCCATACCTGGTTCTCACTGGATTAGGAGTAAATTGAACCCAAAATCGCTCTGTCAGTCACCGTTTCAGACGCCGATTCAGTCAAGTCGGGCTTCGGCCATGACTGTCGTGGCCGACTGGCCGCAGGCCGTCGTCGACGCGTGGCCACGCGGTGGCAGCCATACGCCGGCCTTGGCCCCACCGTCGGGTCACGACGTCTTCAAGAGGTGCCACGGAGCAACCACTCACCCTCACTCACGCCCCTGCCCTCTCTCTCGCCTCCCTGAGCCGGAGCGGAGCACCGAGGCGCCATTTCCGCCACGGGCTTCCTCGCGCTCGTGCGCCATCGTCGTCGAGCCTCGGCTCAATTCCTCCCGCCAGCGACCCCGCAGCATCTCCCTCTACCACCTCCATCCATTTCCGGGAGCGTTTGAGCGAAGGTGAGGCCACATTGCTCGCTTCCGCCGCCACGGCCGCATTCGGGAGCTCGCCGGAGTTTGAGGCCACCGTGGTCAGAGCGGCTCGGCCCTTCTCATCCCTCCCTTTTCCCTTAGTTAGCTTTCCAGTGACCCCGGGAAACTTGGGGCGGGCTTGGTTGAGGCGGTCGGGGCTCACCGTCGCCGGTGTACCGCCGTGCACCTCCACCGTGCCGCCATGCCCGACGGCGAGCACCTTTCCGTTGCTCCGCCGCCCCGTTCTTGCCACCAATCGTTGTAGTTCGATGACGTGGTCATGCTAGTCCGTCTAATTTCGTCGGCCGGCTCACCGACGGCGAGCTCCGGCGACCGCAGCTCCTCCCCTCCGCCTCTCTCTCGCTGACCAGTGGGGCCTTCCGGTCAGCCCCACGCGCGCGCGGGCGGGAGCCGTAGCAGGCCGCGCGCGGGAGCGGGCCGCACCGCGCGTTGTGGGCCGCGTCTTTTCCCGGGCCGGCCCAGTAACAAATAAGATTTATTTCATCTTTATTTATTCTGTCACAGTTTTAGATAAGGTTTGGAAAATATATATCTAGGGTTTTACTTGCCCAAAAATTATGAGATAAATTTTGTTAGGATCTACATAATGTGTAGTATTTTAGAAAAATATAAATTTGATATGTGATGTTTAGTTTATAGGAGATTTAAATAGGTCTTTGAAATGTATTTTAAATTACATGCAAACTTGTTTAAATCATATCATGAGTTTCAGTGTTCCAAAAATTATGAAATTTGGTGGGTAGACTAATTTATACTTGCTCTGGCTCTGGTAAAAATTTGGGCAGTATTGCTTAAGTACTTTTCAAGTTATAATGCTATCTTTTTATTTTAGGAAGTACTTAAATACATTTTTGTAATTTTTCCACATGTGCAATGTTCATATAAATTTTGGGAGAATGTCTTGGTACCTTAAGGTGTCTAAGAAAAATAGGAAATCTGTTGTTTGACACTTTTTAATATGATTGTTTAATTATACAAAAATCAGCCTTTTGGGTTTGTAAATTTTGTGTAGGAAGTTCCTGTAAATAAATTTAGTTCAAATTTTTACAGTAGCCTCTTTTTAGGTCAGAGAGTCTCCTGTAATTTTTGTAGAATTTTAGGAGCAGTTTACATATATGTTTAAAATTCCACTTAATTACTTAAGTAAATTAAGAAATGAGTTTAAATAAATATTTTAGGTGGGCCAACCTTACTTTCTGGTGTTTTTGTGACCTATGTGCACTTGTGGTAACATTAGTTTGGTCTTATGGGATGTTTGCCACATAAATAAATACTTAACCTTTGCAATTCTAGGTTTTCTGGACAGCTGGTAGTATTTCTAGATTTGATCCTTGATAAAAGTGTTTGCTGGAAAACTTGTAAATACCAAAGTTGTATTAAACTTGATAAACTAGCTTGTGTCAAAATTTGGAAGCATTTGGCTTAATAGTTTGGGAGTTATTGCTGTTTAAAGTGCCAGTCCAGAATTGGCTGCTCTCTGTTTGGGGAGGGCAGATTCTGGAACTTTGAAATTTCGACTAGGTAAACTTTGGAATTAAGTGTTGTGGTCTGAAAATATTTTGTGGTGCATTTCATAAGCTTTCCAGATTGTATTAGATCATATCTTTTGGAGTTGGGAATCTCCAGTTATGTTAGAATCCTTGAGCTACTGTCCAGAATGTCTTACTGTTGTATTTTGGTGTTGGATGTGGTAACCTAAGTAAAGCTACTCTTGTAATTGTTAGGTGTTAGGGCCTTAACCGAAGAAGAACAGCTGTATCTTAGGTTGAGTAGCTTAGGTAAGTACTTCTCCACCGGAGAAGAGATTTGCACGTACTAATGAAGTGACTTGATTAGATTATTGTTTTTATTTCTGAAATGCATTTCATTCCGAGCATGTTGCACCTTTATGCATCCATGATATTTATTGTGCATTCATGCAATAGGTGTTCCGGAGGGGATAACACTCCTCGAGTTCGAGCCAGTGATTCCGGAGGAAATCCAGGACCAGCCAGAGGAGCCAGCGGAACCAGTCGGCGGAGGAGACGCCGCTGAAGACTTGCCTGAGTGTCCTGACCACCGGCCTTCGACCTTTCTGAAAGGCAAGCCCCGGTGCATGCTGAACCTACTGTTTTATAAATTGATCTTGAGTACTTTTAATTGTTTACTGCATTAAGTTGTAGGAGTTGTATGAAAACAATTGTTGCATTATACCTGTCCTTGTCCAGATATCGTACTTAATCCTATATTAGGTTTACGCACGTTTCAATGCTTAGCCCTGCTTAGTTCGGTAGAAGTCGGGTGATTTCCGGTCATCCGCGAGATGTAGGAAGGAGTCACGAGTGGCTTTATGGCTATCGTGGATGGAACCATGCCTTAAAATGAAATTGAGACCGGGCGGGAATTCGATAGTACAGCCGCAAGACACTTCACGTCTTGGGTGTGGAGCTATGCCCGTCTGAGTCGTTTAAGGACCGCTTCGCTGTACGTCCTTGAGTCATGTTGAACGTAGTCTAACACTTAGTTGGCCGGATAAGTCGTTCCGACCGCGAAGTCGAGTAGTATGGTTCAGGCCGAGAATCGAATGGTAGGTTGCATCTTGGAGGAGAGAAAGGATGTGCTTGGGGACATTGGCATGAGACCAAGGGGGGGTTAGAGTCCCTATCACCTGGCAGAGTGTCGCCCTTGGGGACGCGACATTATTCGAACCCGCGATTCCTGAACTGTACAAAAGATGACCTGAGCAGCCCTCGCCAGGCGTGATTCGGTGAGTGTTAGAAATACCCCTCCAGCTGGATAGGAATTCGATTCGAATCGTCGTCGCTCCCGGTTAGTGAGCACTTGACTTGAGCAGCGGCAACGTAGATCTCATTAAATGAACCGGTGGTTAAGGGAATGATACAATGTTGCCACAATGATATACTTGCTATGGATATAATAATAATGTTGTTTGATTATACTCAAGTGAATGTTTAGTACAGGTGCTAAGATAGATGACAGGTAAATGCTAAAAGAATTGCTAGTACAAGTTATAAGAGTTCTGATTACTTATGCCTTTATGCAAAATGTTATGTCAGCTAGCCTCTTGTGCAAGCCTTGCATAATCCTTGGTGTCATCTTATTTCTGGTTTTCGACGGGTAAGTCTAGCTGAGTACATTCCAGTACTCAGGGTTTATTCCCTCCTGTTGCAGATGATATGCTCTATCAAGGCTTCTGCAAAAATTGTCTCCACCCTGCGGGTGACGAAGACTAGATCACTTGGGCGTGATCATCTTTTATGTACTTTCCTGATGCTTTTGCGGGTTGTTGATCAACAAGACTGGCAGTAGTTAAACTACTGGTGTGCGTTTGCTTCCGCTACTTTTATAAACTTGGTTTGTAATAATTTGCGACTCCGTGTGTGTAAACTTATTTCGGAACTACTTGCGAAATGTAACGTATGATGTTGTATGTTAAATGATGCGATCTTGGTTGTAAGCAAGTTGGTTCAAAATCCTTCGTGGTTTCGATTGACTACCGGTATTATATGGGCTCAAGTTCAAAAATTTGAGCGCTTCGGTGCTTGTTTTTGTACTTATGCTCTTATAATTTGGTCGGTTCTGTTACAGCTAGTACCGGAGCATAATTCAACATTAAACACATCGTACGAGTATTTAAAAACAAAAGTATTTGATTATGAAAAGGGGTTAAAACATTAAAATTTATTTTTATAGGTATGCCAGTGATCACATCCCTTAGCCCAAATAAGGACTCTTAGGTGGCTTATTATAAAGACTAACTTGGGGGCCTTGTTTGTTTTCGTTTCGTCGTCCATACGGCGTGATATTGTATGGATGCCATCCACTTAGGTGGTAATGTATGGATCAATTGCCTCGACGTTCTGGTAAGTGTGAGTTGTGAGAGCATGATCGTCCAACCGGCGATCTTGAGGAGAGTAGTTTTGGTGACTTGCATACTTATATGTTTAAACCATGTAATTATGTAAGCACTTAATTGTGGGAATATATATCGGGTAGCTTTGATACTGAAGTATATACATCAGGGGATGTGTATATGGAAAGTATTTAAATTACTGCTTTCTTGTGTGCTTATTTTGGGAAACTGTTGGGCTGAAATGAGATTTTCTGCAGGTACACTAACAGCGTAACGAGTAGACCGATAGTTTCGTCTATATGAGAGAACGTATGTATGCCACCGCCTAGCGTCAGAAATTTATGATTCTACTAGGATGAGAGGGCGTACGGAACGTGCATGGATCATATTTAATTATATCATACATATCATTTACTCCCTCCTTAAAAATTTCAATGGTCCCGACTAAATTAAATTTCGTATCCCCTAAATGATCCTCACTTTCAGTCGTATCTTGTTGCTACAGATGGCACGTACCAAGAGGACCGCTCGCAAGTCCACTGGAGGCAGGGCACCTCGTCACCAGCTCGCTCCACGTGAGCCCCGCCCTGAGCCCACTGAGGTGGAAAGGCTGAGGGCTGAGTTGGCCGAAGTGACTGCTGCCCGGAATGCAGCGCGTCAGCAACTGGAGCAAGTGATCCGTGATCGTGATCAGGAAACCCTTGCAGTCCAGAGATTGACAGTAGCAAACCGCAACTGTCAACGCATGCTGGTCCGTGTCATGAATCAGAGGGATGAAGCCTAGCACGAGGAGAACGTTCTGAGAGCTCGTCAGTTTGAGCTCGAGCAACAGTTGGAGAATGCTGAAGAATACAATGACAATTTTCATGAAGAAGTGCATCGCCTGAACAACCAGCTAAATCCTCTGCTGCCTTGAAACAACAACGCAGATGAGGACATGGGTTCGGGAATCGCCATGGCTGAAGATGATGAAGAAGTGGAGGTCAATGGGCCCCAAGATGTCGCACCAAAAGAAGCACCAGAAGAAGAAGAAGAAGATGATGAGGAGTTAGAGCATGTTAGTGATGAGGACGGCGGAGAGATCCTTGACACTGACTCTGAGGACGATGCTTAGAGTAGCTATCACGTAGCTATGATGTTAGGATCGTCTTTTGTGCCCTCCCTGTGTTAGAGAGAGGCTTTGTAATAACTTGGCTTTTGGGATGTAAGGGCGAACTCTATGTTTCCTGGATGTTTAGTTGGAACCTGTTAATTTCGATCACAATTGGATGTCTTATTGTGTTGCGTTCGATGATGGTGTCACGATTAGCACTCTTCGGTGCCACGACGAAACCGAGGGCCTCCTATGGCGCGTGACATAAGGTTGTGCTGCTTGGCACGCGCTGGTATCGAGGTGGCTAGTCATGATCCACCATGGAACTCTACCGTTGAGAAGTCTCTTTATGGTCAGTTTAAAGTAGCATTTCTCAGACAACTAAAAATATTGAGATTGAATCCAAGTACCGGGCGAAAGGTCAAAAATCACATAGATTTTTAACGTAAACGGTTCAGTAACTGCTGTGCTCCTTGTGAGTGGGCTTTTATCAAAGTACATCTTGTTGGATTCCCTCGCATGATTGCGCCAATTGATCCGCTTGAATGGATTGTGCGGTTGTGATAAATTATTGTGCCATGAGTATTTTGAGAAGTCTATTTCATGAAGTCAGTTTGACATATTTACAATAATTCATCTACAAATTTCCCACATCGTCAATGCTCATTGGCTATACATTTTGCAGATGTTGTACAATCTCCGTCGGGGTCGTGGCAATGAGGATGAGGAACAGCCACCCCCTCCGCCACCACCTACCCCGGCTGATCTGATGCAGACCGTGGTCGAAGGGCAGCGCATGCTGGCAGATGCTATGCGCCAGCTTGCCAACTAGGAGGCTCGTCATGGCCGCCAGGGCCCAGAACCCAATCAGTACAGTGATTTCAAGGACTTTCTTGATACTAAGCCCCCGCTCTTTAAGGAGGCGGAGGAACCACTGCAAGCTGATGAGTGGTTGAACACTATTGAATAAAAGTTTCGTCTGCTTCGCTTGACCGATGAGCTGAAAACTGAACATGCTTCTCACCAACTACATGGTCCAGCGGGTATTTGGTGGAGCCACTATCGTTCCACACTGCCTGCAAATGTCCCGATTGCTTGGGACCAGTTCAAGGCCGCATTCTGTGGGAACTATATTCCTCCAGGTCTTATGGCTATCAAACACATAGAATTTATGAGGCTGTCGCAGGGCAATAAGAGCTTGACTGAATATCTGCAAGCTTTCAACAACCTGGCAAGGTATGCCACAGAGTTTTTGGATACCGATTCCAAGAAAATTGCTAGCTTTAAAAGAGGCCTCGGCCCAAAGCTGATGAAGACTATGGGCACTAGCAAGTGCACTACTTTCAATGAATTTATCAGTGATGCTCTGACTCAAGAGAACAATAATTCTATTTATGCTGCTTCTAAGAGTCGCAAGAGGGCACTTGAGGCAGGTGCTTCACAGTCTTGAGCTCCAGCTGCCCCGAGGGCTCCTCCTCGCCCTCCTGCCACAAGTGCTAAGTTCCGTCCTCCGCAAAAGAAGGTGCCAGTGAAGACTGGGTTTCGCAAGGCATATACAGTGGCTCTGCCAAAGGGTAATTCGAGCCAAGGCAGCTCCAATGTCCCTCCTAGCAACATGCCTTGCTGGAACTGAAACAAGCCAGGCCATTGGTCCAGAAACTGCCCTTACCCTAAGAAGAATATCAACCAAGGTGGCCGTCAAGGGCACGCTCATTATAACAGTATTGAGGAAATCCCATCTGGCGAGGTTGTCACTGCTGGTAAGTTCCTAGTTGACCAACATCCTGCAGTGGTACTTTTTGATTTAGGTGCTTCGCATTCCTTTATCAGTCCTAAGTTTGCATCGGAGTTTGCACACAAATTGTATACTGTCGAAGGTGGGGGTTATTGTATTAGCGCAGCAAGTGGGAATATTTTCACAAATAAAGTAGTGGGGAATCTTGAACTTGAGATAGAAGGGCGAAAGTACTCGCTTGCCTTAGTGGTTTTGCCGGGCTTAGGCATAGATGTTATTCTGGGCATGAATTGGATGAGTCAGAATGGGGTACTCATTGATACATCCACTCGGGTAGTTATGCTCAGAGATCCTACTGATCAAAAGGGTTTTCTGGTACAACTTCCCAGAAAAGTTGATTTGTCTGGGGAAGTTCATGCTGTGCAAGCAAAGGCGTTGGCTGAAATTCCCATAGTAAATGAGTTTCCGGACGTTTTTCCCGATGATTTGCCGGGACTCCCTTCGGATCGGGATGTGGAATTTAAAATTGAGTTGTTGCCTGGCACAGCTCCCATCTCTAGGAGACCCTATAGGATGCCTCCGAATGAACTAGCTGAACTTAAGGTGCAATTGAATGAACTTTTGAAGAAGGGGTTGATTCGTCCTAGTTCGTCGCCGTGGGGATGTCCTGCTATCTTTGTAAAGAAGAAGGATCAGTCATTACGAATGTGCGTTGATTATAGACCTCTCAATGCAGTCACTGTCAAAAATAAGTACCCTCTACCGCGCATCGACATCTTGTTCGATCAGTTGTCTAAAGCTAAAGTTTTCTCCAAGATTGATCTAAGATCTGGCTATCATCAAATTAAAATCCGTCCTGAAGATGTTCTAAAAACCGCCTTCTCTACCAGATACGGTCTTTATGAGTATCTTGTTATGTCCTTCGGCTTGACAAATGCCCCCGCACACTTTATGTACTTGATGAATTCGGTGTTTATGCCCGAATTAGACAAGTTTATGGTGGTATTTATTGATGACATCCTGATATATTCTGTAAATGAGGAAGATCACGCTGAACATCTGCGTATAGTCCTCACAAGACTGCGTGAACATCAACTATATGCAAAGTTCAGTAAGTGCGAATTCTGGCTTCGAGAAGTACCTTTCCTTGGGCATGTGTTGTCCGATGGAGGAATTATGGTGGACCCCGCCAAGGTACAAGAAGTACTGAACTGGAAGGCTCCTATCTCGGTTCACGAGGTCCGGAGTTTTTTTGGTTTGGCTGGCTATTATCGTCGCTTCATCTCGGATTTCTCCAAAATAGCCAAGCCAATGACTCGGTTGCTACAAAAAGACACCAGGTTTGTCTGGACTCCTGAGTGTGATGCGGCTTTTCACCAACTGCGAACCCTCCTAACCTTAGCTCCGGTTTTGGCACAACCGGATATCGAGAAACCATTTGATGTTTATTGTGATGCCTCAGGCATAGGTTTGGGAGGTGTTCTGATGCAGGAATGCCGAGTAATCGCATATACCTCTCGGCAACTTCGGAAGCATGAGGCGAATTATCTAATGCATGACTTAGAACTCGCCGCAGTTGTTCATGCTTTGAAAGCCTGGCGGCACTATCTGCTGGGCAATGTCTGCAATATCTACACAGACCACAAAAGCCTTAAATACATCTTCACCCAACCTGAGTTAAATATGCGTCAAAGAAGATGGCTCGAGTTGATTAAGGATTATAACCTTCAAGTGCACTATCATCCTGGCAAGGCAAATGTGGTTGCGGATGCTTTAAGCCGTAAGTCTCATTGCCATTCCCTAGTTGAAACTGATTTTCATCGATCTCGCCTTCTACATCCAGCAGTCTTGTACAACATCACCGTCAGTTGTACTCTCAAAAACAGAATTATTGAGCTTCAAAAGACTGATCCTGGTGTATTCCACATAAAACGCAAGATGAAAGAGCAAGAAACTACACAGTTCAGGGTAGATGAAGAGGGTGTACTATGTTCAAGGATAGGTTAGTTGTGCCTAAGGACTGAGAGCTTAGAAATGATATTATGTCTGAAGCACACTCCTCTAAGTTGTCCATCCATCCTGGTAGCAATAAGATGTATTATGATTTGAAGCCATACTATTGGTGGACCAAGATGCGGAAAGAAATAGCTGCATATGTGGCTAGGTGTGACACCTGCTGTAGAGTTAAAGCTGTGCATATGAAAGCTGGGTTGCTTCAACCACTCTCTATCCCAGGTTGGAAATGGGAAGAAATAAGTATGGATTTCATTGTCGGACTTCCTCCTACTATCAAAAATCATAACTACATCTGGGTAATTGTGGATCGTTTGACCAAATCAGCTCACTTCATTCCAGTTAGAGTGGACTATCGTCCCACTGACTATGCTGAGTTGTACTTCAATCAGATAGTCTGGCTCCATGGGGTACCTCGTACTATCGTTTCTGACCGTGGTCCCCAGTTCACTGCTCGCTTTTGGGAGCACTTGCATCACCTTCTGGGAACCAAGTTAGTGAGAAGCTCTGCTTATCACCCCCAGACGTCAGGACAGACGGAACGGGTTAACCAAATTTTGGAAGATCTGTTGCGGGCATGTGTAATATCATCCAAGGGTTCTTGGGAAAAATGGTTACCTCTAGCCGAATTCTCGTACAATAATAGTTACCAAGAGAGTATTAAGATGGCCCCTTTCGAAGCTTTGTACGGGTGTAAGTGTAGAACTCCACTAAACTGGGTAGAAGCTGGTGAGAGAAGGTATTATGGTATTGATTTTGTTCAGAAAGCTGAGGAACAAGTCCGTACCATCCAAAAACATATGGCTGCAGCCCAAGCTAGACAGAAAAGTTATGCTGATCGTCGTAGAAAACCGCTCGAGTTTGAAGTTGGAGACTTCGTTTACCTGAAAGTTTCTCCAATGAAGAGTGTCCAACGTTTTGGTGTTAAGCGGAAACTTGCGCCAAGATACGTGGGTCCTTTCCAGATCATAGGCAAGAGTGGTGCTGTTGCGTACAAAATCCAGTTACCTCCTGAAATGAGCGCCATATTCAACGTCTTCCATGTATCTCAGCTCAAAAAGTGTCTTCGAGTTCCTGAGGAAAGAGTTCCGTTATGAGATATCAGGCTTGAGTCTGATTTAACTTACGAAGAAAAGCCAGTCCGAGTGATCGATACTCAGGAACGAGTGACTAGAAGCAAAGTGGTTAAGTGGTATAAAGTAATGTGGAGTAATCAGGGTAGTGAAAGTGACGCTACATGGGAACAGGAAGACTATTTACGGGATGGTTATAAGGAATTCTATGAAAAATGGTACGCTTTCCAAATCTCGGGACGAGATTTTTATAAGGGGGGAGGGTTGTAACACCTCAGGTGTTTAGCTCCATAATTTCATTGCATTACATGAGCATAAGCATGCATCATTTCATGTTATTCCATATGGTTGCAACAAATGTGATTTGTTTTTAAAGTTTTGTTTGGCTCACATCATGTGACCCTAGGGAGTTGGTGTAACTAAAGGGTAGAGTAGCCAATTATATCTCACAACACTTTAGTTATACTTAGGGTCACTAATGGAGCAAGGTTCATGTTGACCAAAATCACCAAATTGCCCTCCAGGGTGTAGTTGACCAGCATTTAGCCCTAGGAAGCTCTAGTTTGACCAATTAAAAAGTCTAGCTTAGAGACCTTGCATGGAGGATCACCCTTAAGCAAAGTTGTAGGGAATTTTATGGGGAACAAAAGTCTCAATATGACCATCTCATGAAATTGGCCAGAACATGCTCAAAAATGGCCCACAAGTCAGCTAGAGGGGTTGTCTCAACACTTAGAATTTTTCTAAGTCTCAAAAGTGTCCCTCCAGTTTTACTGTGGCCTACTTTGGAAGCTTGTAGTTTGCAAACCAGACCAAACCAGCCCCAACTCATATTGGCAAACTTGTAGTCCTTATGTAGCTCTACAACATTGTCAACATGACCATCACCTAGTTCTAAATGGTTTAGGAGTTGTGGTGTCTTGAAAATAGGGTTTCAGTCAGTTTCACTGACTGAAAACATGTTTCAGTTTCACAGTGCACCACTTTGGAGCTCTGTGGTTTCAAATCCAGGCCGAATCAGTCCTTGAGCCAATTGACAAAGTTGTAGTCCTCATATAGCTCTACAACATTGCCAACATCACCCATACCTGGTTCTCACTGGATTAGGAGTAAATTGAACCCAAAATCGCTCTGTCAGTCACCGTTTCAGACGCCGATTCAGTCAAGTCGGGCTTCAGCCATGACTGTCGTGGCTGACCGGTCGCAGGCCGTCGTCGACGCGTGGCCACGCGGTGGCAGCCGTACGCCGGCCTTGGCCCCACCGTCGGGTCACGACGTCTTCAAGAGGTGCCACGGAGCAACCACTCACCCTCACTCACGCCCCTGCCCTCTCTCTCTCGCCTCCCTGAGCCAGAGCGGAGCACCGAGGCGCCATTTCTGCCGTGGGCTTCCATGCGCTCGTGCGCCGTCGTCGTCGAGCCTCGGCTCAATTCCTCCCGCCAGCGACCCCGCAGCATCTCCCTCTACCACCTCCATCCATTTCCGGGAGCGTTTGAGCGAAGGTGAGGCCACATTGCTCGCTTCCGCCGCCACGGCCGCATTCGGGAGCTCGCCGGAGTTTGAGGCCACCGTGGTCAGAGCGGCTCGGCCCTTCTCATCCCTCCCTTTTCCCTTAGTTAGCTTTCCAGTGACCCCGGGAAACTTGGGGCGGGCTTGGTTGAGGCGGTCGGGGCTCACCGTCGCCGGTGTACCGCCGCGCACCTCCACCGTGCCGCCATGCCCGACGGCAAGCACCTTTCCGTTGCTCCGCCGCCCCGTTCTTGCCACCAATCATTGTAGTTCGATGACGTGGTCATGCTAGTCCGTCCAATTTCGTCGGCCGGCTCACCGACGGCGAGCTCCGGCGACCACAGCTCCTCCCCTCCGCCTCTCTCTCGCTGACCAGTGGGGCCTTCCGGTCTGCCCCACGCGCGCGCGGGCGGGAGCCGTAGCAGGCCGCGCGCGGGAGCAGGCCGCACCGCGCGTTGTGGGCTGCGTCTTTTCCCGGGCCGGCCCAGTAACAAATAAGATTTATTTCATCTTTATTTATTCTGTCACAGTTTTAGATAAGGTTTGGAAAATATATATCTAGGGTTTTACTTGCACAAAAATTATGAGATAAATTTTGTTAGGATCTACATAATGTGTAGTATTTTAGAAAAATATAAATTTGATATGTGATGTTTAGTTTATAGGAGATTTAAATAGGTCTTTGAAATGTATTTTAAATTACATGCAAACTTGTTTAAATCATATCATGAGTTTCAGTGTTCCAAAAATTATGAAATTTGGTGGGTAGACTAATTTATACTTGCTCTGGCTCTGGTAAAAATTTGGGCAGTATTGCTTAAGTACTTTTCAAGTTATAATGCTATCTTTTTATTTTAGGAAGTACTTAAATACATTTTTGTAATTTTTCCACATGTGCAATGTTCATATAAATTTTGGGAGAATGTCTTGGTACCTTAAGGTGTCTAAGAAAAATAGGAAATCTGTTGTTTGACACTTTTTAATATGATTGTTTAATTATACAAAAATCAGCCTTTTGGGTTTGTAAATTTTGTGTAGGAAGTTCCTGTAAATAAATTTAGTTCAAATTTTTACAGTAGCCTCTTTTTGGGTCAGAGAGTCTCCTGTAATTTTTGTAGAATTTTAGGAGCAGTTTACATATATGTTTAAAATTCCACTTAATTACTTAAGTAAATTAAGAAATGAGTTTAAATAAATATTTTAGGTGGGCCAACCTTACTTTCTGGTGTTTTTGTGACCTATGTGCACTTGTGGTAACATTAGTTTGGTCTTATGGGATGTTTGCCACATAAATAAATACTTAACCTTTGTAATTCTAGGTTTTCTGGACAGCTGGTAGTATTTCTAGATTTGATCCTTGATAAAAGTGTTTGCTGGAAAACTTGTAAATACCAAAGTTGTATTAAACTTGATAAACTAGCTTGTGTCAAAATTTGGAAGCATTTGGCTTAATAGTTTGGGAGTTATTGCTGTTTAAAGTGCCAGTCCAGAATTGGCTGCTCTCTGTTTGGGGAGGGCAGATTCTGGAACTTTGAAATTTCGACTAGGTAAACTTTGGAATTAAGTGTTGTGGTCTGAAAATATTTTGTGGTGCATTTCATAAGCTTTCCAGATTGTATTAGATCATATCTTTTGGAGTTGGGAATCTCCAGTTATGTTAGAATCCTTGAGCTGCTGTCCAGAATGTCTTACTGTTGTATTTTGGTGTTGGATGTGGTAACCTAAGTAAAGCTACTCTTGTAATTGTTAGGTGTTAGGGCCTTAACCGAAGAAGAACAGCTGTATCTTAGGTTGAGTAGCTTAGGTAAGTACTTCTCCACCGGAGAAGAGATTTGCACGTACTAATGAAGTGACTTGATTAGATTATTGTTTTTATTTCTGAAATGCATTTCATTTCGAGCATGTTGCACCTTTATGCATCCATGATATTTATTGTGCATTCATGCAATAGGTGTTCCGGAGGGGATAACACTCCTCGAGTTCGAGCCAGTGATTCCGGAGGAAATCCAGGACCAGCCAGAGGAGCCAGCGGAACCAGTCGGCGGAGGAGACGCCGCTGAAGACTTGCCTGAGTGTCCTGACCACCGGCCTTCGACCTTTCTGAAAGGCAAGCCCCGGTGCATGCTGAACCTACTGTTTTATAAATTGATCTTGAGTACTTTTAATTGTTTACTGCATTAAGTTGTAGGAGTTGTATGAAAACAATTGTTGCATTATACCTGTCCTTGTCCAGATATCGTACTTAATCCTATATTAGGTTTACGCACGTTTCAATGCTTAGCCCTGCTTAGTTCGGTAGAAGTCGGGTGATTTCCGGTCATCCGCGAGATGTAGGAAGGAGTCACGAGTGGCTTTATGGCTATCGTGGATGGAACCATGCCTTAAAATGAAATTGAGACCGGGCGGGAATTCGATAGTACAGCCGCAAGACACTTCACGTCTTGGGTGTGGAGCTATGCCCGTCTGAGTCGTTTAAGGACCGCTTCGCTGTACGTCCTTGAGTCATGTTGAACGCAGTCTAACACTTAGTTGGCCGGATAAGTCGTTCCAACCGCGAAGTCGAGTAGTATGGTTCAGGCCGGGAATCGAATGGTAGGTTGCATCTTGGAGGAGAGAAAGGATGTGCTTGGGGACATTGGCATGAGACCAAGGGGGGTTAGAGTCCCTATCACCTAGCAGAGTGTCGCCCTTGGGGACGTGACATTATTCGAACCCGTGATTCCTGAACTGTACAAAAGATGACCTGAGCAGCCCACGCCAGGCGTGACTCGGTGAGTGTTAGAAATACCCCTCCAGCTGGATAGGAATTCGATTCGAATCGCCGTCGCTCCCGGTTAGTGAGCACTTGACTTGAGCAGCGGCAACGTAGATCTCATTAAATGAACTGGTGGTTAAGGGAATGATACAATGTTGCCACAATGATATACCTGCTATGGATATAATAATAATGTTGTTTGATTATACTCAAGTGAATGTTTAGTACAGGTGCTAAGATAGATGACAGGTAAATGCTAAAAGAATTGCTAGTACAAGTTATAAGAGTTCTGATTACTTATGCCTTTATGCAAAATGTTATGTCAGCTAGCCTCTTGTGCAAGCCTTGCATAATCCTTGGTGTCATCTTATTTCTGGTTTTCGACGGGTAAGTCTAGCTGAGTACATTCCAGTACTCAGAGTTTATTCCCTCCTGTTGCAGATGATATGCTCTACCAAGGCTTCTGCAAAAATTGTCTCCATCCTGCGGGTGACGAAGACTAGATCACTTGGGCGTGATCATCTTTTATGTACTTTCCTGATGCTTTTGCGGGTTGTTGATCAACAAGACTGGCAGTAGTTAAACAACTGGTGTGCGTTTGCTTCCGCTACTTTTATAAACTTGGTTTGTAATAATTTGCGACTCCGTGTGTGTAAACTTATTTCGGAACTACTTGCGAAATGTAACGTATGATGTTGTATGTTAAATGATGCGATCTTGGTTGTAAGCAAGTTGGTTTGAAATCCTTCGTGGTTTCGATTGACTACCGGGATTATATGGGCTCAAGTTCGAAAATTTGAGCGCTTCGATGCTTGTTTTTGTACTTGTGCTCTTATAATTTGGTCGGTTCTGTTACAAGGCGCTCCCTCAGCCTCGCAGGTACCCGAACCTCCTCTAATTTCACTTTCGATTTCTCTGATTTCTCCTCCAGTTTAATTGGTTCATACTCTAGGGTTCCTATATTCATGGCAGCTTGGTGTATGTTTCTTTTGCATGAAGCATGACAGGATGCAGACAGGTAACAAAGGTCGCTACAGTCGAAGTAGGAGTATCCGACATTTACCAATTTAGATGGGATTGCTCTAATGTTTATTTGTGTGTCCTTTTCCGTGTATTTATACATGGTGTTTAGCCAGTCTAAACAGCATATTTGAACTATGCAGGATAAAGAAAACAGAGGTTACTCAGCTCAGTATTGCTGGGTTCTGCAGTCCAGTGAACACCCATTACTTTCAGGTACTTCTTCCTATTACTACATCTTCCTATGTCCTTTCCTTCTACACACAGGCATTCGTTACCTTTGTCAGGATTTTACCTGTTTAGAGGATCGTTTATCTATTTTCCCTCTTTTGCAAACTTATCTATGCATTATTATTGTACTAAAGCTGGTAATACTCTTCCCTCCTCCTGGTTTGTTTACCTGTAGCGCATTAAGAGAGTGCCTAACAGTGTGAAGCAATTTAGGAATGTTAAAAAGCTTGCAAGGATTACCTTCTGTATATGTAGGCATTGCCTGACCACAGGCCACACCACTTCCCACCACCTTGCTTAAATATAATGTGTGCCCAATCTTCTTTGTTTTGTCTCCGAACATCTAAATATGTATATATATCATGTGAACAGGAAACTGAATGTTTGGCAAGGTGCGTGAATCATCATTTTTGAAAAATGAGGTATGCTGCATTATCCATTCACAGGTTTGCGACGTCTTTCCTATTTGATTGTGAATCTATATATTCAATATGTATTGATCCTGTGACCCAATATCCTTGAGCTAGCATCATGTTTTTGGCTCTGTAAAATAAATAAGGATTCATGGACTGACTCTTTAGTTTGGATCTTTCATGGACTTATGTCTACATCTGGATCTTTAGTTTGTAGTTCATGTTCTTCTGTTGTCATTTGCCCATGGGTTATTTTTCGCGTTTGCAGCTAATGGTGCTTATTTTCTCCTGCTTGTGCGGGTTGCCGGCTAATGGAGGGTCAACAAAACCTTTCAGCAGTATCATGTATTAATGGAGTATCCTTTTGCTGCCTATACTAATTGTTTTATTCTTTACAATGTCCAGCTTACCGTGCCAAGGATGCCTCTATACATTTTAATATTTAGTGTTTCTACAACATTTACGCCTATTTGTTTTAGTATGTTCGTTCTGTTAAAACGGAGTCACCAGTGCTTTATTATATCCTCAACGATGTGGCTCTGTGTAGGCTTCTGCAGCTCCTATAATTCCAAGCTGTTTTGGCTCATGTTCTTTGAGCCACTTAGTATTGCCTTTGATATGCTGCAGGTAATTAGATCAGGGTTATTTGAGATGTCAGTCATTGAGTCCTTTCCATTGACCATTTGGCCTGGAACCTTGTTTTTTTGTTAATACTAGTTGTCTGTTGCATCGATCGCTATATGGATCTTAAATAAACTACCATTACAAAATGAAACACGATACGTGGATTCACAACTAATTATCTTTAAGTAAAGAAAGTACATGTCAAACATTCAACAGATCATCAAGTGATAGAGATTCATATTAGAAGCCCTACAAACACAACTGTGCATGGATGATCACATCCTACACATAGTAACACGGACAGAAAACAAATGCACATAAAGTTCCCAGATGGTGGAGCTTATCACTCAAATCTTCGGAAGTGCTAATGACCTAACGATAGTCTGTGAATTTTAGAAACTATATCATGAAGGTTTGTGTGCATGTTGGATGTTCAGTACTCTGACAGTGATTTCTGTCAGCAGTCTATCATGGTGCATGGGTTTCTGCTATTTGACATCTGGCAACGGCATCTAATGGAAAGTGGTACAGACTTTCATGATTTCCAGAAATCATATAAGCAAGCAGCAGGTGATAAACTGCTATTTCCTCATCTTTATTACCTTATGAGTTCTCAGTAACTACAGTTAATTAGCTAATGTGATATGTAAGTTATTTGATCTGCAAATCTTGTGGTTGATTGTTTCTTAACTTTTGTGACCACGAGAAAAGAGTTCAAATTTAAATTTGAACCTGCAATATCCTTTTGAAATATAGTCTACCTTTGAAAATATGAGCATGCCAATCTGAAAGGTCGTTTCATGCTACTGAACTACTCCCTCTGTTTCGCAAAGGTTGCAGTTCTAGCTTTGTAGTAAGTCAAGCATTTATATGTTATCAAAACATTTCTCATTCTAGATCTAAGAAAATCTTATGATGTTAGGCTATATAAATTTATAGAAATTGATGACTAAAGATAGACAATTTTTGACTTTGGACGGAACGAATACAACCACCTTTCAGCAATGTTGGGAGTATTAGTGTTTTGCTTGATTTTAATAAAAATATAAAGGGTAATGAAAATTCGCATTCAGAGTTGGTATCTGAGGTCATGTCAGCGGCCAGTGTGGTGGCACGTCCATGGCTGGATGCAGTTAAAAAAAGAGAATAGCTCTTTTATTGCACGTTTGTTACTGGTTTTGTTTGTTTGATCTATCTGCGATGACATCGTTTTCGAAGCCCCCTATGTTCAAACCCTACCATACCTGAATGGCTTGATTATTAATTAGTTATTGAGAACTGAATGATGCCAATTGTCGATTTTAAATACAAACTCTGTCTGATAGTGACCCTTTTACTAAAATGTTGTTGTTCCTTGTATTTAAAATCCATTTTCTGAATGCAGTGTAACCTATATTTTGAGGTGGGCATCCTACAAGCAGACCCTTCTGTGCCCACGGTGCAAGCATCCATTCGAATTCTTCAGTTACACCGCTCTCTTGACGGCTGGTAACCCCTTGTGTTCATCGGAAATGTGAGGCAGCTGAATTGTAATATACCTTTACTGATTTGTCTATGATAATTCATTTTGAGAATTGCAATATACCTTTGCTTCATACAGATTGGCCCAGTGTTTTAGAAAAAAAAATTCCATCTTGTGGTGAAATCATAACTGAACCACAGCTAATTTTATGCTTTTGTGTTCTAAAAAATTGCAAAACAGGCAAGGCACAATTTTTAAACAGATGATAAGGTGCATGGCTAACATTCTGCTATTTGAAATAAACTATGGTATTAATCATGAATGCTTCAGGCCTGCTCCTCTCCTCCTTGTGCAGGAAAAATGCCACAGGTAGTTGAAACTGTTAAGTCAGTTGTTTTCTGTGTTGGCATTCCCCAATTATTTTTGGTACCTAAGTGTTTTCTGTGTTGTTCAGGTTCTTCGTGCACAAAAGGAAGCACCTGAGAGGACAGCAAGCGGCAGTGATAAGATTTTTGTTATCAGATGTAAGCCTGTCTATAATTGCAGTCCTTATTTTGTTCACTCTATTGTACTTATTCAGATTACCATAATTACTGGCCTGAGCCAGATTGGTTTTTTGGTGCCAAATTTGACAGAGAGGAACACATAAATATGGTAAAATATGTAATACCTGATTACTAACTGCAGAGCCCCTTAGCTATTTATCTGCCAATATGTTCTATTCCAGAAACACCTCTTCTCTAGAATGGGTCTGATTTTTTTTTGTTTTTCTTCTCTTGGAATGGGTTCGGATGTATATAAATGAAATGTATTTCTTTGAAAATATATCTACCTGAACTCAAATTTTATTGGATTCTCAGGCCTGCTGCTGAAAAAATATACACTACTGAAGCATGCCAGCTTCTCCAAAATCCTGTAAGCAGCTCTACTCCCATCCTGAAATTATTTGTTAATGGCAAACAGTCAATAGATAACTAAGATTTGTTATGGGTACATACCATTCCCACATTTTTTACTGATCACTTATATAGACTTTCTGTGTGGGTTGAGTTAAGAATTTTTTTAGTCACGTGAACACATTCTCGAGACATAGCATCTGTATTTTTTATTGATCACTTAAATGGACTTCCTGTTATGTGTAGGCAACTGTTCCCATGTGTTCTTTGTATTTCTTTTTTGTTTACCTGAGTGAACACTACTGTTCAAGTTCCAATTACAAATAAAACTACACGCACAATTTGAATTATGTGTCCTACCTTTTCTTTGCTTGCAGGTTTCAACAGTTCAGAGGAGCAGCATTGGAGGTCCTTTCTTTATCAATTCCCATCGGCGGCTTTCAATTTCAGTTCTTGAGAAAAAACAGGTGAACAGCAGCACATCAGCAGCTTGGTTGCTATCTCAAGTGACCAGTGACAGTAGGTAAGCATCAGTTCACTTCTGAGAGAAGTATCGCTTTCATGAAACAGTTTATTTGTTTGGTTCAAGTATCTATTATGATTTGTTTGGATCAAATACCTACTGGTCCACTTCTGATATATCATACTGGTTTTCTGTAATTTCTGCTGAGAAGAATTGTGGCTGTACTGTAATGTTTGATTTGCCTTTTATTTACTGCCCAACAGTTAGCAAAACTGCTCAGCTCGTTTTTCTGTTGGTTCATAATGAGTGCCTTCATACAGACTGTCACATACCTTCTGTACTCTCTTGTATTGTTTGTACCAAACTCTCTCTCTACTGTCTCAGTAGTAGCTTACTGAACAACCTTATCTGCTTTTTGGGTAGCTTTAAACCCTTTACCACTATGCTCTGCACGAAGCTATAGCTAGATAGGAGTACATTTTTTCTACGGGAAGGTTATGCACTTATGGACTAATTTTTCTAATCCCATTAGGATATGTTAAAAATTCATATATTAGGTGACTCAAGATAAATCTAACTTAAGCGATTTACAGATTTGGCTCATACAGTTCTGTTAATGCATGACCTTTCTTTGTCTCAGTACCTAAATAGCTACCTTTTGATCTCGTTTATATTTAAAAGGCTGATGTGGTTGTCAATTACTGCTGAGGCTACAGGCTACTTATAGCTAATTTCTGCTGGGAACCCATATTTAGTTATATGCAGGTATTTCTATAGCTTCACCTAGCCATGCCTCTGATGATGACGGTCAGTCCACACTGCTCATGATTTGCATAAACTATATCTACGTACTTCTTTACACACATGTTGCCACATAGCTGTTAAATCCCTCACATAAAATATGCTTATCACTATGCAAATATGTTTGCAGTACCACGGCGCAACTCAGATGATGGTCAACAAGGGTGGGAATCTGACCGCAGTTACTGAAAAGACAATTAACCGCCCGTGTCTCTTCGACCAGAAACAAAAAGGGACAGATCAAACTGCTGATACTTCTGTATAACACCTCTACAAGTTACTTCTCACTGCTTACGCCTGCCCTCTAAACTCCCTCATGTATCCAACTTAATCTACTGTCTACTGATGACCCTATTGTTCTATATGATGTACTGATGATCTACATAAACATCTTAGGATCGCTTATGATGAAAATAATCTTCGTCATTATATATATACCTATAATCTTTACAAATTGTTTCTACACGGCGCGCAAGGGCGCGCCATTCCTACTAGTAAATCAAGAAGCGAGCGACACGGTCGGCGGCGCTAGGCGCTCAGCGGGCGGGGTCAAGGAAAGATCACACTATCAGAGGCCACGGCGCGCGGTGGGATGGATGCCCTGGGACGGTTTTTTTTTTTTTTTTTAGGATGCTAGGACGGGATCGCTAATGCTCAAGAGGAGAAAAGAAAAGGGGGGAAATCCCTCAACTATTCCATAAGTCAAATTTTACTCATCTGACCTCTCCGAGCGTTTTGAAGTGGTTTCGATTGACGTGTCGCATGTCAGTCGTTCTACGTGATGTCACGTTAGCAATGAGAAAGATAAATCGCACGTTAGCAATGAGAAAGATAAATCGGACTTTCATGGTAGTTTAAAATATCAATTTGACTTTATAAAAAATATAAAAGTAATTTCTCAAAAAGATTATTTATATATTCAAACAAAATTATTATAAATTAGTAATTGTCACGTTAAGATTAGTGTTGATTGTTCATTGATTAATACATCATTAGTATTACTATTTAGGTTAAATAATTAATTAATCTTATCTCATCTAACCAAACAAAAAATTGGCTCATCCTATCCTCACAACCAAATAGCTAATATGAATGATCCCTTCCTTGCAGCAATGGATTGTCCCGTTCTATTCAATCTTATTCTCTAAAAATATAAATCCTATATTGTTAACTTATATTTTTTAACATATTATGGTTAAAGATAAAAATGATTAACTTAAAACAAAACTAATATGACATCTAATTTTAAATACAACTTTCAGCTAGAGCATAATTTTGCATTAGTTCCCAAGAGTGCAGGAGATAGAGAAGTTAACTAAAATTGAATTATTCTACCTCAAACTTTAATAGTTGTTCAAACAAATTCATAATTGCATAGGTCAGATTAAGATGAACTTTACATAAAAAAAATATATGGCTCAACAAGATTTAGAACTTGCAGTTGGCAAGTTTTTTTTCTGAAATTTTTTAAAGTACCATTTTAAAAGAGTTCTTATATTTAAAAATTCAAAATTTAGAATCTTTTAACAATATAAAATGTCATGTGATTATGTTATCACGATGAAATAAAAGTTTAGACAACCAAAGTCGTTTCGCCAGGGTCGAGAGCTTCGGCCTGAGCGGACATCACTCCAGTCGCTTCGGAATCACCTCGGTCGCCCCTGTCTTCCTCGGTGTTCCCCTCCCAGAGCCAGGTACTCTTTGGCTCACGCCGTCCACCTCCTCCTCTCGACTCAACCTCCACCTGAACCAAGTTTCAAACATCCTCACCTTCTGTCTTGCGTCTCCTCCGGTGTCTTTGAAAGCTCGGTCTAGTCGTCCCTTTGTGTTTACGGTTGCAGTCGCGTCGTCGAATGTAGCTCGTTTGGTTGCTCTGCGTAGTCCTCTTCGTTTGGGAGCTCTTGTGCTCGACGTCCATGTCGACGGTGCCATGGCGGAGTCGGCGGCCGAACGGGTGGCCCGTGCTTTCAATGCCGCCCAACCGCCAATCACCAACGGCTCCTCGGGCACGACCAAAAGCACCTCCAGTCGTCGCCCCTTCCTTCTCACTCTGACTGGTGCTTCTCTCCCTCCTCTGCTCCCCTCACCGCCCACTGACACGCAGGCCAGTTTTTTTTTACTTTCGTGGCCACGGCATTAACCCAGGCACCGACCGCGCTGCTTCGCGTGGCACTGTGCGGCCCGTGCCTCCCTGCTCTGGCCGGCCACGCTCTTTCCTGGAAGCCGCGCTCTCACCTCCCCTCCCACCTCGCCCAAAACGCCCCATCGCCTACACTCCACAGTGGACCAACAACGCCTACTTTCGCTGTCTCGCACTCGACCACCACGTCCGCCACTGCCATGATCCTATCAGATGTCGTCGGTGTGGTTGTTCCGGCCACATAGAGCGCCATTGCCGCTCTTCCCGTCCTCCGCGCCAGCGGGCGTCGCCCAACTCCAGCTCTTCGCAGACCGAGACACGCCATGCCAGCTCCGGTTCGGCGTCTGCGACCGGGTCCCCGCGCGGGAACGCAGCGCCATCGCCGTCACCCGTCCCTCCTAGCGGGATTGAGCTGGAGGCCACTGATCTTGGAGCCGCCGCAGCGCCGCATGGTGTCGCGCAGCCGCCGGCTGACTCGCCAGTCGCGCCGGGGAACGTGCTGCCGGCTTCCTTCGGTCCCGGCGTGCCGCCCCTGGGATTCCAGAGGTTCTAGGGCCGCCCCTTCAACGAATGGCGCTCCGTGCCCGGCTTCGACTCCATCTTCTTCGGCACCATCCAGGCCTTTCCTCTGGCGCTGCTGCCTCGTTTTCCGATTGTCCTGCCGCTACTCGCCGCGGTGGCAGACGCGCCGTCTGCGCCCGCTCCCGTTCCGCCGCTCCTCGCTCTGTCGTGGCACCCCACTGCGCCGAACGTGGATGCTGTGGACCCCTCGCTGGTTGTTCCCTCTCCGGCCGTGGTCTCGGGCTCGGTGCCCATCGAGCGGCCACCCCCTCAGCATCGCCGGGGCCGTCCGCCTGCTTCTGCTTCGGCACCCCGCTCTCAGCCTGCTCCTCAGCGGGCTAGTCCCCATCTCGCTGCCACCAACACGGGGTCCTTCGTCGACATGACCACCAAGGCCATTGCCCGCAAGGCCTTGCGTGAGTGCCTTGCCCCGTGCTCGGAGGAGCTTAAGAAGCAGGTCTCCCAACGCCGCATCCTCAAGAAGAACCCCCTCAAGGCGCTCGATCTCTCCCGTCTTGCCAAGGCTGCGGAGCTCGACTCCTCGGCAAGGCGTGCGGTGGCAGTGGCAGCGGCCACTGGACGTTACCCATGATCTCCATGCCCACCTCGTCGGGTTCATCGCCGCTCTGCTCCCCCTCCTGTTTGATGTTTGTTGGGTCCTCGCTTAGTCGTCGTGCTGTTGGTGCCCATGAGTCGTAGCCATCGTAACTTTGTTGTTCTCTCCTGGAATGTTCGTGGCCTCGGCCTATCTAATAAGTGTGTCATTGCTCGGGACAACATCAGTTTGCTTAAACCTTCTATTATGTGCTTGCAAGAGACTAAATTAGCTATTGATGATGTGCGCATCTACCGTTCTTTTCTTCCTTTCCATCTCGATTGCTTCTACGCTCGCCCGGCCGTTGGCTCTTGCGGTGGCCTCCTCACCGCTTGGCCCTCGGCTTCCTTCGGTTTGATCAGTAGCTCCACATCTGCTTTTTCCGCCACTACAGTGTTGCAGTCAACATCCAGTAACAACTGTTTCGCCATAACTAACGTGTATGGGCCTTCGGATCACTCGCTGACCGATCTCTTCTTGAACGATCTGTGTTCGGTCGCCGATTCTATCTCTGACCCTTGGCTGATGATCGGCGATTTCAACCTTACTCGGTCCCCGGCCGATAAGAATAACTCTAACTTCAATTTATCCCTTGCTTCTCGTTTCAACCAAATGATTGATGTGCTGCAACTTATCGAGCTACACCTCCGCGATCGCCTATTTACTTGGACTAATAAAAGGGCAGAGCCGACTCTGGCCAGATTAGATCGAGCTTTCATTTGCACCGGTTTTAGAGGTATGTACCCAGCCACTTCCCTCACCTCGGGTTCCCGTCCCACCTCTGATCACACACCTATAGTTGCCACTATTCAAACCAATATCCTAAAACCAAGTGTCTTCAGGCTAGAGCGCTCCTAGCTATTGGACCCCTCCTTCCTACCCTCTGCTCTATCTGCTTGGCAATCTGCTCCTACCGCTGGGGATGCGGCCGACACACTTGTTGCACAGATCAAAGCGGCACGGCAGGCTTCAAAGGTTTGGCTGCGTAAGCATCGCTCTCCACCTCATATTTACCATAATTGCTACTTCATCATACGTCTTTTTGACTACTTGGAGGAGTTTAGAACTTTGATTCCAGGTGAACGGTGCCTGCGTGACCTCTGTTCTGAACGGCTGCAGCTCTTCCTCTGCCAGCGAGCTGCCTACTGGAAGCAAAGGGGCAAATATAGAGCACTGAAAGAAGGTGATGCTAACACAAAATTCTTTCATTCCCGTGCCACCGGCCGTCGAAGGAAGAATCAAATTGCGGTTATCACTGTCGATGACATTCAGTAGATCAATCACCAGGACAAATCTGAGGCCATGACAGCATATTACAGTAACATATTGGGGCTCTCTGATGCTACGATGTGGAATTTTGAACTATCAGCCTTATATCACAGCGAGGATTTCCAGCTGCTTGATGATCTTGTCAGCCCGTTCACTGAAAATGAGGCTCTCCTTGCAATCAAGTCCATGAATGTGAATAGTGCTCTGGGTCCGGATGGTTTTGGACCTGCCTGGTACTCGGCTGCGTGGACAACTGTCAAAGCTGATGTTATGGCTTTTCTTACCAGCTTTCATGGCGGCGATGTGGACCTAGACCGCATCAACAGGGCACACATTGTACTCCTTACAAAATGTTCAGGGGCCACGGCGCCTAAAGACTTCAGACTGGTCTCTCTTCAGAACTGTCTAGTCAAAATTATCACCAAAATCCTAACAACAAGACTGCAACGTCATATTCAACAGCTCATTGATATTGACCAAACGGGCTTCATCAAAGGATGTTCTATCTCTGAAAATTTTGTATATGCCACTGAACTTGTTCAACATTGTCACCGAAACAAGATTCCAACAGTTGTTCTTAAGCTAGATTTTGCCAAGGCCTTCGACTTAGTTTGTTGGGACAGCGTCCTCAAAATTCTTGCTGCTAGGGGCTTTCTGGATCATTGGCTGCAATGGATGCAGGTGCTCTTCAGTACATCCCACTCTGCAGTTATGATCAATGGTTGCCCAGGAAATTGGATTCGGTGCAGGCGGGGGCTTAGGCAGGGAGATGCCTTATCTCCCTACCTATTCCTTCTTGTTGCTGATGTCCTGTAGCGGCTGATCAAGTGTGATGGTTCCATCCGTCATCCTGCAACTGACTGTCCGTGCCCCGTTCTTCAGTATGCTGACGATACTCTTCTTCTAGTTAGAGCTGAAATAACCGATATTCGGCGCCTTAAAGTTGTGCTTAATGATTTCACCTCCCCAACCGGGCTTAAGATCAACTACGCCAAGAGCACCCTTGTCCCCATGCATGCGCCCTTCGACCGCCTGCAGCGCATCGTTCACCTTCTCCAGTGTCAACAAGCAGGTTTCCCTCAGGTATATCTGGGTCTGCCTCTGTCCAACATCAAACTCAACCTCTCGGCCTTCGCACCTTTGATTGCCAAAGTAGATCAGCGACTGTTGTAAGGTCCAAATAGGCTAGATGGAGGGTGAATAGCCTAATTAAAACTTCTACAAGAATTACTTAACCACAAGTTAGTACGAAAGGTGGCGAAGCAAAAGCACTAGCTCTAACTAATTAAGCAAGCCACCTACACAAGTCTAGTACAAGGCTATCCACTAAACACAACAACAAACACAAGCTAGAAACAAGAAGTAATACGAGAGAAGAGCTTCGAGTGATTATACCGTCGTGTAGAGATGAGAAATACCAATCAATCAATCATACAATAGAAAACCTCGGGAAGAGAATGACACAAGAATTTATCCCGAGGTTCACTTGCTTCCCGGCAAGCTACCCCCGTTGTGGCGATACACCCACTTGTCGGTTCGCGAGCTAATCGACTATCAAGAGTCGAGCCCTCGGCGGGTGCCGCACAACCACACACAAGATGGGGATCCTCCAAGCCACGAGCTCCACTAGAGTATCCAATTTGCGAACTCCCACGGGGAAGGATCAAGAACCCCTTACAACACTTGGTGAGGGCTCCAACAATCTCCAATTGCGAGCTCAATCACCTCCGCTGCTCCAAGTCATCTACCGTGTTGGGAAACACGGAAAGAGTAACCAGAAATTCGCAGCAACTCGAAGATCAAGTGCCTCTAGAATGCAACTCTCAAGCAATGCACTTGAATCTCACTCAATCTCAATCAAGATGTGCAACTAAGCAAAGAGATGAGTGGAGGGGTTGTTCTCTAGCTCAAAGGATGTCTCTAGGTCTCAAAATATGCAAGAGATACCCTCAAACCCCGGATAACTTATATTTATAGCAAAGGGGTACGCAGCTAGCCGTTACTGGACGACACAGTTCAAAACGTGCTGACCGGACGCACCGGTCAGGGTGACCAGACGCGTCCGGTCACTACAGGACAAGCGTGAACAGTGCGTGTCAGAAGTTACCGTTGCTGTGACCGGACGCGCTCCAACGAATGACCGGACGCGCCGCTCAACTGACCGGACGCGCCGATCGCACAGCACCACGAGCCTGCGAAGCAACGACCAGACGCGCTCTAGGCAACGACCGGACGCGACAGTGCCAGCATCTAGTTAGAGTCTAGTAAGCTTCCTCAACGACCGAACGCGTCCGATCGCGTGTGACCGGACACGCCGCGCGTCCGATCGACCTTGCGAACTTCAGTTCCCTCTGGGCGCCTGACCAGACGCGCCGGTCCCGCGAGTGACCGGACGCACCGGTTGCAAACCCTAACACCCACGCGCCTGACTGCTGCGTTGAATTGACCGGACGTGTCTGGTGCAGCGTCCGGTCACCTCTGTGACCTCCGTTCGCCTCCGTTTCTTTTCTGACTTCCGGCGTAGTGAAAAATAGGCATTTCACTTTCCCAAAAAGCGTCGAATGTGCTAACACCACCAAGTGTACACCACCATGTGCATGTGTGTTACCATTTCACAAACATTTTCAAGGCGTTATGTTAGCTCTTTACTAGATCCTAATGCATATGCTCAAGACATTGATCTAGTGGCACTTGATTCCCGAGCTAACCGTGATTGCCCCTCTTGATAGTCGGCTATGTATCCTAAACCCGGTCAATCACTTCTCTACTCATCTTAGACCGGTAAAAGGAAAACCCTATGGTTATACCTTTGCCTTGCGCTCTTAGATCCTTCTGCTCCACTTAATCATCATGTCCTTCATTTTATGTGCATCTCCACCATGATCATCATTTCATGTCCATACACCATCTCTTTGTGATCTTGTGGCCACTACTCCTTGCCACATACACCTTCATCACATGTGTTGCTTATGCCTAACTCAAAACACTTAACACATGGCATTAGCAACTTGGTGTCATTAATTACCAAAACAAAACTTGGGCTTTCAACTGTCTGGGTGGCAGGCCGCTCTTCTCAACCATCAAGGTCGGCTGGTTCTTATCAATTCAGTCCTGGATGGCCTAGTCACCTACATGATGCAAGCTTTGGCCCTTCCGCCGGGAGTGATTACAGCTATTGATAGCAGGCGTCGAGCTTTTTTATGGTCTGGGAAAGATAAAACTAACGGTGCAAAATGTTTGGTTAATTGGGAAGATGTGCAGCGGCCAAGGACCGAGGGTGGCCTTGGGGTAAAAGACTTGGCTGCCCAGAACGCCTGCCTTTTGCTCAAGCTCCTACACCGCCTCCATCATCCGGGTCACTCTGCTTGGGCTGCCTAGGCACGTCAACATAAGAACCTGGTCAACATGAATGACAACGGCGATGGACACCACTGGTCTGCCCTCTGAGCCTTGCTCCCAGCGTACAGAGCCATAATAAAGGTACAAATCGGTGATGGTGCAACTACATCCTTCTGGTGGGACACTTGGCTGGACGGTGTTGTGCTTGCAGTCACATTTCCTTGCCTGCTAACCCACTATACACAGCCGGATGCCATCGTTTTAGAAGTGCTTCACCACGGTCTCCTCCCCATGCTCGTGCCAAGACTGTCCTCGCAAGCAGCTGCTGAACTCACCGCCCTAAATGATCAGATTGCTAATATCACCCTCACCACTCAGCCGGACAATCGGATCTCAAGGTTTGCGGATGCCCTCAACAATCTAAAAACTGCAGCATTGTACTGGACATCCAATGCCAGCGACACACCAAGCCACAACTCCCGGTTCGTCTAGAATAACAGGGCACCCCCTCGGGTGCGTTTCTTTGGCTAGTTGCTACTCAACAACCGTATCCAATGTCGTTCCAACCTTTTCATGAAGTACATACTTGAAGATGATATATGTGAGTTATGTGGAAACGCCGTGGAAACGGCAGACCATCTCATCTTCCACTGTCCGGTGCCATCTCAATTTTGGAGCCACATCAGTTGGGCCGAGCAGGACATGCCACAGGTCGCTGATCTGTGGCAAATGACTCGACCAGCACACATTTCAGCTAAGCACTTCTCCATGATGATCTTGCTTTGCTGCTGGCAGATATGGAATCATTGGCACGACGTTGTCTTTCGTCATCAGCAACCTTCTCTAAGCTGCCTTCTTCATTCGTGTAAAGAAGTGTGTCGCCTCTGGAGCAGTCGTCTTCGTCCTCAAGATCGCTCCTATGCTGACCTCTGGTGTAATCTATTTGTAATGAACTAAATTCATGTATCTGTACGTAACAAACTCAGGTGCACGGCACCCTCCATCCACCGGCTTGTCGGAATCAATGGAAAATCATTCAGGTGGGGCGCTCCCCCCTCCGGTGATGTTTTAAAAAAAAAGTCGTTTCTTTTTTATAAATAAAGAGACAAAATGCTCCGAATGGAAGTTACCTGCAGGTGGAACCGACTTCGACTTTGACAGGCCCGTCAACAATCGCTGTAGGGTAACATCGGCCCGGGGTCAGTCCCCACTCCCCGGGTCAACCGGCGCAGCCGCGCAACGGCGTCGTGGGCCCATCGGACCAGCGTCGAAGTCCGTTATCTCCGGCCTCCGCCGACAGCATAATCGCACCGCATCACGATCCGCCCCAGGCCCCAGCCGTTCGATCCCACAGGACCCGGCCTCTTCAGGGTGGCCCACCCACCCCGTGAGCCCGACCCGACCATTCCGGGATATTTAACTATTTGCCATCCTTATGGAAGGCACCTCTTCAAAAGCCATTCTTATTTTAGCAATTATACATTTATCATTTTTACGAGCGGTCGTTTACACATTTGCCACTTTTGCTGATGTGGCACGCCAACTCCTCACGTCACACTGGATTAGGCACGTGAAAAGATAATGTTGCCCCTGCCTTCCTCAAGTGAGCAGTTGTCAGTCCACTCTTCTGCCACTGACGTGTGGGGCCCACACATCAGGGTCATCCCCTACCTCCCACCATCTTCTTCCTCACTGCCTCCGTCGACAAAGCATAGTTCCCCAACGCGCCGCTGCACCGGGGAAAAATTCCAATTACCGCCGCGCCGCTGCAATTGGCCGCTCCGGGCCATGCGCAGGGGAGGCCGAGCGGCCTGCAACCGCATGCAGCTTTTTCCCCTGGTCCTCGTGCGCCGTGCGAGGGAGCGCTACGCGCTAGCACCGCCCGCTGCCGCGCTCGGACGGGTAGGCAGCCACGCACCTACTGCTTGGGGAGATGCGTGTGAAGAGGGCGGGCTGCCTAGCGCTGGTGCCCCACCGCACAGCAGCTGTGCTTCGGGGCGCACACGGGAGAGGAGCACTGGGCGCCAATGCTCGAAAGGGCGAACCATGCTTCGTCGACGGAGGCAGGGAGGAAGAAGATGGGGGAGGTAGGGGATGACCCTGACGTGTGGGCCCCACATGTCAGTGGCAGAAGAGTGGGCTGACAACTGGTCAGTTGAGGAAGACAAGGGCAATATTGTCTTTTCGCGTGCCTAATCCAGCGTGGCGTGAGGAGTTGGCATGTCACGTCAGCAAAAGTAACAAATGTGTAAACGACCACGTGTAAAAGTAGTAAATGTGTAATTACCAAAATAAAGATAACTTTTTTGAAGAGGTGCTCTTTTTTTTTTTTTAAGATGACAAATAGTTAAATATCCCGACCGTTCCCACCTTCTCCGCGACTCCGCCTCGTCGTCCCCCTGCATAACCCACCACCTCCAGACCTCCTACCATTCCTTCCTCGCCCGGTCGCCCCTCGCCCCCGCCCCCCATGGCCCTCGCGTGCGCGCCCAGCCCGCTCCCGAAACCCTAGGGCGCGGCACGCACCGTCCTCGTGGGCGCGGGCGCAGGCGGCATGGCGCCGCAGGCCGCAGGGTCGGCCCCCGCAGTGGCGGCGCTCGGGTTCCTCCTCCCGACATGTTGGGAGATCGAGGTCACGTGCGCCGCCGCGATGATCCTCGTCGCGCTCTACGCTGCGTACGAGCTCCTCAACCCGCGCCCCTCGCAGGCGGCAGCGGCAGGCGACGCCGACGAGCTCCTCGTGCGGGGGCTAGACGGCGCCGAGAAGGTAACGGCTGCGTCTGTTTGCGTTTCGGAGAATTTGGGTCGTATATGGTGCTGGTGATCACGGATGCTGATGCCTTGATCTCCCGTTTGATGGATGCGCTTGGCTTGGCTTGGATTGGGGCAGGTCAAGGGGGGTGCCAGCGGCCCCTCTGCGTATGTAGTGAAGGTGACCAGTGATCAGCTTTTGGCCTCCATTCTTTTTTGTGTCGTGCTGCTGGCAGTTGTTCTGGATGGTTTGTGACTTGGATTGGATGTGTGTGTTCAGCTCGAATTGTTGGCTGCAAAAAATTTGATGGCGGCGAACTTAAATGGGACATCTGACCCGTATGCATTGATCACTTGTGGCGCAGAGAAGCGTTTCAGGTGATCATATTGATTCAATACTTTGAACCTGTTATTTTGATGATCTCAGTTGTTTTATTAACTATATAGCTTTTGAAGGAGTTCCATTTCTAGCTTATTTACCAATCTGAGAATTCTTGGACACTGTAATTTGTTTAGAAGCCATGTTCTATCTTCCCTTTGAGGGGACATACACCCAGAGAGCAAGTCGGTCGTGTTTTGGGCGAAACTATTAATTGCTTGGTGTGTTTTTTTATTGCACTGAAGTCAGATCCTCTGTAACTCCCTCCCTTCCAAATTATAAGACGTTTTGGCTTTTCTTGATACATTGCTTTTAATATGTATTTAGACATAGTGTATATCTAAGTGCATAGCAAAAGCTATGTATCTAGAAAAAAACAAAACAACTTATAATTTGAATGGATGTAGTACTTGATAGTGCATACATGTTAAATAAGGTAGGTTCAAGGGAAAGCTTTTTATGAATGAAACTTATTGTATGAGCTCATGGGTAGTTAGAGAGAGATTTTATTCCCTGGTAATTTGGCCGTTTAGGATTCATCATTAGAGATAGGACAATACAGTTTTGGATCTAGCAGTTCCAAGCATAGGCTGTAAAGGAGAGGAAACAAGAGGCAACTGCCCCCAGGATTGTTTGAATGTTATGGAAATGGTGATGATTGCAGTAGGGTAACGTGTAAATGACAGATACACGTGCTATCCTGAAAGTGTTCCGTGGGAAAAAGCAATGGTGGAAGGTGGACAGGGGAAACAACTTCAAATGACCATCCTTTAATATAACATAATATTAACCTCTTTGATAAGCATATAGATTATAGATATATGTCACACAGCTAATGCTCAACTAGTCTAATCTATTTTTTTAACACCTTACAGCTCCATGGTTCCTGGCTCAAGAAACCCAATGTGGGGAGAGGAATTCAATTTTTTTGTTGATAGTCTTCCTGTAAAGGTTATTCTCAGTTCTCTCTCTTAGTTAGCTTGGTATCTTTTAAAAGATGCTATGTTTGTCCATCATTGGTGTAGGAAAATATGACTAATAAGTAATCACAGTTCTGTATAGTTTACATAGTCAAATCACTAATGTACCATTCTTATGTTAAAAGAATTGCAGCTGCACTGTCGCACTACATCTACAACAATATTGTCATATATCTGTCATGGGTTTTGCAACTTTCCATTTTGCTTCTAATCCTGACAAAATTGTTGCGAATTCATGAGTTCATGTAGTGCCAACCCTGGATGTTTTTCCATTGTCTTGATGCATTTGTGCCTTCGGCCAATTATTCTGTTCCCATAAAAAGCTGTATGCCTAGGTTTTTTAAGCATTTCCCTTGTTCCCATGTTTTCATTCTCTACACTTCCATAGATAAATGTCACGATATATGACTGGGACATTGTATGGAAAAGCACAATCCTTGGTTCTGTTACTGTTCCTGTTGAGTCTGAGGTACAGAGTGGACCAGTTTGGCATACACTTGACAGCACATCAGGCCAGGTGAGTGATTTCTGAAAAAACAGTTGGTTTCTGAGGTTAATTTTTTTTGTCACCTTATTATACTTTTTTTTTGTATTGTCAGGTGTGTCTTCATATTAAAGTAATCAATGAAAGTTCCTCCAGGTTAAAATCTCACTCTATTTATTTAATTTAATCATTAAATCCTTAGCTTTCCTTTGTTCCTGTCATATTTTTTTTTTCACCAAAAAGCATGAATGTTTTATTCTGTTTGTCCAATTAGCAGGTTTGAACAGTTTTGGCATGTATGTTTTAGCTACTTGCTTCATTATTTTGCTTTGACTTTGTGAACATCAGAAGTGAAACTATAGTAGGAATTTATATCCGGCTCATCATGTAAAATGTGCTGTCCCTCACTTTGTACCTTATGTGGCCCAAATTCAAATTTTTAAGTCTCGTTAAAATCAAGGTGAGGCTTCAATGTTTCTGATGTATCACTTCTCTTCTTTAGGGCTCTAAATAGCTCAGCTGAGGCTGGCGCTCGTAGAAGGATTTCCTTGGATAAGCAAGGTCCTACTGTAGTTCATCAAAAGCCAGGTCCTTTGCAGACAATTTTTGAACTACCTCCAGATGAGGTGGGTAACTACTATAACTTCACTCATTCATGCATGTATCTGATACCAATGGTTCCAACTTGCAAGAGTTGTTTCCTTCTTGTTCCTTTCAGGTTGTTGACCACAGTTATTCATGTGCACTTGAGAGGTCATTTCTGTATCATGGACGCATGTATGTCTCTTCATGGCATATTTGCTTTCATTCAAACGTCTTTTCAAAGCAAATCAAGGTTAGCTCACATCAAATTCTCAATTGTTATCCTTTGATTAAATATGTTTACCGTAGATCCTTTGTTTGGAGCTTACTTGTTCATGTCTTTATGATAATGTTAGCGCTTAGATCGCGAGAGCTCAAGCTACGAAGGTTGTAGCGATGGTGGATGGGAGGGCGAGGCTTGAAGACTCGCTTGCGCACGGGAGGCGCCGTGGCCGGCGCCGAGATTGCTATGTAGATGGAAACGACAATAGGGTGACGTGAACAGTAGAGGGTTGGGGGCCCAAGGGAGATATAAGATCTCAATCCCAGGCTGACCTTTCATTGATTCATGAGTTCGACTCTTATACAATTAGGCCTAACAACTCGTAGCTGATAAAAAGGAACACAATCTCAACTAATCCTGACTTGCTAAAACTCTAGATAAGTACTGATGACTTGCGCCTGGAAACTATCCAGCGCTGGCGACCACACCCAGGACCCCTTCGTGGTCTGGTTCAGCCACAATGCTTAGCCCTCCTTTCGTAGAATTTACCTAACATGACATCTCTCCCCCCCTCGACGAACAGCTCGTCCTCGAGCTGAAATGAGGGGAAGCGAGCACGAAAGTCGTCAAGCGGCTCCCAGGTAGCGTCAGCTTCCGGTAGATTCACCCACTGGATGAGAACATGCCACTCGCCACGCCAGAGTTGGGCACGCAGAGCACGACCAGGCTCCAACAGCAGCCGCCCATGACGCATTGGCGGTAGAAGCGGCGGAGACATCGGCGGCGAATCGCCATGGAACGGCTTGAGGACTCCAACGTGAAACACATCATGAATCCGAGCTCCTTCGGGCAGCTCCAAACGATAGGCCACCGTACCAATCCGTTCCAGCACGCGGAAAGGCCCTGCGAACCGAGGCCGTAGCTTCCCGCACGGACCAGCCACCAAAGACTGGGCCGGCCGATGAAGGAGACGCAGCCAAACCCAATCGCCAACCGCAAACTCCAGTGCACGGTGGCGAGCATCATAATGTTTCTTGGAGTAGGCCTAAGCTTGAAGGAGACGTTCGCGAACATCCGCAAGGAACTCATCACGATCCTGGAGCAAGACACCCACAACATCCGTGCGCGAGGAACATGCGGTGTAGGGCACAAGGGCCGGCGGGGGCCGACCATAAACCACCTGAAACAGAGTCGTGCGCAGCGACGAGTGGTAGGCAGTGTTGTAGCAGTACTCCGCCCATGGAAGCCAGTCGAGCCACGCCCGAGGACGATCGCCGGTCAGGCAACGCAGGTACATTGCAATCATCTTGTTGACGGCCTCTGACTGCCCATTTGTTTGGGGATGGAAGGCAATACTCATCTTGAGGTGCACTCCCGCGAGCCGAAACAAATCGCGCCAGACATGACCCGTGAACACCGGATCACGGTCACTAACAATGGAGCTGGGGAATCCATGAAGGCGCACAATAGCTTCGAAGAATGCACGGGCAACCGAGATGGCGGTGTAGGGGTGGCTCAAGGCGATGAAGTGGGCGTACTTTGAAAAACGATCCACCACCGTAAGTATCACACTCTTGCCGTGGACCTTGGGCAGGCCTTCAACGAAGTCAAGAGAGATGTCCTCCCACACCCGGAAAGGTACCTCCAGCGGTTGTAGCAAGCCCGCCGGATGGAGGGCATCGGTCTTGTTTCACTGGTACGTCACACACGACCGCACAAACTCGTGTACCAGCCGGCGATTGTTGTCGACGAAGAAGTCCGCTCGTAGGCGCTGGAGGGTGCGTTGCATCCCTTCGTGTCCTGTCGTGTGCGCCAACTGCAGCGTCGTATGCAGGGCCGCGGACGTCGCAGGCAAGTAGATGCGGCGGCCATGCTGGATGAGGCCATCCACCACTTGCCACGGATGGCCGCGCTCCTCGACAATGGAGTCACGCAGTGCACGGAGCTGCTCATCCTCCTGCAGCTTGCGGCGCAAGTCGCTGTAGAGGTCGAAGATAGGCGTCGAAAGCGCGTGGAGGGACGGGTCATCCTCCAAGCGCCGGGAGAGCGCGTCTGCCACCGTATTGAGACGTCCCGGCCGGTACTCCACTGAAAAATTGACGCCAAAAAGCTTGCTTACCCACTGGTGTTGAGGCACGGTGGAGAGCCTTTGGTCGAGCAAAAACTTCAAGGCATAGTGGTCCGTGCGAACCGTGAACCAACGACCCCAAAGATACGGCCGCCAATGGCGCACCGCCTGGACGAGCCCGATGAGCTCGCGCTCGTATGCCGCTAGCTTCAAGTGTCGTTGCGCAAAAGGGCGACTGAAGAAGGCGATTGCCCCTCCTCTTGATGAAGCACCGCCCCAAATCCTGTCCCGGACGCGTAGCAGTCCAACAGGAAAGGCTTGGCGAAATATGGAAGCTGGAGCACGGGCGCCGCACAGAGCGCCTACTTCAAAGTGTCGAACGCCGCCAGGGCCTCCGGGGACCAACAGAAGGCGTCCTTCTTGAGCAAGCTGGTGAGGGGGGCGGCGATTGTCCCGAACCCTTTGATGAAGCGTCGATAATAACCGGCGAGGCCGAGGAACCCTCGCAGGCCTCGCGCTGAGCGTGGTTGGGGCCAAGTGGCTACGGCCTCAACCTTGTCACCATCCATGGCGACGCCGGACCCGTTGATCGTGTGACCAAGATAGGCCACCGAGGTCGTAGCGAAAGCGCATTTGCTGCGCTTGACATGAAGATGATGCTGTCGCAGGGTAGTCAGGACGGCATTGAGGTGCTTCAAGTGCTCGGACCAAGATTTGCTGTAGATTAAAATGTCGTCAAAGAACACTAAAACGAACTTGCGAAGAAAAGGCTGCAGCACCGAATTCATCAAACTCTGGAACGTGGCCGGGGCGTTCGTGAGGCCGAATGGCATCACAAGAAACTCGAAGTGCCCGTGATGAGTGCGAAAAGCCGTCTTCTCGATGTCCCCGGGGTGCACTCGCACTTGATGATACCCGGATCGGAGGTCCAACTTGGTGAAATAGCGGGCGCCATGAAGTTCATCTAGGAGTTCTTCGACCATGGGAATGGGAAATTTGTCTTTCACCATGCGTTCGTTCAAAGCCCTGTAGTCCACGCAAAACCGCCAAGAGTGATCTTGCTTCTTCACAAGCAGAACAGGAGCCGAGAACGCGGTCATGCTTGGGCGGATGATGCCTTGTTCGAGCATGGCGGCACACTGATTCTCGAGCTCATCTTTCTGGAGCTGCGGGTAGCGATATGGCCGGACCTGTTGCCTGTGTTCGGCAACAGGTGAATCCTGTGGTCGCAAGGGCGCGCATGTGGAAGCCCTGTTGGTTCAGCAAAGACGTCCACGAAAGTGTCGAGTAGCTTGGTGAGGACGGATTGCTCATCTGCGTGAACCGAGTGAAGGCGAGTAGACTGCACGTCATGGCGCATCGAGCCCACGCCCCGCCAGAACACGCGATGATCGCCACGCGTGAAAGCCATGCACAAGTCATCGAAGTCCCACAATATTGGTCCGAGAGTGCGCAGGAACGAGACGCCAAGAACCATGTCCCACCGGTCCGAGGGGATGGAGTAGCAATCCACGGAAAAGACTTCATCCGCGATCCGAATGCCGACATCACGCACGAGGCCGCGGCATTCGACGCGATCCCCATTGGCCACCGTGACACTAGTGCCTGGGCAGGGCTCAAAGCGAAGGCCAGCGCGGCGGGCAACAGCCCCGCTGACGAAATTATGTGTGGAGCCGGAGTCTAGTAGCGCTAGACACTGTACGTTGTCGATCTGCACATATACTTGCATAGTATCCTCCGTGCGGACGCCGGCAATGGCTGCTAGAGAAATAGATGGGTTGTTGGCTGCAGAATCGGCTTCTGGTTCCTCATCATCCGACTCCGATGGTTCCTGGACAATGTAATCTGCAGCTTTAAGGAAGAAAAGACGAGCGCACTTGTGGCCTTGGACATATGACTCATCGCAATTGTAGCACAGCCCATGTTTACGGCGCTCCGCCATCTCGGCCGGCGTCAGGTACTTGAAAGGCCGGGCCGACGACTGCACGGATGACGCGGTTGCTGAGGATGCCCCGCCAGCCTGCCCCGAGGAGGTGCGGCGCGGAGGGCGTTGGGCGGAGCCGGAAGGGCGAGGACCTTCGAAGAGTTCCGGCGCTCATAAGCACGTGCCAGGCGCATGGCACGGTGCAAGTCTTGCGGGTCGTGGAGCTCGATGTCGACACAGATGTGCTCTGGTAAGCCTCCCGTGAATAACTGCGCCTGTTGCAGCGGCGCTAGATTGCCCGCGTGTGCCAGCCGTGCCTGGAACGCGTCCATGTACGCATCCACGGAGGCGCCGAACGGAAGACGGGCGAGATCGGCCAAGTGGTTGGTTGACAGTGCCGGCCCAAAACGCTGGTGACAGAGCAGGTGAAAGTTCTCCCACGACGGCCGCCCTGCGTCGCGCTCCAACACGTAGTACCACTGTTGCGCGCTCCCGGTCATGTGAAAGGAAGCGAGCCAGACCTTGTCCGCCTCGCGAGTAAGCTGCCCACGGAAGAAAGACTCGCAGCGGTTCCGCCACCCGAGCGGGTCCTCCTTACCATCATACGTTGGAAAAGAGAGCTTGTGGAATTTGGGGACGCCATGGCTTTCGCCGTGATCTTCTGGATGGTGATGCGCATGGGAGCGGGGCGGTGGATCGTGATGCACGATCGTCGACGAAGACATGATGGGGCCATTCAAGATGGATGACATTGAAGGCAACGGCGACGGGGAGTGCGGGAAGGGGATGGACTGGATCGGCAAGCCGGTCAGCGGCGGCTGCGACGCTGCCACTCCTGAGGCAGCCGAGGGCGCCCCTAATGACGGTGTCACCGCCGGAGTCGGCAATGCCGAGGGCATGGGCAATATCTCGGAGATGACTGGCCCGCTCGCCGGAAGGCCGCCATACCCCGGCATGCCGAGAAGCAAGGGCTGCGAATAGGGCAAGGCCGGGGCCGCGGAGGGACCAGGCCTGCTCTCGACGGCGGCCAGACGAATGTAGACTTCGCCCATTTGGCGTTGCATGCCCTGGAACGCCGTCGTTAAGGCAGCCAGACTTTCTTCGATGGTGGGCGCAGGCGGCGGCGGTTCTGGTGTTCCGGAGGTGGGCACGGGCGCCGATGGAGCGATGGGGTTGGCGGAAACAGCGGCGGTGAGTGCACCAGAGGACGACATGGTCTCTGATACTAGATTGTTAGCACTTAGATCGCGAGAACTCAAGCTACGAAGGTTGTAGCGATGGTGGATGGGAGGGCGAGGCTTGAAGACTCGCTTGCGCACGAGATTGCTATGTAGATGGAAACAACAATAGGGTGACGTGAACAGTAGAGGGCTGGGGGCCCAAGGGAGATATAAGATCTCAATCCCAGGCTGACCTTTCATTGATTCATGAGTTCGACTCTTATACAATTAGGCCTAACAACTCGTAGCTAATAAAAAGGAACACAATCTCAACTAATCCTGACTTGCTAAAACTCTAGATAAGTACTAATGACTTGCGCCTGGAAACTATCCAGCGCTGGCGACCACACCCAGGACCCCTTCGTGGTCTGGTTCAGCCACGATGCTTAGCCCTCCTTTCGTAGACTTTGCCCAACATGACAGATAAAGTAGTCAAGTTTTTAACGTCATGCTGATCTGAACTGCATATTCCATCAAACAGACACTTTGATGATCATGAGATTATGGCAGATTCTGATAACTGTTTTGTAGTTTCTGTTGAAGAGCCGCAACATTACTAGGGCCCACCTTTTTTAAAAAATTAAATCAGAAACTTGTGTTAGCTCTCAGTCAACAGCATAGCATAATAATTGGGAAACACTAACATGTCAGTTTGTGGGTAGCAATACACGTTCCATCTTTTTTTTAATTGATTTTCAAGTGATATCCCTTTACTCTTTGTTATTCAATGGTGTTGTAGTTAAAAATTATTTGACCTAGTCCTCTTGACTGAGATTCTACAGAAACCAAAACTAAATAGGCTATGTTTTCAAATAGCCCATTGAAAATTGTACATACTGTTGGAGTATGTGTTTAGGCCCATGTGGCTAAGGCCCATGTGGCCCATGTATGGAACCTATATAGCTACCCTTCTAGGGTTAGCCCTAATCAATAGAATCTCAGTTTCCAACATGGTATCAGAGCCTCTCTCTTCCCTTCTCTGTTCCTTCCCAGCCGCCGGCTAGCTTCCAGGCAGGGCGCCGCCGCCTGGCGTAGCTTCACTACCAGGCCGGGGGGTCCAGAACATTCGCCTCCTCGTGCCGGTCGTTCTCGAGCCGGAGTCGCCCTCCTACGCCCGCTGGCGGGACCTCGTGCTTCTCACTCTTCGCCGCTACGCCCTCGACGACCACGTCCTCGTTGACGCTTTGGCCGTCGTCCAGACCCCGTCATGGCTTCGTCTGAACAGCATCGTCCTCTCCTGGATCCTGGGGACGATCTCTCTGGACCTCCACGACCTCGTCCGCACCTCTCTTGACGCGCGCCGGGCATGGCTCGCCCTTGAAGGCCAGTTCCTGGGCAACGCTGAGGCCCGGGCTCTGCGCCTCGACGCGAGCTTCCGGACCTTCGTACAGGGTGACCTCTCTGTCGGCGAGTTCTGTCGTCGGATGAAGGGCATGACCGACTCCCTGGGGGACCTTGGGTGGCCCGTGGAGGATCGCATCTTGGTCCTCAACGTCCTTCGGGGGCTCAGCGACCGCTACGCCCACCTCCGGACGTGGATCACCCGCCAGAGCCCCTTCCCCACCTTCCTGGAGGTCCGAGACGATCTCGTCATGGAGGAGCTCACGCAGGGCCTCCAGCCGGGATCCACCACTTCCGCGGGGTCCTCGTCCTCCTCGACGGCACTGGCTGCCTCTTCGCCGCGCCCGTCTGCTCCACCGCGGTCCACCGCTCCACCGCCACCGTCGTCTCTCCTGGGCCCTCCTCCCTCCGGGCCGAGCGGAGGTGGGGGGGTCGTGGCTCGTCGTCGCCGTGGAGGGGGCCGCGGGGGTGGCCGGGGCGGTCACCCCCAGGCTCCGGCACCGGCCGGGACACACGGGGGGCACCATGGCCTTCGTTCCAGAACCCGTGGTCCGGTCGCATCTCTATGTGGCCCTACCACGCCCCCGGAGCCGACACTCGCCCACCAGTGGTCATGCTCACCGGAGCTCCTCCTGCTGGTCTTCCACCCGGCGCCTTCCCTGCTACGCTGTGGGTTCCACCCTCCGGGACTCCACCGGGGGTCACCGGCTGGGACCAGGCGGCCCTGGCTCGCTCGTTCAGCACCATGGGCCTGACACCTCCGGTCGGACCCGAGTGGATCGCTGATTCGGGGGCCACCTACCACACTACTCCTGGCCCCGGTATACTTTCGTCGATTCACTCTCCCTCTTCCTCTCTTCCTTCGTCCATTATGGTCGCAAATGGTTCTTGTATTCCGGTCTCGTCTGTGGGTATCGCCGGTGCTCATGGCTCCTTTCGTCTTCCTGATGTTCTTGTTGCTCCTTCTATGGTTCATAATCTTCTTTCTATTCGACGTTTTACAGCTGACAATTCTTGTTCTGTGGAATTTGACTCTTCTGGTCTTACTGTAAAGGATTTGGCTTCCCGGCGTCCTCTGCTCCGATGTGACAGCATCGGGCCCCTTTACACTCTTTGCTTCCCGGCGGCTCCTTCGTCTTCTTCGCCGCCCGTTTTGTCAGCTGCCTTCGTCGCTTCTACTTCCTCTACTACCTGGCACCGGCGCCTTGGCCATCCTGGACGTGATGCCCTGATACAGCTCAGTCGTAGCTCCGGTCTTCCATGTACTCGAGCTCATGATGAGCAACTGTGTCATGCGTGCCAATTGGGCCGACATGTTCGTCTTCCGTTTTCTAGTTCTACTTCCCATGCGGCCCGTATTTTTGATCTTGTACATTGCGACCTATGGACATCTCCTATTCTGAGTATTTCCGGTTATAAGTACTATCTTGTGGTTGTTGATGATTTTTCGCATTATTCGTGGACTTTTCCTCTCCGTGCAAAGTCAGATACGTTTACCACGCTCCTTCACTTCTTTTCTTGGGTGTCTACACAGTTCGGCCTCCCTATCAAGGCCGTCCAGTGTGACAATGGTCGCGAGTTTGATAACTCCACCTCCCGCGATTTCTTCCTCTCTCACGGTGTTCAGCTCCGCATGTCTTGTCCATACACCTCTTCGCAAAATGGCAAGGCTGAGCGGATGATTCGCACCACCAATGACACAGTGCGTACCCTTCTATTTCAGGCCTCTCTTCCCGCTCGCTTCTGGGCTGAGGGCCTGCACACCTCCACCTACCTTCTTAACCGCCTTCCTTCCGCGGCCTGCCCCGCTCTCACTCCTCACCACGCCCTCTTCGGTACCCCGCCTCGGTACGATCACCTCCGCGTGTTTGGGTGTGCGTGTTACCCCAACACCGCTGCCACTTCTTCTCACAAGCTGGACCCTCGCTCCACGCTCTGTGTCTTCCTCGGGTACTCCCCGGATCACAAGGGGTACCGGTGCTTTGACCTTACCTCCCGACGGGTTCTCATCTCTCGCCATGTGGTGTTCGATGAGTCCGTCTTTCCCTTTTCTAGCACCACCACCCCTCCGGTACCTGACCCACCCTCCCTGTTTTCCACTGACCCGGTGGTCCAGCCACCTTTTTCGTGGTCTCCTGCAGGTACCGCTTCGCCGCGCGCTGGGCCGACCTCCTGTCCTAGATCCCCAGCAGGTCCGTGCCCGTCGTCCTCGGGCGCGGCCCCGTCCTCTCCGGTTGGTGCAGACCCGGGGCCTTCGTCCCCCGCTGCTGCCCCGGGGGGGTCGTGTCGATCGACGACGCCGGATCCCGTCCCGGCACCTGCCCCGGCACCTCCGTCGAGGTTCGCCGCGCCGGTACGAGTGTACCAGCGCAGGCCGCGGCCGCCGCCGCTCGCGCTCCCTTCTCCACCGGGGACACCGACACCACCGCCGCTGTCTCCGCCGGCTCGTGTCCCGCCGGTCTACCACCCGCCGCTGCTGCACCGACACCCGCGGCATGTTCACCCGATGGTGACACGACACGCGGCCGGCATCCTACCGCCTCGTGCCCTCGAGGCTTCGACCGGCGATGCGGTGGTCTCTCCGGTACCCTCCTCCGTCCGCGACGCCCTGTTGGACCCTCACTGGCGCCGCGCGATGGAAGAGGAGTACGCCGCGCTACTCGCCAACCAGACGTGGGAGTTGGTGCCCCGGCCGCCAGGCTCCAACGTCGTCACCGGCAAGTGGATTTGGACCCACAAGCGCCGGGCCGACGGCTCTCTCGAGCGCTACAAGGCTCGCTGGGTCCTCCGGGGTTTCACTCAGCGCCCTGGCGTCGACTGCGATGGGACTTTCAGCCCGGTGGTTAAGCCGGCCACCGTCCGTACCGTGCTATCGCTGGCACTTGCTCGGTCTTGGCCCGTCCACCAGCTGGACGTCAAGAACGCCTTCCTCCACGGCCTTCTTACCGAGACGGTGTACTGCAGTCAACCGGCGGGGTTCGTCGACACCACCCGTCTTTACATGGTCTGCCGGCTCAACAGGTCCCTCTACGGCCTCAAGCAGGCACCTCGGGCGTGGAACCACCGGTTCGCCGCCTTCTTGCTGACCCTGGGGTTCATGGAGGCCAAGTCTGATACGTCCCTGTTCGTCTACCACCATGGAGCCGACACTGCATACTTGCTGCTCTATGTTGATGACATTGTCCTCACCGCCTCCAGCGAGCCACTTCTCCGCCGGATCATCACCGCTCTCCAGCAAGAGTTCGCGATGAAGGATCTGGGTGAGCTCCACCACTTCCTCGGTGTCACTGTTGAGTACCGTCCTGCCGGGCTCCTCCTTCACCAGCGACAGTACACTCGGGACATTCTGGAGCGGGCTGGGATGACTGACTGCAACCCCTGCTCCACTCCGGTCGACACTCAGGGCAAGCTGTCTGAGGCTGAGGGGCCACCGGTGGCCGATCCTACTGCGTACAGGAGTCTCACCGGGGCCCTTCAGTACCTCACCTTCACCCGGCCGGACATCACCTATGCAGTTCAGCAGGTCTGCCTCCACATGCATGATCCCCGGGAGCCTCACCTCTTGGCTCTCAAGCTCCTCCACCGGGCCTCCTCCACCGACCTCGTCGTCTACACCGACGCTGACTGGGCCGGGTGCCCGGATACTCGCCGCTCCACCTCCGGCTACGCCGTCTTCCTGGGCGGCAACCTGGTGTCTTGGTCGTCCAAGCGCCAGCCGGTGGTCTCCCGGTCCAGCGCCGAGGCGGAGTGCCGCGCCATTGCTAACGGCGTGGCGGAGGCCGCCTGGCTCCGGCAGCTGCTGGCTGAGTTGCACACTCCACCCTCCCGGAGCACACTGATCTACTGCGACAACGTCAGTGCGGTCTACCTCTCCACCAACCCCATCCAGCACCAGCGGACGAAGCATGTGGAGATCGACCTCCATTTTGTCCGTGATCGGGTGGCCATGGGCGAGGTGCGGGTTCTTCATGTTCCGACGACCTCCCAGTTCGCGGACATCATCACCAAAGGCCTCCCGTCCTCGACCTTCGCCGAGTTTCGCTCCAGCCTCAACATCACCGGTGGCTAGTTGCGTCTGTGGGGGGTTGTGTGTGTTCTTTCTTGTTCAGCCTCGAACTCCGCTGCGCCGGTAGTTCAGACTGCGGGGGGGGGGGGTGTTGGAGTATGTGTTTAGGCCCATGTGGCCCATGTATGGAACCTATATAGCTACCCTTCTAGGGTTAGCCCTAATCAATAGAATCTCAGTTTCCAACACATACTACCTAAATGCCTCACGCTATTCTAATATTTCCATCATTCATGAATGAAATGGTTGTTTACCATATGTATTAGCTATCGTTTGAGAGACTATTGCTTGCATCTTAGGAATATTTCCATCATTTCTATTTTTGTGTTACTGTTACCGTGGCATCCATTTTTCTGGCAAATTACTTTCCATGCACCAGTTCTCTTCCTGATTTTGTTTGATGAAGCTTATGGACGTTGCTTTTTTTTTCTCCTGTAAAGCATATTCATATATAATAACTTGTTTGTACATAAGTTTATTTTCTTAATTTCATTTGTGTGACTAAAACATCTTTTCTTCCCTATATAAAGGTTGTGATTCCTTTAAGAGATATTGACGAGGTAATTCATATTCCGCTCCTGTTCTACCATGTCCGATAATTTTCATAATGCACACATTTAATGTGACATCTGTTTCTTTGGTTACAAACACTGCAGATAAGGAGAAGTCAGCATGCAGTTATTAATCCAGCTATTACAATATTTCTTCGAATGGGAGCTGGAGGATTTGGTGTTCCTCCATTAGGATGTCCAGATGGTAAAATCTTCATAACATATGAGTGGTTCTTAAATCAATGGACCCCTGCATGTCTTTTTTTCCTGATCCACTATACACAAAACATTGATACAAGTAATAAGTACCAAAGGTCTACATTATCAAAAATAAGAGCAAAAAAATTACAGGGCCTACAGGACCAAATGGATGTCTGAAAAGTGAAAACAATCGTGAAACAGAATTATTACTCTGAATCGGGTTGGGAAGGAGCCACAGGAATTTAATGGGTGATCTCTCTTTTAGCAGACTTATCTTCTACAAGCATTCTTTTATCTATTCTTTTGGGGGTGGGTTGACTTATCAAAGATGCACCTATGTCTGAACTCAGATGTTAACACCCCCATAGTGATCAAAATCCTTCTCTCATTATGCAATTCTTAATAAGCTGATAAACCCCATTTCCTGGCCCTACCAGTCCTGCCTGATCTCTATGGCATAAAAACCATACCATACAGTTTATGTAGACTGCAAAAAGGACTGCTAACAGCAATTAGATTAGACAGTGTCGTGGTTGCTACATATCATGTTTCCCTATATATTATTATTATTTTTTTGTAGGAAGAGTCAGGTACAAATTTGCATCGTTTTGGAACAGAAACCATACATTTAGAGCATTGCAGCGAGCTGTGAAGAACTTCCAAATGATGATAGAGGCTGAGAAACAGGTACAGCATATGTATGTGATACACTAGATCCTTGCTTTTAAATTATAGCCTTAGAGTGCGTCTGCATATCTGCAGCCTTACTGTCGCGCACTAGTTTTGAAGGTGTCTTTGTTGATTTTGCTGTTTGTGATATGAGTTTTATCTCCACAAACATTCCTCAGATTTGATAGCCTTTTTAACATTTGGATTCCAGGAACGTGCTCAGTCTGCATTACGTGCACACAGTAGTTCAAGAAAAACTAGCAAGCAGGAGATAAATGTCCCAGAAGATTGTGCTGCATTAACAGGGCAGTTACAACCTTTTGTTAAAGAAGAAGTTTTGGTCCCTGTATTCAATGTAATAATGACTAACAATATTTTAGCCTCACGATTTTCTTTAATGGTCTAGCTTTGTAGTTGGTAACTGATCCTTAACTGTTCATGATTTCAGGGAACTTTTCCATGTACTGCAGAGCAGTTCTTTAGTATTCTTTTAAGTGATGATTCGAATTACATAACAGAGTATCGAACAGATCGGAAGGATAAAGATATAAATGTAAGTATCCAGCACATTGCCAGCCTTTTGCACATATAGTACATTCTATATGACCAACTTATTTTCAATCCTTGTATTCTTTTGTATTAGAGAATTTCCACAAAGTTGTTTAATAGAAATCGGTACATTATCATAATATGTCAAATAGAGTAGGTGGTCATAGTTTTTTTTCAAATTAATATCCAACTGAGCAAAAGATGTCCATCCTGCGCCTCTTTTAATAATTTTGTATTTTAGTACTGGTGAATTTGTCATTGAAATTTTCAGGTTTTCAGGTTTTGTCATTGAAAAATTCAAATTTTCATGTTTAGGACATCTTTCAATACTAGTGATTTTAGTGCTGCTAGGACACAATGTGGAGCTGCCAATTACTATAGATCTATCAGCTTTATAACCCCAGCCCATTCTGCCGTTGTCTATGTGTTATGTATTCTAAAAAGGTTGTCTTCTATGATTTATGAATAATTCAGGTAGCATTCTCGGGATCAGTAATTTGGGTTCCTACTTCCTAGTGGATATCAAGCTTTCGGTGGTCTCGTCTTATGAAGATAGTTTATTTACAAACTTTGAGTTAAGATATTTTAGTCTGTTGTCAAGGTGGCATGTATGGCTCCACTGAACCTACAATATGTCACCATCCTGTTGTAAAAAAAAAATGTCGCCATCCTGAATGGTGTATGGACCTGGCAAACATACCACCTATTGGTAGCCACCCTCCTATTGAATTTCAAAATTAAATTTCTCTCCATTAGGCTGGCCTATGCCATATGCACTCCAAATGGATTTATCCAAAGGAAGCATATATACTGATCATCCTCCAGGCATATTTTTATTGTGGGTTAACCTTCCACCTCTTACTTTATTAAAAAAAAAGAAAAAAAAACCCTTCCATGTGATCAGCAAGCTGAATGGCTTTGATTTTCTTTTACTTCATATTCTGCGCTAAAATGTTGCTTTTCTGCAGCTGGGCCAATGGCACGTCGCAGATGAGTATGATGGCCAAGTGAGGGAACTTAATTGTAAATCAATATGCCATAGTCCAATGTGCCCTCCTTATTCGGCGATGACAGAGTGGCAACATATAGTTCTTTCAGCTGACAAAATGGATCTGGTATGTTTCTAACGTACAACAGAATGTTCCATTATGGTAGATAATAGTTCTTGGTAGTTTGCTTGATGTCATAAGTAATATTGATCTCTCGCCATTATTTGTAGGTATTTGAGACAGTACAGCAAGTACATGATGTTCCATTTGGTTCCTTCTTTGAGGTACTTATGGAAAATATTGGTTACAGTTTCCTGCCCTCTCTTTCATTTTTGTAGATCTGAGAGCATTTTGCATTGCTACAAATCCTACAATAACAGTTATCTTCCAATAGTGTAGTGATTCTGCTATGTTACCTTTCAGGTGCATTGTAGGTGGTCTGTGAAAACTATCAGTTCTAGCTCGTGCAGTCTCAACATAAGTGCTGGTCGGTGATTTCTTCTGACCCCTTTGTCTAGCTCATGTGCTCTCCTATTTCTTTTCTGTGACAGCTTTTCTCTACTTATGGTGCAATGAAATTTAATGATTTTATGAATACAATTGCCATGTTGTATTTTCAGGTGCACATTTCAAGAAATGGTGCATAATGCAGTCTAAGATAAAGAGTGGTGCTGTGGATGAGGTATGCATTTGTATTTACTGAGCTTTTGTATGTATGATATTTTGTTGTGAATTTAATCCAATTTTCTTCAAACTTTAACACATACAATTCATATAGCTTGTGCTAATTTGTGGAGTTCTAGTACATTCTAATTAGGCATGATCACGTACAGATACAGGTGTAAAAAGAATGATCTGCCTTCTTATCATAGCTCCAGTGCATGAGATTGTTAGCTATTCACTTAAAATTCATGTACAGCTTCGTTGATGAGATTGTCAGCTAGGAGCCTAGGACAGCATGAGCAAGCATGTTTATCCTCGAAATATTCTATGTAGCTTTTGCTGGTTTGCAAGTTGTAGGAGTAGTACACATGAGCATACATAGTGTTGCAGCAACAGAAGTATTTCAGGAGAGTGCAAAGTATGAGTTTACAGAATACTCTGCTTCTTTAATTTCCGCATGCCATAACTTCTAGAAAATACATAAAACCCTTGATTCTCAGAGTTCACTTCATTTTGTTATGAAATCGTGCAGTTGAAGAAAGAAGTCGAGGAAATGTTAGACTTTGCACAGGGGTATATGCTCAAAGTTAGGTCTCCTGATCAAGAGAACAGTAATCTCGCCCAACAAGACAACATGGCACCGGATGCAGTGCCTGGTGATCAATAATTATTTCAGGTTGTGCCTCCTGATTTAGAGTGACAACCGCCATCAAATGACAATGAATTCTGATGTTATACACAGAGGGGCAGGTGGACGTGTAACTAGTCGACATGAACTACATCTAACATGTTAAGCTAATTTCCAAAAGAATGGGTGGACCGTGTAGCGTGTAAACTTCTTTTCCTGTAATTTCTCTATCCATTCTGGCAGTTTGGCTGATGTATATAGTTGTAAAAACACGTAAGGGCCTGTTTGGTTTGAAATTGTTAAAGTTTAACTCCCATCACATCAATGTTCCCTCATATGCATGGAGTACTAAATGTATACTAATTGCATGCATGTCGGCACAGATTAGGAGTAATTTACAAGACGAATCTATTAAGCCTAATTAGTCTAAGATTGAAAACTTTTTGTCAAATAAGACGAAAGTGCTACAGTGTTTGTTAAACTTTAACTCCTCAAACCAAACACCACCCCCTAATATATAGTGCTGACTGCGGACAGATCACTGCGTGTTGTTTGAAGACAAAAGAAAGAAACAAAAGAGAAATGTTTGCCCCGGAACCATCAGAACTTGTGCAGTGTACATTCTGTAGTCACAGGGCCTATGTTGTACAAATAAAGGATGTCCTAAAAACGACTTTGCAACATTTCATAAGAATTTGTTAAGTAACGAGCACCAGATTTCAAATGTCACATTCCTTTCTAGTTCGGTGATACTTCGATCAATTTGCAAGTTTCTGAAGATATATGAGAGAAATTTGCAAGTTTCTGATGATATATGAGAGGATGCTTGCAGTTCAAATTTATATATATGCCTATAGGGAGGATGACAAGTGGGCCCATGGCTTGAAAATTTTTATGCATGTCCTTACTCCGATCACCCCAACTAAAGAGAGAAAAAAAAATAAGATGGACAAGTCCCTCTCAACTAAAAACAGAACATGACCATCTCATCTTGTCTCAAAATGACCCCAAACTAAGGCTTTGTTTAGTTCCCAAAAAATTTTGCAAAATTTTCCAGATTCCCCGTCACATCGAATCTTTGGACATATGCATGAAGCATTAAATATAGATAAAAAATAAAACTAATTACACAATTTAGACAAAATGGACGAGACGAATCTTTTAAGCCTAATTAGACCATGATTGGACACTAATTGCCAAATAATGACGAAATTTGCTACAGTATCATTTTGCAAAAAAATTTGCAACTAAACAACCCCTAGGGTTTGGTTTAGTTCCCAAAAATTGTTGTCTCCACCCATCACATCGAATGTTTGAACACATGCATTGAGTACTAAACGTAGAAAAAAAAACTTATTGCACAGTTCTCGGAGAAATCACAAGACGAATCTTTTAAACCTAATTAATCCATGAAAAGCCTTACGTGCTACAGTAATCAATATGTGCTAATGACAGATTGATTAGTATCATTAGATTTGTCTCGCAGTTTCCTGACGGGTTCTGTAATTTGTTTTCTATTAGTATCTAAAAATTCCTCCTGACATCCTTCTTACACATCTGATGTGACACCTAAAAAAATTTTCTTTTCGCGAACTAAACGCAGCCTAAGCATATGCTAAACCTGCAAAGCTGAACATGTCAGAAATGGCGGCAGAGCTATGAGCTGTCCAACGAGATTGCCTGCACGTTCTCCCTATGAATTGCTGCGTCTCCATGTTGTTCATCTTGATCTTGTTGACATCTCAATGAGCGAGGCAGTCAAGCTATTGCCGCTTACCAGTAGAACCGATGATGCCGCATCAGCGACCAGGTGTGAACTAAGAAATCCGTTGAAATGTTTTGAAATGTATATTTTTCTCTCTTTGATCAGAGATGCTATATGAAAAAAAATCTTTTAAAGGAGAATGGAATGGTTAAATCGGAACTACTAGAGGAACAAATTTTCAATAGCAATAACTTGGACTCATAGAATACTATTCATCTTTATCTACGAAGGATTCTTGTCTAGAAATAATTTGGAGGAAAAAAAAAAGCGCTCACCACAAGTACGCAAGAATGGCAAAAGCTACGAATAGAAATGTATTTAGGCACCTTACAAATTAAAGAGGATGGCGATTGCCATTTATTTCTTCCTTATATATTTTTTAAAATTACACAGTACAACGTAGACGTTCACAACACGCACGTACACTCACCATATAAATACACGTACGCAAACCCTACCCCTATGAGCAATCTCCGAAAGACTGAGCCGGCAAATCTCGAGATTCACGAAGTTACCACAGATGTCTCGCTGTCGACAGGGGCATCACCTATCACTAAAAGCATAGCGCCGATTAATTCTGAAATAAATCTAGGAAAATGTGAATACTCGTGCCAAGTCAAGAAACCCGGATAGACAGATTCCACCACAAGAAACTCAACCAACTAATATATGATCAGTTCGCTTCTTCCTTATATAATTAATAATTAATGATCATTTCATTCGAATATGCTATCCAATAGTTCTCCGTTGCACCGTGTAACAGATTGTTCACATTCGCAGTTTCGCGCTACACGCGAGCTACATAGCGCAGCGCAGGGAAACATGAAACATGTATCAGCCTGGATTTGTGCTGGCCCCGGGCCTGTTCTGGGACGCGGCGGCATTGAAGATTTGAAAGCCTTTCCGTCCGGAGGCGCCGGGCGCGGGCGCAGCTCCCGGTCGCCTGCGCCGACGCCGGCAGGCAGCACAGCACAGCACTCCATGTGCCCGGAGTCGAGGCCACCGGGCTAGGGGTCCGGGCGCTTGGGCATCCGTTGGTCAAGTCAGGTTCAGGCATCATCATCAGATCTTAGCGCTGGGCCAGGTGCCTTGTTTAGTTTTTCCCTCAAAGCTTTACACCATATCACATCAAATGTTTGGACATATGTATTAAGTATTAAATATAAACTAAAAAAATAACTAATTGCACATATTGCGTGTATTTTGCGAGACGAATTTTTTGAGCTTAATTAGTCCGTGATTAGATAATGTCGCGCTACAGTAAACATGTGATAATGATAAATTAATTAGTCTTAATAAATTCATCTTACAGTTTACAGACGACGAGTTCTGTAATTAGTTTTTTTTAGTAATATCCGAACACTCTTTTCTACATCTCATAAAAACATTCGAGGTAACACCCCAAACTTTCCACCCCTACGGCTAATGGCCTGTTTGGTTTGGGTGTTAAAGTTTATCGAACACTGTAGCACTTTCGTCTTATTTGACAAAAAGTTTCCAGACTAATTAGGCTTAATAGATTCGTCTCGTAAATTACTCCTAATCTATGCCAACATACATGCAATTAGTATATATTTAGTACTCCATACATTTAAGAAAACATTATATGATGAAAGTTAAACTTTAACTCTTGAAAACCAAACCGGCCCTAGACAAGGCCGAATGCAAACATGCATTGTTCAGTCGGCTGTCCCTGTTCAGACTTGAGACACTGTTGAGGCACGAGGAGGAGGATTGGAAACGAGCGATTTTTGCTTCGAAGTTGCTCGCTCTCTTCGCGGTTTGCCCAGCGAGCACTGCACGGCAACGTACGTGTGTTTTTGCCCCCACCGCTCACTGCCCGTTAGTACTGGTACGCCATAAGGTTATCCGCACTCATTGACCTCTATATTCATCCTCTATACATCCCAGTCAGCAAGATTTTCTCCTCTATACTCAATTCTCCCGCACTCATCCATCCTCTATATTATCCTCTATCCACTGTAGGACTCACTTGTCACTTTATCTAAATATATCCATGTGTAATCTAGTTTTGAAGGATTTATTGAGACGAATTTAATGGTGCAATCGGAATTTAATTTGGATTTTTGGTTTGTGAGTTATATCATTTTTTCCTTTGTTTAGCTAGTGGGGCCCGCCACTGTCCACTCTCACTGTGAATATAGAGTAAGCACAGTACTACTCTATATATAGAGTGAGAGAAAAGATAGAGTATCGTTTTAGAGTACCGAATACAGCAGTTTTTACTCTATATTCGTACCTACCGCGGACAGGCTGACTCGAGACCATGACCAACACCACCGTCGAAAGATTGGATTCGTACTCGTACCCTCTACCAGCGCCAGTACGTACTACGTAGTACTCTATCACGACTCGTGCCCAGTGGCCGGTACCTGTGGCCAAAAGGTTGGACCAAGGATGCTGATACCTGTAGCACGACTCTGGGACCCAATAAATTTCTGGTGAAATGAGAAATGTTGAGTTGACGAACACTCACGCTCCACATTAATCTGTTGTGAACAGGGAAGAGTACCATTAGAATTGCCTCTATGAATTATGCCCTTGTTTAGTTCCTCAATTCTCCTCCAAATTTCACTATGCAAAAAGAAGATTCCCTGTCACATCAAAATGTCGGCAAATGCATGGAGTACTAAATGTTGATGAAATCAAAAACTAATTGCACAGTTTTGTTGTACTTTGCGAGATGAACATTTTAAGCCTAGTTAGTTAAAATTTGGATATTTTTTACTAAATACAAACGAAATGCTACAGGAATTCTGATACAATGTTTTTCTCCCCAATTCACCGAAAGACTATGAAACCGAATGTTTTTAATGTCGGCACAAACGATTCGTCCAGCTCTAGTTGAGCAGGCGATAGACAGTAGCATATTTTAGGTTCTGTTTGGCTCATGAATGTTAAAGTTTAACTCCCATCACATCAATGTTGCGGAAAATGTATGAAGTATTAAATGTAGATTAATTGCATGCATGTCGGCATAGATTAAGAGTAATTTACGAGACGAATCTATTAAGCCTAATTAGTCCAAAACTGAAAACTTTTTGTCAAATAAAACGAAAGTGCTACAGTATTTGTTAAAGTTTAACACTTCTGACCCTGAGTCGCAGGTTGCATTTCATGCAGGAATCTCCTGCTTTGCCTAGAGGGCAAGCGAGCGGAGACAAACACCCTACACCCACACTGTTTTTTTTGAGCAACCCCTACACCCAGACTGTTGCATACCTTTCCTTTTTTTTTTTTTTGCATACCTGCATTGGCACACGGCCATACGGGCGTCCGGCAGCATGGGCAGCGGGGGGGAAAAGGGCCATCTATTTTCTAACTAACCGCACGGCTCCCACCGGCCCGTACGGGGGTTAGTAGCTGTTGACGGCCCATTCCGCCTCGACGGCTCGACGTCCCGCTGCTGCCCTGCCTGCCACCTCGCGTAAACAAGACACAGTTCCTCCCCAAATTTCACTATGTAAAAAGGAAATTCTCCGTCACATTAAAATACCAGCAAATGCATAGAGTACTAAATGTAGATGAAATAAAAAACTAATTGTACAGTTTTGTTGTACTTTGTGAGACGAATATTTTAAGTCTAATTAATCAATATTTAGACAATTTTTTTGCATTTAAAAAACAAAGCGCGCTATAGCGCGCAGTGCCGAATCGGCCTCCCCGTATCGGCATCTAAACACGGCCTGCGCTTGACGCCGAGGGCGGCAGCAGCCAGCACCCCAGCAGACTCCTCCTGCTCCTGCACGCAGCGCCGTCGTCGTCGTCTAGCCGTTGTCTGCTCGTGCTCGGTTACCAGCGCGACTCCTCACCACGTTGTTCTTGTTTGTTCAGACTTCAGACTTCAGATTCAGACTCGCGACCAGATTTGCTGGCGCCAGAGATGCACGCCAAACGGGGAACTCGCTCGATAACAGTAACAGGGGCTCGAATCTTTGTCTTTTCTTTGTACGTACCATCGTGCGTAGCAGTAGCATCATCTCCTTGGCATTTGGCCACAAGGTCATCCAACGTCACATGATTTTCTACTTGCGGCCGCGCTTCATCACAGTTGCACGCAGACGTCACGCAACCACCTCGTCTCGGTCCCACTTCCAACTCAGGCTCAGCCGTGGCGCGCGTGTTTCCGGGCCCGGGGCGGCGGGGCTGGTCAGATGGCGTGGCGCTTTCGCCGGCGCTAGCGCACGAGCCCCACGCGGTCCATGGATCACGCCCGCGCGCATGTACGTGGACCGTGGAGGCGTGGACGCAGGCGCAGCTGCTGCTGTGTGGTGTGCGCCGGTGCCCGTGCCGTGCCCCAGGTCCACCAGCTGCATTGCAATTTGCAATGCACGGCCGCCCCCGTCTCCATCCGACAGACCCGGCACGCCGGCCGTCCGTCCTCCGCATGCCGCCTCTCGTCCCGTCTCCCCGGTGCGGTGACCGCGGCCTCGCGCTGCTCGACTGCTGCTGCTAGGCAGTCGGCACCGGTCACCGGACGGCCGACGCAGCACCAGCGGGCGGCGGCCACCGCCACCGCCACGAACCACATGCGCCTGCGCGCGCGGAATTTACGTGCGGGTCCGGCATGCCACCGATACAAGAGGTCGACGGCGTGCGCGTCCGGAATTTACGTGCAGGAACGACCCGAGAAAGGCGTGAGTGTCCTCACCAACTACTGCAAAAGCAGCTTCACTCGCTCTAGTCGCTGACCGACCCTTTCGCTTGGTCCACCACATGTACGTACGTGGTCCACAGTTTGGGCTGCAGGCTGCTGAATGCTGAAGCCCCACCCCACAGTTCTTTCCTTCTGCCCAACCGAACTCGATCGGCAAAATTCACACGGAAAAACCAGAGGGAAATCACGTGTTCCAACTACGGTACTAGAGAGCAAATGTAATAACCATATCTAGAAATGATACGGAAATATGGATCAGGGAGTGAATGTGCCGGCCGGCACTGTCAGGAAAAAACACGTAGGGGTAGTATATATTCAAATGAATCGTGTCACTAAGCAAGCAATGGACGTGCACCTACAATGTACTGCTTCCACCTGGCCACCTGAGGGCAGCTTATCGTCCCTCGACCACATGGCTCCACCACGGTTGCAACAAGGCGGTGGTTGGTTGAAGAAGAAGAAGAAGAAACACGGCAGGGCCGGGCTCCTGCACGCGGCAGGTGGAGTACTCCACGACGGCACGACTGTTTCGCGTGGATTGGCAGTACCGACTCATTACTACGTATAATCGACCGGCCGGCGCGGCATTACGCGGGGTGGTTACGGGGTGCCAATCACTCGCCGGCTTCGTCGTCGTCGCTAATCAATTCGATTCAATCGGTGGCAGCAGCAGGACCGCCCATTGCTACTGCTCCGGCCACTGTTCGGATTCCCTCGTGCACAAAGACGGACGACGGTACACTGTACATTACGGATCCCTACCATGTTACGACTATTAATTATGTACGTTTTGTAATAACACGGGAGTTCGGATCCGAGGCGTCGAGAAACTCGTTGCCAAACCGAGGACGAGATTGGTGTCGAATTCGCGGGAGATTTGTGCAAAAATCACAGGCAGGGATGGGGTTGCTCTCTTTTCTGTTCGTCTCTTTTTCGAGAGGATAAATAAACAAGGAAAAGGTGATGTGAATAAAGAACGGAGGAGCCTCCCCTCCCAATGCCCAAACGGCCAAGCTTGTCTGCCCCCCTTGGCCTTGGCCCGAGGAAAGCAACGGCTCACCGCAAGAGTTACAACCAGCACGGCGCCACCCACTACCACCACCGTGCCGTCTCTTCTCCCCTACTGACTCTACGTACTACTGCACACCACGCAAGGCCGGCCGGCCACGACGGGTGAGGGTGACTGCATTGTGCCTGGCTCTGTCTTGCGTGTGTCAGCTGCTCGCTACGGTTACTACTGCTGCCTGCGCTGGACACCCACCCCTCGCCGCTGCCCGCCCGGTCTCGCGGCAGAGAAATACTAGTAGGTAGTAGAGAGATTCATCTCTACAGTACCTCTACCACCGTGCTCTGCTCCTCTCGGCTGGAGCAAGCGCGACCAACGCAGCGGTCCAGGGCTGGAGGTGGAGGCAGCCACGGCCAAAGGCAACGAGTGGAGACCGGAGCCGCGGAGCGGGAGAGGGATCCTTGACTTGTTTTTCCTGGATGTGACGACTGACGCGCGCGGCCGCGCTCCTCCCCCACTCCTCTGAGAGCATCTCCAGCAATGCTACCTAAAACACACCCCCTACTTCTCTATTTAGGGTGCTACCTATTTTCATACTACCTATATTTCGTGGTTTGCTCCAGCAGCACTACCTAAAATAGGCTACCTAAACTCATCCCAGCACAGAATGACATGTGGGTCCCATCACAGAAAAAAGTAGGGAGAGTGGAGTAGGGGGCCAACAGAAGTAGGGGGTTTGGGGGAGAAAGTAGGGGGGCAACAGAAGTAGGGGGTGTAGTAGGGGGCCTGCTGGAGTTGATTTTTTAGACTCCACTACCTAAATCTGGAGTAGGGGGTCAAGTAGGGGGTCCTGCTGGAGATGCTCTGACCGGACCTGCGTACCCCGCGACGCAGCAGGGCGGCGGAGCTGCGTATACCACGAGCGGTGCGCCGGTGGAAGGAGTGAAGGACACCCCCGACCGGCCTGCTTTGCTCCAATCCACGCCAGCCTTTCCCCCCTCCGTGCGCCCACAGCAAAGCCGGAGGAGAAGAAACCACTAGGCGCCCGGATTTCCGCCGAGAGGTTCGCGTTCCCCCCGATTCCTCCTCATCCTCCTACTCCCCCTGTTCCAAGATTTTTCGCCTTTCCTTTCCTCTTCGAGCGCTTTGCTTTCGCGTTTGATTGCACCCAAGCGACTCTTTCCCCAATTATTTGCCATTGCTTGCCGCTTCCTCGTTCCTCCGACCAGGAGGAACACTTGTTCAGGACAGCCCTGGGGTGAGGGTCGGTGCGGCGAGGCTGAGGCGGACGGTTGATTGCGAAGTGTCTGCTCCTTGCTGTTATATCCTCCGCTAATTGCTTCGCGTCGAATTCAGCGGTTGTTTAAGGTTGCGCGAATTGATAGGGCAACCAGTGGTACAACCTTTTGTGCGTAAGATTTGGTTGGTGCTGTTCTTCCTCTCTTTTCGAGATTTTCTTTGTCGAGGGGAAAGTTGGGTTTGGGGACGACAGGACCACCGCCGCCCACATTGATGTCCTTGATGACTTCTGCTGCTGCTAGTATGTGGAGTACTACCTCTTGTGGTGTCTGTTGAGCATGTTTCGGTTTGGACCGAGTTCAATTCATTTCCTTACAAGCAAAGACATATATTCCCCAGGGCGTACTCCTCGCTTCGTAACCACAGGAGTATTTCGAGCGGCATTTCTTGCATAGCCACTTGCGCCATTCAGGAGGGTTCTGTGGTTTCTGTCAATTTAGTGATAGAACTCTTCAGTAGGTTTGCTCGATTTTCTTCATTTGTGTCCTTTCTGGAATTATCGTCTGTCTCCGTGCGATTCTTAAGGTTCCCTTCCGTACTCGAATCACCGTGCGGCGATTCTTGGTATGGTATGAGTAAATGCGATCCGCAGTGCCTTGTGAGCCAGGTTTCTTCTGCACATTACATTCACGAAAAAGTTGCAACCTTTATTGCATTCAGGGGCGTCGGTCTCGCTTTCGTTAGGAACTGCCAGGTTGCCTGCCGGATTTTTACTTTTTGGTTCCAATTTTCCCCGTGCTTTTATATGAGGATGACGATGGTAATCGCATTGTTTTGGTTGGACAATGCAGAGTAATGCGCTTAAGGATTCACGACAATGGCTTCATTGGTGCCCGGTGTCCTCGTGAAGCTCCTTCAGCATATGAACACGGATGTAAAAGTCGCCGGCGAGCATCGGTCCTCGCTCCTTCAGGTTGTCAGCATTGTCCCAGCGCTCGCCGGGAGCGATCTTTTCACCAACCAAGGGTTCTACCTCAAGGTGTCGGATTCATCCCATGCGACCTATGTTACTAGGTCTACACCTTCATCACCAACCAGTGTCTATTCTCTACCTGCATCATTCAACAGATTCTCTAATGATCTGAAACAGAGGAACAAAGTAAAAGGAGCAGAGAAAGCTTCATCTTCTAGGCTTTCCTTGTTAGAAAAGGCTGCTTCTGTTTTGAAGGCAACTAGTGCCGGGAGAAAGTCCTCTGCTGGCAATTCGATCAGTAGCTCAGTGTTAAGTATTGGATCAGGGCCGAAGGCCTTGAGAAGAAGCTGGGAAGGAAACACGGATATTAAAGGAAAAGGCAATTCAGAATCGAAGACATCCAAACCTGACAGGAAGTCTGATAACAAGATCCCAATGGTATGTAATATGCTGACTCTCTCTTTCAGTGTATAGATAATGCAACTAGTTTATGTAACTACTGGATTCAGACACTTTCCTCAGGCTTGTTCAACTCTTAGAATTCCCAGTGACAATGGATAATAGAGAGTGTATCTCATAATATCTGTTTATTACTGTCTCGTCAATGACATCATGTGTGGCAACTGGCAAGGAAATGTGATGGCGTTCTTCCCATTTGCACCTACCATTTATTTTTACTCAAAGTTAAGATAATATGTACATTCTTAATATGCAGACTCCTAGACGAAAATCACCAGTGGATGAGAAGGTGCCACATAAAGATGATAGTCAGAAAGCTGCTAGGAAGAGCACCGCAAGTGCTCCCTCAGATGATGCTGACAAAGCAGTCAAGAAGCATATTCCTACTGTAAAGAGAACTTCTGGGGTTTTAGGAAACTCGAATGTTACAAATTTAGTGAAGATTCCTCTCAACAGCAAAAAACTAACAGATATTAGCACTTCATGGACATCACTCCCTCCATCACTTGCCAAACTAGGAAAGGTATGGCTAAAATTCATTGGCACTATTGATATGATTTTAAACTTTTGCTTCCACAATAGTTTGAAAGATCAAGCATTGCTGAGTATTCCAAATTTTAAATTGGCATACCCTGTTGTCTCTGTGACAGGAGCTTCTGAAGTACAGGGAATCAGCACAAATAGCTGCTGTTGAAGCCATGCAAGAAGCTTCCGCTGCAGAGAGCTTGCTCAGGTGTTTGAGGTACTTTTTTCTTCTGGATACAAGCCCTGTGATTATGACAAGTTTTGTATGTTTTCTAACTAGTTCTAAGCACATTTTCTTATTGGTAGACTATGACATAAGACATACCGTTTGATATATTCCCTATGACTCCGACCGAGTTGTTTCCCTATTCAATCCATTCTTTTATCCCTATCTTGTACAGTAGCTCCTAATGCTTGTATTCTTTTCAAACTGCAATTTTATTCTGTACTTAAATCGGGCAAAGCATCCCTAGCTTATAGATAACTATAAATGTATGCTTGACACTTAGATGGCATCACATGCTTGATGGTCTGTCTATTAAAATATAGTAGAAGAGAATCTTGTGGTTTGATTTGGAAACCTGCCATATTCTGCTAGCCTCTATCCAATTATGCAGAAGATGTGGCACCTACTGGTATCAGCCTACTCTGCTTCCAGTTAATTCAAATTAGAAGAAAAAAAATCCTCATGAATCAATCTTCTGCCTAATTTCCACGCTGAACTTACACTTGTGCTCTCCAACAGTGCTCTTCTGCTGTTCCACCAGTATTCTGGAAATCCTTTAATAGAAATGAGTCAACTATGCTCCAAGGACAAGCCTTATGAAGCCTTCAAAGATCACATGCATCTGGCCGTAGACAGCCTTGATTGCCTGTTCCCGTGCTGACGAACATGCTAGATACAGGACAAGGTGATCGGGAATCAGGACAGGTGGTATCAGCTGTGCTTTTAGCAAAGCCTGCTGTTCATTGTCACATGGTTGGTTTCTGATTGCACCTCACTGGGGCAAGATCATGAATAACCCGTAGGTCTCATCTCATGGTCCAAATGTCTCAGTTCGAGCTGTCTAGCATGTTGCAATAATGTTATCAACCAGCTCGGTTCCTCCCTTTTGGAGCTCGAGACCCATGCTGGAGTGGTCCCTGCTATCCATCTTCCTTTTTCTGATCTGAGGGCAGAACGTTAGCTATGAATGTTTTTACACATGTTTTTTTTTCAAATAAAAAATGTTTTTACACATCAAGATTAACTCGCATGGGTTAACCTAAACTTTACCAAAGATCTGAAGTTCAAAACATAATAATTGGCATTCTGAGTTACTACTATCTGTAAACATCTGTGAATTGCCCATTTGGACATGCTAGAAAGTACAAGCTTGCAGAAGGTACAACCCAGAGAACAGGAAAAAGAAATCTTGTATTGTGAATTGTGAATATACTGGTTTGCATACAGTTGATGCCTTGGCTTGTACTGTGTGTTAGTTTTGCTTGTTAGCATCCAGATGGTCCAGGACATGGATCAACATGTTTCTGAACTGTCTCCGAACCATGCTATTGTACTGTATAGTGATGCTTACAGATGCTGTGCTAGACAAATAGGAAGTTTCTCCTGTTGTACTTAGTAGCTGCATGCTGTTGTCTTCTACTGAATGTACCTGTTTTACATCGCTAGCTCTTCAGTTAATCCAATGATTGCTAGTGTTGAAAAGTTGGTGAGTCTGTTACGACATTTTTTGGTGTGTTGGAGAGTTCACGGCAAGAGCTGCAGCACGATACATTTTTAGTTTATTTTTATTTTATTTTTTTGCTACCAGCGTTGATTCTTACTTACTGACTGTATCTGCCTGAGCAGCTCGTACGCGGAGGTGAGCTCCACGGCGGAGGAGCAGAACCCGCAGCCAGCCGTAGAGCAGTTCCTCACCCTCCACGCCGCGCTTTCGCGCGCCATGGTGATCACCGACACCCTCACCAAGTCTGCCACATCTGCAGCCTCGCCAGATTGCTCGGCAGCCAGCGACGCTGGAACGGTGGGATCCGCTACCGACGAGGAGGCGGCTGCCATCACAGCCGAGCGCCGACGCCGAGCTACGTCCTGGGTGAGCGCCGCTCTCGCTACGGACCTGTCCGCCTTCGGCATCTACAACCTCAAACCGGCCCCTGCCACCGTCTCCTCGCCGCTGGCCGTGGTCGTCGTCGACGAGACCGCGAAGCCGGCGGCGGCAGCGGCCACGGCTACGAAATCATCGCCGTCGCCGAAGTCGCGGCTGTCCCCCGCGAAGGGGAAGCCGAGAACGGGCACTGCGGCGGCCGCAGCGGCGCTGACGACGACGCCCGCGCCGCCGGAGTGGGAGAGGGGAGGAGGCGCCGAGGAGAGGGGCGAGCTGGCGAAGCGGCTCGGAGAGGAGTCAAGGGGCTGGTTCCTCGGCTTCGTGGAGCGGTTCCTGGACGCCGACGTGGCGACGTCGGCGCCGTGGGACCGCGAGCGCGCGGCCAGGATGCTCCCGCAGCTAAAGCGCGTCAACGACTGGCTCGGCGAGATCGGGAAGCGAAGTGAGACACCGTCGCTGCCGCCGGCCGACGCGGACGGTGAGGCGACCACCACGAGCACCGCCCCTGTCCCCGCGAACGGCGGCTGCGGCGTACCCGAGGAGACAATAGAGCGGCTAAGAAAGAAGATCTACGAGTATCTACTCACCAATGTCGACTCTGCCGCCGCAATGCTCGGCGGCGGCGGAGGCGGCGGGGCGGCCGTGCCGACGAACGGGAAAAAGGGGTGACGCGTGCGGTTGGGAGGTCCTAATTGGGCCGTTAGTAGTGTGGAATTTGATTGGGCCAAAAATGGGCTGGGTTAGCTAATGTAGGCTTCGTTTCTGTTGTTTCTTTGTTGGGCTTTTGAGCCTTTCAGCTTCTCTTAGTTTCTTATCATGGTCACATAAAAGAGAAAGGTGGTGAAAAATTGACTTGTATTTATCACTGACGTCGATTGGGTGACTCTGAATTATGGAGTATTGCGATGGTTTTCTGATTTTTCGAGATTGGAAAGTGATTCTTTGAACAAAGAATATGGACTGTTAGTTAGCAAGGTAATAAATAGCGTATAGCGGGTTGGTAGCGGATTGGCGTCGAGGTAGCGGATTGCGGATAACGGATGATATTGCGGACGATAAGTTCCAATAGCGGCATCCGATAGTCCCATATAATTTTAAGTACATATATAATGAATAATGAGTATAAATAATTTTAAGTGCATATATCATGAATAATTTTAAGTTCCATAGCTGATGCGTGAGTATTTGAATTTGGGGTGTGAGTCATAGTGGGCTGGACTAATTAGGGATATTTGCTTCCATGCTATTGCGGCCTGCTACGCGTAATTGCAGCCACAATATCGGCCCGCTATTCAAAATTGCGGCCGCAAAGTTCCAGGATGCAAAGTTCAGAGCGCTACCTCATAGCAGTAGCGGCAATGGACCGCTACCGTTATTGCGGGTGCAATTGCGGCTGCTACCACCGCTATTTATTACCTTGTTAGTTAGTAGTAAGTATGCTGTCACCTAATCCGTCTTTCAGAAATGTTCGCTTATCTTATAAGCCGTACTTTTTTAGTAAAGAAACAATGTTTTTCTCTCACAACGAATCAGCGAACCGTATTTTTCAGCTTCTCTTCTCAGCAAAGCGAACAGGTTCGACCTTCTGAGTAACCGAGGAAAATCTGTTTGTGCTATCACGTGATGTTCTGTGTAGTCATTGTCAAAGTGTCAACCACTTGCACGGAACATGCTTTTAATAAACTTTGCGTCCCGTTAATCAACGAGGACAATCCCATCAAGAGGAACTATGAGTTGGTTTCTATATTTAACGAGTCATGACTTTATATATAAACTATATTTCTAATAGATAGTTTTTTCAATAAAATTTTGTCTGATTACATGTCTTCTCTCTTCATCATCTATGACATCTTTAGATATCTTGGTCCCCAATGTAGACGATGTCTTATCTCATAGAGTTACGTAGCATTGTTTTCAAAAACATAGAATGCAATGAAACAATCGCTGTCGATGTATAGTTCCATTCTTTGTTTCATAGACATTTAAATTCATAATTCATCTATAGTTGGAAACCGGGCCAAAATAGTTTCATCCCCTACTAAACTCACTTCTTCTTTCTTTTCTTAAAAACATTCTCATGTCATAAAAAAAACTTACGTGACAACCTGTTAAATGCAGATGAAATTTTCACTGAGACTGGCCTAAAAAACCATTTCTCTTCTTTAATTCCAATGCCGCATATCATTTTGCTTAGTTGTCACCTGATTAATGAAAATAGAACTATCTAGTTTTTGTTCTTGATTTGACACTGGTTTTCGTATTGTTCTAAATCCATCCCAATTTGATGTTTTTATCCTTTTATAAGTGATATGAGCGGCGTACCTTGATGGGGTGTCACGGTGAGACCGTGAGAGAGCTATTTCTTTTACGAACAAGCGCCAACAGATTTGTGTGCGCGGTATGAGGTCGAAATTCAAGAGAATCGTCACAAATTCGTGTGGAAATGCTGGGTTTGGTTGCAAGCGCCAGGCGGCGTTAAAAGCGTTGTACGCGCCGGGCCGGCCGTGCACCGGCCCCGCACATCTTTGACAAATGGGAACACGCGGCTCCGGCCTCTTGGAACGATCACGAGCGCATGACGTCGGTCCCACGCCACGCACCACGCTTGGCGGCAATCTGCGCCGTCGATCACCCGACGGACGGCCCCCGATCTGGGAGACGCCCTCGCGGGGCCCGTGTGTCCGTGTGGGTCCGGCACGGGCGAGCCAGCGCCATCAACAGCCGCCCAACCTCTTCGGCCTCCTTCCTTTCCCAGTACTCTACTCGCCGTGCCGTCCCCTCCCCTGCCCCTTCTCTCTCTCTTTCCTCGCTCGCCACGCCACGCAGCGCATCGGCTCGTCTCCTCGGAAGGCGGCAGCGCTGCGACTGCGAGCAACGAAGGGAGGGAGAGGGGATGAGGATGCTGTCGAAGGCGTGCTCAATCGTGGCCTCCTCCCTCCCGCGCTGCTCCTCCTCCGCCGCCCCCACGGTCGCCCCTCTCTCTCTCCCTTGCACATCAACTCTTCCCTTTTCGTGGTTGTAGGCGGGGGGTTTGGATCTGGGGTTGGGGATTTCCATCACGGCGCATCGCCGTGCCTCGGTTCCAAGGGAACGGGTCGTTTCGCACGACAGCCCCTGGCTTCCCGCGCTATTGCGGAGATCCCCAGCTGTTTATCGGTTCTGTAGTTGTTCCCTCTACTCGAGCTAGTTAGTTAGTTTTTGTGTTGATTTGCGCGGCATGGAGATCGGTCTGGTGGTTTTAGTCACCGTTGCGTGAGTAGTTCTCTGTGAATTCTTTGGTTGTGACAAATTTTTGGTCTGCTTCTGTTGTTTTGCAGATGAGGGGGCAGCCGTCCTTGCTGCCAAGCGTGCGGAAGCAATGGCCCGGGAAGCCACTGCTGTATGGAATCGGCACCCTCTTGGTCATGCCACTAAGGACACTGTATGGAGTGGGTCGTGTTTTTGGCGCAGGGCGGTTCCTCTGCAACATGACCAGCGTCTCTTCGTCGCTGCAAATTGAGCTTGTAAGTGGTCTGAAATACCTTTGTGACTTCTAGATAGCTATTGAGTACTTAAGACTCGATGCTTATTGATATTTGCTTGATGCTTATCGATGTAAGCACCTCGTTTCTGTATCGACATGGTGGTGCTCTTTAGGAGAGAAGCCAGCAGTGAAAACAGTTAGTTCTGTGGATTTTTTTTAATTTAAATCAGTTGTGATGAGTTTCTTGCGATTGGATGCCATTGCTTTGTAGAAAGAAAATACAAGGTCATAACTCATAAGGCCATTTTTAGTAGGAAAGAGCTGGTGTCCATGAAGAGTCTCATTCTTGATCTACTCTCACTTACTGCTTTACTCATGCTTGGCATTATGTTGTTCCTCTGTTGTATACCTAACTATGATGTTGTGGACGAGACCCCTTGGACTCTATCTCTAAGACTAACACTGTCAAGCTCAAGCATACAGTGGCGGCCCACATAATTTGCACATTAATTTTTCACAGTTTCCTCCACAGATGACTACACTTCTTGTGATGGAACAGCATGGCTCCTGACCTAGATCATCATAGTGGATATCATAAAGAAATAGCAGACATTGTTATGAATAGCCGAAACAATAAATAGAACATCTTTTGAATGACTTCTTATAATCAGTTTTTACCACAAACTTGTTGCTCTTTACATAACTATCCTCCTATCTGTAGATATTTCTTGTCATTCAATCACATTACTGAGTGTCCGTAAATATTCATCAGCAACTGTCCTGATTTATATGTAGGTACCATGCCTTCGAGATAACTATGCATATATCCTGCATGATGTTGATACTGGAACAGTTGGAGTTGTGGATCCTTCTGAGGCTATGCCTATTATAAATGCATTGGAAAAGAGAAACCAGAACTTGACTTATATACTGAACACCCATCATCACTATGATCATACTGGTGGAAACTTGGAATTGAAGGCAAAATATGGTGCAAAGGTATAGCTTTCGGCTTTTTTCTTTGCTCTTTCTTTTCCTGTATCGTTCAGTGACTCTGATACAGTATGTGACAGTGACACAATCAAAATGTGTATTGTTATGAGCTAAAGTGAAACCAATAGGGCTATACCCAAGGATGGACTTATTATGAGTGTTTTTTTATAGCATATATTATTCTTATCAATAAAGTATCTGTTAAATTCAACAATATTTATAGTTTGAGATTGAATTATATAACTAAAGTTCAAAACAGAGCATATACTAATGGCTATGCCTCAAGTTTGGGCATGACTTCTGCCTACAGTATCAAATATAAGTTTTGATGATTTTCTAGGTGATATGAAGGAACTACAACAACAACAACAACAACAACCAAGCCTGTCAGTCCCAAGCAAGTTGGGGTAGGCTAGAGTTGAGACCCAACAAACACCGTCAGTTACGGTTCAGGAACGTCAATAGCCGTTTTCCAAGCACTCCTATTTAGACATAGGTCTCTAGGTATATCCCATTCTTTCAAATCTCTTTTTATTGTCTCTTCCCAAGTCAACTTTGGCCTTCCTCTGCCTCTCCTCACCTTATTATCTTGACTTAGAACTCCATAATGCACCGGTGTCTCTGGAGGTCTCCTTTGTAAATGGCCAAACCACCTCAACCGATGTTGGACAAGCTTCTCTTCGATAGGTGCTACCCCTAGACGATCACGAATATCATCATTTCGCACTCGGTCCATCCTTGTGTGACCACAAATCCAACGCAACATACGCATTTCTGCAACACTCAGTTGTTGGACATGTCTTCTCTTTGTGGGCCAGCATTCTGCTCCGTACAACATAGCGGGTCTAATCGCTGTTCTATAAAACTTGCCTTTTAGCTTTTGTGGTATCCTCTTGTCACAGAGAATGCCAGAAGCTTGGCGCCACTTCATCCACCCTGCTTGGATTCTATGGCTAACGTCCGCATCAATATCTCCATCCCTTTGTAGCATCGATCCCAGATACCGAAAGGTATCTTTCCTAGGCACTACTTGACCTTCCAGACTCACGTCTCCCTCCTCCTGTGCAGCAGTGCCAAAGTCGCATCTCATGTATTCGGTTTTAGTTCTGCTTACTCTAAAACCTTTAGACTCAAGGGTCTGCCGCCACAATTCTAGTTTCCTATTTACCCCCGCTCGGCTTTCATCAACTAACACTACATCATCGGCGAACAGCATACACCAAGGGATATCTCCTTGGATGTCCCTTGTAACCACATCCATTACTAAGGCAAAGAGATATGGGCTCAAGGCTGACCCTTGATGAAGCCCAATCTTAATCGGGAAGTAGTCTGTGTTACCACCATTTGTTCGAACACTAGTCACAGCATCGTTATACATGTCCTTAATGAGGGTAACATACTTTGCTGGGACTTTATGCTTGTCCAAAGCCCACCACATAACATTCCTTGGTATCTTGTCATAAGCCTTCTCCAAATCAATAAAAATCATGTGTAGGTCCTTCTTCTGTTCTCTAAACCGCTCCATAACTTGTCTAATTAAGAAGATTGCTTCTATAGTTGACCTTCCGGGCATGAAACCAAATTGGTTCATGGATATCCGCGTTGTTCCTCGCAAGCGATGCTCTATGACTCTCCCACAGCTTCATGGTGTGGCTCATCAACTTGATTCCCCGATAATTAGTACAACTTTGGATGTCTCCCTTGTTCTTGTAGATTGGTACCAATATGCTTCTTCTCCACTCCTCAGGCATCTTGTTCGATCGATAGATATTGTTGAACACCTTAGTTAGCCATACTATAGCTATATCTCCGAGACATCTCCACACCTTGATTGGAATACCATCAGGGCCCATTGCTTTACCCCCTTTCATCCTTTTTAGAGCTTCTCTGACCTCCGATTCTTGGATCCGCCGCACGAAGCGCCTATTGGTGTCATCAAAAGAGTCGTCCAACTGGACGGTGGTGTTCTCATTCTCACCATTGAAAAGCTTATCGAAATACTCTCGCCATCTATGCCTAATCTCATCCTGCTTCACCAAGAGCTGCTCTCTCTCATCCTTAATGCACTTGACTTGGTTGAAGTCTCTTGTCTTCCTATCACGAGCCCTAGCCATCCTATAGATGTCCTTCTCTCCTTCCTTCGTACTCAAACGTTGGTACAGACCCTCGTATGCCCGTCCCTTTGCTTCGCTCACCGCTCGTTTTGCAGTCTTCTTTGCCACCTTGTACTTCTCTATGTTGTCGGCACACCTGTCATGGTACAAGCGTTTATAGCATTCCTTCTTTTCCTTAATAGCCTTTTGCACATCTTCATTCCACCACCAAGTGTCTTTTGAATCGCATCTATCCCCTTTGGTCACTCCAAGCACCTCTGAAGCAATCTTCCGAACGCAAGTTGCCATCTTCTCCCACATGTCGTTTGCATCCCCTTCATCCTGCCAAGGGCCCTCTTCAATAACTCTTTCCTTGAAGACCTTTGCTGACTCCCCTTCCAATTTCCACCACTTTGTTCTTACAATCCTAGGTTGTTTAACCCTACAAGCTTGCACCAGAAAGCGGAAATCAGCCACCAACAACCTGTGTTGAGAAACTACGCACTCTCCAGGTATTACCTTACAATCAAAGCATGCTTGTTTATCTCTCCTTCTTGTAAGGACAAAGTCGATCTGGCTAGAGTGTTGGCCACTACTAAAGGTCACTAAATGAGACTGCTTCTTCCTAAAGAAAGTGTTGGCTAACATGAGATCAAAAGCTATAGCAAAGTCTAAGACTTCCTCTCCTTCCTGGTTCCTACTGCCAAAACCGAAACCACCATGAACCGCCTCATAACCTACCCTTGACGTACCTACATGACCATTAAGATCCCCTCCTATAAAGAGCTTCTCGCTACTAGGTACCGCTCTAACCAAGCCATCTAAGTCTTCCCAAAAAAGCCTTTTCGCACTGTCATCCTGGCCTACTTGGGGGGCATACGCACTAATTACGTTTAAGACCAAATCGCTAATGACGAGCTTAACTAAGATGATCCTATCCCCTAGCCTTCTCACCTCCACCACACTATCCTTAAGGCTCTTATCAATCAAAACTCCTACTCCATTTCTATTGGAAGCTGTCCCTGTGTACCAAAGCTTGAAGCCGGTGTCGTCCACCTCCTTCGCCTTCTGACCCTTCCATTTAGTCTCTTGGACACACAAGACATTTACCCGCCTCCTAACCGCTGTATCAACTAACTCTCTTAACTTACCCGTGAGGGACCCTACGTTCCAGCTACCTATACGAATCCTAGTGGGTTCGACTAGTTTCCTTACCCTTCGCACCCGTCGCTGATGCGAAGACCCTTGCTCATTTTTCACCACACCCGGGCGCCGATGTGGCACGCCACTAAGGATGCGACGGCCCGATCCTTGCTCTCTTGACACCGTGCCCAGATCACGACACGGCGCGTCACGGGGGTGACGACCCAGCCCTTGCTCATTTATCACCATACCCGGGATCCGGCATGGCGCGTCGCTAAGAGGGTTACGCCCCAACGGAAGTCTATTTGGTCTCATCTCCATAAGAATAGCTGGTTTTTACGTCTGGCTCGCCACGCCTATACACAACCCTCCTCCTTTACCGGGCTTGGGACCGGCTATGTTGAGACGACTCAAGAAAGTCTTCCAGTCAACATAGGCGAAGTTGTGATATGAAGGAACTGTTTGATGCAAATCTTTTTCCTTTAGTTTTCATTGTTTATACACTGGATTGCTCCTGCCACCTGAAACACTTAATGATAATTGTATATTGATGAAGATTGGTGTGTCTGATTTAGTCTTCTGATGATCATATACATTTTAGGTAATTGGTTCTGAGAAGGATAAGGACAGAATACCTGGTATTGACATCACTCTTAAGGAGGGTGACTCATGGATGTTTGCTGGCCATCAAGTTCTTGTACTGGAGACTCCTGGGCATACGTCAGGTGTTTGATTGAAACTTTCTTATGACTCGTCTTATATTCGTTCTTGCATTCAAAGTTGAATGATTAACTCCTTCAGTGCACACAAAGGCTTTTCGTTGACTTTACATTTATTTCTATCAGGTCATGTGTGCTATTATTTTGCTGGTTCTGGAGCTATATTTACAGGTGACACCTTGTTCAATCTATCATGCGGAAAGCTTTTTGAAGGGACTCCACAGCAGGTTTTTTTTTTACTTGCTTGCAAATATGTTCATATACATGTATGTTGTGTGAACTGTGAAGGTGCTACTGGACTTCCGTGACAAGCTACTCCTTTTGTAGTGCTTTTATTTCACCAAAACTTTTGAACAACGAACATTTTTGTTGGAGTTTCTGAATTTGTTAATCGAACTTAAATTATTTCTCCACTGCAACTATTAGAACGTGTAAGGATGAGTAAGCAAGATAGGTAAATAAAAGGTTCAAAATGGTCCATGAACTTGAATGACTGAGTTTGTTCTACATTATGTCAGTATTTGTACTTTCATTTGTTTGAACATGGGGATAATTGTGATTAAATCTAATTATTCATACGATGGACTTTAATCATTTAATAGAAATCTAGTAGGTTATTTATCATCTATGGTTCAGTGACTTATTTTTCGTAGAAGGTATGGAAAATATTGTTCCATGTATCTTTGAGATTACATGACAATTTCAGCCTGCCTCATTGCAGATGTATTCCTCACTCCAGAAAATTACAGCTCTACCTGATGATACAAAAGTATACTGTGGGCATGAATATACCTTGGTGAGCAATTTTTCATTTCGTTTCCAGTTTCCTGCATCGATCTGTTATTTAATGCCTGATGTTCCTCTGTGCAGAGTAATTCAAAGTTTGCCTTGAGTGTAGAACCAGGAAATAAAGCATTGCAGGAATATGCTGCAAATGCAGCTGAGTTGCGTAATAAGAATATACCCACGGTAATATTATCTCAGTCTTTGTGGCGAGCTAGTGCTTCTTAAGCATGAAATTATGCATTTCTAGCTTTGTTTACTTTAAAAGTCCTTGATTCCGTTCTTTCTTTTGAACATTTCATAATGTGAAATGCATAATTTATTTCATGTTCTCTGCAATACTTAACTTGAGAACGTTTCCAACTTTTTACTCTGACCTTAAATCCTTAATCCAAATTTCATGTTTGCAGGTGCCAACAACAATTGGAAGGGAGAAGGAATGCAATCCTTTCCTGCGGACCTCCAATCCAGAAATTAAGAGAACACTGTCCATTCCAGATCATTTCGATGAAGATCGGGTGCTTGAAGTTGTCCGTCGAGCAAAAGATAACTTCTGACTAACAAAAGGAAATCCTTGTGACATATGACCTATATCTTGTTGAAGTTCAGACAGAGTCCGTCGAGCAAAAGATAACTTCTGACTAACAAAAGGAAATCCTTGTGACATATGACCTATATCTTGTTGAAGTTCAGACAGAGAACCTCTAAGTCACAAGAAACATAGGAGGAAAGGAAGGTATATATGTTTGAGCTAGATTTTGAAATGCTTCGGCAAAATTATGTCGAGTGTATGTAGCTTGGGCAGTGCTTGTCTATAGCAATCAGTGATTCTTTTGACTACTACAAATAAGTGTGTTCTGCTATCATCTACTCTGTAAAAAAAAAAACGCCACTTAGCCGTTTCATAGTCAATCTTCAGTTCTTATTCAATACTTTTAACTTTGAATGCATTGCATTGCAATTTGCATGGATCCATGTTTCTTAGCCGCATGAATATGGTATCAACAGTGCAATCAGCAATGTCTGGAAATGTACTTGTGGATTACTGATATGAAAGGTGCTTATTGGGGTCCTTTGCTTGATGGCATGAATGCCAGGCTTGGATTGTACGTCACATTTTGGGAAGATTGCCGTTCAATCATCAATCATGGTCGATGTGATGCGTCACCGACCGAAAGAGTAAGCATTAGCATGATGTGCCATGATTCTTCCGAAGCTTCGCTGGTAATCTGAACGCCCTATATGATTCTGTCACGCTGAAGTCTGAACTTTGAGTTCGTGGTACTATGGAAGTTTACCGCTAACCAAATTGTCCAATTGACATGTTGATCGAGATCCCCGGAACAGACCTCAAGTTAAATCAGCGAGCTATTGTCTTGTTGATACCCCGAACAGGTGGAAAGTTTAATCAGCGAGCTATTGTTTTCGCTAATAACAAGCGGTCAGGCCAGCTGTTCTTTGGGTTGTCAAAGGAAAGCTTGGGATTCCATGAGCTGTTCGAGTTCGACTCGAGTAAGGTCGAATGCATACGCATCAATGCATGTCATAGTTTATTCTAGTCATGTAATTTAAACTGATGTATACTTATGGAATCATTTCAGAGCTCATGGAATAGAGATTCGATCCTAAACCTGCATCCTAAGCTCGTGAAATTTCGTATTATCTTTGCTTCAAAAAATTCATATTATCATCAAGCTCCAATCTCTTAGAGCCAAAGATCGAAACTATTTACACGCAAAAGTAAGACCGAACTTTCTACACAAAAATGTCGACGGGGGGCTCAGTGTTCCAGCACATATGCAGTGCTTACCTGGTTTTGATTTTTTGGGGGAAAAAGGTAAAACAAAAGCAGCCCAATTTGTGAAACGAAAACCCCTCGTGCTCTCCCCATTTCTTCTTGTCCCCCACCTCCGCCTCCGTCCCACTCCCACCCCACCACCGATGGCGACCGCCGAGCCCGGCCCGCCCCCGCCGCCGCCCAAGCCCGCCTGCGCCGTCACGTTCGGCCGCTCCACCCTCCTCGGCTGCCACCTGGCCGCGGCGCTCGCTGCCTCCGGCCGCTGGTCCGCCGTCGCCATCCTCGACCCCTCCCCGACCTCGCCGTCCCCGCTGCCCTGCCCGCCTGCTTCCCACCTCGTCTACCACCACGACGTCGACCTCTCGGCGGACCCCGAGCGCCTCGTCTCCGCGCTCGCCGGCGCCGCGGCTGTCTTCCATGTGGACGCCACCACAGCGACCGCCTCCGGGAGCGACGGGTCCTTCCTCTCCCTCCACCGCCTCGCCGTCGAGGGCACGAGGCGGCTCCTCGCGGCCTGCCGCGCCGCCGGCGTGGAGAGGGTGGTGTACTCCGGCTCGGCCGACGTGGTCGCTGCCGTTGCCCGCGATGTGATCAATGCTGACGAGGACTCCGCGCCCTACCCTGACAAGGTTTGGTTACTCCGTGATCTGCTCGGCTTTGGGATCCTTGGGTTTGAAGGTGACATTGGGCTGATGGGCAGCTTCGGTTTTGGCTGTCGGCGCAGTTCGGGAATGCGGTGAGCGAGCTGAGGGCGCAGGTGGAGATGATGGTACTGGGTGCGGACGGGGTGGACGGGATGAGGACGTGCGTGCTGCGGCCGAGCAATCTCTTCGGTCCAGGCGATTCCAGTTGGTGAGGTTTGTTGCTGGATATGCAAGGTCTCCCTTGGGCAAGGTATTCCAATATGAAATTGACTTTATTCCTGTGATTTTGCTATTATAAAACATGACCTGGAAATTTTCCCCATGCTTCTTCAAACTATGAAACACTAGTTTTCTTATGTAGTTCTTTTCAGTTTGTAATAGGCAGTGGGAGTAACATGTCTGATTTTACCTATGTGGAAAATGTGGCCCATGCCAATATTTGTGCTGAGCAAGCCTTGTCTTCGAATGCAGCTTCTGTATCTGGGAAGGTACATTTTTAGAGATAAAAGGGCTATGTTTAGCCATATTACTTTTATGGTTAATTCTGCACACTGAACTTTTACAGACATTTTTTGTTACCAATGATGAACCTATGGAAACATGGGAGTTTATGAATTGCATGTTGGAAGCCATGGGTTGTCAGAGGTATTTCTCCCTCCCTCTTTGCCCCTCTCTACTCTTTGAAGGCAACTTGTGAAGTTAACATGTGCTGCGGTTTCTCATCCATTTAGGCCCAGGATTAATCTTCCTGCCAAGATGTTAACGTCTGCAGCCTTGCTTTCCAAAATGATTCATCACAGGCTTGGTTTTCAAATGCTTTCCACCCCTCTTCTCCATCCAGATACAATATACTTCTTGTCATGCACTAGAACCTTTAACACTTCAAGAGCCAGAAGATTACTTGGATACCACCCGATTGTATCATTGGAGGTGAGCTTGTTTTGTTACCTTGCTATATTGCAATCACATATGTTCCCTTGGATCATTTGTTCGGTACTGCCCATGTTTTGATATGTTCCTTGTAAAGGCACATGAGGCCCCTTCAAGGGCTTTCTTAATCTTGCAATGCAGATGTTGATAACTAATAAATTTTAATGTTTAACGTGTATCAGGATGGAATTATGAGAACTGTTGGGTCATTTACAGAACTATCAGATAATTTGGGGTTGTCAAGAAAACAAGGCTCCTGCGGATCATCAAAGGCAGATAAGCTGCTAGGAAGTGGAACAGGTGATATAATCCTTTTTTAAGAAAATCTCTCTCGTGTTTTCTGCTTTCCACCAAATTGAATGAAGAGCCTTGGATACCGAACTTTTCTGATATAGTTGTGTAGAACTCTTTTCATTGTTGTTTACTTACTATCACTCAGTTATGATAAATATTTGTTTTTCACTGTTGAAATCTTCCATTTCCACTGCAGCTGCTGATATTCTTCTTTGGAGGGATGAAAAGAGAACCTTTTCATTTGTCACAGTATTGTTTCTGGTTTTCTACTGGTTCCTGCTTTCAGACAGAACTTTTGTTTCATCGGCTGCCAAATTTCTTCTAGTGCTCTCCCTTGGTCTCTTTATCCATGGTTTGCTGCCTTCAGAAGTGTATGTGTTCTGGTTGTTTGGCTATCTTTTGAGTACAATAATCTGAAATTAATATTCCCCAGTTCTTGCAAAATAATTTTGTATTGTACTATGTTTGAATACTGAAGTTGAACCCCAATTGCAGGTTTGGTTTTACAGTTGAGAAGGTTACATCTGAGCATTTTGAAGTATCACACTTAGCATTGAGGAATTCACTTATGTGTCTGGCTTCTGCATGGAATGGGAGCATTCATAAACTAAGGGTTCTAGCAGAAGGTGAAGACTGGAGTTTACTTTTGAAGGTTGGTGTTCAGCTTCATTAAAAATACCCAATATGAGGTCGTTTTCCATTAGGTGCTGCCTACTAAATTTGGGCTCCTTGAGCCCATATATGCCATTTGGATTTAATCTACTTCGGTGATTGGTCTATCTCTAGCATATTCATGAACCATTTTTTCCCCTGAAGTTATAGTATTAGGTATAGTTGTTTTCATAAAATTTAATATACACACACTTTTACTATTCAAAATGTTTCTGCACTCATGTTAAGTGATTGAAGTCTTTGGTTAGCTTGGTATACTTTTGGGCCTTTTGGCTTTAGTTGATCATGAACTAGAAATAATTTATATGAGGTTACTGTCTTTCTGTATCTTAAATTCATCAGTTTTTTTTTGTCATGTTGCGTTGATGTTTGTAGGTTACTCTCGGTTTAGTGATTGTCATAAGGGATCAATCATTCCATCTCAGTGGGTGAATAACTTACCATGTTAATATAATGCTGCTCGATTAACATTGTTTAAAATGATGGAAAAATGACTACTCAAGTTTTCCTCAACCAAAAGATAGGCTTTAAGTTGAAATTCACTGCAAATCAATAATAAATCCTGACATGACAGGGAAAATGTAGCTAAAATGAAGTCATGACCATATAAGAATCAAGTTACAAATGATTGATCCATAGCTTCTTCACTATTTTACAGGTATTTGCATTTCTGTACAGCATCAAACTAATGCTGAGCTTTCAGTTCAGAATTCTGATGGGTCTTGGTAAGGGACTTTCTTTTGCCACTAACATTATGATCAACTGATCATTTAGTGTTGTAAAATAAATTGATCATCTGCTTCTTCTCTCCTGTATGCAGTACTGGCATCCTTGTTCATTGTCTTCATTGTCTATGAACAATGCGAGGAAGAAATTGACAGTTTGGTGGCAATTGCTTCTGTCAAAGTCGAGTGGCTAATAGACAGAGTAGTTGGAAATTTGCCAGCCTCTTTGAAGGCGTATATAGCCTAGAGAAGACATCTGAAGCCTGAAGGATGTGTCGCCAACTCACAATGGTGCTCCTATCTGTAAAAATCTTAGTTCTTTTAAGCTTACATGTCCTGTGTGATTTACCCAAATGTTTGATTGACACTTTCATATTCTTGTTCAAGTTTCACTTTTTTATTAAGTGGGAATCTTTTCTTGTCGTTGTTTACAATTCGTGAGTTGGCATAGCCTGTGTTTTATGCTCATGCGCGGGTACCAAACTACTAAGTCATTTTTCTTTAGCCTTAACCAAATTTATGTAGAAAAATATATAAATATCTATAACACGAAACAAGATTTATTAGATTTACTATGGAATATATTTTTATAGTGTATTATTTTAATCCTGTACTCGACTTGAGTCTTTTGGGGACGAAGGGTGTAGGCCAGTAGGTGTCAACGTATTTTCTATAAACCTGGTCTAAGGTAGGAAGAGGAATTATTAAACATTTGTGGTTCCGTGCTGAAGTTTGGGCTCTCACATGGTGAGCCACTCGTTACGGACAATCTTTTGTTGGCCGATACCAAATCATCAACGATAATGATACAATTAAGATGTCCGCACGGACAGAGATGTCCGCACGGACAGGCGCCTCCCACTGCTCACTCCCGCACGCGCCGCTCGTCCAGTGACCTTGTCCGGCGCCCCTATGCTCGTTGCGCTGTTTACTCCCTGCGTCGCCGTGCCCATCCGTCCACCCAACTCCGCCTAGCCGCCACCAGTCCCCCGCAGCGCCATGCCCCCGCCGCGCCATCCACCGAGCCCACGACGGATGCTCCAGCAAGCAGGCGAGGGGGAAGAGATTCGTGTGACACCACGCCCGTCGGCAGGCGAGGGGGAAGAGATTCGTGTGACACCACGCTCGTCGGCGAGTTGCCTGTGTCACTGCCACACAGAGTCCATGCGCCGCAGTCGACCTCCATGACGGCGTGCCTCCGTTCGTCCAAGCAAAGCCCATGTTGTAAGAATATGTTTCAAGTGTTTCATATGTTTCATCTGGATGTTGCAAGTGTTTAATCTTGATGTTGTAAAAGTAGATCGGAATGTTGCACATGTTGCAGTGGCTATACACGTATGTTTCAAGTGTATGTTCCAAATGTTTTATCTCGTTTTCTAGACGTATGTTTGAAAGTGCTGGATTTTGCATATGTTTTCATACATGAAGTGTTTCCAAGTGTTTTTTGCACGTGTTTCATACACATGTTTCGAGTGTTTTAGATGTTTTGTATGTATGTTGCAAGTGTTTCATTTGGATGTTTTAAAAGTAGATCTGCTATTGCAGCTAGTGTTTCAGATACTTGTTTCATGTCTTTCATCTGCCTTCAAACGTATGTTGCAAGTGTTGCATCCGGATGTTTCAAAAGTAGATTGAGTGTTGCATCTTTGTCTTCGCTTTTCTACTGTCTCACCTTCGTCTCGGTGTCTCCTCCTCCTCCTGGAGCTGGTTGGGCATCTGCCGCCCCGTTACCTTCTTTCTGGATGCTGGCATAGCCACCTGCTGTAGTCACCTGCAACTGCTAGCCGCGTGCATGCGCGTGAGAAGCGGAGGTGGCACGAGCGGGGACTCCCCACGTGCAGTCGGGTGAGTCAAGCGGCACGAGCCTCGTGTAGGCGGGCGCGGGATGCAAGTGCGTGGGGGGCGACGGAGTGCAGGCACGGTCGTCCGTACAGACGTCTAGACGCTAGCACCGCTGAATCATCAAACATATTCTATTACTAGCATATATGCAACGAAATATACAACTTGTGTTACATAGACAATTTATGGCTCGAAAATTTTTTAATGATCTTATGATGTGTTTTATTTCATCTTGGAATCAAACTTTTGTAGAAGTGTGCAGTGTGCTACACTAACTCATATAGGTAGGAGAGGTTTATAGATTTGTCCAATGATACATTGTGCTTTCTAATTTGGACTCTGGACATGTTGCTCTAACACGTATAAGCCGAGGAGCACGCTGAAATGTAGGAAATATGTCGTGTGTTCTAACAAAAAAAGAATCCTTGTGAACCTGAGTAAATAATAACTAACACTCTGAATGAAATTTCAGAGCTGCCCACATGGATCTTTGTCAGTATCCCGCCATCTGGAGATCACCATCAGGGCTCTGAAGATGCTCAAGCCTCAAGGCAAGGAGAGGAGCCAGGCGGGCAGCCCAGGAGCCACAGGCCCAGGAAGGAGAACACCAAATACATCAGAGGCCCATGGGCTCATTGACGCATGCTCGCGTGAAAGAGGCAATGCCTCTGTAATCTCCTTAAGAGAGCGCTCCTAAGGGGAGAGAAACACAACATTGTAATAACCAAATTCTACTTTTCCTCCTAATTGAAGAACTCCTTCGCCGTATCCTCTGTTCTTCTTCGTCCCTAAGCTCCTTCTTCTTCCCCACTCCAATCTCGATTTCCCTTTCCTGCTGACATTCCTTACAAGTGGTATCAGAGACACCCTTCCTCGGCCCTTCCGTTCGTGCGGTCCTCAATCCATCGAATAATCTAACTGAGTCGGTCGGTCTAACTTGTCATAATCTGTGAGCTGCAGCATTGCTTCGAGATTCCGTAATTCCCCTCTCCGGATAGTTTGATTTGTGGCGGATTGCCGTTCTAGATCGATTCGATTCATCCATCACCCACGACCACTACACCCGCTTGCAGCGACAACGAGGCGCCATGAATCCCGAGTCGAAGCTGTTGCTCGATGAGCTTGACAAGCGGTTTGCCGCCGCCGACAAGCGATTCGACGGTCTGGAGCGCCAGATCCAGACCAACAACGACTCTGCCTCTACCAGCATCAAGGCCTTGGAGTAGGCCACCCAAGTCTTCGACGAGTGGTGTCCCTATAACAAAACCGACCAATTATACTAAATTAAGTAAGAAAATCATCCGCTGGAGCAGACGATTTAGCAAACTTAAGCCCGTATAACCCGGTAGTCCGTGAAATCACGAAGGATTTCAAACCAACTCCATACCAGCTAAGATCGTAATAAGTTTAGCGGTCACCATCACATATTACATAAAAGTTTGCATCACAGATACATCGGAGTTTAAACATAATTATTACAAACCGAGTTCAAATAGAAAGTAGCGAAAGCAATTTGTTCAAATCAACACACACTCACACGGAGTTCGAAGTACAGTGCCAGCTGATGATCATCTCCAACAAAAGCATTAGATGAGACGTAAGGAATGACCATTGTCCATGGTCCTAAGTATCACCTATCGCAGGATAAAGACAGTTGATACAATAGTCGTAATACATCTACCCATCTGTAACAAGTGGGAACAAAACCCTGAGTACGAGAAGGTACTCAGCTAGACTTACCCGACATAACTAAAAATAAAGTGACACCAAGGATTATGAAGGGCTTTATAGTGGTGTAGCTGACTCATTTGCAAAAAGATATTTTTAGCATTTCAAGAACCTTTTCCAAAAGCATTATGCCAAGTTAATCATTATTAACTTGTCGACTACATTTGCACCTATACTAGAGCAAGCATGTGATTAAGCAAATAATGATAACCAATGATCATTAACAACTTCCATAATGTCATATCCATTATAACTGTCCAAGTGTTCCATCAACATCACTACGATGAAGTAACTCAAGTCAAGTGTTCACTGTCTAGTGAATGATGGTGATTCGAATCGATTATTAACTAGCTGGTAATTTATTCCTCACATAAACCTCACTCACCCACTAAAGTGAGGTATTGGTCACCGAATCAACTATCCAGGAAAAATCTCGAGTTTGCCAGGAACCACATGTACCCAGGGGCCGACCGACTGCCTTTCGGTCTTATCATCACGCCCCCGTGTCCTACCACACCATCTCCGGTACAGTGCGCTGCGGGCAATCCACTCGGCCCGAAATAATCTCCCAGCTTCGCGGTCGAAAGGTACGTTATTCGGCCAGCTAAATGTGAGGCATGCGTTTAACATGACCCGAGGCCCAACAACGGTCGGTCTTTAATCGACACAGACGAAAAGCAATATAGTCCGAAACCCTATAAGTCTTCGTCCGGTCTTAACTTCAAATTAACACTTAGTTATCTCGTGATGATATAATTATCCGAGCAGATCCAGGTAACCACCTATAGCTCGCAGGTGACAGGAAATCACCCGAGTTCTACCGGTCTAAGCCAGCTAAGCATTGACTCGACTGCGGATACCAGGGTAACAAGGATATAGTATACTAAGGTAAACAAGGTATAATGCAACAACGGTTGCAGATAACTCCTGAACGTAATGCATCAATTAAAGTAAAGCATTAATTAAATATTTGCAAACCGAGGGAGAAAATGCTTCGGGGCTTGCCTCTCTCGAAGGAACTCGGGTGGTGATCGGGGCATTCCGGAAGCTCCTCAACGTCTTCCTCGTCTGCTTCGGGCACCTCCTGTGGCTGCACCTTGAACTGCTCCTCGGGCTCCTCGGTTACGACGACTAGATTCTCTGTTTGTGATCCTATATGATGCAGGTGCGTAAGTGATTATGCAAAAAGGTGCATCGGATGAAATGCACACAATGAATATGCTTGCATGCAAGATAGATGAGCATGATTTTCTTTAATGGGTAGAGTATAGTACAATTCTCATACAAGGTAGTCAACATCATCCAAGAACATGTACTATAAGTACATGTCATCTACTGCATTCTTTTCTACTGCTAACTATCATGTAGCCACACATAAGTACTGTCACACTAATACTACAACCACTGTACTCACATGCTAAGTCACAACATCAAGTTAAAATGCTTTAGAGATACACCAAAGGTTCACTAATTCCCTAAGCCTGCATAAGGCAAGATTTAATTAAACCCTAATTATCATTTGGTTTGAATAACAACATCTATTTTGGTAGCATAGAAAAATATTAGAAAATTACCATGACATAGTACTACTCTAAGTAGACTACCATAAAATTTTCATGACATTTAGATAAGTGGAATAGTGAAAGGTCCTAGATGGCTAGAGGGGGGTGAATAGCCTATAAAAAATCCTACACGAACCACTAAGCAAATTTATTAGAATAACAAACGACGTAAAGCGAGTTTTGCTTAGCCTACAATTATGATGCAAGCCTCCTATCCACAAGTCTAGTAGATTATGATCTCTAGTTCACACAAGAGCTAAGTCACTAATTTTACACTAGTGAGCAAGCTAACAACACTACTAACAAAGCTACCACTAGAGCTACACAAGATAACCTAGTAAAGTAAATGCAAGAGAGTGGATTGTGATTCTTATACCGATGGTGGAGTGAAGATGTTGCCAATCACCAAGATGATATACAATCAATCAATATTGATAACAACACAATATGAATACCAAACACCGGGAGACAAGAGACACAATATTTTTGTTCACCCGGTGTTCACTTGTGCACCGACAAGCTACGTCACCGGTTATGTCGACCAACACTTAGATAGTTTCTCGGTGTGACCCTCAAGTCACTTGCCCCTCAAGGCACGCCCGCAAGGCACCGCAAGACACCACTCTCAAGTGAGGTAACTCAATGACATGCGTAATGTATTAGAGTTGTTTTTGGCACTCTGCCGAGGAAAGCACAAGAACCTCTTACAATTAACCGGAGGTGGCCAAGAACAATATCCTTCTCTTGCCAACACCTCCAACAATCTCCAAGCCGGCTTGGAGCGATACTCTCCAAGAGTAACAAAAAATCTACCGGCTAAACCACCCACAAGTGCCACTAGATGCCCTCAAGCTATGCAATGCACTTTGGGATCACTCAATCTCACTTTTGATTTGCAATCAAGCAAGAGAGATGAGTGAGAGGGAGAAGCTTTAGCTCAAAGGATGCATAAGAGTGTTAGAAATACCAAGAGTGCTCCCCAAGGGCCGACCAATAAGTATTTATAAGCACCCTAAATAAATAGAGCCGTTATGCCATCACTGGGCATTTTTCATGAGCGACAGACGCGTCTGTCGCACTACCGACAGACACTGCACAGTGCATCTAACGCCACCCGAAGCCGCCATGTGTCCTTGAACCTTTAAAAACCAACGGTCATGAACAGTAGCGATAGACGCATCCTTTGGTTTTGGCATCAACGTCCGTCGCGTCGAAGAACGCACTCCAGTAAGCCCCATTTCACGAAATCGATCGACATACGCGTCTGGTGCTCAGCACCACCGCGTATGTCGCCACCTCTGCTGCAAACCAATGCAAGGGCGGACCGACAGACACGTCTGTCGCCCCCCGAGGCCGTGTTTGTCGCCCTCCGTGGCCGCGTCTATCGCCCCCGTGGTCGCGTCTGTCACCCCTGAGGCTACGTCTGTCGCCCTCCGTGGCCGCGTCTGTCGCCCCCGTGGCCGCGTCTGTCGCCCCTGTGGCCGCGTCTGTCGTAGTGTTTGTCACAGACCACCCGATGCTAAAACGGTCATATCTCTTAGCTTCAAACTCTGATTTCAATGATCTTGGATATTTTGAAAAGCTTACTCAGAGGGCTACACGACCCACTAAAGCATTTGATCTAGTTCTCAATAGATCAAAGCAGTATTCCACTTAAAGAGCCATAAAAGAGTCCAAAGAACACCGAAAAACATTTCTCTCTTCTCCAAGTTGATCAACACCAACACCTTCTCCTTTGCAAATGTGCCAACACCACCATGTGTAAAACACCATGTGCATGTGTGTTAGCATTTTTATAATCATTTTCAAAGGTTTTCCAGTTAGCTCACTAGGCCCTACATGCAATGCACTTCATGAATTCACCTAGTGGCACTCGTGCGTCGAGTAACTGATAAGACTTCCCCTCTTAATAGTTTGGCTATCGATCCTAAACCACTCACACCCTCTATGGTGTCTTGAGTGCAAAACAAAATGACTCTATGGTTATACCTTTGCCTTAAGCCCATTTTGTTTCTTCAAATGATATGATCCACTTCATATCATCACATGACCGTCTCGATCCATCGATCTTGACTTTACTTGCTCTTCACCGTTACATCGGTCCGTCGGCTCTAAGTCTTGCTCAAGCTTCACCATCGCATGGTCCTTTGCTTCGAAGCCTCGACTTGCCCTTCACCTTCACAACCGGTCCATTGAGCCAATCCTTATCTTGGTCTTCATCATCTTGGTCACATGAGTCAATGTCATGTCTCATATTCAATGACCACCTTTATATAAATCATCCACTTAGATACAAAGGTTAGTCCTAGGTTTCATCAATTAGCCAAAACCAAACTAGGGACTTTCAAATAGCCTACACAAAAATGACAAGCTAGGGCCTAAATATAAGCATGAAAGTACTTTGACTACTCTAAGTATACTACCATAAAAATTTCATGGCATTTGGACAAATGGAATAGCCTACATAAAAATGACAAGTTAGGGCCTAAATATAAGCATGAAAGTACTTTGCATTATGAAAAGTATCAAACAACAAATTTAGTATTTTTCTAGGTTCTACATAGTAAAAATCATTGTACAAAAATTATCACATGCATGTTTTATACAAATTTTGCTCTCTAGCAAAAATAACAAAAATAAGCCAATAAAAGCACTTGAACTATACATCATAATTTTTCTACAGAACATACATGACATATATTTTTCATGTAAAGTACATCACTAAAGAAGATTAACAAAATTAGAACCATATTTTTCTGAGCTTTCTATGATTTATTATGCATTTCTCAAGAAAATAGCAATTTCAATAATTAAATAAAGCTCCACAGAAAAGTATCACAAATTCAATATGCAATATTTTTAAACCATATATCTAGTCATGAGGATCACAACAAAATTTATTTCACCATTTTTAGAGCAAAAACGAGTACACAAACATTTTTTCCCAACTATTTCTTTTCTCAAATAATAAAAGAAAAACAGAAAACAATTTCTTATTGCTAGTGGGCCGGCCCACGGGAACTGACTGGCCCATGGCTGCTTTCGGCCTCAGCAGAAGGGGTAGGAACGGGCGAGCCGGCCTGACTCGGCCTGTCGGCCCAAGGCCGAGCTCGGCCCAACAGAGCAGAGCCAGGGAGCGGCCATGCCACGCCGCGCTCATGGCGTCACAGCAGCGAGGGCAGCAGGCCAGCGGCCGTTGAAGGCCATGACAGGGCACGGCAGGGTGCACATGGGGTCCGCGAGAGGGAGGCGGACACAGGAAGGTGAACCAAAAAGAGAGAGAAGGAGCGGGGAAGCTCTGACCACGACGTGGTTGAGCGCGGCGGCTCCATGACCGGCGGCGAAGGAAACGCCCAAGACGGCTCTACCTGGCTCAATTGGTGAAGTTGCCATGAGCACCGGATGTCGGAGAGCAAGGCGGAGAGGTGTGCTCGCGATTGCGGGCGGCGGTGGACCACCGACGGCAAAATTTTGCCGGCGGAGCGAGCGGTGGCGAGGGTAGTGCAGCCGTGTGCTCGGGGCGGGGCGAGGGAGAAGGTAGTGTGGAGAATTGGAGGAGGCAGGGAGGAGCAGAGCGTCTTGGTGGTTTTGAAAGGTGGCCATTGGCTCGATGGGGCCTGTGGGACGCCACCCGGCCGGCGATGCCGGCGCATGGCAGCCACGGGGCGGCCATGGCCTGCGCGCGGTCGGGCGAGCGCGCGCGGGCGAGCGCGCGCGGGCGCGCGGGCGCAGATGGGGCCGAGATGGGCCGGGGAGAAGCGCAGGCGCATGGGAAGAAAGCCGGGCCGGCTTTGTCAAGTAGGCCGAAAGGGTGGCGGCAGCCCGATAAGCTGAAAGGAAAGTTTTCCAAATTTTATTTTCAAATAAATTTCAAATAACAGTTTCAAATCACATTTTGAGCAAGAAGATGACCTTTTCTAGAAATGTCCCAAAAATGAAAGTTGCTTAGAATTTAATCCTCTACAACTTTGCTTTGGAGACCAACTAAAAATTCTGCATAGATTTTGAATTGGGATGTAAAATCTAAATATGAAGGGTTTTTTTTGACTAATTTCAAGAATGTTTTTAAAAGCATATTTTGCCAAATGTTTTGAATACAAAATTTGCTCTAAATTGCATGATAAATATTTCTAAGTGATGTGCATTTATCACCAAACATGTTTTGTTGATCTAGCTATCATAATTAGGGCAAAAATAAATCTAACATGTGTATGCAATATTCATGTTTCATAGTAATGTTTCAATCATTATTTCATGCGATGCTAATGGATGCATGACAATGCTTATGCTCATGTTTTGCATGTGTTAAATGCATGCGTAACACCAGGGTGTTACAATCCTAGCATCGAAGGCGTCGTCGATGACTTAAAGATCAAGATCGACAAGTTATCGACACTAAAGATGGAGGTCGGCAAGATATCCAAGTACTGGGAGCATTCCATGGTCGACTTAGCCACACCGGCTCTGGGCGTCTTCACTTCTGCCCCAGCATCGCCGAACACCATCCTCACCGAGGTCAAGTCTGCCACCCCAAGCGAGTCCATGCCTGCTCTCGGCGATGACTTCACGGCTGTCCCATGCTCATCTGCGGGATGCATAGTTGATCGGCCCAATGGGCACCGCGTTGATCTTCAGAAGGTGACCACTCTAATTCCACCTCCCAGCAAGGGTACTTCGCCTTGCCAGTCACCTTCTCCCCTTCCCCTACTATGTCGTCCACCGCGTCCACCTCCACCGCCACATCTGGGTAATCACTGGGAGTCGAGTTACCAGGGGGCAGCGAGGATGGCCATACTGACAAGCTTCCCAAGTTTGACTTCCCTCGGTTTGATGGAGATCATCCTAAGCTATGGATCAAACAAGCCATCCATTACTTCGAGTAGTATCGAGTGGAGTCTGTTGTGTGGGTTCAGGCTGCCACTATGCATTTCCATGGCTCAGTGAAATGTTGGCTGTAACACCCCTGGTGTTACGACCTTGCTTAGCACCTAGGTTAAGACCTAAGGGGAATTGCCGAACGAGTTTCTCTGATTTTAAATTTGAAATGCATATGAAATGATAAACGAACCGTATGTGACTTCACCTTGTGGCTGAGAAAAATCAAAATAAGTATTGTAAGTTAGATTTCTTAATGCGTAAACGTTCTAATGAAAACCATAGCAAGAAAGGTAGAATAAATAGTGTTAATCGTTGGCACGAAAAACAATTTCTATAAGCAAAAATAAAATATAACTTGAGCAAGTTAGGTATATGAAAGTGCAACTTTAATTTTGGAAAATAATATGGTTGGTTAGTATTTTTGGGAGCTCAGGAATCCAACCGAATTTAGGATAAGTCATTTTTGTTAAGTCCATAAACATACGAGCTTATAATTAAAAGCGCCATTTTCGGCGAATTATATTGAGCAAAAAAATGAAATAGCGTTTAAATATTTTGTTCCTAGGGGTTAGTATGGAGTGTGAACTAATGCATGAGATATTTGTTGGTTGAAGTTAATAGGATTTAGACCATTTTAAAATTATGAGAAAAGAGTTGATGGCTGCTGATTCCAATTGAAATCCTTAGCCCTTCTAAGTCTAAAAGGTAATAGACAATGTCATTTTGGTAATCGATTTCTGAAAAAAATTAGTTAAACATCATAGCCATGTTTTGGCACTGTTGATTACACTTAGGTGTGATCCTTGTAGTGGGACAGTTGGTGGAGGGGTTGGAGTTAGTTAAGGCCATGCAAAAATTGCTGTAAGTCTGCTAATAATCTTGTTGCGTGGTCTGTTCTTGCTCTAGCTCCATCTTTGAGAAAGCCAGGTCGGCATCGCTCTATCTCCCTCTCTGGTCGTCCTTTTTATCGTGATTTTTGTTTCCTTGGGAAGCTATTAGGGCCATCTTGAGGGCAGAGGAGTTGGTTTGGTCTCAACCAAGCTAAGTATGTGTTGGTGCGCTCTTTAAAATGTGTGTAGGGCACGGGTTCATTCTTTTGGCCTCGTGGCCACGATCACCGCGCCGTCTGTCGCACGTGCGTGCGCCCAGTCGCTGCTAGCACTGCTGCCTCCTTTGTGCTAGTGCCTCTCCATGCTTGGCCTGATGTGGGCCGGTTCGGCTGGCTACGAGCTGCCCTGTGTTGCCGCGCTTGGGAGGCCGGCCGCTATGCCATGTGTGGGGCCGAGTGGAGGCCGCAACTGTTGTTGCGTGGCCATCTTGGCTCTCGCCCAGCCCTCCATCCCACCTAACACGTTAAGCCTTGGCGTACGTCGTTGTCACCATGTCTAGTCACTGGCTCGGGCACAACGTCGATGGGATGCCGCCCTGCCCTGCTTGTTTCCGCTAGCCGACGTCGATGACCCCCGCTCAGGCCTGGCCATGACGAGTCAAGCACGTCCCGCCAAGGCCTCCGTTGTCGCGTTAGTTGTGCACATGCTTGTGTTGCCGCTATCGGCCAGAGCCACCCCACCTTAATTGCTCGACTCGCCCGTGTGACCTCCCCCACCCACACCACGCAGAGCCACCGTCCCTCCCCTCCCTAATCACCGATTCATGCTTCGCGATGCTATTCGTCGCGCTAGTGGGTGGTATAGGTAGTCGGCTAGGTGCCCTGTTTGCCTTAAGCTCGACCAAGCATTACCGACCACCTATTTCGCATGCTCCTCGCCGCTGGTCACGTGTGCCACCAAGTTGGTAGGTTGGGAGGTATGGCCCGTGTGGTCGATAGCAATTCGATTGCTTGTGCCCTTGAACTCACCGCGACCCCCTCTTTCCGATGCTCGCGTTATCTTGACCGGACCGACCGTCGGTGATGAGGTGACGCGAGGATGCCAGCTCGGAGCGTCGCCGCGCGGTGCGGGCGCACGTGGCCAGAGTTCCTCGGCCTTCCTCTACCTCAACCGGTTGCACGACCGTCCTCGTGGTAAGCCACTCCTGCTCTCCCGCAGTCTCTACTATCTTGCTAGCCCGTATGCTCACTGGAACGGACGCACCGCCATGGCAGGTGCTCTGCCAACGTGGACTGCTTGAGGGGATCCACCGTTTAGCTTCTACTCATCGCCTAGGGTTCTGTTTGTGCTCCTTGATGCTCGTTGGCCTGTTAGTTTGGCTGGTCCCTCGCTTATTTGGCCGGAGTAGAGGCGCAGTGTCGGCCAGAGCCGACCAGCGTGCGCAGGGTCATCGTGGACCGCCCTGTTGTGAAGGCAGCACTTCGCGGGGTGTTTGGTGCAAAGTCTAAGTCTATTGAAATAGTGCTACGCTGAGTCACTTGATTTACTAAAAGTGCATGTCCTCTTCTGCAAAAGCACAGGCATGCACGCGGGCTCCTCGCCACATGCCGCTTGCTGGACCGGCCTGTTGCCGCATGGCCGCCCCCGCACGGGCCGCAGGGAGCGTTGGGCCGAATGGATGACGACTGCCCTTTTTCTTTTTCTGAAAATATTTTCTTATTTATTTCTAAAACAAACTTGCCGATTTAATATAAATTTGTGTAGCTATCCAAAAATTGTGAAACCAATTATATTAGATTCCTAAAATCATGATCTAGCTATTAGTGTACTTGGTTCACATAGCTCTAGGATATTTCTAGGTTGCCTTAAATATTTTAACATGCTTAATATTAGTAAAAATGTAAACTTGTAGGAATTTTTGTGAGAAAATAGTGTTAGTGTTGACTCTGAAAATTTTACAATAGATCCCTAATATTATTAGCTACTCATTGTAAATTTTGTAGCTCCATAATAATTAATTTGTTAGGGTAGCTAATGAACCCTAATTTGAATATATGTGTTTAATCGATAAAGTGTGTCAGTGTTCGGACCGAGGGGGTCCTAAACCGATGAGTAAATGCTGCGTGTCTCTTTCCTGGATGGTGATGCAAGGAGAACACACGGGGGTTTATCCTGGTTCGGGCAAAAGAAGGCCCTACGTCCAGCGGGGGGGAGAGGTTTGTATTTCCTTGCACCGAGGTGCTCGTGTAGGGGTTACAAGCATGCGAGAGAGGGTGTCGAGCCCAAGTCTCAAAGAGAAAAGAGGAAAAAGGCGGTTGCTTGAGATGTCGATTTCTTGTTTTGTTTTTTCATTCCGTCTTCGTCCCCCTCCTCCGTTGAACCCTGGCCTGCCCTTTTATAGGGTGAGAGGAGGCCAAGACGACGGGGAGCCTTGAGGTGATGTTTTGTCGATTCTCGTTGAGTTGACTGTAGCGACGTGCCTTGGGAATGGCCAGCCATCCCTAGACACCCTGACGTTGTGGGAGACAAGATGGCAAAATGACCCAGAGCGCCATGCCATACCGTCCTTTGAACTAAGTCGAGCGTCGAGGCTGGGTCGACGCCGGGTCGAGGCCGGATGGATAAGGCCGAATCCCCGATATCGCGGAGAACGGGCCTTGTCTTATCCTCCCTCGAGGGTGATTGATGGTGAACAGTGCGCGGTAAGGTGGGTATAGTGACGGGTTTCACCTCCCATCACGGGATGGGCGGCAAAACAGTGAGATCTGACACGGGTATTGTTCCCACGTCGATCCTGGCCGCAGCCATGCCGATAGGTGGTAGTAGGTAACCGCATTGAATGCTATGGCTTTTGTCCCGGGGTAGGTAAAGAAAAGGTGTCGAGGTGCTCGGTCTGGGCTCACGCGAGTCAGAGTTCTCCCCAGCGGGCGGTCGAGCCTCGCGCGGGTCAGAGCGCTGTCGAAGTACCTTGCGGCACGGGATGGGGCGCGGTCGAGGCGCCCCGTTGAGCGGGCCTCATACGAGTCAGAGCCGGGGCATGGTCGAGGCGCCCCGTCGAGCGGGCCTCGTACGAGTCGGAGCCGGGGCGCGGTCAAGGCGCCCCGTCGAGTGAGCCTCGTACGAGTCGGAGCCGGGGCGCGGTCGAGGCACCCCGTCGAGCGGGCCTCGTACGAGTCGGAGCCGGGGCGCGGTTGAGGCGCCCCGTCGAGCGGGTCTCGTACGAGTCGGATTCGGGGCACGGTCAAGGCGCCCCGTCGAGCGGGCCTCGTACGAGACTGACTGGATACGCGGTCGAGGCGGGCTATCTTTTATTGCGGTTTCAGTCGTGTTAGTTTTTTGGCGATAGGTGCGGGTACCCCCGTACTGTTGGTACCGACAGTAGCCCCCGAGCCTTTGGGTGAGTGTGTGATCACTCTCCTAGAGGTTGGTCAGAATTGGAGTCATAGCGCCGTGATTTTTTCCGGCGGGGACGCGCGAGCGCACCCGCCGGGTGTAGCCCCCGAGGCCTCGGTGGAGTATTGAGACTCCTTCGAGGTCTTGTACGTGTTTGATTGGGGAACGATTCGTTGCGGTCAAGCCCCCGAGCCTCGTGCGCGTGAGGTCGATCAGGGTCCCGGCCGTCTTTTGCTACGCGACCCTCATGCTCCTTTTCCGAAAAAAGGAGGAGGGGTGGAGAACGCCGTACTACCCTCGTTTGGGCACGAGTTCCGACAATCTCCGGTGAGCTGCTAGCGGGGGAATTCGAGTGAGAGCCCGTGCCCCGTTCGTTAGAGGTCGGCTAGTGGCCCGGAGGCGCCCTCAAAGATGCCAAGAAGTGGTCATGTGGATCTCGATTCCCTTCGACAGGATTCGAGGGCTCGATGCCTCCCCCGGAGGGATTCCTACGACGACCTTCTCCTTCGGCCTCGAATACGTCCTGGGGTGCCTCGAGAGCGTGGCTCGAGCCCTTGGCCATGTACGAGCGCACCCTGGGTCATCCCTAACTCTGTTGCTCGAGGGCAGCTGTCGAACCCTGTTCGAGGGCCAGCTTTCGCTCCCTCGAGACTTATTCCGGGCTCGGGGCCCGTTTCTGCGGTCGGGACCCCGAGCCTCGCGCGCACGAGGTCGATCAAAGTCCCGGTCGTCTTTTGCGACCCTCACGCTCCTTCTCCGAAAAAAGGAGGAGGGGTGGAGAACATCGTACTACCCTCGTTTGGGCGTGAGTTCCAACGATCTCCGGTGAGCTGCTAGCGGGGGAATTCGAGTGAGAGCCCGTGCCCCGTTCGTTAGGGGTCGGCTAGTGGCCCGGAGGCGCCCTCAAAGATGCCAAGAAGTGGTCGTGTGGATCTCGATTCCCTTCGACAGGATTCGAGGGCTCGATGCCTCCCCCGGAGGGATTCCTACGACGACCTTCTCCTTCGGCCTTGAATACGTCCTGGGGTGCCTCGAGAGCATGGCTCGAGCCCTTGGCCATGTACGGGCGCACCCTGGGTCGTCCCTAACTCTGTTGCTCGAGGGCAGCTGTCGAACCCTGTTCGAGGGCCAGCTTTCGCTCCCTCGAGTCTTATTCTGGGCTCGGGCCCGTTTTCCACATACCTGGGGATATTCGTCCGCGGATCCCTCCCTTGTCCGTTAGCCGGGCGCGTCTTTTTGGGAGGCGAGATCGGCGCGGTAGTGGGCGACGTGGCGTATGGTCATGACGTGGGGGACGGCCACGTGCCCGACTCCTGCGAGATGTAAGGAAACGGTTAGGTGGGCGCATTTAATGCGGGAAACTGTTCCTACCTTCTCACGCGGCCGTTGGGCTTCCGCCTGGGCATATAAAGTTAAGGCCTAGGGGTCCGCGTTCCCCACCGGTCCCTTTCGTTCCTGTAATCTTCTTCCTCAGATAATCTTTGCCTTATCGTGTTCTCCGCCCGCGTCGTCGCCGCCACCGCATCCTCTCCATCCATCCCCCCTCCGACAGCACCGGTGGCAGGAAAGAGCCAGATCCTCCCTGCCGACGACTGGGCCGCCTCCTCGGTGACGGAGAGGAGGTTGGAAGAGTTGGTGGAGGACGGGCTGCTGCGGCCAAGGACGAGCCGATCGCAGCCGGAGTGGATGGCGCCGCCCCTGCCCACCGGGAGCCGGTGCCCCCTGAAGGGTACGTGGTGAGCTTCTTCTGCTTCCACAAGCGGGGGTTTGGCGTGCCGGCGTCGGTCTTCATGCGCGCGCTCCTCCACCACTACCGGGTGGAGCTTCACCATCTTTCCCCCAACACCGTCGCGCAGGCCGCCATCTTCGCGGCGGTCTGTGAGGGCTACCTTGGGGTGGAGCCGCAGTGGAACCTGTGGCTTCACCTTTTCAAGGCCGAGCTCTTTGCCAAGAAGGCAGGGGAGAAGGGCGTCCTGTGTGTGGCTCGAGTGGGGAGCTGCGTGCTGCAGGTGAGGTCGGGTCGGGCGGATCTGTACATCTCGACCCGTCTCATCTCTTCGAACAGTGGGTGGCACGAAGGTTGGTTCTACCTCCGCAATGATGAAAATCAGTTGCCGAGGTACACCGGCCGCGTGTTGACCGCTCGAGAGGAGCGCTGGTCGTACGGAGTGCCCGAGGCCGAGAAGCCGCGCTTGGACCCGCTGCTGGCGGCGCTGCAGCAGCTTCGCCTTTGGGGCTTGATGGCTGTGGCGGTGGCCGCGGCCTTCCATCGCCGCAGAGTGATGCCGTTGTGTCAGCGTCGTCTTCGTTTGGACCAGATGACTCCAGAGGCAAATCTGGAGGGGACCCGGATGTCCCATGAATCCCTCGCCCTCGAGGAGGTCCTCCGGCGAGCGCGCCGGATGGTTGGGAACTTCAAGGTGGAGGAGGCCAACTGGGTTCCCATGATGCCTACCGAAGGGTTTGAGTCCGTGGTACGTATCCCGGGGCTGAGGTGTTGCTATTTTCGTTTATCTGTGGATTTTGCTGATGTGGTCGAGGCCGGCGTGTAGGATTTGTCGGCGCTGCGGGAAACGTGTCCGCCGGTCCCGGAGGACCGGCCCGCCCGGGAGGCTCGGCGCCTGCATGCTTCCAAGAAGAAGCAGACCAAGGAGACGGCCAAGAAGCGGGCGATCCACAGGGCCAAAGAGGCGGAGGCGCTGAAGAAGCTTCGGCGCCAGCAGACCATCGACGGGGTCCCCCTGGCGTTGTCGCCTTCCGAGACGGTCTCGGGGGAGGACGACGACAGCAGCGGCGAAGACGATGATGCCCTATCGCGGTATGAGATCGTGACTGGGCTAGGGGACCTTCCCGACATTCGCCCCCTGCTGGAGCCCATTAGGGGGGCGTCCTCCTCGGTCGTCGTGGTCGAGGAGCCCGAGGGGAAGAAGGCAGAGAAGGAGACGGGCCCCTCGACGGGAGGGGCCGCTTTACCCTGGACCCGGCGAGAGGGGTCAACAGGGACGTCCGCACCAGCCTAGGCCTCGCAGGCTCGGGCAGGGGCTGGGACGGCAGTACCGGCGTCGTCATCGGCGGTGGCGTCGGATGGCGTAAGAACCCGAGGCCAGCTGGCCTCGGAGGCACAGAAGGCGCAGGGCGATGCGTCGGCCAGGGCTCCTAGGAGCGCTCGGCCTGCTGGTGAGGCCGCTGCGAGGCCACCATCGGTCGTCCCAGGAGGCTCGGGTCACGCGAGGTTGAGGCCCTTGGTGCCGATTTCCGGGTAAGTATCTCCGCTCGGTTGTCCTGCCTTTCTCTGGGTCCGTTGGCTGACGTTTCTTCTCACTTTGCAGGCTAAAGCAGAAGGCGGAGCCGATGGGGCTTACCCCCGTGAAGTCGCTGCGGGCCAGTGCCGTTGTCCTCAACCGGACGGCGGAGCAGGATGCGGCCTGGGTCCGGGAGGTCAAGGCTGTGAAGGGGCGCCTGCGACAACGGCAGGGGTCAGCCGACGCTGCGGTGGTTGCTGGCCTGGAGCCTGCTGTTGAGGGGTCCGGACCGGCAGAGGTAGCGGCGCTCGATATGGTCGAGATGGGGCCCAGGTCATCGGGGACGGCCGAGGCTGCCGTTGCGGTCGCGAGGCACCCGGAAGAAGAGGCACCGGCTCCAGAGGTGCCAAGGGTCGAGGCGCGGGTACCAGAGCCGTCGTCGGTCGAGGCGCCGGCGCCGGAGGCACCGGCGGTCGTTGGTGCCCGCCCTCACCTTACTCTCGACGACATCCCCCTGGACAAGGGAAAACAAGCGATGGGGGTCGAGGGGGGTGAGGTCGCGGATCAGGCCGGTGCCTCGACGGCCGTTGGAGAGGTGGATACTACGGGCGAGGCCGGTCCTTCCGCGGGACCGGGAGACGCCCCGGCCGGGTCGTCCTCGTCGTGGCCCGACATCGCCGCGCTGGCGATAGCGCGGGCAGAGACGGAGCTGCCGAGGTGGAGGGGGCCGTCCCTTCAGTTTAGGGACGCTACGAACCCCGAAGCCGAGCCCATCTTTGTCCTGAGCGACAAAGATGAAGTGCACCGATGGGAATACCTCGAGGGCGTCCGCCAGCACCTTGATCGGTTGCTCCGAGTGGTGTCCGGTGCTGTGTGGAGTATGGGGGATGCCACCGAGGTATGATCGACCCGTCGGCTTTCTCCGTAGTTTTCTTGATGTCTTTTTCCTCGGATTTGTGACCTTTTTGGATTGCGTTCAGGAGCTGAAGGAGTACTCCCGCCACAAGTCGCTCTTCATTCAAGACGAGTGTGGCGTGTGGGGTGCGCTGTCCTAGCAACGGGTCCTGGTCGAGGAGGCCCAGAAATGGCTATCTGATCGGAACGCCGAGATGGCTGAGCTGCGCGTCGCGTACGCAGTGGTGAAAGAAGAAGTGACGCAGGCATGGGCGGCCGAGGCCGTGATGCGCACTGGCATGGACAAGGCTCGGGAGGAGGCTGCCCAGGCCCGCAGGGATCTCGAGCCCCTGTCCATACGGGTGAAGGAGCTCGAGGAGAATGTTTCCCAGGTTAGCCTTCAGCGCGACACCCTCAACGTCGAGATCACGACACTGAAGGGAGCCGTCCAAGAGAAGGACGCAGCTCTCGAGTCTGCTCGGCAGGAGATCGAGGCGCTAAAGGCAGCCATCAGTGATAAGGACAGCGCCTTCCTAGGGCTCGAGCGAACGTGCGGGGGGCTTCGCGACGAGGTCGTGGGCCTGTAGACCCACATCGAGGGTAAGTGTGATTGTCACGGCCACGACGTCGAAGGCCCCACGTTGGGTATTAATTTGTTTGTCGTGTTTCAGAGCTGGAGAGAGAGAATCGAGAGGCCCAATCTTCTGCCAACTCCTTCCAGAGCCTCCTCAAAGCCGAGATCCGGAGGACCCAACTTCTCCAGGGCGTGATCACCACCGTGTGTGACGGCCTGGGGGTCGAGCCCGACGCCGACATCGGGGAAGATGTTCCAGGGAACTCCTTCGTCCGCCGGATGGTGGCGCTGGGTCGCCTTGCCCGGGAGAAGATACGAGACGACCTCCATCACGGCGTGAAGAGGGCGCTGGCCGTCGTCCGTTCAGGGTTTGTGTTTGACATGAAGCTCGTCGTCGAGGGTTTCATCACAGACTCGGATCGGACAGACGAGGAGAACGAGGATGCTTGCGTGGAGCTGATTGAAGCCGCCGAAGAGCCTGGAAGCCGTCTGGCCTCGCTTTTTGAAGCCGAGGTGGTTCCGCCTGCCGACGACGAGGGCCTGTGAGCCAAATCTGGGCATGAAGGCCCATGTAATGAGTTAGTATTTCGAATTTTGGTCGTGGTGGCCACGGAGGCCTTAAAAACTCGAAACATAAATCGGTTCGTGGTTGATTTAGTTTTACTCGAGCTTTTCTTCCCTTTATCACTCGGACCGTGTTCTTGCGTGATTTACTTAGCACGCAGCTGCATCCTTTGGTGTAAGGGAGCGAGTGGAGGTACCGTAGCCTCAGAGGCGTAAGTGATCTCGCGGCTCAACTGCCCTCGAGCTTCAGGGTGATGTTGCGGCCTTGTAAATCGTGTGAGAGCCTGATCTAAGCGACAGGGGGTATGTTCTTTTTTTAAATTTAGGAACCATTGTTTAGATCTTCCTATCATGAAGGTGTACCTCTAAAAGGTGTAAGGGGTGAGTGGAGGTACCGTAGCCTCGGAGGCGTAGGTGATGCTCCAGACTCGAGAGCCCTCTCGAAGCTTAGGGTGCTCTTTCAGCGAAGTCGATCTAAGAAGCGGTTCTTAAATTTTAAAAAAGAGCATAAGTTTTTTTTGGGGACCGGGGGTTCCCCCTAGCCCCCGAGGGAGGGTCGACTCTGGGAGTGCAGGGTCGATCCTTCCTCATTACGAAACGAAAGTTTGAACATTGCTGTATTCTTTATTGACGAAAAAGAAAATACAGAGCCTCGAGGCTTTTTAAGGAAAGAAGCGACGTAGCTGTTCAATATTCCAAGCGTTGGTGAGGATTTCGCCCTTCTTGTTGGATAGCTTGTAGGTGCCTGGCTTTAGTACTTCTACGATGACGTACGGCCCTTCCCATGGTGGTGTGAGCTTGTGCCATCCCTTGGTGTTCTGGTTCCGCCGTAGCACCAAGTCGCCAACGTTGAGGTCACGCTTGCGGACGTGTCTATCGTGGTAGCGTCAGAGACCCTGCTGGTACCTGGCAGAATGCAACAGAGCCACATCTCGGGCTTCCTCGAGCTGGTCGAGGGCGTCCTGTCTTGTGGCGTCGTTATATCTTTCGTTGTATGCCTTCAACCTTGGGGATCCGTATTCTATATCGGTTGGTAGCATAGCCTCAGACCCATAGACTAAGAAGAATGGAGTGAACCCCGTGGCTCGACTTGACGTTGTTCTTAGGCTCCATAGGACCGAGGGTAGCTCGGTAGCCCATCTTTTGCCATGTTTATTTAATTTGTCAAAGATTCTGGGCTTCAGGCCTTGTAGGACCATGCCGTTGGCACGTTCCACCTGACCGTTTGTTTTTGGATGAGCCACGGCTGACCAGAGCACTCGGATGTGGTGGTTGTCGTAGAAATCCAAAAACTTTCTGCCAGTGAACTGGGTGCCATTGTCTGTGATGATACAGTTGGGGACCCCAAAGCGATGAATAATGTCAGTGAAGAAGAGCACAGCTTGCTCGGACCTGATGCTGGTGATAGGGCGGGCCTCGATCCACTTGGAGAATTTGTCGATTGCGACGAGCAAGTGGGTGAAGCCGCCAGTTATCCTTTTCAGTGGTCCGACAAGGTTGAGCCCCCAAACGGCAAATGGCCATGTGATGGGGATAGTTTGCAGGGCATGTGCCGGAAGATGGGTTTGTCTTGCATAGTACTGACAACCCTCGCAGGAGCGTACTAGCTTGACAGCGTCGGGACCACGGTCAGCCAATAGAATCCTTGTCGAAAGGCGTTTCCGACGAGGGTTCGAGGTGCTGTGTGGTGACCGCAAGCCCCCGAGTGAAGATCACCGAGCAGATTCCTGCCTTGCTCTTTTGTGATGCAACGTTGGAGGATACCGGTAGGGCTATGACGGTAGAGCTCTCTACTGTCGCCCATGATCACAAAAGTTTTGGCCCGGCGTGTGATCCATCGAGCCTCAGTCTTATCCGAGGGGAGGTCCCCTTGGCAGAGGTAGTCGAGGTACGGGACGCGCCAGTCAGGCTCGAGGTCGGACGGTGGCGTTAGGTCTTCCACCTGCATGGCTTTAGCCCCGGTCGAGGGGGCTTCTGCCTCAGGTGGAGGGTCGAGCAACGCCCCGTCGACCCCCCCGTCGGGCCTGAGGTCGACGGATGGCTGCTGAAGGTCTTTCGCGAAGACGTCCGGTGGAACCGTGGCTCGACTGGACGTGATTTTTGCCAGTTCATCAGCGGCCTCATTATACTTGCGTGCGATGTGGTTGAGCTCGAGGTCGTGAAACTTGTCCTCGAGGCGCCGTACTTCTTGGCAGTAGGCTTCCATCTTGGGGTCGCGGCAGCTCGAGCTCTTCATGACCTGATCGATCACGAGTTGGGAGTCGCCTCGGACGTCAAGGTGTCGGACCCCGAGCTCGACGGCGATTCTCAACCCCGTGACGAGTGCCTCGTACTCGGCGACGTTGTTAGACGCAGGGAAATGAAGCCGGATGACGTAGCGCATGTGAATCCCGAGGGGTGAGATGAAGAGCAAGCCCGCGCCTGCTCCCGTTTTCATTAATGACCCATCGAAGTACATGGTCCACAGCTCCGCCTGAAGCTGTGCAGGGGGGAGTTGTGTGTCAGTCCACTCAGCCAGAAAATCTGCTAACACCTGTGACTTGATAGCCTTTCACGGCGCATAGGACAATGCCTCGCCCATGAGTTCGACCGCCCATTTGGCAACCCTACCCGAGGCTTCCCGGTTCTAGGCTATCTCTCCCAAGGGGAAAGAAGAAACCACAGTAATCGGGTGACCCTCGAAGTAGTGTCGGAGCTTGCGCCGCGTCAAGATGACAACATATAGCAGTTTCTGGATCTGTGGTTATCGACACTTTGTTTCTGAGAGCACATCGCTAACGAAATAAACCGGCCTTTGGACGAGCAAGGTATGTGCCTCCTCGGCCCGCTCGACAACCAGGGCAGCACTGACTACTTGTGATGTCGCGGCGACGTAGAGTAGGAGTGGTTCCCCCGGGGTTGGAGGGACGAGGATCGGTGAGTTAGAGAGGGTGGCTTTGAGTTTCGTGAGAGCCTCCTTAGCCTCAAGGTTCCAGGAAAAATGGTCCGATTTCTTCAAGAGACGGTATAGAGGGAGTGCTTTTTCACCGAGGCGCGAAATGAAACGGCTGAGTGCTGCCAAGCAACCTGTGACCCTCTGTATGCCCTTTAGAAATCGGATGGGGCCCATCTTGGTTATTGCAGAGATTTTTTTAGGGTTGGCCTCGATGCCGCGTTTAGACACGATAAACCCTAAAAGCATACCTCGTGGGACACCGAAGACACATTTCTCTGGATTGAGTCTGATGTTTTTTGCCCTGAGGCATTTGAATGCAACGTCGAGGTCACTGACCAGATCGTCGGCTTGTTGGGTTTTGACCACGATGTCGTCGATGTAAGCTTCGACGGTCGACCCAATGTGCTTTCCAAAAATATGTTGCATGCATCGCTGGTACGTTGCCCCCATGTTCCGGAGACCGAAGGGCATCGTAACGTAGCAATACATGCCGAATGGGGTGATGAATGAAGTCACGAGCTGGTCAGACTCCCTCATTTTGATTTGGTGGTAGCCGGAGTATGCATCTAAGAATGAGAGAGTTTCACATCCCATAGTGGAATCAACGATTTGGTCAATGCGTGGCAAAGGAAAGGAAACTTTCGGACATGCTTTATTTAAATCAGTATAGTCTACGCACATCCTCCATTTCCCACTCTTTTTCCTAACTAATACAGGATTAGCTAGCCACTCGGGATGATGAACCTCCTTGATGAACCCGGCTTCTAACAGTTTGTGTATCTCCTCGCCGATGACCCTGCACTTCTCCTCGTCGAAGCGACGCAGGCGTTGCTTCACCGGTTTGGATCCGGCCCGGATCTCCAAGGCGTGCTCGGCGACTTCCCTGGGTATGCCCGGCATATCCGAGGGACTCCACGCAAAGATGTTGATGTTTGCGCGGAGAAAGTCGACGAGCACTGCTTCCTATTTAGGATCGAGGGTGGCACTGACGTTCAGTGCCTTTCCCTTGGGATCAGCGGGGTCGAGGGGTACGAGTTTGACGTCTTCGGTGGGCTCGAAGCTGCCGACATGGCGCTTTGGGTCGGGAATCGTATTGGCGAGACCGTCGAGGTCTGCAGCCAAGATTGCCGACTCGAAAACGGCCTCGCCGTGCTCGACGCACTCGACGTCGCACTTGTAGGCATGTTCATATGAGGGCCCTACAGTGATGACACCGTTGGGGCCTGGCATCTTGAGCTTGAGGTAGGTGTAGTTCGGGATTGCCATGAACCTGGCGTAGTATGGGCGCCCCAGGATAGCGTGGTACGTTCCACGGAATCTGACCACTTCGAAAGTGAGAGTTTCCTTTCGGAAGTTGGCCGGTATGCCAAAACAAACAGGCAGATCGACCCGCTCGAGGGGTTCCGCCCGTTTCCCTGGCACGACTCCGTGGAAGCCCCCGACGCTAGGTTGAAGGCGCGCTCTATCGACCCCCAGGAGGTCGAGGGTCTGGGAGTAGATGATGTTAAGGCTGCTTCCGCCGTCCATGAGCACCTTGGTGAGGCGTGTGTTGGCGATGACGGGGTCAACAACGAGCGGATAGACCCTCGGGTTGGGGACGTAGTCTGGGTGGTCGTCACGGTCGAAAGTGATGGCCACCGCGGACCAATCAAGGAAGCGGGGTACTACCGATTGTACGGAGAAGACCTCGCACCGTTCTCGCTTGCGCTGGCGCGCAGAGAGGCAGGTCGAGGGCCCTCCGTTGATCATGAAGCAGTCATGGATCTCGGGAAATTCCCCGTCCTTGTCGTCACCCTTAGGGTCCTCCCTCTTGTCGTCCTTCTTGGCGCCGGCACCCCCGAAGTACCTGCGCAGCATGTGACAATCCTCGAGGTTATGGTTAGTGAGTCCCTTGTGGTAGGGACACGGCTCTTTGAGCATTTTGTCGAAGACGCCCCCGCCGGGGGGGCCTCGAGGTTTCTTGTGCTCGGTAGCAGCGACGAGCTCGTCGGCCGGGGCCTCGAGCTTGCCCTGCTGGCCTTTCTTCTTCTTGCGGTTGTTTCTCTTGGGGCCCCGGGTGGAACTCGCGGGATCGTCGACCTTCTGCTCCCCCTTTTCCGGTCGCCGCCAATGATTGCACCAACCGCCTCCTCGCCGGCGGCGAAGTTGGTGACGATGTCCATCAATCCGTTGGCAGTGAGTGGGGTGTTACGGCCCAATTCTCGGACCAACTCCTTACAGGTGGTGCCGGAGAGGAAGGCCGTAATTACGTCGGAGTCGGTGATGTTGGGGAGCACGGTACGCTGCTGGGAGAAGCGTCGGATGTAGTCTCGGAGGGATTCATCTGGTTTCTGCTTGCAGCTCCGGAGGTCCCATGAGTTGCCGGGGCGCATGTAGGTCCCCTTGAAATTTCCCTCGAACACCCTCACGAGATCATCCCAGTTGTGGATCTGCCGAGGTGGGAGATCCTCGAGCCAGGCTCGGGCGGTGTCGGAGAGGAATAGAGGGAGTTGTCGAATGATGACCCGGTCGTCGGTGGCCCCGCCCAACTGACACGCCAAGCGGAAATCGGCGAGCCAAAGTTCGGGTTTGGTTTCGCCGTTGTACTTGGTGAGAGTCGTGGGGGGCAGAACCGAGCCGGGGGCACCGTCTCACGGATTGCCTTACTGAAGACCCGAGGACCCGGGGGCTCGGGTGAAGGGCTACGATCTTCCGAGCTGTCGTAGCGTCCGCCCCTGTGGACGTGGTAGCCTCGAGCCACACCGTCACCGTGCTTGCGCGTGCGGCGCTCGACGATGTTGCCACGGGTGTCTCGAGGTTCGCGGTCGTTGCCGGTGGGCTCAGGGGCCGGTGCTACCCGGTTTCGCCGGGCAGGCTCGGGGTGAACCGAGGCTTCTCTCTCCTGTCGGGAAGGCTCGAGGATCCGCTCCGAGGCTGCCTCGCGTCGCCTTGAGGCAGAGCTCTCGGCCTGCTGCATGGCGGCGGTCTCAAGGAGTTCTCGGATTTCATCTCGAGCCCGACGGGCGTCGGGGTTTGACGGCTTGGGCATGTTGCGGAGGAGCATGGCGGCGGCGGCGACATTCTGGCTGGCTCGAGCGAAAACCGGGGGGTCGACCGCCCGGTCCTCGTCGATGTGACGGCTGATGTCGCGAGCTCTCTCGTGAGCTCTCCCGCCATGTGCGTGTTCCGCACGCTCACGCTCGAGGGTTTGTTGGAGTAGATCCAGGTTTTCCCGTTCCTCGTCAAGCCTGTCCTGCAACTCGCAAATCTGTTCGAGCTGCGCTCCTTGATCCGCAAGGAACTGAGGCTCGTCTCGCTCGGCAGGAAGCTCGTTATGAGGTGGCGTGTGCCTTCCTTCAACTGGCTCTTCGTCCTCTGATTCCAAAGTGCTTTCAACGTCGATGTTGAAGCACTCGCGGGTCGGATCATAGGTGTCGTCAGCCGAGTCGGAGTTAGGAGCGCCAGAGTAGTAATATGACGGGGGAATGTGTGGCCATTGCCAATCGTCACTGAGGCAGCGACATAAAGAAGCAGTCACACGGGGCTCTGTTTCCGGTGTCTCCATAGAGTCCTGATAATCAGAAGCCGGTGTGGATGCAACGAGGTCCAGAGTGGAGCGTAGATGGTGCCCGGGGAGTTCCTCATAAGCACTCATGCGGGTGCTCATGGAGGATGCGTATACCCAGGCAGCCGAGTCTAGCCCAAACGGGAATGGTGATGAAGATGTCACTGCCCGTGCTGAAATGGATGCTCCGGACAGTGGTGTCTCACCAGACGGGGGAGCGGCGGGATTCTCCGTCGGCATGTCACCCTCAGCCAAGCTCGTTCTTCCCAAACCTTCCAAAAGGAGATCTAGGCTGGCGCCTGGCTGGGGGGTGCCAGACCGGGGGACCGCATCGCCCTCCGCGAGGTGAAGACGGTGGCTGTACCGGGCTCGTCGTCGTCGGGCGGCCCGCGCCCGCCTGGAGCGACGGTGCCGGTGGATTGCTCCCCCAGGCTGGGAGAGCTCGTAGTCCTCGTCGGATGGGTGCCTGGGGGGAATTAGGACCATATCGTAGCCATGGCCAAGCGACATGAACTCCAAACTCCCGAACCAGATCACCGTGGCCAACGGAATAGGACGTTCGGGGTCAGCCATCTAGGAAAAAAGGCGAGAAAGCGATGTTTGGCACGCAGCGATCCCCTACCTGGCGCGCCAACTGTCGGTGTTCAGACCGAGGGGGTCCTAAACCAACGAGTAAATGCTGTGTGTCTCTTTCCTAGATGGTGATGCAAGGAGAACACACGGGGGTTTATCCTGGTTCGGGCAAAAGAAGGCCCTACGTCCAGCGGGGGGGAGAGGTTTGTATTTCCTTGCACCGAGGTGCTCGTGTAGGGGTTACAAGCATGCGAGAGAGGGTGTCGAGCCCAAGTCTCAAAGAGAAAAGAGGAAAAAGGCGGTTGCTTGAGATGTGGATTTCTTGTTTTGTTTTTTCGTTCCGTCTTCGTCCCCCTCCTCCGTTGAACCCTGGCCTGCCCTTTTATAGGGTGAGAGGAGGCCAAGACGACGGGGAGCCTTGAGGTGATGTTTTGTCGATTCCCGTTGAGTTGACTGTAGCGACGTGCCTTGGGAATGGCCGGCCATCCCTAGACACCCTGACGTTGTGGGAGACAAGATGGCGAAATGACCCAGAGCGCCATGCCATACCGTCCTTTGAACTAAGTCGAGCGTCGAGGCTGGGTCGAGGTCGGGTCGAGGCCGGATGGATAAGGCCGAATCCCCGATATCGCGGAGAACGGGCCTTGTCTTATCCTCCCTCGAGGGTGATTGATGGTGAACAGTGCGCGGTAAGGTGGGTATAGTGACGGGTTTCACCTCCCATCACGGGATGGGCGGTAAAACAGTGAGATCTAACACGTGTATTGTTCCCACGTCGATCCTGGCCGCAGCCATGCCGGTAGGTGGTAGTAGGTAACCGCATTGAATGCTATGGCTTTTGTCCCGGGGTAGGTAAAGAAAAGGTGTCGAGGTGCTCGGTCCGGGCTCACGCGAGTCGGAGTTCTCCCTAGCAGGCGGTCGAGCCTCACGCGGGTCGGAGCGCTATCGAAGTACCTTGCGGCACGGGATGGGGCGCGGTCGAGGCGCCCCGTTGAGCGGGCCTCGTACGAGTCGAAGCCAGGGCGTGGTCGAGGCGCCCCGTCGAGCGGGCCTCGTACGAGTCGGAGCCAGGGCGCGGTCGAGGCACCCCGTCGAGCGAGCCTCGTACGAGTCGGAGCCAGGGCGCGGTCGAGGCGCCTCGTCGAGCGGGCCTCGTACGAGTCGGAGCCGGGGCGCGGTCGAGGCGCCCCGTCGAGCGGGTCTCGTACGAGTCGGAGCCGGGGCGCGGTCGAGGCGCCCCGTCGAGCGGGCCTCGTACGAGACTGACTGGATACGTGGTCGAGGCGGGCTATCTTTTATTGCGGTTTCGGTCGTGTTAGTTTTTTGGCGATAGGTGCGGGTACCCCCGTACTGTTGGTACCGACAAAGTGAATAAAGCAACACCTTGGTTTGTATAACTAAAATACTTGTTGGAATATAACATCGTATTAGACAACGTGGATACGTAGCTTAGTGCGTTAGCTATAGAGCTAGCTCGTTAGCTTGAGAGGCGTACTCGTATTTTAAGTGTTGCGCTTGTCATTGATTATTTACGTTTCCGTGTTGCATCCGTGCAAATCATAATAGGAATAATGATGGATCATGGAGTCACCTAGAGTAGCAGAAAAGATGGTGTCCTGATGATCGTGTCATCGTCATGGAATGCTAACTTTTGGTTATATCTTACCCAGGCAAGCTCCGGTGCATAACCCCTATTATTCTGCACTTTGTTTTATGCTTGTGCATTAAGTTTTAAGGAGTTGAATGAAATCCACTTGCATATATATCCTCATCCTATGAGTCATACTAGTATGATAGGATCGTGTAGCTTGCTTTGCTATGGGGCTCGGTAGAAGTCGAGTGATTGTCTGTCACTCGCGAGAGATAGGATTATATATTAATACTATTATTATTATCATATTGCTACCACATGGAATATAAATATATATGGATAATAATTGGAGATCAGGAGGGACTGAATTTGGATTGAATTTGGACCTGGTTGGCAACTGAGCGAGGCTCATGTTGCAATTGCCCGCTTGTGTTGATTGAGGACCGGGCGTTGCTGTGGATGGTAGTCAGGTCACAGACTTATTATCCTAACCACATACTTGCTTATGGGGGCGGGAAGACTTGTTACTCTCTTGTCATAGGTTCCAGCTCTTTCTGGACCGATTGTTAGGGTTGAATTATTGGGTGGAGGTCTAAGCGCCGCACTGAGGCCAGGCCTCAGGTGTTGGGGGCTTGGAGTCTAGTTTGGATAGGGACCTGAACCCCTTGACAGGAGTAGAACGGGTTAGTCTTGTTTGTGCCTAGGGTACAAATGAGGCTCATGTTTTTGGGTACCCAGCTGTGCTACATTGATTCACGAATTGCTGTTTTCTACGTGACAGTACAACTTGGCTATGGTCTAGCACCGTAGTAAGAACTAGAACATGGAAGATGATAAAATAGTTCTGATTGCTCAACCATTGCTGGAAAGTAACATAGGTGCTTACATAGAATGATTGGTTAATGAAATAATGATGACTGCTAATAAACTTGAATATAAGGATGCACATTTAGTAATGCTTCCTGCAGGTGCAATAAACCCACAAGCCAGATAGCCTTGCATATCCTTAGAGTCTTTTCTTCCCTCCTGACGGGTAAGTCTTGCGGTACTCAGGGTTTATTCTACCCTGTTGTAGGTGACAGGAACACGTGGAGCTGACACTTGTGCATGAAAACCTCCTGGTGGGCTCAACGAGGATTTTCTGTACGTTGCGGACATAGAGTTATTTAAAACTTCCAACCAAAATGTTTTACAAAGGAAAGACTTACAACATGTTATCAATTCATGTATATAATTGTTCTTCAAGAAATTGTTTAACTTGTCATTAAATGATTTCCATTCCATTGAAACTCTGAATAACACTTTATATTCTGCTGTTATTGTCAAATGATGAATTACTTTGATGTTCTATTAAAAGTGATGTAAGAAATGCCTAATAATGTTGTAAGTTTTATCTCTCATTTATGATCCTAATATAAAAATATGGACTTTTAAGTGCTCCCATGCAGTGTGCTCGATAGAACTGTTTGATTTAGCTCACTTTTGAGGTACTTAGTGTCTAGTGGAAGACAAGTGCCTTCGAAAGTATGTTATTTCAGACGGATCTGCCACATTGGCTGTCCTCTATCGAGGATCAGCTAGAGTTCATCACTTGGTCTGATTTCTGCTCTCAGTTGTTGTTACGTTTCGCTCATGACAGGCACGAGTTGCTTTTGTGTCGCTTGTTTCAAATTTGTTAGAACGGTCTAGTGAATGAGTATATAGATCAGTTCATGGCACTAGTAGATGATCTAAAAGCTTATGTCAAACACCTAGATCCACTCTACTATACCCAGTGTTTTATTGTTGGCTTGCGTGATGAAATCAAATTTGTTGTTCTAGTACAGCGCCCTTCGACTTTAGATACTGCTTGTGTACTTGCTCAATGGCAGGAGGAGGTGTTGGGGGTGCCAAGAGAACTTACTAGTGCATTGTGGTAGGCTCAACGTCGCACCCGGCGTGGAATGGGGGCTTTCCTTTGTCACCACCACCATTAAAGCTTGTTGTCAGTGATGTTAAGCGACTGACAGCAACGCCTCATTCTTCAGCTAAAGAAAAGTTTTAGGCCCTACGAGCATCTCACCATGCACAAGGTCTCTGTATCTGCTGTGGCACCAAGTGAACCAGAGATCACAGGTGTGTAGAAACTGTGCAGCTGCATCTCGTCCAAGAGTTATTAGACATATTTCCTGAATTTGAAGATTCTAAAGAAACAAGTCCAACATCTCCTACTGCTTCTCAAGTGATGATGCATTTGTCAGTCGCTGCTCTAGTTGGTACCACTGCACTAAAGACATTATGTTTTTCTAGACATATTTAGGGCCATCCTTTGTCTATTTTGGTAGATTCGAGGAGTTCTCATACATTTATCAGTACATCGGTGGCCAAGACTTTGTTAGGTGTTCAGCAATTACGTCTTGTTGTCATCATGCAGGTGGCCAACGGTGCGGTGCTGCATTGTGATTCTCATATTCCAGCTGCGACTTGGACAGTTCAGAGTTGCTCGTTCATAACTAATCTTAAGCTGCTTGGGCTACAGTATCGCATTGTGTATCACTTGGGAACTTCAAACAGTGTAGCTGACGCTTTGTCACGACATCCTGACCCACCGACGATGTGCAATGTTGTGACTTCTTTGGTGCCCAACTGGGTTCAGGCTGCGATTGCAAGTTACAGTCACGATGCGGTCACCTAGGATCTCCTTAGTAAGCTAGCATTGGACTCTGCCGCCGTTCCAAATTTTACCCTGCAATCAGGACTGTTGCGTTACCATTATCGCATTTGGATCGGTGCAGACACATCATTGCAGCAGCGCCTGATATACGAGTTCCATGCAAGTTCGTGGGGTGGTCACTCTGGAGTGCGGTGACCTATATGCGCTTGAAACAATGCTTTTGTTGATGGTAGTTAACAACCATATTAAACCATCAACATAACATGCATAAGGGCACATTTGAGATCACCAACATAGGTCTAGGGACTTAAACTAACAAATTCCATGAGTTTTGGTGAATCTATGATTTCTGCAGTGTATATCCAGAAAACTGTCAAGGAGGACCTATACGTCATGGTTAATTATGCAAATTTGCCACGAAACTAACTCTAGAAGATTCCAGAAGACTTCAGGAGGCAACCCCTAAGGCAGACCCTGAGAGGCTGCCAAGTGGGGCTGGCCGGCCCCACCATGGTGCCGCCTGGCCCCCTGTGGGCCCCGCTATCAACCCGCTTCTAGAAGGTTCCTCCACCGCCTCCTAGGATTGTATCTACGCCGTTGCTTAAGTCAGTTTGATCCAATGGCTTATGGTGGACACTCCGGCCTATATATACAGCCATGTACCCCCCTCCCCGAGACATCCTTGAAACCCTAATTCATATCTCTCATTCAAAGATCAGGGTACACCAGGAGGATTAGGTCTAGACTCTATAATGTAGTAGATTAGAAACTCAGGAGCAAGGATCAAGTTCCAAATCTAGTCTTGGAGGCTTGGCAAAGCCATGTATCTTCACTTCTTTATCTTGTAAGACTTGTTATCAATTTATCATATTCTTATTTACATTGCTATGCTTACTTTCAATATATATCTTGCTTAGTTATGGTTATCATTACTTTTGTGTGCGGGTTTATAGAGCACTTAGCCTACTAGTTTATCGGTTGGGCTAAGTAGTCGAGTCTCATGTAAGCGTGGTGCTTATACGATGCTCTGCTTGTAAGTACACCCTGTTCTCTAGTTGTGTGGTAGTAGCGGGTGGTGACAACCCCATCTATCCTTTGTAGTTCACTCTAAATTGAGCAGGTTCTTAAATTATAGGACCGTAGTCATGTCAGTAGAGTTATCTATATTGGATGCTCTGCTGTCTAAGCGGCGTCCCAAAGTGCACAAGAGTAGAGTAAGTTCTAGCTATAGTTGGATATATATACTTTGACCATATAATAAGAATGTCATAGGAATCTACCTCGCCCGAGTTAACTAGTTTACATTATCTTATAGATCTATCCCCTGAGTGTCATTATATATAAATTCCTATCATTACCTTTACCCCTTGCTCTAGCTATGCTGGTATGTTGACTGATAGCTATTCCTTTACTATTTAATAAGTCTTTACTCAATTGTTTCCTTCTGGTAAAATATAAATAACGATACCTGGAATACTCCCGGTAAAATGCTATAATGGTATTCTATGCGCTTGCGGAATTCTTCATATTTTATTTGTGTTAATAAATACCAAAACTTTGCCTAGAAGGTATGAAAACAACAGTAAAGGACTTTGTGCAGTCTTGCCATGTTTGCCAACAATCCAAGTATGACAGATCCAAATCACCAGGTCTATTACAACCCTTGTGGGTTTTGGCACATTGAATGTAACACGATTAAGTGACTAATAATATTTACGAGACTTGCAGGTATTTTGTCCCAGGTGAATTATTATGTGTTGGACTCATATAATGTGTGGTGATCGTATAAATGTCAAATTGAGTTCAAGGTTTATTATGAAGCAAGGTTTTTCAAGCAGGTGTGATATCAAATAAATGAGACAAAGTGTTGCATATGGAATGGTCTCAACTATAAAGCTTGCAAGAACAAATATCAAAGATAATTGTCAAGCTTATGAGGATTATTGGAAACAATCTAGTTCTACCATAAGACAACAATGCAAATGAAATGGTATTCATATCTCTGGTTAGAAGCATTGATAAGACATGTTAATCTTGAGAAGGTGAAGATAGCAAGTGAAAGCCCAAGTTTGGTTTTGGAAATTGAGTGACACCAAAGTTGCTATTGTTATGTGATCAAGTGTGATTAAGCTAGGCATAAGCAACGTGCGATGGAGGTGGAGATGGCATGGAGAGATGGCCACAAGACAACATGATTTGGTGCATGAAATGATGAGCAAGATCATGAAGGAATGCACATAAAATGATGGACATGATGATCAAGTGGAAGAGAAGGATCTAAGAGTGCAAGGCAAAGATATAACCATAGGGTTTTCCTTTTACTGGTCTAAGATGAGTAGAGAAGTGATTGACCGGGTTTAGGATACATAGCCGACTATCAAGAGGGGCAATCACGGTTAGCTCAGGAATTAAGTGCCACTAGATCAATGTCTTGAGCATATGCATTAGGATCTAGTAGAGAGCTAACATAACGCCTTGAAAAATGTTTGTGAATTGCTAACACACATGCACATGGTGGTGTACACTTGGTGGTGTTAGCACATTTGTGAAGACGGTGGAGTTTGAGCGGTAGAGAGGGATTTGGGTTCCTCTCTCCCTCCCGTCGAGCTTGCGAGGCGGGATTCGGCGCTTTTTGAGGAAGTGAAACGCCTTTTTTCTACTGCACCAGAGGCGGAGAAACAGAGGCGTAAGTCTAGTATGTTTCTTACTAAAAAACAGTGATTGGACACTAGACCGGACGTGGTCCAGGGTGGACCTGTGCGTCCGGTCAGCTCAAGTCGAGGGCAGAGGCGCAGCATGCCTAGGGTTTGTGACCGGACCCTGGTATGGCCTGACCAGTGCGTCCGGTCAGTTCACCTGGGCGCAAAGGAAAGGCGCGCGACTAGCGCGTCCGAGGGTCCTCGGGACCGGAGTGTCTGGTCGGGCACCTATAGGAGCAGAGCATGGTGTGGAGCTGATAGGACACGCGACGCGTCCAATCACATGCGATCGGACACGTCCGATCACGCGGGAATCTCTCTGGACTCCGATCGGACACGGGGTGCAGCGCGTCCGGTCATACGGTGAAGTGGGTCCAGTCAAGGCAACGGCTCTCTCTAACTCATGCTGTTACTGTTTGTCCTGTAGTGACCGGACGCGTCCGGTCACCCTGACCGGTGCGTCTGATCATCATGTTTTTCACTGCGTCGTTCGATAATGGCTAGCTACGTACCCCTTCGCTATAAATAGAAGTTGGTCAGGGTTTAGGGGCATCTCTTGCATTCTTGCTGACCTAGCTAGAGACATCCTTTGAGCTAGAGAACAACCCCACCACTCATCTCTTTGCTTGGTTGCACATCTTGAGTGAGATTGAGTGAGATTCAAGTGCATTACTTGAGAGTTGCATTCTAGAGGCACTTGATCTTTGAGTTGCTGCGGATTTCTTGTTACTCTTCCATGTTTCCTGACATGGTAGATGACTTGGAGCAGCGGAGGTGATTAAGCTCGCAATTAGAGATTGTTGGAGCCCTCACCAAGTGTTGTAAGGGGTTCTTGATCCTTCCCCATAGGAGTTCACAAATTGGATACTCTAGTGGAGCTCGTGGCTTGGAGGATCCCCATCTTGTGTGCGGTTGTGCGGCGCCCACCGAGGGCTCGACTCTTGATAGTCGATTAGCTCGTGAACCGATAAGTGGGTGTATCGCCACAATGGGGAGTATCTTGCCGGGAAGCAAGTGAACCTCAGGATAAATTCTTATGTCATTCTCTTCCCAAGGATTTCTCTTGTGTGATTGATTGATTGGTTCTTCTTATCTCTACACGGCGGTATAATCACTCAAAGCTCTTCTCTCGCGTTACTCCTTGTTTCTAGCTTGTGGTTGTTGTTGTGTTTAGTGGATAGCCTTGTACTAGACTTATGTAGGTGGCTTGCTTAATTAGTTAGAGCTAGTGCATTTTGTTTCACCACCTTTTGTACTAACACTTGTGGTTAAGAAAATCTTATAGAAGTTTTAATTAGGCTATTCACCCCCCTCTAGCCTATTTGGACCTTACAACAAGGAAATATCTTTGAGGTACTAAGTGAAAGGTGAAGGGAAAGTGACGGCTTGGTGGTCGATGGAACTAGCTAAAAGTGAAGAAGGAATTTACTTGCATTTAGTCAAGGCACTAATCAAGTGGTGTTTGTCAATGTGGAAGATCAAATCAAATGTTCATTGTGACTTGAAACCTTCGACACAAGTCACATGCCCAAGATGGACAAGCTCAAGAAGTTGAAGTGATGAAGACCCTCAACATCGCATGATCAAAGTGGCAATCAAGTCTAAGTTGAAGAAAAGCTCAATTGGTGGATCAAATCTTTTTATATTTGTTTGAGTTGAGTTTTGCCACACTTAAGAGGGATGCATCACTGAAGTTTGAGACAGGCAAAAGTAGTGCTCAAGTTATCCTATGTGAGAAAAGACTTGAGAAAAAGAAAGAGTGAGAGAGTGAGCCATCTCTTTGTGCCCAGCCACAGCCAAACCAGGCTAGGCCGGGTTGCCATCCTGGTCAGGCCGAGAGTAGGTTAGGCCAGGTTTCATCCTGGTCAGACCGACTTTAGCCCAACAGCCAGTTCAGTTTGAATCCCGGTCAAACTGAGTTCTCATCTCGGTCAGATCGGGTTTGCTAACTCAGCCCAACGACTAGTTTGGCTTTGGTGGCTATTTATACCTCTCCCACTCCTCCATTTGTGGCTACTAGTTCTCCCCACTTCCACACATGACCAGAAGCACTTGGCCACTCCTCTCTTCCTCTTTATGAGTGTTCTAGCTCCAAACTTCCATATTCTTTGATTAGAGAGTGAGACAATCTTTGTGAGCTTGCCTTGGTTGCTTTAGAGAGCTTGAGAGACATTGCGTGAGCTATCCCAATCTTGAGCACTTGAGCAAGTCAAAGAATTCTGGTTCGTTGTGTTCGTTTCTCTTAGAACTTTGTTCCTAGGTAGCAAAGTGTCACCGACAAGCACCCGAGGGTGTGTGGGCTGCTATGGTGGCCTTGTAAGAAGGGCTAGTCTCCCCGCTGAAAGAGGAAAGAAGACCCCTTAGTGGAATTGGTGGAAAGAGACCGTTTTAGGTCCGGCCACGAGTTGACCTTGGTTGGGTCCTCACCGGCTTCCACAACAGAGACATAGGGCACCTTTGGGTGTTTCGAACTCTGGTCAAACAAATCCTTGCGTCTCTCCTTTGGTTTGCCTCACACTTGTTTACATTGCATATATTATTTGTGTTTCCGCTTGTGATACTAGGGTGTGGTGATTTGTGTTTGCAGGAGCTGTGTGAAAGCATTCACATATCCATAAGCATTGCCATACTCCAAGTTGCATCTACATATAAGGGGATAAAGGCTCGAAGCACTTTTGGGTGCAGAAGTGTCGAAACTTCTGATAGCTACTGGAAGTACCGACAATCCCGGTCTGACCTAGAGTCGGCCTGACTGGGTTGTGATCTCGGTCTGACTGGGTTTGCCTGTGTTGTGAAAATTTTTATGTGCTAACTTTTGTCGTAAAAGTTTGTAGAGCATATTCACCCCCCTCTAGGCATCGAAGCGGTCCTTTCACATCCTCATAAGAAGTGACACTTTCACATCCTCATAAGCAGCAGAGGTAGAGGAAGATGAAGTGGTGGCAGGGGAAGGACCAACAACACTTGTTCCTCCAAAGATTCTTCCCCAAACCTATTTTCTCTTACCTGTATGGTTTGAAGGCTGTGTAACCCTTTGAGACCTAGCTATACCAAACTTCCTCTCATATTTGTTAAATAATTTATATAATTCAGTTTTCACATCAGCATAGTATGAATTGTATTGACTACTAGTGCTTTCAGCAAGTAATTGGAGAACCCTATGGAAACCTCTCATCTTAGCTCTAGGATCAAGAATGAATGCATATGAGTATAATAGAGATATGTCCTGCCTGTATTTAAGGAATTTAAGCTTCATAGGATACACAATTTGTCTAAGATTCTGATCTCTTTCAGCAGCATGCAAATGAGATGCAATCTCCAAAACAGATCGATCGGAACAGGGTCGCCGTCCCTGTCGCCGTTGTCACCGCACTTGCATCACCACCATCCAGATCAATCAGAGCAGGGCCGCTACCGATGTCGACACCGAACAACGCTGCAGTAGCGTCACGGACGTCGTCGTCGCGCTCAGGGGACAGCCCTGTCGTGATCAGGTCCTCGTTGCTGGTGACAAGATAGACGATATCATCATCCGCCATTGGGCCCTCAGCTACGGACGGTAGCTCTCTAGCCCTGTTCGTCAACGGTGCTCGCGACCGCCTTGCCTGCTCTATGTCACAGCTAGAGGACGAGGCATTGGCAACCGACCTACAAAAGGAGAAGGTCAGAACTCAGAAGGATGAAAGGGTTAGGGTTAGGGTTAGCTCTTACCTGCGCAACCAGAGCCCAACGCCAGAGAAGACGAGGGCCACACAGAGGCAACGAGAATGGACTAGCAAGGACGATGAGTGACGGCGGAAGGAGTGATGGGGATGCAAACTCACATGGTCACCGAGAGGACAGAGGAGAGATAGGGAGAAGGGAGGGGATCAAGGGACTGAGAACCGACCAAATTATAAGAGCATAAGTACAAAAACAAGCGCCAAAACACTCAAATTTTCGAACTTGAGCCCATATAATCTCAGTAGTCAATCGAAATCACGAAGGATTTCAAACCAACTCGTTTACAACTAAGATCGCATCATTCAACATACACATCACACGTTTGCATTTCACAAGTAGTTCGGAAGTTCACTTACAACACACGGAGTCACAAATTATTACAAACCGGGTTCATAAAGTAGCGGAAGCATAACACACGCACACTGTTCAAATACTACTGCCAGTCTTACAAATCAACATCCCACAAAAGCATTTAGGAAAGTAAACTAACAGACGATCACGCCCGAGTGATCTAGTCCTCATCACCTGCGGGGTGGAGGCAGTTCTTGCAGAAGCCCTAATAAAGCATGTCATCTATAACAGGAGTGTCGGTGTTCGGACCGAGGGGGGTCCTAAACCAACGAGTAAATGCTGCGTGACTCTTTCCTGGATGGTGATGCAAGGAGAACACACGGGGGTTTATCCTGGTTCGGGCAAAAGAAGGCCCTACGTCCAGCGGGGGGGAGAGGTTTGTATTTCCTTGCACCGAGGTGCTCGTGTAGGGGTTACAAGCAGGCGAGAGAGGGTGTCGAGCCCAAGTCTCAAAGAGAAAAAAGGAGAAAGGCGGTTGCTTGAGATGTTGATCTCTTGCTTTTCGTTGTTCGGTCGGGTGGTTGGTTGTTTCGTCTTCTTTTTGTTCGTCTGTTCGTTGGTTGGTTCATTCGTCCACCCCCCTCTGTCGAACCCTGGCCTACCCTTTTATAAGGCGAGAGGAGGCCAAGCCAAGGGGAGCCTTGAGGTGATGCTTTGTCAATTCCTGTTGAGTTGACTGTAGCGACGTGCCTTCGGAATGGTCGGCCATCCCTGGGTACCCTGACGTTGTGGGAGACAAGATGGCAAAATGACCCAGAGCGCCATGCCATATCGTCCTTCAAACTAAGCCGAGCGTCGAAGCTGGGTCGAGGCCGGGTCGAGGTTGGATGGATAAGGCCGAATCTCTGATATCGCGGGGAACGGACCTTGTCTTATCCTCCCTCGAGGGTGATTGATGGTGAACAGTGTGCGGTAAGGTGGGTACAGTGACGGGTTTCACCTCCCATCACGGGATGGGCGGTAAAACAGTGAGACTCGACGTGGGTATTGTTCCCACGTTGGTCCATGCCGCAGCCATGCTGGTAGGTGGTAGTAGGTACCCGCATTGAATGCTATGGCTTTCGTCCTGGGGTAGGTAAAGAAAACGCGTCGAGGAGCCGGGGCGCGGTCGAGGCGCCCCGTCGAGCGGGCCTCGTACGAGTCGGAGCCAGGGCGCGGTCGAGGCGCCCCGTCGAGCGGGCCTCGTACGAGTCGGAGCCGGGGCGCGGTCGAGGCGCCCCGTTGAGCGGGCCTCGTACGAGTCGGAGCCGGGGCGCGGTCGAGGCGCCCCGTCGAGCGGGCCTCGTACGAGTCGGAGCCGGGGCACGGTCGAGGCGCCCCGTCGAGCGGGCCTCATTCGAGTCAGAGCTGGGGCGCGGTCGAGGCGCCCCGTCGAGCGGGCCTCGTACGAGTCGGAGCCGGGGCGCGGTCGAGGCGCCCCGTCGAGCGGGCCTCGTCATACTCGGCCGAGGTGGGCTATCTTTCATTGCGGTTTCGGTTATGTTAGTGTTTTGGCGATAGCTGTGGGTACCCCCGTACTATTGGTACCGACAGTAGCCCCTGAGCCTTTGGGTGAGTGTGTGATCACTCTCCCAGAGGTTGGTCAGAACTGGAGTCGTGGCGTCGTGATTTTTTCCGGTGGGGGCGCGCGAGCGCACCCGCCGGGTGTAGCCCCCGAGGCCTCGGTGGAGTATGGAGACTCCTCCGAGGTCTTGTACGCGTTTGATTGGGGAACGTTTCGTTGCGGTCAAGCCCCCGAGCCTCGCGCGCGCGAGGTCGATCAGGGTCCCGACCGTCTTTCGCTGTGCGACCCTCACGCTCCTTTTTCGAAAAAAGGAGGTGGGGTGGAGAATGTCGTACTACCCTCATTTGGGCCCGAGTTACGACGATCTCCGGTGAGCTGCTAGCGGGGGAATTCGAGTGAGAACCCGTGCCCCGTTCGTTAGGGGTCGGCTAGTGGCTCGGAGGCGCCCTCAAAAATGCCAAGAAGTGGTCGTGTGGATCTCGATTCCCTTCGACAGGATTCGAGGGCTCGATGCCTCCCCCGGAGGGATTCCTACCACAACCTTCTCCTTCGGCCTCGAATACGTCCTGGGGTGCCTCGAGAGCGCGGCTCGAGCCCTTGGCCATGTACGGGCGCACCCTGGGTCGTCCCTAACTCTGTTACTCGAGGGCAGCTGTCGAACCCCGTTCGAGGGCCAGCTTTTGCTCCCTCGAGACTTATTGCGGGCTTCGCACCCATTTTTGCGGTCGGGACCCCGAGCCTCGCACGCACGAGGTCGATCAGAGTCCCGGCCGTCTTTCGCGATCCTCACGCTCCTTTTTCGAGAAAAGGAGGAGGGGTGGAGAACGTCGTACTACCCTCGTTTGGGCCCGAGTTCCGACGATCTCCGGTGAGCTGCTAACGGGAGAATTCGAGTGAGAACCCGTGCCCCGTTCATTAGGGGTCAGCTAGTGGCCCGGAGGCGCCCTAAAAAATGCCAAGAAGTGGTCATGTGGATCTCGATTCCCTTCGACAGGATTCGAGGGCTCGATGCCTCCCCCGGAGGGATTCCTACCACAACCTTCTCCTTCGGCCTCGAATACGTCCTGGGGTGCCTCGAGAGCGCGGCTCGAGCCCTTGGCCATGTACGGGCGCACCCTGGGTCGTCCCTAACTCTGTTGCTCGAGGGCAGCTGTCGAACCCCTTTCGAGGGCCAGCTTTCGCTCCCTCGAGACTTATTGCGGGCTTCGCACCCATTTACCACGTACCTGGGGATATTCCGTTGGCCGAGCGCGTTTTTTCGGGAGACGAGATCGGCGCGGTAGCAGCATATGGTTACGACGTGGGGAGCGGCCACGTGCCCAGTTCCTGCGAGATATAAGGAAACGGTTAGGTGAGCGCATTTAATGCGGGAAACTGTTCCTACCTTCTCGCGCGGCCGTTGGGCTTCCGTCTGGGTATATAAAGCTAAGGCCTAGGGGTCTACGTTCCCCACCGATCGCTTGTGTCCCTGCAATCCTTTGCCTTAGACATCCCCTGCCACATCGCGTTCTCCGCCCGTATCGCCGCAGCCACCGCATCCTTTCCTTCCATCCCCCCTTCCGACGACATCGATGGCAGGAAAGAGCCAGATCCTCCCCGCCGACGACTGGGCCGCCTCCTCGGTGACGGAGAGGAGGTTGGAGGAGTTGGTCGAGGACGGGCTGCTGCGGCCGAGGATGAACTTGTTGCAGCCGGAGTGGATGGCGCCGCCCCCTGCCCATCGGGAGCCAGCGCCCCCTGAAGGGTACGTGGTGAGCTTCGTCAGCTTTCATGAGCGGGGGTTCGGCGTGCCGGCGTCGGTCTTCATGCGCGCGCTCCTCCACCACTACCGGGTGGAACTTCATCACCTTTCCCCCAACGCCGTCGCGCAGGCCACCATCTTCGCGGCGGTCTGCGAGGGCTACCTCGGGGTGGAGCCGCAGTGGAACCTGTGGCTTCACCTTTTCAAGGCTGAGCTCTTCGCAAAGAGGGCGGGGGAGAAAGGCGTCCTGTGCGCGGCCCGAGTTGGGAGCTGCGTGCTACAGGTGAGATCGGGTCGGACGGATCTATACATCCCGGCCCGCCTCATCTCCTCGAATAGTGGGTGGCACGAGGGTTGGTTCTACCTCCGCAATGATGAAAATCAGTTGCCGAGGTACACCGGCCACGTGCTGACTGCTTGAGAGGAGCATTGGTCGTATGGAGTGCCCGAGGCCGAGAAGACGTGCTTGGACCCGCTGCTGGCGGCGCTGCAGCAGCTTCGCCTTCGGGGCCTAACGGCTGCGGCGGTGGCTGCGGCCTTCCATCGCCGCAGAGTGATGCCGTTGTGCCGGCGTCGTCTCCGCCTGGACCAGATGACTTCGGAGGCGAACCTGGAGGGTACCCGGATGTCCCACGAATCCCTCACCCTTGAGGAGGTCCTTCGGCGGGCTCGCCGGATGGTCGGGAACTTCAAGGCGGAGGAGGCCAATCAGGTTCCCATGAGGCCTACCGAAGGGTGCGAATCCGTGGTACGTATCTCGGGGCTGAGGTATTGCTATTCTTGTTTTTCTATGGATTTTGCTGATGTGGTCAAGGCCGGCGTGTAGGATTTGTCGGCGTTGCGGGAAACGCGCCCACCAGTCCCGGAGGACCGGCCCGCCCGGGAGGCTCGACGCCTGCATGCTTCCAAGAAGAAGCAGACCAAGGAGACGGCCAAGAAGCGGGCGATCCGCAAGGCCAAGGAGGCGGAGGCGTTGAAGAAGCTTCGGCGCCAGCAGACCATCGACGGGGTCCCCCTGGCGCCGTCGCCTTCCGAGATTCGCCCCCTGCTGGAGCCCATCAGGGGGGCGTCCTCCTCGGTCGTCGTAGTCGAGGAGCCCGAGGGGAAGAAGGCAGAGAAGGAGACGGGCCCCTCAATGGGAGGGGCCGCTTTACCCCGGACCCGTCGAGAGGGGTCAACAGGAATGTCCGCACCAGCCCAGGCCCCGTAGGCTCGGGCAGGGGCTGGGACGGCAGTACCGGCGTCGTCATCGGCGGCGGCGCCGGCAGGCGTAAGAACCCGAGGTCAGCTGGCCTCGGAAGCACAGAGGGCGCAGGGCGGTGTACCGGCCGGGGTCCCAGGAGCGCTCGACCTGCTGGTGAGGCCGCCGCGAGGCCACCAGCGGCCATCCCGAGAGGCTCGAGCCGCGCGGGGTCGAGGTACTTGGTGCCGATTTCCGGGTAAGTATCTCAGCTTGGTTGTCCTGCCTTTCCCAAAGTCCGTTGGCCGACAATTCTTCTCACTTCGCAGGCTGAAGCGGAAGGCGGAGCCGATGGGGCCTACCCCTGTGAAGTCGCTGCGAGCCGGCGCCGTTGTCCTCAACCGGACGGCGGAGCAGGACGTGGCCTGGGTCCGTCAGGTCGAGGCCGCGAAAGGGCGCCTGCGACAACGGCAGGGGTCAGCCGACGCCGCGGCGGTTGCCGGCCCGGAGCCTGCCGTCGAGGGGTCCAAACCGGTAAAGGCGGCGGCGCTTGACGTAGTCGAGGCGGGACCTAGGTCGTTGGGGACGGCCGAGGCTGCCGTCACGGTCGCGACGGGCGAGGCACCCGTCCACGACGCGGAGCGGGCGGGTGCTGACGTGACCATGGAGGAGGTCGCGTCGGCGTCAGGGCAAGAGACGGCCCGGGCGAGGGGGTCGCGGCTGCAACAAGGCCCGTTGGCAGAGCCAGCGGGCATGGTGGAGGTCGGGGCGGTCGAGCCCCTATCCGGAGCACCGGAAGAAGAAGCGCCGGTTCCGGAGGTGCCAACGGTCGAGGCGCGGGCACCGGCGCCGTCGTCGGTCGAGGCGCCGGCTCCAGAAGCGCCGGCGGTCGTAAGTGCCCGCCCTCACGTTCCCCTCGACAACATCCCCCTGGACAAGGGAAAACAAGCGATGGGGGTCGAGGGGGGTGAGGTCGCGGACCAGGCCAGTGTCGTGACGGCCGTTGGAGAGGTGGATACCGCGGGCGAGGCTGGTCCTTCCGCGGGACCGGGAGACGCCCCGGCCGGGTCATCTTCGTCGTGGCCCGACATTGCCGCGCTGGCGATAGCGCGGGCAGAGACGGAGCTGCCGAGGTGGGGGGGCCGTCCCTTCAGTTCAGGGACGCTACGAACCCCGACGCCGAGCCCATCTTTGTCTTGAGCGACAAAGACGAAGTGCACCGATGGGAATACCTCGAGGGCGTCCGCCAGCACCTTGACCGGTTGCTCCGAGTGGCATCCGGTGCCGTGCGGAGTATGGGGGATGCCACCGAGGTATGATCGACCCGTCGGCTTTCTTGATGTGTTTTTTCCTCGGATTTGTGACCTTTTTGAATTGCGTTCAGGAGCTAAAGGAGTACTCCCGCCGCAAGTCGCTCTTCATCCGGGACGAGAGTGGCGTGTGGGGTGCGCTGTCCCAGCAACGGGTCCTGGTCGAGGAGGCCCAGAAACAGCTATCCAATCGGAACGCTGAGATGGCTGAGTTGCGCGTCGCATACGCCGTGGTGAAAGAAGAGGCGACGCAGGCATGGGCGGCCGAGGCCGTGATGCGCACTAGCCTGGACAAGGCTCGGGAGGAGGCTGCCCAGGCGCACAGGGACCTCGAGCCCTTGTTTGCGCGGGTGAGGGAGCTCGAGGAGGATGTCTCCCAGGTTGGCCTTCAGCGCGACGCCTTCCACGCCGAGATCACGACGCTGCAGGGAGCCGTCCAAGAGAAGGACGCAGCTCTCGAGTCTGCTCGGCAGGAGGTCGAGGCGCTAAAGGCAGCCATCCGTGACAAGGACAGCGCCTTCCTGGGGCTCGAGCGAACGTGTGGGGGGCTCCGCGACGAGGTCCTGGGCCTGCAGACCCACATCGAGGGTAAGTGTGGTTGTTATAGTCACGACGTTGAAGGCCCCGCGTTGGGCACTAATTTGTTTGTCGTGTTTCAGAGCTGGAGAGAGAGAACCGAGAGGCCCAATCGTGTGCCAACTCCTTCCAGAGCCTCTTCGAAGCCGAGGTCCAGAGGACCCAACTTCTCCAGGGCGCAATCACCACCATGTGTGATGGCCTAGGGGTCGAGCCCGACGCTGACACCGGGGAAGATGTTCTAGGGAACTCCTTCGTCCGACGGATGGTGGCGCTGGGCCGCCTTGCTCGGGAGAAGATACGGAACGGCCTCCATCACGGCGTGAAGAGGGCGCTGGCCGTCGTCCATTCGGGGTTTGTGTTTGACATGAGGCTCGTTGCCGAGGGCTTCATCACAGACCCCGATCGGACAGACGAGGAGAACGAGGATGCCTGCGTGGAGCTGATCGAAGCCGCCGAAGAACCTGGAAGTCGTCTGGCCTCGCTTTTTGAAGCCGAGGTGGTTCCGCCTGCCGACGACGAAGGCCTGTGAGCCAAATCTGGGCATGAAGGCCCATGTAATAAGTTAGTATTTCGAATTTTGATCGTGGTGGCCGCGGAGGCCTAAAAGACTCAAAACATAAACTGGTTCGTGGTTGATTCAGTTTTACTCGAGCTTTTCTTCCCTTTATCGCACGGATCGTGTTCTCATGTGATTTACTTAGCGCGCAGCTACATCCTTTGGCGTAAGGGAGCGAGTGGAGGTACCGTAGCCTCAGAGGCGTAAGTGATCTCGCGGCTCGACTGCCCTCGAGCTTCAGGGTGATGTTGCGGCCTAGTAAATCGTGTGAGAGCCTGATCTAAGCGACAGGGGGTATGTTCTTTTTTAATTTTAGGAACCGTTGTTTAGATCTTCTCAGCGTGAAGGCGTACCTCTAAAAGGCGTAAGGGTTGAGTGGAGGTACCGTAGCCTCGGAGGCGTAGGTGATGCTCCAGACTCGAGAGCCCTTTCGAACCTTAGGGTGCTCTTTCAGCGAAGTCGATCTAAGAAGCGGTTCTTAAATTTAAAAAAGAGCATAAGTTTTTTCGGGGACCGGGGGTTCCCCCCTTGCAGCCCCCGAGGGAGGGTCGACTCTTGGAGTGTAGGGTCGATCCTTCCTCATTACGAAACGAAAAATTTTGAACATCGTTGTATTCTTTATTGATGAAAAAGGAAATACAGAGCCTCGAGGCTTTTTAAGGAAAGAAGCGACGTAGCTGTTCAATGTTCCAAGCGTTGGTGAGGATTTCGCCCTTCTCGTTGGATAGCTTGTAGGTGCCCGGCTTTAGTACTTCTGCGATGATGTACGGCCCTTCCCATGGTGGTGTGAGCTTGTGCCGTCCCTTGGTGTTCTGGTTCCGCCGTAGCACCAAGTCACCAACGTTGAGGTCACGCTTGCGGACGTATCTGTCGTGGTAGCGTCGGAGACCCTGCTGGTACCTGGCAAAATGCAACAGAGCCACATCTCGGGCTTCCTCGAGCTGGTCGAGGGCGTCCTGTCTTGTGGCGTCGTTGTGTCCTTCATTGTATGCCTTCAACCTCGGGGATCCGTATTCTATATCGGTTGGTAGCATAGCCTCAGACCCGTAGACTAAGAAGAACGGAGTGAACCCCGTGGCTCGACTCGGCGTTGTTCTTAGGCTCCATAGGACCGAGGGTAGCTCGGCAGCCCATTTTTTTTCCATGTTTGTTTAGTTTGTTAAAGATTCTGGGCTTCAGGCCTTGTAGAACCATGCCGTTGGCACGTTCCACTTGCCCGTTTGTTTTTGGATGAGCCACGGCCGACCAGAGCACACGGATGTGGTGGTTGTCGCAGAAATCCAAAAACTTTTTGCCAGTGAACTGGGTGCCATTGTCTGTGATGATACAGTTGGGGACCCCGAAGCGATGAACAATGTTAGTGAAGAAGAGTACAACTTGTTCAGACCTGATGCTGGTGATAGGGCGGGCCTCGATCCACTTGGAGAATTTGTCGATTGCGACGAGCAAGTGGGTGAAGCCGCCGGTCGTCCTTTTCAGTGGTCCGACAAGGTCGAGCCCCCAAACGGCGAACGACCATGTGATGGGGATAGTTTGTAGGGCATGTGCCGGAAGATGAGTCTGTCTCGCATAGTACTGACAACCCTCGCAGGAGCGTACTAGCTTGACAGCGTCGGAGACCGCGGTCGGCCAATAGAATCCTTGTCGAAAGGCGTTTCCGACGAGGGTTCGAGGCGCAGCGTGGTGACCGCAAGCCCCCGAGTGAAGATCGCCGAGCAGATTTCTGCCTTGCTCTTTCGTGATGCAACGTTGGAGGATACCGGTAGGGCTACGACGGTAGAGCTCCCTGCTGTCGCCCATGATCACAAAAGTTTTGGCCTGGCGTGCGATCCGTCGAGCCTCAGTCCTATCCGAGGGGAGGTCCCTTTGGATGAGGTAGTCGAGGTATGGGACGCGCCAATCAGGTTCGAGGTCAGACGGTGGCGTCAAATCTCCCACCTGCATGGCTTGAGCCCCGGTCGAGGGGGCTTCTGCCTCAGGTGGAGGGTCGAGCGACGCCCCGTCGACCCCCCCATATGGCCTGAGGTCGACGGATGGATGCTGAAGGTCTTTTGCGAAGACGTTGTAGGGTCGAGATGGCGGACTAGAGGGGGGGGGGTGAATAGTCCTTTCTAAAATTAATCGCGTCTGCAAACCGAAACAAATGCGGAATTAAAACTATCGGTCTAGCCAAGACTACACCCCTCTATCTAAGTTCACAAGCACCTCACAAAGATCCTAATTATATAACTAAGGTGCTTTCCTTAGCAAGAGCTCTCCTAAACAATTCTATAGCAAGGTCACACAAACCTATGCACTAGTACTTTAGCAAAGCTGGGGAGCTCCTACACAATTCTAGTAAGCAAAAGCACGAAGCCACCTATACTCACTAGCAATGCTCAATAGCAAGGCAACTAATGCCAAACTAGAGAGCGCAAATTACTTAGCTACACAAACTAAGCAATATGACTAACAAGGTTACACAAACCAAATTAGCCACGCAACGGGAGCTACTTCTATGCTACATAAGCAAGAAGGTAACTAGCTAACTACACAAGCAAACTAGTTACAAGAGCAACTACACAAGCACAAATATATGAATGTAAATACAAGCTTGTGAATAGAAAGCAAACCACCGAGAAGATGTACACAATGTTGACACGACGGTTTTTCACCGAGGTTCACTTGGTTGCCACCAAGCTAGTCCCCGTTGTGGCGATACACCCACTTGATGGATCACGAGCTAATTGACTATCAAGAGTCAAACCCTCAGCGGGTGCCGCACATCCACTCTCAAGATGGGGATCCTCCAAGCCACGAGCTTTACTAGAGTTGCTCTTCGCGATCCCCGCGGGGTGAGCACAATCCCCCTCACAAATCCTCCTCCGGAGCCACGCACAATCTCCACGCGTGCTTCAATGGAGTCGCAAGCCACCAAGCCGTCTAGGAGGTGGCAACCTCCAAGAGTAACAAGCACTACCGGCTTGCAACACGATCACCTAGTGCCACTCGATGCAATCCTCTCGATGCAACGCACTAGAATCGCTCTCTCACTCGATCCGATGAACACTATCAAGCATGAGTGAGTTAGAGGGCTTCCAAGCACTACCACATAAGCCACCAAGGCCAAAGTGTGCTCAGCTACCGGCCACGGCCGGCCAAGGCATCTATTTATAGCTCCACAACGAAATAGAGCCGTTACCCCTTCACTGGGTCCTTTTCGGGATGACCGGACGCGGTGGTCAAAACTGACCGGACGCGGTGGTCAGTAGCGTGCTCCAACGGCTAGTTTTCACGCGTACAAACTTGTATTGACCGGACGCGGTGGTCACTAATGGGACCGGACGCGGTGGTCGCAGCGAAACAGCGAACAGAGAGGTTCCAGCAAGCTCCCGAAGTGACCGGACGCGTCCGGTCATCACTGACCGGACTCGCTGCAGCGTCCGGTCATTTTCGCCCACGAAAAACACTGACCGGACGCGGTGGTCGCAGCTGACCGGACGCGGTGGTCGAAGCTGACCGGACGCGGTGGTCACGCGTCCGGTCACAGACCACCCTTCGGTAAAACGGCGATATCTCTTAGCTCCGAACTCCGATTTCGATGATCTTGGACATTTTGGAAAGCTTACTCAGAGGGCTACACAACCCACTAAAGCACTTGATCCAATTCACAATGGATCAAAGCAGTATTCCACTCTAAGAGCCATCCTAGTGTCCGAAGAACACCGAAAAACCTTTCTCTCTTCTCCAAGTTGATCAACACCAACTCCAACACCTTCTCCTTTGCAAATGTGCCAACACCACCATGTGTACACCACCATGTGTATGTGTGTTAGCTTTTCACAAACATTTTCAAAGGGTTAGACACTCAACTTGCCTCGCCACTCGATCCTAACACGTATGCAAAGTTAGATCGCTCAAGTGGCACTAGATGACCGATATGCAAACAAGTTTGCCCCTCTTGATAGTACGGCCATCTATCCTAAACCCGGTCATAAACTTCTCTACACACCTATGACCGGTGAAATGGAAATGCCCTAGGTTATACCTTTGCCTTGCGCATTCCATTCCATCTCCATTGATGTTGATGCAACATATGCACCAACCAATCACCAAATGATATGATCCACTTCATATCATCACGTGACCGTATTGGTTCATCGATCTTGACCTCACTTGCTCTTCACCGTTGCGTCGGTCCATCGGCGCCAAGTCTTGCTCAAGCTTCACCGCCTCACGGTCCATCGCACCAAAGCCTTCGACTTGCCCTTCACACTTGCAACCGGTCCATCGAGCCAAGCCTCATCTTGATCTTCGCCACCTTGGTCACATGACTCCATGTCATGTCTCATATGCAATGAGCTCCTTCATGACACAATCATCTGTGGACTAATTCTCTGTGTATCTCACATAACCACATATTAGTCCACCTAAGTTGTCACTCAATTACCAAAACCAAACAAGGACATTTCAATCTCCCCCTTTTTGGTAATTGATGACAACTCTACAAAGATATGGAAATTAAGTTCTTTTGGACTTTATGCCACTTATCCAATATTTAAGCTCTATGTTAGGATTTGGATAAGCACCATAAAATCTGACTTGGTAGTGATAACTCTCCCTACATATGTGCTCAGATGGTTTAGTTTCAAGCTTGCACATATGCATAAATAAGAAATTTGTGGGAGGGTTAGCACTACTAAGTGATGCTAAGGTGTATAGAATAAACCTTTGTAGTTCGATACCATTTGATAGCTCGATATCATTTGAAAATCACAAGTTTGCCATCATCCTTAGCATCATGAGTAGCTAGACATCAAAAATACTAGAAACCCCATGAGATCAACATTATAAGCAAGGTTCTAGTTTTTCATGATAAACACAAGTCTAGCTATCATCCTATGCATGCTAGTTATCATATCATCATTCAAGTTCTATAACTAGCATACAACACACAAGCATGCATATTAAATATAAAACTTATGCAATGCAAGCAAGCACATGAATATGAACATATCAAATACAACCAAACAATGTTCATGAGCTTGCTCCACCTACTTGTGTGCTTCTTTTGTCCAAGAATTTTGATCCTTCTCATTTCTTCAATGTTGCTCCCTCTTTATCCATCTCCATGTCCAAACTCATTCCCAAACCTCTCTCTCTTGGTGTATTGACATATCTTTGTTCCAACTTCTCCCCCTTTGTCATCAATTTCCATAAAGGGTGTACTGCTCATTGATGCAAAGGCTTGCATTGGGGTAGATGGTTGAGACTTGAATATTGCGTTGTTGATGGACATCACCGCACATGTTGGAATGATATTACTTGTATGTTGCTCTTGAGATACCACTTAGGATCTTTGACCTTGATACCATTAGGTGGGGCTCCTCCCCCTATGTCATAGCATGGGTCATTCACTTGATAATCTTGAGCTGTTGTGTGTGAGGGAACTTTCTTCATTTGATGATCACTTAAAGTTAAGGATCACTTGTGGAACCATTGACTTGTATAAATGATATCATGTGTAGAAATACCATGAATAAGTGTGTGATACCAATTTGAAGAATCCTCTATCATGGAACCACTTGTAGGATTTTGTCAATATGATCTTTTCTTGAACATTTGCTATCTTTATGAGTACCACTTGTAGGATATCACTTGTAGATCATGATCTAGACACCACTTGTAAATACCAATTGAAGAAATATTTTGAGTCTAGATACCATTTGAAACACCCTAGATATCCATTTGCATTGGTGTCTTGTGCTTGTACCCATATCATTGTCATGAGCTTCTAGTATGACTTGAACTAAGTTGATTTGCCTAAGATTCTAAGTCCGGTTTGATCCAATGACAAGCTTCTTCACTTCTCATACTAAGGGTTATCTTGCCAATGTTGTACTTGTCACTTGTTAGCAATCCAAACTAGATCAAGTACTTGGGTTCACTAGCTCATGAACAAATTCATACACATACCACTAGATCATTTAAACAATTCAAGCAATAGTGGTAGGCTATGAATTTAAATATTTCATTTGTTATGCATGATCCTAGTAAGCATGTACTATATGCACTAATCGCATACTAGTAAGGGATGAAATGATCATGCACATTACAATGATACCTTTGTTATGTTGGAGTAGAGGATAGTCACATAGATTCCAATTCATTACTCCAATAGCAATGTGAAGTCCAATTTATAAGCTTGGTGAAGACCAATCATTATAGAGAAATCCATTCTTCACCCATATGAAATGAGAACCACTAATAATCAAGTGCATTATCTCTTGTTGTGGTTGGCTTGCTTTTTCTCTTTTATCAATGCTTGCATGAGAGAAGTACTTATGATACCAATTTTATAACCATGACTAGCTCTCTTTTGGGTGTTGCTTGCTTTTCTTGATCAACCCTATTGATTGCTTCAATTAAGCATCTCAAATGTCCCTTGAATTCATCACTTCCATGTTAGCCTTCCAAGCCGGTGCTCGGTTTACCCACCCATGGGCGGCAAGCCCCCTCAGCAGGGAGAAGTGACCTCTCTCCAAAGAACCATCCTTGACACTTACTTGAATTGCCTTTGATTGATTGATCTATGGACTTAACTTGATGAGTAACCTTGAATTATTCTTTAAGTTCTTTTCTTTCTACTAAATGATCTCCAATCATTACTAGAACTTGAACCTCATCTTCATCTTGAGTTTGATCTTCATTTTCAAATTTGAGTACCAAATTTGTACACTAGGTACATTCCACAATCAATGTCCTTGTACTCATTTCTTGTCATGCTTCTAGATCAATTCAAAACCAAACTTAGGTGCCTCAAACACTTATAAATATGTTTCCAACTTGAGGACCTTTTACTTAAAGTGACTCTAGATCAATCCAATAATTGTCACTTTTCTGGCAGATTCTGTACCCTTGAAAGAATAATTCATATCTCCCAATGTACAGATCCAAATGCCATAAAATTTGGTGGAGATGTGATTCACTAAGTCATCTAGCAGCTGTAAAAATTTGAGATTCATTTGACATATAGATTGCTACCAGATTTCAAATCTTCCACCACTGCTACATGCTGAAAACTGCTGCACTATAGCTGACAAGATGTACTCCAAAGCCGAAGCATCTCTTATCCAATTCTCATGAAATTTGTACAACATCTTATAACATAAGTCTAGAGCATGCATACCAAAATTCGTGCCAATCCAAGTAGATTTGATCATCCAAACTCAGACTTGATCACTGCTAGCTCAGATTTTCAACTTTGGACAGATTTCAATACATTGAGCAATACTTCATCAAATATGAATCAAACTTGAAACTAACTTGTTTGAATACTTTCACAAGACATATATCCATCCAATCCACTTACTAAATGTCATCTCATGAATTTATCCAATACAAATCAATCCAAATTTGATTGCTAGGCATTTAATCCATTCAATCATCTCATAGCAAGCAACATTGCATATATATCCAATTCAATCAACTCATATGCACCCAAGTGAAATGATCAACAAGAGATATACCTTGGTTAGCTCATGATCATCCAATAGCAAGCTTACAGCTTGAATATTTGCAAGCCATCAAATATATCCAATAAATCACCACAATCTTTAACATTGCACTTGTATGTTGTAGCACTTGGACTTCACTTATTTTGACTTAGCATTGGGATTGGATATGCACTAAGCTTTAAAACTTGATTCAACATATGATGACCAATATGAATCCAAATGAATCAAGCCTCCAATGCCGATGGTACCTACAAACAATCATCCACTTTTTGATGGTACCCAAACAAGTTTGGGTCCTCTCAAGTTAGGAGCAACATACTTAGGCAAAGCCTTAGTATGGGTAGCGGGATGTTTTGCAATAGCAACAATAGAGGTACCATTTACATCCTTTCTAAGCACATTAGTATCATCAATTGAAATATACTTAGAAGTGTTACCTAGGGGACATGAATGTGCCATGTGTCCCTTTTCCCGGCATGAATAGCATCTTCTCTTTGATTGAGCCTTTTCTTCATTGCTCATGTGATGCTTTTCATTGCCTTGCCTCTCATGAGTTGCTTGAGACTTCTTCTCAAGCTTGGTAGGACACCTTGAGGCAAAGTGTCATATATCTTTACACTTGAAGCACTTGATGTGAGCCAAATTTCTTTTCTCAATTTGATTCTTGCTCATCATCTTGGTATCTTGGATTTTGCATTGGATGCCTTCCTCTTCCACCCCTTCTTGTTTTCTTCTTCTTCTTCAAGTCACCATCATCATCCTTGTGGTTGATCTTGACTTGAGATTGGGGTGTGGTTTCTTGCTCAACTTGTGGCTTTGGTTGAGGCTCTTTTTGTTGCTTCACTAGTTTCTTGCTTGGGCACATTGAGGTGTAGTGACCCCATGTATGGCACTTGAAGCACTTGTGTTTGAGCCTTTCTTCTTCTTTCTTCAACTTGAGCTTCTCTAAGTTGGGGCATGTTTGGTGAAGATGACCCACTTCATGGCATCGGTAGCACATGAAATGAGAGAGCTTCTCTTGAGCTAGCTTCATCATCTTCCTTTCCCTTTTCTTTTCCCCTTTGGTCATATTCTTCTTGCTCTTGTTGAAACCAAGGCCACTCTTGTCACCAAAGTTTCTTTGAGTTTTCAACATATGCTCAAAGGTGACTTTTGAGTTGTAGCACCTCTCTAACTTGTTGCTCAATTTCTTCACTTCACTTTTGAGCTCATTGTTCTCCTTTAAAATGTTAGTCTCACAAGACATAGAAGTAGAACAAGCATATATATGTGAAGAACATGGCATATCTAATAAGTCATCATAAGAGGTGGATACATGCTTTCTCCCTACATCACATGGGTTAGTCACATTTTGCAATTGATCATTTGATCCATGTGATGAGCTCTCATTAATTTTAATTTTCTTTAATAACATCTTAAAGAGAGAAGCATGTTCTTGTACCAAATTATCATGAGCAACACTTAGTTCCTCATGAGCCAATTTTAGCTCCTCATGTGAACAAGTAGTAACATAAAGGAAATGCTTTTGTTGTTCACATGTGGTTTTTAGAAATGAGTTTTCATTTTCCAATTTCATGGTTTTAGTTTTCTCATTTTCTAAAGACATGTTCATGCTAGCAAGTCTACTAACAAGCTCATCATATGAATCAACATGATCAATCACATTATCATTTGATACCTTTGTGTCACCTAGTGACATGAAGCAATGTGATGTAGTGGATGGGCTTGTAGTAGCATCATCAAGGCCCGAGCATGAACCAACGTTGTCACCATCAAGTGTGCTTGGGGTAGAAACATCACTTGCAACACTTGATGCATCATCACCATTCTTGTCAAGTGAACTTGTGGTAGATCGATCATCATCATCACTTGACCAAGAGGTGGAGCAATCCTCCACAACCATCGTGTTGTGGTCATGCTCAACATCATCATGTGCAACCTCCTTAGGCTTGACATCATCGTCATCATCGGTGATAGCTCCATACTTTTCATTGAGATAGGCCCATATCTCATGAGCGGATTTGAGGTCCATGATCTTACCAAAGATGCTATCATCCAAAGATCTATACATGATGTTAGTAGCTTGGATGTCAAGATCTAGGCATTTCTCTTGTGCTTGAGTTATATTATCTTCATCCAACACATGAGAAAAGCCTACATCTACCATCCACCACATTTGAGGGCAAATAAACTTAAAATTGCATATCATCCAATTTTTCCACCGTGCAAAGTGTGTGCCATCAAACATGTGAGGACAATCAACATCTAGTCCATATTCCGCCATCCTCTCGGGTCGGTGAAGACCACAAATGAGAGACCGGGCTCCGATACCAATTGTAGGGTCGAGATGGCGGACTAGAGGGGGGGTGAATAGTCCTTTCTAAAATTAATCGCGTCTGCAAACCGAAACAAATGCGGAATTAAAACTATCGGTCTAGCCAAGACTACACCCCTCTATCTAAGTTCACAAGCACCTCACAAAGATCCTAATTATATAACTAAGGTGCTTTCCTTAGCAAGAGCTCTCCTAAACAATTCTATAGCAAGGTCACACAAACCTATGCACTAGTACTTTAGCAAAGCTGGGGAGCTCCTACACAATTCTAGTAAGCAAAAGCACGAAGCCACCTATACTCACTAGCAATGCTCAATAGCAAGGCAACTAATGCCAAACTAGAGAGCGCAAATTACTTAGCTACACAAACTAAGCAATATGACTAACAAGGTTACACAAACCAAATTAGCCACGCAACGGGAGCTACTTCTATGCTACATAAGCAAAAAGGTAACTAGCTAACTACACAAGCAAACTAGTTACAAGAGCAACTACACAAGCACAAATATATGAATGTAAATACAAGCTTGTGAATAGAAAGCAAACCATCGAGAAGATGTACACAATGTTGACACGGCGGTTTTTCACCGAGGTTCACTTGGTTGCCACCAAGCTAGTCCCCGTTGTGGCGATACACCCACTTGATGGATCACGAGCTAATTGACTATCAAGAGTCAAACCCTCAGCGGGTGCCGCACATCCACTCTCAAGATGGGGATCCTCCAAGCCACGAGCTTTACTAGAGTTGCTCTTCGCGATCCCCGCGGGGTGAGCACAATCCCCCTCACAAATCCTCCTCCGGAGCCACGCACAATCTCCACGCGTGCTTCAACGGAGTCGCAAGCCACCAAGCCGTCTAGGAGGTGGCAACCTCCAAGAGTAACAAGCACTACCGGCTTGCAACACGATCACCTAGTGCCACTCGATGCAATCCTCTCGATGCAACGCACTAGAATCGTTCTCTCACTCGATCCGATGAACACTATCAAACATGAGTGAGTTAGAGGGCTTCCAAGCACTACCACATAAGCCACCAAGGCCAAAGTGTGCTCAGCTACCGGCCACGGCCGGCCAAGGCATCTATTTATAGCTCCACAACGAAATAGAGCCGTTACCCCTTCACTGGGTCCTTTTCGGGATGACCGGACGCGGTGGTCAAAACTGACCGGACGCGGTGGTCAGTAGCGTGCTCCAACGGCTAGTTTTCACGCGTACAAACTTGTATTGACCGGACGCGGTGGTCACTAATGGGACCGGACGCGGTGGTCACAGCGAAACAGCGAACAGAGAGGTTCCAGCAAGCTCCCGAAGTGACCGGACGCGTCCGGTCATCACTGACCGGACTCGCTGCAGCGTCCGGTCGTTTTCGCCCACGAAAAACACTGACCGGACGCGGTGGTCACAGCTGACCGGACGCGGTGGTCGAAGCTGACCGGACGCGGTGGTCACGCGTCCGGTCACAGACCACCCTTCGGTAAAACGGCGATATCTCTTAGCTCCGAACTCCGATTTCGATGATCTTAGACATTTTGGAAAGCTTACTCAGAGGGCTACACAACCCACTAAAGCACTTGATCCAATTCACAATGGATCAAAGCAGTATTCCACTCTAAGAGCCATCCTAGTGTCCGAAGAACACCGAAAAACCTTTCTCTCTTCTCTAAGTTGATCAACACCAACTCCAACACCTTCTCCTTTGCAAATGTGCCAACACCACCATGTGTACACCACCATGTGCATGTGTGTTAGCTTTTCACAAACATTTTCAAAGGGTTAGACACTCAACTTGCCTCGCCACTCGATCCTAACACGTATGCAAAGTTAGATCGCTCAAGTGGCACTAGATGACCGATATGCAAACAAGTTTGCCCCTCTTGATAGTACGGCCATCTATCCTAAACCCGGTCATAAACTTCTCTACACACCTATGACCGGTGAAATGGAAATGCCCTAGGTTATACCTTTGCCTTGCGCATTCCATTCCATCTCCATTGATGTTGATGCAACATATGCACCAACCAATCACCAAATGATATGATCCACTTCATATCATCACGTGACCGTATTGGTTCATCGATCTTGACCTCACTTGCTCTTCACCGTTGCGTCGGTCCATCGGCGCCAAGTCTTGCTCAAGCTTCACCGCCTCACGGTCCATCGCACCAAAGCCTTCGACTTGCCCTTCACACTTGCAATCGGTCCATCGAGCCAAGCCTCATCTTGATCTTCGCCACCTTGGTCACATGACTCCATGTCATGTCTCATATGCAATGAGCTCCTTCATGACACAATCATCTGTGGACTAATTCTCTGTGTATCTCACATAACCACATATTAGTCCACCTAAGTTGTCACTCAATTACCAAAACCAAACAAGGACATTTCAGACGTCCGGTGGAACCGTGGCTCGACCGGACGCGATTTTTGCCAGTTCATCAGCGGCCTCATTATACCTGCATGCGATGTGGTTGAGCTCGAGGCCGTGAAACTTGTCCTCGAGGCGCCGTACTTCTTGGCAGTAGGCCTCCATCTTGGGGTCACGGCAGCTCGAGCTCTTCATGACCTGATCGATCACGAGTTGGGAGTCGCCTCGGACGTCGAGGTGTCGGACCCCGAGCTCGATGGCGATTCTCAACCCCGTGACGAGTGCCTCGTATTCGGCGACGTTGTTAGACGCAGGGAAATGAAGCCGGACGACGTAGCGCATGTGAACCCCGAGGGGTGAGACGAAGAGCAAGCCCGCGCCTGCTCCCGTTTTCATCAATGACCCATCGAAGTACATGGTCCACAGCTCCGCTTGGAGCTGTGCAGGACGGAGTTGTGTGTCAGTCCACTCGGCTAGAAAATCTGCTAACGCCTGTGACTTGATAGCTTTTCGCGGCGCATAGGACAATGCCTCGCCCATGAGCTCGACCGCCCATTTGGCAACCCTACCCGAGGCTTCCCGGTTCTGGGCTATCTCTCCCAAGGGGAAAGAAGAAACCACAGTAATCGGGTGACCCTCGAAGTAGTGTCGGAGCTTGCGCCGTGTCAAGATGACAGCATATAGCAGTTTCTGGATCTGTGGATATCGACACTTTGTTTCAGAGAGCACCTCGCTAACGAAATAGACCGGCCTCTGGACGAGCAAGGTGTGTGCCTCCTCGGCCCGTTCGACAACCAGGGCAGCACTGACTACTTGTGATGTCGCGGCGACATAGAGTAGGAGTGGTTCCCCTGGGGTCGGAGGGATGAGGATCGGTGAGCTAGAGAGGGTGGCTTTCAGTTTCGTGAGAGCCTCCTCAGCCTCGAGGTTCCAGGAAAAATGGTCCGATTTCCTCAAGAGACGGTACAGAGGGAGTGCTTTTTTGCCGAGGCGCGAAATGAAACGGCTGAGTGCCGCCAAGCAACCTGTGACTCTCTGTACGCCTTTGAGATCTCGGATGGGGCCCATCTTGGTTATTGCAGAGATTTTTTCAGGGTTGGCCTCGATGCCACATTTAGATACGATAAACCCTAAAAGCATACCTCGTGGGACGCCGAAAACACATTTCTCCGGATTGAGTCTGATGTTTTTTGCCCTGAGGCACTTGAATGCAACGTCGAGGTCGCTGACCAGATCGTCGGCACGTTGGGTTTTGACCACGATGTCGTCGACGTAAGCTTCGACGGTCGACCCAATGTGCTTCCCGAAAACGTGTTGCATGCATCGCTGGTACGTTGCCCCCGCGTTCCGGAGACCGAAGGGCATCGTAACGTAGCAATACATGCCGAATGGGGTGATGAATGAAGTCGCGAGCTGGTCGGACTCCTTCATTTTGATCTGGTGGTAGCCGGAATATGCATCTAAGAATGAGAGAGTTTCACATCCCGCGGTGGAATCAACGATTTGATCAATGCGTGGCAAAGGGAAGGGAACTTTCGGACATGCTTTATTTAAACCAGTATAGTCTACGCACATCCTCCATTTCCCACTCTTTTTTCTTACTAATACTAGATTAGCTAGCCACTCGGGATGATGAACCTCCTTGATGAACCCGGCCTCCAATAGTTTGTGTATCTCCTCGCCGATGACCCTGCGCTTCTCCTCATTGAAGCGGCGCAGGCGTTGCTTCACCGGTTTGGATCCGGCCCGGATCTCCAAGGCGTGCTCGGCGACTTCCCTGGGTATGCCCGGCATATCCGAGGGACTCCACGCAAAGATGTAGACGTTCGCGCGGAGAAAGTCGACGAGCACTGCTTCCTATTTAGGATCGAGGGTGGCGCTGACGTTCAGCGTCCTCCCTTTGGGATCAGCGGGGTCGAGGGGTACGAGTTTGACGTCTTCGGTGGGCTCGAAGCTGCCGGCATGGCATTTTGGGTCGGGAATCGTTTTGGCAAGACCGTCGAGGTCTGCAGCCAAGCTTGCCGACTCAAAAACAGCCTCGCCGTGCTCGACGCACTCGACGTCGCACTCGTAGGCATGTTCATACGAGGGCCCTACAGTGATGACACCGTTTGGGCCAGGCATTTTGAGCTTAAGGTAGGTGTAGTTCGGGATCGCCATGAACTTGGCGTAGCATGGGCGTCCCAGGATAGCGTGGTACGTTCCACAGAATCCGACCACTTCGAAAGTGAGAGTTTCCTTTCGAAAGTTGGCCGGTGTGCCAAAGCAAACAGGCAGATCGACCCGCCCGAGGGGTTCCGCCCGTTTCCCTGGCACGACTCCGTGGAAGCCCCCGACGCTAGGCTGGAGGCACGCTCTGTCGACCCCCAAGAGGTCGAGGGTCTGAGAGTAGATAATGTTGAGGCTGCTTCCGCCGTCCATGAGCACTTTGGTGAGGCGTGTGTTGGCGATGACGGGGTCGACGACGAGTGGATAGACCCCCGGGTTGGGGACGTAGTCTGGGTGGTCATCACGGTCGAAAGTGATGGCCACCGCAGACCAATCAAGGAAACGGGGTACTGCCGATTGTACGGAGAAGACCTCGCGCCGTTCTCGCTTGCGCTGGCGCGCAGAGAGGCAGGTTGAGGGCCCTCCGTAGATCATGTAGCAGTCACGGATCTCGGGAAATTCCCTGTCCTTGTCGTCACCCTTAGGGTCCTCCTCCTTGTCGTCCTTCTTAGCGCCGGCACCCCCGAAGTACCTGCGCAGCATGTGACAATCCTCGAGGTTATGGTTAGTGAGTCCCTTGTGGTAGGGACACGGCTCTTTGAGCATTTTGTCGAAGACGCCCCCGCCGGGGGGGCCTCGAGGTTTCTTGTGCTCGGTAGCAGCGACGAGCTCGTCGGCCGGGGCCTCGAGCTTGCCCTGCTGGCCTTTCTTCTTCTTGCGGTTGTTTCTCTTGGGGCCTCGGGTGGAACTCGCGGGGCCGTCGACCTTCTGCTCCTCCCTCGCCGGCTCGCCGCCAAAGATTGCACCAACCGCCTCCTCGCCGGCGGCGAAGTTGGTGACGATGTCCATCAATCCGTTGGCAGTGAGCGGGGTGTTACGGCCCAACTCCCGGACCAACTCCTTACAGGTGGTACCGGAGAGGAAGGCCGTAATCACGTCAGAGTCGGTGATGTTGGGGAGCTCGGTGCGCTGCCGGGAGAAGCGCCGGATGTAGTCCCAGAGGGACTCATCTGGTTTCTGCTTACAGCCCCGGAGGTCCCACGAGTTGCCGGGGCGCATGTAGGTTCCCTTGAAATTTCCCTCGAACACCCTCACGAGATCGTCCCAGTCGTGGATCTGCCAAGGTGGGAGATCCTCGAGCCAGGCTCGGGCGGTGTCGGAGAGGAACAGGGGGAGTTGCCGAATGATGACCCGGTCGTCGGTGGCCCCGCCCAACTGACACGCCAAGCGAAAATCGGTGAGCCAAAGTTCGGGTTTGGTCTCGCCGTTATACTTGGTGAGAGTCGTGGGGGGACGGAACCGAGCCGGGGGCACCGTCTCACGGATAGCCTTACTGAACACCCGAGGACCTGGGGGTTCGGGTGAAGGGCTACGGTCTTCCGAGCTGTCGTAGCGTCCGCCCCTGTGGACGTGGTAGCCTCGAGCTACACCGTCACCGTGTTTGCGCGTGCGACGCTCGACGATGTTGCCACGGGTGTCTCGAGGCTCGCGGTCGTTGGCGATGGGCTCAGGGGCCGGTGCTACCCGGTTTCGCCGGGCAGGCTCGGGATGAACCGAGGCTTCTCTCTCCTGTCGGGAAGGCTCGAGGGTCCGCTCCGAGGCTGCTTCGCGCCGCCTCGAGGCAGAGCTCTCGGCCTGTTGCATGGCGGCAGTCTCAAGGAGTCCTCGGATTTTGTCTCGAGCCCGACGGGCGTCAGGGTTTGACGGCTCGGGCATGTTGCGCAGGAGCATGGCGGCGGCGACGACGTTTTGGCTAGCTCGAGCGAAAACCAGAGGGTCGACCGCCCGGTCCTCGTCGATGCGACGGTTGACGTCGCGAGCTCTCTCACGAGCTCTCCCGCCAAATACGTGTTCCGCACGCTCACGCTCGAGGGTTTGCTGGAGAAGATCCAGGTTTTCCCGTTCCTCATCAAGCTGGTCCTGCAACTCGCGAATCTGTTCGAGCTGCGCTCCTTGATCCGCAAGGAACTGGGGCTCGTTTCGCTCGGCAGGAAGTTCGACATGAGGGGGCGTGTGCCTTCCTTCGACCGGCTCTTTGTCCTCTGATTCCGAGGTGCTTTCAACGTCGATGTTGAAGCACTCGCGAGTCGGATCATAGGTGTCGTCAGCCGAGTCGGAGTCAGGAGCGCCAAAGTAGTAATATGACGGGGGAATGTGTGGTCGTTGCCAACCGTCACCGCGGTGACGATATGAAGAAGCAGTCACACGAGGCTCTGTTTCCGGTGTCTCGGTAGAGTCCCGATAATCAGAAGCCGGCGTGGACGCAACGAGGTCCAGAGTGGAGCGTAGATGGTGTCCGGGGAGTTCCTCATAAGCGCTCATGCGAGTGCTCACGGAGGATGCATACACCCGGGCAACCGAGTCCAGCCCAAACGGGAATGGTGATGGGGACGTCGCTGCCCGTGGCGAAATAGATGCTACGGACAGTGGTGTCTCACCGGACGGGGGAGCGGCGGGATTCTTCGTCGGCATGCCACCCTCAGCCAGGCTCGTCCTTCCCAAATCTTCCAAAAGGAGATCTAGGCTGGCGCCTGTCTGGGGGGTGCCGGACCGGGGGATCCCATCGCCCTCCGCCAGGTGGAGACGGTGGTTGTACCGGGCTCGCCGTCGCCGGGCGGCCCGCGCCCGCCTGGAGCGACAGTGCCGGTTGACTGCTCCCCCGGGCTGGGAGAGCTCGTAATACTCATCGGTTGGGTGCCTAGGTGGAAGTAGGATCATGTCGTAGCCAGAGCCGAGCGATATGAACTCCAAACTCCCAAACCAGATCACCGTAGCCAACGGGATCGGGCGTTCGGGGTTAGCCATCCAGGAAGAACGGCGACAAAGCGAGGTTTGCACGCAGCGCTCCCCTACCTGGCGCGCCAACTGTCGGTGTTCGGACCGAGGGGGGTCCTAAACCAACGAGTAAATGCTGCGTGACTCTTTCCTGGATGGTGATGCAAGGAGAACACACGGGGGTTTATCCTGGTTCGGGCAAAAGAAGGCCCTACGTCCAGCGGGGGGGGAGAGGTTTGTATTTCCTTGCACCGATGTGCTCGTGTAGGGGTTACAAGCAGGCGAGAGAGGGTGTCGAGCCCAAGTCTCAAAGAGAAAAAAAGGAGAAAGGCAGTTGCTTGAGATGTTGATCTCTTGCTTTTCGTTGTTCGGTCGGGTGGTTGGTTGTTTCGTCTTCTTTTTGTTCGTCTGTTCGTTGGTTGGTTCGTTCGTCCGCCCCCCTCTGTCGAACCCTGGCCTACCCTTTTATAAGGCGAGAGGAGGCCAAGCCAAGGGGAGCCTTGAGGTGATGCTTTGTCGATTCCTGTTGAGTTGACTGTAGCGACGTGCCTTCGGAATGGTCGGCCATCCCTGGGTACCCTGACGTTGTGGGAGACAAGATGGCGAAATGACCCAGAGCGCCATGCCATACCGTCCTTCGAACTAAGCCGAGCGTCGAAGCTGGGTCGAGGCCGGGTCGAGGTTGGATGGATAAGGCCGAATCCCTGATATCGCGGGGAACGGACCTTGTCTTATCCTCCCTCGAGGGTGATTGATGGTGAACAGTGTGCGGTAAGGTGGGTACAGTGACGGGTTTCACCTCCCATCACGGGATGGGCGGTAAAACAGTGAGACTCGACGTGGGTATTGTTCCCACGTTGGTCCATGCCGCAGCCATGCCGGTAGGTGGTAGTAGGTACCCGCATTGAATGCTATGGCTTTCGTCCTGGGGTAGGTAAAGAAAACGCGTCGAGGAGCCGGGGCGCGGTCGAGGCGTCTCGTCGAGCGGGCCTCGTACGAGTCGGAGCCGGGGCGCGGTCGAGGCGCCCCGTCGAGCGGGCCTCGTACGAGTCGGAGCCGGGGCGCGGTCGAGGCGCCCCGTCGAGCGGGCCTCGTACGAGTCGGAGCTGGGGCGCGGTCGAGGCGCCCCGTCGAGCAGGCCTCGTACGAGTCGGAGCTGGGGCGCGGTCGAGGCGCCCCGTCGAGCGGGTCTCGTTCGAGTCGGAGCCGGGGCGCGGTCGAGGCGCCCCATCGAGCGGGCCTCGTACGAGTCAGAGCCGGGGCGCGGTCGAGGCGCCACGTCGAGCGGGCCTCGTACGAGTCGGAGCCGGGGCGCGGTCGAGGCGCCCCGTCGAGCGGGCCTCGTGATACTCGGCCGAGGTGGGCTATCTTTCATTGCGGTTTCGGTTATGTTAGTGTTTTGGCGATAGCTGTGGGTACCCCCGTACTGTTGGTACTGACAAGGAGGGAAATAAACCCTGAGTACTGGAATGTACTCAGCTAGACTTACCCGTCAAAATGGAAAATAAGAAACACCAAGGATCATGCAAGGCTTTCTTAGGTGAAGCTGGCTGACATCACAATTGTGGAAAAGCATAAGTAATTGAGACTCCTTTAACCTGTACTAGCAGTTATTTTTAACATTAACCTGTCATCTATCTTAGCACCTGTACTAAACATTCACTTGATTAAAATCAAACAATAATACTATTATTATATGAAAACTCATCTAGAGGCAACCATTTCTCCCATGAACCCTTGGACAAAATAACACAAGCCCGTAATATATCCTCTAAGATTTGGTTAACTCGTTCAGTCTGACCTGAGGTCTGGGGGTTATATGCCAAGCTTCTCACTAACTTGGTTCCCAGAAGGTGATGCAAGTGCTCCCAAAAATGAGCAGTGAACTGTGGACCACGGTCAGAAACGATAGTGCGAGGGATCCCATGGAGCTGGATTATCTGATTGAAGTATAACTCAGCATAGTCAGTAGGACGATAGTCTACTCGGATAGGAATGAAGTAAGCCGACTTGGTTAAACAATCTACAATTACCCAGATAGAGTTATGATTCTTGACAGTAGGAGAAAGTCCAACAATAAAATCCATACTTATCTCTTCCTATTTCCAACCTGGGATAGAAAGTGGTTGAAGCAATCCAGCTTTCATGTGCACAGCCTTAACCCTACAATAGGTATCACACCTAGCAACATATGCAGCTATTTCTTTCCGTATTTTGGTCCACCAATAGTATGACTTCAAATCATAATACATCTTATTGCTACCAGGATGGATGGACAACTTAGAGGAGTGTGCTTCAGACATGATATGATTTCTAAGCTCTCGGTCCTTAGGCACAACTAACCTATCCTTGAACCAGATTACACCCTCTTCATCTACCCTAAAATGTTTAGTTTCTTGCTCTTTCATCTTACGCTTGATGTGGAATATACCAGTGTCAGTCTTTTGGAGCTCATTAATTCTACTCTTAAGAGTTCAACTGACAGTGATGTTGTATAGAATTGCTAGGTGTAGAAGGCGAGACAGATGAAAATCACTTTCAACTAAGGAGTGGCAATGAGACTTATGGCTTAAAGCATCAGCAACCATATTTGCCTTGCCAGGATGATAGTGCACTTGGAGATTATAATCTTTAATCAACTCAAGCCATCTTCTTTGACGCATATTCAACTCAGGTTGGGTGAAGATATATTTGAGGTTTTTATGGTCAGTATAGATATTGCAAACATTGCCCAACAGATAGTGTCGCTAGGCTTTCAAAGCATGAACAACTGCAGCGAGTTCTAAGTCATGCGTTAGATAATTCACCTCATGCTTCCGAAGTTGTCGAAAGGTATATGCAATTACTCGGCCTTCCTGCATCAGAACACCTCCCAAACCTATGCCTAAGGCATCACAATACACATCAAATGGTTTCTCGATATCCGGTTGCGCCAAAACCAGAGCCGAGGTTAGGAGGGTTCGCAGTTTGTGAAAAGCCTCATCACACTCAGGAGTCCAGACAAACCTGGTATCTTTTGCAGCAACCGAGTCATTGGCTTGACTATTTTAGAGAAATCCAGGATGAAGCGATGATAATAGCCAGCCAATCTAAGAAAACTCTAGACCTCGTGAACCGAGATAGGAGCCTTCCAGTTCAGTACTTCTTGTACCTTAGCGGGATCCACCATAATTCCCCCATCGGATAACATGTGCCCAAGAAAAGGTACTTCACGAAGCTAGAATTCACATTTACTGAATTTTGCATACAATTGATGTTCACGCAGTCTTGTGAGGACTATACGTAGATGTTCAGCGTGGTCTTCCTTATTTTTAGAATATATCAAGATGTTATCAATAAATATCACCACAAACTTGTCCAATTCGGGCATAAACACTGAATTCATCAAGTACATGAAGTGTGCGGGGGCGTTGGTCAAGCCGAAGGACATAACAAGATACTCATATAGACCGTATCTTGTAGAGAAAGCAATTTTTGGAACATCTTTTGGATGGATTTTAATTTGATGGTAGCTAGACCTTAGATCGATTTTGGAAAAGACTTTAGCTTTAGATAACTGATCAAACAAGATGTCGATGCACGGTAAAGGATACTTATTCTTGACAGTGACTGCATTCAGAGGCCTATAATCTATGCACATCCACAACGACTGGTCCTTCTTCTTTATAAAGATAGTAGGACATCCCCACGAAGACGAACTAGGATGAATCAACCCCTTCTTTAAAAGTTCACTCAACTACACCTTAAGTTCAGCTAGCTCATTCGGAGGCATCCTATAGGGTCTTCTAGAGATGGGTGTCGTGCCAGGCAACAACTCTATTTTAAACTCCACATCCCGATCCGGAGGCAGTCCCGACAATTCATTAGGAAATACGTCAGGAACTCACTCACTACAGGAATATCAGCTAATGCTTTCACTTGCACCGCATGAACTTCACTAGAAAGATCGATTTGCCAGGGAAGTTGCACTAGAAAAGCTTTTTGATCAGTAGGATCTCTGAGCATAACTACCCAGGTGGATGTATCAATGAGTACCCCATTCTGACTCATCCAATTCATGCCCAAAATAACATCTAAGCCTAATCCAGGCAAAACCACTAAGGTAAGCGAGTACTTTCGCCCTTCTATTTCAAACTCTAGATCTCTTACTACTTGATTTATGGAAATATTCCTACTTGCTGCTCTAATGTAATAACCCCCACCTTCAACAGTATGTAATTTGTGTGCAAACTTCGATGCAAACATAGGACTGATAAAGGAATGCGAAGCACCTGAATCAAATAGCACCACTGCAGAATGTTGGTCAACTAGGAACTTACCAGCAGTGACTACCTCGCCAGATGGAATTTCTTCAATACTATTATAATGAACATGCCCCTGACAGCCACCTTGATTTGCATTCTTCTTAGGATATGGACAATTCCTAGACCAATGACCTGGTTTGTTGCAGTTCCAGCAAGGCATGTTGCTTGGAGGGACACTGGAGCTACCTTGGCCAGAACTATCCTTTGGCAGAGACACTGTATATGCTTTGCGAAACCCAGTCTTAGCTGGAGCCTTCTTCTACGGGGGACGGAACTTAGCATTTGTGGCAGGAGGGCGAGGAGGAGCCCTCGGTGCAGCTAGAGCTCGGGACTGTGAAGCACCCGCCTCAAGGGCCCTCTTGCGGTTCTTAGAAGCAGCATAGATAGAATTATTATTCTCTTGGGTCAGAGCATCACTGATAAAATCATTGAAAGTAGCACATTTGCTAGTGCCCATGGTCTTCATCAGCTTTGGACCGAGGCCACGCTTGAAGCTAGCAATCTTCTTAGCATCAGTATCCACAAACTTAGTTGCATACCTTGCAAGGTTGTTAAAGGCTTGCAGGTATTCCGTCAAACTCTTATTGCCTTGGGTTAATCTCATGAACTCCGTGTGCTTTATAGCCATCAAACCTGAAGGAATGTAATTCCCACGGAAAGCTGCTTTAAACAGGTCCCAAGCGATCAGGACATTAGGAGGCAACGTGGAGCGGTAGTGACTCCACCAAATACCAACCGGGCCATGCAGTTGGTGGGAAGCATACTCAGTCTTCAGCTCCTTAGTTAGACGAAGCAGACGAAACTTCTGCTAATGGTATTCAACCACTCATCAGCTTGCAGAGGTTCATCCGCCTCCTTAAAGAGCGGGGGCTTGGTGTCAAGAAAATCCTTGAAGTCACTATGCTGATTTGGTTCCAGTCCCTGACGACCATGGCGAGCATCCCGATTGACTAGCTGGCGCATAGCGTCTGCTAACAGGCGCTGACCTTCAACCACCGTCTGCATCAGTTCCGCCGGAGTGGGTGGTGGCGGAGGGGGTGGCTGTTCCTCATCCTCAACGCCACGACCACGACGAAGGTTGTACGCCATCTGTAAAATGCATAGCCAATAAGCACTAACGATGTGGGAAATTTGTAGATGAATTGTGTAAATATGCCAAACTAATTTCATTAGAAATGAATTCGTAAACAACCGAGGCAGAGTAATTCATCACAACCACACAACCTCATCAAGTGCACCAATTGACGCAATTATGCGAAGAACATAACAAACAAGATATCTTCCGATGAAAAGATGGAATTTATTAAAGGCTCTCATGTAGGGTGCACAAACGTGACTGAACAGGCGACAACGATATCAACGAGATTTAAACCTTACATAACCGGTGTCCGGATTTGATCTAAACTTCTAGCCAAATAGGAAAGGCTAACTAAGAAATGACCACGAGGAGATAGCCCATTGGTAGAGTTCCATGATGGATCATGAATAGCCACCTCGATACCAGCGTGTGCCAAGCAGCACAGCCTTATGTCGCGCGCCACAGGAGGCCCTCGGTTTCATCGTGGCACCGAAGGGTGCTAATCGTGACACTATCACCGAACACAACACAATGACACATCCATTTATGACCGAAATTTAACATGTTCAAACTAACACCCAGGATAACATAGGGTTCGATGTTACATCCTAAAAGCTAAGTTATTACAAAGCCCCACTCCCACACATGGAGGGCACAAAAGATAACTCCAGCGTCATAGCTATGCGATGACTACTCTAAGCATCGTCCTCGGAGTCAGTGTTGAAGATCTTCCCGCCATCCTCGTCACTAGCAGGCTCTAGTTCCTCATCATCATCTTCTTCTTCTTCTTCTGGTGGGGCATTCTGTGGCCCATTGACCTCCATGTCGTCATCACCTTCAGCCATGAAGACTCCAGAGCCCATCTCCTCATCCTCGTCATTGTCATGAGGAAGCAGAGGATTGAGCTGATTGTTTAGGTGGTGCACTTCCTTATGAAGATTTTCATTGTATTCTTCTACAGCTTCCAACTGTTGCTCAAGCTCCACCTGATGAGCTCTCAGGAGGTTCTCTTCGTGACAGGCTTCATCCCGCTGGTTCATCACGTGGACCAATATGCGCTGACAATTGCGATTAGCCATAGTCAACCTCTGTACCGCAAGTGTCTCCTGCTCTTTGTCATGTATCACTTGCTCCAGCTGTTGCTGAGCCACATTTCTAGCAGCAGTCACCTCAGCCAACTCGGCCCTCAACCTTTCCGCCTCGGTGGGCTTAGGGCAGGGCTCACGTGGAGCGAGCTGGTGGCAAGGAGCCCTGCCTCCAGTTGACTTGCGAGCGGTCCTCTTGGTGTGAGCCATCTGTAGCAAAAAGATATGACTTAAAGTGAGGATAATTTAGGGGATACGAAATTTAATTTAGTCGGGACCATCGAAAATTTTAAGGAGGGAGTAAAATGAAATGTATGACATGAATTAAACATGATGCATGCACGTTCCGTACGCCCTCTCACCCTAGTATAATCATAAACTGCTAATGCTAGGCGGTGGCATACATACATTCTCTCATAAAGGCGAAACTATCGGTCTACTCGTTTGCCCTGTTAGTGTACCTGCAGAAAATCTCATTTTAGCCCAACAGTTTCCCAATATAATCACGCAAGTAAGCAATAAACTAAATACTTTCCATATACACATCCCCAATGTATATACTTCAGTATCACAACTACCCGACAGATATACCCACAATTAAGTACTTCCATAATTACATGGTTTGAACATGTAAGTATGCAAGTAACCACAACTACTCTCCCCTAGATCGCCAGTTGGACGATCATGCTCTCATAACTCACACTTACCAGAGCGTCGAGGTATTTGATCCATACATTACCACCAAATTGGATGGCATCCATACAATATCACGTCATATGGACGATGAAACAAAAACAAACAAGACCCCCAAGTTAGTCTTTTAATAAGCCACCTAAAAGTCCTTATTTGGGCTAAGGGATGTGATCACTGGCATACTTATAGAAATAAATTTCAGATTTTTAACACTTTTCGCAAACAAACACTTTTGTTTTCAAATACTCGTACAATGTGTTTAATGTTGAATTCTGCTCTGATACCAGCTGTAACAGAACCAACCAAATTATAAGAGCACAAGTACAAAAACAAGCGTCAAAATGCTCAAATTTTCGAACTTGAGCCCATATAATCCCGGTAGTCAATCGAAATCACGAAGGATTTCAAACCAACTCATTTACAATCAAGATCGCATCATTCAACATACACATCACACGTTACATTTCATAAGTAGTTCAGAAGTTCACTTACAACACACGGAGTCACAAATTATTACAAACCGGGTTCATAAAGTAGCGGAAGCATAACACACACACACACACTGTTCAAATACTACTGCCAGTCTTACAAATCAACATCCCACAAAAGCATTTAGGAAAGTAAACTAACAGACGATCACGCCCGAGTGATCTAGTCCTCATCACCCGCGGGGTGGAGGCAGTTCTTGCAGAAGCCCTGATAAAGCATGTCATCTGCAACAGGAGAGAAATAAACCCTGAGTACTGGAATGTACTTAGCTAGACTTACCCGTCAAAACAGAAAATAAGAGACACCAAGGATCATGCAAGGCTTTCTTAGGTGGAGCTGGCTGACATCACATTTTGCGGAAAAGCATAAGTAATTGAGACTCCTTTAACCTGTACTAGCAGTTATTTTTAACATTAACCTATCATCTATCTTAGCACCTGTACTAAACATTCACTTGATTAAAATCAAACAATAATATTATTATATCCATAGTAGGTATAATTTGCGGCAACATTATATCATTCGCTTAACCATCTGTTCAGTTTAATGAGATCTATGTTGCCGCTGCTCAAGTCAAGTGCTCACTAACTGGGAGCGACGACGATTCGAATCGAATTTCTATTCAACTGGAGGGGTATTTCTAACACTCACCGCGCAGGCCCCTGCCAGGGTCGCACAAGCCACCTTTTATACAATTCAGGAGTCACGGGTTCGAATGATGTCGCATCCCCAAGGGCAACACTCTGTGAAGTGATAGGGACTCTAACCCCCTTGGTCTCACGCCAATGTCCCCAAGCACATCCTTACTACCTCCAAGATGCGACCTACCATTCGATTCCCGGCCTAAACCGTATTACTCGACTTCGCGGTCGGAACGACTTATCCGGCCAACTAAGTGTTAGACTGCATTCAACATGACTCAAGGATGTATAACGAATCGGTCCTTAAACGACTCAGACGGGCATAGCTCCGCACCTAAGACGCGAAGTGTCTTACGGCTGCACTATTGAACTCCCGCCCGGTCTCAAATTCATTTTAAGGCATGGTTCCATCCACGATAGCCAACATAGCCACTCGTAACCCATTCCTACATCTCGCGGATGACCGGAAATCACCCGACTTCTACCGGACTAAGCAGGGCTAAGCATTGACATGTGCCTAAACCTAATTTAGGGTTTAAGTATGATATCTAGATAAGGACAGGTATAATGCAACAAGTATTTTCACATAACTCCTATAACTTAATGCAGTAAATAAGTAAAAGTACTCAAGATTGATATATAAAACAAATAGGTCAGCATGCACCAGGGCTTGCCTTTCAGGAACGAGGACGGGTGATGATTCGGGCACTCAGGTAGATCGTCTATGGGAACTCCTTCGCCGGCTGGGTCCTCGGGCTCCCTCGGCTGCTCCTGATCCTCCTCCGGAATTGCTCCCTCTAACTCAAGGAGTGTCACCCCCTCTAGTACACCTATTGCATGAATGCACAATAAATCTCATGGATGCATAAGAAGGAATGCAGCATGCTCGGGATGAAATGCACTACATCAATTCCTAATGCTCTATTCAAATCACTTCAATAATAAGTGCAAATCTCTTCTCCTATAGAGAAGTACTTACCTAATCTACACAACTTAATGTATAGATGTTCCTCTTCAGTTAAGGCCCTAACACCTAAAAATCACAAGAACAACATTACTTAGGTTACCACCAACCAAGCCCAAAATAGCACAACAACACATTCTGGACAACAGCTAAGTATTTTCATCATAACTATAGATTCAAAAATCCAATTGGCATGATACAAGACAATCTGGAAAGCTTATAAAATGCTCTACAAATCACTTTCAGACCTCAACACTTAATTTCAAAGTTTACCTAGTCAAAATTCTAAATCTCCAGAAATCTATTATTTCCAAACAGAGAGCAGTCATTTCTGGGCAGCCACTTTAAACAACTACAACTCCTAGACTACTAGGCTAAATGCCACCAAATTTTGACACAAGCTAGTTTAACAAGTTTCCTACCACTTTGGTATTCACAAGTTTCCTAGCAAACACTTTTTATCAAGGTTCAAACCTAAAAATACTACCAATTGTCTAGAGAACCTAGAAATATGCAAATTAAATATTTATTCATGTGTCAAACTATCCTTATGACCAAACTAATGACACTAATAGTTCACACATGTAATGAAACCACCAGAAAGTAAGGTGTGTCAACCCAAAATATTTATTTTAACCCCTTTCTTAATTTACTTAATTAATTAAGTGGGAAATTAAACTTATATGCAAGCTGATTAGAAAATTCTATAAAAATTACAAGAGGCTCTCCGCCCTACAAGGAGGCTGCTATAAAAATTTGAACTAAAGTTATTCATAGAAACTCCCTACACAAAATTCACAAGCCAAAAAGACTGATTTTTGCATAAATAATAAATCACATTGAAAAGTATCAAACAACAGAAACCATATTTTTCTTAGCAACCTTAGGGTACCAAGACACTCTCCATAAAATTTCATGAGCATTGCACATATAGAAAAATTACAAAAATTCATTCAAGTATCTTCTAATATAACATGATAGCATCATAACTTGAAAAGTACTCAAGCACTAGTACCCAAATTTTTACCAGAGCTAGCATATACATAAAATAACCTACCCACCAACTTTCATAATTTTTGGAACAATCAACTCAAGTTATCCATTTAACAAGTTTATATTCAATTTAAAACACATTTCAAAGGCCTAATTAAATCTTCCAGAAAATAAACATCACATATATATTTGACATTTTTCCTAAATACTACACTTCAACCAGAGTCCAATAAAATTTGAATCACCTCAAATGGATCTATAAAATGGGAGATATAAAATTTACAACATAGCATATAGATCTATGAATTGAATAAAAGAAAAACACGAAAAATGAACCCTAAACCGCTACTGGGCCGGCTACACCACGTGCGGCCCGCTATCCCGAGCGCGGCTTCATGCGGTTGACGCGGCCCAACCGCGTGCGCGGCCTGCTACGGCCATCCCACCCGCGCGCGCGACTGCCAGGCGGGGCCCGCCCGTTAGGGAGAGAGGAGGCAGGGGAGGAGGAACGGTGGTCGGAGCTCGCCGCCGGTGGCGGTTCCGGCAAGGTCGAGTGCACCGACGCGTTCACCTTAATGGTGCGAACCTAAAGGTACAACCTAAGAGGACTATGGCGGCAGCTAAGGCGGTCGGTGACGGCAATGGCGGCTCGGTTTCTCTGCTTTGAAGATGAAAGAGGGAGGGAGAAGGAATGGAGGCAGCATCGGCGTACCGTGGCGACTTGAGGACCTCGCGGCCTGACCGGTGGGGCCACGGCCGGCGTACGGCCGCCACCGCGCGTCCACGCATCGGCGTGGGCCTGTGGCCGGTCGGCCACACCGAGCTGACGAAACTGAATCATGACTGAATCAACAATGCCGGTGACCGACTGACAGGCAATTTTTGACGCCATAGATCTCCCTGACCAGACCGAAATAGTGCAAACTATAAACAACAAAGTTAGAGATGGATATGTGATCTACAACTTTGTCAATACTAGCTCGACCTGGTTTGGCATGGTTTGAGAGTTATAGGTTTTCAAAGTAGGGTACTGTGAAACGGTTTTCAATTTAAGACTTAGTCAAAATTGCTAAGTCCCAAAATAACCTCTAAGAATGACTTGTGGGCCACTTTTGAGCAGGTTCTGGTCATTTTCATGAGATGGCCATATTAGAACTTTTGTTCCTTATGAATTTCTCTACAACTTTGCTTAAGGTTACTCCTCCATGCAAGATTTCTAAGCTAGACTTTTTAAATGGTCAAACCAAAGCATTCTAGGGTCAAGGATTGGTCAATCAACACCTAGGAGAGCATTTTGGTCATTTTGGTCAATATGAACATTGCTCCACTATTTACCCTAAATATAATTAAGGTGTTATAAGATATAATCAGCCACTCTACACCTTGGTTACCCAAAATTACTAGTGCCACATAAGTTGAAACAAGCATAATAATATTTCCACCAAAATGTTGCATTATCATGTTGCACATGTTTCAAAACCTTGTTGCATCAATTGAGCCTATCATGGTATACTAACAACATTGTCATGTTTCGAAGTATGAGATCCCATGTTGTATCTACATGTTGCACCACTCACATTTCATAAGCAAGTAAATTGTGAAACAAGCACATTAGGGTATGTTGCATACTCATGTTGCAAGCAAAATAAAGACATGGATGAGATGATTGATGCTCATACTTATGAAATGCAATGCAATTATGGAAGCCAAACACCTGAGGTGTTACAGCTCTCTAGCCCCGTTTGTTAACGGTGCACGCGGTCGCCTTGCCCGCTCTATGTCGCAGCTAGAGGACGAGGCATTGGCAACCGACCTACAAAAGGAGAAGGTCAGAACTTAGAAGGATGAAAGGGTTAGGGTTAGCTCTTACCTGTGCAACCGAAGCCCAACACCGGAGAAGACGAGGGCCACACAGAGGCAACGAGAACAGATTAGCAAGGACAACGAGCGACGGCGGAAGGAGTGATAGGGACGCAAACTCACATGGTCACTGAGAGGACAGAGGAGAGATAGGGAGAAGGGAGGGGATCAAGGGACTGAGGGAGAGGTGGGGGAGCGGTGGCGAGGTCACCGGAGTTGGGACGATGGTGATGGTCGAAGTTGGATCGATGAGCGAGTGACATAGAGCGGCTACAGAGCAAGAGAGGCGCGGCAGGGAGGCGGAGGGCTTCTGGTTAGGGTTTGGGGTGAGGGAGAGGGGTGTTGCGGCGCCTAGTTATATATGGAGCGAGGGTGGTGCGGCGAATTTCATGGGCGGGGCCAAATGTGGCCTGCGAGGGAGGCAAAGAGCCGTTGTTAGCACCGGGCGGCCACCGGGCCTACCGTTGAGGAGCAGGCCGTGCCGTGCCATGCTTGGGCTGGGCCAAAAATACGGGCCTCATGCCGGGCTGACGGGCTCAGGCTACATGCTCATATATAACCTTTAGCATGATGCAGTTTCTCTAAAAAAAATAAAAAACACAGTGACATTTTCTTTCCCTACTCCCGGACACATGCGACTGCCGCGGGTGCATTGTAACGGAACCACCCAAATTATAAGAACAAAAGTACAAAAACAATCGCCGGAGCAATTAAATTCCCGTACTTAAGCTCCTATAACTCTAGTAGTCCAATGAAATCATGAGGGATTTCAAACCAACCAACATACAAGCTAAGATCGTAGTGGTTCAACATAACAAGTCACATGTTACATCTATTATTACAGGTAATTTAACATAGATCAGAGTTCCATAGAGTTATTATAACTCAAGTTCAAAAGTAGCGAAAGCAAAGTAGTTTGAAACTAATATCATCTTAATTCAAATACATGCCAGTACCAAGGTCAATTTCCAACAAAAGCATGAGAGATAAGATAGCTCAGAAGGGTCATGCCCATGACCACACTCCGCCACTATAGCAGGAGCCATCCAATTCTTGCAGTAGCCATGATACATCACAACCTGCAACAAGTGGGAATAAACCCTTAGTACGAGAAGGTACTCAGCTAGACTTACCCGTCATAAACTAGAAATAATATGACACCAAGGAGCATGCAAGGCTTTCTTTCAGTGGGCTAGCTTGACTCATTTGTGAAAAACATAAGTTATTATGAATAAACTAATTAAAGTCCTTTTGCATCATCTTTATTATAACCTATTCAATCTAGGTAAGCACCTACGCTAAAGCAATCACTTGATTAACCATTAACATCAAAGGTTACCATCTCAGGTTTAGCATTTCTAACATCATCCACATAACCATCCGTGTTTCATCATTATTACTACGATGCTGTAGCTCGAGTCAAGTGCTCACTATCTAGGAGCGATGGCGATTCGAATCGATTCCTAACCAGCTGGTGATTTATTCCTCACACAAATCACGCTTCCCCCGTCATGGTCGCTTAGATCACTAATGACACTTTCCAAGTAGCCGCGGGATAACAGTCATGGACCACACTACCTAGGGACCGCCCGACTGCCAGGACGCACCTTGGGCTTACTCTTCGCGTCCCCGTCATACCCCCTTCAGCACCAGTCTGCCAATCCGAGTTTATCCCGGCTCAAATAGTGTCACTAGCTTCACGGTCGAAAGGTACTTTATTCGGCCAGCTAAATGTGAGGCATGCGTTCAACATGACAAGAGGGACAAGCAACGATCGGTCCTTAATCGATACAGACGGAAAACTAACAGCAACCTAGAACCCTGTCTCGTTGCCTCCAACTTTTTCGTCCGGTCTCTAATTATCCATCAACACTTGGTTAATTCCAGGATATCATTCTTTTCATAGCTAAATTCTTTCAGTAACCACCTATAAATGTAGGTGACCGAAAATCATTGATCGCTACCGGTCTAAGCATGGCTAAGCAATACTTTCGATCCTTAACCAAAATAAGATTGCAGGCATATTTGTGGGACAAGGAAAAGGTATATATGCAGCAAGTGTTTTCACTCAATTCCTATAACTTAATGCAATAATACATATATAACATATATATATTCAATTGCTTTTATAAAGTAGGAGTCTTAGAATGCTCCGGGGCTTGCCTGGGATCGAACACTTAGGTTAGTGGGTGACAGATGACACTCGCTTGGTGAGCATCTCCCATCCTGACACTTGCTTAATCCTTTCATCTTCGGGATAGGTCCACCAAACACCGTCTTCGGGTTTGGCTCCAACATCTTATCATTCACGTGGTGCATCTAGCGAACCTAAATGAGATGCAAGATGCATGTGTATAAATATGATGAATGGTAACACAAGATGCATCACATAATCATTCAAGGTAAGTACAAGGTTACACTAAATACACATAAGCACTTCACATTGCTTAATTAAACATTACGCCACCTATCATGCTAAGATAGCAAGGGAAGCAATACCAAACATGACATAAGATTTGCAAAGCCTCAGGTGTACTAACTTCATCATTAAGGATACGAATCACACTTAGCAACATGCAAAGCAACTCAAGGTGAAGCAACAACGATAACTGGAATATGCCAATTTCTGGACTAGCAAACAGTAGCTTTATAAAACAATCATATCTGGAGTTTTATAAATCCAAATGACTTGCAAGAAGACATTCTAGAAATATTATAAAATTATCTACATTTCATATAATATAATCACAGCATGATTCATAAGTTAAATAAGTTAAAATTACAAAGTTTCAGAATCTGTTCCTGACAAACAGAGAGCAAGTAATTCTGTACCCCAACTTTAAATAGCTATAACTTCTAAACCACATGGCTAAATGCTACCAAATTTTAACAATAGCTAGATAAATAAATTATCTACAACTTTTGTATAAATAAGTTTTACAACAAAGCACATTATCATGAAGAACTTTGCTAAGTTCCCAGATCTGTCCAGAAACCTCATTTGCAAGAAATAATTAACTTATGTTGCAAACTTATAATTGGACAAGACCAACTTTACCAACATGTCACACATGACTAATGAACACCAGAAAACATAGTGTCCATTCCTAAATAAATTATTTTAGTACATTTCTTAATTTATCTAGATAATTAGGTTGAATTATGAACACATATCAAAAGTACACAATAAATTCTACCAAAATTACAGTGGCTCTCATATACCCCCAATAGTCTACTGTCCAAATTTCAAGCCATTTGTACATGCATAGCAACCTCTATGAAAAAGACAAATTGATATTGCAAGAATTCATGTGAGAGCAAGATGAATCAATAACCCATTCATACTACAACTAAAATTCATGAAATTTTTACCACACACCAAACATCACATAAGTAGCATGCCACAAAAATTTCACTTTATTTGGAGCCCTATATTTGCAGTTATGAAAATGACAAATACAACTAACATTGAAAACCTAATCTGAAAAATCTATTTTTACAGCAAAAACATTAAACTAAAATATGACATATTATAGATCCACTACATAGAGAATTTCACAAGGATTCCAAAAAGTCTTCATTTGCTACTTTACGAATTTTCTATGATTTACTATGCATTTTCAAAAATCAGCAAAAACTACAATAAATCAGTCCCTGGAGCACTATTCACATGAGTATATGGCTGCTCAAATAACCCCCTGGCTTTAGTCGAATTCAAGCCCGAGGTCCCTGATGCGAAAACAAACAGGGAGGTCGCCGGAGCTTGCGGTGCCGGCCGGAGGAGGCCACGCCGGCAGCCGGGAAATGGCGGCGGAGCACCAGGGGCCTCTTGCGCACCCGCTGGTGCCCTCGTCTTGCTCCACGGCGGTCCGAGGTCAGCCGGCCACGAAGGCAGCAGAGGAGGACGTCGGGGTCATGATTTCTGACCGGTAGGGGGCTCGTTGGTGGCGGGGAAGGGACGTGGCGGCTTGGACACGTCAAGGCGCGCCCGTGGGGCTGCTCGGCTCGAGGTGGGTCGTGGTGGCCCGGCCACGTGCACTCTCGAGGTCACGGCGGGCGGCCATGGCGGACGCGGCCGCGCGCGGCGTCGCTGCGGGGAAGAGCGTGGGCGAGCGCTAGAGGGAGCAGAGAGTGAACGAGGACGCTCAGGTGCTCCTCCTTATCGACGCAAGGGTGCAGAGGAGGTGGCCATCATGGCTCAGAGGCGCGGCGCGTGCTACTCCTGCATGGTTGCCACGGTGACACAATGTCGAGCACGTGGCGTTCACCAAAGTGGCCGGCGTGGGGTGCAGTTTTGGGCCGGCTACAGGCCAAATTGGATCACGGTCCCAAAAGCAAAGTTGCAGCCCACAAGACGCTCTACAATTTTGATTAAGGGTGCTCAGCCATTAGGGCTCTAGATTAGGAGATAATCAACTTCAAATTTGACACTGTCACCGGCTTAATGGTGATTAAGCTTTGCTCTGTTTTTGCTAGCCTTGGAAGGCCAAACTTGGTCAAACGAATTCCAACTTTTTGTATGTTCTTCTCCAATAGATAATATCCAACTTCTATTTTTGGGTCAAATCAAGTTTCTTAACAAAAACATGAGAACGTGGCATGCCAATCAAGTTGTTACTAATCTCGGCCTTAATTATTTCCAAGTCTGAAAACAGCTGCAGATTCAATCTTCAAGCCTCAGTTTCACTTCCTTCCAGGCTGATTCATGGTATGCTCCAAAAACAAAGTTTGTTGTACTCAAACTAAACTACAACTCTTATTAAAGAATCATCAACCAAATCGGCTTGGTTAGGAAACTACATCGCTCCAAAGTAGGGTACCCGAAACTGAAACTCACTCCGGATTTAGCCAAATTTCTGGGCTCCAAGACAGCACCGCATTGAATCTTGTGAGCACTATTTGACTAGGTTAGAGGCCAAACTAGCTCTTGACCATTATACAAAGTTTGTTCTACATAAGAAGAACTACAACTTTTCTTTAAGGTCAAATCTCATAACTAGTATAGAAGTCAAACTTTTACTTTTGTCAAAGTAGCAAGTCGATAAAGCCTAAACTAAGGTTTTAGGCCAATTAAGTCATTTTCTTGGCATTTGCTCAACATGAACCTTTCACGACTTTTGTTGTAGAGTCCATCTAGAGTCATTTGGGCAAGGTTGCAAGGTTTGGTTGATGACCTATATTTCCATCCACTTAATAATGCAATTCCATCACTTAGTAAAGTCATTCCAACGAGGACATAACTTATCATTTCATGTGACTTTTTGATTCCAAACGTCATGAAACTTTTCGAGTGACCAATATAAATAGGTACTACAGTGAGACACAAGAAGATATTGCAATAACGCCACCCAAGCATATATCTTGAAAATGGCCTATATGTAAAGCAATGGTGCAACATCCAAGTTTAGGTTAGGCTCATCTCTATAGGTTGACCTTGACATCGTCATCTCCACTTAATCTATCATGTTTGAGCTCAAACCCACTGCTTAACTGGTGGCAAACACCTAGGGTGTTACACGCATCCACCACGCCGCCCGCCCTACGCTGACCTTCTCCAACACAGCGCCCATTCCGTCTGGACGTTGCGCGCCCACTCTGCCTCGTTGCTGCCGCTCACCCATCCCATGCCACTCGCTCTCACTCGTCGTGCTCGCCATCCCGCGTCGGCTCCAACCCTAACGGCCGGAATCCCCCGGCCCCGAGCTCCTCATGTTGCAAGCGCATGTTTCAAGTGTTTCAGATGTTTCATAGGTATGTTTCAAGTGTTTTGTACGAATGTTGCAAAAGTAGATCATGATGTTGCATATGTTGCAATAATTGTACACGTATGTTGCAAGTGTCTATTCTCAATGTTTCATCTGTTTTTTTAGACGTATGTTGCAAATGTGTTTGTTTTGATATTGCACATGTTTCATACATACGTTGCAAGTGTTTTATCCGGATGTTGCATATGTTTCCAATTGTTTTTTATTAAGTGTTTTCATGTGTTTTTGCATGCGTTTCAAACGCATATTTCAAATGTTTCAGCTGTGTTTCATATATACGTTATACTTGTTGCCATCTCAGCCACATGTGGCAGCCCCTGGGGCCTCGTGCATAGAGAAAAGCGGCGCAACATAGGGGTGCGGCAAGGAATTTTGGGCCGTGTTTAGTTCGGCCGAATCGGCAGGTGTCGATTTTGCACAGTGCAAGATTCCGCACTATAGCATTTCGTTTGTATTTGTAAATTTTTGTCCAAACATTGATTAATTAGGCTTAAAATGTTCGTCTCGTAAAGTACAACAAAACTGTGCAATTAGTTTTTTTATTTCATCTACATTTAGTACTCCATGCATGTGCCGACATTTTGATGTGACGGGGAATCTTCTTTTTGCATAGTGAAATTTAAGGTGAAATCTGGTATCTAAACAAGGCCTTGAGCGAGTGGCCACGCCTATGCGGCAGGTGTAGCAGGCGCTGGCAGCGGGCGTTGCATCAGGGCGCAGGCGTCCGGAGGACGTCCGACCGCTAGTGCTGCAATTGCAATTTATATAAAGATAACCATATACGAGAGAGGGTATGTTTTTATAGAGAAAGGTAAGGCCTGGTTTAGATCACCAAATTTACACCTAAATTCCACTATATAAAAAGTAGATTCCCCATCACATCAAAATACCGGCACATGCATGGAGTAATAAATGTAGATGAAATTTAAAACTAATTGCACAGTTTTGTTGTACTTTATGAGACGAATATTTTGAGCCTAATTAATCAATGTTTGGACAATTATTATCAAATAAAAACAAATTGCTACAGTACCACAAAGTGATTTGGCACTCCCAATTGGTGATCTAAACAAGCCTAAATTTCCGGTCACGTTAGGTTTGGTATCGTTGGGATCGGGCGGGTACGATCAATATGCACGATGACACCCGGTTCGACTCGAACACATTTGTGCTCAGAATAAGTACGGACCGAATCACCCAAACCCACCGTCCAGAGCCCAGACTCGAGAGCCCTCGTGCTCGCGTGCAAATCCAACCCAAATTCCCCGTGCTCTAGGGTTCCCTCGACCCCCTCCCTCTCCGGCGCTCCGGCGATGTCGTTGGAGCCTCCGCCCGCTGAGTCCCCCGAGGCGTCCGGCTCCGGCTCTGGCTCCCCTTCGAAGGACGCCGTCGGGACTGAGGGCGGCGCCGCTGCGGGGGGCCCGGAGACGAACACGCTCTGGGTTGGCAACCTGCCCTTGCACGTGACCGAGGGCGATTTGTTGGCGCTGTTCGGGCCGCACGGCGCGCTCGATTGCGCCCTCGCACGAGCCGGATCTCGCAGCTACGCGTTCGTCCTCTTCCGTTCCCCAGCCGAGGCTCGCGCAGCCGTCGAGGCCACCCGGGGTGAAAAGGTCAAGGGGGCCGCCATGCGCACCGAGTTCGCGCGGCCGGTAATTGAGTTCCTTCTGCCCCCAAGCTGGGATCTGCTCCCTCCCGCGCTAGATTTTTCTTTGATTGAATGAAAATAAAAAAACTCCCGCCCTAGATTTATCCCGCTGCTTATTGCGTTTTGTGTCCGCGACGCCACGTGATTTTTTCCCGCTAGCTAGGATTTAGGTCCGTTTATTTATTGTGATGGTAGATATCGATCTGGAATTTGTGGCTGCTGATGAAAATGCTATACTGACAGTTTTGGTCGAGGATACTGGCCGTATGCAATGTTTATCTATTTGCAATCTGGCTGATTAGGTCCGTATTTCTATACTATATTAGAAGATGCTCCTTTCCTTGCAAATTTCTTACACAGTAGTGCTCGGCTTGATGATTCATGCAAAAATGCAGGATGATGCAGTTTTATGCTACTCAGGATCTAACTTGTTTTGAAGATTCAGTGTGCAATGTGTTTGTCATGGTTTAATTTTAAGTTATAGGGTCCTGTGTGTTTCCATGTTTTTGTTACCATGCGACCATGCCTTTATAAGATTTTGTTTGTTGTTTTGGTTTTTACAGGCTAAAGCTGTTAGGAATCTGTGGGTTGGTGGCATTAGCCCATCGGTTTCAAAGGAGGAGCTTGAGGAGGAGTTTCAAAAGTTCGGAAAAGTTGAAGGTGTTGCATTCTCCCAAGATCAGACTTCAGCGTACATTGATTTTGAGAAGCTTGAAGATGCAATTTCTGCTCACAGAGCCTTGAATGGAAAAACTTTAGGTGGCAAGGAATTGTGTGTTGATTTCCAGAGGTCCAAGGGAAGAGCGGTGTGTATCCATAGTGTTGGCTGGATTTGTATTTCCTCTGTTAAAATTTTATAGTGGATTTTCTTGTTACAATTTGTTTGTACTGATTTGTATAGGAATGGTCAGAAGCTAGCAGCTTCAATGGTAGAGTATCAGGGCCAGTGGGTGATAAGAGAGGCAGTGGCCCTCCAAAGGTGCACTGTTTAGATATATAGACATCTGTTGTGTCGTTGCTGATTCTCTTTCATCTGCTGATGTTGCTTACTATAATGTTCTGTTTACCTGGCAGGGTTCTGCTGGAATACGGATGCGAGAAGCACAACCTACCAATGTTCTCTGGGTTGGTTTTCCAGGTGCTTACAAAGTCATTAACGAGGAGACACTTAAGCAAGCCATGTCAGCATTTGGTGTCGTTACGAAGATAAAAATTTTCCAGACAAGGCAGTATGCTTTTGTTGAGTTTGCAAATGTCGCGGACGCTTATAATGCTAAGATGAATCTAGATGGTCATCTTTTCAATGATCCTAGGATTCAGATTCTTTTCTCAAACAGTGAACTCGCACCAAACAAATTGGATAACCCCACATCGGCTACTGGATTTCCTAGATCAGAAATGTATTCCAGTGATGGTCGTCAAGGCCCTGGTATTGGCAGTGGAACTTTGCAAGGGTATGATCCACCAAGAGGAGGAAGATCAAGATATTACGATTATGGGGGTATGCCTGCTCCAGGTGGTATCCTTTCACAACCTGAATCATTTGACCCAAGAGAAGCAAAAAGAACGAGGCTCGATGCTGGTGCTGACCCTCATCTAAGGGCAGGCAGCACAGGTCTTTATTCTGCTGGGTACCGTCATCAGGGCAATTCTGTGCATGCTGAGGGAAGCTCAACTCCTGTTATTCGAGTCCGGGGCACAGTGCATCGAACATCATACATTGATCACTGTTGGCGTGGCAGTATTGCCAAAGGTGGATCCCCTGTTTGTCGTGCTCGTTGTTTGCCTATAACAAAGGGCAGTGACATACCTCTGTAAGTCCAAACATCGTTGCACAAATATTTGTTCTGTTATATAAAGTTGATGAATTGTGTATGTTAATGATCTTACTCTGCTATTTAAACTTTGCAGACCGGACGTTATGAATTGCTCAGCTCGGACTGGATTGGATATGTTGGCGAAGCACTATGCAGATGCCACTGGATTTGACATTGTCTTTTTCTTACCAGATAGTGAAGATGACTTCGTTTCTTATACTGAGTTCTTGCGCTACCTGGGCTCAAAAAGCCAGGCAGGGGTTGTAAAAGTTGATGCAGGGACTACTTTGTTTTTGGTGCCACCATCAGATTTCCTAACAAATGTGTTACAAGTTGATGGTCCAGAGCGCCTTTATGGTGTGGTATTGCACATTCCACAAATCTCTGCTGCTGCTACACTGAGGCCACAGTTAACTGGGACAGAACAGCAACCTTACTATGATGAAAGGGAAACTCTGCTTACACAAAGAAAGTATAGTATCATTTCTCCTAACGACAGTGGCCACGTTGATGCTGATTATCGGGCATCTTTGCATGAGGATTCAATGCATCGTTTGGGGCATATTCCTGGAAGGCCTCGGGTGGATGAAGGCCAAGCAGTCCAGCCAGCTCTTGCAGGTTTTCCTGCTAATCAAGCGACTGGGCTGCAAGTTCAATCTTCGCTCAAGCCTGACATTATGGCTACTTTAGCAAAACTTCTGCCTAGTGTGCAGTCACCGCTGGTAAGTGGTCAGATGAATGCTACAGACAGATCACAGATGCAGGATCCATCTATGCTTTCAAAAGTATGGATTCCTGAAAACCAAGTTACTGCTTCAAATTCATCCGTTGGGCAAATTGCCAATGTTCAGCATCCAGGACAGCAGTTTAGCAGGCAAGCTTCAGCTGCTCATTTGACAAACTATGGGAACATGGTGAGTGCTCAGGAGCGCTCAATACAGCATACTGCTTACAACCCTGAAGTTGCTTTGAACTTAGCACTACCACCACCACCTCCACTTCCAACATTACCACACAGTGCTACATTACCATATCAAGGTGGACACAGTTTGCCCACACAGACAAACCAGCAACTGTATCAGCCAGAGCAGTATTATGTGCCCCAAAGCAACTATGGTCCATTAGCTCCGGCTAGCCATTCTAACCTTCAAATCAGCAACACTAACAACCCCACCCCTACCATTCCACAAGTGAACCCTGGACCTCCAACAAATAATCAGATCGGGAATTTGGCCCAGCTCCAGCATTCTATGCCACTGCATGTTGATAGAGCAAGTCAGGATTTCTCTTCTCAGGGGCAACAGCAAAATCTTGGTCCTGGTGCTGCACAAGCTCCCGAGGAGGATAAAAGCAAGAAGTACCAGGCGACACTCCAGTTAGCTCAAAATCTACTGCTTCAGTTACAGCAGCGCGGATCTGGAAATCAATCCTGAGACCTAATTATTGCTTCAGGTAAGTGCACCTCTTCATTTGATATTTTCTGTTGTTTGCTATATCTTATCTGCCTGTGCAAGGTTCATCTAATCATTGTTAACCTAATCCTAACAGTTGCTTGCATTTGGTAAGTTCAAAATGTAATTCAATGAAATGAGTTTGTTTTAAACAAAATGGCCATTGTTTGCCATCTCAAGATTGTGTTAGGTTGGCTTAGAATTTATAGACACAACACACAATTAACACTGAAACATTAGATTAGAACAAGGTTTAATCTTAGACATTCATATCCTAGTCAAGTAGGGCCAGTATGCACACTTGATTTTAGTTTTATTTGCTTGCATAACACATCTCTTGCCAGTTTGCTTGCATAGTTGCATGATATGTTGACATCTGTGTATTCTTTCTTGACTGCCTTGCTAAATCTGATCTGCACAGTTCCTTGGTAGTCTAGTGAGAGTTTCAGCATTACAGTAAAACAGTAGATAAAGTAGTCATCGCTGTTAAAACACCACGTTGCTTACATGAGGCAATATTAGATCTCTAATTGATTAATGTATGGACATCTTTAATGTAATGGTTTTATGATATCTATACTTGAGAAGCAGTGAGGATACCTTGAAACAAAATGAAACAAAAAGCTTTCTTTACCAGCTTTAACGCAGTTCTTGGTTCTCATGGTTAAGTGGGAGTACCATTTCTCACAATACGATGAGAAACCATTCTACAGTATGGTGATTCGTCTACTGCGAACCCTGCTGTCTTCTGCGAGACTCGGTTTAGACCCCCTGCTGCTTTCTTCTATGTAGCATCGGACATCTTTCGTAAACAATAACGCACCCAACAACGCCTTACAGTGATGTTCTGTTATCCAAATCTCCATGGCCCGGTAGTATTCATCCTTGGCATGCCACAAGCCTCGTTTCAGCCGAACAAAAAAACTGGCATTCACAGACCAAACGACAAAACGACAATGAAACAGTGAACATGTTGGTTAAACATCGACTGAAATCGCCTGGCTGCTAGCGATTTCTTTGTTGATCCATTGAGCTACGTTGGATTCTCCAATTCCCCTTTATCATTACCTTTTGCTTGTTATTACATGCAAACTGGCATGTGGCATTTGATAGCAGCCCGCAGCGCTAGCTGCAATCACTTGCCTGCCTCTGTTTTCGTGTAGCTAGTTCATTTGAGCATCGATGAGCTTGTAGGATAAGTGCATTAAACGGAGTATAATGGAGCATCTGGGGCCATCGATCGTAGAGGCGATTGTCCATAATGAGTTTGTCAATGCATGAATACAAACATATCAATCGTTGATCTAAATCGTATGGATTTCAGCGCCTCACTCATCGGCATCGATGTTGAGTACGCCGCAGGAAATGAAGCAAAACTATGCATTACTAGTTTGCATCCTGTGCCTGTAGCGTTTGACGCTTTCGTCTCGACGCCACCGCGAATGCTCTAATTATTCGCTCGCTACATGGGTCCCTATATTCCCGAAAGCGCGCTGGCCTTAACGAACAGGGTGAGCTTGTTACACACCAGTGGTAGAAAATCTTCGAAGCTGTCGCGCGGGTTCGTTCGCTCCAGGCCTGCGTATAAACAGTGCAGTGTGCAGTGCGTGCAGCAGCGTAGGGTGATTCGAGGGTTCTCGGCTGCCAACAGAATTAAACAAGTTTTCTTTTACGTCAGGAGTCAGTAGGAGTACGAGGAAATACTTGGCCCGGCTTCTCTCACTGAACAGTGAACACATTCTTACACGTTCTGCAAGCGGGCAATCACTGGCACGCTTCGATTCCGCTACTCTCGTGCGTTCGAACATCTCCGTTCTGCCTATGCTCACATGGCGACACGTACACGTTTATTGTTTGATCGATGGCCAATGAACCCATGACACGTCGTTTTATTACGCACGGGGTCGATATACACGCTTGGTCGGCGTCTGGGTGGACGACGACGACGAGTCGATATTACCGCACGCGGTCGATCTTGTGTCGGTGTCGATTGTTCTCTCGTTTTCTTTTACTTGATTATATTATATTAATTATTATTACAGCAGTTAAGATGATAGCCTCGTTTTCTTTTAATAATATAATAGCTGGGTAAAAGAGTAGAGGAAAGGGAATATGTTCAGATAACAGCCATTCTCTATAAATCGCTTTCGTTCTCTCTCTCCTTATCACTGAGGGTGTGTTTAGTTGGGTGTAAAGTGTGTGTAAAGTTCCTGTAGCACTTTTCGTTGTTATTTGGTAAAATTTATCCAATCATGGACTAACTAGGCTCAAAAGATTCATCTCGACATTTACAGACAAACTGTGCAATTAGTTATTTTTTTACCTACATTTAATGCTTCATGCATGCGTCCAAAGATTTGATGTGACGGGGAATATTATAAAATTTTTGGAATTTTGGGTGAACTAAACACTGCCTGAGTTTTTTTTTCTCTCCGACGTGCTAGTGGCCCTTGGCGGTCCAAAGTCAAGCTGGGCTGAATCATGGCGCGCTTGACCCATATCTTTCGATTTTGTTCCGATTTCCAACATTTTCTGCTAGGCAAACACAAATTGCTCATTCGACGCATATCCTCGAACTAGCGCCTAAACCTGTTAATTAAAATGACTGCGAGGCTTCATTCTGGCAGCAGTGAAATTTTGTGATGCGTTTCCTGCACTACACTCGATTAAATATTATGCAACTTCTGTATGCGTTGAATACTCGTTCGTTATTATTTGCTATCCACCTGCAAGTCAGATTCTTCAGCGTCATATTCCTTCCTGACAAAAACGTTTGTGTAGGTACCGCAAGTCTCACCTCAGCCGGTCTCAAGCAAGGATGCTTCGCACAGCGGAAGCGGCCCATGGTGTCAGTCCGTTAGCCTACACCTACCTACCCCAGTTCTGCCTTTTTTATTTAAAGACAGACGTTACCAGAAAACAATTTCTTTTTCTCCTTTTTATTTTCCATGTATTTGATACAGAATAATCCGGCCTGGATTTTGTACTCGTATGTTAGCATGGTCTCGTGTTATATTATTATTTACTCCTTTGAAACCATATGCTATTGTGTACTGTGCTGTGTACTTTTGCTGGTTGTTGATTCCAACAGAAGGGAAGCTTGTTCATAGGCTCGAGTGGAATCATGACTCGCGTAGCTGCGCTGGTGCGCTTGCGCATCGTTTCATAGTCATAGTCCATAGGTTCGGTCGATGCCTCGCGCTCTCTTAACTGTAAAAACCTCAGCAACACTGCATGGACAGCTACACTGCATGGATAAAAATGGTCCAGGGACACCAGAAATGGCAACAGCAACTACCTTTCCCCTACTTTTGTGTTGTTTGTTTGTTTGTCATTTTAGGAAGCATTTCTTTTCTTTCGATTACATAATACTCCCCATCTTGAAATGCAATGCATTATGACTTTCAAAGCCTGTACTCATTCTATGCGGTTCCATGTCTAGATTTAGCAAAATTTGTTAAAAAGGAAGCTATAATTTAAGGAGAAACACCTTAACCGGGTTTAATCTATGGGTGCATGCATCATTTGAGTATTTATATTAAGTTGTCTTAAGATTTTAAGAATGCATTGTATTGTAGAAAGTTGCTTTCCCTCCCTTCCCCTTTCTTGTCCAGCCTTTTGAAGCACTCCTCCTATCTTCTTGGGGTCTCACCTCTACTCCCTTCTTCGAGCGTAGTCGTGTGAGACATTGAGGGCTGAGGCTAACCGTGAAGCATCGCACTCGTGTGGGGATCCCCCACAGTTTTTGCCTTTAAAAAAGCATTGCACTCGTCGAAGAGCTCCACGTCCTTTGAAGCTCGGTAGTCACTTGAGCTTTGCAGCTCAACCCTAAGGACCCAAGCCGCTTAAGGTACAAGCCACATAGATCTAGCCATCGCCGTCCCTCCAAGCTGCTCAAGCTATGGCCTATGGGGTGCATAGTCGGCACCGTCGCTCCACCATGTTAGCACAAGTTCACCAAGTTGGATGGGCCAACTGAACCTACATGACCTTAAAGAGAGGGCTCCGTGTTGTTCCTAGGCCGAGGGGTCATGCTTTATCGAGGTCGTGCCTTGCCGTGTCAGACGGCCATTTAAACATCTATAGGTCTTATTGGTTGTTTGTATTAGCCTTTGTCTGCATTTGGCCTTATGCAGCATAACTTAAGCCAACGTAAATATATGGAGTGTTTTGGTGTTTGGTTTATCTGCACAGACAAACCACATTTCATAAAATTATATTATTAGTTGTTTATATTTTGTTGCATGTATTCATTAAGAGGATAGCAACACGGGTACATGATTCCAAGTCATAGCTTGCCCAACTGACGGAGGAACAAAAAAGAACAGAGAAAATGGACGCTAGGGAGACTGAAGCTGCAATTACACGGTTACAATTTGCGACCAACAAACGAGAAGCAGAGTTAACCTCTTGAAACTTGCCACAACCCAAAGACTTGCCTCATCGTTGATCTTTGGTAGCAGCCAAGTTGACATCGTTGCAAACCTGTCAAACACGCGGCTATTCCTTTCCTTCCAGACTAACCAGGGTACCAGCAGGAACCCAGAATCAAACCCCCGTCGAGCTCCTTTCGGCAGCAATTTCCTCTCCGAGAGCCACTGATCAACAACAAACTGCTCCACTAATGCCGGTTGTTGGATGGCCTGGGCAGCACGAAGCCTGGCCTAGATCTCACGCGTATAGACGCAGGCAACAAGCAGATGGTCCGTCGTCTCTGGCTTCTGATGACAAAGGGCGCATAGGTCACAGACTTACAATCATTTTCATGTTCTAGTTGAGGTATCATATTTCTAATAGAAGTTTGAGAGATGAAAACATTTTGTTTTTTTTATATGCACTCGACTTGTGTAAACCTATCTTGTCTAATACGATCATGCATATGTCAAACTACATTATGTAATGATCAGACTTGCGCATCCGATCAAATCTCGCCTACTAGCTAAGACTGACTGCACTGGTATACTCTATGGGTCACTGCAGTAACATATAGAGTGAAAAGCAGCTGCAGCGGGTACTGCAGCGGGTACTGGATGTTCAACGTTACATAGCATTCTTCTGCCATATTTGGCGCTGTACCGGGTCTGCGCTATGCCGGTGGGACCACAAGATGCGGCAGACAGAGCAGCACGCGGGCAGGAGAAATGGCCAGCAGGCCCACACGCAGAGAGAGCAGCGCATGCGCGTGGGAGGAGGGAGATGTGACGGCGGCCCCCGCTTTTTTCAACTACTAAAAAAATGTTTTAACTCACAAACCACAAATTCAAATTAAATTCCGATTACACCATTAAATTCATTTCAATAAATCATTCAAAACTAGATCACACATGAATATATTTGGATAAAATTTATAGAGGATAACAAGTGGGACTGCTATGGGTAGTTGGTATAGAGTAGAAATACAGAGAATGGATGAGTGCGGGGAAAGTGGTATAGAGTAGAGAATCTTAATGACTATGACATATAGAGGATGAATTTAGAGTAACATGAGTGCGGATAGCCTAAAAGAGCATTGAACATGCTGTAAGTACTATACAAACCTACATAAGAGTCTTTACATAGACAACTAAACAGGAAAGAGTCTAGATCACCCCAACTATGGGGGTGGTCTACTTAACCTCAAACTATGAAACGGTCTAATTTACCCCCTGAACTTTTCAAAACCGTCTACTTTACCCTCTAGGGCTGTTTTGGACGGCGGTTTGCTACAGTAGCCTGGTTTTGCTACAATAACCGAATCTTTAAAAAATCATAGTAAATCACAGAAAAATCGTAAAATGAAAAATCCAATTTTGTTGGACTCCACGTGAGTAGATCTACACAATGACATATAATATGGTGTGCTTTAGTATAAAGTTTTTGCTGTAGCTTTAAATTTATTAGGATTTTCCAATAAATTTAAAGCTATAGCAAAAAAATTGTACTAAAGCCTACCATATTATATGTTCATTGTGTAGATCTACTCATGTGGAGTCCAATAAAATTGGATTTTTTATTTTATGATTTTTCTGTGATTTACTATGTTTTTTAAAAATTCGGTTATGTAGCAAAATCAGGTTACTGTCCAAAACAGCCCTAGGGATAAAGTAGACGGTTTTGAAAAGTTCAGTGATAAATTAGACCGTTTTATAGTTTAGGGTTAAGTAGACCACCCTATAATTTGGAGGTGATGTAAACTTTTTTTTTCAACTAAACACGAGCAAACCGCACACCGTATACTTTCAAGTGTAGAATTGTCGTTTGTTGCATTCCAGCGTTCTTTCTCCATCTATTTCTTGCGAAAAATGCTAAGTGACAGACAGACGACAAAGACAGCCCTTCCCTCTCCAATCCTCTCGTCATTTCCACTCGCTTCTGCTCGGTTGCAACCCAGCGCGTAGATCTTATTCTTGGACGAGAATTCTCCTCAAGCTCTCTGATTTCTGTTCTTGCGCCGCTTAGCAATTCAACCCCGAAATTCTTTTGAGGCGCAGTCTTCACCCGAATCTTGGGTCGTAGCCAAGAAGATGAACAAGGACAAGGCTCCGATGCCGGGAGATGGCGGCCCTAGCGACGGCTTGCCGCCGCAGTCCACGCGCCGTGCCGGGGCGCCGCCCTCGTCGTCGACCCCGCCGCCGGAGTACGACATCAGTCGCATGCCGGACTTCCCTACCCGGAGCACCGGCCACCGGCGTGCGCACTCCGAGATCCTGGGCCTCCCCGACGACCTCGACCTCAGCGCTGCCGGAGGCGGCGACGGACCGTCGCTGTCGGACGAGAACGACGAGGAGCTCTTCTCCATGTTCCTTGATGTGGACAAGCTGAACTCATCATGCGGGGCGTCGTCGGAGGCCGAGGCTGAGTCCTCGTCCGCCGCGGGTGGCGGCGGTGAGGGGGCTGAGCTGGGCCACGCGCCCAGGCCAAGGCATCAGCACAGCCAGTCCATGGATGAGTCCATGTCGATCAAGGCGGAACAGCTGGTGGGGGCGCCGGGGATGGAGGGGATGTCGTCTGCAGAGGCCAAGAAAGCGGTGTCTGCGGCGAAACTGGCTGAGCTTGCTCTTGTTGACCCAAAGAGGGCTAAAAGGTCTGTTTTCTCACAGAATTGTATGTTTGTTCTTGTGAAATTTCATCTATTTTGCATTTTTTTTTGCATGGTACTTTGGTTCGGTTGGCCAGGTTTATTTTTGAAACAGACTTGGCTCCGATGATTTGGAATTGGCTGCATTATTTGTTGATCATTTTCATATCAAATGATTGCATCTGTAAATCTGCCTTTGCTATGTTCTTAGCTAATGGGAGGTTAGTGCATTATTTGTTGAACATTTTCACAGAACAGGTTGCGTGAGGGATCAGTAGAAGGTAGGTGAGACTGAGGGCGAAATTACATAGTGAACTAAGAATCTGATTCTTAGGTTCAAAGAGCCAAAGACTGTACTGAGGGTTGCTTTGCACAATTAGTATTGAGGGTGAAAATGTCTGATTCCCAGAGCTTCATGTTTGTTCATGTGAAGTTTCTTCTACATATGGTCATTTTACATACAAATCAGTTCGGTTGGCCAGTCTTACTTTAAATGACTACATTATCTGTTGGTAATTTCACATCTGACAATTGCATCTGGAAATCTTTCTCTGAGATCTTTAGCTAAGGCCTAAGGGAAAATTTACCGTTATGTAGTTTAGAACTTTGAATGAATGGAAATGGTATAAGTAATCAAGGTTTGCTTCATAGAGTGGGTCAGATTATAAGAAATGTTGGTCATATTACAAGAAAGATAGGTCATGGGCAGGTGAGAGGAATAAGAAATCGCATTCATACGGCCAAAAAATCAAAGAGTGCAAGTGTGGTTTGTTCCCTCAGTTTTAGAGTCCTTCCATTCCTCCTTTCAGAATGATCGTTCTTCAAAATAAGTTGAATTTTATGCTGTGAATAAACATGCTTATACTGATCTATTATCAGTATCATTTGACAGGATTTGGGCTAATAGACAATCTGCTGCAAGATCGAAGGAAAGGAAGATGCGATATATTGCTGAACTCGAGCGCAAGGTGCAAACCCTGCAAACAGAAGCCACAACATTGTCGGCTCAGCTAGCATTGCTGCAGGTAGGCACTATTTCTCTGGAGCTCCCTTATGGATTTTTCTGGTTTTGAAGTTAGTCTGAACTGGCTGCTGGGATTCTTCCTGAGATCATCAAGGTTTAGGAGCTCCCTTATGGAGGAGAAGTATATTAGTACCTATCTTCAAGAACAAGGGAGATGTTCAAAGTTGTACTAACTACCGTGGGATTAAGTTGATGAGTCATACGATGAAGCTCTGGGAGAGGGTTATCGAGCATCGCCTAAGGAGAGTGACACATGTGACCCAAAATCAGTTTGGGTTCATGCCTGGTAGGTCGACCATGGAGGCGATTTTCTTATTACGACAATTGATGGAGAGATATAGGGAGCAGAAGAAGGACTTGCACATGGTCTTTATTGACCTCGAGAAGGCATATGACAAAGTACCGAGAAATGTCATGTGGTGGGCCTTGGAAAAGCACAAAGTCCCAACTAAGTACGTTACCCTCATCAAGGATATGTACAGGGATGTGGTGACGTTTGTCCGAACATGTGATGGCGACACCAGTGACTTTCCAATTAAAATAGGACTGCATCAGGGGTCAGCTTTGAGCCCTTATTTATTTGCTTTGGTGATGGATGAGGTCACAAGGGACATACAAGGTGATATCCCTTGGTGTATGCTCTTTGCTGATGATGTGGTGCTAGTTGACGACAGTAGGGCGGGAGTTAATAGGAAGTTAGAACTATGGAGGCACACGTTAGAGTCGAAAGGGTTCAGACTTAGTAGGACTAAGACCGAGTATATGAGGTGCGATTTCAGCGCGACTAGGCACGAGGAGGGAGACGTTAGCCTCGATGGGCAAGTGGTGGCCAAGAAGGATACTTTTCGGTATTTAGGGTCGATGCTACAAAAGGATGGAGACATTGATGAAGATGTTAGGCATAGAATTTCAGCCGGCTGGTTGAAATGGCGTCAAGCTTCTGGCGTTCTCTGTGACAAAAGGGTGCCTCAGAAGCTGAAAGGTAAGTTCTATAGGACGGCGATTCGTCCGGCGATGTTATATGGTGCTGAGTGTTGGCCTACAAAAAGGCGACATGTCCAGCAATTGAGTGTAGCGGAGATGCGTATGTTGCGTTGGTGTTGTGGGCACACAAGGAGGGATAGAGTACGGAACGACGATATTCGGGATAGGGTTGGGGTGGCACCAATTGAGGAGAAATTGATTCAACATCGGTTGAGATGGTTTGGACATGTCCAACGGAGGCCTCCTGAGGCGCCGGTGCGTAGTGGAGTTCTAAAGCGGGCCGATAATGTAAAGAGCGGTAGAGGTCGACCTAAATTAACTTGGGACGAGTCCGTTAAGAGAGATCTTAAGGAGTGGAATATCCCCAAGGATTTAGCTATGGACAGGAGCGCTTGGAGATTAGCAATCAACGTGCCTGAACCGTGACATCTTTTGTCTTGTGCCCTTTATGTCCCTTTATGTGTCTCCCTGTTTCTCGTCTCTTTTGGGTTTCATCTCTAGCCTACCCCAACTTGCTTGGGACAAAAGGCTATGTTGTTGTTGTTGTTGTTGTAGACAATTAATGTATACTGAAGAAGCATGATTTAAGAAACAAAACTGGCCGCCGAGTCGCTGGAACTCACAGTCTGTGCTCGGGCCTGCAGTTGAGTAGTTGATATGCGGTTCAAATTATGTTAGATGCCTTAATATAATTCCATACAACGCAGCCCGGCTCCTGACTCCCTGCTGCCGCATGCACGGAAACCCAGGACCTGTGTTCTGCACTTCCTGCTCTCATCAACACGTGTTTTGGGGGATCTACTGCAGTCCACATTTATGACTTTTAATCCATACTATTTTTTGCCTTGCCATATGCATGATAAGCATAGTTTGGGCGTTAGGCGTAGTTTGATTGCAAAATGCTTATATGCTATTTAATTTTAGTCCAAGGTGAAGTTATAGCTTTTTCATTGTCATAACTCATAACCATAGCTAGTGTTTTTTGGGTGGTAACTTGGGAGTTTTGGAGAGATCAAGGGTTTGATCCTTGAATCCTTCCATATTTATGTCATACCAGCTGCTAGTTTCTTTTTGGCTGTGAACCAGCTCTCTGTTTTGTTTTAAAAGGCTGTGCTAAAGTAGAACTATCTGTTGAGAACCATTTGATTTGTCCAATATACTGTATCATGGTTCTTCTCAGATGTTGCCATTTTTTTAATATAAAATAGTATTGAGTAAATTTGCTTTCTTTATGGAAACGAATGATGTTCCATAAATGAAAGATGTAATATCTGTACAATTGTACAAACACAAGTGGCATCGAGATAAGTTCTTGCATTGCACCAAACATCACATTCATGTGGTTTACTACAGTAGAGCCACTGTGATGAGATATATCTTGGAAGGATCATTTTCTAAGTTGCGATATCTCATATCCCTGTGGTTTGAAACTATTGATCAAAGTAGGCCAATAATGCCATGCTAGTTTTGGAATGGTTTGATGGTTTTGTGGGCATTACTTTCCTCCTTGTTATGAGTGAGACATAGCCTTTATCCCTTGTTAGGTCTTTATACCATTCACATAGTTACCCAAGTAATAGGAGGTGTTTGGTGTTCCCTAGATGGTTATAATGTTCAGAACAAAATATTGTTAGAAAGGGTATACTTTATACTAGTTTCTTGTGTCACACAACTGATGTTTTTATTCGTTGTCATATTATCTTAATGATTGGCCAGAACTATGCTGTGTACATAAAAGTATGCCGTATTGCAAAAGTTTTGACATCTTAAAGCTTAGTGAAATGAGGTCCTAACTTTAGCAATTTATCATTTTGTATGGAGCATCATTCCTTTTTGGAGCTACCAATTAATATACAAAATACTTGTGGATCACACCTAGATGCTTCACTATGTTCATGCGATTAATAACAGCTATTCTGCTCATTTACCTTGCTTTTGCTACTAACTGTTATTCTACTTGTGTTGCCATGTCAGAGAGACACTACTGGGCTAACAACCGAGAATAGTGAGCTGAAGATTCGCCTGCAGACCATGGAACAGCAAGTCCACTTACAAGATGGTAATATTCATCTGACCCTTGTGATTGATGGATTTTACCTTGTCCAACATTCTAGTTATTAGGTCTACTGCAGTACTTCAGTAACAGTTAATTTTTGCATGCTACTACTCTTTCCTACTTTTCCTATGCATGATGCCAGAGCCTGTGTGCATGCGAAATATATTAGCATATAGTTCACTAGTGTTTGCTGTTCTTGGTGCAGCTTTGAATGACACACTGAAAGCAGAGGTCCAGCGGCTGAAGGTGGCAACAGGACAGGTGGCCAATGGTGGTGGAGGGATGATGATGAACTTTGGCGCCATGCCACGCCCGTTTGGAGGCAACCAGCAGATGTTCCACAACAACCAAGCGATGCAATCCATGCTGGCGACCCACCAGCTGCAGCAGCTCCAGCTCCACTCCCAGCCTCAGCAGCAGTCACAACATTCTCAGCAGCAGCAGCACCTGCACTCGCTGCAGGCACAGCAGCAGCAGCAACTGCACTCGCTGCAGGCGCAGCAGCTCCAGCAGGTGGTGAGGGACCTCAAGATGAAAGGGCATCTGGGCGGCCAAGGCCAGTGGAGCGATGGGAAGTCTGGGAGCAGCGGCAGCTAAGCTTACTGGCACTGGAATTTTTGTGTACGTGGTGGTTAGGAGTGGAGATCCCTTGTTTTGGGGTTGTTGCTGTGCAAGTGTAGTTATCGTTAACTCAGTTATCTATCTGTAGGCTCACTTCAGCTTCAGTTTATTGTTAACTCAGGTGATCGGCTTAGGTCACCTGCAACGTACTTCAGTTCAGAAACTCGGATGGTAACAGATGTTTATCTGTTGGATTTAGTTTGTATCTCTTTGCTAGAATAAGGGTAAAAATGGTTGGAATTTCAGGGTTTCAGATGAAATCTCCCGTGTCAGTCATCAGGTTTGCTATTGCTGCAGTGGTGGTGTAGCATTTATAATTGTTTGACTCTTCGGTGAATAAGCGAGAATTCCGTTGTTTTTTTTTTGGAACAGAGGGAGTATAATTCTAGAGTTCACATCACCAAATTAAAGAGCAGCATGTTTGAATAGTAGTACTAGTGAGAACGATACTGCTGCATTAGCAGAACAACCATCAGGGTTCCTCGGCAAGGCTGCATTATCGCTGTATAGTTTATGGTTAACTCAGTTATTATCTATATATAGCTATCAACAGGCGAGTTCAGTTCAGAACTTCAGGTTGATAGTCTTGGATGGTCCTGGATGAAATTTGGTTGCATCCTTTTCAATTTCCAGAGATAAAGGTAGTCTCGGATGGTCCTGGATGGAATTTGGTTGACCTTTTTCAATTCGGTGTGGCTAGCGTCCGGACGGATGCTAGCGCAGCCCACCCCAGTCCGCCATCGCCCCACCCTTGTCCGACTTCGTCCCGCGCCACGCGCACACTCCACCCCCGTATCTGTGTCCGCTGGTCATTCCCCAGACTTGCCCCTCTCTCTCTGTGCGGGTGGCACTCGAGAGCCGGAACCCGGTGTGCCCCCGACCGGGGCACCCGTCCGCCCTCCCCCAGCGCCCCAGTCTACAGCCCCTCGGCCAAACAACATAAAACACTTGCATCATGAAAAAAATTTGAATGCAACATACATATAAAAATAGATGAAACACTTGAAACATGCACCTGCAACATATGTGTGGAACACATGAAACATCCAAAAAATAATACTTGCAACTTGTAGCATGATACCACTTGCTGCAACATAAGACTGAAACAGTTGAAATATTTTGGAACTACTGTTGCAACATATGTGTAAAACATATGCAACATCCAGATAAAAAACGATTGCAACATACGTCTGGAAAAGGAGAAACATTTGAACAAATGCTTACAACATGCATCTGAAACACTTGCAACATCCCCCGATATACTTTTGCAACATCAAAATGTAACAATTGCAATATACATCTGAAACAATTAAAACATATATATATATGCAACATAGGAGAGGGAAAGGCCAGGGCCGGTCGATTCCAGCCGCCGGGGGCGGAGCCAGCAGGGACTGACGGCGCGCGAGCACCACCACCACTAGCATCACCAGCACCGGCTTGGCTCGGCCGGGCTGGCGGCGCATGCGATGGGAGAAGCGAGCACCACCGGCACCAGCGCGCGTGACGGGAGGGGGCGAGAAGCGCACGCGACGGGGGCGAGTGAGCAGGTCGGATGGGGCACATGGCAGCAGCAAGGCAGAGTGGAATCCGCGTTCGGGATGAGACGGACGAAGTGGCAGCCACAAGGCGTTGTGGTGGAAAGGAGGGAGCGGAAGGGATAAGAAGTTTTTTTTTTCCTTTTTAGAATAGTTGGGGGCGAGGGCGAGTGGATGAGTGGTCATTGAGCTACGTCGCGACCCACCATCGGACTATCCGGGTGGACGGACGCCCTATACTATACTCTGTATTACCGTTTTCAATTGGATGAAGTTAAGCTCCGACGGGTTGCATGCGTTCTTCCTCCCTGTGCCGCGCTCCTTCCTGCGCTTGTCCTCGCCGCCGTTGCCGGCCACTGCCCCCGCCGCGGGTGTGCTACGGTTTGCCGAGCGACCGCCTTCTCCCCTCCCCCCTCCCTCTCCCGCGACGTCGAGCTCTGACCGCAGCGACCTCCCTCCAGCCATGGCGCCCCTGCCCCTACCTGGCCCGGTCGCCCTCGCCCCTCCCTAGCCGGACCGCGACTGTTGCGTAATAAACTTTGCGTTTTCAATTTGCTAATTAAAGGGGGCAAAATTGTTGGATTTTAAGGGGTCTCAGATGAAATATAATATTTCATTTCACTTTGGTCAGGTATAATCAGGTAGTAGCCCTGCTGCTCTTGGGGCTACTAGTAACCTACACTGCCACGTGTCGACACAGCAAGGTTCGCATCGTAGGTTGCCGAGCCTGGAGGAGGAAGTCGCTACCGACGCTGACCAAACGCAACCATTCCTTCGGCGAAAAAAGGACGCGACTAATATCCTTGGTCGGGTTGGTGCGCGCCGGGTGCACCCATCGGCACCAAACAACCCCTTGTTTACCGTTTCTGGTTCAACCACTAGTCCAATCCTATCACACCAGCCCCCGACCCAGCATATAGCCGCGTCGCCCGCGTGGTCCTCCACCCGTGCAACCGCACCACACTGGCACACTGCTCCTCAAGGCCTCGACCAGCCAGACCAGAGCTCACGTACGCCACGCACGCGATGCCGGAGCCGCCCGCGGGGTACGCGCCGCTGGGCGCGGTGGAGCGGCAGCGGCGGCGGGCGCTGTTCCTGCAGAGCTACCAGTTCTCGGTGGAGCGGCGGCAGGGGCCGGCGGAGTGGCTGGGCCTGGGCCTGGGCGGGCGCCTCGCGCGGAGGCTGCGCGAGGTCGGCGCCGCCGTGGCGAGGGCGGCCGGGCGCGCGCGCGGCGCGGCGCGCTGGTGGGTGGGCGCCGGGCTCGCCTGGGCGTGGCGCGGGTGGAGGCCGCGCGCGGACCCGCTGCTCGGCTGCTTCGGCTCCGCGACGACGCACCACAAGTACTACTTGCACGACTACGCGTGATGCGTGTCACATCGACGACGCATGTGTGTTTATGCACCGCCGGCAACAACGTACCACTACTACTGCCACGTTACGCGGCCGCTTGATTCTCAAGTGCCAACGTGTGCACATGTGCTGTATAGTGTATTGTTGCTACTGTATACTGTGTACTTGTGAAGCGTCTAGCAGGACACTGGAATGTGCGCTACGTCCTTTGTGAAATTCATCTACTAGCATATTAATGAACAGTTTTCCCCCTCAAGGCTGTGTTTAGTTGAGAAAATTTGGGTGAAAAGTTACTGTAGCACTTTCGTTGTTATTTGGTAAAATTTGTCCAACCATGGATTAATTAGACTCAAAAGATTCGTTTCGAACTTTACAGACAAACTATGCAATTAGTTATTTTTTTTACCTACATTTAATGCTTCATGCATGCGTCTAAAGATTCAATGTGACGGGTGGAAGAGGAAATATTTTGGGTATGCATGCAAAGTGAACGCGGCCCAAATACATAAGAGGATTGCACATTTTTTTTAATTAAAGATAGAAGAAATAAATGTTTACAGGACGCGGCATGGCCAACCGTGCGCTAAACTTGAGACATGCTATATGACGAACTGAGAACAACCATCAAATTGTCGCATCAAATTGTCGATCTAGAGAGAACATCAAACTACCTAGACAGTAGCGATTGGAGCGTTGTTGAGGTCTTCGTGAAGCACCTGGCGTTCCTCTCCTTTCGGACGCTACAGGAAATCAAGGCAAACAGAGGCTCTGTTCATCCGGCTTATAATCCGTCTTTTTCAGCTTGTTTTTTCAGCCGGAACAGTATTTTTCTCTCAGAACAAATCAGCCAACAGTATTTTTCAGCCGGCTTATCAGCACAGCCGAATGGGACCAAAGACTCAAAGAGCCAAGCCTGCATTGTTCGTCTGGTTGCCAGCTGTGCCGCAGCTTATACCACCAGTCATGTAGGGAAGCACATCTGTCTATGCTAGGGCATTGGAAAGCCAAGCCTGGACCAGATAAACCACCAAAACCTCAAATGTGAAGGAACATGCGACGAAGAGGTAATCTTAGGTTTCCTCTGCTTGATCACGTAGGTGACACGATGGGTGAGCTCTCGATTATTCATGGCACCGACCATGATCCATGCCTAGTGTCTGCTTTGTACTACAAGCCAAAGGAAGATCTTCGTCCGGAGCAGAACCCAACACTTCCAAATTAACAAACCTTTCAAGGGCAGAGCCATAAACTTAACATGCGTGTATAGGGCTAATGAAATTACAACATCCACTCATATACCTAAGATATAATAACCAAATGTCCACCATGTCTTGCCATTAACCTAAATAAAAGCTAAAAAAGCGCCCTATAGAGATTTTAGCTTATGTTGAGAGCCCTCTTAGGATGCCTCAACATCTGAACGCTGGCATATATTTGGAAACGACAGTGCTAGCGCCCGGATGTCTGGACAAACGCCGCGCCTGCACCCTGTTCCTGCGGCTGAACTCCACATACCGCCCGACCCGACGTGGCGTCTGCGCCCCACCCAACCCCATGTGGCGTCTGTGCCCCCTGCCTGACCTCACGCGACGTCTCCTCGCCTGACCCCAAGCGGCGTCTGCGCCCCCGCCTGACCCCACGCGACATCCGGGCCCGGACCCCTCATGCCCCCCTCTAGCAGCTTCAGCAGGCAAGTCACATTGCAACATATGCAACACCCGATCTACTTTTAAAACATATAGATGCAACACTTGCAACATAAGTTGAAGATAGATGAGCACTTGAAACATGAGTCTGAAACACTTGCAAAAACATCTGGAAACAGTTGAAAATCATTGCAAATGCAACATCCAGATAAAAACACTTGCAAACATATGTAACATCTAAATAAACACACTTGCAACATATGTCTGAAAAACAGATGAAGCATTGGGAACAGACGTTAACATACGTGTACAACCATTGCAACGTATGCAACATTTCGATCTACTTTTGCAACATCCATACGAAACACTTGCAACATACTTCTGAAACATCTGAAACACTTGAAACATACGCTTGCAACATGTGTTTTCAGCGCAACATCTACTTGCTGCTTGGACGATTGGAGGCTCGTCGACGCAGAGTTCAACGCCAGCGAGAGCTCGATGCCGTGGAGTGACGTGCAACTCCGATAGAGAAGGCTTCTGGTGCGGTGGAGAACGCCTCCGCGAGCGGATGGCCCGGTGGAGAGGAAGGATGGCAGGCGGCGACACTAGAGCATGGTGGAGAGAGGGACGGCGGTCGGTCGAGCGTGGTGGAGAGCGCCACAGCAGCGTGGTCGCGCTAGAGCACGTGCACGGTGGAGCGCCGTGGCGGCATGTTCGCGCTGGAGCACGCACGCGGCGGTGTAGACGCGACCATGGTGCGGTGAATGGAGAGGAACAGACAACATGAGCGGATATATATAGTTGGGACGAACAGATACGCAAGTGGAGAGTTGAGCTGTTGGCTGGTGTTGTGTCCTATCAACGGGAGCGTGCGAACGGACGAACATTAGCACAACATTGCTGATTTGGAAAGCCAACTCGGTCACCCAGCCTGCTGCTAATTATTCATGCAGGGCCCACCAACCAAAATAATGCCGCATGCATGATCCTCTCAAGGGGATATAGAATCAAAATTGACATGTATCGAGCGAGGTGGAGGGGGACACGAGCCTCTCTCCTCCTGCTCATATGTTCGGTGCCATTTGTGCCCGTAGACTGCCAATGCCCAACCAAACCAAACAACCACTTCTCTTCCCTTTGTACGCCGAGCAAGACTCACATCTCTCAAAGATTACCGTACCTAATTAACCTACCGGAGAGGAGAGGCAGAGAATAGAGACCATCTATCGTTACGGTGATCGAGACTCACACCTCCGATCACCACCGATTTCTTTGTACTGAAACATGAACTATCTGCTGCCTAATATAAGTCCCTAATGCCCTATCGAACCTCTTGACATTTGTCCGAGTCTGACCGACTGATGGGTCTACTATACTCTTGGGAACACGTTTCCACATGAAGTCACCAGTTTATGCCCAAGAAACCAATTTTTTGCCAAGATGGCCACCAGAAAGTTCGCTGTTCACGTGCAATAGCAAGCACCAGCCTTTGGCACGATCTTGACTCGTAGTTGGCCCTAAACCTGACAAGCACAAATAGGCACTCCGCAATCATAGTCCTGGCGAACACAACGACCGCGTTCTTCATTGCTAGATCTCGTTCACGTCTAAATGAGCTCATACACCACATGCACAGTCGCATTTTGCTAGCGAACGGCGTTGTGGCCGGGCGGCGTACGTGCCAAGACCGAAAGACCCATGAGCAGCAGCGTGGCCTCAGCTTCCTCCTCTCCGCCGACGCCGGCGTCGCCGCTGCCGGTCAGCTTCGGGCCTGGACTGGAGAGGTACGCCTTCACGTCATCCCCGTCGCCCTCGCCGCCTTTCTCTCCGCCCGGTGGTTCGTCACCGCTGCTACGGGTGGTGCGCTCGGAGCCGAAGCTACATTATTCTACGCTGTCCATGGACAAGATTATTCACCAAGAACTGGCGCCTCGACGACCTACCATGCCGCTTGATCTCAGAACGTGGTAACTAAACAAGCAGTGAACACTGTTAACACTTCTAGTGTACATCCTGTATATTCTTGTCTAGCTACATTACTGGTTGGTTTAGAGAGGTTCAGTACTTCAGTCATCTATGTTTGCGTTGATTGCAGTTTGGAGCGGCTACTAATGCTGGTGTGCTGCTGTTGCTCTTCTTCTAATAACTAATAAGCTGTGACTCTGTCACTCTGAGCGATCGAGGAAACATGCCTTATACTATGCCACAGCAAACTTACTTTCAAGATCAAGATAACTTGTACTAGCAAGATCAAGATATCTTGTACTAGCTATGCGGCTATGCCAAGAACTTACTTCCATGTGCCTTGTTAATAAACCGCAGATATTTCAGTGATCAATTATCTAGATAAGTGTAAATAGTCCTGGTAAATTAATTATAACTGCTGGTAACGTAACATGCCAAAAGAACTGCCGACACTACTGCTCATGCCGTTCATAACCTCGACAACTCGCGGACTCGCCCAAAGCTGCTGCCGCTACTTCCTCGGCGCATGAGCATCTCCGCCGGGAGCACATCTGCGCCGGCTGTAGCCGCTCGGCCACGGCCAGCGCTGGAGGCGTCTGGTTGAAGTAGAGCGCCAGAGTAGCCCATTGAAGAACGAAGCGGCCTCGGCGTCATTGGTGCCAGAGTCCGCTGCTGTCTCCTATTGAGGTTCTGTCCTGAAAAATTCACTATGGCTGCCCCGTAGGTTCGTCAGTCTTGAACGCTTTGCTGAAAAAGAGTTTATTTTCTTATACCATCATGAACAAAAAGATGCCAGTCAAAAAGGTCCCACCGGATGGCGTGGCAGGTTTTGGACACTAAAAATAGAACGCTCTTTTTTTTTCTTGATCAAGCAAAATATTTGCGCGTCTTTGTATTAAGATAGAGAAAAAGTTGAATTCAACACGCCTTAGCGACGCCCTAGAGGGTCAGAAGAATTGTATATGGACGCTCGGACCCACCCTAATGTACTAAAATCTATGGTGTTACATTGCGAATTGATCAACCTGAAAAGAGACGCTGGCTAGGACATCTATGCCCACGTAGCCGAGTGGCGGCGCCGCCGCTTGCGTGCACCCACATCGCCGTCCAGCAGGAATAACTCACGAAGCGCCTCTATATGACCGGGCTCGCCTCCGTAGATTTCTTCATACACCTTCATGGCCAACGTGGATGGAGTCAACATCCCGCTGATTAATCCTAGACGCTTCAAGACAAGGTGCCCGTCTCGCTTAGCCACCGGGATGTGGGACAAGCTTTACGCCGCTATCCACTTGCTCTTAGAGGAACTAGTTTTGTTCGCACCCAAAATACTATTCCAACCCCCAAAAAAACATGATTTTTTTCTCTCTTATTTTTTTTGAACTCTTGGGACGCTCTGACGTTTGGTTGCCAAAATGCCGTATAATGCTATTCCATTGCCTAATGGGGCCACACGTCACAGATAAAGCCGGTGCTGTTTTGAGAATATCACAAATTTGGATGGTATTTTGAGAAACACTGCACAGTTGAATCTCTGCACACGACTAGAAGCTAATCACCATTGTAAAGCGCTACAAGAATCAGGAGACCATATAATGCAAATATAATGCAGTATCTAATCCTAGTCAGCAGACTCCCTATAAACTTTCCGTGCAGGTTGGAGACGTTGAAGCCAATCGAGCAACTTCCTTCTTGTATCATCGCTCGGATCTTGCAAAGTGGGCTTCTGTGCAAAACGCGGTCTGGTAAAAACCTAGCTCAAATGAACCAACACAATAGAGCATTGTAAAAATCTTTACTCCATTTTCAATTATCTTCCTAATATTTCGTGGGCAGCAACTGCAAGAAAGCAGAAAGTTGCGAAAAGACAGTGTATGCAAACTGTGATTCAACTACCTTAATTGCAAGCGGTCGAGCACGTCCTGGAGAGGCATGTGGAAGTTTTGGATATTTTCATGATTAAAAGATGAAGTTTTCACAAAATCTCTCGCTTCTTTTAGTACTTCTGGAATGATTTTATAGACTGACAAAAATCGCTTGCTGATATCCTGATAATTGCTTCAGTAGCAGAACCTGACAAGATACTATAAAAAGTGAAGCAACTTGAGTTACTATACCTCGACAGGAACATAGATAGAGTAATCACTTCTTAAGGCTGTAAACTTATCCATATCGAGCATGGACTTGTTCAGAAGTAAGTGATTTCGGGTCACGATATCATTTGGCATCAACAGGTGCCAGTGCCACCCATCCATGGACCCGTTCAATATTTGAAAGATCATAGGCAATGTCACCGACAATCATATTTCCAAATTTAATAGCAGATCTATGTATCTGGCCTGAACTGTCCTTATATAAGCTGAAAATGCAACAAAGTAAACCAAATTAATTAAACATAATAGGTGATATAAACCAGCATATCTAGAGGCTAAACAAAACCAGGCTCATTTCTATCGATGTGCTAAGTTAGAACTGCATGCATAAGAATTACAAGGAAATGTATGTGTTACGTGCTGCTAGGGTTGAGAGGAGAGTCAAGGATAGCAACGTCGGTGGATGCACTACAGTACCCTATTGTGCTACAGTGTCGCGGGTACTGTTCACGTCGGCGAGAGAGGCAGAGGACCGGCGGCTAGGGTGGTGAGGGGCGCTGGGAACGCCGGCGCGGGGCTTCGCCCACGGCCGACAAGAGAGAAGGTTTTTCCTTCTAATCTCTTACTTGATTTGATTGATATATCTCCTCTCCTTATATAGAGAAGATGTCTTACTTAACACCTAAGCAAGCGACTAATTAACCCTAACGGGCTAAGGCTTAATAGACCCTTGACTCTTCTAACACTACACCTCACCTAGACATGCAGCTCGTCCTCGAGGTGTAACTTAACGATGACTCTACTAGACACAAACCTAACACCTAAAAACAAGCCTTTTACATCTCAGCTTATTTTATTGATCTAAAATAAACTATGACTCTTTATTTTTGACTCCTGAAGATACGGCGGACACCCTCCGCGTGATGGACCTGCACATGTGTAGCCACCGGGATCCCATGGAGCCCAGCGGAACGAGAAGGGTGCACAGATATAGCCACTTAGAATTAGTCGCGATAGCGATCAGCGGAGACATCCTCGCGGCGACCGGTGGCGGAATGCGGTGGCGCTAGGCAGTGCGTCCCCGCCGGGGACAGGGAGGGGAGCGACTCCCCTACCGCCACTGCCGCAGAGTTGGAGGTCGCTGCCCGCGGGAAAAACACCATGCTCGTGTCTGAAGACAGCAGCGGGTCAGCGTGGTTGCTGGTGGCCGTCCCACGGGGTGAGGTCACGCTTCGCTGAGCTGAGGTCGACTGTCGCCAAGGTCGCCTCGTGCATAGGCTGGCGTATCTCCTGCAGCAGCTGGCGCGCTAGGAGGCCATGCGCCGCAGCCTGTAGCCGCACCGCCGCAGACACCTTGTAGGTAAGCATCTTCCCTGTCGGCTCCGTCGTGATGTCCATCGCCTGCTTGATCTGCTGCAATGTTGGCTGCACCGTTGGCTGCACGTCCTAGAACGGCAGCAGCGTCGTGCGGTAACCTGGCACCCCGTAGGGGAAAACCGGTGGTAGAGAGGCCACAGCCGATTGCGGCAACGGCCAGCTGACTGGTTGCAGTGGCAGTATGCCAAGGTAAGATTGGATGGCGGCGACAGAACGGGCGAGATTGACGATGGTCGCGGTCAACTGATCTGGCGTCATCGGTGAGGAAGTGGTCGGCAGCGGCTCATCGTAACCTGGCATCTCCGATACCGTGGGTACTGTTCATGTCGGCGAGATAGGCAGAGGACCGGCGGCTAGGGCGGTGAGGGACGCTGGGAACGCCGGCCGCGGGGCTTTGCCCACGACCGACAAGAGAGAAGGTTTTTTCTTCTAATCTCTTGCTTGATTAGATTGATATATCTCCTCTCCATATACATAGAAGAGGTCTTACTTGACCCCTAAGCAAGCGACTAATTAACCATAACGGGCTAAAACCTAATAGACCCTTGACTCTTCTAACGGTATGAATATCAACAACCAGATTATGACAAGAATATGGCCACTACAGAATAACTTCGTTGGTCCGACTAGACGATGAGTCTAGGAGACGAATGTGGAAAGTCTGTGCGCTCACTTATTATTCCTAAGATTAGGATTCTTTATATGCACAAATGATATTTGTGAAAAGCAGATGGTGAAATTGGAGGAATAGATTAAGATCGCCTCATTTAAGATATGGCCAGCATTTCATTGGAGAGAAATAGTAAATACTCCTATATCAAGAAAGAAATCGAAGGAACAATGGTTGAACCTGTTCTTAGAATCATCAATGAGGGAGAGCAGTCAGTAGCATAGACTTCATCTTGTCTTGGCAGCTAAGAAGCCGAGAGACATTCCTTTCCAGCTGTTTACACCACTTATGATGTTTATCAGATCAAAAGGAATACAGAATGACAGGACATATTGACAGAGAATGATTGAATAACATATCAGTACATAAAGGTGCAAATGCAGCAGACTTGTAAAATACAGTAGAAGTGTAGAGCAAGATTGAACATGGGTGATATGGGTTGTCTGGAAGCTTTTCATGTCATTTTAATGCGGCAAGGCTTTTGAGCCAATGATCACTGAAGAACATATGCATTCATGTATCATGAGTAATGGTAAAACCAAGAGGGAAAGAAGGGCGCAGAAACATGGATATGCCAACTAGTAGGAGCACCAAGTGGTATCTAAGGTCTAAGGATTTAGTGATATGAATAGCCATAGAGTTTAGTTAGTTTTCTAAATCAAAGTATTGTATTTTATACACCACGAATACATGACGACTTTAAAGTAGCGGCTCTGTTCACTTGAGGTTATAAGCCAAAATCAGCCAGTCATGAAACAGTGTTTTTTCTCATTACAAATCAGTATCAGCATCAGCATCAGCCAAAAATGCAGCCAGCCGAACAGAGCTGTAGATCTTGACGTATTACCTGTAGATAATACTAGATCACCTAGTATAATCCATTTTGCATGGCTCCGAGTGCAGGGGAGGACCAATCCCTCGTTCCTCATGGCCAGCAAAACAAGTTCAAGACGTGACATTGGGAATGTAACCAAGTTTGATCAGATTATACATATTTCTAGGGATGGGCAGAACATAAGCAGTTGTAAGTCGTAGTGTTATATCTAAAAGCACATGTCAGTTCAAATTGCAATAAGATGAAAACTGAGACAGGACAGGACTATTGGATTTTATTTGATTCTAGTACAAAAGGCTAATAGGTTGCATTTCACTGACCAACCAACATTGCTAGCCTGTCAGTCTGTCACTGCACACATGAGATAGCTTAACCCTCTTCCAAAGCTGATAAGTTAGATTTATTTCATAATGAAAGGTTTTGCTTCAAAAAAAATCATAATGAAAGTTCAAACAGACAATGTAAACCAATAGATTTTTTTTGGCATAAACAGATGTGAATATTATCCAATATTGAACATCCTAGTATTGATCATGTCCGTTTCATCAATATTGCCCTGAGGTACAAAAATTTCTCTGAGTGAAAGACAAAGCACCCTACCAATCACATGTTCTTTTTCAAGAAAGACAATGTCTATAACCAGTTTGGATATATAAGGTCCTAAATGATGATTATTAATGGGACATACTCAATCTATAGAAAAGAGGCCATGTAATTCAGTAATTAACATAATTTTAGTGCAACAGATTTAAGGAAACAACATAACATGATTATAGCTCAAAAGATCTTAATACAAATAAACACAGCTTGGTCTTTAAATAAACAAAAACGCAGATCTACCAGGTATTCTAAAAAAAACTATTGCAGCTTGAAAGAAGCTATGAGTAAGAAAACCTGGAGCTCTTCTATTTGAGCAATAACTTTATCAATGGAGTCATAACACCATATTTGGACGACTGTTAATTGCTGAGCATAATGACTTATTGTTGAATCCAGCCTTTTTGCTGGTGCTCCAACTATCTCAATGAGCGCTTCAAAAATATTTGTCCGCACATCTATGTTATTTCTCCACTTGAATTTTCCTTCTCCAATGTCCTTTTCTATCCTTTCAAGGCCATTCAGAATTTCATCTCGGGAAGAAGAAGATATAAATCCCTGCAAAATTGTAGAGTATTAACAAGACAACTTTTTTTTTGAACGAACAGCACCCGACGTATGTGTTTCTATTGATATAGCAGAAAAAACACAAGATTATAACCCTGGGAGATCATAACCAGGAAACTGAAAAGAAATTACAGAAAAAAGAACTACAACAATGTGCCGCGAGTTGGAACCAAACCCACATACCCAACCAAGCAAGGCAGCCAAGCACCAAATTGGCCGCCGCTGTGCGTGACCGACCACCACCAGGTCAAAGGAGCTGCAAGCACACTGTCCAGTCCGACAAAGCCAAGGCACACATCACTAGGCACTTGGGCTCGCGGCCGCCAGCACTGCGCCAGGATTGCAGGGGAGACGACGAGCGAGAGGAAGGATCCACTCGTCCTCCGCACAAACCCGAAACCGCTGAGGCAACCAAGAGCACCACTGCTGTCACGGAAGAGCCAACGGCAAGGTGAAAGGCCGTAACGGGAACCGTCGATGGAGCTGGAGCCATTTTGATCAGTCGTTCGGCAAAACGGCTTTACATGTTGAGCTCGTTAAAACATGCTCTCACATGACCCCCATGCAGGGCCACCAGGACAAGGTGAAGCCGGTTGGAGCCACTATTTTTAGCTTTATCTCACTTCAAACCTCTGCGAGAGCACGATTTAAGGGGCTTCTTGGGTGAAGTCGTTTTATTTTACCCTGTTTGACACAAAACAACTCCCAGCTCTTGATGAAGTTGGTGGAGAAGCCGTGCCTAAGGGGCCTTATTAGTATTTTAGGAAACTTAGAGATAGAAAAAGATATAATAGGAGGGAGTTGCACTATCTACTATGTAAGGAATAGGGAAGAGCGTCGTCTCACTCAGAGGCGACTCGAGGGCGCCTCTCCCGTCCGACCTAGCAGCTCGCCACCCCGCACGGCTCGGCCGCCGCCGATGCGGCGTCTTCGCGCTGGTGGCGGCGGTGGCCAAGGGGAGGGGCTCAAAAAGGCTTCCTCCCTCGTCTCTCCCTTCTTCCCCTCCTCTGCATCCATCCTCTCTACCCAACCCTGTCCTTGTTCTGGCCGGTTCTGGGATCCTTGGGGCTTGTTCCGTGCGGGGAGTTGTTGATCTGTGTCTCTGCGCACTCGATGGTGGCGACAACGGCTATGGCATGGAGCATGCAGCCACGACCTGCTCGGTTGGCATGGTGGCAGCGCCCGCGACCGCGGCCTGGTCGGCCAGCGCTGCAGCTCGATCCGCATCGTCTGGTTCGCCTGCTGGGCGGGTGGCGCGGCAACGGCTAGATCTGCATCACCAGTGGCTGCAACGACCAGTGGTGGCCGGGGTGGACCAGATCCGGGCGGTGGTCAGCGGGCTTCGTGGCTGCAGCGGCCGGATCCACGACACCGGGACAGCCTGCTGGGCGGGAGGAGCGGCAGCGGCGCCAGAGACAGCCGGGGCGGGCTAGATCCAGGCGGTGGCCGGCGAGCTTCCTGGCTGGAGGCCTGCGTGTGCAGCCGGCTGGCTAGTGCCGGCTGCGGGCCTTCGCCTTGCCCAGCGCCGCGCCCTTGACTATAGCAGGCTCGGTCTCTTGGGGCGATCCAAGCCATGGCCTGGGTTCTGCGCCCCCGGGGCTGCATGGGTGGGCGGGAGGCGTGTCTACGGCCGGGCATGCCCCCCGGGGCGGTGGCCAGTAGCCAGTGGCCCTCGTGGCCGGCTAGCTCGCGTTGGCGTCGAATGGCTGTGGGCAACCAGGTGACCGTGGAGGTGGCCTGTGGCTGCGGAGCCCGTCCTCCTTCAGTCGGCTAGCGACTTGGGGTGGCAGGTTCTGCAGGCCTCGTGGCATCTTGGCGTGGTCGGTGCCGGGGCCGGCGGTGAAGGGTCGAGATGGCGGACTAGAGGGGGGTGAATAGTCCTTTCTAAAAATTAAACGCGTTGGCTAACCAAAACAAATGCGGAAATAAACTTATCGGTCTAGCCAAGACTATACCCCTCTAATTAAGTTCACAAGCACCTCACAAAGATCCTAATTAAACAACTAAGGTGCTTTCCTTAGCAAGAGCTCTCCTATTTAATTCTAGAGCAAGGTCACACAAACCTATGCACTAGTACTTTGCAAGCAAGAGGGAGCTCCTACACAACTAGTGAAGCAAAAGCACAAAGCTCCTAAGCTCACTAGCAATGCTCAATAACAAGGCAACTAATGCCAAATTAGAGAGCGCAAAACACTTAGCTACACAAACTAAGCAATGTGACTAACAAGGTTACACAAACCAAATTAGTCACGCAAAGAGAAGCTTCTAGCTACACAAGCAAGAAGACAACTAGCAAGCTACACAAGCAAACTAGTTACGAGAGCAACTACACAAGCACAAGTATATATGAAAGTAAATACAAGCTTGTGTTACACGAAGGCAAACCACCGAGAAGAGTAGACAATGTTGACACAGTGATTTTCTCCCGAGGTTCACTTGGTTGCCACCAAGCTACGTCCCCGTTGTGTCGACCAACACTCCGTGGTTCGGTGGCTAATCGGTCACACACCGAGCCTGTCAAAAGGCACCGCAAGAACCTACCAAAAAGTGTGGTAGCTCAATGACACGATCAACTAGAGTTGCTCTTCGCGATCCCCGCGGGGTGAGCACAATCCCCCTCACAAAGCTTCTCCGGAGCCTCGCACAATCTTCTTGCGAGCTTCGACGGAGCCACAAGCCACCAAGCCGTCTAGGAGGTGGCAACCTCCAAGAGCAACAAGCACCACCGGCTTGCAACACGATCACCTAGTGCCACACGATGCAATCTCTCAAAGCAACGCACTAGAATCGCTATCTCACTCGATCCGATGAACACTATCAAGCATGAGTGAGTTAGATGGCTCCCAAGCACTACCACACAAGTCACAAAGACTATAGTGTGCTCAGCTTACGGCCACAACCGGCCAAGGCATCTATTTATAACCCCATGGTCAAATAGAGCCGTTACCCCTTCACTGGGCAGATTTCGGGACGACCGGACGCGCCGGTCGTAACTGACCGGACGCGCTTCACCGCGTCCGGTCGCCCTGCGACGTCCACGTGTCCCTCGAAATTCAAATACGACCGTTAGATCCTCCAACGGTCACTGACCCCAACGGTCAAAACAACGACCGGACGCGCCCTAGGCAACGACCGGACGCGCCTGTCAAACGACCGGACGCGCTGGTCCAAACGACCGGACGCGCTGGTCGCCCAACGGCTAATTGCGAAACAACGACCGGACGCGCTGGTCCAACTGACCGGACGCGCCGGGAACGACCGGACGCGCTGGTCCCGTGAAGGACCGGACGCGCTGGTCGCCTGAGCAGCGCTCAACGAAGCAGTGACCGGACGCGCTGAAGAAAATGACCGGACGCCACAGTGCCCGCGTCCGGTGGGAGTCCAGTAAGCTCCCTGGACGACCGGACGCGTCCGATCGTCAGTGACCGGACGCGCCTCGCGTCCGATCATCGAACTAAAAATCGCGCAGACACTGAACACTGACCGGACGCGTCCGGTCCTGCAAGGACCGCGTCCGGTGCAGCGTCCGGTCACCTCTGTGACCTCCGTTCGCCTCCGTTTCTTTTCCAACTTTCGGCGTAGTAGAAAATAGGCGTTTCACTTCTCCAAAAAGCGCCGAATCCCGCCTCGCAAGCTCGGCGGGAGGGAGAGAGGAACCCAAACCCTCTCTACCACTCAAACTCCACTGCCTTCGTAAAAGTGCCAACACCAACAAGTGATCACCACTTTGTGCACGTGTGTTAGCATTTTCATAATCATTTTACCGAAGGAGTTAACCACTCAACTTGCCACGCCACTCGATCCTAACACGTATGCAAAGTTAGATCGCTCAAGTGGCACTAGATGACCGATATGCAAACAAGTTTGCCCCTCTTGATAGTACGGCCATCTATCCTAAATCCGGTCATAAACTTCTCTACACACCTATGACCGGTGAAATGGAAATGCCCTAGGTTATACCTTTGCCTTGCGCATTCCACTCCATCTCCTCCGATGTTGATGCAACACATGCACCAACCAATCACCAAATGATATGATCCACTTCATATCATCACGTGACCGTATTGGTTCATCGATCTTGACCTCACTTGCTCTTTACCGTTGCCTCGGTCCTTCGGCGCCAAGCCATCACACAACTTGCCCTTCACCCTAGCAACCGGTCCATCAAGCCAAGCCTCATCTTGATCTTCTCCACCTTGGTCACATGACTCCATGTCATGTCTCATATGCAATGAGCTCCTTCATGACACCATCACATGTGGACTAATCTCCTGTGTATCTCACATAACCACATATTAGTCCACCTAAGTTGTCACTCAATTACCAAAACCAAACAAGGACCTTTCAATCTCCCCCTTTTTGGTAATTGATGACAACTCTACAAAGATATGGAAATTAAGCTTTTTCAAGCTAGCACTTCACACAAAGTGTAAATTGCTAACTTGTTTTGGATTTAATGTTACTTATCCAACTTTTAAGCTCTATGTCAAGATTTGGATAAGCACCATAAAATCCGACTTGGTAGTGCTAGCTCCCCCTTCATATGTGCTCAAAAGGTTTGGTTTTAAGCTCACACATATGCATGAATATGAAATTTGTGGGAGGGTTAGCACTACTAAGTGATGCTAAGGTGTATAGAATAAACCTTTGTAGCTCGCTACCAATTAGTAGCTTGATACCATTTGAAAATCACAAGTTTGCCATCATCCTTAGCATCATGAGTAGCTAGACATCAAAAACACTAGAAACCCCGTGAGATCAACATTATAAGCAAGGTTCTAGTTTTTGCATGATAATCATAAGTCTAGCTATCATCCTATGCATGCTAGTTATCAAATCATCATTCAAGTTCTATAACTAGCATACACCACACAAGCATGCATATTGAAATTAAGAAATTTATGCAATGCAAGCAAGCACATGAATTATGCACATACCAAATGTAAACAATCAAAGTTCATGAGCTTGCTCCCCCTACTTGTGTGCTTTCTTTGTCCAAGAATGTTTGATCCCCTTACATTCTTCAATGTTACTCCCTCTTTGTCCATGTTCATGTCCAATCTTTCCAATCTCTCCCCAAAGCTCAAAAAGCTTTCATATCTTTGTCCAATCTCTCCCCCTTTGTCATCAATTTCCATAAAAGGTGTTCTTCTCAATTGATACAAAGGCTTGTATTGGGGTAGATGGTTGAGACTTGAATATTGCATTTTTGATGGACATTACCACATATGTTGGAATGACAAACTTTATGGTTGCTCTTGAGATTCCACATAGGATCTTTGACCTTGATACCAATTGGTGGGGCTCCTCCCCCTATGTCATAGCATGTGTCATTCACTTGAGATACTACTTGGAGATGAGGGTAGCATTACTTGATTTGATCACTTAAGGTTGAGGATCACTTGTGAAACCATTGTCTTGCATGAATGATACCACGTGAAGATACCATGAGTAGAAATGTGATACCATTTGAAAGAATTTTCTAGTATGGATTCACTTTGAAGGATTTGGCAATAATATTCACTTCTTGAACATTTGCTATCTTCATGAGTACCATTTGTGAGATATCACTTGTAGATCATTATCTAGACACCACTTGTACATACCACTTGGAAGATCGATTTGAGTCTAGATACTACTTGAAATAAACAAGATATCTATTTTTATTGTTGTCTTGTGCTTGTACTCTTATCATTGTCATGAGCTTCTTGTATGACTTGAACTATATTGATTTGCCTAAGATTCCAAGTTCGGTTTGATCCAATGACAAGCTTCTTCACACCTCAAGCTAAGGGTTATCTTGCCAATGTTGTACTTGTCACTTGTTAGCAATCCAAACTAGATCAAGTACTTAGGTTCACTAGCTCATGAACAAATTCATACTCATACCACTAGAACATTTAGACAATCAAGCAATAGTGGTAGGCTATGAATCTAAAATTTTTATTTGTTATGCATGATCCTAATAAGTATGTACTATATGCACTAACCGCATACTAGTAAGGGATGAAATGATCATGCACATTACAATGATACCTTTGCTATGTTGGAGTAGAGGATAGTCACATAGATTCTAATTCATTACTCCAATAGCAATGTGAAGTCCAATTTATAAGCTTGGTGAAGACCAATTATCATAGATAAATCCATTCTTCACCCATATGAAATAAAAACCACTTATGATCAAGTGCACTTTCTTGTTGTGGTTGGCTTGCTTTATCTTTTTGATCAATGCTTGTATGAGAGAACTACTTAGAATACCACTTGAAATACATGACTAGCTCTCTTTTGGGTGTTGCTTGCTCTTTAGATCAATCCTTTTGATTGCTTCAACTAAGCATCACAAGTTCCTCGGATCACCACTTCCATGTTAGCCTTCCAAGTCCCAAACTTGGTTTCACCTACACACGGCGGCAAGCCCCTCACTAGGGAGAAGTGACCTTTCTCCAAAGAACCACTCTTGATACTCACTTGAAATGATATAGTTTGATTGATCCAAATGATGAACTCAATCTTGATGAATAATCCTTGAATCTACATTTGAGTCCAACTCTTTCTACTTGTTTAAGTCCTTTTCTTTCTACCAAATGATCTCTAATCATCACTAGAACTTAAACTTCATCTTCATCTTAAGTTTGATCTTGATCTTCAAATTGAGTACCAAATAAGTACACCAAGTACATTCCACAATATAAAAGTCTTGTACTCATTGCTTTTCATGCTTCTAGATCAATCTAAAATCAAACTTAGGTTCCTCAACCACTTATAAACATGTTTCCAACTTGAGGACCTTTCAATCAAAGTGACTCTAGATTAATCCAATGATTGTCGCTTTTCTGGCAGATTCTGTACCCTTAAAAAAAAATTCATATCTCCCAATGTACAGATCCAAATGCCATGAAATTTGGTGGAGATGTGATTCACTAAGTCATCTAGCAGCTGTAAAAATTTGAGATTTATTTGACATCTAGATTGCTACCAGATTTTAAATCTTCCACCACTGCTACATGCTGAAAACTGCTGCACTATAGCTGAGAAGATGTACTCCAAAGTCGAAGCATCTCTTATTCACTTCTCATGAAATTCTTACAGCATCTTCTTCCATAAGTGTAGAGCATGTATACCAAATTTCAAGCCAATCCAAATAGATTTGATCACTCAAACATGGCTAAAATCATTGCTAGCTCAGATTTTTAATGTAGGACAGATTTTAATACATGAGCTATTCTTCATCAAATATGAATCAAACTTGAAACTAACTTGTTTGAATACTTTCACAGGACATATATCCATTCAATCCACTTACTAAATGTCATCTCATGAATTTATCCAACACAAACCAATCCAAACTTGATTACTGATCTTTTAATCCATTCAAACATCTCATAGCAAGCAACATTGCACATTTATCCAATTCAATCAACTCATATGCACCCAAATGAAATGATCAACCAGAGATATACCTTGGTTAGCTCATGATCATTCAATAGCAAGCTTTCAACTTGAATATTTGCAAGCCATCAAATAATTCCAATAAATCATCCACAACTTGATTATGACACTTGTATGTTGTAGTACTTTGGACTTCACTCATTTTGACTTGGCATTGGGATAGAATTGCAATAAGCTTCAATACTTGAGTCAACATATAATGATAAATATGAAATCAATTTGAGTCAAGCCTCCAATGCCATGGTACCTACACACAATCATCCACTCTTTGATGGTACCCAAACTAGTTTGGGTCCTCTCAAATTAGGTGCAACATACTTAGGCATAGCCTTAGTATGAGTAGCGGGATGTTTTGCAATTTCAACCAATGAGGTACCATTGCCATCCTTTCTAAGCATATTAGTATCATTAATTGAAATAGGCTTAGAATTGTTACCTAGGGGACATGAATGTGCCATGTGTCCCCTTTCCCGGCATAAGTAGCAACTTCTTTTGGAGTGAGCCTTTTCTTCCTTGCTCATGTGTTGCTTCTCAATGCCTTGCCTCTTATGAGTTGCTTGAGCTTTCTTCTCAAGCTTGGTAGGACACCCCGAGACAAGGTGTCCCATATCTCCACACTTGAAGCACTTGATGTGAGCATGCACTTTCTTCTCAATTTGATTCTTGCTCATCATCTTGGCATCTTGGATTTGCATTGGATGCCTTGCTCTACCACCCCTTCTTGTTTTCTTTTTCTTCTTTATCAAGTCACCATCATCTCCATGGTTGATCTTGATTTGTTCTTGGGGTGTCGCTTTTGGCTCAACTTGAGACTTCTTGGTAGGGCAATACTTAGCAATATGTCCCATTTCATGGCATCGGTGGCACATGAGTTGGGATAGCTTCTTTGCATTTTGCTTCTTCATAATCTTGCCCTTGCTCTTGTTGTAGCCAATACCACTCTTATCACCATATCTTCTTTGATTGGTCATGATATGCTCAATGACGATTTTAGAGTTGTAGCACCTCTCTAACTTGTTGCTCAAATTCTTCACTTCACTTTTAAGCTCATTGTTCTCCTTCAAAAGGTTAGTCTCACAAGACATAGAAGTAGAACAAGCATCTAATTGTGAAGAACATGGCATATATAATAAATCATCACAAGAGGTGGATACATGCTTCTTGCCTACATCACAAGGGTTAGTAATATGTGATTGATCATTTGACCCAAATGATGAGCCCTCACTAGTTTTGGTTTCTTCATTAGAAAGCTTCTTAGTGAGTAAAGCATGTTCTTGTACCAAGTTATCATGAGCAACACTTAGTTTCTCATGAGTCAATTTTAGCTCCTCATGTGAACAAGTAGTAACATAAAGTAGATGCTTTTGTTGTTCACATGTGGTCTTTAGAAAAGAGTTATCATATTCCAATTTACTTACTTTTTCAATTTCTCTTTTCAAGGCTCTTGAGAGTTTATAAAGAAACTCAAAGTTTGGATCATCACAATCCACAATAAAACCACCAACATGTATCTTATTGTTACCATGTGATGTTGTTGAAGAGCTTGTTGAAGCATCACTCTCATAGCCATCATCTTCACCATCAAGTGTGCATGGAGTAGAATCATTGCTTGCATTACTTGTGGCATTATCATTCTTCTTGTCAAGCGATTTTGTGATATGATCATCTTTGTCATCACTTGACCGTGAGGTGGAGCAATCCTCCACAACCACCTTGTTGTGGTCATGCTCAACATCCTCATGTACCTCCATCACTATGTGATCATCCTTCTTGAATTTTCCATCATCCTAAATTGAGGAGTCACCATAGTGATGCTTGAGCGCCATCCACAAGCTATGTGCACTTGAGAGACCCCTCACCTTGTTAAGAATCTCATTATTTAAAGCTTTGATTAGATAAAACTTAGCTTGTGCATCAAGTGTTCGGCAATCCTTTTGAGCTTGGGTACGGTTACCACACCCATCCAAGTCATGAGAAAAGCCAACAACTATGATCCACCAAAACTTAGGGCCAAGAGCACGAAAATGATCAAGCATGTGATTTTTCCACCGTGCATAGTGAGTGCCATCAAAAATGTGTTCCACACAATCATTTCGCGTATAAGTCGCCATCCTCTCGGGTCGGTGAAGACCGCAAATGAGAGACCCGGCTCTGATACCACTTGAAGGGTCGAGATGGCGGACTAGAGGGGGGGTGAATAGTCCTTTCTAAAAATTAAACGCGTTGGCTAACCAAAACAAATGCGGAAATAAACTTATCGGTCTAGCCAAGACTATACCCCTCTAATTAAGTTCACAAGCACCTCACAAAGATCCTAATTAAACAACTAAGGTGCTTTCCTTAGCAAGAGCTCTCCTATTTAATTCTAGAGCAAGGTCACACAAACCTATGCACTAGTACTTTGCAAGCAAGAGGGAGCTCCTACACAACTAGTGAAGCAAAAGCACAAAGCTCCTAAGCTCACTAGCAATGCTCAATAACAAGGCAACTAATGCCAAATTAGAGAGCGCAAAACACTTAGCTACACAAACTAAGCAATGTAACTAACAAGGTTACACAAACCAAATTAGTCACGCAAAGAGAAGCTTCTAGCTACACAAGCAAGAAGACAACTAGCAAGCTACACAAGCAAACTAGTTACGAGAGCAACTACACAAGCACAAGTATATATGAAAGTAAATACAAGCTTGTGTTACACGAAGGCAAACCACCGAGAAGAGTAGACAATGTTGACACGGTGATTTTCTCCCGAGGTTCACTTGGTTGCCACCAAGCTACGTCCCCGTTGTGTCGACCAACACTCCGTGGTTCGGCGGCTAATCGGTCACACACCGAGCCTGTCAAAAGGCACCGCAAGAACCTACCAAAAAGTGTGGTAGCTCAATGACACGATCAACTAGAGTTGCTCTTCGCGATCCCCGCGGGGTGAGCACAATCCCCCTCACAAAGCTTCTCCGGAGCCTCGCACAATCTTCTTGCGAGCTTCGACGGAGCCACAAGCCACCAAGCCGTCTAGGAGGTGGCAACCTCCAAGAGCAACAAGCACCACCGGCTTGCAACACGATCACCTAGTGCCACACGATGCAATCTCTCAAAGCAACGCACTAGAATCGCTATCTCACTCGATCCGATGAACACTATCAAGCATGAGTGAGTTAGATGGCTCCCAAGCACTACCACACAAGTCACAAAGACTATAGTGTGCTCAGCTTACGGCCACAACCGGCCAAGGCATCTATTTATAACCCCACGGTCAAATAGAGCCGTTACCCCTTCACTGGGCAGATTTCGGGACGACCGGACGCGCCGGTCGTAACTGACCGGACGCGCTTCACCGCGTCCGGTCGCCCTGCGACGTCCACGTGTCCCTCGAAATTCAAATACGACCGTTAGATCCTCCAACGGTCACTGACCCCAACGGTCAAAACAACGACCGGACGCGCCCTAGGCAACGACCGGACGCGCCTGTCAAACGACCGGACGCGCTGGTCCAAACGACCGGACGCGCTGGTCGCCCAACGGCTAATTGCGAAACAACGACCGGACGCGCTGGTCCAACTGACCGGACGCGCCGGGAACGACCGGACGCGCTGGTCCCGTGAAGGACCGGACGCGCTGGTCGCCTGAGCAGCGCTCAACGAAGCAGTGACCGGACGCGCTGAAGAAAATGACCGGACGCCACAGTGCCCGCGTCCGGTGGGAGTCCAGTAAGCTCCCTGGACGACCGGACGCGTCCGATCGTCAGTGACCGGACGCGCCTCGCGTCCGATCATCGAACTAAAAATCGCGCAGACACTGAACACTGACCGGACGCGTCCGGTCCTGCAAGGACCGCGTCCGGTGCAGCGTCCGGTCACCTCTGTGACCTCCGTTCGCCTCCGTTTCTTTTCCAACTTTCGGCGTAGTAGAAAATAGGCGTTTCACTTCTCCAAAAAGCGCCGAATCCCGCCTCGCAAGCTCGGCGGGAGGGAGAGAGGAACCCAAACCCTCTCTACCACTCAAACTCCACTGCCTTCGTAAAAGTGCCAACACCAACAAGTGATCACCACTTTGTGCACGTGTGTTAGCATTTTCATAATCATTTTACCGAAGGAGTTAACCACTCAACTTGCCACGCCACTCGATCCTAACACGTATGCAAAGTTAGATCGCTCAAGTGGCACTAGATGACCGATATGCAAACAAGTTTGCCCCTCTTGATAGTACGGCCATCTATCCTAAATCCGGTCATAAACTTCTCTACACACCTATGACCGGTGAAATGGAAATGCCCTAGGTTATACCTTTGCCTTGCGCATTCCACTCCATCTCCTCCGATGTTGATGCAACACATGCACCAACCAATCACCAAATGATATGATCCACTTCATATCATCACGTGACCGTATTGGTTCATCGATCTTGACCTCACTTGCTCTTCACCGTTGCCTCGGTCCTTCGGCGCCAAGCCATCACACAACTTGCCCTTCACCCTAGCAACCGGTCCATCAAGCCAAGCCTCATCTTGATCTTCTCCACCTTGGTCACATGACTCCATGTCATGTCTCATATGCAATGAGCTCCTTCATGACACCATCACATGTGGACTAATCTCCTGTGTATCTCACATAACCACATATTAGTCCACCTAAGTTGTCACTCAATTACCAAAACCAAACAAGGACCTTTCAGGCGGCCACCAGCCGCATCTGGCTGGCACTCGGCCTGGGGCGGTTGGATTACGGTGTGTTGTCGTGTCCAGAGTGCGTGCAGGCAGCTACGTCTGCACCACCATGGAGTTCTGGGTGAAAGCTCAACCCGGCTTTGGCCGGGCGGACGACGGTGACGCCTCGGGCGCCACATACTCCTTAGAGGCATCGTTGATGAACCCATACCTTTGCATCGACAATGCCGGATTCTAGGCGTAAGCCCCGCCTTAGATGCCTCTATGGCCAGCGGCGATGGCGTCCATGATGGTGGCCTTGGGCGCCCACCCTTCTTGAAGGCGTCGTTGAAGAATCACTAACGGCTACTCGTTTGCTCCTCGTGTCATTGTCGACGTTCGTGGTTCCCACCATGCAGTCAGCTCCTAGAGTTCCTAGTTGTGCCTGTGTGTGCCTATGTTCCACCGTAATGGTTTGTCCTACAGCACTTGACCTCACCGGCGTCATTGTAGCGGATGCTTTGTCGCTATCGCTTTCTCCTTTGGCGGATGCTTTGCTGTTGTTATCGTTGGCCTCCTATTGTTGGCAAATGCTTTGCTGCTGAGAGTGTCATGGCCGCTCTCCTCTGTGAATGCTTTGCCGTAGGGGGTGACTTCTTCCCTGACGGATGCTTGGCCGTCTATGGATCCTTGGCGAATGCTTTGCCGCAATTGGCTATTTGGCCCCCCTCTCTGGTAGATGCTTTGCTGCCGAGAGTGTGTTGGCCCACTTCTTAGTGGATGTTTTGCCGCCGTGGTCGCTCAGTCTTCGTTGGCAGATGCTTTGCCGCCGTTGCTGCTGCATGCTCATTCTCTAGGTGGATGCTTTGCCACCAAGGCTTGGTCTAGTGTGTAGGCAACCATTGCGTTGTTGTATCCTTTTTCCTGCAGGCTTGGTTGGTAGGTCTAGGGTGGTGGAGGCTGTCGCTCTCTGTTTTTCTTTTTCTTGTCCTTATATTTATTCCAGGTCACTTATCTCTACTTTTGTGATTTGTGTTATGTGCTACGAGGGCTCTCTCGTAGCTGTGTCATGTAATTCACTCTACTTAATAAAAAATGGGCTATATTCCCCAGTCGCGAAAAAAGGAATAGGGAAGAGCATATGAAATCTGATGAGATGCTCTGGCTAGACTTATTATTTGTCTTAAAAAAGTTATCTTCAAGCGTCACGTAATTAATCAGAGTTGTTATTGTAGTCAACATTACAATGTATATGGCCAGCGACTGCATGACAAGAATTCTTGGGGGGGGGGGCTTTAGGGGGGGCGGCGGCTTGAGCCCCCTCTCCCGCCCACCACTAGATCCGTCACTATATATGGGTTTCCATATAGTAACGAGGTTTCCTTCATTCTCTGGTTAGTCACAATAAATTTGGTTGGTTGGATGTGAACATGTTTTTTTATTTGGTGCTTGCAAAAAAGTTTTTTTTTCATTTTGGGTCCTACCTTTTTTCCATGTAAGTTTTATGGGATTTTATAATTGAACTCCGTTTTTATTAAGGGGGGAGTTTTCTATGTCTGATGATGGTCGGATGAACATGCCTAGACGACCACCCCATGGTTCAAACTAATAGGCTTGTTAGCCCGCGCTTGGCCTGCTTTGAAAGATGTCAGTATGGAAAGGTCCCACCAGGATGTGTGGTATGTCACCGAACAAACGCATGTTTTGGATATAAAAATTAGGACATTCTTGGAGGAACTAATTTTGTTTGCACCCAAAAAATTATATGAGAACCATTAAAAGATCTCCAGTTTAGAAAAATACATCTGAAAGATTCAGTTTTAGAAAACTAGCTCTGAAAGGTTGTTGGGTGTCCCATAGGATATGCGAGGGAAGAGCTCCCCTTTTTTAAGGAGGGATGGTGGTGGATTTAGTAATATTTTAAAGAATATAGAAATATGATAGGAAGGAGTTGTTCCATCTACTATTTAAAGAATAGGGAAGAGTATATGAGATCTTATGGAGATGCTCTAGCTACACTCATTTCATTTGTCTTAAAAAATAGCTACCCTCATGGGTTACATAAGTGATCGTGAGTTCTTGATAGTAGTCCATTGTACAATGTATATGGGTTTCGCATATAGTAATGAGGTTCTCTTCATTCTCTGATTAGTCACAACAAAATTGGGTGGTTGGATGTGAACAGTTTTTTTTTTGTGCTCGCAAAAAAAGTTTCTTTTTTTTTCTCATTTTGGGTCCTACCTTTTTTAATTTGCCATCTACTATATATACACTCGGTGGTTTTCAATTTCATAACTGAACTACTCGTACGTTTTTATTAAGAGGGCATTAATTCTTAGATATAGAGCAATTAATTGGTGCGCAATGCGACCTTCTGGGCAAAACATAATACTAAATGAAAAGTGCACCGCGATCTTGGTAGAAGTAAAGCATTTTCATCGAAATGAAATCCGATCCTCGCTGGTAGAGTACATGCATGATTCCGGGTCCGTCCTCGAGCATTCCTGGAACTTTCGGTACCTCTTCCGTCCTTGCTCCGCCGGTCGATAAAAACTATTCGGTTCGTAGGGTGGTAAGCTATAAGATGCGGCCACTTTAGGATCAGAACCGCGCGGGGCTGAAGAAAAGAATCACGCATATGCACCACCGAACCGAGTGATGACGAGGTGATCACACGCCCTTTCTTCGTTCTCCATTCCGGTCTTTCCATTTTCCAGACAGGGGAATCAGGAAAGTTACGAAGCTAACATTCGCTGAAACAGAACCCCGTTGGTTGCTCGGGGAAAAAAAAAAGACATCCGAATCCCACAGACTGAAAATCTATCCCCACCAGGTTACCACCACACCGACTCGATCTTTTGACTTTTCGTAACAACCAGTCAATAACCGCACAGTTTTCTGACATGTGTTTCGTCGTTCGTTGGCAAAATCAAAGACGCATACGCGCTGCATGCGGAACTCGGTGTGGAAGCGACGACGAGAGCAAGTACGGACGTATCTGCCCATGGATCGAGTCCAAGTGGCCAACCTCCTCCTCCTCCCAGTGCCAGTTAGTTTCTATTGACTCGCGCACCAAATCGCCCTCTCCCATCCCATGCATGCAATGGTCAGCACACAGCACGTACTAGTATGCCGCACCAGTCACTGCTACGAAGCTGCGTAGTCCACGGGACGCGACATTCGCCGGCCGGCCGGCTCCTCTCACAGTCTCGACACTCGTCTCGTCTCGGCAGATCCACGCGCTCACACGGCTCCCTTCCTTTCCACCGTGTAGCTAGCTTGCTAGTGCCTCAACAAACGCGTCAGCATCCAATCCCCAACCGACCCACCGGCGACCCCGCCCCTCTCTATAAGTAGCGCGCCCGCCACGCCCCGACCGAGCACCGGCAAACCCGTGCCAACTCGCGTACATCCCAGCCAAAAACACACGCTCATCACGCACCGATCAAGCACCTGCCTAAGCTTCCCCCAGTACTTGGATCTAGCTCAATCGGCTGAGCGCGACATGGCTTCGTCGTCGAGGCAGCAGCTCGCGGCTCTCGCCGTGCTCGCGCTCGCTTTCCTTGCGTGCGCGGGCATCGCCAGCGCCGCGAGGCCGGCACCAGCGACCGGCGGCGGTGAGGAGGCGGGCACAACGCCCGCGTCGTACCTGCAGATGTACCCGGCGGCGGCGGTGGTGGAGAAGGCGAGGGAGACGGTGAAGATGCTCATGGCCAGGCTGCCGGCCGGGCCCAGCCCCCAGGGCCCCGGTCACTAGCGCGTATCGTACTATCGTGCAGTGGATACGGCCATCGGAGATCGGTGTGCGGGTTGGCACGTACGAAACAAATGGCGTACGGAGCATGTGTATTGACGATTGTCTCTGTTGGCCATGGTACTAGTGCTAGTATAAATTGTATATAAAAGTATACTCTGCTAAAGTGCTAATTAAGAGCACGTATACTTAATTATATATGATTCTTTGATACCTTTGTCACTAGATACTAGTAGAAACACTTCCATTTCTACTTTTCTTTTGTACCTTCTGCTGTTTAAATGAGATTATGATGTCTTTTTTCCTTCAAAAGTATAAGTGCCGTGTGCCTAATTTTCTTCTATGTTCTCAAATATATTAACAAGATGTATCTGCTCATCTAGTCAACGGAACATGTCTCTTTCATCTTCTGCTATATATATAGGAGAGTATGTTAGTGGAGCAGTTTGTGAAGCTTTGATGACGTGCAACCTGCAATCGCTCCGCTCGTCAAATTGTGAGTTCACACATACTGAACAATGACCAAAATCTGACCACGGCATTATTTTTTTTTCCTGATCACGCAAAATGTTTGCTTGTATTAAGGTAGAGAAAAGTTTAATACAATATGCCTTTGTGGCGCCCTAGGGTGTCAGAAAAGTTGTACACAGACACTCAAACTGTAACAGAACCGACCAAATTATAAGAGCACAAGTACAAAAACAAGCACCGAAGCGCTCAAATTTTCGAACTTGAGCCCATATAATCCCGGTAGTCAATCGAAACCACGAAGGATTTCAAACCAACTTGCTTACAACCAAGATCGCATCATTCAACATACAACATCATACGTTACATTTCGCAAGTAGTTCCGAAATAAGTTTATACACACGGAGTCGCAATTATTACAAACCAAGTTTATAAAAGTAGCGGAAGCATAAACACACCCGTTGTTTAACTACTGCCAGTCTTGTTGATCAACATCCCACAAAAGCATTAGGAAAGTACATAAAAGATGATCACGCCCAAGTGATCTAGTCTTCGTCACCCGCAGGGTGGAGACAATTTTTGCAGAAGCCTTGGTAGAGCATATCATCTGCAACAGGAGGGAATAAACCCTGAGTACTGGAATGTACTCAGCTAGACTTACCCGTCGAAAACCAGAAATAAGATGACACCAAGGATTATGCAAGGCTTTCACAAGAGGCTAGCTGACATCATATTTTTGCATAAAGGCATAAGTAATTGAGATTCTTATAACCTGTACTAGCAGTTAATTTAGCATTTACCTGTCATCTATCTTAGCACCTGTACTAAACATGCACTTGATTATAATCAAACAATTATCATCATTATATCGAGAGCAGGTATGAATTGTGGCAATATTGTATCATTCCCTTAACCACCAGTTTATTTAATGAGATCTACGTTGCCGCTGCTCAAGTCAAGTGCTCACTAACCGGGAGCGACGGCGATTCGAATCGAATTCCTATCCAGCTGGAGGGGTATTTCTAACACTCACCGAGTCACGCCTGGCGAGGGCTGCTCAGGTCATCTTTTGTACAGTTCAGGAATCGCGGGTCCGAATAATGTCGCGTCCCCAAGGGCGACACTCTGCCAGGTGATAGGGACTCTAACCCCCCCTTGGTCTCACGCCAATGTCCCCAAGCACATCCTTTCTCTCCTCCAAGATGCAACCTACCATTTGTAGGGTCGAGATGGCGGACTAGAGGGGGGGTGAATAGTCCTTTCTAAAACTTAAACACGTTGGCTAACCGAAACAAATGCGGAATAAAACTTATCGGTCTAGCCAAGACTACACCCCTCTATCTAAGTTCACAAGCACCTTACAAATATCCTACTTAAGCAACTAAGGTGCTTTCCTTAGCAAGAGCTCTCCTATTTAATTCTAGAGCAAGGTCACACAAACCTATGCACTAGTACTTTGCAAGCAAGAGGGAGCTCCTACACAATTCTAGTAAGCAAAGCGCACAAAGCCTAAGCTCACTAGCAAAGCTCAATAACAAGGCTACACAAGCCAAATTAGAGAGCGCAAACTACTTAGCTACACAAACTAAGCAAGGTGACTAACAAGGTTACACAAACCGAATTAGCCACGCAAAGGGGATACTTCTAGCTACACAAGCAAGAAGACAACTAGCAAGCTACACAAGCAAACTAGTTACGAAAGCAACTACACAAGCACAAGTATATATGAAAGTAAATACAAGCTTGTGTTGCACGAAGGCAAACCACCGAGAAGAGTAGACAATATTGACACGGTGATTTTTCTCCCGAGGTTCACTTGGTCGCCACCAAGCTACGTCCCCGTTGTGTCGACCAACACTTAGATGGTTCCTCGGTGTGACCCTCAAGTCACTTGCCCCTCAAGGCACGCCCCGCAAGGCACCGCAAGACACCACTCTCAAGTGAGGTAACTCAATGACACGCACAACTAGAGTTGCTCTTCGCGATCCCCGCGGGGTGAGCACAATCCCCCTCACAAAGCTTCTCCGGAGCCTCGCACAATCTTCTTGCGAGCTTCCACGGAGCCACAAGCCACCAAGCCGTCTAGGAGGTGGCAACCTCCAAGAGTAACAAGCACCACCGGCTTGCAACACGATCCCCTAGTGCCACTCGATGCAACCTCACGATGCAATCGCACTAGAATCGCTCTCTCACTCGATCCGATGAACACTATCAAGCATAAGTGAGTTAGAGGGCTCCCAAGCACTACCACACAAGCCACCAAGGCCAAAGTGTGCTCAGCTACCGGCCAAGGCCGGCCACAAGGTCTATTTATAACCCCACGGTCAAATAGAGCCGTTGCACTCCACTTGTCCGTTTTCTGCGGGAGCACCGGACGCGCCGGTGGTAACTCACCGGACGCGCTCAACCGCGTCCGGTGCCCCTCCGACGTCCGCGTGTCCTCCGAATTCAAATTCGTCCGTTAGATCCTCCAACGGTCACTGCGCGCCAACGGTCAAACGACACACCGGACGCGCTGATGCGAACCACCGGACGCGCCGGTGCGCACAGTCCTCGCGCGCGCGAAGACAACACCGGACGCGCTACTCGCAACCACCGGACGCCACAGTACCCGCGTCCGGTGCGAGTCCAGTAAGCTCCCTGGACCACCGGACGCGTCCGATGGTGTGACACCGGACGCGCACTGCGTCCGATGACTTCGTGACTCGCTGTTCGCCAGACCGGACGCGCCGGTCCCGTGGGTCACCGGACGCGCCGGTGTCAAACCCTAGCCCGCGCGCCTGACGCCCGCGCTGCACTCACCGGACGCACCGGTCCACAGTGACCGCGTCCGGTGCAGCGTCCGGTGCGGCGTCCGGTGCTGCGTCCTGCCACTTCCGTGACCGCGTTCGCCTCCGTTTCTTTTCCGACTTCCGGCGCAATGGAAAATAGGCATTTCATTTCCCCGAAATCGCCTGAATCCCGCGCTCGCACGCTCGGCGGGAGGGAGAGAGCAACCCAAACCCCTTTCTACCCGCACACCACAGCGTGATCAACGCCACCTTTGCAAATGTGCCAACACCATCAAGTGTACATCTCCATGTGCTTGTGTGTTAGCTTTTTCTCAATCATTTTCAAAGGTTTTAGGCACTCAACTTGCCTCGCCACTCGATCCTAACACGTATGCAAAGTTAGATCGCTCAAGTGGCACTAGATGACCGATATGCAAACAAGTTTGCCCCTCTTGATAGTACGGCCATCTATCCTAAAACCCGGTCATAAACTTCTCTACACACCTATGACCGGTGAAATGGAAATGCCCTAGGTTATACCTTTGCCTTGCGCATTTCACTCCATCTCCTCCGACGTTGATGCAACACATGCACCAACCATATCACAAATGATATGATCCACTTCATATCATCACATGACCGTCTCGATCCATCGACCTTGACTTCACTTGCTCTTCACCGTTGCATCGGTCCGTCGGCGCCAAGTCTTGCTCAAGCTTCACCATCGCATGGTCCTTCGCTTCGAAGCCTCGACTTGCCCTTCACCCTCACAACCGGTCCATCGAGCCAAGCATCATCTTGGTCTTCATCACCTTGGTCACATGACTCCATGTCATGTCTCATGTGCATTAAGCTCCTTCATGACATCATCACATGACCGTCTCGATCCATCGACCTTGACTTCACTTGCTCTTCACTGTTGCATCGGTCCATCGGCGCCAAGTCTTGCTCAAGCTTCACCATCGCATGGTCCTTTGCTTCGGAGCCTCGACTTGCCCTTCACCCTCACAACCGGTCCATCGAGCCAAGCATCATCTTGGTCTTCATCACCTTGGTCATATGAGTCAATGTCATGTCTCATATACAATGACCACCTTTATCTAAATCATCCACTTAGATACAAAGGTTAGTCCTAGGTTTCATCAATTAGCCAAAACCAAACTAGGGACTTTCAATCTCCCCCTTTTTGGTAATTGATGACAACCCTCACAAAGATGATTTTGATAATAAAAGTTTTGAACTTGTCATACTTGTCCAATCATTTTGCTCATAAGTAAAGTTTGGACAATTATCACAAGCTCGGTTTTGGTAGCATTAGCTCCCCCTACATATGTGCATAGAGTTTGGATTGAAGGCTTTGCACATATGCATGGATAGAAGTGTTGGGAGAGTAATTCTACCAAAATGATGCTAAGGTGTAAGAAATGGACCTTTGAAGCGTGATACCAATCGGAGTTGCCTTTTACACCATCCTTAGCATCATGAAGTAACTAGACACCCAACAAAAACTCAAGAACCTCGTGAGATCAACATTACATGTAAAGGTTCTTGGACCACTTGTAAAAACTTTAGGCATGTCTAGATACCACAAGTAAACTATTCCTATGCATACTAGTAGATCATTTCATCATCCAAGTTCTATACTAGCATTGCACCACACAAGCATGTATATTTAATTTAAGAACTTATGCAATGCAAGCAAGCACATGAATTATGCATATATCAAATGCAACCAATCAATGTTCATGAGCTTGCTCCCCCTACTTGTGTGCTTTCTTTGTCCAAGAATGTTTGATCCCCTTACATTCTTCAATGTTGCTCCCTCTTCATCCATGTCCATGTCCAATATCATCTATCTCTCCAAAGCAATCTCTCCCCCAAAGGAAATCTTGCATATCTTTGTCCTATCTCTCCCCCTTTGTCATCAATTTCCATAAAAGGTGTGCTTCTCATTGATGTAAAGGCTAGCATTGGGGTAGATGGTTGAGACTTGAATCTTGCATTTTTGATGGACATTACCACATATGTTGGAATGACAAACTTTATGGTTGCTCTTGAGATTCCACATAGGATCTTTGACCTTGATACCAATCGGTGGGGCTCCTCCCCCTATGTCATAGCATGTGTCATTCACTTGAGATACCACTTGAAGATGAGGGTAGCATTTCTTGAGTTGATCACTTAAAGTTGAGGATCACTTGTGAAACCATCGTCTTGCATGAATGATACCACGTGAAGATACCATGAGTAGGAATGTGATACCATTTGAAAGAATTTTCTAGTATGGATCCACTTTGAAGGATTTGACAATAATATTCACTTCTTGAACATTTGTTATCTTCATGAGTACCACTTGTAAGATATCACTTGTAGATCATGATCTAGACACCACTAGTGAAAACCACTTGGAAGATCAATTTGAGTCTAGATACCACTTGAAACACTAGATATCCATTTTCATTGTTGTCTTATGCTTGTACTCTTATCATTGTCATGAGCTTCTTGTATGACTTGAACTATGTTGATTTGCCTAAGATTCCAAGTCCGGTTTGATCCAATGACAAGCTTCTTCACACCTTATGCTAAGGGTTATCTTGTCAATGTTGTACTTGTCACTTGTTAGCAATCCAAACTAGATCAAGTACTTGGGTTCACTAGCTCATGAACAAACTCATGTCCATACCACTAGATCAATTAATCAATCAAGCAATAATGGTAGGCTATGAATTTAAAATTTTCATTTGTTATGCATGATCCTAATAAATATGTACTATATGCACTAACCGCATACTAGTAAGGGATGAAATGATCATGCACATTACAATGATACCTTTGCTATGTTGGAGTAGAGGATAGTCACATAGATTTCAATTCATTACTCCAATAGCAATGTGAAGTCCAATTTATAAGCTTGGTGAAGACCAATCATCATAGATAAATCCATTCTTCACCCATATGAAATGAAAACCACTTATGATCAAGTGCACTATCTCTTGAGTTGTGGTTGGCTTGCTTCATCTTTTTGCTCATTGTGCTTGCATGAGAGAACTAATGTGAGAATACCACTTGAAATGCAATTACTAGCTCTCTTTTAGGTGTTGCTTGCTCTTTAGATCAATCCTTTTGATTGCTTCAACTAATCATCACAGGTTCCTCGGATCACCACTTCCATGTTAGCCTTCCAAGTCCCAAACTTGGTTTCACCTACACACGGCGGCATGCCCCTCACTAGGGAGAAGTGATCTTTCTCCAAAGAACCACTCTTGATACTTACTTGAAATGATATAGTTTGATCGATCCAAAAGATGAACTCAATCTTGATGAATAATCCTTGAATCTACATTTGAGTCCAACTCTTTCTACTTGTTTAAGTCCTTTTCTTTCTACCAAATGATCTCCAACTATCACTAGAACTTAAACATCATCTTCATCTTAAGTTTGATCTTGACCTTCAAATTTGAGTACTAAACATGTACACCAAGTACATTCCACAATCAAATGTCCTTGTACTCATTGCTCTTCATGCTTCTAGATCGATCTAAAACCAAACTTAGGTACCTCAACCACTTATAAACATATTTCCAACTTGAGGACCTTTCAATCAAAGTGACTCTAGATTAATCCAATGATTGTCACTTTTCTGGCAGATTCTGTACCCTTCAAAGAATAATTCATATCTCCCAATGTACGAATCCAAATGCCATGAAATTTGGTGGAGATGTGTATTACAAAGTCATCTAGCAGCTGTAAAAATTTGAGCTTCATTTGACTTTTAGATTGCTACCAGATTTTAATTCTTCCATCACTGCTACATGCTGAAACCTGCTGCACTAAAGCTGACAAGATGCACTCCAAAACCGAAGCATCTCTTATCCAATTCTCATGAAATTTCTACAGCATCTTCTTTCATAAGTGTAGAGCATGTATACCAAATTTCAAGCCAATCCAAATAGATTTGATTACTCAAACATGGCTAAGATCACAGCTAGCTCAGATTTTCAACTTTTGGACAGATTTCAATACTTGAGCTATTCTTCATCAAATATGAATCAAACTTGAAACTAACTTGTTTGAAAACTTTCATAAGACATATATCCATTCAATCCACTTACTAAAAAGTCATCTCATGAATTTATCCAACACAAATCAATTCAAACTTGATTGCTAAGCATTTAATCCATTCAATCATCTCATAGCAAGCAACATTGCACATTTATCCAATTCAATCAACTCATATGCACCCAAATGAAATGATCAACAAGAGATATACCTTAGTTAGCTCATGATCATCCAATAGCAAGCTTTAACTCAAATAATTTGCAAGCCATCAAATAATTCCAATAAATCATCCACAACTTGATCATGACACTTGTATGTTGTAGCACTTGGACTTCACTTATTTTGACTTGGCATTAGGATTGGATATGCATTGCGCTTCATAACTTGACTCAATATATGATGAACAAGATGAAACCAATTGAATCAAGCCTCCAATGCCGATGGTACCTACAAACAATCATCCACTCTTTGATGGTACCCAAACTAGTTTGGGTCCTCTCAAGTTAGGTGCAACATACTTAGGCATAGCCTTAGTATGAGTAGCGGGATGTTTTGCAATTCCAACCAATGAGGTACCATTGCCATCCTTTCTAAGCATATTAGTATCATCAATTGACTTAGGCTTAGAATTCTCACCTAGGGGACATGAATGTGCCATGTGTCCCCTTTCCCGGCATGAGTAGCAACTTCTCTTAGATTGAGCCTTTTCTTCCTTGCTCATATGTTGCTTCTCATTGCCTTGCCTCTCACGAGTTGCTTGAATCTTCTTTTCAAGCTTAGTAGGACACCCCGAAGCAAAGTGTCCCATATCTCCACACTTGAAGCACTTGATGTGAGCATGTACTTTCTTCTCATCTTGATTCTTGCTCATCATCTTGGCATCTTGGATTTGCATTGGATGCCTTGCTCTACCACCCCTTCTTGTTTTCTTTTTCTTCTTCTTCATCGAGTCACCATCATCTCCATGGTTGATCTTGATTTGCTCTTGGGGTGTCTTCTCTAGCTCAATTAGTGGCTTTGGTTGAGGCTTTACTTGTTGCTTCACCAATTGCTTGGTTGGGCACATTGAGGTGAGATGACCCCAAGTGCGGCACTTGAAGCACTTGACATGCTTTAGCCTCTCTTCTTCTTTCATCTTCTTGAGCTTCTCAATGTTTGGGCAACCATTAGCAAGATGTCCCGCTTCATGGCATCGATAGCACATGGAATGCGAGAACTTCTTTTGGAGTAGCCTCTTCATCCTCTTTTCTTGCTTTCTTTCGCCCCTTGTCATTTTCTTCTTGAAGCCAAGGCCACTTTTGTCACCAAGGTTTCTTTGAGTCTTCATTATGTTCTCAAAGGTGACTTTTGAGTTGTAGCACCTCTCTAACTTGTTGCTCAAATTCTTCACTTCACTTTTAAGCTCATTGTTCTCCTTTAAAAGGTTAGTCTCACAAGACATAGAAGTAGAACAAGCATTTAATTGTGAAGAACATGGCATATCTAATAAATCATCACAAGAGGTGGATACATGCTTCTTGCCTACATCACAAGGGTTAGTAATATGTGATTGATCATTCGACCCAAATGATGAGCTCTCACTAGTTTTGTTTTCATCATTAGAAAGCCTTTTAGTGAGTAAAGCATGTTCTTGTACCACATTATCATGAGCAACACTAAGTTCCTCATGAGCCAATTTTAGCTCCTCATGTGAACAAGTAGTTACATAAAGTAGATGCTTTTGTTGTTCACATGTGGTTTTTAGAAATGAGTTTTCATTTTTCAATTTACTTGTTTTTGCCATCTCATTTCTTAGGGCCTTTGAGAGTTTATATAGAAGCTCAAAATTTGGACCATCATAATCAACAACAAAACCACCAATAGATACCTTAGTATCACCATGTGACATGGAACAATGTGGTGATGTTGAAGAGCTTGTTGAAGCATCACTCTCATAGCCATCATCTTCACCATCAAGTATGCATGGAGTAGAATCATTGCTTGCATCACTTGTGGCATTATCATCATTCTTGTCAAGTGATCTTGTGCTATGATCATCTTTGTCATCACTTGACCGTGAGGTGGAGCAATCCTCCACAACCACCTTGTTGTGGTCATGCTCAACATCCTCATGCGCCTCCTCCTTGGGCTCATCATCATTGGAGATCGCCCCATATTTCTCATTTAGAAACACCCAAATCTCATGGGCGGAATTGAAGTCTATGATCTCATGAAGTATGCTACTAACCATAGATCGATAGAAAACATTAGTAGCTTGGCTATCGAGATGTAGGCATTTACTTTGCGCTTGAGTTGCATTCTTTTTATCAATTGCAAAGGAAAAGCCCACATCTACGATCCACCACATTTGAGGAGAAATAAACTTAAAATTGCATGTCATCCAATTTCTCCACCGTGCAAAGTGTGTGCCATCAAAAATGTGTGGACACTCAACATCTAGCCCATAAGCCGCCATCCTCTCGGGTCGGTGAAGACCACAAATGAGAGACCCGGCTCCGATACCACTTGTAGGGTCGAGATGGCGGACTAGAGGGGGGGGTGAATAGTCCTTTCTAAAACTTAAACACGTTGGCTAACCGAAACAAATGCGGAATAAAACTTATCGGTCTAGCCAAGACTACACCCCTCTATCTAAGTTCACAAGCACCTTACAAATATCCTACTTAAGCAACTAAGGTGCTTTCCTTAGCAAGAGCTCTCCTATTTAATTCTAGAGCAAGGTCACACAAACCTATGCACTAGTACTTTGCAAGCAAGAGGGAGCTCCTACACAATTCTAGTAAGCAAAGCGCACAAAGCCTAAGCTCACTAGCAAAGCTCAATAACAAGGCTACACAAGCCAAATTAGAGAGCGCAAACTACTTAGCTACACAAACTAAGCAAGGTGACTAACAAGGTTACACAAACCGAATTAGCCACGCAAAGGGGATACTTCTAGCTACACAAGCAAGAAGACAACTAGCAAGCTACACAAGCAAACTAGTTACGAAAGCAACTACACAAGCACAAGTATATATGAAAGTAAATACAAGCTTGTGTTGCACGAAGGCAAACCACCGAGAAGAGTAGACAATATTGACACGGTGATTTTTCTCCCGAGGTTCACTTGGTCGCCACCAAGCTACGTCCCCGTTGTGTCGACCAACACTTAGATGGTTCCTCGGTGTGACCCTCAAGTCACTTGCCCCTCAAGGCACGCCCCGCAAGGCACCGCAAGACACCACTCTCAAGTGAGGTAACTCAATGACACGCACAACTAGAGTTGCTCTTCGCGATCCCCGCGGGGTGAGCACAATCCCCCTCACAAAGCTTCTCCGGAGCCTCGCACAATCTTCTTGCGAGCTTCCACGGAGCCACAAGCCACCAAGCCGTCTAGGAGGTGGCAACCTCCAAGAGTAACAAGCACCACCGGCTTGCAACACGATCCCCTAGTGCCACTCGATGCAACCTCACGATGCAATCGCACTAGAATCGCTCTCTCACTCGATCCGATGAACACTATCAAGCATAAGTGAGTTAGAGGGCTCCCAAGCACTACCACACAAGCCACCAAGGCCAAAGTGTGCTCAGCTACCGGCCAAGGCCGGCCACAAGGTCTATTTATAACCCCACGGTCAAATAGAGCCGTTGCACTCCACTTGTCCGTTTTCTGCGGGAGCACCGGACGCGCCGGTGGTAACTCACCGGACGCGCTCAACCGCGTCCGGTGCCCCTCCGACGTCCGCGTGTCCTCCGAATTCAAATTCGTCCGTTAGATCCTCCAACGGTCACTGCGCGCCAACGGTCAAACGACACACCGGACGCGCTGATGCGAACCACCGGACGCGCCGGTGCGCACAGTCCTCGCGCGCGCGAAGACAACACCGGACGCGCTACTCGCAACCACCGGACGCCACAGTACCCGCGTCCGGTGCGAGTCCAGTAAGCTCCCTGGACCACCGGACGCGTCCGATGGTGTGACACCGGACGCGCACTGCGTCCGATGACTTCGTGACTCGCTGTTCGCCAGACCGGACGCGCCGGTCCCGTGGGTCACCGGACGCGCCGGTGTCAAACCCTAGCCCGCGCGCCTGACGCCCGCGCTGCACTCACCGGACGCACCGGTCCACAGTGACCGCGTCCGGTGCAGCGTCCGGTGCGGCGTCCGGTGCTGCGTCCTGCCACTTCCGTGACCGCGTTCGCCTCCGTTTCTTTTCCGACTTCCGGCGCAATGGAAAATAGGCATTTCATTTCCCCGAAATCGCCTGAATCCCGCGCTCGCACGCTCGGCGGGAGGGAGAGAGCAACCCAAACCCCTTTCTACCCGCACACCACAGCGTGATCAACGCCACCTTTGCAAATGTGCCAACACCATCAAGTGTACATCTCCATGTGCTTGTGTGTTAGCTTTTTCTCAATCATTTTCAAAGGTTTTAGGCACTCAACTTGCCTCGCCACTCGATCCTAACACGTATGCAAAGTTAGATCGCTCAAGTGGCACTAGATGACCGATATGCAAACAAGTTTGCCCCTCTTGATAGTACGGCCATCTATCCTAAAACCCGATCATAAACTTCTCTACACACCTATGACCGGTGAAATGGAAATGCCCTAGGTTATACCTTTGCCTTGCGCATTTCACTCCATCTCCTCCGACGTTGATGCAACACATGCACCAACCATATCACAAATGATATGATCCACTTCATATCATCACATGACCGTCTCGATCCATCGACCTTGACTTCACTTGCTCTTCACCGTTGCATCGGTCCGTCGGCGCCAAGTCTTGCTCAAGCTTCACCATCGCATGGTCCTTCGCTTCGAAGCCTCGACTTGCCCTTCACCCTCACAACCGGTCCATCGAGCCAAGCATCATCTTGGTCTTCATCACCTTGGTCACATGACTCCATGTCATGTCTCATGTGCATTAAGCTCCTTCATGACATCATCACATGACCGTCTCGATCCATCGACCTTGACTTCACTTGCTCTTCACTGTTGCATCGGTCCATCGGCGCCAAGTCTTGCTCAAGCTTCACCATCGCATGGTCCTTTGCTTCGGAGCCTCGACTTGCCCTTCACCCTCACAACCGGTCCATCGAGCCAAGCATCATCTTGGTCTTCATCACCTTGGTCATATGAGTCAATGTCATGTCTCATATACAATGACCACCTTTATCTAAATCATCCACTTAGATACAAAGGTTAGTCCTAGGTTTCATCAATTAGCCAAAACCAAACTAGGGACTTTCACCATTCGATTCCCGGCCTGAACCATACTACTCGACTTCGCGGTCGGAACGACTTATCTGGCCAACTAAGTGTTAGACTGCGTTCAACATGACTCAAGGACGTACAGCGAAGCGGTCCTTAAACGACTCAGACGGGCATAGCTCCACACCCAAGACGTGAAGTGTCTTGCGGCTGTACTATCGAACTCCCGCCCGGTCTCACTTTCATTTTAAGGCATGGTTCCATCCACGATAGCCATAAAGCCACTCGTGACTCCTTCCTATATCTCGCGGATGACCGGAAATCACCCGACTTCTACCGAACTAAGCAGGGCTAAGCATTGACACGTGCCTAAACCTAATATAGGATTAAGTACGATATCTGGACAAGGACAGGTATAATGCAACAACTGTTTTCATACAACTCCTACAACTTAATGCAGTAAACAATTAAAAGTACTCAAGATTAATTTATAAACGGTAGGTTCAGCATGCACCGGGGCTTGCCTTTCAGAAAGGTCGAAGGCCGGTGGTCAGGGCACTCGGGCAAGTCTTCAGCGGCGTCTCCTTCGCCGACTGGTTCCGCTGGCTCCTCTGGCTGGTCCTGGACTTCCTCCGGAATCACAGGCTCGAATTCGAGGAGAGTTACCCCTCCGGTACACCTATTGCATGAATGCACAATAGATATCATGGATGCATAAATGGGTGCAACATGCTCGGAAGGAAATGCATTTCAGAAATAAAATACTCTATTCAAGTTACTTTATTAGTACGTGCAAATCTCTTCTCCGGTGGAGAAGTACTTACCTAAGCTACTCAACCTAAGATACAGCTGTTCTTCTTCGGTTAAGGCCATAACACCTAACAATACAAGAGTAATATTACTTAGGTTCTCACAGTAAGACATTCTGGACAGCAGCTCAAAGATTCCAACACAACTGGAGAACCCCAACTCCAAAAGATATGATCTAAGACAATCTGGAAAGCTTATGAAATGCACCATAAAATGTTTTCAGACCACAACACTTAATTCCAAAGTTTACCTAGTCGAAATTCCAAAGTTCCAGAATCTGTCCTCCCCCAAACAGAGAGCAGCAAATTCTGGACTGTCACTTAAAGCAGCAATAACTCCTAAATTACTAAGCCAAATGCTCCCAATTTTTGACACAAGCTAGTTTATCAAGTTTACTACAATTTTGGTATTCACAAGTTTTCCAGCAAACACTTTTATCAAGGGTCAAACCTAGAAATGCTACCAGCTGTCCAGAAAACCTAGAATTGCAAAGATTAAATATTTATTTATGTGGCAAATATCCCATAAGACCAAACTACTGTTACCACAAGTTCACAAAGGTCACAAGAACTCTAGAAAGTAAGGTGTGCCCACCTAGAATATTTATTTAAACTCATTTCTTAATTTACTTAAGTAATTAAGTGGAATTTCAAACATATATGTAAACTGCTCCTAAAATTCTACAAAAATTACAGGAGACTCTCTGACCCAAAAAGAGGCTACTGTAAAAATTTGAACTAAATTTATTCACATGAACCTCCTACACAAAATTCACAAGCCAAAAAGGCTAATTATTGTATAAATAACAAAGCCTAGTAAAAAGTGTCAAACAACAGATTTCTTAATTTTCATGGACACTCTAGGTACCAAGACATTCTCTAAAAATTTATATGAACATTGCACATGTAGAAAATTTACTAAAATTTATTTAAGTATTTCCTAGAATAACAAGATAGCATTATAACTTGAAAATTACTTAAGCACTACTGCCAAAATTTTTACCAAAGCTAGAGCAAGTATAAATTAGCCTACTCACCAAATTTCATAATTTTTGGAACACTGAAACTCAAGATATAATTTAAACAAGTTTGCATGTGATTTAAAACACATTTCAAAGACCTATTTAAATATCCCAGAAAATAAGCATCACATAACAAATTCATATTTTTCTAAAATACTACACACCCTGTAGATCCCAACAAAATTTATCTTATAATTTTTGGGCAAGTAAAACCCTAGATCTACATTTTCTAAACATTATCTAAAACTGTGACAGAATAAAAGAAATGAAATAAAATCAGATTTGCTACTGGGCCGGCCCGGAAAACCAACGTGGCCCGCTTCGCGCGGCGCGGCCCACTCCGCGCGCGTGGCCTGCTCGGGCTCCCGCCCGCGCGCGTATGACCGGCAGGTGGGTCCCCGCGGTCAGTGACGGAGGTCAGGGGAGCGGGCGGCAGTGAGCTCCGGCGAGCGATTCCTCGCCGCCGGTGGCTCCTCCGACCAATCCGGTTCATCGACGTCTTGCCCAGACCCAACCGCACCGAGGCTACCCCTTTTCCCCAAAGTTGATGCACCGCAACACCTAGGCCGACGGCGATGGCGGACGGCCGTGGTGCCTGGCGGTACGCCGGCGAGTCCCGGCCGTCGCACGACCTACCGAAGGGTGCATCCCCTTCCAGGACTCCTAGCGGACCTCTCGAGACCACACATACAGACGGGGATGGAACAGAGCCGCTTGACCGCGTGAGCACTTGGCCGACAGCCATGGCGCAACCGTGCACGGTCTCGTTCCGGCCTGGCTAACCCGATGCTGGCGGTAGCATCTTTACCCTAGCATCTACACGTGATAGGGAGGAGGAAACGTGAGTGAGGGCAGGCAGAGAACTATGGTGCGGTGCTGGCCACGGTGAACCAAACATGGCGGAGCTCCGGTGAGCTTTTGGGGAGCGGGCGGAGGTGGCAAATGCGGCTCACCTCGGGCTCAATCCAATCTACCGACTGGTCGAGGAGGTGTAGGGTGGTGAGGCGGAGGGATGGACGTGGTCCGGCGAGCGGTGGTGAGTGCGCGAGCTCGGAGACAGCTGCGGCGGCAATGGTGTCTCCGGTTTCCGCCTCGGCGAGCCCGGCCAGAGCGAGAGGGAGGAAGAAGAAATGAGCGCGAGTGAGGGGGTGGAGGTGGCCGCTCGGTGTTCAATCTCGCGTCTGGGCTCGCGACGTGGAGGCGATGGCAGCGCTTGGTCGACACGCGGCGACGCTCTTCTGCCCGGGCGCCACGACATGCCGGTGTTCGAGCTCGTGACTGAAACCGCGCCTCCAAAGACCGACTGACAGGGCAGTTTCGTCGACGATTTACTCTCAAACCAGCTCGTGTTAGTGAAACCTCCAATTAGCAAAGTTGTAGACCTATGTGAGCACTACAAGTTTGTAAAAGGCACCATGAGCTAGTTCGGTTTGGATTTGAAACTACAGGGCTCCAAACTAGTGTACTTGGAAACTGAAATGCAGTTTCAGAGATAAACGTCGACTGAAACCCTAACTTCTTGACGCTATATCTCCTAAACTATTTAGAACTAGGTGATGGTGATATTGACAATGTTGTAGAGCTATGTGTGGGCAACAACTTTGTCAATTGGCTCAAGGACTGATTTGGCCTAGTTTGTGAGTTACAAGTTGCTAAAGTGAGGTACAGTGAAACGGTTTTCAGCTCCACACTTAGCCAAAATGGCTAAGTCCCAAAACAGCCTCTAATACTGACTTGTGGGCCATTTTTGAGCATGTTCTGATCATTTTCATGAGATGGCCATATTAGAACTTTTGTTCCTTATGAAATTCTCTACAACTTTGCTTAAGGTTGCTCCTCCATGCAAGATCTCTAAACTGGACTTTTTAATTGGTCAAACTAGATCACTCCAGGGGTCCAACTTAGTCAACCACATTTGGAAGGGCAATTTGGTAATTTTGGTCAACATGAACATTGCTCCACTCCTTACCCTAAATGTAATTAAGGTGTTATAAGACCTAATTAGCCACTCTAAACATTGGTTGCACAAAATTCCTAGTGTCACATACTTTGGAACAAGTAATTCAATACTTTCACCCAAATGTTGCAAGCTCATGTTGCACATGTTGCATGAGTGTGTTGCATAACACTTGCTAATTATGTTACACTAAAGTGGTTGACATGTCTCACAAAGGAAATTGCACATAAGGTACTTGTGTGTTGCACACTACTCACTTCTTACTTTACATGAAATATAAACACATTATAAGCTTATGCATGAAATGAATGATGCTTGCTTATGCTTATGCAAATGCAATGCAATTAAGGAGCTAAACACCTGAGGTGTTACAGCCCTCCCCCCTTATAAAAATCTCGTCCCGAGATTTGGAAAGCGTACCATTTTTCATAGAATTCTTTATAACCATCCCGTAAATAGTCTTCCCGTTCCCATGTAGCGTCACTTTCACTACCCTGATTACTCCACATTACTTTATACCACTTAACCACTTTACTTCTAGTCACTCGTTCCTGAGTATCGATCACTCGGACTGGCTTTTCTTCGTAAGTTAGATCGGATTCCAGCCTGATATCTCCTAAAGGGACTCTTTCCTCAGGAACTCGAAGACACTTTTTGAGTTGTGATACATGGAAGACGTTGAATATGGCACTCATTTCTAGAGGTAACTGGATTTTATACGCAACAGCTCCACTCTTGCCTATGATTTGGAAAGGACCCACGTATCTTGGCGCAAGTTTCCGCTTAACACCAAAACGTTGGACACTCTTCATTGGAGAAACTTTCAGATACACGAAGTCTCCAACTTCAAACTCGAGTGGTTTTCTACGACGATCAACATAACTTTTCTGTCTAGCTTGGGCTGCAGCCATATGTTTTTGGATGGTACGGACTTGTTCCTCAGCTTCATGAATAAAATCAATACCATAATACCTCCTTTCACCAGCTTCTACCCAGTTTAGTGGAGTTCTACACTTACGGCCATACAAAGCTTCGAATGGGGTCATCTTAATACTCTCTTGGTAACTATTATTGTACGAGAATTCGGCTAGAGGTAACCATTTTTCCCAAGATCCCTTGGATGATATTACACATGCCCGCAACAGATCTTCCAAGATTTGGTTAACTCGTTCCGTCTGTCCTGACGTCTGGGGGTGATAAGCAGAGCTTCTCACTAACTTGGTTCCCAGAAGGTGATGCAAGTGCTCCCAAAAGCGAGCAGTGAACTAGGGACCACAGTCAGATATGATAGTACGAGGTATCCCATGGAGCCGGACTATCTGATTGAAGTACAACTCAGCATAGTCAGTGGGACGATAGTCCACTCTAACTGGAATGAAGTGAGCTGATTTGGTCAAACGATCCACAATTACCCAGATGGAGTTATGATTTTTGACAGTAGGAGGAAGACCGATAATGAAATCCATACTTATCTCTTCCCATTTCCAACCTGGGATAGAAAGTGGTTGAAGCAACCCAGCTTTCATATGCACAGCTTTAACTCTACAGCAGGTGTCACACCTAGCCACATATGCAGCTATTTCTTTCCGCATCTTGGTCCACCAATAGTATGGCTTCAAATCATAATACATCTTATTGCTACCAGGATGGATTGACAACTTAGAGGAGTGTGCTTCAGACATAATATCATTTCGAAGCTCCCGGTCCTTAGGCACAACTAACCTATCCTTGAACCATAGTACACCCTCTTCATCTACCCTGAACTGTGTAGTTTCTTGCTCTTTCATCTTACGCTTGATGTGGAATATACCAGTGTTAGTCTTTTGGAGCTCAATAATTCTGCTTTTGAGAGTACAACTAACAGTGATGTTGTACAAGACTACTGGATGTAGAAGGCGAGATCGATGAAACTCAGTTTCAACTAGGGAATGGCAATGAGACTTATGGCTTAAAGCATCCGCAACCACATTTGCCTTGCCAGGATGATAGTGCACTTGAAGGTTATAATCCTTAATCAACTCGAGCCATCTTTGTTGACGCATATTCAACTCGGGTTGGGTGAAGATGTATTTGAGGCTTTTATGGTCTGTGTAGATATTGCAAACATTGCCCAACAGATAGTGTCGCCAGGCTTTCAAAGCATGAACAACTGCGGCGAGTTCTAAGTCATGCGTTGGATAATTCACCTCATGCTTCCGAAGTTGTCGAGAGGTATATGCAATTACTCGGCCTTCCTGCATCAACACTCCTCCCAAACCTATGCCTGAGGCATCACAATAAACATCAAATGGTTTCTCGATATCCGGTTGTGCCAAAACCGGAGCTGAGGTTAGGAGGGTTCGCAGTTGGTGAAAAGCCGCATCACACTCAGGAGTCCAGACAAACCTGGTGTCTTTCTGCAGCAACCGAGTCATTGGCTTGGCTATTTTGGAGAAATCCGGGATGAAGCGACGATAATAGCCAGCCAAACCAAGAAAACTCCGGACCTCGTGAACCGAGATAGGAGCCTTCTAGTTCAGTACTTCTTGTACCTTGGCGGGGTCCACCATAATTCCTCCATCAAACAACACATGCCCAAGGAAAGGTACTTCTCGAAGCCAGAATTCGCACTTACTGAACTTTGCATATAGTTGATGTTCACGCAGTCTTGTGAGGACTATACACAGATGTTCAGCGTGATCTTCCTCATTTACAGAATATATCAGGATGTCATCAATAAATACCACCATGAACTTATCTAATTCGGGCATAAACACCGAATTCATCAAGTACATAAAGTGTGCGGGGGCATTTGTCAAGCCGAAGGACATAACAAGATACTCATAAAGACCGTATCTGGTAGAGAAGGCAGTTTTTGGAACATCTTCAGGACGGATTTTAATTTGATGATAGCCAGATCTTAGATCAATCTTGGAGAAAACTTTAGCTTTAGACAACTGATCGAACAAGATGTCGATACGTGGTAGAGGGTACTTATTTTTGACAGTGACTGCATTGAGAGGTCTATAATCTACGCACATTCGCAATGACTGATCCTTCTTCTTTACAAAGATAGCAGGACATCCCCACGGAGACGAACTAGGACGAATCAACCCCTTCTTCAATAGTTCGTTCAATTGCACCTTAAGTTCAGCTAATTCATTTGGAGGCATCCTATAAGGTCTCCTAGAGATGGGAGCTGTGCCAGGTAACAATTCAATTTTAAATTTCACATCCCGATCCGGAGGGAGTCCCGGCAAATCATCGGGAAAAATGTCCGGAAACTCATTTACTACTGGAATTTCGGCCAACGCCTTTGCTTGCACAGCATGAACTTCCCCAGACAAATCAACTTTTCTGGGAAGTTGTACCAGAAAACCCTTTTGATCTGTAGGATCTCTGAGCATAACTACCCGCGTGGATGTATCAATGAGTACCTCATTCTGACTCATCCAATTCATGCCCAGAATAACATCTATGCCTAAACCCGGCAAAACCACTAAGGCAAGCGAGTACTTTCGCCCTTCTATCTCAAGCTCAAGATTCCCCACTACTTTATTTGTGGAAATATTCTCACTTGCTGCGCTAATACAATAACCCCCACCTTCAACAGTATGCAATTTGTGTGCAAACTCTGATGCAAACTTAGGACTGATAAAGGAATGCGAAGCACCCGAATCAAAAAGCACCACTGCAGGGTGTTGGTCAACTAGGAACTTACCAGCAATGACAACCTCACCAGATGGAATTTCCTCAATACTGTTGTAATGAGTGTGCCCTTGACGACCACCTTGGTTGACATTCTTCTTAGGGTAAGGACAATTCCTGGACCAATGGCCTGGCTTGTTGCAGTTCCAGCAAGGCATGTTGCTAGGAGGGACACTGGAGCTGCCTTGGCCCGAATTACTCTTTGGCAGAGCCACTATATATGCCTTGCGAAACCCAGTCTTCACTGGCGCTTTCTTTTGTGGGGGACGGAACTTAGCACTTGTGGCAAGAGGGCGAGGAGGAGCCCTCGGGGCAGCTGGAGCTCGAGACTGTGAAGCACCTGCCTCAAGTGCCCTCTTGCGGCTCTTAGAAGCAGCATAGATCGAGTTATTGTTCTCTTGAGTCAGAGCATCACTGATAAATTCATTGAAGGTAGTGCACTTGCTAGTGCCCATAGTCTTCATCAGCTTTGGGCCAAGGCCTCTTTTAAAGCTAGCAATTTTCTTAGAATCGGTATCCACAAACTCTGTGGCATACCTCGCCAGGTTGTTGAAAGATTGCAGATATTCAGTCAAGCTTTTATTTCCCTGTGACAGCCTCATGAATTCTGTGTGCTTGATTGCCATAAGACCTGGAGGAATATAGTTCCCACGAAATGCGGCCTTGAACTGATCCCAAGCAATAGGGACATTTGCAGGCAATGTGGAACGATAGTGGCTCCACCAAATATCCGCTGGACCATGTAGTTGGTGAGAAGCATATTCAGTCTTTAGCTCATCAGTCAAGCGAAGCAGACGAAACTTTTGTTCAATAGTGTTCAACCACTCATCAGCTTGCAGTGGTTCCTCCGCCTCCTTAAAGAGCGGGGGCTTAGTATCAAGAAAGTCCTTGAAATCACTGTACTGATTGGGTTCTGGACCCTGGCGGCCAGGACGAGCTTCCCGGTTGGCCAGCTGGCGCATAGCATCTGCCAGTATGCGCTGCCCTTCGACCACTGTCTGCATCAGCTCAGCCGGGGTAGGTGGTGGCGGAGGGGGTGGCTGTTCCTCATCCTCATTGCCACGACCCCGATGAAGATTGTACGATATCTGCAAAATGCATAGTCAATGAGCACTGACGATGTGGGAAGTTTGTAGATGAATTAGTGTAAATATGTCAAACTGACTTCATGAAATAGACTTCTCAAAATACTCATGACACAATAATTCATCACAACCGCACAATCCATTCAAGCGGATCAATTGGCGCAATCATGTGAGAGAATCCAACAAGATGTACTTTGATAAAGGCTCACACACAAGGAGCACAACAGTTACTGAACCGTTTACGTTAAAATCTACGTGATTCTTGATCTTTTGCCCAGTACTTGGATTCAATTTCAAAATTTTTAGTTGACTGAGAAAGGCTACTTCAAACTGACCACAAGGAGGCTTCTCAACTGTAGAGTTCCATGGTGGATCATGACTAGCCACCTCGATACCAGCGCGTGCCAAGCAGCACAGCCTTATGTCGCGCGCCATAGGAGGCCCTCGGTTTCGTCGTGGCACCGAAGGGTACTAATCGTGACACCATCATCGAACGCAACACAATAAGACATCCACTTGCGATTGAAATTAACAGGTTCCAACTAAACATCCAGGAAACATAGAGTTCGACCTTACATCCAAAAAGTCAAGTTATTACAAAGCCTCACTCCAACCCCAGGAGGCACAAAAGACGATTCTAACATCATAGCTACATGATAACTACTCTAAGCATCGTCCTCAGAGTCGGTGTCAAGGATCTCCCCGCCGTCCTCATCACTAACAGGCTCTAACTCCTCATCTTCTTCTTCTTCTTCTGGTTCTTCCTCTGGTTCGGCATCTTGGGGTCCGTTGACCTCTACTTCATCATCATTTTCAGCCATGAAGATTCCCGAACCCATGTCCTCATCTGCGTTGATATTCCTAGGCAGCAGAGGATTTAGCTGGTTGTTCAGGCGGTGCACTTCTTCATAAAGATTGTCATTGTATTCTTCAGCATTCTCCAACTGCTGTTCGAGCTCAAACTGACGAGCTCTCAGAATATTTTCCTCGTGCCAGGCTTCATCCCTCTAGTTCATGACACGGACCAGCACGCGTTGACAGTTGCGGTTTGCTACTGTCAATCTCTGGACTGCAAGGGTTTCCTGGTCACAATCACGGATCACTTGCTCCAATTGCTGACGCGCTGCATTCCGGGCAGCAGTCACTTCAGCCAACTCCACCCTCAGCCTTTCCACCTCAGTAGGCTCGGGGCGGGGCTCACGTGGAGCGAGCTGGTGACGAGGTGCCCGGCCCCCAGTGGACTTGCGAGCGGTCCTCTTGGTACGTGCCATCTGTAGCAACAATATACGACTTAAAGTGAGGATCATTTTAGGACATACGAAATTTAATTTAGTCGGGAGTACTGAAATTTTTAAGGAGGGAGTAAATGATATGTATGATATAATTAAACATGATGCATGCACGTTCCATACGCCCTCTCACCTTAGTAGAATCCTAAAGTTCTAACGCTAGGCGGTGGCATACTTACGTTCTCTCATATAAGCGAAACTATCGGTCTACTCGTTACGCTGTTAGTGTACCTGCAGAAAATCTCATTTCAGCCCAACAGTTTCCCAATATATGCACACAAGAAGGCAGTAATTTAGATACTTTCCATATACACATCCCCTGATGTATATACTTCAGTATTAAAGCTACCCGATATAAATATATTCCCACAATTAAGTGCTTACGTAATTACATGGTTTAAACATGTAAGTATGCAAGTCACCAAAACTACTCTCCCCTAGATCGCCGGTTGGACGATCATGCTCTCACAACTCACACTTACCTGAGCGTCGAGGCAATTGATCCATACATTACCACCCAAGTGAATGGCATCCATACAATATCACGCCGTATGGACGACGAAACAAAAACAAACAAGGCCCCCCCAAGTTAGTCTCTATAATAAGCCACCTAAGAGTCCTTATTTGGGCTAAGGGATGTGATCACTGGCATACCTAAAAATAATTTTTTAGTGTTTTAACTCATTTTCATAATCAAATACTTTTGTTTTTTTAAATACTCGTATGATGTTTTTAATGTTGAATTATGCTCCGGTACCAGCTGTAACAGAACCGACCAAATTATAAGAGCACAAGTACAAAAACAAGCACCGAAGCGCTCAAATTTTCGAACTTGAGCCCATATAATCCCGGTAGTCAATCGAAACCACGAAGGATTTCAAACCAACTTGCTTACAACTAAGATCGCATCATTCAACATACAACATCATACATTACATTTCGCAAGTAGTTTCGAAATAAGTTTACACACACGGAGTCGCAATTATTACAAACCAAGTTTATAAAAGTAGCGGAAGCATAAACACACCTGTTGTTTAACTACTGCCAGTCTTGTTGATCAACATTCCACAAAAGCATTAGGAAAGTACATAAAAGATGATCACACCCAAGTGATCTAGTCTTCGTCACCCGCAGGGTGGAGACAATTTTTGCAGAAGCCTTGATAGAGCATATCATCTGCAACAGGAGGGAATAAACCCTGAGTACTGGAATGTACTCAGCTAGACTTACCCGTCGAAAACCAGAAATAAGATGACACCAAGGATTATGCAAGGCTTTCACAAGAGGCTAGCTGACATTATATTTTTGCATAAAGGCATAAGTAATTGAGATTCTTATAACCTGTACTAGCAGTTAATTTAGCATTTACCTGTCATCTATCTTAGCACCTGTACTAAACATGCACTTGATTATAATCAAACAATTATCATCATTATATCCAGAGCAGGTATGAATTGTGGCAACATTGTATCATTCCCTTAACCACCAGTTTATTTAATGAGATCTACGTTGCCGCTGCTCAAGTCAAGTGCTCACTAACCGGGAGCGACGGCGATTCGAATTGAATTCCTATCCAGCTGGAGGGGTATTTCTAACACTCACCGAGTCACGCCTGGCGAGGGCTGCTCAGGTCATCTTTTGTACAGTTCAGGAATCGCGGGTCCGAATAATATCGCGTCCCCAAGGGCGACACTCTGCCAGGTGATAGGGACTCTAACCCCCCTTGGTCTTACGCCAATGTCCCCAAGCACATCCTTTCTCTCCTCCAAGATGCAACCTACCATTCGATTCCCGGCCTGAACCATACTACTTGACTTCGTGGTCGGAACGACTTATCCGGCCAACTAAGTGTTAGACTGCGTTCAACATGACTCAAGGACGTACAGCGAAGCGGTCCTTAAACGACTCAGACGGGCATAGCTCCACACCCAAGACGTGAAGTGTCTTGCGGCTGTACTATCGAACTCCCGCCCGGTCTCACTTTCATTTTAAGGCATGGTTCCATCCACGATAGCCATAAAGCCACTCGTGACTCCTTCCTACATCTCGCGGATGACCGGAAATCACCCGACTTCTACCGAACTAAGCAGGGCTAAGCATTGACACGTGCCTAAACCTAATATAGGATTAAGTACGATATCTGGACAAGGACAGGTATAATGCAACAACTGTAAAAATTCTACAAAAATTCTTAATTTACTTAAGTAATTAAGTGGAATTTCAAACATATATGCAAACTGCTCCTAAAATTCTACAAAAATTACAGGAGACTCTCTGACCTAAAAGGAGGCTACTGTAAAAATTTAAACTAAATTTATTCACAGGAACCTCCTACACAAAATTCACAAGCCAAAAAGGCTGATTTTTGTATAAATAACAAAGCCTAGTAAAAAGTGTCAAACAACAGATTTCTTAATTTTCCTGGACACTCTAGGGTACCAATACATTCTCCAAAAATTTATATGAACATTGCACATGTAGAAAATTTACTAAAATTTATTTAATTATTTCCTAGAATAACAAGATAGCATTATAACTTGAAAATTACTTAAGCACTACTGCCCAAATTTTTACCAAAGCTAGAGCAAGTATAAATTAGCCTACTCACCAAATTTCATAATTTTTGGAACACTGAAACTCAAGATATAATTTAAACAAGTTTGCATGTGATTTAAAACACATTTCAAAGACCTATTTAAATATCCCAGAAAACAAACATCACATAACAAATTCATATTTTTCTAAAATACTACACACCCTGTAGATCCCAATAAAATTTATCTTATAATTTTTGGGCAAGTAAAACCCTAGATCTACATTTTCTAAACATTATCTAAAACTGTGACAGAATAAAAGAAATGAAATAAAATCAGATTTGCTACTGGGCCGGCCCGGAAAACCAACGTGGCCCGCTTCGCGCGGCGCGGCCCACTCCGCGCGCGTGGCCTGCTCGGGCTCCCGCCCGCGCGCGTATGACCGGCAGGTGGGTCCCCGCGGTCAGTGACGGAGGTCAGGGGAGCGGGCGGCAGTGAGCTCCGGCGAGCGATTCCTCGCCGCCGGTGGCTCCTCCGACCAATCCGGTTCATCGACGTCTTGCCCAGACTCAACCGCACTGAGGCTACCCCTTTTCCCCAAAGTTGATGCACCGCAGCACCTAGGCCGACGGCGATGGCGGACGGCCGTGGTGCCTGGCGGTACGCCGGCGAGTCCCGGCCGTCGCACGACCTACCGAAGGGTGCATCCCCTTCCAGGACTCCTAGCGGACCTCTCGAGACCACACATACAGACGGGGATGGAACAGAGCCGCTTGACCGCGTGAGCACTTGGCCGGCAGCCATGGCGCAGCCGTGCACGGTCTCGTTCCGGCCTGGCTAACCCGATGCTGGCGGTAGCATCTTTACCCTAGCATCCACACGTGACAGGGAGGAGGAAACGTGAGTGAGGGCAGGCAGAGAACTATGGTGCGGTGCTGGCCACGGTGAACCGAACATGGCGGAGCTCCGGTGAGCTTTTGGGGAGCGGGCGGAGGTGGCAAATGCGGCTCACCTCGGGCTCAATCCAATCTACCGACTGGTCAAGGAGGTGTAGGGTGGTGAGGCGGAGGGATGGACGTGGTCCGGCGAGCGGTGGTGAGTGCGCGAGCTCAAAGACAGCTGCGGCGGCAATGGTGTCTCCGGTTTCCGCCTCGGCGAGCCCGGCCAGAGCGAGAGGGAGGAAGAAGAAATGAGCGCGAGTGAGGGGATGGAGGTGGCCGCTCGGTGTTCAATCTCGCGTCTGGGCTCGCGACGTGGAGGCGATGGCAGCGCTTGGTCGACACGCGGCGACGCTCTTCTGCCCGGGCGCCACGACATGCCGGTGTTCGAGCTCGTGACTGAAACCGCGCCTCCAAAGACCGACTGACAGGGCAGTTTCGTCGACGATTTACTCTCAAACCAGCTCGTGTTAGTGAAACCTCCAATTAGCAAAGTTGTAGACCTATGTGAGCACTACAAGTTTGTAAAAGGCACCATGAGCTAGTTCGGTTTGGATTTGAAACTACAGGGCTCCAAACTAGTGTACTTGGAAACTGAAATGCAGTTTCAGAGATAAACGTCGACTGGAACCCTAACTTCTTGATGCTATATCTCCTAAACTATTTAGAACTAGGTGATGGTGATATTGACAATGTTGTAGAGCTATGTGTGGGCAACAACTTTGTCAATTAGCTCAAGGACTAGTTTGGCCTAGTTTGTGAGTTACAAGTTGCTAAAGTGAGGTACAGTGAAACGGTTTTCAGCTCCACACTTAGCCAAAATGGCTAAGTCCCAAAACAGCCTCTAATACTGACTTGTGGGCCATTTTTGAGCATGTTCTGATCATTTTCATGAGATGGCCATATTAGAACTTTTGTTCCTTATGAAATTCTCTACAACTTTGCTTAAGGTTGCTCCTCCATGCAAGATCTCTAAACTAGACTTTTTAATTGGTCAAACCAGATCACTCCAGGGGTCCAACTTAGTCAACCACATTTGGAAGGGCAATTTGGTAATTTTGGTCAACATGAACATTGTTCCACTCCTTACCCTAAATGTAATTAAGGTGTTATAAGACCTAATTAGCCACTCTACACATTGGTTGCACAAAATTCCTAGTGTCACATACTTTGGAACAAGTAATTCAATACTTTCACCCAAATGTTGCAAGCTCATGTTGCACATGTTGCATGAGTGTGTTGCATAACACTTGCTAATTATGTTACACTAAAGTGGTTGACATGTCTCACAAAGGAAATTGCACATAAGGTACTTGTGTGTTGCACACTACTCACTTCTTACTTTACATGAAATATAAACACATTATAAGCTTATGCATGAAATGAATGATGCTTGGTTATGCTTATGCAAATGCAATGCAATTAAGGAGCTAAACACATGAGGTGTTACACAAACTATCTCTATTGTACTGAAAGCTATACTGTTATATTGACCACGATATTATTGATGTATAATGAAACGGGGATATCAAACTATACTTGGTCACATAAATGGGCCAAGCACTGACACCACATCTCTATTAATTTATTAGACTGCCTCAAGCTTGCATGTTTTTTTTAATAAGGGAACCAAGTTCCAGCTTCTACCATCCGTGGATGGTATATAGCTGAGCGCCACGATACAAGTCAACGCCATAAGGCGAACACACCCGAGCAGGAAGTAAAACAGAGCTCAGCCCATCTAGTGAGCCCGACACACAAAGGGAAGCACTAACACCAATATGGTTTGTGAAGTTCCAACCAAACTTCGCAAAAATAGACATAATCAATGTCTCCCATCTTCGGCAGCCTTCTAAATAATGGGCGTTCCTCCTCTTTATGCAACATGGACATTGACGAATCCAGTACATCGCCCTAAAAATTACCTGCACGGAAGTATTAGCTTTAGCCTTGTTAAACACCATATCATTCCTATTCAACCATATCGCCCAACAGAGCGCCGCAGCTCCTAACAAAATTTGGTTACGGTGGTTTAGATCCAAACCATGAAGCCATGAACCAAACAAATTAGCAAAGCTAGTAGGTGGTTGAATTCCAAAAGTAATATGCACAGTGTTCCAAACAAAACTCGCAAAGCGACAATTGAAAAACAAATGTTGGATCATTTCATTTGAATTACAGAAACAACATTTGATACTTTCTTGCCAGTTCCTCTTTGCTAATTATCCTTGGTAAGGGTTACCCCTCCTTTAAATACCACAAAAAAATCTTAATTCTCAGCGGTATTTTTAGTTTCCAAAGAGGACTTTTGTCAGGGCGGACACCATGGCGAAAGAAGGTTGTATACATGGACGGACCATAAACAAGCCATTCTTAGTAAGGCTCCATCGGAACACGTCTTGCCCATTTGTGAGGCTAACTTCCACCACTCTTGAGACTAAATCGAACCAAGCGATTCGGTTTGCATTAATCAGACCTCATATAAAAGATATGTTTAGTGGTATAGACCTAAGGACCTTTGCCACTGTATCGTCTTTGCGCTTCACAATTCTAAATAAGGTAGGGTAGGCCTCACTAAGAGGTTTATCACCTAACCACACGTTCTTCCAAAACCGCACATTCTCTCCGTTGTGCACCTTAAAAGTGCCGCAAGCTAGAAAACCGGCCTTGGCCTTCATGAGACCAGCCCAGAAATGTGAATCCCCCGGCCTATGTTGCACCTGAGTTAAGGGTTTGTTAGACAAATATTTCCTTCTTAGAAGGTTTTGCCAAACCCCATCCTCTTTAGTCAGCCTAAAAAGCCACTTGCTAAGGAGACATCTATTTTGGAAGTCTAAATTATGTATTCCTAAGCCACCAAATTCTTTTGGCGTGCAAAGAACGCTCCACTTGGCAAGACGGTATTTCTTTTCGTGCTCTTCAGCTTGCCAGAAAAAACGAGAGCGGTAGTAATCTAATTTTTGAAGGACTCCTCTAGGGATTTCAAAAAAAAGATGACATGAACATGGCTAAGCTAGTTAGCACTGAGTTAATGAGGACAAGACGTCCTCCAACAATAATAATTTACCTTTCCAGCTACAGAGTTTTTTCTGGAACCTCTCATCAATACTGGCCCAATCCTTCTTGTATAATTTTACATGGTTTATAGGAATACTAGATACCGAAAAGGGAAACAACCCAACCGACACCCAAATAGGCGTGCATACTCTTGTTCACAGTCCTTGGCCTTGCCGTAAGTGAACAGCTCGCTTTTGTGAAAATTAATTTTCAATCTGATCTGATCTCCATGTGGATGCTGAGCTCGTTGCTTCCACTTCTGCTTCGTTTTCCCTTCCGTGCGTCAAATCCATGTGCAATTGTTGAGTGAGCAACTTCTTAAAGAGTGACAGCCAGCAGAAGTACCACGCCACAAATGTGCACGAGCGAGCTTACGGTCAGCAACAGCTCCTGAATGCAGAATTCAACACGCACTAACTAGGATGTAATGCACCTTCTTTATTTGCCTCTTGCTAGCTGCTATAGTGCTTAGCTTAAGCCTTGTTCGCTTGTTTTATAAACCGTACTTTTTCAGCCAACGAATGGTGTTTTTCTCTCACACCAAATCAGCGAACAATACTTTCAGCCATGGCCTTTTAGCCAAAAGAACATGGCTAGCTGATATAATCCAATCCCCGCTACACTACCGTGATGTTGTTTGGTTCTCAGAATAGTAACACAAATGAAAATGAAATCAGTTCAAATCGTATGTGAAGCTTTGATGACCTGCAACCGCTCCGCTCGTCAAATTGTGAGCACACACATACTGAAGAATGACCAAAATCTGACCACGGCATTGATGATGCATGACGAAACGGGGATATCAAATTATACTTGCCACAGAAATGGACCAAGCACTGACACCGCACGCCTACTAATTTATTAGACTGCCTCAAGCATGCATGTGTTCTGCTTATTTTGATCTGATCTCCATGTTTGTGGACGCTGAGCTCGTTGCTTCCACTTGTGCTTCGCTTTTCCTTCCGTGCGTCAAATCCACGCATGTGCAATTGTTGAGTGAGCAACTTCTTAAAAAAATGACAGCCAGCAGATAGAAGCACCACGCCACAATGCAAATGTGCACGAGATATAGCTTACGGTCAGCAACAGCTGCTGAATGCAGAATTCAACACGCACCAACCAGGATGCAATGCGTGCCTTCTTTGCCTCTGGCTAGCTGCTATATATGCAATGCAAGCACCCAATAAGCGAAAACGACACTTATTTTGGTACAGACTGAGTATATGGTTTTACAAGAAAGTTAAATTAAACAACTCTAGCATATAAATGTGGCTAGCGCAGTGCTAGTTGACGCTCATATCCGTTAAGTGTTAATTCGTCGTGTGCTCATGATGCAATCCCTAATTGGAACCGGGTGTTCAGTACATCCCGCATGCAGTGCAATCCCTATTTCCCTTCACTGTCATATGACCTTTATTATGACTTATATGAGAAAGCACTTACAGAAAGAAATAGTAGGTATATCAAATAATCCGGGAAAAAAGTAATATAATAACCCGGAAGAATTATCGACTTGCACGGCTGAATATAGCTGTTGCTCGTTCGTGCAGGCTACTACAAAGTCCAAATTAAAGAAGCCATCCATAAATCCGAAAGCCATGCCTTCCTACCGCCTGCACGTACCATTCATTCACTAGTGCAATGCAATGCCTGCGATGAGTTCGTCTGGTGAACTGAAAACAACCGCTCATTTTTTCTCCACTGCACGTGCACCATCGTCGCCTTCCCCTCATCCCCTGTCCATACCTTTCTCGCTGATATTTCCGTTCCCAATTTAACATGCATGAAGAGAGGAAAAACGATCGAGCCTTATCTGCAAAGCGCCCTCAGTCACGTCGAAATTAAACCCGTCGCCTGGTACTGCACCTACCAATGGTGTCCGCCCGGAGATGAGCACCGCGCGCCACACGCGTGCTGATCCATGTCCTTGCAGCGCACACGTGTGATGCTGGTACAGCAGGAACGGTTCAACCGAACGCACGTGCGTGTGCTTATATAAATATCAGGCTAGCCGTCGTCGCCCCAATCCAATAAAGAAAGTCCCAAAAGCAGTAGTAGCCGGTCCCGTGTGTCGTCCGTCGCCGCCGATGGGCTCGCCTAGGAGTTCCCTCCTTCGTTTCGTGGTGGCTCTGGTTCTTGGCGCCGTATTCGCAGCCGCGAGCGTGAGCTGGGTCGACGCCGCCGTCGGCTTTGCGCCGGCGATGAACGCGAGGGAGGTGGTGGCCATGCTCGTGGCAAGGCTGCCGGCTGGGTCTAGCCCTCGTGGCGCGGGGCACTGAGGGGGGAAAAGGAGGCTTTGTGATTCGCGCAAGGATGGATGAAGTGTGTGGTTACAGAAGTGGGGGGAATTGATTATGTTTTTTTAGAACATTCATATGGTGGTTCAGTTTTGTCTTGCTGTATTGATTTCATGTACATATTAAGAAACATGATAACGTGTTTTATAATTGTCCATGTACATTAAAGTCTCGTTCGGTTCTCTCGGATCGGCCCGGAACGAGATTCATTCCACGTGGATCGGGCCGGCGCAGAATGAATACCAGCCCAACACGGAACAGGCGTTCAGTTAAGGCCGGCCTAGATTCCAATCCGGCTCGTTTCAACCATTCGATCCCCTGCAGATTGGAACCGATCTCCACCTATGATCCTCTCGAACGGATCCCTCTGGAATCCGGTTCATGAATAAAAAGAGGGCCGGATTTAAACAATAGCTGCCGAACGAGGCCTAAAGATACTGTTTGCTTAATTAGTGCAATGCAAACGTAAGTGAAAATGGATAAACGACGGAGCCACCCTAGGGGCGGGGTGGGGCGGACGCCCCAGCTACCGGCGTCGTTGTCCAAGACCCCCCGGACCCCTTCTTCTTCCTTAGCTCCGGCTGCCGAGCAGAGGCCGCTCCGCTAGGACAAGCCGACATGGCACTGAGCAAGAGCGAGCCACGAGCACCGAGTAGCGAAGAAGAAGATGACCGGTTCTGCTAGGCAGTGGGAACTGGGCCTTTTTTTTGTTACTTAAGATTAGCCGAAGTGCCCAACAAGGGCCTAATTTGGCTCCCCAAATCTCTAATCCACCAGCACTGTCCGGCCCGCATTGACACGGCCGCCGTCGCCCACTGCCAGGTGCCGCCCGTGGCTCGCTGCCACCCTGCTCACTGGCTGCTGCCACCCGCTGCCAGGAGCCAGCCGCGCGCGGCTCGCCGCCACCGCACTCGCCGGCCGCCGCCAGGTGCCAGCGCGGCCCACTGCCCATCCGCTCACCGCTAGCGCCTGGAGCGATGGAGGGAGGAGGAGAGCAGGGCAGCAGCTCTGTCGGTTACCTTAATTTATTCTGCAAATTTGAGGTAATATCTTGTGTTGTTCGTCCATCTTTTCACCTTAATTTTTGTGATTCTAGTTTTTTCGCTATAATTTGTGTAATCTTAGTAGGTGAATACGGTGCGATTTGCACTATAAGTTTTTTTTATTCATTTTCGTGTTAGAACTAGCCCCGCTATAACTTTTTTCTGGCTCCCTCATGCCTGCAACCTGGAAAAAAAGTAATCATTTACCTTCGATTGTTTGGTTGACGTGAGATGACAGCTGCCAGCCACGTGATCCGTTTGCGTTGGGTCGTGAGTGGTAAGCGGCTAAGCGCAGTGCATATCAGAGGATGGAGTCCCGCCGTGAGACGATGCCTTGTACTTGCTTTTGTTTTTGCTGTTTTGCTCCTCCCCCCACCCTGTTCTTTTGTATATACCTGTACATTCATTCTTTCATTAATAGAAAATAAAAAAATAAGTAGGGGACTCCCATGCTAACCTTTCAAAAAACATATCTCAACCAAACGGAAATGAACGCTATTAGTGAATACCACTATGAATCGTTTCCGGTTCAAAACATCAAAATAGTCCAACCAAACAGCACCTTATAAGTGTTTCATGCTTAACCTTCCCCTTTCTATCTCTAGCTCCTTTAATTTACATACAAGTTCGCCGGACCAAACAACTCACGCACAAGCAAGCCACACCAACAATAGCTCTGGAGTGGACTTTATATGGGATGCCTACGCACACACTCGTCTTTCTGGCCGTCCACCATGTCTTGGCCTAATATATATCACCAGGAGTCTCTTCCATGTTCATCATCAGCAGGTGCAGATATGGTAAAAGTTTGGCAGAATAGAAAAGCAAGGACACGAGGAATATTCGCTATTAGGAGTGGGCATATTAATTAACCAAAATCGAGAAACCGAACCGAAATAGTCAAAACAGAAACCGAAAGAATCGGAACCAAAAAATCGATTCCTTATTCGGTTCCAGATTGCGAGGAATCAAAATAACTGAGAAAAATTCGGTTCCTGCTCTCGGATAATCGAATTAACCGAAATATATAAATTGTACTTCACTTTACTTGTATTTTTTGATACTATATTTGATATATGTGTGTGTGATGTCTAATATTGAATTACTATGCATTTGTGTTACTTATATTCCTATTGTTCCCTTATCAATTATTATTGTTTATTATCTAAATAGAGATAGTGTTGCCTAAATTTTGCTTTAAAACTTGTATATATTTTTTGTTATATTAACCTATGCTGAGAAAAAATTGGTTAGTTCGATTAGAACCAGAATCGAATCAAAATAACCCGAGAGCTCATAAATAAGATGATGATTTTAATCAAACCGTACAGACTGTAGTTAGCTAAGATTAAGATAGATACAAAGCTTAAGGCTCGTAAATTGCTCGTGTTTCACTTGTCTTAAGCTCTACTAGAGAAGCTGAGACCAGCCGGCTCAAATTATGTACAGGCTTGAGACTAACTTTGGGCTTCGGGTGGTTCTGAGGCTCGGCTCAGGTTAAGCTCAAACCTCTAACAAGCTCAAACTTGAGGTGACGCGATCCCTCGTTCTTGGATCGTTTATAGCCCTAGCCACATATAGTGGTTAGTGTGGATTATCATCCGCATAGGTTTCTCTTGGTTTGACGATTGCGCACGGTAAGGTCGCTGGTGATATGTAGTTTCAGCTGAATACGTTACACTGCCTGAGCAATGGGTCTAGCGAAGCCACGGCCGTCACCTTTCTCGGAGCTGATCTCTGCGAACCTTCTCATAGAAAATTCCTGCGTGCCTTCCATTCCGGTAAGATTAGAGTTTTTCTTCGTCTAGTTCTTGAGAAATATGCGAGTGAAACCATCGACCCAAATTATTTCATCTGTATATAAACCTCTCTTTGCATTTCTCTTCCGACTAGATCGCTCGAGTCTTTGGTCTGAGACGAATGAACGCAAGAGGTGGTGGTGGACAACGATGCAACGCAAGCAAATATAAAGCAACTCTAATACAGGCTGTGTAGCAATTTGGTGGGGTTCAATGAATTGCAATATGTATTACAGTATGTATATATAGGTCCAGCTGCAGCCAGACACGTGAACTATAATGGCAATGGGGAATCGAATCCTGAGCCATTAACAGCTCCGGACAATTAATTTGGCACCAAAGAAATTGTCGGGTATCAATTTTAAGATAGTCGAAGAAGGGGAACTAATGATCCCCAATGATCAAAATCGAACGGATGATTAAAGGGTGTGACCGCGGCTTCATCCAACCCCTAGAGGTTCCGGTTCACCCAACCCTTGGAGCACAGGTCGCTCGTCCGACCCCTTGGGAGTGGGCCGTGCCTCGCCTGACCCTAAGGGAACGGGCCTCGTCTCGCCCGACCCCAAGAAGGGGAGCTCCGCCCCGCCCGATCCTGAGGGCGCACGATCACCCTTGGACAGGGGCGCAGGCCCAACAGGGGGCCCGCGCTGCCTCCAACCACCACAGATGCAAAAGCTCAAGCCCAGGGTCGAACTTCTGATACCGAATGAGAATGTGCACGCCTCGACATGACCCGAAGCCATGGCAGGCCATGCCTGGGGGCCCCACGTCACCCACAGTGCTAAACACGATGGGACAGGGCGCCACAACCGGCTGACGACGCCCACATGTGGCGCCAATAGCAAACAGGGCCACAACATGGAGCTGTCTTCATCGCCATCAGCATCGCGACGTGGAGACGTCTCCGTCATCATCTACAAGACCAGCACGACATGCCTACAGGAGGAGGGCGGCGCGGCTCTGGGGCTCCCTTCCTCTCGATTTTTCTTTCTTCTTTCCCCCCTCTCTCTCATGTACCCCAGGTCCTTCCCTTGGTCTATAAAAGGGAAGGCTAGGCGCCTCACCTGGGCAAGCTTTTCAAGCTCTTAGGCTTTAGAGATTTCGAACACTCTGAAGCACTTCAACTCCACTTCACCTTTACCAGAGACTTGGGACTTCTTCCCTCTCTCGTCCATTTGTAACCCCCTATTGCAAACCTCAGTGCTAGTAACACGAGCAGTAGCAGCGACTGGACGTAGGGACATTCCACCCAAACCAGTATATATCCTTGTGTCCTCTTAGCACACCATCCGGACCAAACGCGCAATACAAATTCACTCGTCGGCGGTACAAAACACCGACAGAAATGATCGAATCTTTTAACGATGTGAAAAGATAATAGATGCCCTCTTCCTTTTGTTTGTGGATGATGAATGTAAACTATGGAAATTAGCAGATGCAAAAACCCTTCAGTCCTTAGAAGTTTTGCAGTTAAGTGAATAATCCGTTTTAATTTGATGTAATGTTTATCCTATGGGTGGCCTATTGATGTGTGGTTTGCACGATTAAAACTGATTCCTCCTTATTAATATATGCCGAGTTGCCAACACTGTCGGATCTTTCAAAAAAATATTGTTTATAAAAAGCTGATAGAAACCTAAAAATACCTTTCATACTCATCCAAACTGGTTCAAAAGTTAGGATTAACGTTTTTGCACATCCACATTGTGACAACCAACTGGCCAGACATTCGATCTATTATGGAAGCTTGAGGCCTACACACACGTCCCTACAAATCATAGCATGTATCCTTGTGTGCAACATTCAGTCAAAAAACATTTCGAAGAAGTCTCCTAGCAGCTTACATCCCTACAAACCATAGCATGTATCCATCTGTGATTTCTGTCTTATTATCTCGGTCCTCCACCTTTCTTGTCATATGGCATTCATCCACACGTTGATGCAGTCGCCAACTCATGATTCCTTTTTATGTACTTCAATCGTTCAACCAGTTATCTATATATACTATAAAGACAAACCCCACTAAACTAATTATCTTGAACCTCCTTGCGCCACGTCATCCACTTATCCTTTACAATTAACACAAACCCCACTAAGCTATTATCTTGAACCTCCTTACGCCATGTCATCCACTTATCCCTTTGAAGCTAATTATCTTGAAGCTCCTTGCGCCACATCATCCACTTATCCTTTGTAATTAACACAAACCCCACTAAGCTATTATCTTGAACCTCCTTACGCCACGTCATCCACTTATCCCTTTCAATTAACACCAGCTGATCATGTGCATGCATGCATAGTAGTAGTTTGTCTTCTAAGTTCATACATGTAATATAGTAGTAGATATATTTAGTTGTCCACATCAGAATGCTAAAATATAGATTCCTCTTTCATACCCGCGGCAACGCGCGGGGATCCAGTTGATGCAAAATGCATGACCAAGCCTGTGGCTACATGGGCAAGTGGAAAACTCATGCTCTAAATCAGTATACACTGTTGTTGGATGGATTCTCATGATGCCTTCCATTCCTACAACTGTAGTGTTAGTCACCTCGCTATCAAGTCTAGGCTACAGAAAACTGAAACACGAGGCCATTCAACCTTATAACCATGATATATAAAAGGAACAACAAGAGGCCATTAGATATACTATATAGACAAAGAAAGTGCGGTTGTTGAGTTATTACTTACTAGAGGAGGCCAATATAATGTTGCTTGGGTACGGGTGCGGAGGCGAGGATAAAATGGATCATGAATGCCATGTTTTAGGGTCTACTGCGATGCGCTGCCATCGATTGTAAACACCAATAACCCCAGGACTGAATTCTTCTTGTTTATGGAGTCATTGCATGGTTGTCGTTCTTCTCTCGCTCTAGATTCTTGAGTGGCATTTCCTGATTGTATCTGATAGCGACTAGAGAAGGAGTTAGAGTTAAGAATTCAGGATTGCTAGCCATACTGATGAGGTCGTCTTAGTGCCAAAAATCTGATGGAATTGATTGCAATGGCAGCTGTAAGTTAAACCCCATTTTTTTGCTACCCGGCTATGGAGTTCTCCTAACCAACTGCAGTGATGTTGTGGTCTCCTATGCCATAGTTAGGGCTGCAAAAAAAAGTTGGAAGTCTAAAGGAGCCAAGCTCGAGTTTGACCTAAAGCTCACAAGCTTAGTGAGCTCTCGAGCTCAAGCAAAGCTCGTGCATTGCAGCTAAGCATGAACTAAGGTGGGTGTTGACGGTCGTTAACGTCAACAATATATAGTGAAATAAACATGAGAGAATGGTCAAAATACATGAAAACATAGAAGACTAGGGTGTTATCTGACGAATTCCACGAGCTTTGTTGAAGTTTAATGTTTGCAGGGAGTTATACAGAAAAGTAGAGAGATACCTAATTATTAAAAAAGAAATTTTGGAATTTCGCCGCGAGATAAATATTTGTATATTATAGAAGACCCCAGAAGACATCGGAACAAAGCGAAGGCCGAGTGCCTGCTAGGTGGGGCTGGCTGGCCAGGGGCACCCCCTTCTCCCCCCTTCCACGAGCTTCTGGAGTATTCTTCTTCCGACCTTGAGGATCAATTCTAGCCCTACGTGAAGTCAGTTTGATCCAATGGCTCGCGTGCGTCCCACCGGGGTACAAATATAGGGGCAGATCCCCTGAAGGCATCAAGTCATTTGAAGATCAGTTCATCCGGAGTCAGAAACCATAGATCATCAGAGTTCCTCTAGTTCATAGCTTTAGCATAGTTAGATCAGGTCTAGAAGAAGTCAAGCTGAGTCAACCTAGCTTGGATTCCCGATCGTTGGTGAGCGTGGAATTTTGGTAATGTTCTAGTTCTCCGCTCTTATTGTAATTCTGTGTTTGCATAATTATTGCAATGTCAACATTATTCTTTATCTTTATTACGTTCTTGAAAGCATCGTTCATTATCTACTTCAATTTTAATATAGTTAGGTTGCTATTTAGTTCGATCGCATGTTCGTATAGCGCTCGTCTATTTGGCCATAAGATGAGTGGTATGCATTATGTAAGCATGGTGTTTAGATGCTTTGCATATTTGTGGATATCTCCAGTTGTTCAGGGTCGTGTAGTAGATCGTGGGTGTGACTTTTATAGGCCCATTGAGTCCTCTGTAGTCCTCCCCTGTGCAGTGGATTATTGGTAGAGCAGTATTGTCTGGTTAAGGATATATTCGTATGTCAGAGGTTTCTGAACTCAACTTCTCCTGTTCATGGCTCCATTGTAGTTGGGAATATGGTAGTATTACTTGACGATGATTATTAGTTGTAGTAGCTTGACATGTAGGTTACCAATTAATCAAATAAAAAACTAACATAATGTCATCGCTGGCGAAAAGACAGCAGGAGTCTTATTGTTATCAAGGCCACTAATCACTTCCACAACCGCGGAGGAACTCGTTCTGTTTACGCCTACGCCACTTGAGAGCTATGTCCCCCTCCCACGGTCCCATCCATACTCCATGCACCTCCGAGAACTAAGTGTTCCAGGCATGCAAGAACACCTGCTGGTATGGACATCAGAGCCACTATTACAAAGGGTTGGTGATGGCATCATAATGAAACTTTTTCTAGCACGATGCCCTTTCGTCCTTCTTAGGTGAGTCCTCCCGGTGCCTTCCATTCTGATAGCAATGATGGGCTCGCTCGTGCTTTTCCCTCTATATGCAATGCAATAACGCATGATGCCAACAGACATTGGCACATTGCTGCGCTTATACATCAAGCAACACTACAAGTACATGTTGGGTATACAAGACGGGACCGAAAGCCATTGCACGCTTGTGGAGAATCGAACGGTGGAGTAATAGAGAGTGGTGCATGTATATATGGCTAGACGTGGTGTTGATAGATCACTAGGAAACCAGTGGCCGCGTCGCACACCTCCGAGCCCGCACTGCCGCCGTCCGCCTGCTTGGCCGCGTGGGGAGGCTGCTTGGCCGCTACGCCCGCCGTGGTGGCTGCTCCCCCCTCCTCCGACTCCACGCTGCCCGCCTCTGAGCCCGCGCCGTCCGCATCCATGGGCTCCTGCTCGATCTAGGGTTAGGGAAGGTGTGCGCGTCCACCCGTACCGTACGAGCGCGAGTGGGACGAAGGGCTGCGAGCCTGAGCGATCTCTTTCTTTTCCTCCTCTCTAAAAGGGTACTTTGGTATTTTTCCATCGTCTCACTTGAGCAGCTAACGGGGATTCCTCACAGAAGTGACGGAAGTGTCACGTAGGAAAGAAAAACTTACGTTGAGGACATGTAAGAAAGTTTTTCAAATTTGATGTCAAATAGGAAAGGATCATTATTTTCGGGGCCAAATAGGAAATTTTCTCCAGAATAGGATACCTTGTCCATGCCGTGATTGTGGAAATAATTACTGGTTAGAGGCAAAAGATGTTCGTGATCATTTAATTTCCAGTGGGTTCATCAATGGATATTCATCATGGATTCATCATGGCGAGGGCATGTCATCTGTACCGAGTCCTAGTTTGCGCTCACAATCAGAAGACGACAATGCTGAGATTGATCCAATGGAACAGATGCTAATGGAGGGTTTTGGGATGTATGATGCCCGTGCTTTAGGGGAAGAAGAGGGATTTGAGGATGAGGATGATATTGATGCTAAAGCATATTACAAATTAGTCTGTGATGGGAGCCAAGAGTTGTATGCGGGCTGCAAGACATTCTCGAAGTTGCAATTTCTCATTAGGCTCCTTAGCTTGAAGAATCGATGGCGGGTGAGCAATGGTTATTTTCATGAGCTCCTGCCTTTAATTAAGGACGCACTTCCAGAGGGTGAGGTGCTGCCAAAGAACTTCCATGAGGCCAAGCAATTCGTGAAGGCTATTGGAATTGGTTATCACTGCATTAACGCTTACAGAAATAACTGCATATTGTTCAGGAAAGAATATGCCAATGCCAACTCATGTCTAGTGTGTAAATCAAGTAGGTGGAAGAGTGTGAAAGGTGGAGTTGATGGAAGACGTGTCCACAGAGTTCCTGCAAAGGTGGTTCAACATTTTCCACTGAAGAAGAGGCTCCAAAGGTTATTCATGTCTTCAAAGATAGTGCATAACATGAGGTGGCATAGCGAAAGTCATATGAAAGATGGCTAGCTACGTCATCCGGTAGACTCTTCGGTATGGAATAATTTTGATGCCACACACAGATGGTTTAGTTCAGAGGTTAGAAATATTAGGCTTGGGTTGGCAACAGATGGTTTCAACCCTTTTGGGAACATGAATGTGTCCTATAGTGTATGGCCTATCATCTTGATCCCATACAACCTTCCTTCATGGGTTTTCATAAAAGCAATCGAATTTTATTCTATCTGTTCTTATCCTGGATAAAAGGGCTCCAGGAAAAGACATAGATGTCTATATGCAATTAGTGATTGATGATCTCCTTGAATTATGGAAACCTGGTGTAATGACTTATGATGTATCTTGTAATGAGAAGTTTCGCCTACGACCAGATCTTCACCCATAGATAGAGGGAAAAGGGCATATGACCAGATCTTCACCCATAGACAGAGGGGAATAAATCATACATACCTCCTGCACTATATTCTCTGAGTCTAGAGGAGAAAAGGATGTTCTATCAGGTTCTGAGAGATGCAAGGTTCCCTGCTGGATATGCATCCAACTTGTAGAATAAGGTTCTTATTGAGGAGTAAGAGACTAGTTGGGTTAAAGACTCATGATTGTCATATTATAATGTGTGACCTGCTACCCTTAGCTATTAGCAAAATTTTACCAGATAGAGTTTCCATGCCGCTGGTTCGTCTTAGCAATTACTTTAAGAAATTATACTCAAAGGTTATTTGTGTTAGTGAGATTGAAAGATTGGAAGCAGATATACCTGAGATCCTGTGCCAATTAGAAAAGATTTTTCCTCCTTTCTTTGATATCATGGTTCATTTGACTATCTATCTTGCTACAGAAGTAAGGCTTGCTAGACTAGTGCATTACCGGAACATGTACCCTATAGAGAGATGTCTATCTATAAGTACAAATCCAAATGCCTCAGCAAGCCATCTACCATACTTAAAAATAGTTGGTCTTTCTTTATCGGGACCTTCTGCTTGTGAATTATCCTACATAACTTGAATCCGAGCTCACCGATATGTCTTGATGAATTATCCTCATATTATTCCATTTGTCGAGTATGTTGGTAACCTCTTATTTATCCCCTACATACTTTCTATATTAGTATATATAGGAGCCTAATTCTCCTTTCATTCTGATGTAGAAAACATCTAAATGAGCTATCTGCAAATAAGTGGAAAAAATAAACGTGACATTGAACGTGTCCATCACTGCAGCTTCCACAATTGGTTTTTAGACCATGTAAGTACCTATAATATTTCTCACTTTGAATTAGGACACCACATTGTTTTGACATCATTGAATTTTTAGGTTCAAGGGCTGATATCCGGGGGTAATGAGATCTCTGATGAAGTGAGGCTCCTAGCACAGAAGCCTTATATGATGGTCAAAAAGTACAACAGCTAATCTGTAAATGGTTACACATTCCACACAAGGGGTTATGCTGAAGGCAAAGCCACTCAATGTGATGCAGTAGCACATCAAGCCAAAACATCTAGTTTTTCAAGTCCAAAAGATAATAACCCATCTATAGAAGATGTTGCTTATTATGGCCGCATAATAGAAATAATTGAATTAAATTACTCAAATATAGGACATGTGGTTTTGTTCAGGTGTGATTGGATTGACAGTGTACATCAAGGTATAAGAGGCATAGAGTAGAACTTGAGGTAAATTATGTCTATTTGAGTTGATTTACTGATTAGATGCAATTTGTAATTAGTTTTGTCTTCAATCCTTAGAAAACTGAAAATGTTAGGATGCAAAGTCTACAAAAAATAAAGAGAGAGACAGCACAGCACACACTTCTGGGGAATGCCAAGGAAAAAACACCTCCGCAAAGCCTTCCAGAGACATCAAAGAAGCCAAGAAGATTTTAGACATCACTTCATAAGGTGACTGTTGTGCCTTTTCTCCTGTCAGTCTTTTCTAATTTAATAGTAGATAGATGATAGAGTTAGGAGTCATCTTTGTAGGATGATATCAAAGATATAAAGTGTGGTATGGAGGTTGGTTTGGCATCTCCAAATAGTAAAAAGCTGGTGGTATTGGGGACCATTCAGAAAACTGATAGGAAAGTTAAAGCCAATGATGGCCAAACATTGGCGGATTACATTGAGGTACTTGTGAGCATAGTTTATAAACAGACAACCCTGTTACCTCGTGCATTTGGGAAGATACATAATCTAGGAAGCACTACCGCCCATTGCATACCATGGCCTCGGCAACATGTATGATCCCTGGACTTAAAAATGGTTATTTTGTTAATTGCTAATCATGAAACTCAATCAAGTTTACTTTGTTACACTACAGATCATTTGTTCAGATGACAGTCAATTGCACTCCAAGGGACGACTCTATCTTAAGCACCGACACTTACTCAACTTTGGCTTGAAATATGATGTTTTCGCTGTAGTTTTGTAGCTCCATTAGCCAAATCACAATGAACACAAGAGAGACTCGAGGGCCGAAAAGATCGACATCAAAATCTAACAAAGCTAATGCTAGAAGGTTAAACAAAGGCCAAGTTGCTTCACAGAATTTGGCAGAAAACAAGACAAGGAAGGTGTGTAAAGAAAAATCGAAGGAACCTACATCATCCCAGATTATATAAAGTCGCAGCAGTAACATGCATATAACAACATCTTGATGTTAGTACAAACTAAAGTAAGAATCTCTTACTTTCGATTCCTGTTTTTTGAAGTTAGTTTTGAAAATTCAATTATTATCCAGTATCATTGGAATCATGTAGATGGTTAGATTGTAGACATTAGTTTAGTACTACTATATTTGTTGTCAACTCAGCCATGCAGTTATGAATATTTTCTCTTTGAGGCAAGAAGGGTTGTGCTTTAACCCCTGACTCACATTGTCTCCTCTTTTTATGCTTTCATGGATGCCTTTTCGGCTTTAGATGCTGGCCCTACCATTTCAACTATTTTGGGCCTTCAAATTTCATTGCTTTCTTACCGCAACTAGCCTTTGGAAGTTCAATCCTTATCCCATGTGTTGACTAGCTATGGTTTTTTTATTCCCATGATTTAACATTGCTTCGAGGTAAGAGAGAAGAATCTCTTTATTAGTTTAGTGAATGGGAATTCTATGTAAAGTGATTCTCTCCTAGACTGTCAGGGCCCTCTAAAAGGGCGATAGAGCAGGCTTTCACAGTTCATAGTTCACACTGAGTAATTTCATGGTATCACCACTTTGCCACCATTATTTTATTACTCCTTTATATAAAAGCATTTTGGACTAGTTTGGAATAGATAGCTTCTTATAATTCTTATATGACATTGTCCCTTAGAAAGCACCTTGGTATTTTGATGGCCTGAGCCTCTTGTGGGGTAATTGCTTCCTCACTGTGGCTTCCATAGCTCAGTCACAGGCACACATGTTTCACACATAGCTAAGTCACAGCCTCACAAGCACAGTTCACTGCTTGTGCATAAGCAAATCGTGTTGTGCTTTCTGCTGGGCTCAGCACACACATATTTTCTTCAAAATCATGATGAGTTAAATACTGAGTTACTAAGTTGTACTTTTGGTTTCAAATTTTAGCACTAACCTTTTCGTTTTCATTGCAGACAGCTTGATTATTTCTCAGTTTTAAAACTGATGATGTCGATGCTCGTTTAATCAACTTGATTCAGAGATATATCAGCTATGGGTGATCTGAATCATGGAAGCTCTCTCCCTCTACTTCTCTATCAACATCTTTTGTTGCCACTACTTCCGTTTGCATCATTCAGGATTGGGGACCTAAACAAAAGGACTTGGCAACATCATTTGAAGATAGATATTTGATTATTTTTCTACCTTATTGATTGTGTTTGATTACAAATATAACTGTATATGCATGAAAAATTTAAATGTTTGGATTGTGCTGTTAACATGTGCTTTCATTGGTTAATTTCTCGATGGATTTGTGCTGTTTTGATATTAAATACTAGCAAATTTCTGCATGTATGAGTTGGTTTTGGAGACATTTTTAATAATGCCTCTATCAATGTTTGAAGGCTTATATAGAATGCCTTTAAAAACTATTATATGCAACTACAAAATGCTTTTATATATTGATATTGGAAGGCATTTTGAAAAAATGCCTCCAAAGACCTTTTGAGTCCAGTTTATACCAGGCATTCAAGAATGCCTAAAAAGGCTTTTGAAGGCATTTTGATGACTTTTAAAGGCATTTTTAAATGCCTTCTATAAACAGCCATGCTGTAGTGCTCAACGATTCATGGCCGTGACACACCTGTACTTCAGAAAATGTGAATCCTAAATAGTTAGATAATCATCGCTGATCCTTTTGAAATTTTCAAGGAACGCTTAGGGGAGACGGGAGTTTATTATTTAAATTCTTAATGGCACTAGTGCACTCAACGGGGTGACAGTAGGTTACCAATTAATTAAATAAATAAAACAAATATAATGTCATGCATACATCATTGACGGCAAGGAGATAGCCAAAAAAATCAACACCATGTTTACACTGAAAATGGTTCCTCTACAGTTGGGTCACTGGCAGATGGGTCAGATTACAATCAAGCTCACTTATCACTAACACAATTGCAGACAAACCATCTCGTTTCGTTTACCCCCAACACCACTTGAGAGATATGTCCCTCCCACGGTCCCACCCATACGCCTCCAAGAAGTAAGTGTTCTAGACATGCGAAAGGACCGCTGGTATGGACATTGGAACCACCATTACAAAGGGCTGGTGATGGCATCGTAATGAAACACCTTTTCGAGCGCTATGCGCTTTCATCCCTCTTAGGCAAGTCCTCCCGGTGCCTTCCATTCCAAGCAACTGTGGGCTCACAACCGTTTTTCCTTCTATGCAATGCAATAATATTGCATGATGCCAACCGACACTGGCACATTGTTGTGCTTATACATCATGCAAGACTACACTACAGGTACATGCATGCTAGGTATACAAGAGGGGACCCAAAGCCATTGCGCGCATGCGTAGAACGGAACGGTGCAGGAATAGAGAGTGGTGCATGTATATATGGCTAGACACCACGTTGATACTCCCTCCATTATCATTTGTAAGGCGCACAGTGATTTTTCAAATTTGACGTTATGTTAGAAGTATATGTAGCATTTACTCATGCACTCCAAATTCCAAGCCTTCTTTTATATGAATGCATCCAACCTCACGCTTGCCTTTGGCTTCCAGCAGGAGCTACGAAGCGTTGCATGCATGCATGGATATACATGCAGTTGCTGAACCAATCTCAGCAACGATCGTGGCCTTTATTTATTTTTGGCCTTGGTATCTGAAAAACTCCCTCAGACGCCTAAAAAAAGATAATAGAGGGAGTAGATCATAGATGCAACTAGGAAACATGTACTATGCAGTATGGGTACATATGTATACAGTAGGCACTTGGCAATGCAAGGAGTAATAAAGTTGTGGTGGGTGAAACTTTATCACAACAAAGAGATGATAGAAACTCAGATCAGATCTACTTGGTGCAATCTTAAGTGACCACGTACTCTCTGGTTCATTCATTGGAGGAGCTAACTGGTTGCTCCCTCATGTGCTACCATGATATTTTGCATTATTCTGTTTCACCTGGAAACATTTCTTAACAACTACTAATGAGGTCATAATGGTGGAGAAGGCTGGCTATCAATCCTAGTGATGCATCATCAGTTTATTGTAAATGAGCTTGTTGGCGCAGCTATGATCTCGATGAGTTTATTCTGTCCTTGAGGTCTTGTTTGGATGTGCATGTATTTGTCTTAATCCACATGTGTTGAAGTAGATTGTAGTGGAATTAAACTAAATTACATGACAATCCACTCCAACACATATGAGTTGAAGTGGATACATGTGCATTCAAATAAGGCCTGAAAGTCCCTATTCAGCGGGGAATCCTCAAGACGCCGCCCAAGAGAAGGGTGAGTAAGCCTATTGATGTCGATCTTATCCCTTGCAGGAGCGGTCGTCTGGCTGCTAAAAGCAAAATGAGAGCCTCAAAGCCACACTTGCAAGGAAGGAGGGTGTTGCTTAAGAAGATGGGCTTGGATCAATTCGTGGCTTCCATTGACACGGTGTCCTTTGAAGAACTCCAACAGACCTTCAAGGAACCGTTATCCTCGGCAAAATGCGAGGCCAGTGTAGTTTGTGCCCTGTAGCTTTATGTCTCAGTCGCAAATCCTTTGTTATATAATCCACCTTGTACCTATGCAGGGGTCTTGGTCTAGGGCTACCTCAGTCTGCATCTTGCACTGCCGGGCTACTCTCCTAGGTCTCGACTCTGTATTATTTCATTCCTTTCCACTTAATGAAAAACTTTCGCGAAGAAAAAACCTTGTGCACTATCAGTACCCGAATCAATGGTAGTGTGGTTACTGACCAGAATGCAGCACGCATAGCAGGGTATTTATAGACAAATTAAAGCCAGGTGGTGTTTGATCGAAGGGCAAGGAAAAGAGCTAGAGAGTAAAGGAGACAAGGTACGGCTAGCAACCCTGTGGGTGGTTCAGTACAAAAGTATCGGTCATCAATTAAACAATTGACACCCAAATATAAGGGGACCGAAAAATTATCTTTCCTCTTTGAATTAACTGTGTGCCCAATTTTCATACACTGTGTAAGAGAGTAATACTAATGCTATTAATCAAGGAAATTAAGACTAAGCGTACGTGGACCTTCAGCTCTAGCCAATGACCCTTGAGAATGAACGTGACCCACGGACAGCTAGCGAGAGAGAGGCCAGGCCACTCAGGCCACACTTTGACAACCCGGCGAAGCTCCATGCCCTCGCAGTGTTCACCCAATCGGCGGCCTCCAAAACGAATTAAACGAGGGTTGGAATTGGATTAGAAGCGCGACCTAAACGCCGAGTGCGAGGATGAGTCCTCCCGATGCCTTCCATTTCAATGACAGAGCTCGCTAGCTTTCATGTCATCTGGCTAGCTACTGTTTTTTTTTTGAGACACTGGCTAGCTACTGTTGTGCAACCCCATCTTTTAGCTAGGTTAAAACAGCTAAAGGGATTGTGTATATCTTGGCTTCCAGCTAAAGTTTAGCTGAGCTTAACTGTGACTTGTTTGATCCACCACAGCTAAGGGGTCTTGGTCTAGGGCTACCTCAGTCTGCATCTTGCACTGCCGGGCTACTGTGCAACCCCATCGATGCTAGTTGTAAAAGACACCGTTTGCAGTTGCACTCGTAGCTAGCTAGGCAACTTATTCACCACCTTGTTTACTATCCAATACTCAAATCAACGCAAGTGCACTGTAGAAAGAATCACGCACTCACCTGATGTCCTGATTGCAGTATGTATAGCAGGGTATATATTTTATAGACAAATTGAAGCCAGGTGTGTATATATGATGTGTAAGAGAGTGGGTAGGGAAGGAACAAAGGAGACAGCTTGTCCTTGTAAAAGCCCATGACAAGATACCGAGTTACCGACTACTAGTTCTGCGAAGTTTAATTTTCACATACACTGTCTCCGTCATTTTTCACCTCAAAACGCAGTGTAAGAGAACAATACTTTCATGATTCGACACACCAGCACTTCAGAAAACGGAATCCTAAATAGCTAGCTAGATAATCATCGCTGTCCTTTCAAATTTTCAAGTGACGCCTAGAAAGTTTATTATTTAAATTCTGAATGGCACTAGTGCACTCAACGGGGTGAAACAGTAGGTTACCAATTAATCAAATAAAAAAAACTAATATAATGCTGTCCATACACCGTTAACGGTGTCACATTGAAAACAATGGTTTCTCTGCGGTTGGGTCAATGGCAGATGGGTTTGATTGCAATCAAGCCCACTTATCACTGACCCAATTGCAAACAGACCATCTAGTTCTGTTTATTACCCCTACTTGTGTCCCTCCCCAGTCCCATCTAGGCATCCATACGCTGATACGCCTCCGAGAATTATATTTGCCAAATCGATGAACACCGCGCCCGAGTACTTAAAGCCGATGGATTTTTGCCTCGCATCCAGGCAACTCCAAAGTGTTCCGGGCATAAGAGGACCTACTTGTTAAAAGGTCCTAATTGATTAGAGATGGTGAATAGCCTAATTTAAAAACTATAAGCCACTAGATAAATTTGTTAGACAACTAATTGGTTATAAAGCTTTTTGCACTAGCTCTAACAAGTGTGGTAAGCCTCCTATCCCAACAATTCCAGTTGCAATAATCTCTAAGACAAACAATAGCTAAGTCACTAAGAGCTCTCAAAGCTAGCTACACTAGAGAGTTCAACTAGGTGAAAAGTTATACTAGCAAAGCAAAGACAAGCTCTCAAAACTAGTTACACTAAAGAGCTTGTTATAACTAGTTTACGGGAATGTAAATGAGTGAGCAAGATTATTATATTGTCGCGTAGAGGTGATAAACCAATCAATCAATCAACACAATATGAATAGCGGGAGAATTCCAATGGCAAGAGACAAGTGATTTTTCTCCCGAGTTTACGTGCTTGCTGGCACGCTAGTCCCTGTTGTGTCAACCAACACTTGGTGTTCGGCGGCTAAGAGGTGTTGCACGAATCTCGTCCACACGTTGGACACCATAAGAACCGACCCACAAATAAGGTAACTCAATGACATGAGCAATTTACTAGAGCTACCTTGCGGCGCTTCGCCAGGAAAGGTGCAATACCCCTCACAAGATCACCGGAGCCGACCATGAACAATCACCAACTCGTGCCGGAACTCCACCGTTGCTCCAAGCCGTCTAGGTGGCGGCAACCACTAAGAGTAACAAGAAATTCGCAGCCACAACGATCCCCAAATGCCACTAGATGCAATCACTAAAGCAAATGCACTTGGAATCACTCAATCTCACTTTGAATTCGCAGTCAAGCAAGAGAGATGAATGAGATGGAGTTTGCTTAGCTCACAAAGATGTTAAGAATGTCAAAAGTCCAAGAAAGATGTCTTGGAGCCGACCCCTTTCTATTTATAGAGCCTCTCAAACTAATAGAGTCGTTGACTCTCGGTTTGGGCTCTGGCCGAGGCGATCGGACGCGCCGGTCCAGTGTCCGGTCGCTCCCCGGAGCCACCCAGCGCTTGTCACGTCACGTGATTCAAAAGTAGCCATTGCCGCCAATAGGCACGTGAGTCAAGTGATGACCGGACGCGCACCTGCATCGATCAGACGCTGCGCGAGCCCGAGTCCGGTCAGTTCCAGAGACGTTCCAGGACGTGAAAATGACGATCGGACGCGTCAGGTTGGGGTTGACCGGATGTGCCCGTGCGCCCGCTCTTCTCTGCGTTCCACCAAGTTGCTGACGTCGGCATACGTCACGCGTGATTTGCTTCACGTCGGCGCGTCAGGTCGCGCACCGCTGCTGCGTCTGCTCGCCCGAAGAAGTGACCGTACGCGCTGGAGCCAGCGTCCGGTCGCTCTTCGCCCTTCTCGGCCAGTTAGCGCCACGCGGCTAAAAATGACCGGACGCGGCCAGCCAGCATCCGGTCAGGATGTGGCCTGCGTCCGATCGCTGCTATCTCCTCCCTTTTCTTTTTATAAGTCCACAACGACTTCATCCTTGCTTCCAATTTACTAACCACAAAATGTAAAACTTGTGTGCAATGTGTTAGCATTTTTCAAAGCATTTTACAAGGGTCGATGTTAGCTCACACTAGGTCCTAATGCATATGCTCGTATGAATTCATCTAGTAGCACTTGATAACCGTTTTAACCGAGAATCTCTCCTCTTAATAGTACGGCTATCGATCCTAAATTACTCACATCCTCTATGGTGTCTCGAGTGCAAACCAAAAATAGCTCATATCAATATACATTTGCCTTAAGTCTATTTTTGTTTCTCTCTTTCTTCTTTTCTAAATAATGAGCACTTGATCATATATGTCCATCGTCACCTTCATGGACCATCTTCTAACTTCACCACTTGAAATATATCAACCTTATCTAATTCACACACTTAGCATAAAGGTCAGTACTATGTTTCATCAATTATCAAAAACCAAACTAAGGTCTTCACTTGTACGGACATCGAAGCCACCATTACAAATAGCGGGTGATGGCATCGTAATGAAACCTCCTCGAGCTCTTTGTGCTTTCACCCCTGTTAGGTGAGTCGTCTCGGTGCCCTCCATTTCGATAGCAACGATGGGCTCGCTAGCATTTTTTTTCCTCATATGCAATGTAATAATATTGCATGATGCCAACCAACATTGTATTGGCAGATTGCTGCGCTTATACATCATGCAAAACTACACTACATCAGGTACATGTATGCTGCGCTAGGTATATAGGACGGGACCCAAAGCAAATGTGTGCATGTGTAGAATCGAACAATGGAGGAATAGAGAGTGGTGCGTGTATATATAGCTAGACGCGGTGTTGATAGATCATATAGATGCTACTAGGAAACATGTAATATACAGTATGTGTACATATATATACAGTTTTTTTTGCGAATAGTGTACATATATATACAGCTGTGCACTTGGCAATGCAAAGGAGTAATAAAGTTATGGTGGGTGAAACTTTATCACAAAAAGAGATGTTACGAACTCAGATCAGGTCTACTGGTGCGATCTTAACTCTTAAGTGATCACGTACTCTCTGGTTCATTCATTGGAGGATGGAGCTAGCTGGTTGCTCCCTCGTGTGCTAGATGCTAGCACTTCAGAAACTATAATATTGCACATTCACACTACGCCAGGGATTTTTGCTGGGTGCGAATTAGGTTGTGACGCACAGATCTTTCTTATAAACAGTTTCGATTTCTTACAGAGACGATTCACATAAGAAACCACCTCTACCTAAGGAGATCAGCGTTGTACCTCGCGAATCAACCCTGGAAATCAATTTTCACACATGAGGTTCAGTTAATAAGAAAACCGCCCTGGACATTTATTCGTTTTCATCGAGGTGGTTTTGTTAAGAGAACCGTCGTGGAAACTGAAATCAGACTTATTAAGAGAACCAGCCATAGAACTTGGATATTTCTAGATGCTTTTCTTTTACTAGAACCACCCTAGAAATAATTTACAAGACCAGTCCTCTTAGTGAACTGCTCCTAAAAATTATTTCCTACAAAGCTTCTTCTTCCTCACAACAACTCTACAAATGACTCAATTGGAGGTCACTTGGAGACAAAAATGTTGCAAAAATAGAGGGTGAGATTTTGCACTACGAAATTTGAAGGAGTTGGCATTATGAGGTAAGATTGTGGCATCCGAATGTCTTTTTAAAGGTCTACCTAATCATACATTTCTTTTGTAATTGTGGTCTCCATCTGGACAAAGACATGCTTTTAATTTTACATTTTATGCCCAACTTACTTGTATGGTATAAGCTCACATCAATCTCTAGTTATTTTTGTTAGATTTCTTGCTTCTTATAAGGTGTACAAGGTTGTCCATGAATGAAGATGTAGAAAGAATTACTGACCAGAATGCATAATGTATATAGCAGGGTATTTATAAACAAAGCCAGGTGTTTGGACGTCTGGTGTGTAAAGCAGTGGGTAAGGAGTAGAGGAGACAACATGCTTGGTCCTTTAGCAAAGGAAAAGCTCATCATTTTTTTTTTGATAAAGGAAGCTTTTATTAAAACCTCAAAAGCAATGCATCGAGTTGATACAAAGTCAAAAGGGCAACTTTCGGCCTCTGCCTAACATGAGGCACACAGCCAAAGAAAGAGAAGAAACCTGAGACAATCTAGTGACTATCAATTCATAAACTAGACCGCCACTCATGTGCCTAGGAGAAAAAAAAATCCTTGGCCACCTGCATCAACCGTTGTGATACCGCTATAATTATATCTTGCAAATCCGGCTTCTGTAGGATAGCCCAAGTACGTAGCCAGTAGGTAACCAAATAGATAACCTATATAAGAGAAATAATTTTTTTTCTTTAAAAACAATATCATTCATGCTAAGCCAAATAGACCAACAAGTCACAGCTCCTCCTAGTAGGAGTAAAAGCTTGACATCTTTGTTGACACCTCTTAGCCATCCATTGAACATATGACCTATACTGTGAGGTTTTAAAAGACATGTTGCAACATGAATAAAAGACCAAATTGAACAAAGCTCATCACGATGACAAGATACAAACTATACGATCGATGTTATATTTATGGGTTGTTCAGTACAAGAGTATTTTGGTCATCAGTTAAACAATTGTTGACCACGTGAATAAGCCAAAATGATCGTTCTTCCAAGTAGTTTCTTCCAACTTTTCATACATACATGAATAGTGCAAACTGTATAAGAGAATAATAAACTAATAAATTTAGCTGTTTTGGCCTTTTATTCCGCTCTGCATGCCCCATGTTTGATCATGACACCAGGAACTTTTTACTACTAACTACATGAAGCGTGAACACTAAATAGACAAACACAGCAGCCTTTTCATCTACTTGTGATTGAGTGAGGGACCGAAGATGTTCCAAGCTTCAGAACCGAGGGACAGAAGATGTTCCAAGCTGCAGAACCGATTCACGATGCCTAAGCTGACAATTTTGCATACAGTCGGATAAAAGTATTTGTGAGAAACGTCCCTTCGCTCTAGATGCCCGGATAGTATGGACATATGAGTAGGACCCCAAAAAAAAGCTCTGCAACTCTGCGAGCGCAATGCACAAGTCTTAGATGCGTCCTCCCAGAGCCTTCCATTCCGATGGTGACAATGGCTCACACTAGTGTCATGATCTTGCTAGCTTGATGGCATCACGATGACATGGACATGTTTTGTGGCCGTTTTCTTTTAGAAAAACAAATCTAGAAATACCATAAAATACACAACACATACTCAGATCATTTTGACTCCGATTTAATTGTTTCTTATCGTGTTAGATTTGTGTCGACATGCTAGCAGTGATGTTTAACCATCTCATGACATGTGTCTATAATTAAAATATTAATATTAACTTGGTTAATTTGCATGAAACTAGTTTTGTAATATAAAAGCAATATATGTTCATACTTCGGTGCTAAATACATGAATATTAATGTGATTAATTACTAACGAATATAAATGTATTTCTAAATTATAATTTTCTTACTTCATATACAATTAGGTTAAATGCTTTTACATGTTTATATCTTTTGCAATGATAAAGTTTAACTTAATTAAATTATATGATATTGTTTACAAACTAAACATGAGTAGCTTCAACATGGCTTTTGAATTAAATTATCTTTTGACTAATCTGGTCTTAATAACTCTTTACGTTGTTTTGCTCAAATAAAATAAATCAAAGCACATTGGCTTTTTCTTTAATATAATATAAAAGTCTCGGTAGTCGTTTCTTTCGAACCGTAGCTCCGATTAGTGTGCTTTTCACGTTTGTGTGTTTATAGCAATGTGTAGAACGTCTTCAAAACCTTTTTGCTTGTTGTTTCATATGTTTGGTGTACTGTTCTAATTTAGTTCTATTGTTTGTTTTGTGTATGATTGCATGGATGTTTGTGTGGTGTTCTATGACCATGTCTAGTCGGTGAGCTTTGTGTTGGTGATCAAGAAGCAATCATTTGGAGGTTAAGAACTAGCAGAGGATCAGTGTTTAAGGCAAGTACAACGTGGGATCTTCCTTGACTTTCTATTCACTTTAACCACATAAATTCATATTGCACGAGTCTACTTTAAATGCCATTAAGGATTTCCTAGCTTTGAACTATACCTTGCCACCTATGGGATTTTGCATTGGATAGATTTTGCTAGTGCTGAACATAAACTTTGATCTTGTAATATGATTAATGGAATATGCAACAACACTAAAAGTTGACCTTTTTAATTTAAGATAAAAGAGGTCTAGAGCATGGGGTTATATTTTGATGCTCTAGTTTCTCTCCATAAGGACTCATCTGTGAACAAACATCCGGGACATATAGTACAACTGTGAGAGCTATATGGCTCTGGCTCTAGTTGTTTGAAAAACCTTTTCTAGCTTGTTAGAGGTTACTCGCAAGGGCGCAAAAGGGGTCTGCTGAATTGGGTATAGTGTGGCCTCTGTCCTTATGAGTATAGGCTACGGTTATGTGCCATTTGGAAGGAGGGCTCTACATCTGTTTGTCACCGAAACTTAGCGGCCCTAACTTGTTAGACGAACTTTTGAATGGCTTTATATGATTTTCGGTATTTTGGGAGTAATTAACCCACGTATTTGGAAATCATGATTCACAGTGAAAGTATATACCTCTGCGCAGAGTTTAATAAACTAGTATACTAGCTGTGCTCACGGATACGAGCGGCCTTGAACCTTCACGGAATAGATATACATTAATGGCTTTATGTTTATGCTATTCGTTAATCATAATTACTTGAATATTGTTTATGGAGGGAATTGTGATAAACCTGTTGCTACTCTATCTTTTAAAATGTATGATTCATAAAAGCTAACCGCAGTAAACCAGTGTCAGCCTTTTGAGACTCATGAACCCCATGTTATATTTGTTGAGTACGATATGTGCTTACTCTTGCTATTTCCCTACACCTCAGGGTGAGTACCTGATTGCTAGTTTGCAAGAGTTAGGCTTGTGGTCAACCAGTCAGTTGTGTCCCTATGAAGTGGCGCCTTCACTTGAAGAACGGAGTGTCTTTCCGCTGTCTACTGGCTAAGGATGTATTCTTTGTATTGAGTTTGTTATATATTAAGCATTTGTCTTTTGATATTACCCTTATTTGTAACATATGTGAGATTTGACTTTCTGGGCTCACATGTAGTGTGTATCTGGTTTTGTCCTTTAAAACCAGGTGCTACAGTTTGGCACTTGGTAATGCAAAGAGTTGAGTTGTAGTCGGTGAAACTTTATCACAACAAAGAGACAAGCGAATTACATGCAAGTCCAAGGAAAGGTAGATGCAAATAAACTAATAAAGATGCCACTGCTTACATTATGGTTTGTTGCTCTTCTTGATGATTTAATTTGCTGCCTCATATGCATGAACCTGTAGTCGTTGGCTTCTAAAATTTTTGGTTCTGCAGGCTGCAGCCTAGCTCCCATGGAGCAGGCCACTAATAGAGTGTTTGGTTTAAGGAACAAGTTAATCCATCGTCTTTTCACCGAATGGAATGAGTTAATTCATCATCGCATCATTCCTCATAAGCTAAGAATTAATATTAGTATGAGGAATGGAATCATTCCACCAAATTTGAGAAGCAGACTCACGGTGCACTATCTCATCTAGAATAGAGTCATTCCTCAAACCAAACGTCCCATAAAAGATTTCTCCATGATGATCGGGCATTTGGATACTATTACAAACTCCCTCGATTCCATAAGTGTGGAAGATTTTTCTTTGTTTTTTCACTTATATTGATCCATTGTATCAATGAGAACATCACCTTGTTTATTAATTACTGCCATAAAAAATACATTACGCTTGTGCCTCTACCCATGACTACCATGACATTTTGCCTAATTCTATTTCACCTGAAAACATTTCTTAACAACTACTAATGAGGTCATAATGGTGGAGAAGGCTGGTTATCAATCCTAGTGATGCATCATCAGCTTATTGTAAATGAACTGTTGCGTCAAAGCAAAATTCTTTCCCTGGTTCAAATGCTGCTTCAAGTTCTTCATAGCTCTGCAGAACTTTCAGATTCTTGGATGCAGACAGGCCCTCCTGTAATATATGAGAAACAGGTAAACATGTGTGAATACATACCAAATCACTGCAGCTTGGTGCTTCCAAATGTAAGATAGCTTCCTCTAACATGTCGTTACAAAAAAAATTGTTGTCATTGGGAAGACAATAAATCAGTAATAAAGAATGGTTCATGATCAGAAATGGCTACAACAATAATAAGATGCTAATTGAGTTTCTTTTTATCGCCCCAAAAGTTGGCAACAGAAACTGCCTTTGCATAACACCACATAATACTGAACCCCATATAAAATAGCCTCTAGGAAGCATAACCAACAATTTTACATTTAGATTCAGAGAGTTGCAGAATAACAGATACCTTGTGAACATACTCAGCTACCGTGCTATTTATAATTTTCTTGATGGTTTCTTTCTTCACTTTTGATGGTCCAATTAAGTGTAGAGCGACTTTTTTCGGTATCTTCAGCGCCACAAAAGAGTAATTTACTAATTAGTAAGCTAGAAGTTAAAACAGCTTCTACCTATATGCAAATCAGTTCAAACTGATATAAACTGAAAGTGTTACTTTTGAATGGGAACTTACATCTGGAGTTTTCCCTGAATGATTAAGATAGCACCATGTGGAAGACAATGTCAACAAACGTAAGCAGTGTTAGTTTTCATATGACAAATTTAAACAACGTACAGTATAATATACAAGCAACCAAACATTAACATCTTCTATACAGCTTAACTGATATGACATATTGAACTCGTATCCTTTAAGTACATCTGAGGTGAATTCAGAATTTGCAGGATGAGAGTACGAATCACATGACACAGTTGTAGGCAATTTGAAATTGCCAAATGATGGACAGAAATCTGGGGTTGTAAAAGTTTTAGAACTATACCGCCTTTCATTCGTCGAAAGCCAGGAAGGGGTTGTGCGGCAGCAACATTCTTTGTGAAAACTTTCTCGAAGATAGAATCTGTCATTGTGCCAGATACATTTACCTGTAGCTGCATTTTGTAAGAAAGGCAATGGAAAGATAAAATCAAGAAGACATTGGTCAAAACTGTTAAGGATTCATTGACACCTTCCACACAGAGATGACAATAAAATTCTAGCTAACCTTTATCAGACCATCCTCTCCAGTACACGCTGAAACAGAGAAGTCACTGAAAGATACTGACGACTGCATCAGGTTTTCTGTACCTGATAATTCAAATTATTGACCGAGGTCAATACACAAGGATTTTCAGAACATACACAGTTTCAAGGAATTGATAAGGGGAGCCTTACATTGCACCTGAAGCAAACCACAATCTTTATGGTTGGTTCTGCAAGAGAAATTATGTAAGCAATTCCAAAGGATTAACTCATTACCATTATGCACTGGATATCACCTCCATGATACATTGCAGCATAAGAGAGATAGATTGGGCAACAATCACTGATTTGGTCATTGCAAATCATCCCTAACTACAGTTTTAAGATAAAAAGAACTGTATATGCCAAAAGGAAAAGTAGAAGGCACCAAAAACAACCTACCGTTGTGAAGGTTGTGTGTTTAACAACATTGAACAAGCTACAGATTGTAGTCTATGAGAAAATTGGCATTGAAGTCGCATCCCCCTCACACACATTTGATTGGTTATCTGCAGACCAACCTGCATATTCAAACTGTAATTCTCAAGAGAAGAGCTAAATTAGGAAAAGTAATACTAAGAGATGAAAAGTGAGATGACGCAATGATAAATTATCCCTTCATTTAGTAATCTTCTCAAACAAATTGCCATACACAATTAATTTGCATCAACATTTGCCAGTCTGATGTCGGAACATGTTTTAGACTTGTATAAGCCTTTCACTAGAGCTGAATACCAAATTTTCTGAAAGTCAGAACTCAGTTATAGTCCTCCTTGAGTTACTGTACACACGATCCCACGAGCAAAATAATGACTGAAGAATGAAGACTGAACCCTAATTTTCTTCCCAAGTCCGAGAAGAAACAGGCAACAAAGTGCCCAGCCCAAAACTAGAACTTAGCTGCGGAGCAGACCAAGATATGCCCAAAAATATCTTAGCCTAATCTGAACTATTCTAGCATAATAACTGCCCAGAAAGTGTTACTGCAACCGAGATTATCCTTGCAACCACGCAGAGAAGCATCCGACTGAGGAATCGCTCACCTTGAGGTTGGGGCTGACGAGGGCCATGGCCGCAGTTCTAGCAAGGGAGCTCCCGATGGGAGTGGATAACTCCATTGCTCCGCCTCCTCGGAGGTCGCAGGCTCGCAGCAGCAGCTGAAGCTGAAGCCGCAACTCCCAGCTGCCCCGGTCCCCGCTCCCAGCTCTGAGGGGATCGGACGGTTAACTTGAGGTTGTCTCGATCCTTGATCCATCCCAGCCGTTGGTTTCCATATAGGACGGGAGAAATGGGGGATATTTAACTATGTAAGGATGATACGGACACTTATAAATTTACCACACAAAACAGTAAAACTACTATATATTTACCACTTTCGCTGACGTGGCACACCATACGTGCATGCCAGCGCGGCAACGGCTGTCACAGAACCTCCTAATTATGATGGCCCACAAGTACCCGTCATTGCCATAATGACCTCTGATGGCCGTACTTATGTTCACCATAACTTAAAAGGCCTGCTTTCCTCCGAACAGGATCCAATCATAGGAGTATTGCAATATTACAACTGTTTATTCAAAATATTCAACAGAGTAACGTAGCGGAAGTCTTACAATAATATAGGTTTACAAATCAGTTTTCAAACTTCAAACCTTATGTAACATTATTACAAACCAGTAGTAGAGAAGTATCGGTATTAACTTTATTACAACACACAAGCGAGATGCCTTGCCCAAAGGCCACACAGTCTACTCGTCGTCGCTTTCTTCAACCACGACGGTCATGCAACAAGGCTCGAAGCAGACTTGTTCATGAACCGCACCTGCAACAAGGGGTTAACAAACCCTGAGTACTTGAGGGTACTCAACAAGACTTACCCGACTAAGACAAAGACTCCAAGGGCATGCTAGCTTTAGGGAATCAAGGTACGGGTATTCTAGAATCAATATTTTCCTTTGCAGAAAAGCTTACTAAAGTAGATCCTTATCTTCAACATTTTACTTTTACCATTGATGGTTCATTAACCAAATCTAGGTGATCCTAATCTAGATCAAAGTAATTATCATTAAATCCTTTCTCATTCTTTCTTTTATTTCAGTTCTTAACTACGATGCAAGTCAGGTGATCAAGTCTCCATAACCGAGGAGCAACGACGATTCGAACCGATTATACCCAGCTGGGGATCTCTAACTTCACGACATATGTAGAACCGAATCTTGCATATATCAACCCTCATTTAGATCTCCCAAAACCAGAACGTGTCCATCGCCACCCGAGAGTACAGTACTCCTCGAACCCGACCAAATTCTAGCCCCGAGGGTACACGCTACTATCGCCATCTCTCCACTCCCAGTGCGAGGTTAGACGTTCTCGTAATGGAATCACCAACATTTTGGGCTTACCCAAGGCATGAGGCTAGTTGCAAAGTCTTGAACACAACAGGCTTATAACGAACGGACCTTAACTGATAAGGCGGAAACACTACATTGAGACTCCTTTTTCCAATGCATGTTAGCAGTGGCCAAACCACCCGCCCGATCTTTCAAGTTCATTCTCATATTTCAATATTCATTCAATATGTCGTCATGGCTATAAAAACATTGCATTTAAAAGCTTAACTTCTAAGCATAGCGAAGCATACTACGCATTTTCCGTAAAACAGGTATCAAGGTTGATATCACAATAATCAAGGATGATAATGCAGCAATTGGGTTATCACTCAACTCCTAATTACTTAATGCAGTAAACCATATTATAAATAATAAAACATTTGTAAAATTCAAGATAGGGTTTAAATGCACCGGGGCTTGCCTTGCTCGTACACGACGACTGACTCAGACCCGAGAACTCCAACGTCAGGTCCGAAACCCACCGACGATCGCTCTTCTCCGGAAACTGGCTCGACGGCTTCGACTTCTTCGAAAGCGAAGACTACACGAACACATAACATGCTTAAACATGAGGCTCGATGATAAACATAATGCTTGATGATAACATGCTACGAGTTACGACTGGAGTACAACTTCCCTTCACGATACAGTCGCAAACAGAACACCTACTAACTAGTAGCGACGATTCCAGCGATACCAGCTTTAACCTAAACAAGTTACTAACGAGCTTAAACATGGAATTAAGGTGCCAAAGATCACAAAAGGGTAGTGACCTAAGGACATCACTCAATCAAAAAGGCACACCACACTTAAAGTTCTTAAATTAACATTTATTTATTATTTAAATAATTAGGACATAATTAGAAGTTAATCAAATTTTACCTAATCAAGCTCAAACTTTTTCTATGGATTAAGAATGATTTATAACAGTGTCATAATAAATTTCATCATTTTTGGATTAATAAATTAATTATTAAAATTCATGAAAGTTGCATTTAATCTTTATTAGAACTAATTAATTCTACTGCACAAAGTACTCAATTTTAGCATTTAACATTTTTCCTAGATAGTTTATACATTGAGAATCCTACACAAAAATTTTCATGAATTTTGGAACTCTACACAATTTTTAATGAAATAAATAAATAACTAAACTATTCATTTATTTGAAAAAGAAAAACAAAAACGAAATCGGGCGATTCTCCTTTTTCTCCCGCGGTCCGGCCCAGCTGGTCGGCCCGCTCGTGCGCGCCCGCGCCCGCACGCGCGCTCGGCAACGTGGCCCAGCAAGCGGCCCAGCCCGCTCGCTCACCCGCACGCGCTCTTTCTCCCTCTGCGCTCGCTGACAAGCCGGCCCCGCCTGTCATCTTCCTCCTCCCGCTCTCTCGCTCGCTCCCGCGTGCTCGCTTGCTCTCCTGCGGTGGCCGGCCGGTGACCGAAGCTTCGGTCGACAAACTGACCCTACCACAACGCCCCACACCTTCTCCTGAGTCCCTAGCACTGGTCTACAACGCGTCTCGAGCTCCGGTGACCCTTCACCGACGACGGTGGCGGACCGTGGCCGACGGTGAGCCGCTAAAACACGCCTCCAAGAACGGAACGATCAAATTAAAGGCGTAGAAAGGATCGGTGGCTCACAGTGATCACGTTGGTGCTCTTGCTGGTGGCTGGGAGGGATTGGAGTGGCCTGGCAACGTGGGGGCGGCGATGGCGGTCGGTCGCCGGAGACAAGCACGAGAACAGGCGGTGCGGAGGTTTGGGTGCGAAAACGGTGAACTCCGGTGGTCCACGAGGTGCGTGAGGCCGAGGCGGAGCTAAGGGTGCGGTTGGCATGGCCGAAGATGGCTTGACGACGGCTGCGGCGAGCGGCGGAGCTGCAGTGGCAGCGGTGGCGAAAACGGGGAAAAACGAAAATCGTCACTGTGACCTCGAAGTATTTATAGACGACGGTCGCGGCTACAGAGCTGCACTGCTCGCGTCGTCGCGCTTGCGATCCTGAGCGCGCCTGGAAACTGTTCGATGCCGTCCGGTGTCTCGCCGGCGCCCATGCCGGCCGGTGGCCTTCGGTGATTGGCGCGACACTGTAGCACCCCAAATTTTGAATTTTCAAACTGTTTTCTAAAATTACTCTCAAATTCATGTAACAACTTGAAAAACTTCCAATCTATGAAATCTTCAGAATTTCAAGCTCTACAAGTTTTGTATTGAACATTTTTTCAAATTCACACTGGATTTTGAAATTTGAGTTTAAATTCAAAAGGGGACAAAATTTTCAGATTTGGTAATTTAGAAATTACTTTTGATTTTATATTGAAACTTCAAAATCTCCAAACATCAAAGTTGTACATCTCGACCAGACCTACAACTTTGCTGTTCAAAACTTTTTCAAATTCTGCCTACATTTTGAAATCTTAGTTTGGGGATAAAAAATGAATCAAATTTGAAATTTGTTTATTTTCAAAATTGTTCCACATTTTACACTAAAACTTTGAAAACTCAAAACACCAAAGTTGTAGCCCTTGAAAAGTTATACAAACTTGGTTTTGAACTTTTTCCCAAATTTTGCTTAGATTTTGAATTATTTCAAAAGGGGTAAAACAGGGTTTTGAAATTTAGGGTTTTCGGAGGAATTTTAAATTGGAATTTGTTGCTACTTTGATTTGTGATTACTTAGTGATCAAAACCTCACCCAAGGGCATCATTTGGACCAACATGACATGGTTGACCAAATGCCACTCTTGGTTGACCAATTAGCTTTTAAAATTCTTTTACATTTTTCCCCAATTTTGAATTCGAATTCGAATCGGAAAACTCGTGACAAGTTTTGGGACTCCAATTCAAACTCAAATTTGGAGTTTAATTTTAGAGGTTGTACTTGAGCTCATACCCTACACTTGACACTAGTGTGCAACACAGTCGCACACCTCAAATTACGTAGGGCATGGACTAAGCATTTGCGGTGGTATTAAAAATTAGCGTTTTCGGGTTTGGAGGACACCACTGAGAAACACATTCAACCTAGATAAATAAACTTGTTTTAGTTGATGCATAACAAAGTTAACCTAACAGGGATGCTTTGCAATGCATTATGATGACATGGCAGATTAATTAGCACTATAACACCCGGGGTGTTACAACGGCCTTGACAACCCCTGCAGGAGATGCGAACTGACCAATTTACCCCCTGCTGCCTCTCTCACTTAACTCGCTTGTCACCATGCGGTCCAACAGCACGATGGCCTCGTCACCGAGCCCATGCATGCCGTAGGCCATCATGAGAACGTTCCAGGTGATGACGTTCCTCCACGGTAGTTGGTTGAACACGGCCCTCGGCAGCGCCAGGCAGCCGCACTTGGCGTACATGTCTGCAATGTTGTCTTCTGTTGCGGCATCAGTGAATCTCCCTTGTTGCTGCATCTCCCCGACCAGCTGGAACGCGTCACGGATGTGGCCCTGCACGACGCAGCCAGCGATAAGAGTGTTCCAAGAGACCACGTCGCGGGGCTCGATCGCGGCGAAGATCCACCGCGCAGCATCCATGTCGCCGAGGTGCGCGTACAAGTCCATGAGCGCGTTCTGCGCGAACGGGTTGTCCGCCATGCCGCGTTTCACGACGTACCCGTGCACCGCTTCCTTGCCGGCGAAGGTCTCCGAGCATGCGCACGCGGGCAGCACGCCCGCAATGGTGGTCTCGCTAGGTACGACGCCGGCCTCGACCTCCATCCGCGCGAAGAGCTCCAGTGCGTCCTCGTCCATACCAGCTTGCGCATACCCGCAGACCATGGCGTTCCACAGCCCGAGCTGGCGGTGGCCGCCCGAAACCATGTCGAACACCCGCCTCGCCGCGCCACCCGCTCGTGGCTCACGTACATGTCCACAAGCGCGCTGGTGACGAACGAGTTAGCGGCGAGGTCAGTGTCCTTGAGAACGTAGGCGTGCATCTCCCGGCCGAGGGAGAGCATCTCCAGCTGCGAACACGCCGGGAGCACGCTCGCGAACGTGACGCCGTCGGGGCGCACCCCGCGCGCGACCATGTCGTAAAGCACCTCGATAGCCTCGCCGCAGCGGCTGCTCTGCACCAGCAGGCTGACCATGGTGTTCCACGTGACGACGCCGCCGCCCAGCGCGTCGGTGGCGCCGACGGAGCCGAAGAGCGTCTGCGCGTCGTCGACTAGGCCGAGGCACACGTACATGGAGAGCAGCGCGTTGAACGCGAACCGTTCATCGCCATCCAGGAGCCTGTTCTTGAGATCGAACGCGTGCGCCTCACGGCCGAGGCGCAGGTCCTCAGCGAGGTGGGAGCACGCGAGCAGGACGCTGACAAGCGTGAATGAGGTGAGCTGGTGGCCCTCCAGGAGCATGTCGGGGAGCGCGTCGAGTGCCGGGAGCGAGCGGCGAAAGAGGCAGAGCGCAGTGATGAGGGAGTTGAAGGTGACGGCGTCGTGGCTGGGCATGGCATCGAAGAGCGCGAGTGCGGCGGTGAGGTCGCCGCATCGCGCGTAGGCGGTGAGGAGCGCGTTGGAGACGGCCGGGGTGGCCCATCGAGGAGGTCGTGGCACAGCGCAGCGCCGTGAATGGACCGGACAGCGAAATGCAGGCCCGAGAGGGCATCGTAGACGTAGTTCCTGGCGGGGACGGATGCCTCGGCCTCCATCGCCATGGCGGCTAGGGCTGCTAGTGCGGCTGCTCGCGTCGGCGGCGTGGACGAGGCGTGCTGTAGCCTGCAGGTCGACGAGGGGCAGCAGCGCAGTGAGCCGGTGATGACCGGAGGTCAAGGAGGTGCAAGGCGTGCCATGACCGGGACTGCACGTGCACGAGCTCCTCCCCTTCCCTCACTGCGTGGTAATGCCTGGAGCTGGAAGAAGAAGCTGACTCGTGGGGTCTACGCGTCAGCGAGTTAAGTGAGAGAGACAGCAGAGGGTAAATTGGTCAGTTCGCATCTCCTGCAGGGGTTGTCAAGGCCATTGCCGCGCTGGCATGCACGCATGGCGTGCCACGTCAGTGAAAGTGGTAAATATGTAGTAACTTTACTGTTTTAGGTGGCAAAATTTTGAGGTGTCCATGTAAAACTGGGCAATGGAGAAGTATCGTCCTTGAGAACGGCAAATAGTTACATATCCCGAGAAATGGCTCCGTGAGCGGCTTCAGTTCTTTCGCTGCAGAGATGGCAGCGGCGGCGGGGGCGGGGGCGTACGAGGAGATGCTGCAAGTGGTGGAGGCGTGCGCGGCCCGGATCCGGTGGCGCCTCCGCCCAGCTTCCAAGCGCCGCCTCCTCAACGGTCAGCGCCCACTCGCTTGCTCTTAGTTGTAGTTGTTATTATCTCCACATACACAATTCCTACGTTTCAGTCGCCTGGTTTTTGGGCAACGTTCAGGCGACGCGCGCGTGACTTCCTCCTCCCTGCGCGCGTTTTCCTTCTCACCGGCGTGACCTGGACAGGCGGCGGCGGCGGCGGCGGGCTTTCTGAGGTCTCCGGCGACCTTAGAAAAAGGAGGGGCCTGGGGGCGGCCGGCCGGACGTGCGGTGGTGGCGGGTTGGCCGGCGGCGGGGAGCCGCCGACGGGGCGGGGTAGGACATCTGGATGGGAAGTGCTAGTGGCGGGGGCGAATGCTGGACAACGAATTCGTGGGATTGGGATTAGGGGAGGGCGGTGTCGGCGGTTGGTGGGCGACGCGGCGGCGGCGGCGGGGGAGCCGCTGGCCAGGGCAGCGGGGGAGGCGAACAGTGCGCGATCTAATCTGGAGCGTTCGTTTCGTATCCAAGGATTGTCGATCGTCATCTGAAAAGAACACAAAAATCAGGCGCCCGAAGAATAGCAATTCCCCTCATCTCTATTTAGGATTTGCTGTTGACAATAGTCCTTTTCTTGCTTAATTCGCTACCGCCATGCTGTCTTTCTGGTCTGCTGCTAAAACACTTATTTTTTGGTGGTTGTTGAATGAATTGTTAGCCAAACCCAATTGCAGAAGGCAATTTATCCACTAAATTCATAAGTTTGTACCACTGTAGTAATAAGTCACTTGGTCAGTAGTTGCAACTTGCAAGTGATTTAGGGTTTAATGGGAATTTACTGGCTGTAAAGCTAAAGGGTATGATTTGAGGAAAGTGAATGGTGTCATGCCGAATTACATTACAAGTAAATTGATGAACAAACCCGGTTGTTGCCAGATATCCTGTTTCTCTGCACTGGGTTGCGGCCTGTGGTTCTGGTTGACTATGGTGGCACAATGCCTCAGCTACAAGAAAATCTCTGTAGCCTGCTGCATCATGCCCGGCAGGTAATTTCACGACTTCGATGTATTATTAAGTATTTGAATTCTCTGTACTAGTTCAACACAGAATCACGGATTGCATATGAATCATTTTTCTCCACTGCTAATTGTTATCTGACTGACAATAAACTGTCGCTGGAAATAACTCCCTTGCAAGCGCATCGCGATGGGTCGGTTCCGGTCACTGTTGAAATTTCACGCACATGAGCGCTGTATGCGCCTTTCCCCTTGACTCACCCGGCAAACCCCTGCCCTATGGAAGGATCCTTGTGCGGTTGTGCCAAAAGACATAAGTTTTTTGGATCCTGATAGTGACTAGAAGGTTGTAATTTGTATATTGCTCCGCCATCCAACAGTTACATTTACAACAGATGTCTTCAATAATAATGCCATTTTATTTCTTTTGCTTAAACAGTCCTCATATTTAACTTCGTTTTTATTATGTTGTGCTTAAACAGACCTGTGACCCATTCAGTTTCCAACTGTTTTCATGACCAATCTACTATCTTTACCTTTACTAGAGGTTATTTGGATGTCATCTATATATCCATCTGCTTGACTTGCAGGAAACAAGCATATTGAATCCACTCCGGGTGATGATTATTGGAGATATGCTTTACTTAATCCATGTTAAAGGACTTGCTGAACATGCATCACCAAACGCAAGGTCGCAGCAACGGCTAGCTTTCGTGGACCTAGAGAAAAGATGTTGCAGTGTATTTACCTTCCTAGACCATACTTTTGTATTTTTGTCTACAGTAAAGTGAATATGTCGTGTTTGTTATTACTGAAAAATTGTTTGTATGCAGCTGCTTACAACCATAGAAGGCAATTCAACTGTGCTGGAGCTTGTATCTATACAAGATCAATTCGCAGCCAAATTTCCTGTAGATCTGTCTGTTGTACGACCTGGAATAACAAAGCAAATGTCAGAAATTCCACAGAGTACTATTGATGCAGAGTGCACCGACAATCACATTGAGGACAGGACCTTATTGGTTGTTGATCTGAGTACCTTCCTTGATAACATGCAAATTGCCTTGCCTTCTCTGAATGGGTAATTTCTGGTTCTGTGTGTCATCAAAACTGTAACCATGGGATTCTTTGTCCAATGAAACCATTATTTGAACACTTGGAATAAAAAAAACATTTGCGCAGCATCTGTATAAAAAATGGCAAATTTAATCGTTATGATAGTCCTAGTAACATGTGACAGAAGTGTGGTGCATATTGCCATTGTTATGGATGCTATCTTGGTTAAGTTTTGACATTTGATTTGCTCTCTGAATGACATGTTAATGTTTCAATATCTGCAGGTGGCTTTTAGGTTATCCAGTAACATATTTGTTCCGCAATGCAAGTTTTGAGGTGGGCATACAGAATATCTCAAGGCACTCTCTGCATATCTACCGAGTATATGTGTGCAGAAGTTATCGGTCAGTTGGCAAACAATCAGAAGAGGAACTGATGAGGTAAAGTGCATCATAAGCAGCCGCACTTGGCAGGTCCTCTCTTTTCCTTTTTTTTTCTCTTATTAGGTGTGGAATTTTATTTGGGATCTTATAACTAGCTGTAGTATGGTTGCCAGTTTTTCAGTTCCTTGTGGCTCGAGCACGAAGCGTGATGAAGAAGTATGGGCCAAATCGTTTATAGCTCGCATGAATGAGAAGCTCAGGCGATGCAACCAAGTCTGGGCATCCATAAGGCTAGAGGTCGAGGTTTTCCAGAGCCAGTCCCAGGTAATCGTGTTGTAGTTGAGGTCAGTAAGCCTTTTACGGGCTGACGGCATGAACTCCTTATACAACGGACCAGCAACGTTTCTCAGAAGTATCGCTGCCCTGGGCCATGACCATGAGCACAAATTGCTGCAGCTATCGAGTACAGAAATAAACGAATAGGATACATGCAGGTCATTGTCATGGACGTGGTGGAGTCAGTCCCAGGCTCCCAGCATCGAGTCGGAGACTTGGAACCAAGAGACTGAAGAAGCCCAATACTCGAGTCACCGGCTCAGAATGGAGTCAGTAGTTACAGCCCAGGTGCGTCTGGAGACTGCTGTAGGCAACAGCTGTAATCGCTATATCAAAGTGGGAGATAAACAAACTCAGACTTGTCTTGGTTGTTGCCGGGAGTTGGCGGCGAGCTGCGGCTCGAGTTGACCGGCGGTGACCATTACCATCGCTGCTGTAAACACTACTTAGATATTCCAGTTCTAAATACAGTCCTAGATCCGGTATCTGCCTCCGTCTGCAGAAGAATGCAATTCTTGTATTTCGAGTCAAACGGTTTAAACTTCAACTTAAATTATATAAAAATATACTAATACTCATGAAAAAATAGTACCATTAGATTAGTTATAGAACATAGGCCATGTTTGCTTGAACTTATCAGTCGTACCGTTTTAACAAAATAACAGTATTTTTTTCTCACAGCAAATCAGCATCAGCCGTTTTTCTAGCCGGCCAAAGAGGGCCTATATTTTCATAATAAATTTATTTGCAGACATAAATACTACTACAACAACAACATAGCCTTTTGTCCCAAGCAAGTTGGGATAGGCTAGAGATGAAACCCAAAAGAGACGAGAAACAGGGAGACACATAAAGGGCACAAGACAAAAAGAGATCACGGTTCAGGCACGTTGATCGCCAATCTCCAAGCGCTTCTGTCCATAGCTAAATCCTTGGAGATATTCCACTCCTTAAGATCTCTCTTAACGGACTCGTCCCAAGTTAATTTAGGTCGACCTCTACCGCTCTTTACATTATCGGCTCGCTTTAGAACTCCATTACGCACCGGCGCCTCAGGAGGCCTCCGTTGGACATGTCCAAACCATCTCAACCGATGTTGAATCAATTTCTCCTCAATTGTTGTCACCCCAACCCTATCCCGAATATTGTCGTTTCGGACTCTATCTCTCCTTGTGTGCCCACAACACCAACACAACATACGCATCTCTGCTACACTCAATTGCTGGACATGTCGCCTTTTGTAGGCCAACACTCAGCACCGTATAACATCGCCGGACGAATCGCCGTCTTATAGAACTTATCTTTCAGCTATTGAGACACCCTTTTGTCACAGAGAACGCCAGAAGCTTGACGCCATTTCAACCAGTCGGCTGAAATTCTATGCCTAACATCTTCATCAATGTCTCCATTCTTTTGTAGCATGGACCCTAAATACTAAAAAGTATCCTTCTTGGCCACCACTTGCCCATCGAGGCTAACGTCTCCCTCCTCGTGCCTAGTCGCGCTGAAATCGCACCTCATGTACTCGGTCTTAGTCCTACTAAGTCTGAACCCTTTCGACTCTAATGTGTGCCTTTATAGTTCTAACTTCCTATTAACCCTCGTCCTACTGTCGTCAACTAGCACCACATCATCAGCAAAAGAGCATACACCAAGGGATATCACCTTGTATGTCCCTTGTGACCTCATCCATCACCAAAGCAAATAAATAAGGGCTCAAAGCTGACCCCTGATGCAGTCCTATTTTAATTGGAAAGTCACTGGTGTCGCCATCACATGTTCGGACAAACGTCACCACATCCCTGTACATATCCTTGATGAGGGTAACGTACTTAGTTGGGACTTTGTGCTTTTCTAAGGCCCACCACATGACATTTCTCGGTACATTTGCAGACATAAATACTAATAGAATTTACTATAATCTTGATCAAACTTTAACTAATTTGATCGGCATGTTTCCCATAATTACATTCATTTGGAGACGAAAGGAGTACAAAATTCCATCACTAATGCTTAGTTTAGGGCGTTCGGACGGACAAACCCCGAGCGCACGAGGACCAAGAAAAAAAGCGGTGCATGCAGTTGCAGTCAGGTGGAGCCCGCACTGGTCCTTTTCTAGGGAGCAGTGTATGGGAGCATGTGCGGTCACTCGTTCGACGTGGGGTGCATGCGGCGCGGAGCAGCGCATGGGAGCTCGTGCGCCCACTCGTTCGGCGTGGGGCGCGAGGCAGCGTATGGGAGCGCATGCGGCCTCACTTGACGTGGGGTGCATGCGACGCGTGGAGGCCTGTGCATGCGATGTGGCCAGAGAGAAGGACAGAGAGAGAGAGCGGGAGCATGGGGCCTGCATACTCCATGGCACCGAGCTTCGTATGTTTCGTGCGTTTGGATGTATGTTTCATCTAGATGTTGCATGTGTTTCATCTATATGTTACATATGTTGTACATGTATGTTGCAAGTGTATGCTTTAAATGTTTTATCTGTTTTAGACGTATGTTGCAAGTGTTTTATTTAAATGTTACATATGTTTTAGTAGCTATATACATATGTTGCAAGCGTCTATTCAAAATATTTCATCTATTTCATTCGTATGTTGCAAGTGTTTTATCTACACATGTTGCAGTTGCTATACACATGTTGCAAGAGTATGTTGCAAATGTTTCACTTGTTTCAGACGTATGTTGCAAAAATTCTTCATGTTGCAACATTAACATTTTTGTATTTTTTTCCTGTATTCTATTTTGTCGGGGCGGGCGATGGTTCTGCCGATATATATGATTCCTCTATAGGCTTATTAGGTGTAGAGAATAGTTACATTCATCCTTACCAACTGCTTTTCAAATATAAGGGATCCCATCTATTCGAATGACAATCCAACTCGCAGGTAATGGACAGGCATGGATCATACCAGATGGGTTACGGATGCAAAATGTTATACAGAGATACGTGTATATGAGTATAAAATTTTACATTTATCGTGGTAGCTACTTTATATATAATATAAGTATGGCCTAATACATCCACTTTTGGATGTATAATATAAGTATGGCCTAATATAAGTATGGCCTAATACGAGTAGAAATGACTTGTAGGAAAAACAAGCTCAGTCTAGTTCAGCCCATACCGATCAAGCGATCATGCCCGATCTGGCACATTTGTTTGTACGGAGTACTCCGTATCTTTCTAGTAGCCCACAAGACCCAGCCCAGTCCAAACTGCTCGATCCGGGTTGGATCTGAACCCAAGCTCAGACTCGTTCTCGGGGCGCTCGCTCTCCTCTTCGGCTTCGGTTGCAAGAAAGAAAAAAAGGTCACCTCTCTTAACACCACGCCGCCGCCGTTGCTGCTCCTTTGTTCTCAGCTCGGCGCCTCTCACAACCCGAGCGCGGTTAGCCCAAGCACCGACCGACGCACGCCACCATCTCCCATCTCGAATACCTCCGGTGCTCAGCGTCATGGACGGCCTCTCCAAGAGCATCGGTGGCGACGGCCCTAACGTTCTGGCGGGATCCCACCCCGCGGGCGGGAGCCAGGCGGCGGCAGGAGGAGGCGCGACGCAGCGGACGCAGTAAGTCTGTCGGCCTATGGTCGGTGCTCGCGTTCGTGGTTCAGATCGCGACTTCGCGTTACTTTGCCCCCCTCCTTTGGGTGTAGATTTCGGTGCTTCCGGTCGCGGTTCAGATCGCGACTTTGCGTTACTTTGCCCCCTTCTTTTTGGGCGAAGATTTGAGGAAATTTTGCGGTGGACTATTTGTCGATTAGGGTGCTTTAATACGGAAGGCGAAATTTTCATCTTCCATCGGTTTGTTTTTTATTCCCCGATGAAATCTTGTTTCGAAAAAATAGGCTTCGTTCATTGGGACCGCGGTGGGCTGTTGCGGGTTAGGGTTAATGATGATTCATTGCGCTGTTCGGAACTTGGCATTGAGATGTTCATAGTTGTCAGCGAGGATGCTTCGATGTGGATTAGCTTGTGGGGATTACACGTTATTGTGCATATGGTTGAGTAGTGACATTTAACATTACTTACGAAATAGGTCGGAATAGAATAGAATTGGAAGACCCGAAGGGTTTTTAAGTGTGAGCATTAGTTTTCCCCCCTTTTCCTGTCACCAGTTATTGATCCAACGTATGAATTGGCAAATAAGAGCTATTGTTATGATACAATGGCATCATTTAAATTAGAATTGAATTGTATGCTATGTTCGGAGTGTCATCTCATGGTCTGTATGCTTTTGTGGAAAGTGTAGAACCGGATTTTTACAGTATGCTATGTTCGGAGTGTAGTCTTTGTCTATGTTTCCATTGCCCTCTGTTAAGGCAATATGGAATTGTTTGCTTGATTTTTTTCAGAATGGTTGTAGTTTCCAAGCTTCTTGTAGTGTGGCACTTCTGTTCAGCTCATCTATAGTTCTATTATTATATTATGATGCTTTCAGTTTTGATAAGTCTATTGATTCACATGATTTACTCCTGCCATTGTCTCACAACAACAGGTATCCATATGTGACTGGTACTTCAGTCATTGCCTTGAAATACAAGGATGGTGTGATCATGGCATGTGACACTGGAGGTTGGTCCCAGTACCTCTGCACAGAGAAATACCATTATCTCGTTGGGGAACTTAATCTTATGTTCTCTTTGCAGCCTCCTATGGATCAACTTTGAGATACAAGAGTGTGGAACGCATTAAGGCAGTTGGCAAGCATAGCATCATTGGAGCAAGCGGAGAGTACAGCGATTTCCAGGAGATCCTGCGCTATCTGGATGAACTAACGTAAGTTCCATCACTAACGAGTGAATATGGAACTTCATAATGATTATTATATGGTGAACTCATGTTTCTCTTTCTAATTGCTATGGAAATTTTAAACTCTTCATTTTTTCCCTTTCATTTCAGTCTGTCTGATCATATGTGGGATGATGGAAACTCTCTGGGCCCCAAAGAGATCCACAATTATTTGACAAGAGTGATGTACAACAGACGCAACAAGTTTGATCCTCTCTGGAACTCACTTGTAATTGGTGGAGTGAAAAAGGGTCCAAAGGGTGATGAGAAGTATCTTGGCATGGTAGGGTCTTCTTTCGAATGATAGTACCACTTATTCGTTGGTGTTGTTTTGTCAACATTCTATGCCTAATTCTTGGCCTGTGCAGGTTAACATGATTGGTACCCACTTTGAGGAAAACCATGTCGCTACTGGATTTGGAAATCATCTGGCAATCCCAATACTTCGTGCTGAATGGCACGAGGATATGACTTTTGAAGAAGCTGTTAAGCTGGTTGAGAAGTGCTTGCTGGTCTTGCTGTACCGTGACAGGTCATCTATCAACAAATTCCAGGTATGAACCTGTAAACATTCAACAAAAGTTCATTTTATGGTTACAGATTGATCTAACCTGTAGTTGAATTACAGATTGCCAAGATCACAACTGAAGGATCAACCATCTACCCACCATACTCCTTGAAGACCTACTGGGGCTTCACTCACTTTGAAAATCCAGCCCAGGGCGCTGTGGGATCATGGTAGATTTATGCTCCGAGCACACCGCGTATCTTGCCATGAACTTAGGGGAAAACAATCTGTGCTGCTGAAATCAAAACCCTTGTGAACGTTTGTTCTGAACATCACTGGAACTCTGCATTTGCTTGTATGACATGCTTATGGTTCAGCGAGTTTAATTCCAACGTTTGGTCACTTGTTGTGAATGTGAAAAAATGGATTGTGCGGTTGCGTTCTGAGATGCTGTTGTGTTGATTGTGCTATGTTGAAAACTTGAAATGCTAAACAGGTAGGTTCCCTTTGTCTTGGTGTCGGTGCAAACAATGATTTCTAAGGTGTCTCTGCGCTGCGAGTGATGAGCATCGACTGTAGTAGAGGCGCAAACTGTGTAGGCAAAGCTTTCCACGTACGGATCTAGGAGTGAGCTTCTACGTCAGTTTAAGTTTCCAATTTCTTACAGAAAGCAATACCTTCATCAGATACCAAAACTACCACTACGATGAGAAAGCGCAATGAGAAAACTACGATAGCAGGTATAGTAACCACGTGTTATGTATGAATAGAGAATTCCACCTCATAAATTCATCAAGCTGAGGTACAACAAACGCTGAGGAATGTACATGACAAATCTACTAAGGGTGCACTTGCTACATCATTCATGGCAAAACTGTGTCACTGACACTCGAGCATTTGGCAGATTTGTTACAAGGGGGATAGCTCCCCCAGATGAACCACTACTATTCTTTCGTTCCAAAGAGGATGTACAAGGAAAAACAAGAATCTTATTGCGCGCCGGAGTTAAAAACTGTTGCTGTTCTCAATGAATGTCAACAAATACCTAACTACTAACCGCCTATGATCCTCGTTGCTTTCTTTACTTGTCAACTCTATTGCTCCTTTCATTATCCGGGAATACAGCCTCTCCAGCTGCGGCACGCCGTAGCTTGCAGTGAGTTCCATGAAGCGTTGCTTTAGGGCTTCTAGCTGTCCTAGCAAGTCGTCACCAGTAGCCACGGTAGTGGCGACTTGACCGTTGTCAGACTCCATGGGTTCAGGAGTGGGTACTTCTGGTTCTTCTGCTGGTAAATCGTTGGCTTCTTTCGTTGTGCCATTTGACTCTGGTTCTTTTGCAGCTTCTTCTGGGTCAGTTGGCTTTGACAAATCTACATCTTCCAGAGACTTTTCATCTCTAGCTGCCACATCTTTGGCCATGCCTGAAACAACAGATCAACATTTTTCATAATTATTGCAATCACAGTTAACAAGCAAATGCAATGGTTATAGTTAAGATCGTGAAAACTGACTCTGTTCATTTTCAGCACTTTTCTTTTGCCGCTTTAGCACTTCATAACTTTGTGACAGGTTTACTTCGGGCTGTACATTGCGAAGCCTTGCACTTAATCTAGTACCAGAAACCAGCTGAGCAACAGGCGCTGCTTGAAGAATAGAGCTATCTTCATCATCCACAAACTGCTGTGGCCCCCCCTGTAAAGCAATTTTATCACAAAAGGACACCAAAGATGGGTCCATCTGTGACAACATACCTTGGACCTGGCCAAAAAGAGGCTCATTAGACATAAGAATGATAATCTGTAGAGGCATTGTCGACAACCCAATGTAGGAGAAAGTGAGCACAAACAAGATACCACATCTCTGAGTTCACATGCTCTACTGACGATCCTAGATCCATTGTAGTCATCCCCATTGTAAGTCTGTATAGGTCACAGAAGGGGAAGTTTGGCATTATTTAAGCAGTCATCCTCACAACTCTCACCACTGAATTGTAATGAACTGTAGGGCCAGAACATATGCAAACATGAATCAAGAAACTAACTTCACCAAAAGATGTACCTTTGCATTTGAGACAATAAGATCAATATCCTTCATAAATGCTGCCCTGGTAAGGTACTGTCCAGAGTCCACCCGCTGCAAGACAGTAGCCATATCCATGGGCTTGTGGATTATTGATCGATAGTCAGGCACCTCCTCTTCTGATACCGGGAAGTGAAATACATTGAACCTTTTGTTGTACAAAATGCTGAAAAGATAAGCAGTCACACTATTAGCTCTATCAGGTTTCAAAAGCCAACTGAACAATACTGATGAGATTGCAAGAGATAAAGGAAAAATAAAAATAAAAATAAAAAGCTACCAACAGAAGCTCATGTGTTTCAAACCAAAGTTAAGAAGGTAGATTTTATGATTTTGAAATATCACAACTAACTGCTTCTATAATTAGAGTAAGCTGCAGACCGGTTACAGATATCTCGGAGACACATCCTCATTCGACGAACAGCATGCTGCTCAGCTTCTGCCTTAGCCTTTAGCTCAGAAACCTTAGGGCCCTCCACTTCTTTCGGGGCTTTGGGAAGATCAATAGCAGACTTCTGTTTCTTTGACTTGTTTCTTGATTCCTCCGTTTGGAAAGAGAGCAATGCCTCAAACAATATACTGAAGTATCTCAATCTATCGTCATAACTTGGATGATCGACTTGATACCTATATCACACAAAGATTTTTATTTCCTTGGTGAAAGATAAGATAGGAGGAAATTCAGTGAACATGACATGAAGCAGGTGACATACAAAGAACTGAAGTCCAAAAGTCAATGAACAGGAAACAAACTGTTTCCTCAATTATGTGCCTACCATTACAGCATATTTAGTACCTAGGCCAAAGCAGATTGCTTTAAAAAAATTAATGAGCAATACCATTTACAGAGATCAAGAGTCAAGAGTACAGACTAATAATAAAAGATCAGTAACAAAGAAATAGTACATAATGGAGAATTAATCCATCTAAGTAATAGGTAAGCAATGATCACTTTATATCTAGCTTACATCGTAAGGGCAAGCCAACACAACCCAGGAAAAGTAGAAAAACATTTGGCAAGGAACATACACATTGCGAGAAGAGAATATAGAAGCACACTCTTCTTCGAGGTCAGTGAAAGCCACTGATGATGTTCCAAGCAATAAAACTGGAAGGTTAGAGGGCAACTCATTCAACAGAGTCAATAACACGGCCCTGAGTTGTTCGTGTGCCTGTAACATAAAGAAAGAAGAAATTGACTAAATGATCACTATTAAACATTGTCAGAATCATGTCAAAGCAACAAACTTTGAATTACTAAAACAACATGTCTAGAGTCTACTAACCGTATCCCACCAAAGATGGAACTGAGGCAAGTATAGAATGGATGGGGTTGTTCTCTTGGCTTCCCCAAAAATATGCACAAGAGCTTCTTCAGGTGTCTTTGCACTTGGATCAGAGAGAAGAGACGGCAGTCCCAAGGAGTGAACAGAGAACTTCTCAAGCTCATGTAAAACAGCTGGTCCCACATGATCCTGCTAAGCCAAAAACACATCAGAAGTGAAAAGGAAAAGCACTTAATATGATACTATCTATTTATTGAGAGGAACAGCCCTACCAGTCCAACACTTTCACCACCACATATCAAAAGGCGAGGTCTATAAACAAGGGGGATGGAAGATCCATAGGAAAGAGCAGAGAACTTGCTAAAATCTATGGATGAAAGGAAAGGGAAAATATCAGAAATTTGTTCCATTATTTTCTCAAGATGCCTCTTCAGACATGGAGCAATAACCGTTGAAAGTGGCCTTGAATGCACAATAGATCCCCTGTGCGCAGCAGGAGTTATTGTAGACATAGCTTCCAAAAAGTGGTACTTCTCGACACTGACCGAATCAACATCAATGACAAACTTGTCGTCACTAGTGTAGACCTGAGGATACTTCTCTCTAAATGCTCTAATAGCTGCTTCTGTACATAATGCCTTCAAATCAGCTCCACAATAGCCAACACAGCTAGCAGCAAGCTCCATCTTTAGTTCCTTCGGTGGAGGATCCTTCCATTTCCTTGTATGGATATCCAGTATTTCTGCTCGAGCCTCATAGCCAGGTAAAGGAAAATAAAACTCACGGTCAAATCGGCCAGGTCTACGCAATGCTCCATCAATGGCATCAATTCTGTTAGTTGCTCCAATCAAAACAACTTGCCCACGTGAATCAAGGCCATCCATCAAAGCAAGCAATGTTGAAACAATTGAATTGTGAATCTGCTCTTGCTTGCTAGACCTCACAGGTGCCAGGCCATCTATTTCATCAAAAAATATAATTGACGGCTGATTCTTTTGAGCTTCCTCAAAAAGTAACTTTAGCTGCCTTTCAGCCTCTCCCACCCATTTACTAAGAACATCAGCTCCTTTGCGCATGTAAAAACTGACCTTCTGGCCAGCTTTAGAGGCAGCACAAGCTAAGGCGCGGGCAATCAATGTTTTTCCTGTGCCCGGCGGGCCACAAAGTAGAACACCTCTAGGAGGAGTGATGTGATAGTTTGCAAAAAAATCTGGATACAGCAATGGGAAGAAAACCATTTCCTTTAGAGCATCAATATACTCCGATAGTCCACCTATATCTTTAAAGCTCACATTCTCGTCAGCCTGCAGAGGCTGAATGTCAGCTCCTCCCTTAGAACTTGGTCCAGCAGTTTGCACCCCAGGCATGAGTGAAGTAGAAGTGTCGCCCTGATGACCCCAACCAGATGCTCCAACACTCAGGCCCCATGCTGCTGGACTATGCATGTCCAACCCACCCATCAACCATGGCATACCTCCCCTCCCACTGCGCATCCATGGCATGGATGGACCCTCGTCCGGCTCATCCACAAGAAGGGAATCATCTGAATCATCTGGCAAAGAGAAACGTGGGCGCTTATGCATGCGCGACCCACCTTTTTTAAAATACTTGCTGTTCTTTGGACCAATTCCATGAACTAGTACTCTACGAGGAGATTGCGGTCTGTGATTTCCTTCCTTACGAGGGGATGGTCTACGAACCTCTGAACGTTCCCTTAAATCATATCTTCTCCGTCCTTCTTGCTCTTCCTCGCCATCTTCATCATCTCCATCTCCTTCAGCTTCATCACCTCCATCAACCTCCTCCTCATCACCAACATCCTCTTCAATCTCATTGCCATTTTCTCTTTGATCTTCTGCACCTTGTTCTTCAGAGCTTTCCTGGTCATCCTCAGATTCATGGTACGGATCCAGTCTTTGTCCTCGCAAAGATCTTCTAGGCCGTAAACCTTCGCGGCGAGGTATGGAGTTAGACAACTTCTGGCGCTTTGGTCTAGCTGACACTTCATCATGGGCAGCATTATTCCCCCCTTTACTCTTTGAAGATCGATATCTAGGTCTCTGTAAAGAAAAATGTGAGATAATTCAATAATAATCGGCAAATTTAGTTGCCAGTTGGAACAGGGGGTACTAATGTGAACAAGTAACTTTTCAGGAACTGTAGAAACTCACCATAAGATCATCATCTTCCATACTGGAACTATCTGTATCATAGCCTTCCAGATTTACGGAAATCCTTCGCTTTCGCGTTGAACGGCGCAAATTTGCTGCAATAGACTATAAAGGAAATTATCATAAGCTAGCCAGCTGAGCACAAAAAATGGAGTCCTTTCAAACAGACAGCGGTCCTCAAACTTGTTCGGTGGTGTCACCTAGGTCCCTAAACTTTTAATTTGCAAATCTGGGTCCTTGGACTCGTTAATTGCGCCACACAAGGTCAAAATATCACTAATTAGCATATGCTTGCTTGTGTGTGAGAGAGAGGAAGAAGATGATGTTGCAAAATGACATGTGGCTCCACAGTGATATTTTAACATTGATTAGGTGATCAACATTAACTAGCTAGATTTGGACCTTGAGCGATCCACTGGTGAATTTTACTCATTTAAAAAAGGAGCAGATGAGCAATTGATTAACGTTGGCATGTACCCTAGCAATAAAAGCCTATTTGTAACCATGCAACCGTGCAGCCTTTGTAAAAGCGTAATATACCTTGTAACAAAAACCGCTACATGGGCGATAGGGATTTTCAATAATTATAAATAAATTAACAACCAGATAAATCAGTTAAATAAAACAGATTAAAATATAATAATCATGACAACTCCCACAATTGGATTTAATTAAGTAATAATTCATTCTTTCCAAAAAATGTAAGTTGTTTTAGTTTTTTCCTAAGTCAAACTTCTCTAGCTTTGATCAAGTTTGTAAAAAAAATATATTAAAATCAACAATGCCAAATAAATACACTATCAAGACATTTCATGGAAGATTTAATCATTTAATGAAACTAATTTGATGCTGTGAATATTCAAGCATTTTTTATAAACTTGGTTAAAGATAGAGAAGTTTGACTTAGGACAACTAAAATGACTTACATATTGGAACAGAGGTAGTATTTTCAGTGAGGAAAAAAATCAAGAAAGAGACAAAATACAGAACCAACTTCAAAGGTCTGTTTTCACCTTATACAAATAGTGATGTCATCAACCCTTCAATCCACACTGAAACAATCTTTCTTCTAGAAACACACACCTACCCCCTAAAAATGCTCTTTAAAATTGGTTTCTAGAAGATTGATGAAACAGAAAAACGGAGACGTTACAGAGGTTGAAAACCCACTACAGAAGAAATGCATATACACAGGTTACACGATTTATTGTGATGCATTATTGTATCAGACACAGCACAAACTACACAAAAACGAGACAGAGATGGCAGCCATTCAACCAAAATGCCATGGGCACGCAGGACCTACAAATTACTAATTATCCAACAGTCCAGCATAACTTATCAGATATTTAGGCCTGCATATAATAGACCTGAAATAACACCATCAAGCACGCCCATCAAGGCTACCGAATTCACAGCTACACACACAAGTTCCAAAAGTTCAAATGATGCATAAATATTAACATACTGGCAAATGCATGCACACATTGCCACTCCCACACATGCAGTTATCAATACAAACAGATCATCACGAAGAACAAGTGTGAACAGAAGGTCATTAAGCATAGGCAGACAAATTAGCTTACATCAGCAGGTGGCGGACGTGCAGCTGGCTTGCGAAGCAGTTTCTTAACAATCTGCGATGCAGTAGTTCGCTTCTTAGACTTAACCTTCTTCCTCATGGCTGGCTTGTAGTACATATAACCACGGCCATAGTACTTCGGACGCTGCCGCAGCCGGTCACTAGTCCTCACCGGCGTCACTGACGCATCCCCCTTACCCTCCATCACCACCATCCCTCCGTCCTCCTCAGGTCCACTTCCAGACCATGCTGCCCATTGCTCCTCAGATTAGGCCAAACAGCCCCACGATTGCAGCCGATCCCCAAACCCTAGCCCCGAATCCACCAACCTGCGTATACACAAATAAGATATCAAACGATACCAAATTTACCGCTAGTGCATTACAAAATGGAACCTGCTGTTTATTTTTCCACACCGAACAGTCCGGTCCCAAAAAAACACCCAGGAAAAAATCAACCCATGAACAAAAATACGAATCCGCCCCCACCAAACTCCAGTCAGCCAACTACGAATCATCCAAAATTCATACAAGCTAACGAAAACCCACCCTACGACAGATGTCCGAGCTAAAACCCCACGAAAATGAGACCAAAATCAGCGCGAAAAATCAGGGGAAAATCCCGAGTCCGTCGCCGCCGGGTGCTAACCTCACGAATCCGATCCGTGGGGGCGCGGGGCCTTCCGAGCCCGGTCGGATTCGAGGCGGCGGCGGGCAGCTGAGGGGACGGAGGCGAGGCAACGCGACTCGCGAGGGTTTCCTATCTTCCTTCGAGTCCGGGGTTTCGAAGCGGAGAGAGATGCCGAGACGACGCAAAGGGTTTCGGGTTTCTTTCCTCTCCACGGCCGCACGCGCGAAGCACGTGACTGGGAGGCCGCCTCGGTCGCAGCGTTCACATGGCGCTAGAGCGGGTGCGGCTTCTGACAGGTAGGCGTAATGGTATCTCTGGCCCCGGTGGCAGTGGGTACAGGAAGTCTGACTTGGGATTAAATGGTTGAGGGAATTAGTGGGTGGGATTTTCCCAGACGTTGGATGGAGATCGGACGGTGGAGAGGTTTTTCCAGGTTTATGGGGTGGTATGTGTTAACGGACTCGTGTACCGTTGAAGAGAACACATTTTAAAGTAGGAGTGGGGTGTCTAGATGTCTCTTTTGTCTTCCTCTGCCCTAAGATTTTCTAAAGAAAAAAGTCTACTTGACCCTTGAATTATCAGCTAGTGTCTAACTTATACCTCTAACTATAAAATCGTTTGTTTTACACCCTGAACTTTTCAAAACCGTTCAAATTACACCCTGGAGTGGTTCTGGACGGCGGCTTTGCTACAGTAATCATGAATTACCATAGTTTTCCTACAGTAACGACGTTTTGACTTTTCCTATTTATTTCCGCTGAATCTTTGAAAATCATAGTAAATCACAGAAAAATCATAAAATAGAAAATCTAATTTTGTTGGACTCCACATGAGTAGATCTACACAATGAATATATAATATAGTATGCTTTAGTACAAATTTTTTCTGTAGCTTTAGTACAAATTGGAACAGAAGTAGCCTAGCTCATTATATGGGCTTGTTGCATCATACACGATAAAAGCCTCGCGCATTGTTTTTATCTTGAGAATAGATTAAGATAAAACCCAAAGTGGCCATTCTATAAACAGTAAGTTAGATCCAAAAAGTTCAAATAATATATATGGCTCTCATGGGTGTGTTCCATTCTATAAATAGTAGGAGGACAACTCCCTATTTATACTCAATTCTTTTGTGTGTTTGCACAAGTTGTAGTTGTTTGGTATTGCTTATAATTAAGTTACATTGAAAAAAATAACATGTTGCGTAGTTCCATCATATTCACTTTACTAGAGATAGTAAAATGTATGTGCCCAATGGAATATAACCTCATGATATGAACAAGCATATATGAAAAGCCAATAGTGTCCAGCATCAGTATAAGTTAGTATACTTCCTCATGTAAACATACTCGCTCTGTCTCTAAATATCTGTCTTTCTCGCTTCCCGAGAAATAATTTTGATTAATTTTATATAAAAAATGTTAATATTTATGATGCATAGTTGATATCATTAAATAGATCTTTGAATCTAGTTTTTTTAATAAATTTATTTGGAGATACAAATGTTGCACGCATTTTCTACAAATCTAGTCAAAGTTGTGACACGGAAACCCAAAACGACAAATAATAAGGGACAGAGGGAGTAGTCCATTAGGAGCATGGTCCATAACTAAAAAAGAGATAAAAGATTATAAAAGTATTTCTCTAATGTTCGCAAAGAAAAGAAAGTATTCTCTAATGAATCTAGCAATTCAAATCTATACACGATTTTTTAGATATTTATGGTAAAAACTCAAAAAGATTTTATCCAAGACAAACCTAGATAGACTTATATTTTAAGATATTGATGGTAAAAACTCACAAAGGCTTTTTCTTAACAATTTCTCTCTCGTTGTAATGGAGGAAAAATTCCCACATTTTCAGAGTCATAGTCTTATGTAGATGTAAAAGTCAATGAGGCAGAGAGATTGGTGCATCGATTCATATTTCAGCATGTGAAAAACATATGGTTCCAAAGCCGGCCGTATAGAGCCCGTGACAAGAAATCTCACGTGTATAGTCGCGGTCAAGTCACAACCAGACAGTACGACATATCCACTGAGCTCAGACAACCACCAGACGGCCACAGGTTGGTTGTACTTGCTCCCCCAAAGACGGCACGGCAATAGTGCCTGCCCGGACCTTTTTTGGCCTGCGGAAGCTTCCTGGCTGGCCTGTGGCTCAGCAGACCCAAAGTGCCAGACTTTGAGCACCCATGATGACGAACGTCATGCGGGTACAAGAACCGCGTACAAGTGGCACGTGGTCGTGTGCAGTTATATACCTGTAACAGCCTGGTGCGGTGCTGCCTCTACCCCTGCCTCCAGCGGGGGTGCAGGGGCATTGGGGCAATCAGAGACCAGGGGAGGAACAAGAACGTATGGGTAAATTTTCTAACTGCACCGTACAGTATTAAACCCTTTTACAAAGTCGGATAACCTGAATGCCAGTAAAAGACAGGATAAATGGAAGATCAGTTGCAGAATTGGCATAAACTCGAGTCTCAGACAAAGATGGTACTCGATCCCTAAAATTTGGCATGTATGTTTTCCCAATTTAGCAGATGAGCTATACTACATATTTAACCTCAGGCCTCGACAGCACCATGAAAAACACAAGACCACTTGGCTTGTGGACTTGTGATTATTGATGGTACCGAGGTGACCCTATGAGCAACAGCAACTTTTCTTAATCATGTGTCACATTCAATAGTTCAGGCACAATCGTGAGTCCTTGCCACTTTGTACGTCCAACTGATCAATCGTCGTCGTTGTCGTCGTTTGCATCGTGATGATTGTCACCATAGTCAACCCATGGGAGCAGTGATTCAAGGAAGACTACCGCAGGATTACGCCCAGCGACTTCACGAGGAGCACGGAGCCTCTCGGGTCCAGCTTCTTGTTCAACAGGTGGCATCTCATGCACCATTCCTGGACCGACCATGAATGGCCGTAGTTCTTCTGGTGGGAGCGACGGCGTTGTGTCAGAGAAGTCTGAAACAAGCAGATGAGAGTACCTGCAAGGTAGGGGGCAACCTCAGGAACTCATAACTCTACTCAGAATGTCTAGTCTGGTATAATTTCTAAAAACATTGCATTATACCATAATACGCAGTCAAGGGAGTATCACTGAAACTAGAAAATGTTATAGGTACCACAATTTGCTAAACTCCACATGCAAACTACTGCTAAGTTGCGATAGCATAGCTATGCTAGATCAACCCTATATTTTCCATATAACCTTTCAAATTGTAGGCAAAATCAACAACTCATGTCGCTACCAAAGAATCATAAGCAATGCAAAGTTATGAAAGCATAGGGCATAATTGATAAGAACAGTCAAGTGAACTCTGATTTTTCACAGATTTCAGAGGAACTTACTCATTCTTCTCTGACAAGAATGCCTCCTTTCTAACACATGCCCAGTCCTGGGCTTCCCTGTTATCTTGCTTTAGCGATTCAATCACCAAAAGAGCAGCCTCTTTCAGTAAGTTCTGCAGTTCTGGGAATCTCCACATGATATAATGACGTTCCACATATATATTGATCATATGCTCAAGTGAAGGGCTTCCCGGTTTTGCTGATCCAAAGAACACATTTCTGAGTATTTGGGTCCATGATGAGTCTTTCAGAGGAGCCTTGTCAACTATCTTGCGAAGCACCATAGGATGAAGCATCAGAGCTTGCTTCATGAGATCAAGAGATGTTGACTTGTCAGCATCATCAGAACCCTCTGATGCTGCATCACGCTCAAGGTAAAACCGTGCAATAGCAAGAGAAAATGAGAAATTTGGAAATAACCACAAGGAGTTATCACACTGGTACTCTTCTGCAAATTGCTCCAGCCATTTGTACTGTTGTGATCTTAGAGCAAAGTAATCAATGCAAAATAGAGCACCCTTTGGATCATCAGAGTCCAGTGACAATAGAAACTTGCAGACCTCCAAAGCAGACCGGTGGCAGCCACGCCTATCCAGATTTTTCATGTGACTAAAGAGTGCTGTAAATAGTGGCTTATTTGTGTCATGGCTGAATTTCAACTGGTAGTTGCCCAGAAGTGGGCTAAATAAAGGATGCCAAGCACACTCCAATGCAAATAGACATTTCTCCACTGCATCTGCTGATGATTGATGCTCTCCAGAATATTTGAAAAGTTCAGCAAATGTCAACAATGATTCTGGATGGTATGGATATTTCCCTAATATAGCTGCAATAGCATTGAGATCATTTGCTGATTTGGCAGCTTCAAATAATTCCTGCACATGGCTGACTGAAGGATCACATGTGTACCTGCAAACAATTAAGAGCTGTTATTAAAAAGGTTAACTCATATATGGAACTAGGAAGCTAAGACTTCTTCCAGATTCACACACATCTTCAAAATCGCACTCTGCTTATGCCTTAAGATGTTCTACAATACTATGACGATATGCCACATGCAAAGAGGGTGTCATACAAATATTTTTCTCGAACATGCCATACAAATATTAGACACAAGAACAGATAAGATAAAGACCTCACCTGAAGTAATTCAATCCATTCTTCATCTCAAGAAGATCCATTGATATTGACTTATCCCATGGTGGCCAGTAGCTAGGTGGAGACACAAGAAGAGTTTTTCTTGGATTATGGGCAACACGCCTAGCACCACGTACTTGCCTTGAATTGCTTGGCATATTCCGTTGATTTTCAAATGAATCCACTACCTTTGATCCAAAAATGCGTCTCATCTCATTTTCAGCCTTTAGATGTTTGGGGTCTATTGCAAGAACAGAGGATGCCCCATGAGTAGCTTCATTTGTCTCCAATTCCGTTCCAGCTGCCCTGTCACTCTGATGAGATCTTTGTTGTATTGTATTCTTTTCAATAGCTTCCAGAATTGAATCCAACGACTGTGCATCCTTTGACTTTGTTGATGATGGCTCTGCCTTGCTCTTTTTTTTCTTTTTCTTTGATTTTTTGTTTGTTTCGGGAACAACATTCGCCTTCTTTTGCACAGAATGTTTCTGTTCTGTATAGCTCAAAGCTTGAATTATTTCTGTTTCATCTTCCTGTAGCAGAACAAGAACAGAACATTAACATCAAGTCTGATTAATACAAAGATCTATTGAACCCTGGTGAGCACAGTACCATGAAAGCTGAGCTATGATATGAAGCTATGAGGCAAGATTACATCATGAAAACTGGGTCCAAGATTTCATAACCATTGTTATTTTTGTTTCTTACACCTTTAAGATCATAATTACAAGAAAAATACACACCATAAGCTGCAATAAATAAATGAAAACAAATGCCCTGACACATTGAATGAATCCGAGCAAGCCAAATAAAATTTGTTAAGTATGAAGTAGCAATTCATACTTTAAAAGGAAACTTCTTTCTATGTGTATCTTTTCCATAGACATGTTTCCTTAAGCTTCTATAGAAAGCATAGACAGTTCACGGGAAGGGCTGGGGATACCAGCTTAACCAGGTATGTATTTTTTATGTATACTTACCCAACTCTTAAGAAATAAAACAAACCTCAGATCCCATCCAACAACCCACTTGATGATAAAAGATGGACAAGTAGCAGCTCCAATGAGACCAAGAAAGTCATCACCATGGTGCGAAAAAAATAAAGACACTCCTATGGTTCTAAATATTAGCACTGTGCAGCCTTGAGCCTTTCCTGATCCTTTTCTGGAGTTATATTAAGTATATACATCCTCTAATCAACAATATACGCATAATTGAAACTTGTTTCCCTTTCCTCCTTCCCCAACACTGAAATCAAAATCGTGAAATTCACATAGGAGGACCTTCTCTGTTTGCACCTAACAGTTTTACCATTGACGCACGATATCTCTCGGACGCTACGAGCTCAGCACATTGGGGGCGATTACAAAAAGTGCTCCTACTTACAACCTAACAACTATAAACCTTAACGAGATGATCATTAGGGATCGGGAGGCACGCACCTCTTTATCTTCTTCGTCGCCGTCGTCGTTGCCGTCGTCGAGGAGATCGAAGAGGTTCCGCGCGGAGGAGCGTGGAGGAGAGGCCTCCTCCTCCGACGGCTGGTCGTCGTCGGCGACGTCAGTGTCCTGCGGGGCGGCCTCACGCTCCTGGAGAACTCGCCGGAGCAACCTGGCGGACATGCCGACGGCGAGCTGGGACGCGGGTTAGGGTTTGGACTTGAGCTTGGGTGGTCAGGCGAGAGAATTTTGAGATGGAGATTGCCGAGGAGAGTTTTGCCTTTTCCGGACCCAAGGGGGCTAACTGTCTCGTTTATCAGGGGGGTGGGGAGGCGCGACTTTGGATATTGATGGCCCAAACGAAGAGAGCTGTTAATGCCAATTTTTGTAACAGCAAATTCACAAGTCTTTATATATTTTCTTTATCGATGAGAATAGAAATTTTGATGAAAAAAATTCCTCAAACAGTTTTTTAATTAGATTATACTTCTGAATATTATCATCTTCTATTTGGATTCTCGCTAACTAAAAATGAAGAACAAGATTAACTCACAAAATATAAAAAAATATTGGAATAGTAGAATAATATAGAGAGTGAATTTGATTCAAATATCTTTCAAATAATGATTTAGATAATAGATTTAAGAAAAACTCTTATAGATACTCTAAGTCATTTAAGTTAACAAGGAGGATAAGAATAACAAGGGTGATCCTTCCCCCTTGTGTTCTTGGTGGGTTCTAGAGAGAGTGAGAGGGATGAACTGGAGAGAGAGAGAGTGGAGATGAGAGTGTGAGAGAGGGTGTGTTCAATTCGCAAAAAGTAGGTGAAAAGTTACTGTAGCATCTTTCGTTGTTATTTGGCAAAATTTGTCCAATCATGGACTAACTAGGCTTAAAAGATTCGTCCCGACATTTACAGACAAACTATGCAATTAGTTATCTTTTTTATCTACATTTAATGCTTCATGCATGCGTCGAAAGATTTGATGTGATGGATGAAAGAGGAAATATTTTGGGTTGGAATGGGGAAGTGAACAAGGCCAGAGTGAGAATGAGAGTGGAAGTTTGGTCTGTCAGTAACCTCCACTCTGTGCAAAGTAGACAGGCGGCCTAGAGTTGGAGTGCCCAGGTGAGGACAACTCACGGTTGTACATGAAGTGATATGTCGAACAATTCGGGTGATTATAGGACGGTCTGCAGGGACACATTGTCTGCGAAAATTGCTAAGTCTGTAGACATGTCCTCGTGAGCTGTCCGGGAGTGCACCTGATTGTCTCGGGGACATAAGAGAGCCCAGAAAAGTCAATTTGGTGCATTTGCAAGTTTTCCAAAACTAAATTAAACTACAAATGATGCTTGTGATGATGATGTAAATGATCATATCACGATCGGGTCATGACACAAAAGGTACGCAAACCTTACTAAACATTAAGCCTAAGCCTATAGCAAAGCGCCAATTGTGTGGTCTAACTAGCCTAAGCAATAATATCCTCATATTTCGTTAAGCACTTATGGTGACTAGAGCATATAGAGATGAGCCTCAACTTACTAGCAACTTTCTTCAGCTCAAACACAACTCAAATGCCCGGCCAAGGAGGTACATATAGACTCTCCCCCAAAATATAGCTGTTGGTGGCCATCTGTATTTTGCAGAAATCATCGAAAGGACTAGTGACACCACCGGAGCCAAAGGATGCTAGATCAGTTGGTCTAGCACTCCGGCGGCACCCCTCAGGTCTGGGGTTCGACTCCCAGTGGGAGCGAATTTCGGCTGAGGGTAAAAAACCTCCCTCGCTGGTCCCGTGTGCCAAAGCACTAGTGTGACGGCCCATTTTCGGCATGCGGCAACGGTCTGCGGACCGGCCCAGGTGACGGGGCCCATGGTCTCCCGTCCTAGTGTCAGGGCGGGGCCAGGGTTCGGGGGGTTTCTCGGTCCGGGCTACTAAGAAGCTTCTTCTTAAGTGGAATGCCGTGGGGGAGGTCTTTCCCCTACCGGGCCGAGTTTAGTGACACCACCGGAGAAATACAGTGCCTTGCCACGTTAACTAGCCGTTGCTGATTGTTGAAGGAGTCTTTCCCAGTATTGCTTCTCCGGTGACTCAAGTTTGGAACCTTTTTGCATCTTCTCTGGAGTGTGCCTGACACTTCAATCAATTAAAATCTAGTGAAAACCAAACAACACTCTAACACTTCAAACATGCATACTAATACATATAGAAAACACATTTATTATCTAAGGGAAATAAAATATGCATACACTTATGTTGAATTTGACAATGAAAGCATCTAGGCCCCGGTGTTGGTTTCGGCAATTGATGACAACGCATAATTACCATGACTAACGTGTGTTTTGCAGAAACGTTGGTAAGTTAGGTCATGGAGATGATAACTGCTTTGGGCAATATGGTATTCATGTCCCTTGATGGAAATCGTTTCTGTTTTCAAAGGATCAACGACAAGATTAAGGACGGTTAGTTCCGGATGTCAAGGTGTTGAATTACATCTGGAATAGTCGTTAGGATCTTTGTTTCTTCCTTTGACCGTACTATAAAGGGGGGCATGAGCGAGTAGCTTGACCTAGGTGAGTCTTGTGTTTAGGTGTGGTGCACACTTGTTAAACTTAGCACTAGGTAGCTCGAGAAAAGTTCAGAGTTCAGTTGGAAGCAACTTGGTTCAAGTTGCGTCGCGTTTAGAAGACGTTTGAGCCGTTTACCTATGATCGGACGCGGTCCTGGTCATGACCGGACGCGTCCGGTCAGTACTAACTCTTCACTGCGGGTTCAACTGATCGACCGGACGCGGTCCTTGAGAGGACCGGACGCGGTGGTCAGTCTGACACGTGTTCCAGAGGGTAAACAACGTAATCGGACGCGACTGTGAAGTGATCGGCGCGTCCGGTCACCTATGATCGGATGCGGTCGTGCGTCAGGTCATTTTTCCAGTAAGCTCTTGCATGATCGGACGCGTCCGATCATCCCTGATCGGCGCGTCCGGTCATCTCAGACCGGCGCGTCCGGTCATCACAGATCGGCGCGTCCGGTCACTCAGCGTAGCTTTCGGTTTTCGACCGTTACACCTGACCGGCGCGTCCGGTCATATCGACAGGCGCGTCCGGTCAGTGCGCGTTTTGCTGATTCGAAAGGTAACGGTTGGATTTGTCTGAGAGGTATATAAATACATCCCCTCCACCTCTTTTAGAGGTCTCTTGCTCATTTGTTTAGCTGAGAAACACCTTTAGAGTGCAAGGGAGTGCAAGAGCCCTAGTAAGGATAGAGATTTGCGAATCAAAGTTTGAGAATCCTCTCTAGTGACAAGAGTGTAGCAAGTGTGCATCCTTCTTCTCATTAGGCTTGTTGTGGTCAAGTGAGAGTTCTAGCTTGTTACTCTTGGTGATCGCCATCACCTAGACGGTTTGGTGGTGATTGGGAGTTTGGTGATCATCCGACGAGATTGTGGGTGACCCAACTCAAGTTGTGAGCGGTTTTGGGTGATTCGCCGCGACGGAGTGTCGAAGAATCAACCCGTAGAGAGCACTTGATCCTTGCGCGGATCAAGGGGGAGCTACACCCTTGCGCGGGTGCTCCAACGAGGACTAGTGGGGAGTGGCGACTCTCCGATACCTCGGCAAAACATCGTCGTGTTCCTAACCCTTACTTTCAAGCACTTACTTTCGTGCATTACTTTCATTGCTTGTTTACTTTCCTAGAATTGCCATGCTAGTCTAGGATTGGAACTTAGGGTGTAAAACTTTTATCGGTAGAATCATAAGGAACACTAGTAGGCACTAGAGGTGAAGTTTGGCTTGTAGGATTTAATTCTTGCAATTAATTTTTAGAAAAGCCCAATTCACCCCCCCTCTTGGGCATCTTGATCCTTTTAATTGGTATCGGAGCCGTGTTGCTCTTAATTTAGGCTTCACCGCCTAGAGCAAGTGTAACGGAACCGTCCAAATTATAAGAGCACAAGTTCAAAAACAATCGCCGAAACGATCAAATTCTCAAACTTGAGCCCATATAACTCCGGTAGTCCACGAAATCACGAGGGATTTCAAACCAAACCGAGAGCAACCAGATCGTAATGATTCAACATAACACAACACTTGTTACTACAGTTCAAAAGTAATCTCATACATCGGAGTACAATTATTTTTATTACAAAACCAAAGTAAAGATTAGCGGAAGCAACATAATTTCTGAAAACCATTTAAATTCAAATACTGCCAGTACATAGTCACATCCTGCAAAAGCATACCAGAAGAGATACTACAGAGACCATGCCCATATGGTCTAGTCTTCACGCCCACATGGCGAAGACAATACTTGTAGCAACAAGTACGAATCTGCTACCTGCAACAGGTGGGAATAAACCCTGAGTACGAGAAGGTACTCAGCTAGACTTACCCGACAAAAACCAAAAACAAAGGTGACACCAAGGAGTATGCAAGGCTTTATAAAGTGGGCTAGCTTGACTCAATTGCAGAAAAGCTTATTACAGATAAGTAATCATTAATGCTTAAGCATCAAGTTAATCATCATTAACCTGTCATCTAGATTAGCACCTGTACTAGAGCAATCACTTTATTAGGAGCAAACAATATTAACCATAGCAGGTATAATAAGGCCATCATCATCATTATCATCAATTCCGAACCATCATTAATAATTAGTGTATCTACGCTGGAGATAACCAGTCAAGTTTCTCACTATCCGGGAGAGACGGCGACTCGAATCGATTCCAACTCAGCTGAGGGGGGTATTCCTGACACTCACCCGACAAACCCCGCTAAAGGCAGCCGTAGATAACCTTTGGTACAACTCAGGGTGGGCCCGAACAGCGCCGCGTTCTCGGGGATACCAGTGGCCAGGATGCTCAAGACTTTTAACTCACCTGCCCTTGGACCCTCTGGCTCCCTTCCGAGGCGACTTTCACTTTTCGACTTCGCAGCCTGAGTTGAGCTACTAGGCTTCGCGGTCGGCAACCTCAGGCCGGCCAGCTAAATGTCAGGCATGCGTTCAAAATGACATAGAAGGCTCTAGGTCTCGGTCCTTAATCGACACAGACGGGGATAGATCCACACCCAAGACCTCCATGTCTTGCTGCTTCACTATCGTCATCCCGCCCGGTCTCATTTCATTTCATTAACACATGGTTCACTTCCACGATAGCAAATATAGCCAACCGTGACCTGATTAAGCCCTATATCTCGCAGGTGACAGGAAATCACCCGACTTCTACCGGTCTAATTTAGCAGGGCTAAGCATAGATACGATCCTGTCTACATAGGATTCAAGGTTCGAATTGCTGGACAAGGAGTGTTATCAATGCAGCAAGGGTTTTCAACCAACTCCTATCACGTAATGCAACAATACATATAACATGTATATAAAGATAATTGCTTGAAAAGTAGGAGGCTTATAATGCTCCGGGGCTTGCCTTAACCGAAAGAAGAGATAACAAGGTTCGGCTTCAAGAACGATTCCCACGCCTTCTCCGGCTTCGTCGGACTGGACCTCCGGCTCCTGAACGGACTCCAACTTCAGGTTCCACACCCAGCGGGGCTTCGCTCGTAACCCGATTCTCGGCACACCTATTGCATGTATATGCATCCAATGAATTTCATGTATGCATCCAAAAATGACATGATGATTTATGGACGTGCATGAATGATGCGAAGATGAATGCAATGACATTGCAACGTTGTAAGCACAAAACCAAGTTATGTGGTGCTCTATTCAAATCACTTCAAGATTAGGTGCAAATTTCCTCTCCGATATTAACACGTTTGAACACCTCTAAGAAACCACTAGGTACCACAAAGATCATACTTAGCACACATATAACAAGTGCTAGCAATTTAGTGCATTGACATGTTGACCGCAGCAACTTATAAAGTCCATAACTAGAGTTCTACAAATCCAAATGACTTGCTAGAGGACATTCTGGAAAGCTTATGAAATTGTCTATATTTCATTTATAAACATCTAAGCATGATTTCATCATTTACCAAGTTAAAATAGCATACATACAGAATCTGTTCTAAAAGACAGAGAGCACTCCCAAAGCTGAACCCAACTTGGAACAGCTGTCATTTCAAAACTATAAGTCCAACTACTACCAAAATTTACCAACAACTAGTTCATGAAATTCTCAACAACTTTGCTATAGATCACCCAGCATGAAAACATCATTATCATAGGTTAATTCTCTTAACTAGCAATTCTGTCCAGAAATGGCAGAATCACTAATTTAAATATTTAGTGACGATTCAAAAGCACAATTGGACCAAACTAAGTTCACCAACCTGTTGTGCATATCAAAGGAACATCAGAAAGTATAGTGCCAACTTCTAAATAAATTATTTAATATTCTTTTATAATTTATTTAGTTAATTAGGTGATTAAAGAAACATACAGTAAAACTATATATAAAAATCTACAAAAAATACAGTAGCCACCTAATGCTTCACATAGGCTACCATAAAAATTTCACTTCATTTTGACAAGCAAATATGGAGATATCAAAAATAACAGATGACAGGTCTATTTCTAGCATAAATAGGAAACCCTATTGAAAAGTATCAAACAACAGATTTCATATTTTTTTCTAACATCTTTCTAACATAAGAACAACATTCACCAAGTTTCACCCTTACTGGATCTACAGAAAAATTATGAAAATTTACACAAGATCCATTCAAGCAAACAAGATAATTATATAACTCCACCAAACTACATCCAAATTACATGAAAATTTAACCATAAGCTATTCATGGTATGAGTAGTTCACTATAAAAATTTCATATCATTTGGAGCTTCACAGAGAGAGATATCATTTTCTCCTTTTTCTTCATGAATAAAAGATATAATTAATAACTATTTAATTCATCACAAAACATGGCACACATTATATTTTTATAATAAACTAGACATTATGTAGAGCACACCAAAATTTAAAGCACCTTATTTGGACCTCTAGAATAGGAGATACATATTTTGGAATTTATGCACAATACTATAAAAAGGAATAAAAATAAAACGAAACCGGAGCCCTAAACCTAGCTGGGCCGGCCCGGCTTAACCGCTTGGCCTCGCACGCGGCTCAGCCCAGCACGCGGCTCGGCCCAACGCGCGGCTCGGCCCAGCCCGCTGGCTCAACCGGAGCCGAGATAGGGGAACGCCGACACGCGGGCCCCGCACGTCATAGAGAGCAGAGCAGGGCGTGGCTTTGCACGGCCACCGCTCGTCGACGGCGAGACCACCGGCGGCGAGGTCACCGTCATGGTCTTCCCCACGACCACCCGCACCCCAGGGTACCATCAATTTGACCGGTGGGGCACGGAAATACCGCCACCCGCGTGCATGGCGGACGGCGGAGGAACACGACGGTGCTCCGGCGAAGTCCGGCCATCGCTGGCGCAATGAAGCTCGGTATGAGCTTCTTGGACTCACGGGGAAGCCGAGGGAATGGAGAAAAAAAAGTGAAAGGGGCCCGGTGATAGCTGGCCACGGTGAGCTCCAACTCCGGTGAGGTCGGGCTTGTGGCGGTGGCGGCGGAAACGGCCGAAACTTGCTCACCTCGGCGTAATTGGCTCAGGGGAGGGATGGAGGAGCTAGAGGGTGGCGCTGCGGTGCTCTAGGCGGGAGGAATCGAGTGGTGGTGCTCGGTTGTGGTGGCGACGGCGGTCGCTGCGCTCGGCTTCCGCTCTCGCGCGCGGTGAAGGCGACAGAGAGGGGGAAGGAAATGGCGAGCGAGATGAGGGCAAGGAAGAGAGCCTCAGGCGGCGTGGCGACCTTGAGCACACGAGGACAGTGCGACCTCGACGCGTGTTGGCCACGCGGCACCGGATTCCTGAGGACGGTCGGCCACGGCATGAAGGAGTTCGACATTTTGAACTCTGACGAACTGAATCAAAATCCCCGATTTAGTCAAACATGATGACTGACAGCACGACTTTAGCGCCTCACCACTCGTTGTCTAGGCTGATTCGAAGAGAGCCATAGTTAACAAAAATGTAGAGCTATAGGTGTACAACAAAATTGTCAATAGGGTCATGAGCTAACTCGGCTTGGTTAGTGAGATACAGTTTGCCACAGTAGGTCACCTAGAAACTGAAACTAAGTTTCAGTTAAGGCTTGACTGAACCCTGATTTTCAAGGCACTCTAGCTCTTAAACCATTGGGAACTAGGTGATGGTGTTATTGGAAATATTGTAGAGCTACGTTAGGTCTCCAATTTTGTCAATATGGACTTGAGCTAGTTCGGCCTGTATTTGAAACTGCAGAACCCTAAACTGGGGTACACTGAAACTGTAAGTCAGTACACAAGACTTAGAAAATTTGCTAAGTGTTGAAACAACATGGAAACCTGACTTGTGGGCCCTATTTGAGAATGTTCTAGCCATTTTCATGAGATGGTTATATTGAGACTTTTGTTCCTTGATAAATTTCCTACAACTTTGGTAAAGGGTGCACATCCATGCAAGGTCTCTAGGTTGGACTTTCTAATCAGTCAAACAGAGTCACTTTGTAGGTCACCCTAAGTCAAACCTCCCTTTAGAGGGCAAATTAGTCATTTTGGTCCACATGAACTATGCTCCACTAGGTGTCCTATGCATAGTTAAGCTACTAGAGATCATGTAAGAGCATCACAAGTGTCATCTACACAAAAACCCTAGCAACACATAAAGGAAACACAAAGAAAACCACAAATGTTGCAATTGTTTCAAATGTTGCAAAAGAATGTTTCAACACTTTTACTAAACAAACATGATGCTATGCTCATGATAAGAGACCAGGATGCCATGATCATGCATTATGAATGCATTATGAGGCTAACTAACACCAGGGTGTTACAGCAAGATGTCTAATGGGGAAGGACCACCTCCCACTTTTGAGGGAGACGATTTTCCATATTGGAAAATTCATATGGAGGCGTACCTCGAAGCCATAGATGTTGGGTGCCTTAGAGCCGCAACTGAAGGGCTTCCTCCTATAAGGGATCCCGCCAACCCAAGTGGTGACGAGGAGAAGTACGACCGGTGGAATGCAAAGGCAAAAAATGCACTCTACCGGGGCTTAGGCAAAGATATCTTCAATCGTGTGCGAAATGCCAAAAACTCTCATGAATTGTGGGAAAATCTTTGTGCTCTCCATGAGGGAACTAAGAGTGAGCGTGAGGAACGCTACCACATTGCCTTAAAGAAGATTAATTCTTTTGAGATGCTTTCCAAAGAAAGTGCTAATGAGATGTACACTCGTTTGAATGTTCTTGTAGAGGATCTCAATGCTCTTGGACTCACTCAAATGAGTCAATCGGATGTTGCAAGGAGGATCTTGAGTGTTCTTTCCGTTGAGAAGTATGGACACATTGCCACCGTACTTCATCAAAGTGATCTCTCCGCCGCAACACCGACACAAGTATTGGGAAAGATCAACGCACATGAGATGTACATGCACATCACTCCGGAAGAGGGCTCATCATCTTCCAAGAAGAAAGACTTGGCCTTTAAAGCTAGCCATGAAAAGAAAAAGAAGAAGGGCCAAGCCATGATAGTGCAAGAAAGCTCAAGTGAAAGTGACATTGATGATGCATCACTTGCACTCATGGTGAGGAAGACCACCAAGATGCTAAAGAAGCTCAACAAGAGTGGCATCAAGTTCGATGGCAAGAAGAAGAAATTCTTCACAAGTAGCAAAAGGAAGCCAATCTCCGAAATGGATTGCTTCAATTGTGGAGAACTTGGCCACCTAGCTCACCAATGCCCGAAGCCTCCAAAAGACAAGTACAAAAACAAGTACAAGGGCAATAAAGATGATTCAAGCGATGAAGAAGATGAGAAAAGAAAGAACAAGCCATACAAAAAGAAAGATAGCAAGAAAAGAGAGTTCTACAAGAAGAAGAAGGGAGGCAAAGCTTATATTGTTGGTGATTGGCTCACCAACATTGAATCATCATGTGAGTCCTCCGGTGATGAAAGTGACAATGAAAAAGAGAAGATCGCCACACTTGTGATTGGGCCATCATCATCTTCACCGACATCTTCATCACCACCTTCACCGCCACCTTCACCATCATCTTCCACTACTCATCTATGCCTTATGGCTAAGGGTGATCGAAAGGTACAAAATAGTGATAGTGATGATGATGATGATAGTGATAGTGATGATGAATATGATGCACCTTCTTATGATGAACTTGTAAAATTATTGAACAAATACTCTAAAATCATAAGAAGAACTAGAAATGAAAATGATGAGCTTCAACATAAAAATGAATCACTCCCATCTAAGCTTGAAAGTGCACATAAGACTAGGGATGAGCTCATAGATCAAAATGAAACTATATCTTCCTCTCTCAAGGAGCTCAAAACTTCTAACAAGGAGCTTAGAGATAAACATGATAAAATTGAGAAGAAGCATGGTGAACTCATCACTAGACTAAACTTGTTAAAAGATGAATATACCGCATTGAAAATCAATTATGATACTCTTATTGTTGCTAATGAGCTTGCCCTTGAGACATATGATGCTACTAACCAAGTTGTTAAGATTGATATAGCTACATCATGTGATGATTTGATTGTTGAGAACTTTGAGCAAGGCTCTAGCGGCAAAGGCAAGAGTGTGGTTGAGGCCAACAACTATGATGAGTATGTCAAGCTCAAGAGTGAAATTGAGATGCTCAAGGTTGAGAACAAGAAGCTAATGGCTCTTGAAAAGCAAACTTCAAATGAGTCACTTATAGAAGAAAACAAGAAGCTCAAGCAAGAGAAAGAGCATCTCAAGACCGGCCTAAGCAAGTTCACAAGAGGCCAACATTTGCAAAGTGAGCTACTCATGAACACCGTCATGAAGATGGATAGGAGTGGCATTGGCTACTTGGCAAATCAAAAGAAGAAGGTCAAGGCCAAACAACAACAAAGCAAGACAAAGCCCAAGCCAAAGAGATGTGTTGAGTGTGGACAAGAAGGCCATTTTGCTTATGAGTGCAAAACTCCACCACCACAACCCTTGCCCAAGCATGCTAGACCCTTTGCCTTCAATGCTCATTACATGCTTAGAAAGGACTCAAGTGGAAAGATGAAAGTCATGTTCTTAGGTCCCCCTAACAAGAATAGGCCAAAGAAAATTTGGGTTGCCAAGTCACTAGTTGAGAAAGTTAAGGGTCCCTCTTAAGTTTGGGTCCCTAAACAAAAGGCTTGATCTCTTGTGTGTAGGTGAACTACAAGACCGGTGGATCTCATTGGGTGATTGATAGTGGTTGCACACAACACATGACCGGTGATCCTCGTATGTTCACCTCACTTGAAGAGGATGGAGTATGTCAAGACAAGATCACATTTGGGGACAATTCAAAGAGCAAAGTCAAGGGTATAGGCAAGGTTGCAATATCAAATGATCACTCCCTCTCAAATGTGCTCTATGTTGCTTCATTGAGTTTTAACTTACTATCCGTTGGGCAACTTTGTGATCTTGGCTACCAATGCTTGTTTAGTCCAAATGAAGTGGTTGTTACAAAGATAGATGACAAGCAAGTGATTTTCAAGGGCTTTATATACAATAATCTCTATCTAGTTGACTTCACCTCCGAAGATGCAAACTTGATGACATGTTTATTCACCAAAACTACACTTGGATGGCTTTGGCATAGGAGGCTTGCTCATGTTGGAATGAACACTCTCAACAAGCTATTGAAGAAAGAATTAGTGAGAGGTTTGAAGGATGTAAAGTTTGAAAAGGACAAACCTTGTAGTGCATGTCAAGCCAGTAAACAAGTTGCAAACACTCATCCAACCAAAGCCTACATGTCAACCTCAAGAGTACTAGAACTTCTACACATAGATTTGTTTGGTCCTACAACTTACAAGAGTTTGGGTGGAAATCTCTATTGCCTAGTAATTGTGGATGATTACTCAAGATACACTTGGACTTTCTTTCTTCATGACAAATCCGAAGTGGCAAATTGCTTCATGAAGTTTGCAAAGAGGGCTCAAAATGAATTTGAAGTCAAGATAAAGAAAATTAGAAGTGATAATGGCAAAGAGTTTGACAACACCAACATTGAAGCCTATTGTGATGAAATTGGAATCAAGCATGAAGTTTCATCAACCTACACTCCTCAACAAAATGGTGTAGTTGAGAGAAAGAACCGGACCTTGATCACTCTTGCAAGAACAATGCTAGATGAGTACAACACACCGGAGAAATTGTGGGCCGAGACAATCAACACCGCATGCTATGCTTCAAATCGCCTCTTCCTACAAAAGTTCCTTTGCAAGACCCCTTATGAGTTGCTAAATGGGAAGAAGCCGGACGTCTCATTCTTCCAGGTGTTTGGTTGCAAATGCTACATCTACAAGAAGCGTCAACACCTAGGGAAGTTCCAAAGACGTTGTGATATTGGTTTTCTTGTTGGTTACTCATCAAAGTCCAAAGCATATAGAGTATTTAACCATGCCACCGGTTTGATTGAAGAAACATATGATGTGAAATTTGATGAATCTAATGGCTCCCAAGGAGCAATTGAGAATTGTGATGATGTAGGTGATGAACCATTGAGGGAGGCCATGAAGAACATGTCGGTGGGAGACATCAAGCCTAAAGATGATGAAGACGATGTATAAATTGTCAATCCACCATCTTCATCATATGTGCCTCAAGATGATGACAAGAATGAGAGAGTTGAAAATGAAGACACCCATGTCTCCCATCATCAAGCCGAGGCACAAGCACAAGATGTTGATGCTCCCCATCCTACTCCTCAAATGGTTGATCGAAGAAACTCACCCCTACTTCAAGCACATCCACAAGATCTCATCATAGGGAGTCCTACAAAGGGTGTAATGACTCGATCTCAAAAGTTTAATTCTTTTGTTGAACATCACTCTTTTGTCTCTTGTCTTGAACCTAAGAATGTAGAAGAAGCTCTTCAAGATCCGGATTGGGTGAATGCCAAGCATGAAGAATTGAACAACTTCGCCCGCAATCAAGTTTGGACACTTGAAGAGCATCCAAAAGGTGCAAGAGTCATTAGAACCAAGTGGGTGTTCCGCAACAAGCAAGATGATCAAGGGGTAGTAGTAAGAAACAAGGCAAGACTAGTAGCAAAAGGGTTCTCTCAAGTTGAAGGTCTTGATTTTGGAGAGACTTTTGCACCCGTTGCAAGACTTGAAGCCATTCGTATCCTTCTTTCATATGCATCACATCATGATATGAAACTATATCAAATGGATGTGAAAAGTGCATTTTTAAATGGCTTCATAAATGAACTAGTCTATGTTGAACAACCTCCCGGGTTTGAAGACCCTAGATATCCTAATCATGTTTATAGGTTGTCCAAGGCGCTATATGGGCTCAAGCAAGCCCCTAGAGCGTGGTATGAGCGTCTCCGGGACTTCCTCATTGAGAAGGGCTTCACTATTAGGAAGGTTGACACCACACTATTCACCAAGAAGTTTAATGAAGAGATCTTCATTTGTCAAGTCTATGTTGATGATATTATCTTTGGGTCAACAAATGAAGATTATTGCAAAGAATTTGGTGAATTGATGTCAAAAGAGTTCGAGATGTCAATGATTGGTGAGCTAACATTCTTCCTTAGGTTTCAAGTCAAGCAAATGAGAGAAGGGATTTTTATCTCTCAAGAAAAGTATACCAAGGATCTTCTCAAAAGATTCAAGATGGAAGAATGCAAGCCAATCAAGACCCCAATGCCAACTAATGGACATCTCGACCTAGATAAGGGAGGTAAACCAATCGATCAAACTCTTTATCGTTCTATGATTGGTAGCTTGTTGTACCTTACCGCATCTAGGCCCGGCATCATGTTTAGTGTGTGCATGTGTGCCCGCTTTCAAGCGTGCCCTAAAGAACCTCACCTAAGTGCCGTAAAAAGAATCCTAAGATATCTTAAGTATACCCCAAGCATCGGACTTTGGTACCCCAAAGGAGCTAGATTCCAACTAGTTGGCTACTCCGATTCGGACTATGCCGGTTGCAAAATTGACAGAAAAAGCACATCCGAAGGATGCCATTTGCTTGGGAGATCCTTAGTATCTTGGTCATCTAAAAAGCAAAATAGTGTGGCTTTGTCCACCGTCGAGGCGGAATACATTGCCGCGGGGGCTTGTTGTGCACAAATCCTATACATGAAACAAACCCTCCTAGACTATGGAGTTGTTCTTGAAAAGGTGCCGCTTTTATGTGACAATGAAAGTGCGGTTAAAATTGCTAATAATCCGGTACAACACTCTCGCACCAAGCACATTGATATCCGCCACCACTTTCTAAGAGATCACATTGCTAAAAATGATATATCACTAGAAGGTGTAAGAAGTGAAAATCAATTAGCGGATATCTTCATTAAACCTTTAGATGAGGCTACCTTTTGTAGATTGAGAAGTGAACTAAATGTGCTTGATTCTAGTAACTTTAAAAGATGAGCTTGTGTTGTCCCTTGCATTGCATTGTACTTTATGTCATGTTTATTTTTGCCGCAATGCATCTAGGACTTGTCTAACATGGTTACGATAACCCTCCTTTGGAGGTGTGAAAAAGCCTAACCATGGATCAAACTTGACAAGCAACCTAGCCTTCCTTTCTCGTTTTGCATTGCATATGCATGGTTGTTGCTTTGTCGTTTCTTTTCGGTTTAGCTTTGAGTAACCTCTGTGTTCGTCCATGAATAGAGAGAGCATTTGAAGCTCCCAAGGGTTCATAAACTCTATTGCATGGCCATACGTTGCTCCTCGGGTGTTTATTGAATATTTTCTTAAAAATAATACTAGCCTAAGGCAAAATATTTTGAAAATTTTTGAGAGTTTGAGTGAGGTCACTCACATCAGGTTTCAATTGGTGTTTATTTGAGTCTCTTTGAATTGGAACTTGATTGGGAGAAGTCGAGTCGAAAAACGGTTTGAAAAAGACCTTTTTACAGCGACCGGACGCTGGACCGGACGCTACATCGGACGCGGTTCAGTTTCACCACCGCGTTCGGTCCTAGCGTCCACCAGCGCGTCCGGTCATTCCCGAAGTTTTTCTTTGAAACCTCTAATCGGACGCTGCACCGGACGCGCCCCTGTCGACCACCGTGTCCGGTCCCGGTAACCACCACCACGTCTGGTCATCCGTTCCATCTTTCCGGGCTATGTCAAACCGGACGCTGTCAGCGTCCGATCGTGGATAATCGGACGTGTCCGGTCATTCCAGGAGCTTACTGGAATGTGACCGGACGCTGCCTCCACCGCGTCCGGTCATTCGACCACCGCGTCCGGTCATCACGCAAAAAGTGGATCTCACCCTTTTTAACCGTACGATTGGATCTCAATCTCGTTTTTCATCCTCCGCCGTTTTCACTGTTTCGTCGACTCACCGTGTTTCCGCCGCCATGCCATCACCGCCGCAAGCTCCTCCTCGCGCCCGCATCCGCGCCACCGCTGCCACAGCGCCCTAGCTCCTCACGCCCAGCACCGTGCAGCACCACCGCCGTCGCCGTGCCCGCGCTCACGCCAGCGCCCGCACCGAGCCGCCGCGCCCGCGCTCGCGTGCACCTTGCCGGAGCTGCGCCGCCGTAGCCGCGCCACCGGAGATCCCCCGCGCCCTAGCTTCTCCTCGGAGCTCTCCCCTTGCCGCGCGCGCCCATCTCCAAAGTCCTCACTTTTCACCGAAAACCCTAACCCTAGGTCGCGAGGTTTTCGTTTTTGAAATCATCTCCGTCTTCGCGATCGTTTTCGTCTCCGCAAGGTGACGTCTTCTCCTTGGATTAGGGTTTACCGGCGATTTTCCGGTGAATTACTAATTCAATTGTCGATCGATCGTCGATTGTATTCCAGGGTTTCGGTCGCCGTCTTCGGGTAACCCTAACGCATCGAGATCGTCTTCCAGTCATCGGATCATCGCTCATCGAGGTAGCTATCACGGTCATCTCATATCTTACCTCTCCTGCTTGCTCTTACTAGGATCTCGCTTATCTTTTAGATATATATGTTGCTTATAGTAGATCCATCTATTCTATCGTTTCAGTTTGTCCTATCAGTGCTGAGTGGTTCAGGTGATCAGTTGTGAATCCGAGGCCAAGCCTGCGGATACGGATTGAGGCCAAGCCTCACAAGGTTCAGTACATCATCTGCCTTTTCAGTGTGTCTCAGTACATCCTCTTGTCAGTATGGTTTGATGCAAGAACGCTAGTGGGGCACCTAATGACGGGGATGACAGTCCCCCTAGGAGGACTGAGGTAGCTCGCGGGAAGCGAGTTAAGATTGCTGCCAAGAAAAGGAAGAGAACTCTTACAGAGGCAGAGATAGCTCAGGCAGTGGCAGATGCAGCAGATGCAGCAGAGAGGGGTGGCAGGAGCAGTGGTATTCGCATTGGCGAGAGTCGCTTTCATCTTGAAGGTCGACAACTCGGCACAGAGGCCACAGAGGAGACAGTAGAGGCTACAGAGGAGACAGTGGATGCCCCTGCAGAGCAGCCTACAAAGGATCCACAGGAGACTAAGGAGCAGACAGTACAGACTCCACAGCGTCGTCGCTCAGGACGTACGCGAGCTCAGGTCACTCCCAGGCCAGAGGGTCAGCGTCGTGGAGGTCGTCCACCTCCCAGGGCTAGAGGTCACCCCCCCTGTTGAGCACTTTGACCTCAGGGGTGCTACAGCCAGACAGGTCCAGGCCCTCAGGTTCGTTGAGGTCACTCGGTGGTTCCCACCCCAGCGGGATCCCCGGGCGTCAGAGGGCTTCTATACTCCTCTGCACGAGGATTTCTATAGGGCCTATGTTGACAGTGGAATAGCTTTCAGACCCCAGAGAGTCTGTCGACTAGAGGCACTAGTTGAGGTGGTTGGTGAGCAGCTTCGTCCACATCTGTCTTTTCTGCCTGGACTATCAGATCTACTTGGACGGACTGGAGCATACTGCGGAACCTGGGTCAGAGAGTTTTACTCGTCACTATGGATCGACCCTGCACATCAGTTCATCCACTTTGCTTTTAGAGGTCGTGACCGCAGGTTATACAGCACCAGGGTATGGGAGATTCTCAGACTCTGAAAGTCCCTAGTTTGGTTTTGGCTAATTGATGAAACCTAGGACTAACCTTTGTATCTAAGTGGATGATTTAGATAAAGGTGGTCATTGCATATGAGACATGACATTGACTCATGTGACCAAGATGGTGAAGACCAAGATGAGGCTTGGCTCGATGGACTGGTTGTGAAGGTGAAGGGCAAGTCGAGGCTTCGAAGCGAAGGACCATGCGATGGTGAAGCTTGAGCAAGACTTAGCGCCGACGGACCGATGCAACGGTGAAGAGCAAGTGAAGTCAAGGTCGATGGATCGAGACGGTCATGTGATGATATGAAGTGGATCATATCATTTGGAGAAACAAAATGGGCTCAAGGCAAAGGTATAACCATAGGGCCATTTTGTTTTACACTCAAGACACCATAGAGGGTGCGAGTGGTTTAGGATCAATAGCCGAACTATTAAGAGGGGAAGTCTTATCGGTTATTCAATGCACGGGTGCCACTAGGTGAATTCATGAAGTGCATTGCATGTAGGGCCTAGTGAGTTAATTGGAAAACCTTTGAAAATGATTGAGAAAAAGCTAACACACAAGCACATGGAGATGTACACTTGATGGTGTTGGCACATTTGCAAAGGTGGCGTTGGTCGCGCTGTGGTTTGCGGGTAGAGAGGGGTTTGGGTTCCTCTCTCCCTCCCGCCGAGCGTGCGAGCGCGGGATTCAGGCGATTTCGGAGAAATGAAATGCCTATTTTCCACTACGCCGGAAGTCGGAAAAGAAACAGAGGCGAACGGAGGTCACTGAGGTGACCGGACGCTGCACCGGACGCAGTCACGGTGTGACCGGACGCGTCCGGTCAGTACAGCGCAGGAGTCGGGCGCGCGGGCTAGGGTTTGCAACCGGCGCGTCTGGTCACTCGCGGGACCAGCGCATCCGGTCAGGCGCCCTGAGGGAACTGCAGTTCGCAAGGTCGATCGGACGCGGTGCGCGTCCGGTCACACGCGACCGGACGCGTCCGGTCGTTGAAGGAGCTTACTGGACTCTGACCGGACGCTGGCACTGTCGCGTCTGGTCATTGCGAGGAGCGCGTCCGGTCATGGTGTCGCGGGCGCGCGGTATTGTGCGATCGGCGCGTCTGGTCGTTGCGAGCAGCGCGTCCGGTCATTGCGTTTGACCGTTGGCGCGCAGTGACCGTTGGAGGATCTGGTGGTCGCGTTTGAATCTGAGGAATACGTGGACGACGCAGGGCGACCGGAGTCTCTTTCACCTCCTTGCCTCTCTCAAGCAACCATAAAGGTAAACTTGAGTTCTTCACTAGAAAATCAAGGGTAATACAAACTTCCCAAGGTTCTCCCACAGATCGGGAGCTCTTGGGCGACGCCTAGCCGGCTAGGGTTTCAAGAACCCAAGAGTAACAAACGCAAATCCAACCGGCTTGACGAAGAAAACAAGTGCTCAAGCTTTGAATCAATGTTTCTCTCACCAAATCCCTTCTCTCAACTCAATCTCTTGGAAGATTTGAATCTAGGAGCAAAGAGGAGAAGAAAGAGAGAGCTTGAGAGCTAGAGAGCACTTTCACTGAAGGTTTGGTCAAGTGAAATGAGTTCGTAACGGTTAGAATTGAAGAGATGGCTATTTATACTTGAAGTAGAAATCTAACCGTTCAGATCTACGTCGGGACTCCCGACATAGATCTCGGGACTTCTGACCTGTATAGAAAACACTGTTCATACAAGGTCAAAGTCACTGCGCGAAGGCCAACGTCGGGACTGCTGACGTACGTCGGGACTGCTGACGTACGTCGGGACTTCTGACCGTCGGGACTCCCGACGTACGTCGGGACTTCCGACGCCAAAAGTCACTAAAAAATATTCTATGTGCTCGTGAAGTGCTAGAGTGTCTCTCTTATGATTTAGTTTTAATACTTGAGCACTCTATCTTCCTCAAACCAACTAGATTAGCATCCCCCTTTATAGTGCGGCATAGCCTAAACTCAAGATCAAATATCAAAGAATTTAAACGCTTTTGAGTCCATTACCGCGTCATTTTGTAACTCGGGCTCCACCATCTCATGCATTATCCTCATTCTTATTTTGCCTGCTTGTCATCTCGATAAATCTCATTAGTCCTCTAATCGTGTGGTCATTATCATCAAAACCCACAAATAGGGCTTGATTGCACTTACAATCTCCCCCTTTTTGGTGATTGATGACAACACAATTAGAGCTTACAACAATATTTGAAATGAAACTGAGATTTTCAAGCCAAGGGTGTAGAGACTCCCCCTAAATATGTGAATAGAGAAATGAATTCTCAAATTGGCATAAGAGGCCAAAATTCACATATAGAGTTAAGTGATGGGGCTCCCCTACATCCATGCTTCTGTGGGGTGCTGCACATAGTGTCACAAGAATATATGTGATGCATATGACAAGTGTGCACATAAGCAACCAAGGCGACGAAAAAAAAATTGTACCCCCCTCTCATTCTCCCCCTTTGGCAACAAGCACCAAAAAGCGGAAAAAGAAGGAAGAGGGATACAACAAACTTGACAAAATATGGTCAACAACAGATAATAAAAAACAAGCAGTGACCATAAAGTGCAAGTTCTCTTTTGATAAAGCATTTTAAAACACATTATGAACTTTTTGCAAACCTTTTGCCTAGATACTAGTTGATCAAACAAGGTGTGCAACATTTCAAACCACATTACGAGAGTCAAGTATATTTAGTTCACTACGCAAAGCACAAAACCTTGACTCGTCGAGAGGCTTAGTGAAGATATCGGCTAGTTGCTTTTCGGTGCTCACATGGTGAATTTCGATATCTCCTTTGGCTTCGTGGTCTCTCAAGAAGTGATGTCGGACGTCTATGTGCTTAGTTCTTGAGTGGCTTACAGGATTGTTTGCAAGCTTTATGGCACTTTCATTGTCACACAATAATGGGATTTTGGTAAAGCGACATCCGAAATCACGAAGGGTTTGCCTCATCCAAAGTAGTTGAGCACAACATGCACCGGCTGCAACATACTCGGCCTCGGCGGTGGAAAGGGCTACACAATTTTGCTTTTTAGAACTCCAAGACACTAGGACCGTCCAAGGAATTGACACGTCCCTGAAGTGCTTTTTCGATCTACTTTGCAACCGGCGTAATCGGAATCCGAATACCCAAGTAGATCGAACTTAGAGCCCTTAGGATACCACAAGCCAAGGTTAGGAGTGTGTACTAAATATCTCAAGATTCTCTTAACGGCCACCAAGTGGCACTCTTTCGGGTTAGCTTGAAATCTAGCACACATGCACACACTAAGCATAATATCGGGCCTAGATGCACACAAATAGAGTAAAGAGCCGATCATGGAGCGATATACCTTTTGGTCGATGGCTTTCCCTTCCTCATTGAGATCAAGATGTCCATTGGTTGGCATGGGAGTTTTGATGGGCTTTGCATTCGCCATGTCAAACTTCTTGAGCATATCATGGGTGTACTTTGTTTGGCTAATAAAAGTCCCTTCCTTCAATTGCTTGATTTGAAAACCGAGGAAGAACTTCAATTCACCCATCATAGACATCTCAAATCTCTTGGTCATGATCCTACTAAACTCTTCACAAAATTCATGGTTAGTACTACCAAATATTATATCATCGACATATATTTGGCACACAAATATATCTTTATTGACTTTACGAGTAAAGAGGGTAGGATCGGCTTTGCCAATTTCAAAGCCTTGCTTGAGCAAGAATTCCTTAAGGCATTCATATCATGCTCTTGGTGCTTGCTTAAGTCCATAGAGCGCCTTTTGGAGTTTGTAGACATGGTTGGGGAACTTGGGATCTTCAAAACCCGATGGTTGCTCAACATAGACAAGTTCTTGTATAGGGCCATTGAGGAATGCACTCTTGACATCCATTTGATATAGCTTGAAGTCATGATGGGCAGCAAAGGCTAGAAGTATTCGGATTGCTTCAAGTCTTCCCACCGGTGCATATGTTTCTTCAAAGTCTAAGCCCTCCACTTGAGTGAAACCTTGAGCGACCAATCTTGCCTTGTTCCTTATCACCATGCCATTCTCATCTTGCTTGTTGCAGAAGACCCACTTGGTGCCAATCACGTTTGTCTCGGGTCTTTCCACCAATGTCCACACTTGGTTTCTCTCGAAGTTGTTCAATTCTTCTTGCATGGCCATCACCCAATCCTCATCCTCAAGTGCCTTTTCTACCTTGACTGGTTCCATAGGAGAGACAAAAGAGTAATATTGACAAAAAATTGCTAAATGTGAACGTATCAATACCCCCTTTCGAAGACTCCCTAGAATATTGTCAGCGGGATGATCTCTTTGAATGGTTTGCTTGAGTCTTGGGTGCTCAATGGCCTCTTGATTATCTTCTGGATTTTCAACTTCTTCTTCAAAGATTGGTTGCAGGTTCTGTCCTCGAATCGGAGTTGGACTTGCTGCTGCTCCTAGAGGGGGTGTGGCACTTTCGCTCCTAGGTGCATCACTGCCGCCCTGCTAGACTGCAGCAGGGGTTTGCTCCCCCTCAGCATCAGGTACGTCAGCAGAAACTTCTTCATCAGCAGCTAGGGGAACCACCAAATCAGTGGCTTTATCTTCTTGTGGCCTTATATCGCCGATAGCTAATTGCTTGATTGCCTCACATGGTGGATCCTCCTTTCCTACAACACTTGCATCAACTTGCTCTACTTGAGAGCCATTAGATTCATCAAATGTCACATCTACCGCTATTTCAACTCTACCGGAGGTTTTGTTGAAAACACGATAGGCATGCTCATTTGATCCAAAACCAAGAAGAAAACCTTCATCAACTTTAGGTGCAAACTTAGAGGTTTTGGGTCTCTTATTAAGTATGAAACACTTGCACCCAAACACTCTAAAGTAAGACACCTTTGGTTTGTTACCGGTTAGAAGCTCATATAAAGTTTTCTTCAACTTCTTATGTAGGTAGAGGCGATTGATGGCATGACAAGCGGTGTTGACGGCTTCACACCAAAATAAATCCGAAATCTTGTACTCATCTAGCATTGTCCTTGCCATATCAATGAGTGTCCGGTTCTTCCTCTCTACTACACCATTTTGTTGAGGGGTGTATGGAGTTGAAAACTCATGCTTGATGCCCTCCTCATCAAGAAACTCCTCAACTTGAGTGTTCTTGAATTCGGTCCCATTGTCACTTCTCATTTTCTTGATGGGGAGACCAAACTCCTTTTGAGCTCTTCTAACAAATGTCTTCACCTTGTCCCTAACTTGACACTTATCAAACAAGAAAAATACCCAAGTGAAACGGGAATAGTCATCAACAATAACAAGACCATATTTGTTACCCCCGATACTTAGGTAGGCGACCGGTCCAAAGAGGTCCATATGGATGAGCTCCAATGGTTGAGTGGTAGTCATGATGCTCTTTGGTGGATGAGGTACGCCAACTTGCTTTCCGTCTTGACAAGCGCTACATATCCTATCTTTCTCAAAGTGAACATTTGTTAGTCCAAGGATGTGTTCGTCTTTTTGAAGTTTGGCCAAGTTCCTCATCCCAACATGAGCTAGCCGGCGATGCCATAGCCAACCCATGCTAGATTTTGCCACTAAACAAGTCTCAAGATTAGCTTTCCCTTTGTTGAAATCAACTAGGTAGAGCTTATTCTTTAATCGACCCATAAAGACAATAGAGGAATCCTCCCTTCTAAAGACTTCCACACCTTTATCCGTAAAGAGACAATTGTAGCCCATCTCACAAAGTTGAGAAACGGACAACAAATTGTAACTCAACGAATCAATATGTAAAACATTTGTAATTAAATGCTCAAGGGTTATAGCAACTTTACCGAGACCAAGCACATCCCCCCTAGAATTGTCTCCAAAGACAATATTTTCATTTGAGTCCAACTTTGGGGAATATGATTGAAACATACTTCTTTCTCCGGTCATATGATTTGTACATCCACTATCAAGCACCCAACTTGATCCACCGGAGGAGTATGCCTGCAAAACAAGTTTAGTTCCTTGATTTAGGTCCCCAAATGTTCTTGGGGCCTTGCATGTTAGTCACAAGAATCTTAGGAACCCAAATGAAAGTGTTAAGATAAACATTTCTATTATTGCCAACATATTTGGCAATCACTTCTCCCTTGCTGTTGTTCTTCAACACAAAGCAAGAACTCAAGCTTTGTCGAGGTGCATGAGCCTTCGGTTGATAAGCATACTTATTAGGATTACCCCAAATCGATTTCTTTGGTCTCTGGGGCTCTTGCTTTGGTTGATACACCGTCTTTTTGGGCTTGACAAGAGCAAAGGAAGAAGAGGTAGCCTTCCCTTTTCTATGGGGGGTGGCACTGCCGCCCTTCACAACAGCACTGCTGCCCTGGGCTGGCTGTGCTGCTCGGGGCTGCTTTTGTGCCACCTTCTGTGCAGGCTGTTCTGTACCTACTTTTCCCTTGCTCATGAACTGGACACACTCATATCCATTAATGACCTTTCTTCCATTTGTTTTGGCTCCTGCAGTGTGCCCAAGCCCATGCTTGATTGAGGGGTGTCTCCCTTGCTTGAATTGAGGCACTCTTGAATCATTTGTTTTCTTGTCACTTACTTGAGCCTTACCACTCAAGCATCCCTTGCCAATGATCTCATTGAGCCTAGCAATCTCCTTTCTCATGGCCTCCATGTTTGCAAGGTTAGTGGAATAAGCATTTAAATCAAGATTATAACATTTTCCACAACCTTGACTAGTGGAGGGAGTAGAGATGTCCTTTGCATTAGAGGGCTGTGGGGTGCTCTCCCAAAGAAGACTATATTGCTGCCCAAGTTCTTTGTGCTTTTCATCTAAGTCACAATACTTTTGGTTGAGAGCAATATTTACCTTCTTTGTGAGAGCATGGTCTTCTTGCTCTTTGGCTAAAGCCTTGCGCAAGGAGGCCACCTCACTTCTCTCTAATGCAAGAGCTTCCTTGCTAGCAATATAAATATTTTCTTGTGTAATAAGATCATCATCTCTAGTTGCTAGCTCAGCTTGGACACTCTCTAAATCCTCCATTAGCTTAGAGATGAAGAGTTTGGTTTTAGGATCTAAATTTTTAATTACATTATCAATCTCTTCATCACTAGGTTCATCATCACTAGAGCTATCACTAAGTTCACTACTAGAGATGTCACTAGGAGGTGAAGGATATTTAGCCTTTGGTTTTACCTTCTCACCCTTTGCCATGAGACAAATGTGAGGGGAGTAGTAGTCATCATCGGACATGTTGTTGAAGAGCCTTGGTGTGGAGGATGGCTTGTGAATGGCCACGGTTGCAATCTTCTTATCCTCCTCACTTGAGCTATCTTTTGTTGAGTCCCATTCATGTCTAATGTGAGCCTCTCCCATGTTCCTTTTGCTCTTTTTGTAGTCGGTCTTGCTCTCTTTCTTGTCTCTCTTGTAATTGTTGTCTTCGATTTCATGAGGGCAATGAGCAATGAGATGTTCGGTGCTTCCACAGTTGTAGCATAGCCTCTTCTTCTTGTTTGGGAACTTCCTCTTCACTACCTTGTAGCCTTGCTTTTTGAGTCCCTTTTGATATCTCCTCAAAAAGAGAGCAACATCTTTCACTTTCTCATATTGTTCACTATCACTTTCATCTTCACTTGATGATGTTATCTCTACTTCTTCTTTGACTTGCTTCGGTGCCTTGGGCTTGCTAGTTGATGCTTGCTTGTTGGACTTGGACTTGCTTGTAGAGGACTGCTTGGTTGACTTGTTGGCTTTGAGAGCTACATCATCGTTGATCTTGATGCCTTCTAGCTTTGCTTGCAACTCGCCAAGCTTCTTTCTTTCATTTGCTTCTTCTCTTTGCATGTCAAATGTCAAGATCCTTCCAAGTACATCATTTGGTGTGAAGTACTCAAACTTCTTCTTATCTCTAATTAGAGTCACTACGGTCTCATTTCTTGGTGAGTAAGCTTCTAACATAATCTTGACAACCTTGTGATCATCTAGCTCATCACACCCGTAGCCTCTAATCTTGCCCACCATGGTCATCAACCTATCAAACATCTCTTGTGGCCCTTCTCCATCTAAGATAACAAACCGATTGAGCTTGGACATCATCAAATCAATTCTTGCCTTTCTCACTTTGTCAACCCCTTCATGTGCAAGATACAAAGTATCCCAAATTTGCTTGGCAACATCCACACCAATCACTCTATTGTACTCATCACCATCCAAAGCACTAAGCAACACACTTGTGGCTTGACCATTTAGGTGAATGATTCTCATCTCTTCTAGTGTTGGATTCTTGGGATCAACCGGTGGCTCAAATCCATTACAAACAACCTCCTAAATGCCGGGGTGGAGACCTATAAGATAAGCTCTCATCAAGTGTTTCCACTTGGCAAAGTTAGTCCCATCGAAATGAGGTAACTTCCCCGCGGGCACATTGATGAAAGACTTGCGATCATGGTTAGTCATAGACATAGAAGAATAATTAAAGGATACGGTGGCATATTTGTTGTCGTCGTTCTTCTTGCCCTTTCCTTTCTTGTCCTTCTTGCTATGCACTTGATAGGACTCATCATCATCACCGTCTTCGGAGCTGCTAGAGAGCTCACTAGAAGATGTGTTGGAAGCTTTGGCTTCCTTTTCTTTCTTCCTTCTAGCTTCCCTTCTCTTTCTTCTTTCTTCTCTCTTAAGCCTTCTAGCTTCTTTTCTTGCTTTCTTTTCATCTAGCCGCTGCTGCTCCTTCTTCTTCTCTCGTGCTTCTCTTTTGAGCTTTCTTGTTTCTCTTCTCTTTTTCTTCTCTTCTTCATTAAGAACTCTTTTGACATCGGTAGCCTCAAGATGTGGGAGCGTGGAGACACTTGCTGTCGACATGCTTAGCTCGCTGCTATCGGTGTCATGCAGCTCAACTCGCTTCGGATCGACATCCACCGGCTTCACACCACTAGTTCCTCCTCCGGGCTTCATACCTCACGCGGTGAAGCGTATGCGAGGTAACCGGCTTTGATACCACTTGTAAGGATCCCTGGTAAGCCTAGAGGGGGGGTGAATAGGCGTATCTAAAAAATTCTACACAAAACTTAAAGTCACTTGTCAGCAACTGTCGGAAGTCCCGACAATTTATGTCAGGACTCCCGACGTCGTCAGAAGTCCCGACGTCAGCTGTCAGCAGTTCCGACGCCTACGTGGAATAAACTACAAGTGCTCAAATGAACTTTGTGAAGCCAATAACTTACAACCCCACTTCCTAGTGGTAAGCTAAAGTTGTCCAAGTGTTTCCTTGCCCTTGGAGCGCCACCAATTTGTAGATCGGGACCAAAACCTAAGAAATAGCTTGAGAGAGAGAGACAACAAAGACCAAATAATCTCAAGTAATCACAACAACAAGCACGCGGGACACAAGGATTTATCCTGAGGTTCAACTCGCCACTAAGGCTTGTCTACGTCCTCGTTGTTGAGGTGACCACTAAGGTCGGAGTCTCTTTCACCTCCTTGCCTCTCTCAAGCAACCACAAAGGTAAACTTGAGTTCTTCACTAGAAAATCAAGGGTAATACAAACTTCCCAAGGTTCTCCCATAGATCGGGAGCTCTTGGGCGACGCCTAGCCGGCTAGGGTTTCAAGAACCCAAGAGTAACAAACGCAAATCCAACCGGCTTGACAAAGAAAACAAGTGCTCAAGCTTTGAATCAATGTTTCTCTCACCAAATCCCTTCTCTCAACTCAATCTCTTGGAAGATTTGAATCTAGGAGCAAAGAGGAGAAGAAAGGGAGAGCTTGAGAGCTAGAGAGCACTTTCACTGAAGGTTTGGTCGAGTGAAATGAGTTCATAACGGTTAGAAGTGAAGAGATGGCTATTTATACTTGAAGTAGAAATCTAACCGTTCAGATCTACGTCGGGACTCCCGACATAGATCTCGGGACTTCTGACCTGTATAGAAAACACTGTTCATACAAGGTCAAAGTCACTGCGCGAAGGCCAATGTCGGGACTACTGACGTACGTCGGGACTGCTGACGTACGTCGGGACTTCTGACCGTCGGGACTCCCGACGTACGTCGGGACTTCCGACGCCAAAAGTCACTAAAAAATATTCTATGTGCTCGTGAAGTGCTAGAGTGCCTCTCTTATGATTTAGTTTTAATACTTGAGCACTCTATCTTCCTCAAACCAACTAGATTAGCATCCCCCTTTATAGTGCGGCATAGCCTAAACTCAAGATCAAATATCAAAGAATTTAAACGCTTTTGAGTCCATTACCGCGTCATTTTGTAACTCAGGCTCCACCATCTCATGCATTATCCTCATTCTTATTTTGCCTGCTTGTCATCTCGATAAATCTCATTAGTCCTCTAATCGTGTGGTCATTATCATCAAAACCCACAAATAGGGCTTGATTGCACTTACACTTTACAATGGCATTGACACAAAAGTGTTTGAGGGCATCAAGGATTTGGAATTGGCTAGTGAAGTATGGACAAGGTTGAGTGAGACATATGAAGGCACTAAGGTTGTGAAGAGTGCCAAGCTATATGGGCTCAAGAGTGAGTTTGAGAACTTCAAGAAAAAGGATGATGAAACAATCATTGAAATGTTTCATAGATTGCAAGTGATAGTCAATGATCTCAAGAGCTTAGGGCACAAGACTCAAGATCAAGATTTTTGTCACAAGTTCTTATTGAGCTTACCTAGAAGATTCAAGATGTTGATCATGATGTTGCAAAGAGATGGGCTTGAAACAATGAAGCCTAATGATTTGCTTGGTGAAGTATTGACCTATGACAAATATGATCAAGATGTTGATGACAAGGAGAAGGTGAAAGATGAGAAGAAGAAGACCGTGGCATTCAAGGCCACCTCCTCCAAGGGCAAAGCTACCATCATTGAAGAAGAAGAAGACAACAATGAAGATGGGGAATTTGAAATTGATGATGAGGCACTTGCTCTTGTAGTCAAGAAGATGGGTCACATGTTCATCAAGAGAAGAGGCTTTAACAAAAGAAATGAGCAACAAAGAAAGTGCTTCAATTGTGATAGCACCTAGCACCTTCAAGCGGAATGTCCTTATGATAAGAAGAAGAACAAAAAGGACAAGTTTGAGAAGAAGAAGAGAGAGGCCAAGATGACATTCAAGAAAGGCAAAAATGGTGCCTATGTGATCACTTGGGAAAGTGATGATAATGAAGAAGAAGAAGAATCATCCAACAAGGCTTTTGCTTCCATTGCTATCAACAAGAAGCCATCACTATTTGATTCATCCTCTTCATGCTTCATGGCTAAAGAAGCTAAGGTATTATATGATGAGAGTGATGATGAAAGTGAAATGGAATATGTTCATAATAGTGACAATGATAATGATAATGAAAATGATGATGATGAACCAACTAAAGAACAACTATATGACTTGATGCAACAAACTAGAGACATAGCTATTGCCAAGGACAAAGAGTGTAAGAAGCTTTCAATGAAAGTAGCAATACTTGAGAAAGTCCTTAGTGAGCTTAAGACCACTCATGAGAGTCTAGTGGAATACCATGAGGATCTTGATAAGGCTCATTCCAAGCTTGAAAAAGTTCACTCATTGCTACTTGAGCAACACGTAAAGAAGGAGGTTGTTGTATCATGTGATATAGGTGTTACATGTGATATAATTGATGAATCCTTTAATGAACCTATCATCATGTCAAATGCTAACCCTTCTTGTAGCTCTTCATCCACCACCACTAACTCTACCTCCACTACTAGTGATGGTTTCACTTGTGATGCCTCACTAATGGTTGAGAATGAGACTCTCAAGAGAGAGGTGGATGAGCTCACTCACGCCCTAGGCAAGGCCTATGGTGGTGAGGCCCGCTTGCTTAAGTGCTTGGGTAGCCAAAGGTTCTCTCTTAACAAAGAGGGATTGGGCTACACTCCCAAGAAAGGCAAGTCGGCCTTTGCAACTCCAAAGCCTAGCTTTGTGAAGGGCAATGGTCGGTTTTGCAATAGATGCAAGCAAGTTGGGCACCTAGAGCATAATTGCAATAAAAAGAATCAAAGCAAGAACCTTGTTAATGCTATACCTTTTGATTCTTGCTATGTGCTTACCAAGGGTGTGAAGGGTGTGCAAGCTAAGTTTGTTGGTACACCAATTGTGGGCCCAAAGAAGAAGGCTATTTGGGTACCAAAGAGCTTAGTTACTAACCTACAAGGACCCAAGCAAAAGTGGGTACCTAAGCTTCATTGATTTGCTTGTAGGTCAATTACAAAGCCGGAGGAAGGCATTGGATTATTGATAGTGGGTGCACTCAACACATGACCGGTACATCAAGAATGTTTGATTCATTCAATGACAATGATAGTGGTGTTGATTCTATCACATTTGGCAATAACAAGAAAGGCAAGGTTATTGGCTTGGGCAAGATTGCAATATCAAATGACATGAGTATCTCTAATGTGTTGCTAGTTGAAAGCTTGGATTTCAATCTTCTATCCGTGGCACAAATATGTGATCTAGGCTACAAATGCATCTTTGGGGTTGATGATGTGGATGTTATTAGTGTGGATGGTTCAAATGTGGCTTTCAAGGGCTTTAGATATGAGAATCTCTACCTAGTTGACTTCAATGCTAGAGAAACTTCTTTGACAACTTGCTTAGTCTCCAAATCAAGCATGGGTTGGCTTTGGCATAGAAGGCTTGGTCATGTTGGCATGAAACAATTGAAGAAGCTTACAACTCACAATCTTGTCAATGGTTTGAAAGATGTTGAATTTGAGAAGAATAAGCTTTGTAGTGCATGTCAAGCCGGGAAGCAAGTTGGAAGCTCACATCCAAAGAAGAGTACAATGAGCATATGCAAAGCATTTGAGTTGATGCACATGGATCTATTTGGACCAACAACATATACAAGCATAGGCGGTAACAAGTATGGCTTTGTCATAGTGGATGACTTCACAAGATTCACATGGGTATTCTTTCTTAGTGACAAATGTGAAGTGTTTGACACCTTCAAGACATTTCTCACTAGAGTTCACAATGAGTTTGAGATTAGAATCAAGAAAGTGAGAAGTGACAATGGAAGTGAGTTCAAGAATACAAGAATTGAAGAACTTTGTGATCATTATGGTATTGGATATCAATTCTCGGCCAAGTACACTCCACAATCAAATGGCCTAGTTGAGAGGAAGAATAGAACATTGCTTGATATGGCTAGATCAATGCTTCATAAGTACAATGTGAGTCAATCATTTTGGGATGAAGCAATCAATACCGCTTGCTACTACATCAATAGACTATATTGTCATCCATTGCTAGAGAAGACCCCATATGAGTTACTTCATGGAAGAAAGCCCAATATTTCTTACTTTAGGGTGTTTGGTTGCAAATGCTATATCTTGAAGAAGGGCACTAGATTGGGGAAGTTTGACAAAAGATGTGATGAGGGGTTCCTACTTGGTTATTCAACTACAAGCAAAGCTTATAGAGTTTGGAACAACTCAAGTGGCATTCTAGAAGAAGTCCATGATGTGCAATTTGATGAAACCAATGGGTCACAAGATGAAGAAGAGAATCTAGATGATGTTGGTGGAACTCAATTGGTGGAAGCAATGAAGAACATGGACATTGGGGACATTAGAGCAAAGCAAGTAATTGATATTCAAGATGATGATAAAGATCAAGTGCTCAATTCACCAAACAAGCTAGTTAGTGACTCTCAAGTGCAAAATTATGGTGCTAGTTCATCTCATCAAGATACATCAAGTGATCAACCAAGCTCAAGCAATCAAGTACAAGTACTTCAACCACAACATGTTGTAAGAGATCACCCCATTGATAGTGTTATTGGTGATATTAGAAGTGGTGTGCAAACAAGATCAAGATTGGCTATGTTTTGTGAGCATGCATCATTTGTGTCAACCATAGAACCAAAGAAGATAGAAGAAGCTTTGAGGGATGCCGATTGAATCATGGCTATGCAAGAAGAGCTTAACAATTTCACAAGAAATGATGTTTGGGAGTTGGTAGAAAGGCCAAATGACTACAATGTGATTGGAACCAAGTGGGTGTTCAAAAATAAGAAAGATCAAGATGGCATTGTAGTGAGAAACAAAGCAAGACTAGTTGCTCAAGGTTACACTCAAGTTGAAGGTCTTGACTATGATGAGACATATGCTCCCGTGGCAAGATTGGAGGCAATAAGGATTCTATTGGCTTATGCTTGTGCACACAACATCAAACTATATCAAATGGATGTCAAAAGTGCATTTCTCAATGGGATTATCAATGAGTTAGTCTTCGTTGAGCAACCGCCTGGATTTGAAGATGACAAGAAATCCAATCATGTGTACAAGTTGAAGAAGGCTTTATATGGCTTAAAGCAAGCACCTAGAGCATGGTATGAGAGGCTAAGGGATTTTCTTCTCTCTAAGGGATTCAAGATGGGCAAGGTTGATACAACTCTATTCACCAAGAAGGTTGGAAATGATTTATTCATAATGCAAATATATGTCGATGACATCATCTTTGGATCAACCGATCAAGCTTATTGTGAAGAATTTGGTGCTATGATGGCCAAAGAGTTTGAAATGTCTATGATCGGTGAACTTAGCTACTTCCTTGGTCTCCAAGTCAAGCAATTGAAGAATGGGACATTTGTGAGTCAAGGGAAATACATAAGGGACATGTTGAAGAAGTTTGGAATGCAAGATGCAAAGCCAATTTCAACTCCAATGGGTACAAATGGCAATTTGGATAGTGATCTTGATGGCAAAATAGTGAATTAAAAGGAATATCGGTCTTTGATTGGAAGTCTACTCTATGTCACCGCATCAAGGCCGGATGTCATGTTTAGTGTTTGCATGTGTGCTAGATATCAAGCCTCACCTAGAGAAAGTCATCTCACGGCCGCAAAGAGAATATTGAGGTACTTGAAGCAAACAAGAGATGTTAGACTATGGTATCCCAAGGGGTCAAAGTTTGAATTGATTGGATATTCAGACTCCGACTATGGGGGTTGCAAGATCAATAGGAAGAGCACAAGTGGTACATGTCAAATACTTGGAAGATCACTTGTGTCATGGTCCTCAAAGAAACAAAATAGTGTGGCAACCTCTACCGCCGAAGCCGAATATGTGAGTGCGGGGAGTTGTTGTGCACAATTGATATGGATGAAATCAACTTTGAAGGATTATGGCCTCAACTTCAAGAATGTGCCATTGCTATGTGATAATGAGAGTGCAATCAAGATGATACAAAACCCGGTTCAACATGGAAGAACAAAGCATATTGACATAAGACATCATTTCATTAGAGATCATCAACAAAAGGGAGATATTGCCATTGAAAGTATTGGCACCGATGATCAACTTGCCGATATTCTCACTAAGCCACTTGATGAAAAGAGGTTTTGCAAGCTAAGGAATGAATTGAACATTCTTGATTTCTCAAACATGAGTTGAATGCACCCCACCCACTTATTGACATGCCTCTCCTTCGACATTGCAAGGTAAAATTGATTGACATGTCATTCATCCTATGCTAAGGACTTGCTAGAGCATGTAGACATATTAAGTGGTATGCATAAGCATTCATGATAAATCAAATGAATTTGATGGATATATGTTACCACTATTGCCTCTATGTTTGTTTTGATCTAGTGGTGGCATATGACATGTTTGTGAGCTTGCAAACCTAGTGTTGAATCTAGAAGATTTGCTATAAGTGTTTAATTCAACATAGGCAAGATAACCCTTATTATGAGGTGTGAAGAAGCTTGTCTTTGGTTCAAATCGAATTAAATATCTTTGGCAAGTGTTCTAGGTTGAACCAAATTTGATAAAATTTAATCTACTCCATCAAACATTTTTCTTCTCTCCACAATTTGATCCCATTTTTGGGTAAGTTGTTGACAAAGGGGGAGAGAAAAAGATGATTCAACATGATAAAGGGGTAAATAAATTTTTTGATGCACACAAGTAGGGGGAGCAAGCTCATAAACAAAGTTGTTGCATTTGTTTGTGCATTCTCATATGACTTGCTCATTGCACATGTATTTAAATTCAATATACATGCTTGTGTGGTGCAATGCTAGTATAGAACTTGGATGATGAAATGATCTACTAGCATGCATAGGAATAGTTTATTTGTGGTATCTAGACATGCCTAAAGCTTTACAAGTAGTCTAAGAACCTTTGCATATAATGTTGATCTCACGGGGTTCTTGAGTTTTGATGGATGTCTAGTTACTTCATGATGCTAAGGATGGTGTAAAAGGCAACTCCGATTGGTATCACGCTTCAAAGGTCCATTTCTTACACCTTAGCATCATTTTGGTAGAATTACTCTCCCAACACTTCTATCCATGCATATGTGCAAAGCTTTCAATCCAAACTCTATGCACATATGTAGGGGGAGCTAATGCTACCAAAATCGAGCTTGTGATAATTGTCCAAACTTTACTTATGAGCAAAATGATTGGACAAGTATGACAAGTTCAAAACTTTTATTATCAAAATCATCTCTGTGAGGGTTGTCATCAATTACCAAAAAGGGGGAGATTGAAAGTCCCTAGTTTGATTTTGGCTAATTGATGAAACCTAGGACTAACCTTTGTATCTAAGTGGATGATTTAGATAAAGGTGGTCATTGCATATGAGACATGACATTGACTCATGTGACCAAGATGGTGAAGACCAAGATGAGGCTTGGCTCGATGGACCGGTTGTGAAGGTGAAGGGCAAGTCGAGGCTTCGAAGCGAAGGACCATGCGATGGTGAAGCTTGAGCAAGACTTAGCGCCGACGGACCGATGCAACGGTGAAGAGCAAGTGAAGTCAAGGTCGATGGATCGAGACGGTCATGTGATGATATGAAGTGGATCATATCATTTGGAGAAACAAAATGGGCTCAAGGCAAAGGTATAACCATAGGGCCATTTTGTTTTACACTCAAAACACCATAGAGGGTGTGAGTGGTTTAGGATCGATAGCCGAACTATTAAGAGGGGAAGTCTTATCGGTTATTCGATGCACGGGTGCCACTAGGTGAATTCATGAAGTGCATTGCATGTAGGGCCTAGTGAGTTAATTGGAAAACCTTTGAAAATGATTGAGAAAAAGCTAACACACAAGCACATGGAGATGTACACTTGATGGTGTTGGCACATTTGCAAAGGTGGCGTTGGTCGCGCTGTGGTTTGCGGGTAGAGAGGGGTTTGGGTTCCTCTCTCCCTCCCGCCGAGCGTGCGAGCGCGGGATTCAGGCGATTTCGGAGAAATGAAATGCCTATTTTCCACTACGCCGGAAGTCGGAAAAGAAACAGAGGCGAACGGAGGTCACTGAGGTGACCGGACGCTGCACCGGACGCAGTCACGGTGTGACCGGACGCGTCCGGTCAGTACAGCGCAGGAGTCGGGCGCGCGGGCTAGGGTTTGCAACCGGCGCGTCCGGTCACTCGCGGGACCAGCGCGTCCGGTCAGGCACCCTGAGGGAACTACAGTTCGCAAGGTCGATCGGACGCGGTGCGCGTCCGGTCACACGCGACCGGACGCGTCCGGTCGTTGAAGGAGCTTACTGGACTTCGACCGGACGCTGGCACTGTCGCATCCGGTCATTGCGAGGAGCGCGTCCGGTCATGGTGTCGCGGGCGCGCGGTACTGTGCGATCGGCGCGTCCGGTCGTTGCGAGCAGCGCGTCCGGTCATTGCGTTTGACCGTTGGCGCGCAGTGACCGTTGGAGGATCTGGCGGTCGTGTTTGAATCTGAGGAACACGTGGACGACGCAGGGCGACCGGACGCGGTTGAGCGCGTCCGATCAGTTTCGACCGACGCGTCCGGTCATCCCGAAAAAACGGTCAGTGGAGTGGCAATGACTCTATTTGTTTGGGGTGCTTATAAATACTCGTTGGCCGGCCCTTGGGGAGTAGGCTTGGCATTTCTAACACTCTTGTGCATCCTTTGAGCTAGAGCTACTCCTCCCACTCATCTCGCTTGCTTGATTGCAAATCAAAAGTGAGATTGAGTGATCCCAAAGTGCATTGCATAGCTTGAGGGCATCTAGTGGCACTTGTGGGTGGTTTAGCCGGTGGATTTCTTGTTACTCTTGGAGAGTACCGCTCCTAGCCGGCTTAGAGATTGTTGGAGGCGTTGGCAAGAGAAGGTGATTGTTCTTGGCCACCTCCGGTTGATTGTAAGAGGTTCTTGTGCTTTCCTCGGTGGGACGCCAAAAGCAACTCTAGTGGAATCCGCATGTCATTGAGTTACCTCACTTGAGAGTGGCGTCTTGCGGTGCCTTGCGGGGTGTGCCTTGAGGGGCAAGTGACTTGAGGGTCACACCGGGGAACCATCTAAGTGTTGGTCGACACAACCGGTGACATAGCTTGTCGGTGCACAAGTGAACACCGGGTGAACAAAAATATTGTGTCTCTTGTCTCCCCGTGATTGGTCTTCATATTGTGTTGTTGTCAATATTGATTGATTGTATATCATCTTGGTGATTGGCAATATCTTCACTCCACCGTCGGTATAAGAATCACAATCCTCTCTCTTGCACTTTTCTTTACTAGATTATTTTGTGTAAAATTAGTGACATAGCTCTTGTGTGAACTAGAGATCATAATCTACTAGACTTGTGGATAGGAGACTTGCATCACAACCTTTAGCTAAGCAAAACTCGCTTTACGCCGTTTGTTTTTCTAACAAGTTTGCTTAGTGGTTTTTATAGTTTTTTATAGGCTATTCACCCCCCCTCTAGCCATCTAGGACCTTACAGACTCCCTGCTTCAGAGACCAAGATCCATCAGTTGTGCTTCAGACAGATTGCTCCTCCGAGACGCCCTTAGGGCGGGACAGTGCCTCCTACTGACTTGATTCGACCCTGCTTCCGTGAGCCTTTTGGCGAAGGGTCTCGACGCACGCCAGCCAGCTTGACACCCATAGCGAGAGTACTGGATGCTATAGTGAGGAGGACACTTCTTCTGAGGCTTGGATACAGAGAGGGTCTCACTCGCATGCAGCTATGGGTGGTACATCACCTCGTCTCACAGACCCCGTTTGACCTTTGGGATCTGATGCTTTGTGAGATGGAGGATACCTTGGCAGAGGGGTTCAAGGGACACAGGCAGCTACCATATGCACACTAGATCTGCTTCATCATCAGGACTGCCTGTGAGTTGCCTGCAGAGATTAGAGCTGAAATCTCTGATACTACCACAGCCTTCCCAGAGTATAACATCCGCCACCTGTGGGCATCAGTGACTAGAGAGCAGGCACCTGGCTCAGGACAGAGACAGAGGCCAGAGGTACCAGAGACAGCCGCTGAGCAGGACGAGACCGTTGAGGGTCTTGCCGAGGCAGAGCTTGCAGATTTAGATGCTCAGCCGGCTGATCAAGCCGAGGATGTGGCCACTGACAGCACAGATGAAGACTACCAGCCCATCCCTCGGTTCCGCTCTCCTCGGCCTCACGACCATGAGGCCAGTGGCTCTGGCTCAGCCTCCCGCTCAGATCCAGCCATGGTGGCCATACTTGAGAGGTTGACCCAGGCCCAGGAGCGACAGGAGATACAGATGCAGCGACAGGCACATGACTCAGCTGCAGCGTTTGCATAGATTCAGGCTCGTCAGGACGAGCTTCAGAGGCAGCAGCTCGAGTTTCAACGTCAGCAGTTCGAGATGCAGAGGTAGCAGGCAGCCACTCAGCAGCAGTACTTAGAGCTCCTGCGCCACCTTGTCACTGTGGGAGTACCGCCACCGCCGTCTGTCCTGACTCCAGCTTTACAGTCCAGTGGACCTCAGAGTCAGGGGCAACCAAGCTTTCAGTACACCTCCTCTCAGCAGCAGATACCGCAGACATTTTAGTCTCCGAGCTACATGCCTATCCAGACAGGATTTACTCCACCAGCTCAGCTGGGACCACACCTCCTCTCAGGCCCGGCATTTGCTAATTTCAGTGCTACATACAGTGAGCTGACTGGACAGTCGACACCGTCCTATTCGACATTTGTGACTACCTCAGACATGTCGGCTTCAGAGATTGCTGCGTTTCTAGTGACAGGGGCTGCGACCACAGATACTTTGCCTTCCTCAGTTGCATCTACAGATCCTCCCACTCTAGGTGTCTTTCAGGCTCAGGCGACAGTGACCGATCCGATAGTTGCTTCTACACCTTCAGTCACTGCACCTCCTCTACAGACCCAGACTACTTCACTGCCACATTCAGCTTCAGAGGGTCAGCCTAACAGTTCAGAGTCTGAGGAGGATACTTCACAGTTCGTGATCACTCCGCGCTCCTCGGCACCAGACACGACAACTTCTGTTCCCCCGTCAGATCCCTAGATTAGTTTTTGGCGGTTGATGCCAAAGGGGGAGAGAGAGCATAGATTCAGGGGGAGTGGTGATAGAGGGTTTCATTTTTCGTGTGTGCTACTTTCATGCATCATGTTTACTTTTCTCGCCCTGCATTGTGTGACTTTCAGTTTGTGAGACTATGTCTTTATATTTATGTCACTTAATTGTGTTTAGCTCATAAGGTTGTGCTTCCGTGCCTTACTCCGATTTCATATGAGCTATGTTTTATGTGTACTAACTCTTCATGTTTTATCTTATAAGTACACTCAGTTGGCTTGGAACACATAAGCAATGACTAACCCCTTGTGCTTACAGCTTTATGCTTATGTGAACCAAGCATGATCGAAAACCTCAACTCATATCTTCTGAATCTAAGTGTTGTCATCAATCACCAAAAAGGGGGAGATTGAAAGCATCTAGGCCCCGGTGTTGGTTTCGGCAATTGATGACAACGCATAATTACCATGACTAACGTGTGTTTTGCAGAAACGTTGGTAAGTTATGTCATGGAGATGATAACTGCTTTGGGCAATATGGTATTCATGTCCCTTGATGGAAATCGTTTCTGTTTTCAAAGGATCAATGACAAGATTAAGGACGGTTAGTTCCGGATGTCAAGGTGTTGAGTTACATCTGGAATAGTCGTTAGGATCTTTGTTTCTTCCTTTAACCGTACTATAAAGGGGGGCATGAGCGAGTAGCTTGACCTAGGTGAGTCTTGTATTTAGGTGTGGTGCACACTTGTCAAACTTAGCACTAGGTAGCTCGAGAAAAGCTCAGAGTTCAGTTGGAAGCAACTTGGTTCAAGTTGCGTCGCGTTTAGAAGACGTTTGAGCCGTTTACCTATGACCGGACGCGGTCCTGGTCATGACCGGACGCGTCCGGTCAGTACTAACTCTTCACTGCGGGTTCAACTGATCGACCGGACACGGTCCTTGAGAGGACCGGACGCGGTGGTCAGTCTGACACGTGTTCCAGAGGGTAAACAGCATAATCGGACGCGACTGTGAAGTGATCGGCGCGTCCGGTCACGTTCCAGTAAGGTCCCGTGGTGACCTGACGCGTCCGGTCACCTATGATCGGATGCGGTCGTGCGTCAGGTCATTTTTCCAGTAAGCTCTTGCATGATCGGACGTGTCCGATCATCCCTGATCGGTGCGTCCGGTCATCTCAGACCGGCGCGTCCGGTCACCACAGATCGGCGCGTCCGGTCACTCAGCGTAACTTTCGGTTTTCGACCGTTACACCTGACCGGCGCGTCCGGTCATGTCGACAGGCGCGTCCGGTCAGTGCGCGTTTTGCTGATTCGAAAGGTAACGGTTGGATTTGTCTGAGGGGTGTATAAATACATCCCCTCCACCTCTTTTAGAGGTCTCTTGCTCATTTGTTCAGCTGAGAAACACCTTTAGAGTGCAAGGGAGTGCAAGAGCCCTAGTGAGGATAGAGATTTGCGAATCAAAGTTTAAGAATCCTCTCTAGTGACAAGAGTGTAGCAAGTGTGCATCCTTCTTCTCATTAGGCTTGTTGTGGTCAAGTGAGAGTTCTAGCTTGTTACTCTTGGTGATCGCCATCACCTAGACGGTTTGGTGGTGATTGGGAGTTTGATGATCATCCGACGAGATTGTGGGTGACCCAACTCAAGTTGTGAGCGGTTTTGGGTGATTCGCCGCGACGGAGTGTCGAAGAATCAACCCGTAGAGAGCACTTGATCCTTGCGCGGATCAAGGGGGAGCTACACCCTTGCGCGGGTGCTCCAACGAGGACTAGTGGGGAGTGGTGACTCTCCGATACCTCGGCAAAACATCGCCGTGTTCCTAACCCTTACTTTCAAGCACTTACTTTCGTGCATTACTTTCATTGCTTGTTTACTTTCTTAGAATTACCATGCTAGTCTAGGATTGGAACTTAGGGTGCAAAACTTTTATCGGTAGAATCACAAGGAACACTAGTAGGCACTAGGGGTAAAGTTTGGCTTGTAGGATTTAATTTTTGCAATTAATTTTTAGAAAAGCCCAATTCACCCCCCCTCTTGGGCATCTTGATCCTTTCAGACAATGGCATTTAATTCAAAGATTTCCTAAAAGGATTTCATTTTTACAGAATCTTTTAAACATACTTTCATAAAATAAATATGTTTTAATAATATAAAATATATAGTTTGAATTTGAGTGGGAGCTGAAATTCACTTTAAGTGTTTTAAAATATTTGTTTACTCATTCTTCTATGGAGCATATATTTAGACATGACTTTCCAAAATAGGGTTAAAACAATTCCTTAGATAGTTTTGAAAAATCTTATTAGTCGAAAATACGTATTAGTTCAAATAGGAGTTGGCTCAAAACGTATTCAAAGGTGTTTGGTTTTGCTAGCAAGTTTTAAAATTCTCTTAGAAAGAAAACTTGAGTTGAGATTTTACAAGATAAAAAGGGAAAGTTTGACTATGATTTATATGGAGGCACACGATCAAGTAAAAATTTAAAAAGTATGTATTCAAGCATTGGCAAGTGAAGCCACATATCCACGCGTAGGATTGCATTACTTGATTTTTCTTCCAAGTTAGAACAAGTTAGTTCCCGTTTGGGGGGTTTTCTTTTCTAAAAGTTTTATAGGAATCTTGTACACTTTAGCGAGGAGTGATTTTTAATTTTTGTTTGCAAAATGAATTGAAAACCGATGAAGCTATAAAAATTGACTTCAAAGGTTTTTCTAGCTTCAGCTCTTTGAACATTGTACCAAGGAGCTGGAGGTAGGGGACAACTTGTACAACCAATCAATAATTGTTCATAGCCTGCTATATACAATAGCCCCTATAGCTCAGTGGTAGAGCGTCAGTCTTGTAAACTGAAGGTCCGTAGTTCGATCCTGCGTGGGGGCACGATTTTCCCTTATTTTTATTTTTATTTTTTTATATTTATGAAACGTTCTCTCAAGATGCAAGTCAAAATATCGTTGCCTGCACCACAAACAGCATTTATCAAGCTTACTCCTGCACCAGTAGCTATATTCCACTGACATAAACACACACAAGACATCTTCCAACAAGTCTTTTCTTCATTTTATGAAACGTTTGTTTCTTGAGAAGCAACTCACAACATCATTGCCTAGACCATACTGTAAACAGCACTTATTTTCTTCATTTTAAACAAGCTTACTCCTGCACCAATAGTTATATTGCACTGACATAAAAACACACAAGACCAGAGGAACTACAGATGCTGTAAAAGAATGAGTCGTTTGTACAATGGTGTATGAAAGCTCGACAGTACGACTATAACTGTAGATGCTGATGGAGACAAGGGGGAAAAAAAGTCTGGCAGCCTAAGCTTCAGAAACCAAGGTCTACTCAGTTGCTGGAACAAAAAGAATTAACAAGAACAGATAAAATTAGAATTTAAGCTTGTTAACAACTGTTTTCTATCCCTCCATCCTCA